>CM037880.1:79247621-80583816 GCA_021292165.1 Shinisaurus crocodilurus | reverse complement strand
TATGATATATAGATAGATATTCGTTACCATATATGCACATTTGAAAAATGCACAAAGAAAAGCACACCTTTTTAAAATGTGCACAAACACACTTTAGTCAATGACTGCATCATATAAAATACAAAGCATACATTTGCAGAAATCACACAAAAATATGTATGTTTGAAAAATACAAATACATACCAATTTCTGTGTAGGGGAAAATGCTTATCAACTGGAAGAATGAGATTGGCAGTGGAAAACAAGAACCTGACAAAGTTTGTTTGACAGATCCGCCCAACCCTAGTGTGACCTATGTTGGAGATTCCCTAAATATAATGGGCAGTCCTAGTTTTATCGCGTTCTGCGTTCATCACCTGGGGTGACAGTGGAGAGCAGGCCTGTTCCTTCCCTCAGCCAAAAGCCCACTGGAGCAGCCAATAATCACTTCAGACTTTGTGGGGGTCAATTTGACTCTGAAGTATTGTTGCGAAAGTTAGGTTGGTCCCTGAGTCCCCTTTCGTCCTTGGTTGCGCACACATTGGGTGGGATCCAGATTTACAAGATCAACTGCACTGTTGAAAGTGAATCCAGCCCCCTGAAAGGCTACCCAGCGAGTGAGGAGACCCTGCTGAATGGGATTATTCTGGTATGGGGGGTGGGAGGAAAGGATCCCGCAAAACCAGGCACATAGGGGCCTTCTGCAAGAGGAGCCCTTACTTTTGCGGAAGGTCCCTTCCTCTTTCATATGGCAGATCCTGGATCCAACTCATAGAATGACTGAGTTGAGTCTTGGGAATGTTTCTGGCTGAGGCTTTGTCCCAAAGCTTGTTATGTAGAGACTCCTCGAGGTTCTTTAATTGAATTCTAAGATTACTCACAACACACCAGCAGATGTGGAGTTGAGGCCAGAAATTGCTTCTGGTTTTTCACTCCCTCCTTAGCAAGAACATGAAGGAGGCACTTTATGATCCAATTAGTGCCTCTAGGAACTCTCTAATTGCTTTATAAAGCAGTGCGGCGCAGATTTAAAAAAATAAATAAATGAAAAGAAACACAAGATGGTTAAAATTTTGGAAAAATATATGTAGATATTGTTTTCACTGTGCTGCTTTCTCACAACAACCTCAGTGCGGGAAAACCTCCACTACTGTTCTGTAAGGCACTTTTTGACAAGTGTGCTATTGAGAGCTCCTCAGAAATATGGGAAACAGAATTATTTATCCCCACTGGAAAAATCTGCTCTCCTCAAGTTTTACCTTCCAAAAGAAGTTTCCTGTCAGAACAAAGATCTTCCAGCCAGGGCCGGCGCTACCGCTAGGCCAACTAGGCGGTTGCCTAGGGCGCGTAGCGGAAGAGGGCGCAGAACGCTGCGCTCCTCTTCGCTGCCGGCGCGCTCCTGCCCTGCCTGCCCGCCCTCCTCTCCGAGAAAGCCAGGTAAGTGCGCCCGGAGTAGTGGTGGGGCCGAGCCTGGGCGCCTCCCCCCTACCTTGCCTCGCCTCCGCGCCGCCTCCCACCTCGCCTCGCTTTGCCTCTGCGCCGCCTCCCCCCCCCCGTGCCGCCTCGCCTCGCCTCTGCGCCGCCTCCCCCCCCCGCGCCGCCTCCCCCCCACCTCGCCTCGCTTCGCTTCAACTCTCCTCCGCGCCGCCTCCCCCCCCACCGACACCTACCTTCTCCGTGCTGTTTCCGGAGCCCCGCCCGCGCTCTGTTTTGGCGGGAAGTACCAGGGCAACAGGGCTTAAACAGCCCTGTTGCTCTGGTTTCCCCCGGCCAAAAACAGAGCGCGGGGGTCCCTTTTCGGAGGAGGCGTCGGACTGGGAAGGTAGGTGGGGGGGCGGCAGCGGCAGCGGCAGCGTGCGGGGGGGGTCCGGGGGCGGCGGGGGGGGCGGGAGGTTGCAGAGCAGGGCTGCTTTCTGAAGCCCCCCCCACGGCACGAGGGGGGGGCGCTAAATATAATTTAGCCTAGGGCGCCAAACTGCCCTGCACCGGTCCTGCTTCCAGCGCACAAGAAAGGGGCCAGAAACGACATTGGTGACGCATGAATCATTTTTTATTAGTGACCAAACCAAATGGTCATATTTGAAGGGGGCGTTGTAAGCTATGTTGACTGTCAGTTGCTATGCCCTTCAGTGCCATTCTCCCAGGCATTACATGCAGAACAATTTTAGTGTTGCAGTGGTGAAAGGGTTGCCTTTCATCTCGATACGAGGGACAGTTTTTTGCTATTTTTCTTCAGATTTACATATTGCATTTTTTAAAACATCTCTAACAAAACAAAGGATTTGTGTGTGTGTGTGTGTGTGTGCGTGCGCGCACACACCCTTAGAAATGTGTTTGGATATGTTTGGACACAGCTGGGCCACACCAGGTACATTCACCAGAGAACCAGGCTTGGCTGTGGCATGCTGTTGAGTGCCAGGGATGCAGAACCTCCAGCGCGTGGGCCTAATCTGGTCCACCGAATACCCCAATATGGCCAGTGCCACCTCTTGGGGCTCCTCCATGGGGTGGGGCAAAATCCCCTCAGAAGGCGTGGAGAAGAGCATCCACTCTCCCTGGTGCAGGTGACTCCAGCACCCCCGCTGCTATCTCTCATCTGAGTGGCACCCCTGCCGTCATCTGAGATCTCAGATCAGAGACAGCAGCGGGGGTGCTGGAGGGCCAGGGCATGACTCACCTGCACCGAGGAGAGTGGCTGCTCTTCCCCATGCGGGCGAGCCCCAGCTCCCCTCGTCCCCGCTGCTGTCTCCGATCTGAGACTGGAGATATCAGTGGGGATTTGGGGTGGCCTAGGTGGTGGGATTCATTCACATGGGGGCGGGGAGTGAAGAAGAGCTCTTCCCCACACACAGGTGAGTCCCAACCCTTGCTGCCCATCATCCCCGTTGTATTTCCAATCTGAGATTGGATGGAGATAGCAGCAGAGGTGGGGGCAGCATGGCAGCCCTCGCCCATGGTAGGGAGGACAGATACTCTTCCCCACATGGGTGAGCCCAAACGCCAAGGCTGCCTGCAATACGTGATGGCCTGGGCTTTCTCCGTGCCAGGAGGACCATGCCTCCTTCCGACATGAAGAAAAAGGAAAGAAAAAAAGGGGGGATAATGTCATCCAGCTCATGGGGTCCCCAGGTTCTGGTTGCCACCCACCTCACTTCTGATGGAGTGGATGCCCAGCGAAGGCCATCGTCACATGCCCTCAGCACACAGGGAGATTGGTCCAGGGAAGGAGCAGGCTTCCTTTAGGTGCATGGGTCTTATGCCATTCAGGGCTTTCTAGGTAAGCAGCAACACTGTGAATTGGGCTTAGCAATGGAAGTGCCAGTGAAGCTCTTACAGATATTCTCATCACAAGGTCAATATTTCCATGGTGGAATGAGTACTTCCCATTCATGATAAGTTGCTTTTCAAAGACTTGACTTCAAACTGTCAAATCCTTGCTTTCCTTTGAAATAAATGCTTTTTGTTCACTGGGGTTTTGTTCTGTTTCTCCTATCGGATGGTGTCGTTTCCTGTCTGGCATCAAATCAAACCTGAGGTCACATTCTGATGGCCCTCTCGACTATACTAAATGAAACCAAATGTAAACAACCCCCCGTGTGCTCCGCATTCACTACAGGAGAAGCACATCGAAGTAATTCATAGCTAAGTAGAGAGGAAAGGTTATTTCCAGTTCCATTGGCAGCAACAAATGTTGTCTGTGAGCGGGGATCCTAATGTTAAATGAGCTTTTGGCAACTTTTAAGATTCTTCAGGCACATCTTTCACATTCTATTTCATAAACACAACTAGAAAGCTAGGTGGGTTATTGAACTTGCTCTACATCTTCAGTCACATGTCCCTTGACATTGTACGTTTCAGTCTATAAACCAATTTAGCGGGAGTATTTACCAAATCTCTTCTTATTTGGATCAAATAGCTTGACCTCTGGTTTTATAATTCCCAAACTTGTGTAACAATTGCACCTTGAAAAAACACAGAACCACAATGCAATCTAGAGAATAGAGTTCTTTCTGATTCAGTACAGATGTTTAAGATGCACCCATCTTTCCCAGTAATTTATTACATTGTCTTCTGGGCAGAAGGTCTGATCAGTAAGCAAGCCACATTGTCAGGATTCATGGCCCCTGTTATAATGAATGCAGAAAGAATCAGTGACAAGGAGTCTAGATGAAAGAGAAGGGAAAGGGAAGCAGTAGCATTTGAAACAACAACAAGGAGTCAACTGCTGAAGGCCTCCCGGTGCATGCTATTTGAAGTTCAGCCATTTGAAGTGGAACAAATGTAAGAAGAAACGCAGGCCTGCTGCTGAAAATGGCAGCTGTCTATCCAGCTCCTCTCTCTCCCTCCATAGCCTGCAGTATGACATATCACATAAACTGATGCCATTACCCTGTACATTTTGCCACCCCTCTTTCACAGCTACCGATGGTGCGGGCAGGAACCACACAATAATGATGTCAGAAGACAAGATAAATGAAACTACACATTATGGATGGGGGAGAGAGGGAACTCAACAAAGATGCACCATTTTTGGCAGTAGGCTTGTGTTTCCTGTAAAATTTACTTCTGCCCTTAAGTACCTGCGTGTAAGGGACATTTAAGTTCATTGTTTCAATGAAAAGCTATCACACACCTTTGGAAAAAAATTAGGGCAGGGGTGGGCTGGCAACATGTGGCCTGTGGACTGCATGCAGCCCCCATCCTTTTTTGCAGCCTCAGCCGCCCCCAAATTGTTGCTTTCAAAAATTACCACCAAATTTTGGTGGTGTGCAGTGGTGAGAAAAAAGCACTTCCTCCTTAAAACAAGGTACATGCTCCCCAAGTGCCTTATTTTAATGCAAAATTGGGGTCCACCAGGGGTTCTGGAAGTGGGATTTTGCATTAAAATAAGTTCAGTGCTCCCTGCAGGCCTTGTTTGAATGGGAAAATATGGATTTTTTTCTCATGGCTGTGATTTCGACAGAGTATGTGCCCCCTGGTGGGTTCCAGGGGGTGGTAACTGCCCCCAGACCCTGCAGAGTTGCCCACTCCTGTTTTAGGCAACTAAAACTCTAAAATGAAGACTTTTTTCAGTAACAAGGAGATAACATCAGTGTAATGCATCACCAGTTGAACAACCAGGATTTCCATGCAAAACATCTCTGCCAATCTTTCGCCCCCCTTCACACAGGGACCACATGAAGGTGCAATTGCCAGGAGAGGGGGCAAACTGCTGGTTCTGCCCCCAGATCTCCATGAGTTGGCTCAGACTGCCTGCGGGACTTACCTTGTCCCCAGGGCGGCTCACCTCTCCGCAGCGAGCCACCCACGCCGCCCGCACTGGTCCCTGTTAAACAGCCCTGTTGCCCTGGTTTCTCTGCAAAAAATGTAGCGCAGGGGTCCAGTGTGCCGGAGCAGGGTCCCGTCGCATCACTTCCGGCCTGCCAGAAGTGACGCACCAGGACCAGCACAGCCGGTGAGGGTGGCTCAAGCGGCGCAGAGAACGGCTCCACGCCACTCAGAAGATCGAGGCGGTGGGGGCGCCGCCGCAGAGAGGAGAGGTGGCGGCGAGGCGGCCCCACCTCCAGGTTCGTGGCCATCACTAGTAAGTTCGTTCAAATTGCTAGTTTTTAGACTAGGTTAGGTTCTTCAGTGTTTGCTTACTATAGCGTTAACTGTTTTAACTGTTTTAACTGTTTTAACTGTTTTGACTGTTGTAATGTTTTATATTGTGTTGTGATGGCCATTGGCTACAACAATAAATTGAATTGAACTTGTGGAGACTGTTTTTTTATAGTTCTGACTGTATGTAACAAGGTACTTCCTCTTATCAAATTCAATTTCCTTATCTCCCTTTCCAATCTGTCTTGTTTATTATTCAATAAAAGTTGCTTTCACTTTAGGCTGAAGCGTAGTTTCACTTTGACTTGGTGCTAGATTCCAGTGTTCGTGACCTGAGCTGAACCAGGGATCACAATCGGGAGCTCTGAGCTGTCAAAAATAGCCGCGGAACTCCCGTTCTTGCGGAAAAGGAACGGCGGCGGTCCTTCACAGCCACACCTCTGAACAAAGAACAAAACAGGTGGAGATGGATCTACAGCTGCAGAAAAACAAAGCATATGTTGAACTTGTGTGTTTAAAAAATGCATACATTTCAAGCTAGACTGGATGTTTTTACAGCGACTTCAATAAATGCTAGCTGGAACTGGTGGAGTTAGAGTCCACAACATCTGAAGAGGTAGCAAGTTGGGGAAGGCTGCCCTAAATGTACACCTTGGCGAAAGAGATGGCGTGATCTGCATCTATTCATTGTGTTCTTGTTGACTTGCAATCCTGACCCCAAAAGTATAGCAATTCATCACGGTGTTCCCAATGCACTTTCCTGCCCTTAACCTGGGCCATGTGTAAAATCTGGATTGCACGGACTGATCTGTAGGGAGCTGATTGTCCTGTTTGGGGGCAGGGCAGTCAACTAGATGACCCTTGCAAGATTATATAACAATGTAACTTAAGGGCATTATGTGAAATGGAATGTCTTGAATAGTTTTTATGTGGATTTAATTGGAATCTGGGCCTATCTGTTTTTCTCCTAACCACTATGAGCATTTTGTAAGGATATTTCAAGTAATGTTCTTCCAGCATATAATAATAATAATGTCGTCAAAAATAAAGGCCTCACATTTGGGAATGATAAAGATGAAGAAAGCCTTGCCTACACAGCAACCTGGCCTTTCAGCAAATATGCAGTTGCTGATAAGCAATATAGGTAAATGATATGACAAGGAAGCAAGAGGACGGTATAGTCTGTGCTGTGTTATTACCTATCTGGAAGATTTATTTGGCCAATATACTGACACTGAGGAAGCTTGAAATAGTGCAGCAGACCTAGCGTATGCTTCATTAGTATAGATACTCCATTTTACTAGTGGGAATTTGCAAGGAGAAACAGAGCTAATTATTTAAGATGACAAAGCTGGTTGTGTGGTAGACCCATTCTGTACTCACGATTTGTCTGAGGTCCAAACGACTGATGGGACTGTCTAAAACAGTGTTCTCCAACCTTGGGTCCCCAGAAGTTTTTGGCCTACAACTCCCAGCATGCCCCAGCCAGCTACGCTGGCTGAGGCATGCTGGGAGTTGTAGGCCAAAACTTCTGGGGACCCAAGGTTGGAGAACACTGGTCTAAAATAAGTGATGAGTGAACCTACACAATTTTGGGGAGCTCTTTTCTCTCTCTCTCTCTCTCTCTCTCTTTCTCTCTCTCTCTCTCTCTCTCACACACACACACACACACACACACCTCAAAACACATATATTTCTAGGTCTTGGTCCATTTCCTGTTGCGGTGGTACCCTCTGGTTTGGGTCAATTCAGAGCACCCGGTGTCCTCCTGATGTTTTGAACTTCAGTTCCGGTCAGTCCCAGCCAGCATGGCCAATGGTCAGGAATGCTGGGAGTTGTAGTCCAGACATCTGGAGGGCCACAGATTGGGGAAGGCAGATTTAGAAGCTAAGACAATGCAAAGAAATATTTTAGGCCTCTTTGGCCAAAAACTTATTGGGTATTTTGAATAGTGTCAATTTCTAAAGCAGCTTGTGATGCATAATGCGGCGGAACTCCTGTTCAAGTTCTAATTCCCCCTTGGTGTGTGCAGAACTAATTGCAAGGTTCTCTGGATCCCACCTGGATATTACAGGTAATGATTTTCTTCTCTGAGTGACTGCAGGTTGCATTTCTTTTTTTTTTATCAATTGATCATTCCATTTCTGCTAAGCATAAAACTGAAAATCTATCAGATAAAGATATGGCTGCTTCAGCCCTATTGAAATCAATGGGATTTAAGCACATCAGACCCTCACTGAATAGTGCTTTCTAAAATAACATATACATTTGTGTCCCACTAATGTCGATAGAACTCATGAACTCATGAACTCATTAATGTTATCTGAAATTTAAATCACATTTCCTCACACTTAAAAGCAAAGAAATGTCTGAAGAACAGTTCCTACATCTGAGATTAAATTCAATATTTCACATTGCGCAGAAAGTCTCATGTCTGATCACTGATATCACTGGTTAAAAAGGGATCTTTTTAGGTAGCAGGACCAGGTAAGACCTTCTTTACTGCTAGTTGGCATAAACAGAACTGAGTTACATGGAGCAATTGTCTAACTAAATATAAGGCGGCTGCATATGCCAATCACTGGCTCAAAGTTTAAATTACAGTTATAATATTGTTATCAGTGTTGACCTGGCCATACCCTATGTAAGGCAAAAGCATGTTAATAGTTGATTGAGGGCTCTTTAATGGAGATATTGGCTAGAACATGGGGTGGGCAGCTTGTGGCTCTCCGGATGTGTTGGCCTACAATTCCCATCAGTCCTAGCCAGTATAGCCAATGGAGATGGATGATGGAACTGTAGGCCAAAACATCTGGAGGGCCACAGCAGGTTGCCCAACCCTGGGCTGGGAAATAGTTGGGATTGTATCCAATAGGTTGTGTCCAAAGCTCGTCTAACTTAAATCCCATTCACTTCAATGGGTCTAATCTAACTAGGAGTAACTAAATAACTAACAGTGTAATCCTATACATTTATTTATTATTAATTACTTGTGATACTTATATGCCCCAATAATAATAATAATAATAATAATAATAATAATACGAAGAAGAAGAAGAAGAAGAAGAAGCAGCAGCAGCAGCGAGTGATCCTATGACTCCTAGACATCATCTGGGGGGCTATGGGATAATTTGGATTCCTAGATCCAAGGTCGGAGACAGCGCTCTGACCTCAGAGGTGGGAATCTGTGCTCTGCTCCCCCTCCCTTCCCCTCCCCCCTGCAGCCAGCGCAGAAAGAAATGTGCCAGCTGCCTCTCCGAGGTAAGGAACTCAACCCTGGAGTTGTCGGGCAATGAGGTGTTCCAGGGGACAGGGAGGGGAGGAAACTGGTCTCCTGATTGCACTCCAGTCTCCTTCCTTCCCCCTCCGAAGCGCCTCAGCTAGATGGCCAAAAATGCCCGTCTAGCTAAAATGCACAGCGTAAGCCTCTGAGTTCAGGGGCCTATGAGCATTGAGGGTGCACTCAATCGGACTGTGCCCTAAGCGGTTCTACAGATCTACTCTGAAGTAAGCCCCACAGAGTTTAATGGGACTCCTAGGTGAGCGTGTATAGGACTTCAGCCTAAGAACACTTGGCCCCAACTGACAGTTGCCCTGGGGCTGGGGAGCAGAAGGGAGGCAGGCACACTCAGGCTGCACCCCTGCTTCCTGGGAATAACATCAAGCCCAGGGGAGACCAACCATTGGCCAGAGAAAGAGCAGTTGCAGGCAGGCAGTTCTCTTCCTCCTCCCTGCCAGAAACAACACTCAGGTCCGACTGACAGTTTCCTGGGACTGAAGAAGTAAGGGTAAAGAACACACTGCCCCCCATCCATTGGACAAAGAGCCTCATTCAGGTAAGAACACCAGCAAGAGAAGATCGGCCTGGCATGAAGTGCATTTAAATGCGCCCTTACAGCTCACACCCCTTGTTCTGGTCTTGAAAACTCCTTCCTCTTCCTTTTCCCTGGAGCCTCTCCCTTTCTATACTGCCTATTGGGTCAGTCTGGCCTTGTGATAAAACCATCATTGCCTGGCCATTTTGTAAAATATCCTGCTATCACCGCTCATCAAACAGATTTTTCAAGCTCTACAAAAAGAATGGTTCAAAACTCTGCCCAGCCATAAAGTTCATTGGGTGGCCTTGACCAAAGTCATGATCTCTTAACTGTACTTATCTGTAATAAGTTTTTAAAAGGATAACTCTATGTGCGTCACACACAAAAAGTGTGTGATGATAGATGAGAGAGAGAGAGAGGCTAGAAGTGTTGGTCTAATTATCTAAAAAAGAAGAGGTTCATGGGAGATCAGTGGTTCATTGGAGATGGAATGGGGGGGTATAACAGCTCAAGCTTAGGACTCTTTCAGGAGACTACTTGCTTCTTATTATATTTGTTCTTGAATTAGATGATTTGATTTAATCTAGGAGGAATGATGGGATCATAGATTTATCTGTGCATTTTTAAAACATTTGAAAGGCTGCCTAGAGTATTATTGTTTAAGAAAAGCCTGGATGAATAAATAAAATTAGAACACTGGGGATGAGTTCAAAGAGTCTCAGAACCAAAATTAAATTCAGTGCTGACACGTCCTTCTGCTGCGCATGCAAATAAAGTATTTCAATATAGTAATTCCATATGTGTAAGAGTCAGTGGAGACACATTAGAGCACCAGATCAGGAGGGTTATATTAAATTACTCCCTTTCCAAAAGTGCCATGGAATTAAGCAAGTTTTGCCTATTTTTATTTAAACAGTATTAGACACATACGGTATTTTAAAATAGCAAAGTCTGTCCACTGTGTACAACTGATTAAATGCAAAATAAATCCTTTTGGACTACAGTGGAGTTTCTCTCCTACCTCCACCCCCAACCCCACCGCCGCAAAAAAAAACACCCCGCCAATTGTAGCATGTCATTAGCCCACAACTCCTTTCAGAATTTCACAGTAAAACATCAGCAGTTGGAATCAGCAGACTGGAACCAGATCCTTGGATAAACAATATCTTAATGTTTCCTTTAGTCAGCTGCTGTTTGTTAAAGTTGTATCAGCAAAATTGTCACGTTCTTTCATGGAGTATGCCTGCACAACAAGTATAAACCAGTTTCATGGTAATGGCTCCCAAAGTAGAGATCTGAGAACTACAGTTCTACATAGGGGGTTAGTGATCTCTAACAAATAAGTCCAAGAACTCTTACAGATCTATGACTCCCGTGTTTCTTTACTGTAGGATGTCCTGATAATTGAATCAAACCAGTTTAAATCTGTAATGCCCACAGACAAGGATATGTATAAAAGGGTTAAAGACCAATTTACAGATTTAGAGATATTTAATCAATCCAGGTCAGGCCGCTAGTAAAATATGATGAATTTTACATCACTCCTTACCTCACTCCGTTAAACAACTTAAAAAAAAAAAAAGACAATTTTTAAATGACCATTTAAATGGTTAAATGACCATTTCCCCCCTCTAGTTTTCTGACCATTAAATGACCATTTTTTCCTCTAGTTTTCTGTCCAAGCTCTTTTTAAGTTCCTTTTAAAAACCCTGTTGCCCTGGTTTCCCCCGCCAAAAACAGAGCGCGGGGGTCCAGCACGATGGAGCAGGGTCCCATCGCGTCACTTCCGCCGCGCCGGAAGTGACGGGACGGGACCAGCGCGGCCGGTGTGGCCGGCTCTCCGTGGAGAGATGAGCCTTAAGGTAGGCCCGTGCTTGAGGCGGAGAGCCCACGCGGGCACGAGCAGGCCCGGTTTGGGCCTCACTTGTGCCCGGTGAGAAGCTCTCATACATCCCTAGTTCCAAGATGCTCCAGCTAGATGGGCAAAAAAGCCCAACTAGAGGAAAATGTAGGGCAGGAGGATGGGGAAGTGAAAATTGCCTCTGTGACTCCTTCTGCTCTGCATAAGATGTCTGTAAGCGTCCAAGTTTGGAGGCTTGCGGGCATCACCATAGGATGAGGTATTGGTACCTAAATGAGGTATTGGATATTTTGTATTTATTTGGAATTGGATTCAAACTTAGTCATACTTCCAGCAGATCCATTGATTTTAATGGGTCTACTCCAAGCATGACTAAGCCTGGATCCAACCCTTGTTTTTTAAACACCAGGTCTAAACTATTTGAGCCATTATTTGACACATTTAAATGATACAGGAAAATTTGGCAGAACCATGGAAGTCAAAACCCAAGTACTAGACTAGAGCACTGGACTTGGACCAAGGAGGCTGGAGTTCAAATCTCTGGTGGTCAGCCATAAAGCTGAGGGGGTGACTCTAGACAAGGCACAACCTTGTAGCCTCACCTACCTATCATGGTTGTTGGGGAAAGAAAGTAGGATATATGGTACCCGGAGCTCCTGGGAAGAAGGGTGGATGCAAATATAATAAGTAAGTATCTTAACAGGGACAGGGCAATTATAAGAAAATTTGATCCCACAAATACAACAGAAGTTGAAGTTCTGAACACTGCCTGCAACCTTTCCTCCTACAAGAAAAAAACTCACTTTGGGGAAGGACACGTGGTAGAACACAGTGACAGACCCCAGTGATGCTGGCAGTTCTTATCGTGGTTTTCATGGGCAAAGTAACAAATCGTTGGTAACCACAACTGGGTTCGCACGGCATGGCAACCGACCAACGATAACAGTCAACGGTTGGTTGTCATGTCATGCGAATCCAGTCAGTGTCTTTTGTCACTAGGGACCATGGGCTTTGAATTACAGCCCCATGATCCCTGATCAGTATCTGGCAGTATGAAATGCTTACTATGGCTTTTTAAAAGATGCTGTTTTCTTAATGTTTACTATGTTTTTATTTGGTTATGGTTTTTATTTTCTGAAATTTTTGTAAACTGCCTTGGTTGACTTCAGAAAGGTGGTATAGGAATCCAATAAAAATATTGTTTACAGACAGCAAGTGGACTGTTGGGTCTGACAGACCACTCAGTGGCTGACTGTAAATGAAGGTGGCAATAGCATTTCCCCCCCTGGGAATCATGGGGTTTGTTGTGGTGTAGTCAGGGCCAGTGCTACCGCTAGGCGAACTAGGCGGCTGCCTAGGGCATGTGGCTGAAGAGGGCGCAAAAACGATCTGCTCCTTCCGGCCGACTCTTCCTCGCCGCTGGCGCGCTCCTGCCCCGCCCGGCTACCTCGCCGACAAAGGCACCACCAGGTCAGTGTGTGAGGATTGCGGGCGCCGGGCGGGCTTGGGGTCGCACTCGGCTTTCCTCAGCAGGGGGTGCCTCTTCCCAAGCTAGGCCGGGTCAGGAGCGCATGTGGCGGTGGCGTGGTGACCAGAGATGCTGCGCGGTGGGTACAGCGAGGCCAGCTTGGCAGCAGGGAAAGCGGCTGCCTGGAAACGGGTCCTGGAGGCACCACCGCCAGGGCAGGGGGGGGGGCGAGCAGGCATTTCCCGGCTGCTTTGCTCCGGAGGGGGCCCCCCGGCACGAGAGGGGGGGCGCTAAATATAATTTTGCCTAGGGCGCCAAACTGCCTTGCACCGGTCCTGGATGTAGTGGTAAATTTTGAAATTCAGGTGCTCATCATGACACAGCCACACCCCCAAGGAGAGCCCAAAAATGCAGGCAGCTGTGTTAATCCTCCCATATTGTCTCCTCCCATATATACCTGCCCAGACCCTAAGATCATCCTCCATGGTCCTTCCACAGGAGCCCCTGCCGAAGGAAGTGAGGTAGGTGGCTACTATGAAAAGGGCCTTCTCTGCTGTGGCACCCCAGTTGTTTAATGAGCTACCCAGAGAGGCTCACCTGGCACCTACATTGTGCTGTTTTGGGAGCCAGGTGAAGACCTTTTTTATTATTATTTTCCCAGGCATTTTTGTTTTTTGGTTTGTGTTTTAAATCTGATACTCTATTTTAAATCTTTGCACTGCTGCTAGGTTCTATTTGGTTATTATCTTTATTTTTTGTACTGTTGTTTTAAACTTTTATATTGTATTTTATGGTTTTAATTGTTGTGATCCACCCAGAGAGCTTTCAGGCAGTATAGAAATGTTATAAATAATCCATATCAACAAACTCGTTCTCGGGGTTTTCATCTCCACTAGGAGTAGGTCTTTTGTGAAACGAATGGGTCTAAATTGCCCATCCAAGGCACTCCAAAATAGTTTGCATTACAACAGGGCACAATATACAGTAATACCTTGGATTGCAAGTAACTTGGTCTGAGAGCGTTTTGCAAGATTACAGCTAAGCTCGGAGGGAACAGGGAATTCTGAGCGGGAAGGCAGATGACATCAGTGTCCTGGGATGCCTCCCTGTGAGCCCTGCCTCCAGTAAACCAATGGCCCTGGGTTTGTAGCTCAGCTCCATGATTCCTGGGGGGGGGGCAGAGAACCATTTCCAGAGGTGGGGCAGGGGTCGCACCTAGGGTAGTTGTGCTTGCAACAAATGTGGCAGGGGTGCTTACACAGCCATGCGCCCTCTTTTGCATTCTCACCAACACCAAGTTTTTGTTAATTCCATTACTAAAATGAAACTGACTAATTTAATTTTAACTGTAGCGTTAATTAAAACTGAATATACATCCCTGCTATCTAGTAGTGTTGGCACAAAACAAATATTAAATAGCAGACACTGACAGATGTTCAGACTAATTTTAAATTATAGAAAAGTTTGGTTTACTCTGTGTGTGTGTGTGTGTTTTGTTTTGTTTTTTTAACAAAAATAAAGTGTTCCCTCATCTGATAGATGAGAAATGTTCTTTGTTAACCACCTTTTAATTAAGGAATGGCTCTCTTGAAAATGAATTTTGGAGTGCAAACAAGTTGTGTATTGCCTTAACCATGAAAAGTCTCAGTAGCAATTCAACAGCTAGAATTGGAAAAGTGCTAGGGATGAGCAGGAAACACTTCACTATTTTTCAGTGGCATTTCCGGCAGTGTCAAAAAGGGCTGGTGTGTGAAATACATTCCCCCCAGTTCACCACCCCATTTACAGGGGGGCAAACTGGGGGAAGGTGTTAAGCAAGTTTTGGAGATGGGGTAAATATTAACGAATGGGGGGGAAGCTTGTGCTTTGCTTTTTTGTGTACCTTATATCACTTGCTGGGGGGCGGTGACATCCTGCTAGCTACCTGGCCAATCAGGTAGCGGTGCTCGCTGGCCTGCTGCCTGTCTCCTGGCTACTGACCAAGCAGCTTCCTTCCTCTAAGCATGCTCTCTGTACAGCATCCTTAGAGGAAGGAAGCCAGCCAGAAGCAGCCACCACCTGGCTGGCCACCCAGCCCAATAGATATCTACCAGTATATGGCTTCCTCTCCCCAAACAGACAACGAAGTATAGACAAGTAGGAAGGAGCTGCTTTGCCATGCTACATAAGGTAAAAGGAAACCAAGGAATAGTGAAGGTTTCCTTCTTCCCTGAAACAATGTGTTAAGGTTTGCCCCTTCACCTCCCATGGAAGTCAGGGTGAGAAATTTGCCACTCCTCCACCTCCTTTGATGGGTGAACCCAGTTCATTAACTGGTTCACACATCTAACCAGTATGTACCCAAATTGGATTTGATATATATTCCCTGAGCATGCATTACAAAACGATTAGCATGGAGAGCAGACAGAGGAGCATGTGCCAGCCACATGCCCTCCACCCCCAACCTGTGTCTCACGCTGGCTCAGCTTGTCTGAGCGTGGAAAGCTAAGCAGGGTCAGGCCTGGTTATTACTTGGATGGGAGACCCCTCCTCTAGTTTCCTGCACTGAGCAGGGGGTTGGACTCGATAGCCTTGTAGGCTCCTTCCAATTCTATGATCTATGAAATCTATGAAACCCTCTGTTGACAGGGAAGGTGTACAGCGAGGGTGCAATCATATTTGGCTGAACATGGTTACAATCCTCCATGGGATCAGGAATCCATGGAAAAGTCAGGGGTGCATGGATCAGGATCAGATGTGTGCATCTCCATCTGCTCCCCATGCTTCCAGTTTTGTAACGTGTGCATAGGGCTGCTGTGTTATAATGTCTTCATGTTCATTACAAGCCCCTACTTCTAATATAGATTCACATTGCCCCCTAGAGCATCTGGTCAGTTGGCACCTGCTGGGCAGCCTGATTAATTTTATCTAGCCTTATCTCACTTTCCCCCCCTCCAAAATGTGAACAAAATCTTAATTCCTTTTCTTGAATATGCTGACTGGTTCCAACCACCTTGGCCTTTTGAGTTGTAATTTACTGTCATTAAGAGGGTGGGTCCAGCCACTAGGTATTTTTCTGATTTGCTGGCTACACCAATGACATCAGAAATGGAGGCTATCATGTTGTTGGGCTGACCAACCATCAGTCTCTGCAAATGGGCTGGCTTTTACTGAGCATAGATCCCCATTAAAAAAAATCCCCTCAGTTCTTCTAGAGTGTTCCTATATACTATCTAATTGGAAGCCAGATGCACTCCCTCCCTCTCCCAGACCATCCTCTCTACAATAAACTCGGCATATACAGTACTCTAGGACCCAAGTCTGTACTCAACTAGGTAATGTAACTAGATAAGTTAGACTGACTTTTTTAATTTTTATTTCCCCCTTTGTTTCTCTGTTTTCCTAAATAAACTTTTTACATTTGGACATTTAGCTGTGTTGATTTAAAAGGGACTTCTCACTGAGCCTATGAGAAAGGGATTTCTCACTTTCTCCAAGTGAAAGACCACATGATTACAAAGCTACCACTTCTGTTCTAAGATTATTATTTTTTAAGGGTTTTGGGAAGTTCTGTGTTTCTAGGCTTTGGGGAGGAAAGTCCAAAGCACCTTTCTTTTTCTTTTTCCCAAGAGCTGAGCTGAAGGGAGGGCTCCTTGGCAGTAGAGCTCAGAAACTCCCCCAAGCTGCTGGACAGACTACGGTGTGTCAGGAGTTTAATCATGGCTGGTGGCAGCCTATCAAAAACTCTTTTCCTGGGGAACCCATATAAAGAAAGAGCCCACCAGGAGGAAAAATTATCCCCCCTCCTAGTCTCATTACAGTGACTTTGGGCCAGTCACTGACTCTCAGTCTCAGCCTAACCCACCACCTCACACGGCTGTTGTGAAGATATGATGGAGAGAAGGAGGATTATGTAAGCTGCCTTGGGTTCCTGGCAAGAGTGGGAAAGCTGAGGTATAAATGTAACAAATTAAAAAATAATTAAAAATTGCCTGTGTGAGAAAGAAGCATTAAGAAAGAGGATAAAATGGTGCCCAAGCACAATACTAGAAAAAAAATTCTTCCACCACAGCTATTTTCAACTGAAATTAAAAATCAGATAATTCCACACAGTCCTACATGAAGCAGATTTAGTGTGTGATCTTTTTCAAACTGGCAAAAGGACATGAGCCTCATTTCATTCATTTAACAACAATGATAGTGTGTGTGTGTGTGTGTGTGTATTCAGTTTCCATCTGGGGCTAAGTTAGACCACCAGTAGATAGACCAGAAACGTTGCCTTTGCCAATTCATCTTCACTTACTCTTTCTTCATTCAGCCTGTCAGACACTACTGGGAAAAGAAGGCAAAGCTGGAACATGACAAATAGATCCTGTGATTGTTTCCAACATGCCACAAAAAGTAGCACAAAATATCTTAATGTTTCCCTCTTTCCCTTCATCCTTCATTCAGCAGAGATTTACTGTCATTTGTAGAGGTCACTGGCCTGCAAAGCAACCAGGGAAAGTGCTAAACTTTTTTCTTGGTTCTTCAAGTGTGATTTTAAATAGCCGTAAAATTTAAGGATGCTGCATATCTACACCAATGGGTTAATAATAGTTTCCTTTCCCCAGGGAACCCTGGGAACTGTAGTTCTCTGAGGGCTGCTCATAGAGTACTCTCTACTCCCTCTCACTAAACTATAATTCTCAGGATTCTGTGCTGGGGAGTCATGACAGTTAATCTGCTATAAAACATATCTGAGTTTGTAGTACAGATATTCAGAAATTCACAGACTGTTCTGCTCAAAACTGTCAAATCAGTGTCACTCTCAAAAGGTCACAAAACCCCTAAAAGCTTGCAGCAAAACAGCACAGCCAAGAAACTGAAGCACACCTGTTAGCTCCTTCGGGGTTTATGTTCCAATCCAGTAATACCAATGTGGAGTGGTATTTATAGGTAAGGTCATAGATGGATGAATCTCATTTTTGCAATCTTAAGTTTGGTTTGTCTTGAACTTTAAGAATATTTCCAGTCTTAAGTTCAGTTTCTCCTGAACTTTGAGGGGGTTTTTTAAGTTTGTGTGAAAATTCATGAGCATTTTTGTATGTCTTTGCCTAATATAACCATTTGCAAGCAGTTTACCTAATATAATGCATATTGAATATTTTTCTCTAATATGTCCATTTTTGTACACAGACATTTTTTTATTAGAGAACTCCATTGCAAAATTCAGGAAAGTGTGAATTTCGGAGGATAACTGAGTTCCAGTTCACATAGCCATTCGAAAGTGCAAAATTGGGTAAGTTTTCATTAAAATGTGAACTGAATGAATTTCTACCCCATCTCTAAATTATAATTCTGGATCCCCTGAGCAATCCAAAATGGAGTTCCCCAAAGTAATGCTAGCTGGGGAGAGGACATATAGCTTGGCCACCAAAGCCGTTGGTTGAAAATATGGGATCATGGAAAGCTGACAAATTCAACTCATTCATGAGGATAGATCTTTCAATGTCTATTTGCTATGATAGTTAAATCTTTCATTCAATATCAATTTGGGGGAGAAGGACAGAAACCATAATTAGGCTTTGATTTTTCTTGGCTCCAAGTCCACATTTTTGTAAGATGCCTAGTTTTGCAGCATATTGAAGATGTCAATTTCTCCTGCATATATTTTTGGGAAGCTTTTTTTGTCTCTTTGTTCTAAAAAAAACCATTGAAATGGAAAGGGGGGAAAAGTGACATGCTTAAAATTATACTCCCACCAAATTGATACAAAGTGGAGAGTGTGGGAGATACAGCTAAAGGAAGATAAAATGCCATGCAGACATAGATAAAGTTCATGAGGCTTGACATCACAGTGCAAAGGGTATGACAGCTGTCCTGACCCAGATGTTTTATAGTGTAGATCCGCAGTCATAACTTACTGCAGGTCCAAAGGTGATCAGAGGCAGAAGTGAGCAGTATGAAAGCCAAGACACTGGTAGATAATGTCCTTGCCATTGTCAACTGTATGTGAATTGTAATAATAGCTATTATGTTGAGAGTAGCAATTCTCCTGTGATTAACCAGGAACAATTTATTAATGTATAGACCTCTTTGGAAGGATGCAGACAGAACCGTGTATTTGTGTAATCAAAGAACAAACATATCGGCCGACTGCAAACTTGTCCTTGGACCTAGATTAGATCTCCTGCGTTCAGGAGAAGATGATGTAGTAATTGATTCCTTCCTGAGATAGATAGATAGATAGATAGATAGATAGATTCCAATTGCTGCAAAGCTGAAGTAAAAACTGTTGAAAGCAGGAACAAGACATTCTGACATTATTTAATTATTTGTATTTTTAAAACATCTATAAAATAATTTATCTAGGTGTTTTTTTTTAATTAAAAAACACCCTTAGATTTAGATTAAAAAATCTTTAAAAATGCAATACAAAGATTGAAAAGCACAACTGTGAAACCAACATGAAAGAATACAGAAACAAATACAAAAGCCAACATATTTTTTTAATACAATATAAAGCTAATCTGACAGAATACAGTTTAAAGAGAGAGAGAGAGAGAGAGAGAGAGAGAGAGATGCTAAGACCAGCCAAGAATTAAAACAAGAGTTTAAACCACCAACATGTAAAAGGGATAAAAACAGAAAAGGTTTAAAATGCCTGGGAGAACAAAAAACAAAAACAAAAAAAAAGTCTTAAGCAGGCAACAGAAAGAAAACAAAGAGACCAGAGGTCAAGGAGAAACAGCAGACTTGCACTCCTCCCTATCTCTCTCCTGACACAGGTCATCCCAGAGGGCAACCAAGGTTGTTTCAGTGCCAAACCCAGGCCTAAACCCCAACTGAAATGGACCCAGAAACTATCAGTCTCATCCAAGACAGTCTGGATCTAGTCTGCAACCACACATTTCAGCACCTTGCCCAAGAAGATGGCATTCGCCACTGGCTGGCCTAAAATTATTGAGGTCTTCTAGGTCCACATAAGGTTTATTCAGGATGGTCACACTATTACAGAGGTCAGCAATGTGGTGCCTGCAAGCATACCCACCAGACCCCTCACAACCCCATCCTCTTACCTCCTTTCTACTCCACAGCAGTTGCAATGGCAGCAGGAAAGGGGCGCAGCAGGAGCAGTAAGGTCAGTTCTTGCAGGGGAGGGAGGAGGAGGTGAGCATGGCATTGGTGCGGAGGACATTTCAGGAAGGGGAGGAATGAGGAGGAGGAGGTGAACCTGAAAGGAATTCCGGAGGGGGGAGGGGGCAAGGAAAGAGAGAATCCAACAAAGGAAGTCAAGGAAAGAGACAATCCCAAAATTAAATGCCCATGGGCCCAAATGACTCTGGGACTAATGTGCTCCGGGCCCAAAAAAAACATGACAAATGCACCTGTGGGGCCAGAAATGTTGCCTATCCTGCAATATTGCCTCCTTTAAAGATGCTGAGGCCACTCCCTCTCTTAAAGAGTAGTTGATTACCTCAGAGCCCCAGCTAGTTGTCCTCTCCTTGCCAGGGGTAATCAGCCATGAGGGCAAGGAATAAGCAAATGGTTGGCCAAACCCTATGAAGCATCTTGTCCACATCCTCAGGCCCTATAGACTGAAAGGCATCCAACAATATAGGACCAGACAGAACTCTGGACACCTCCAAGGACTGACCTGTACTAACTGTGGAGTCTACGTTGCAACAGATACAAATGTTTCTACCCTCAAGATGTTTCACAAAACCATCACAGTATGCCACCACAGGTTCTACTACACCACCACAAGGGTCAGATTTTAGAAGGCCCTTAACCACTCAGAAAAGTTCTACTGGATGCCAGGGATGGGGACTCGGACTCGGGGACTCGACTCGTGAGTCCGACTGAGTCCCCCCTCTGACTTGAGTCCCACTCGAGTCCCAATAATTTATGTGGGACTCGAGACTCGACTCGGGACTCGAGCCCAAGGACTCCTACTCCTCCTCCGCCGCCGCCGCCCTCACCTCGCCACCGCCGCCGCCCTCGCCTTTGCCGCCGCCGCCCTCACCACCTCCTCCTCCTCCTCCTCCGCCGCCGCCGTTGACCTCGTCGCCATTGCCGTCGCCATCGCACGCCGCGTCACACCGCCAGCGCCGTCGCTCTGTTTTTGGCGGGGTTGCTGTGGTTCCTCCCGCCAAAAACAGAGCGCCGTCACTAGCAGGTCTCAAAATTAGGTAAAGACAACCTCAGATGAACAACAACAGATGACAGAGTACACTGTATTTATTGTACAGAAATACAGCCAAGATGGAGAAGCCATGTGGGAAAAACTAAGTACACCTTATGATTCAATAGCTGGTAGGACCACCTTTAGCAGCAATAACTTGAAGTAATCGTTTTCGGTATGACGTGATCAGTCTCTCACATCGTTGTGGAGGAATTTTGGCCCACTCTTCTTTACAACATTGCTTCAGTTCATTGCGGTTTGTGGGCATTTGTTTACACACAGCTCTCTTAAGGTCCTGCCACAGCATTTCAATCGGGTTGAGGTGTGGACAACTGGGCCATTGCAGCACCTTGATTCTTTTCTTTGTCAGCCATTCTGTTGTAGATTTGCTGGTGTGCTTGGGATCATTGTCCTGTTGCATGACCCAATTTCAGCCAAGTTTTAGCTGCTGGACAGATGGCCTCACATTCGACTCTAGAATACCTTGGTACAGAGGAGGTCATGTCGACTCAATGACTGCAAGGTGCCCAGGTCCTCTGACTGCAAAACAAGCCCAAATCATCACCCCTCCACCACCGTGCTTGACAGTTTGTCAGGTTTGTGCTGACATACTGTGTTTGGTTTTTGCCAAACGTGGCACTGTGCATTATGGCCAAACAGCTCCACTTTGGTCTCATCCGTCCAAAGAACATTGTTCCAGAAGGCTTGTGATTTGTTCAGATGCAACTTTGCAAACCCAAGCCATGCTGCCATGTTCTTTTTAGAGAGAAGAGGCTTTCTCCTGCAACTAGGGATGTTCATGTACCAGGGGGGGCGCCCCGCCTCGCCTCTCCGCAGCGCCCCCCCGCCGCTCAATTCTCTGCACCGCTCGAGCTGCCCACGCCAGCCGCGCTGGGCCCCTGCGCCAGCGCACCGGGACCCCAATTCTACATATTTTCCATAGAAACCAGGGCCTGTTAAGCCCTGTTGCCCTGGTTTCTACGGAAAATATGTAGAATTGGGGTCCTGGTGCACCGGTGCAGGGTTCCGGCGCGGCCGGCCGGCACGGCCAGCTCGCCACAGAGAGGTGAGCGGGCACCAGGACCCAGTAAGGCCCACTCGCCTAGGGCGGGCATAAGTGGGGCTGATTTCAGCCTGCTACGCCCGCTCGAGGCAAGCGGTTACATCCCTACGTAAACCCTTCCATACAAACCGTACTTGTTCAGTCTTTTTCTAATTGTACTGTCATGAACTTTAAAGTTGCACCTGCTGACTGTGGCCTGTAGCGCCTGAGATGTAACACTTGGCTGTTTTGCAATTTCTCTGAGCATTGCAACTTCTGCCCTTGGGTTGAATATGCTGGGATGTCCACTTCTGGGAAGATTGGCAACTGTCTTGAATGTTTTCCACTTGTGAATCATCTTCCTCACTGTAGAATGATGGACTTTAAATTGTTTGGAAATGGCCTTATAACCCTTCCCGGATTGATGGGCAGCAACAATTGCTTCCCTAAGATCATTGCTGATGTCTTCTCTCCTTGGCATTGTGGTAACACACACCTGACTGCTGGAGACCAGCAGACTCCTGACACTTCAGCTTTTATAGAGGTGGTCACACTTGCTGATGATCAAGTCATCAAGGGCATTTTTTGCTTAGCGGCACCTGGCTGCTCCTTAGCCTCTTCATACCTATGGCAGCAGTAAGGGTGTACTTAGTTTTTCCCACATGGCTTCTCCATCTTGGCTGTATTTCTGTACAATAAATAATGCCATGGTGTACTCTGTCATGTGTTGTTGCTCATCTGAGGTTGTCTTTACCTAATTTTGAGACCTGCTATGGGCCCGATGATTTTTCTTCTGTCCTGATACGTGGAACCATGGAACTCGAGAAGGGTGTACTTTCTTTTTCACATGACTGTATTTTATTTTATTTATTTATTATAATACCACCCAATAGCTGACGCTCTCTGGGTGGTTCATAACATTTAAAACCATAAAATACAACATAAGATACAATATAAAAGTTTAAAACTGCAGTATAAAATAAAAATAAAAAACAAAATAAAACCTAGCAGCAATGCAAAGATTTAAAATAGAGGAACAGATTTAAAACTGTGTAGATATAGAAATAGAATACACTATACATGTTTGAGGTTATATGTTTAACAGTTTGTGTCCCACTAGATCTTGCCTAATAAAGCAAAAATTGATCAGAAAAGATCAATTACAGAAAAGATCTGTAATGTATTCAAATAACTGATCAGGCCTGTGGCTTATGCTGGCTCAGCTTGTCTGAGTGTGGAAAGCTAAGCAGGGTCAGGCCTGGTTATTACTTGGATGGGAGACCCCTCTTCTAGTTTCCTGCATTGAGCAGGGGGTTGGACTCGATAGCCTTGTAGGCTCCTTCCAACTCTATGATCTATGAAATCTATGAAACTTTGGGGAGCATCACTGAAAAGATGAAAAACAGATTTCACTTACAGATAAAATGGTTCATAAAGCCCAAGATGTCATCTGCATATTATTATACAACCAAATTTTTCCTCCATTCCTCTCTTTGCATGGAGAAAGGCAGTCACCTGGCACCTGGAGGAGTGGCTCAGTCCCAAGCCAGTTTCATTCCCCTCTCCCCTCCCCAAACAGGCTTTGCTCCACCCTCCCCCTGGCTTTGCTCTACCTTCCTCTTCCCAGTCAATAAAGCTGACTGAGCTGCAGCTTCAATTACTGCTTCTCAAGACTACCTAGATCAAACCTCAGATAAAGACACCTGCCTCTTGCAAGTTCAAGTACATAGATCGCATGAACTTCAGCAGAAGTCACATTTACAGAAAGACCTTCAGTAGTACTACTTTGGTGTTGCATAGTTGACCATGTAAATCTTGGCCTCAACAGGATTTGGCATTTATGCACGTTGGATTTACATATCCCTGGGTGCACCTCCATTTCAAGTGAAAGAAAAGTTTAGTGTTTTATTAGAATCCTATCTTTCTCATCTCAGAACTATAACATTCTGTGGTCCCTCACTTCCCCAATGGTTATAAATTGTAGTAGATTGCTAGAATTGCCCATTCAATCTATATTTTAAACATCAGCTAACTAGGAACAGCTCTGGGGGGAAAAAGATATGAGTATGACTGAAATTTTATTCATATTTCATATTAGAATAAAATATTTCCTGCTGAAATATATTAGTCCATCTGAAGGTTCTCAAAGATCAGTACAACTCAACATCCCTTTTGTAAAAGCCCTGAATTATAAAGGCAACCTGATACACTTGGGATATTCCAATAACGAAAGGGTCTAGTTACACATCCAAGAACAAAATAATGTTGTGATGAACATACTGTCCTATGAAGCCTTGAGAAATAACAGTGATTAGGTTAGGGAGAGAAAAATTCAATTAGATCTCTCTTGTATTTCACATTATAGTTTCACACACACACACTTTAGTAGTATCCAGCAAAGATCAAGATGGCGTCACAAGCAGAAATTGACACAGCAGGTCCAATTCCACCCCTGTCTGTTCCATCAACAATGGGCAGATTTTATATTAATTTACTTCTGATTTATGCTGGTTGTGCAATGACAGAATGAAGCCTACAGTAACATAATCTCCGCAAGACAATTTAAAATCTCCTGTCAAAAGCACAGGAGTATATAAATAATTTAAAAGCAAATTCTCTTCTTTTTGTTCTTCAGGCCTACTGAGACTCACTGAACAGTCCTACAGAACTGTTCTTTTTTTGAACAGGCAAGTTTTAGCTTGGAATTTCCAGGGCTCTACCGATACTCCCTTCACATGCATCCACATGTGAAACAACTTTCACACATTGTTGAGAAATGGTAGGGATTAATTACATCTCAACAGGAGGGAGGGTAACCATTGTGATGTGGAAGAGTCAGGAGGTGCTAGATCTGTGTGTACAGCTGCCCCATGTGGTGAACCACTGAATTGCAGGTAGCAGCTTTTAGTGCACAGCCTTCAGGACTCCACCCGACCAGGCTAGCCATTGGAGCCTCCTAGACAGGAAAGAGTATAAGAGGGTTTTCTCTTCCAGTTTAGCCTTGCTTGTTGAGCAACCAAGTGTTCCTGAGCCCTGGCCTGTTCTTGTATCCTTGGCTGTTCTTCACTCCAAACTTCTGGTTTACTCCTTGATTCTGTCTACTGAGTTCTTTTTTTTTCTCTCCCCCCCCCCACAGAAATGTATTATAACATTGCAAAAATACAAAGTAAAAAAAGAAATACATACATTCCTTCTAAAATAAACCCAGGCATGTCATTTCATATTAATGAAAAAAGAAAGAATGGACAAACATGATGTTGGAATTTAGCATTCCGGAATGCAACAAATGCTACCCATTTTTCAACAAACTTGCTTTCCAGTACATTATTTTCTTTCTAGTGTTCTTTGTGATGGAAATTGTAATATTGCCTGCTTAAATCAATGAGGTAATGTAACCACTAGTTACAGTGGGAGGAAAGGGTTAACTGGACAATCCCCAGGGTGTATATTTTCTAACTCCTCCTTATTTCCTCTCTCTCTGTCTCTCTCTCTGTCTCTCTCTCTCTCTCTCTCTCTCTCTCTCCCTCCCTCCCTCTCCATGGACACACGGTCTGAACTGGCTTCCAGCCAGTGATCTCCAATGAAGACTCTAATCTGCCTATATGCATCCTGCACATATGAATAAATGGACTGTAAGTAAAACTAATAAATGTCTGTATTAGTTTTAAACCTTGTATGGACAATCAGTTCCTTTAAAGAGCCTTTTAGCATGGGGTGATAACTAGTTTCAATAACCAGGCTGCGCATAACGGGGAAAACTCTGCTTTGTCCTAACCAATATAGGACTGACTCCTTTCCATATCTTCCAACACTTTGTTTGAACCTGACTCTTTGCTTGCTCCTTGCTCCTTGCTCCTGCCTCCTCATTTGTTTTTGGTTGTACTCATTTTTTGGCCTTGACTCCTGGGTGTCAACCTGATGTAATGAACAATAGCCCTGTTTAGGCATTTCAAAATCCTAAGCATAGAAAGAAAATAGGAGCATGTGCTCTGGCCTGGCCACCTCTACCCCCAATCTCCACCTGTTGACAGGGAAGGTCTGAAGAGACCTGAAGGTCTGGGGAGACCCTGTGTAATCAGGATTCCCAGTTGTGTGGAGCACCATAACCATGTTCAGCCACACAATTACAGACTCTCTTCAGACCTTCCCTGTCAACATGAGGAGGTCCGGGGTGGAGGCAGACCACACATCCCTGTCTCCCGCACACACTGAGGATTCCCCAGTACCTGAATAGAATGATCGAAAAAATGTGGAATCCTGCATAGGGTCTACTGAGTACCCCACATTTATCACAGAAGGGGATATTAGGGATGAATCCAGAATCTGCCTTCTGAGAGAGGAAGGCCTCTGCTTGCATACGGTCCACCACCAAATTTTGGGGGATCCCCCTCCCCCCACACACACACATACCATCGCTCACCCCATCCATCAGGGTCTCCTGACTCTGTGTAGCATTTTCAGTGGAGTGGAGAAACTGCTGTGGGAAGGAGGGAGCAGGGAAGTCTATTTCCGCCAGCCCAGTTGATCCAGCATAAATCTGAATCCAGCCCTTAGACATTATGAAATGAGTGTACACAGCTCATTCTTCAGCACCAGTGTAACCAGTTTGGGCCTCAAGTAATCTGTAATAGCAGCAACACCTTTCTGAGTAACTTATAGGGTGCAGTCAGATGAACAATTTCCCTAGCACATGCTTTGTTTTGAAGATGATGATGATTTATTCATCACATAGAGATTAAGTTTATTCATGTGTTAGTAGTACTTATATTCTGCTTAATATGATAAAATCCCAAAGCGGTTCACATATAAATATTTTTAAAACACACATTTAAAATACACTATTAAATACAATCCCAGTTACAATAACAATACAAAAACATGTCTGGTTCTTTTGATAAGGTTCTTTTTTCATTTTATCCTTGCAAAAACCTTGGGAGGTAGCTTTGGCTTACTGCTAGTGATTAGCCCAAAGACTATCAGCAGTCTTCATAGATGGTGGGCGGGGACTGATCCAAGTTCAAATCTGGAACTCTGGCTGCTACACTGTAGTAGTACACCTAATTTGATATGGATCCATTTTGCAGTAGCAGCTGCAAAAAGAACTGAATGGGGGACATTTTGTTTGTTTTGTTAAAAAGCAAAGGAAGTAGGAAACTAAGCGGACAAGGGAAAGATAAGTGAGAAATTTTGGTCATGTTAGGACAGCAGTTGAATTAACAATGATTAGAAAAATAACTCCTTTGGGAATTATTAGACATTGGAGAGGTGCATGCAGAACCGGGAGCAATTGTTTCTGCTTCTTGACTAGATGACCAAGACTATTTACACAATATTATGGATCGGTGATAAATATTTGCAGAGGAATAATCACTGGAGCTAAAATTTGTTTAACATTCAGTGCAAATCATTTAGTCATGAATCCTGTTTTTCAGGAATATGCATTCAGTCACAAGGAACCAAGCTTGATATTGCTATTCTAAAGAAAATGTCATGGTTTGATTTTGTACTTACCGTAAATGATCTAGATTTAAAGAAAGTAATTTGCAATAAGAGAAGAGGATTTTTAATGAATTAAAGAATGACTTCCATGTTCCTATGATTCCTGTACAGATGTGTTTAAACATTATTAGTAAAGGCATCCCATAAATTTGTTTTGTGAGCAAAGCATGATTTATACATTCAGACATTGTGAAATCATCCCAGAATAGCTCTGAATAGACTAAAAACTTTCTTAGCCAAAGTTGACCCAAAATCATCATCATCATCATCAGAAGAAGAAGAAGAAGAAGAAGAAGTCTTAAGGGCGTGCCTGAAATTTAACAGGAGTTGACCATATTTCTTGAGGGAGGGAATTCCACAAATGAAGGGCCACCACTGAGAAGGCCCTATCCCTTGTGCCTGCCAATCTAACAGTTGCCAATGGCAGGCAAATGAGCAGTGCCCCTCCAGCAGATCTTAAAACTCAGGCAGTTTCATACAAGTGCAGGCAGTTCTTCAAGTAACTTGGTCCCAAACCATTTAGGCCTTTAAGGGCCAAACCAAGCAGTTTGAATTGAGCCTAGAAGCAAATAGACAGCCAGTGCAGTTGGTGCCAAACAGGCATACCATGCCTCAGACACCTTGTCCCCACCAGCATTTGGGCTGCCATATTCTACACTAGCTGAAGTTTCCAATCCGTCAAAGGCAGCCCCATGTACAGCACAGTGCAGTAGTCTAATCAGATGTAACAAGAGCATGAGTAACTGAGGCGAGAACCACTACATCCAGATAGGGCTGCAGCTGCTAAAAGGCACTCCTGGCTATCGAAGCTAACTACACTTCCCACAAATCCCACTGAATCCAGAAGGACACCCCCACACACACACTACAAACCTGGTCTTTCGGAGGGAGCATGCCATGAACCCATCTAGAACTGGTTGAACACCTCTGGCCAAATCTGCTGGCTTTCCTACCCATAATAAATAATAATAATAAACGTTTATTTATAACGCCCCTTATACCAAAGGGCGGGACAAATAACATATACAGTAAATATAACAATACAATAAAATAACCAACACCAACCACTTACTATGCAGTATCAAATCCCAGCAACCACCACATTAGCCCAACCACTCATTCTGGCTGACTAAAAAGATAAGTCTTTAATCCCGTTCGAAAGCGGGAAAGATCCTCCTCCAATCGGAGGTCCATGGGAAGCCTGTTCCACAAAAGTGGAACCAGGTCCTGAAAGGTTCGCAGCCTTGACAAGGCAGAGCGTGTCGGTGGGACCGCTAATAATCCCTGGCCCACTGATCTTAAATTCCTACCAGGAACATACCAGGAAAGCCTAGATGATAAGTAATGAGGGACATTAGAGCGCAAAGCCTTGAAGGCAAGAACCAATAATTTAAATTGGGCCCTAGTCCGAATGGGTAGCCAATGAAGATTCCTACGGGCCATAGTAATATGGGAGTATCGGGGCAAGTTCAGAACAACACGAACAGCGCTGTTCTGAACCACAACCAGTGGAAGAAGCACAGAAGAGGGCAAGCCAGCTATTAAGCTATTACAATAGTCCAAGCGGGATACCACCAAAGCCTGAACAAGCAGATGGGCTGTTTCAGGAGACAAAAACTTGCGAATCCTGCGAATGTTCAAAAGGTGAAAATTACATGCCTTAGCAGTCCTATTAATAAAAGGACGCAAGGACAAACGATCATCCAGCAAAACACCAAGGCTCTTGGCAGCTGAAACCGGGGCCACCACTGAGCCCTGGATATGCAAAGAAGGACATAATAAGGGAGCTGACACACGATCAGGTTGAAATACCAGAATTTCAGTCTTATCCATGTTCAATTTCAGATGATGTGCGGTCATCCATGAGGAAACGCCTGACAGGCATTCCGTCACGGACTGCCACACTGCAGTATCAATGGATGCAAAGCTTCGATATATCTGTGTATCATCTGCATAGGTGTGATACTGAAAACCTCGATCAGAAACCATGGTACTTCCATGTTGTCAGGATTGTTTCAGCTTGTTCACCCTCACCCATCCCAAACAGCCTCTAGACACCTTTTCAGGAGTTCCACAGTGTCTGTAGGATCATTAGGTGAAAATGTGGGATAGAGTTGCATGTCATCAGCATAGTAATGTCACTTTGGCCCAAACCTCTGGTTGGCTTCCCCCAGCAGCTCTATGTAGAAGTTTAAAAGCATAGGGGCAGTGTAGAACCTTATGGTACCCTGTAGTCTAAAGTCCATGAGGTGGAAGAGAAGTCCCCACTGACTGACTACAGCCCACCAGCAAGGACCAAAACCAGCTTAATATCAAGACATTCAGACCTACCTCAGCCAGGAGACCCAGAAAGATATCATGGCCAAATGGTACTGAAGGCCAGTGAGAGGTCCAGGAGAACCAACAGAGTTGCAGTCCCCGCCCCCACGTAGTCCCTGGCATAAGTTATCCACCAGGGTGACCAAGGCTGTTTCCATACCACAAAGATGGGGAACCTCTTCAGCCCGAGGGCCAGATTCAGCTTTGGAGAAGCTCTTGCGGGCTGCATTCCAGTGTTGGACAGTGCTAAAACAAAGGGGGCAGGGCCAAAGGCAAAAGGGATGGGGCCAAAAATACCCCAAACTCCATATTTCAGCTTCAAGCTTTCACTGCCAGTAACTAAGCCTTAGGAGAGGCATTTCAACCTTTTAGAATGTGGGAGGAAACTGCGCAAAAGCCAGGAAACCACCAATTGGCTGCTGTGGGGAAGGGGTGGGACCAGAGGAAGGGGGCATGGCCCTCTGGAGAACCCAGGAGTGCTGGATTGGGACCGCAGGAGGGCCAGATCTGGCCTGCGAGCCTCAGGTTCCCCACCCCTGCTGTACCATGACCAGGCCAAAAGCCACATTGGAAGGGTTCCAAATAATCAGTATTATGCAGAAGAGGATGGTTAAAATAAAGATTGAAGAGATGGTACAAAGGAAGAGGGAAAGAGGGAGGGAGGGCGAGTTTGCTGATTTTACTGACATATCCCAATCCTATACTCTACTATTTTTCACTATGCAGGAAGAAGATGAATAAAGTTTTAATAGAAAATACAACCCCTGGTCGATCATTTTTAATTTGGGGGGGGGATGCTACTGGGATTGTTTGACAATATTTGTGTTCCCCTTGGCAAATCAAACTTTAAACTTGTCTAATATCCTGTTCTTATACATTTTAAAACCCTCTCTGAAGGATCTGATTGTTTTGGTGCTGCATTTATGCTGTCGAATTGCTGGCTTTCCTATTGATTTCAAGGTCTTGTTTATGTACTTTCATTATTAAGCTGATAAAATATGTCAGCCTTCCCTAACCCAATGCCCTCCAGGGATGTTGGACTACAACTACCATCATCCCCAGCCACCATGGCAATCATCCAACATATCTGGAGGGCACTAGGTTGGGGAAGGCGGGCTTATGTCTTCATCCTTTTTAAAAATAAATAAAAATAAATGGAAGAGTAATTTTAATTTCAGCATATTTAGCTGCTACATGAAATCCTCTGCTATTAGATCTCACATCAAATGAGCTACTGTAAGAAGCAGTATGTGAAGTTAAAGTTGCCAAACTCAAGGAGGGAACTCAATACTGGTGGTACACAATAAAGGTGACCTCTAGTTTTACTCTGCTGACTGTCTCCTTTAATCTACCATATTGGACATAAGGAAGGTAAAGTGAAAGAATATTTATGGAGTGGATGGACTTTGCTTGCTTCTGCTCAAAGTGTGACTGATTGCTATCACTGAAGCCCAGATAGAATTGTTGCTTGACGCTTCTGGAGCTCTTTATCCCATGATCATCTTTTCACAATGCAGCTGGTCTCTGCTTGTGGCCCTTTATGGTCAGGATGACATAAACCAGGATTAAGCAACCTTCAGATATTTTGGAGTAAAATTCCCATCAGCTCCAGCCAGCCTGGCCAATAGAAAGGGATTGTGGGAGTTGTAGTCCAAAACATCTAGAGGGAACCAGGTTGTCTACCCATGACACAGGCTGATCAGTAGAAGTGCTGATGTGAGGGCTGGCCTGAGACATTTCGCTATGTGTGCTGAAGGACAAGATGGCACCCCCTCTATTCCATGTACACAAGCGACCAACATGGCAGGTGAACCTTACTTTGACACTTGTACTGCCCCCAGCCCACAACATCTGCCGCCTGAGGTGACCACATCATTTTGCCTAACAGTAGGCCAGCACCTGGTTGGACACATGGTAAGTTATTATCAATCATGGCAGGGAGCACCATGTGTTATTGCTCATCATGCTTATCTGCTCTTACTTGCACATCTGTAATTTATCATCTTGTTTTGCCATACATTGTTTGCATTAGACTGCAGATAATAGATTGGTATTTTTAAAAATCACATTTGCATCCTGCCCTACCAGTCAGGAACTCAGGGTGGTGTAAATGAATGTACCCATTTTATGCTCACAATAAAATTCTGAGATATGTTTGGCTGATGAATTGTGACTGGCACAAGATCATCCAGTGAACATCATGGTTGAGTATGGATTTAAACCCAAGACTCACACCACACCCTGTACCAGACTGGCTCTGAAAAAGACAACGAAGTGATTGATCTGTAACTGTACAAATAACTGGAAAATCTTTGGATGCTTTTTTCCAGGCAAATGGAAATCCCACAACTCCAATCCCGTTACTTTCATTCAGGACACACATATACACTAGATTAAAAGGTGGAGTCCTTGGGATGTCTTCCTGTTTTACTGTAACGGAAATCAATTAGACTTACTTCCAGTTCAAGAAGGTTAGGGCTGAGTTTCAGATTGTCTGCTAGTGATTGTTATCATTAATGAATATTTTGAGCCCATTTCTTTCAATATGCCTCATATCATACTTACTTACTTACTTACTTACTATAGAAAGGAGGAAATGGAAGTATCTCTAATGATTAGTATGTAAGAAGAACATGGAAGTTCTCACAAGTCAGATAGGCAGATATGTATGTTCCATGCTGAACTGGTTCCAAAACTTTTATTTTATTCTGAGACGGGGGTGAGGGGAAAGTCTCTTGGGCTTGTATATAAACCCTTGGTGTAAGACAGCCTTAGAATCTGGAGAAATGAGAAAATAATTAAATCCGAAGTGAGTTTGTTTTCTAGGCAGGCTTCCCAAAAGTCACTCAATTCTACAGTCATAACAAGTAAATTTACTGTACCATTCATCACTGCTGGCTTAATCCAAACTGAGCAATATTTCAGCATTGGCAGAAATGCAGAAGTGGCTACCATGTCCTTAAACTTCCAAATAACTTCTAAAAGTTCTGATAAGTGGAGGGTCCAAGGGCAAGAGAGACTCTAAAGGTGCGATTCTATGCATGTTTAGATAGAAAAAAGTCCTGCAATTCCCAGCATGCCCCAACCAGAGTTATAGGGCTTTTTTCTGTTTAAACATGCATGCATAGGATTGCACCCTAAGAGTGGGATCCTATGCATATGTAGAAAGAAAAAAGTCATACAACTGCCAGCATTCCCCAGCCAGAATGGTTGGCTGGGGAATGTAGAAAGTTGTAGGACTTTTTTCTGTTTAAACATGCATAGGATTGCACTCTAAAGCTCTGTGGGACTTACTTCTGAGTAGACATAATGGGATTGCACTGTAAAATGAAGTTTAGCTTATGTCTCTCTTTGGACCATAACCAAGAGGGCTCCATGAGTAGTTCCCATTAATAAACATTGGTAATAGAGCTGTCATTGAAGGTCACTTAGAGCAGAATGTCCAAGCAGATTTGGAGGTACCTGTTTGGGCAAAACATCTGACAGATTCTGGGAAACTGCAAGACTTTTAATTAAGGTGAGAAATTTTCCTCAATGGGTTTTCATGTATTTTTAGATTTCCACTGAATCCTGCCTGAAGCAAAATTCAAGACAAATGTGGAGGTTGCTGCTAGCAAAAAAACATGGGGGAATTTAAACAGTTTGAATAAAATCAGTAAACTTTCTCAGGGGAAGGAAGGGAGACTACACACATCCCTGATTTGTCATATCAGTGTTGATTGATTTCTCAGAAGTCTGATGATGTACTATAGCTTCACCCACCAATGTCTGTCCAGTTTTCTCCAACAACCCTTTGCAGTGATCCCCAAATGCTACACACACACGAATGTTCCCACACACTAACACTCACCAAGCAAACACAGCTCTTCCTCACACAATCATTCAGAAGGCTGCTTTCCTTTTTAGCACATACCAAGGGTGCAAGAATTAAGTGTCTTAATGAAAAGCAGGTCCATTTTCTCTCAGAACATCCTCACATGCATAACTTGATTATCAGCCAAAGGTGTCTAAAATTACTCCCCCCCCCCTTAAAAATGAAAAGGGGAACATCACTTACCGGATAAATAAGGTAACTGTTTCAGACAAGACTTTGAAATCATTCAGGGATTGGTAGGTGGGGGACCTAGCAGTTAGTTCAGTGTACGGGAGTAATAACTTGTGGAATCATTGCCACAAGATATGTTGATGATGGCCACTAGCTTAGATAGCTTTTAAAAAGCAAATTCATGGAGATAGTGCTATCTGTGGCTACTCATCAATGGGTCAGTTCACACGACACGAGTGCGGTTAATAAGCCACAGTGTCTTGTTAACCACCGTCATGCATGCTGGTCACATGGCCAGCTGTTTCCCTAATTACCCTCACTGGGCACGGCTTCTCGTGTCATCCGAATCTGGCGAGGGTGGCTTGTTGGGATGCTTCACAAACCAGCCAGAACCCTGTTGTAGGGTTGTGGGGTGCTTTGCTAACCACCCCAACAAGCCACCCTTGCCGCACGCATGGGCACTGTAACCCACTGTGGCTTAAATAAGCCACGGTGGGCCGCAGTGATCGTGTGAACCAGGTCATAGATAAATGGATCCTCTGTTTAAATGGAACTTCCTAATACAGAGGCAGCAGGGCCAACATCAGGGGTTTGTTCATTTATTGTATTTCTCTACTGCCTTTCTGCGGGTGTTGGCATCATTGGGCATTTGTCCACACTTCAGCAGGGGGTTGATGTTGACCCCTGAGCCTGCTCTTCCACCTCTCTGCTGTTGCTGCCTGTTCACCTCCAAGCAAGCGAGCTGTGATAACAGCAAAGAGAAGGAGCTACAGCCTCCACTGCCCTTGCCTTCTATTTTTCAACACTGGTGTGGACATGGCCCAGAGGGGGGTTGTTCTCTGGCTTCAGTCCCCTTCTGACTCAAAGAAGGACACAGAGGAGGAGGAGGCTTCATCCAGTGAGCTATTGTCTGCTACTCCAGGATGTTCTAGGTCAGGGAATATGGCATTATCTGACTCCTCGGACTTGGGGGCACCCCTCTGATGCAGTCCTCACCACCCTACTACAAGTGAGAAGGATCTTGGAATTGTGGTAGATCACAAACTGAATATGAGCCAGCAATGCGATGTGGCTGCAAAGAAGGCAAATGCTATTTTGGGCTGCATTAATAGAAGTATAGCTTCCAAATCGCGGGAAGTGATAATTCCACTTTACTCAGCACTGGTTAGGCCTCATCTTGAGTACTGCGTTCAGTTCTGGGCACCACACTTTAAGAAGGACGTAGACAAACTGGAGAGGGTTCAGAGGAGGGTGACAAGGATGATAAAGGGACTGGAAACAAGGCCCTATGAGGAGAGACTGAAAGAACTGGGCATGTTTAGCCTTCAGAAGAGGAGACTGAGGGGAGATATGATCGCACTCTTCCAGTACTTGAAGGGTTGTCACACAGAGGAGGGCCAGGATCTCTTCTCGATCATCCCAGTTTGCAGGACACGGAACAATGGGCTCAAGTTACAGGAACCCAGATTCCACCTAAACATCAGGAAAAATTTCCTGACTGTCAGAGCAATAAGACAATGGAATCAACTACCTAGCGAGGTGGTGGGCTCTCCCACTCTGGAGGCATTCAAGGTGCAGCTGGACAATCAGCTGTCAGGGATGCTTTGACCTGAATTCCTGCATTGAGCAGGGGGTTGGACTCGATGGCCTTGTGGGCCCCTTCCAACTCTACTTTTCTATGATTCTATGATTCTATGACCCCCATGATGTAGGACCCAGTGGCTGCAGAATCAGGCAATGGCCCTTTGAGAAACAGAGACCGCTCTTCAGAGGGGATGGGGTTAACAGCAGTTCCAGGATGGCCAGACTTCAGAAGGCCTCTGTATATTGCAAAGACAACTCCTCTTTGTGAGTCAATTCCAGACAGCAGCTGCCAGTGATCCATCCAGGTGTGAGAGCTGGACTGACCCGGGTTCAAAAGCTCCCCTAGCCAGTGACCCTCAGTCCCAGTCACGCAGGCGGAAGGAGGAGATAACAGCAGTTAATAAAGATTAAAGAGTTTATTTGTAAGACCCAATTACATGGGATTAAGGCAATCAATGCATCTCTACTCACTACATCATTGCAGACTCAAATCCTATACCCCAGTGGTAAGGCTAGATGAAGTGAAGTCCAGAACAATACACATGTCGTGTCGAGACGAGAAGCAGCAGAGAAGTGAAGCTATCAGCAAGTGTGTTAGCTTTATACCACCTATAAATAGGATATTACTCACCCCAGTTGTATAACCTATTCATCAACATGTTTACTGCTAAACCTGTCCAAGGTTGCTGAGTCATATCATCTTGAGACTATGTCTCGTGACTAGAGACCTTGTGTACTTGAACTCAAGAGACACCCACCAGGTCAGGTGATAATCTCGATGTCAGGTGGTAATCTCGTTCTGCCTATGCAAAACCCAACACCAGGGTCCTCCTGACAGACCTTGCCTGTTGGAAACCTGCATTACCTAACCTGACCTTGCCTTACTGGATGAGACCTTGCATCATCAGACATTATCTTGCTTTACCAGATGTGATTCAGTCCTTTCAGGCAGTACCTCTCCTGGGAACCCTACACCAAGCTATGGGGATGGGTGAGAAATTCATTTCAGTTCATTTTTTACTTTCTCCAGTTCACACCTCCCGGAACCGAACATGGATCCGAATACAATCTGCTGTCTGAAGTCCATACATTTCTGAGCTTGTGATGCAGTTCACTCAACAAAAATGTGTTCAAAAAATGTGTACAATCGAAAAATGTGCATAGGCACACTTCAGTCAATGGCTGGGAAAAGTGCACAATTGATGCATACATTTAGAAAAATGTGCACAAAACATACACATGAATTTTCACATAGAAAGAAAAAATATATCAAAGCTTGCAATCTGATGCAGACAAGAGTTGGGACAAGCTTCAAGGTGGAAATTGGAAGGACCTAGATGAGCTTGAGTTTTGCTGATTCACACATGCCTAGCTATGACAAGGACAAGGACAAGCAAATGAGTAGTGGTGCCAGTAGCAAGGATATTGGCCTACTCATGAGGGAGGGAGGGAGGGAGGGAGGGAAGCACTCAGGGCATCTCCCCCCACCCCCAAATCTGGAGCTGACAATGAAGGGCAATATACCATTGTTGTGAACATACAGATAGGACCGAACCATTATATTGATACTCTTCTCTCATAAGCTTCTCAAGATGTATGGCTGATCACTGTTGGAAACAAAAGGCTAGGCTAGATGGATATGACCCAATAAAGTGATCCCAACACTTTTTTGAGACCTGTGGGACCTGTATAAGGGATGAGGGAGATAAGGGGGATTCACCAAGGGATGCAAAGAAGGAACAGTCAGATAGAAGAACCAAGAGATGACAGTTTATAGGAGGCATACGCAGAGGATATCATGGACAGTGTTGGGGTCAGCAGTGTCAAGAGCAGCAGGTGAATTATAGAGGATGAGGGTTATTAGACGCCCTTAGATTTAAAGTCATTGGAAACCGCAAGAGCAATTTCAGTACATATCCCTATTCCTTTCTCCATCCCACATAGAGCTATTCATCTGTAGGTAATAAGAGTCTAGGCATTAGCAGCCTATTGAATTAATTGACCACAAAAATCTGTTTTCTATCTAAGTACAATGGCATTTTAAAATGGAGAAAAACACTGTTTACTCTTAAAAATTAAAATACAGCCATTGAACAGAGAACAGTAGTTATGATTTCTCATCGTAATTTGAATCTTCTCCCCCTGGAATTGTTTGTAAGTTTAGCTTTCCAAATCAATGCTATTTAGAGTATATAAGAACACTCATCTTTCCTCCAGGGAAACCAACTGAAAGTTTATCATTTGAAAACAATCTCTCTTGCCAAGTTTTTAAGAAAACGTTGTGGGGAAAGCAGTCAAGATTGATATTCTTCAGTGAAGGGCGGATTCAATGCCAATGGAATAAGGAACTTTGCATGTCCTCTGTCCATTGTTGCTAGGAATTGATCTATCTCTCTGTGTGTGTGTGTGTGTGTGTGTGTAAATATGAGAGAGAGAGAGAGAGAGAGAGAGAGAGAGAGAGAGAGAGAGAGAATGGTTTAAAGTGTTCATACACATTAACTCTTTAATCTTTACAACAACATTATGTCCTTGTGTGAATTATGGCATACACACAGCCCCCAAACGTTAGGTAGATAGATGATAGGTAGGTAGACAGACAGACAGACAGACAGACAGACAAAGATACTTACTCCTTCAGTGCCTGATGGGGATATTGAAACTAAAATTGTTATGGAAATCCCCCATTACCTACAGTACTGAAATGCAAGCAGTGCTGGCTCCAGGTTCTTTAGGGCCCTTGGGCAAGACACCCTCAATGGGGCCATTCCTTCAGTGAGTCTACTTTCTCACTGTCACCAGCTGCTATTGCTCCTCATCCTCTTTCTCATCACTGCTACTACCACTTGCTTGCTTGACAGGGAGAGGGTTGGTGAGCAAGTCAGCAGTGGCATCTACTGCTCCTCCTCCTCACCACTACCGTTGTCTAGGCCAGAGCAAGAAGAAGCAGGTGAACAAGCAGGTTTAAATGACAAAGAGGATGATCAAGTCCAGGGGGCTCTTGTCAGTGGGCCCCTGCTGGGGTTTGGGCCCTTGGCAGATGCCTGACCACACCTACCCTTGATGCCAGCCCTACCAGCAGGGCAGAAGATATCTGTATTCATAGAAAAATCTGAAAACTGGACTTATTATACCTCTCCCAAACATAGGTACTCAAAGTGTACCCCAAAGTAGTTCAGCTGCTCTCGTAATAGCTACATACTTGAAATTTGGTATACACGAAGACCAAGATAGCCTCATTACTCAGAAAGTCACAAAGGGTGAAGGGGGCATTTGCACTGTTTCTCCTAAAAATAACCGGGGTGTTTCCAGCATATCCAGAGGACTGACATTTGGCAGATACATAGTCCCAAACACTCTCACTATTAGAAAAATATGAAAGGACATATGTTAGTCTCTTACTAGAAAGGGGGAAAGACATATACCACAACATGGTTAAGATAGTTCCAGTCCACTCAGAAAATTGACATTTGACAAGCCTCTAGCCCCAAACACATTGATTACTAGAAAAGAGAATATGTTGGCATTATCGAACATTCAAACAGTGAGATATAATTTTTGCCTCATAACAGAGGCCAACATACCAACACAAAGCAAGCAAAGCAGTGCCCAAGATAGATTATTGGGCTCTGGCTGTTCCATTACCTTTTCACACACTTCAATCAGACTATAATTTGGGAGAGGGGGAACTCCTGGTAGTAGCTAACAGTGTTGTATCCATGCTTGCAGAATGAAATCATCATTTACTACAGGGGTGGAGTGGATGCCACAACTAAAAAGGCCCACTCTCCTGTTTACCATTTAAGGCCATGGGTTCTGATGATGGTCTGTGATGTAGTTTGCGTTGCAAGATTCTGCTATGGATCAGATCTTGAGCAGTGGTCAGTTTACTCAGGAAGCAAGATGGAAAGAAATCAGCATGATGGAAAGTACTGAGTGGTACTGGGGCTGTACACTAGATAAGGTTGTCTGTATGTTGCCCCAACAAGGATCAGAGCCAGACTGAAGCCCTATGCAGGTGTTCGCCTGCTCACATGTAGGCCTAAAGTGCGTAGGGGATGTGAGCATAGCCGTAAGCACCATCTGCAGTGTTCCCATGTGCCTGGTACTACCAGTTACTACCTATAAGGTCTGTCAGGTTGACCGGCACCAGGGCCTTCTCAGTAGTGGACCCATCCATATTGAATTCTCTTCCACAGGTGTGCTGGCTCCCCCACCCCTCTGTTTTTAAACTGGTCTTAAATACCTAGATGGTCCAATCAGTACTTGCCAAAATCTATCCTCCAGTTTCTGAAAAGTTTTATTTCCTTGTGAAAGAGGCTTCCATTTTTCAGCCTCATTCTCAGGGCTTTTCAGCATTTCTTCTTAATTTCTTTTGGTGGTGATTTTGAGCTTGCCTATTATTGAGAGGTGACCAAGGGTGCTTTTTCATTCTTTATTACACCTCTCTTCATCTTCATCACTCTGCAGCCTCCCCAGCTGCCCATGCTTCCTGGTGCGAAAAAGCCCCATGGGAGGAGTTACCTTATGACATCTTACCTGGGAAACCAGGAAGGCTGCAGACCACTGGACAGACAATTGCACAGTGAAACACAGGACACTCACACACCCCTCGGCCACCTTTGTAACAAGATAAAAAAAAAAGAAGGCAAATGAAAATTTCAGCACAGCAATAATTCAATCTGCTTTTAGCTGAATAGTGATGCCAGTCTATAATTTGCTGTAGTTAATGAATGTTTTTATGTTGCTCTTTCATTATTTAATTTTTATTTTTTATTGTTTTATTTGGTAAGTGTCTTGAGTGGGCTTTTTGGCCAGGAAGGTGGTATTTTTTATGAAAATAAATAGTAAATAAATAATATTCTTATCTGGCTTCTGCCAAAATATGAAAACAAATTCCATGCAAGAAATCTATACAGGATCAAAGCTTCTGTTGACTAACCCAACACTCACTACTAAGTTGCTTGCTACCATCACATTGGCTCAGCTTGTCTGAGCGTGGAAAGCTAAGCCGGGTCAGGCCTGATTATTACTTGGGTGGGAGACCCCTCCTCTAGTTTCCTGCACTGAGCAGGGGGTTGGACTCGATGGCCTTGAAGGCCCCTTCCAACTCTATGGTCCTATGATCAGTAAAAACCACTCTCTATAAGGCAATCTTTAGGAGGATGTTGTGGAGTTGTGGGCAGGGAGGCGGGGTGGCAGGAAGAAAGCTTGTTGCTGGCTATTTTGCTCGGATTGTTAGAAGCTATCCCTTGAGTCTCACCAGGAGCTGCTCTGTTAGGAGGACCTGAAAGCAAGGGCTGGAGAGCATGATGAGGATCCCTGCTTTAGTAGGGTGCAACAGCCATTAGAAGAGTCAGGAGAACAGGGAGAACTCAACTCAACCAGAGAGAGAGTGGAAAGCAAAAGATTTGAAGAAAAAGGAAGCGAGCCTCAGTGCAGGAACTAGCACCCATCGTAGGGTGGCCACTTATGAATCGCCAAGAAAGAGGACACACATCACCCAAAAAGAGGACAAAAGTGGACAGTGATCTGCATAACATTTGCATATGGTAACTTATATGTGTAGGTGCAGATTTAGAAATAATTATTATAATTTAAAGAGAAATATAGTAATCTCACCATAGTGTGGAAGGCTGTGAGTGTGACCAGGTAACCTGTGTGCCTGCCTGCCTGTTCAGGCCATTGTCCAGATGCTCACTGTTGATGGGCAACAGTTCTGATGGTTCTTTCCCTTGGACTGGACAGTCCTTCAAATAGAGGATACCTTTTAATAAAGGGCAGTTTTCTCTCTGCCCTTCAAACAGAGGACTGTTCCCTGTAAAAGAGAACACATGACCACCCTAAGTAATATGCTTACCTGAAAATAAGCCCTAGCATTTTTACCTTGAACTTTAGAATCCCGGTCATTTGTGGGAAATGAGAACCGCTAGCCTATTACCAATGACATAAGGTGTTTTTTTCCCCATCACAGTTTAAAGCTCTTTGGCCTTGGGACTGTTTAGATACTAGCTGAGTAGATTGGCTTCTGCGTTGCACTTGAAAAGAGAAGCTATATTGTGTTCTTTTCCACTAAAATCAATGTGCTCCTTTGTCTTGGGGGGTGGGTGGGAGGGAGATAGAAGTACTTTAACAACACAAGGCTAGACAACTATATTAATACATTCCCACAGGTCTAGCAGCAAGCGCCTATTTCAGTCTTCCGCAGCCTTACTTGAGAATGTGGTGTGTGTGTGTGTGTGTGTGTGTGTGTGTGTGTGTATTCTCAGTTAACTTGAAAACACTTGAATTATTACCTTCACATCATTGAAGATGTCACCACCACTCCAGCTGTTTGTCATGACCAAGTCCCTGGGCTGGACTTATTTGGCTCTGTTTGTTTGCTCTAGTCAGGCATATCAGCCCCATTTGTTGCCAGATGATAAACAGTTGCAGCCTGGTTGGCTGTTGAAACTGTTTCTCAAGCCTCTCATTATTGAACAATTTTTTTACCCTGCATATTTAGCCAAAAAGGCTCCTGGAGCACCTTAAAAATATCAATAGTAAGACAATCCCTGTCCTCAGGCTTACAGTCTAAAAGACATGACACACAAGGAAAAAGGGATCGGGAGAGAGGAGGGGGGAAAGCAAGCCCAGGCACTGGTTCTAACAGTTACCATTTTTATCATGACCAGTTGAGATGGAAGTATTTTCCAAGAAGCCTGGTGGAATGGCTGCTGGCTAGGTTACAGTTGTTGGGATAAAGCTAAAGGCAGCTGATCTCTCAGGAGAGGCAATGGAATAGCCCTGCTTCTCTCCTCTCCTTTGAAAAACACAGGGAGGAAGGTTTTGCATCAAGAGACCAAGGCGCCTCTGCTGCTTTAGGTCTCCAGGCTGCTCTCTGTCTGACTGCAGAACTCTACCTGGCATGCAGATTTTACAGTTCTAGAGAGCTAGAACAGTGTCCAAGAGACTGCTTATAGTTCAGGTTTTGGTTTCCAGTTGTGTTGCCAGAACATAATTCTGCAAGGCAAGGCTAGCCGGAGTCATTTTCTTGCTTGACGCTGAGCAGCAAATGGCACACACACACCCCATCCAACCATTCATGTCAAGATGCATAGTACCCAAAGAAGCCAGGCAAGTTATTCTGGCCCACGAGGCAGAAAATCTCACAGGCCTCTCTCCCCATCCCTGACAGTAAAAATACGATAATAGCAAATCAAATAACCATTTGCTGCCCTTTCATGAATCTCAAAGCTGCTGCCTGAGGTGGCCGCCTCACTCTGCCAAATGGTGGAGCTGGCCCTGCTGCCACGACTATCAGATGTTCTTGGGGCAGTGGTAAATGTTGAAAGGCAGGCACTCATCATGACAGTCCCCATAGCCAAGCCCCCAATGACAATCCAAAAATGCAGGCAGCTGCATTGGTCCATATCAACAAACAGTTCTAGGAGTTTCCATCTCTAGCAGGAGCAGGCCTTTTGTAAAGCTAATGGGTATCAATTGCCCATTCAAGACCAAGCCACCCCAAAATGTTTTGCATTACAGCCGGGAACAATATATTGTTGCTGGTAAAATTAATTTCTCCCCAGTTACTGTGAGGACTGCTGCTAAGCTTAGAAGGAACAGGGAAGTCTGAGCGGAGGGGGGTGGCAGCTGACATCAGCATCCCTGCTAATCAAAAAGTCCCTGTGCTGCGTCCCTGTCAGCCCTGCCCTGGCTCCACCGCACCACTGGCTTGGGGCTTCTGTTTAGTGTCGATTTTCTTCTGTCCTTGTTACTGGAAATAACTCTGGTCAATCTAGGATTGAGATCCACCAACATGCCGCTGACTACATTTCTCCCTTAGTTCTCCCATTCTAAAGGTGACCCGTGTTCCCCTCCAGTTAGTGTGGGAGACGGCACTTCCCTGTTTGCTTAGTTGGGAAAGTATACAGCTCTATGGTAATGGAGGACCAAGGATGCATTTTAGAAAAGGTGATGCAAAAACGAAATAGGAATGTAAATCCACTTACTTTCATATCCCTCAGTCAATTAAAACAATTGTATTCCTGGCCATTCAAAGCCACTTTATTCACAGTGTGAAAGGGATTAAAAGGTGCTTTTGGTGTTAAAACGCCCAAACTCATTAAAAGAGGCACAAGATGGTTATATCAGCTGAACTCTAAAGCATCTCTTCAGGAATCTTGGAACTCCGTAGCTCTGTGGGGATCTCTTTCATCCCCCCGCCCACCAAGATTCCTTGCGGAGGGCTGTGGCCATGACAACCCCCTCCCATTTAACTTGGTTTTGTAGAATATGTTCTAATCCAGCATGGGGGGGGGGGGAATGTTATGCTTAAATCTAAACTCTTAAGTCCTAAACCTTCAGTCTAAAGGTTCAAGGCCCTAGGCTTTAGCCCCAAGGTCCAGCCCAACTGTGGTGGAGGCTAAATTCCCTCTCTCTGGGGACCCAGTGTCTGGGGCAACGGGCAGGTTTAGTTCCCTGTGTCTACTCTTATTTTGCCGCCTACTTATTTTCACCCAGATACTTAATCTAAAAACCCTGGAGAATGAAGCCTGCTCCTATCTACATAGTTCCATCCTGAATTCTGTTTGAGGGGCAACAGCCAAAATTACAGGCATCCTATTCAAACTGTTTTCTATGTGATATTACATTGTGCAAGTGAGACCTGTAACAAAATGTTGTAGCGTGGAGTGCTCCTGTTCAGGATTCCGGCCAGCCCTCTTCCAGAATATTTCACTGCCACCCCCAAAAAACAGTCGGTCAGCATTCCGTGACCACTAAGCATTCTCAGTGCTTGTTGAGCTGTTTGCAGGAGGTTTCCCTAAGAATTCCAGGGGGGATTCCTGAAAGATCATTTCTACTTTAGAAACTCTGGGGTTCCTCCAAGCCTGCCATACGTTCCTGTTTTGCATGGATGGTCTCATTATGGCTACATAAGGATCCATACTCGGAGAACAATTTTGCTATTAGTATACAGTAGTGTTGGGCTGGACCTTGGGGCCAAAATCCAGGGTCCTGTGGCTCAGCCCCCACAAAATGGCCACCCAGAGAGCTGCCGGTGATGAGGGTATCAGGGCAGTTAGTTTTCTGCTCCCCTACCCCAATAACTCTGGTAAACACTGGTTCTGTGGGACTTGGATCAATAGCAGTGGGGCCCTGGCGGCTATGTACTTTCAGAAGGGATCTGTGCTGAGCCCAGTGCTCGGCTCGCAGGGCACTCAGTGAGCACCCCTGCCGCGTGATCCGCCCCGAGCACCCCGCGAGCAGCAGCTGAGGCACTCACTGAGGCGCTTGCCAGACTTCTGGGTCCCCGGTGCTATGTTTTTTACGTAAAAAACAGGGTAATCATCCTTAAAACATTGTTCCCCTGCAATGGAAGTGGTGAGAAGGAACAGCAATAGATGAGAAAGAGGCTCTCTGCCTGTCAAGCAAGCAAGTGGTAGCAATGATGAGAAAGAGGATGAGGAGAAATAGCAGCTGGTGACAATGCCTGTGAGAAGGTAGATTCACTGAGAGAGGGGGCCCATTGAGGGTGCTTTTGCCATGGACCCTCAAAAACCTGGAGATGGCACTGTGTGGAAGGCAAGGGGACAGTCACACACACCCCTTAGACATTTTGGACAACATGTAGCATCTATATCTCTGGCCATCTATGTGTTAAATGGGCCTGTGCATGAGGCATGCATATCAACGATTCAAATCATTTTGCATGAAGCCGAAGCAAGTACGCACTCTGGAAAATCCAGTCATAACTTCGTCCAGCGTTAACACTGCTACAGTTATTGTGAGAGTATATATAGAAAATAATTACAACAAATGTCCTTCAAATAAACTGTGTTTAATCACTAAAATCTCTCCCCCGATACTGATCTAAATAGTGCCCCTGAAAATGGGTTGTCTTTCCCGGGTCTCCATATGCGTCTTAAACCTGGTTGCTCTGCAGCTGCAGGAGCTCCACCCAAGTCTTGCCCATCTCATCTGCTCTGCCTCCCTCCCTCCTTACTTGCAAGCTGATGTCATATTTGTTGGGCTGATCAGCCCTGGGTTGCAGGATATCTGAGGTCTTTCTCAGTCTGCATTTCTGAACAGATAATGCATGATGGAAAGTTAGAGGAAAGTCTAACCATTGTTGGCATGATGCAATAATGGGGAGGCACAGTGTACTTCCACATGTCATAAGGTTGTCCCCTAGATTGACCTGTTCCACAACATTCAGTGCTTTTATGCATCATCAAATTGGTCCCAGGATACAGATGTTGAGCTGATGCAGGTCATGGCATGAAGCCGAAGCAAGTACGCACTCTGGAAAATCCAGTCATAACCTCTTGTCAACATAACTCCTAATTAATTATCCCACAAGGCACTTTCCAGCACTGAAACATGCTCAGCAGTTGGCTAGAACAAATTATCGGGACACACAGTTCGCAATTTCTGGAAAGCTAGATTTATTGTGGAAAAGGTGGCTGGATAACTGTTCAGTCTGCTGATGCACTTCATGCATAACCACAGCTGGTGACTCTCTGATTTCACAGGGCATAGCAGAAGGAAAAGAGGGACTCGTCACATCAGTATTCAGTTAATGACGATGGCGCCTTTCCTTAAACATCCTGTTGCCCATGGTAGAAAACAGATCATCAAAGGACAAGCAATAGAATGTAAGGCTTTCATATACATGCACCTGGGCTACATCCTTACACAGTAGGGGTCATGTACCTAAATGTCTCTCACAGTCAAACATTTGTTCAATGATTTTCACCACCGCCACCCCACATACACAGAATAGCAAAAGCTTTAAGACAATAGATCGTACACTGAAAAGCCTTTTCTTTCATGTGTGAAGCCCCAGTGCAGTCCAGCCTTTTTCCTAGATGCTACAGCTAAACTTCTCATACTCGAAGTCTAGTGCTGTCCGGTTGTATTGGACTCCAACTCCCATCATCCCCAGCCAACATGGCCAGTGATGGGAGCTGTAGTCCAAAACATCTGGAAGGTACCAAGTTGGGGAAGGCTGAGGATAGGGAACAGGCAACCCAACAAAAGCACCTCATTGTGTCCAATTATCATGATCATTTTCATTATCATACTCTTATAATACTTTTAAACCGACCAATAACCCAAGTTCTCTGGATGGTGTACAATGTGTTGTGTATAACTGAACTACCTATTAAAAACCAAAAGCAAAGAAAACACGACAAGTCTCAGGGCTAAACTACATGTTACGTTAAATACGTAGCTTGCAGCTGATCCTCACTCTTTTATTTACCTCCATGTAAGCATGTGCCCCCCCCCAATCCAGATCAGGATTATTACACACAGGTAGGGAGGTTTAAACCTTCCCGCCCAGCTGCTTTTTAATTTAAATTCTCCCCACCACCACCACACACAGGAGCTAAAAAAGAAGAAGAAAAATCTCCATTGGCACCAATGGAGTTTCCCCACGTTTTTGGCCCCCATGGGGTGACGTAAATTTAAAGGAAAAAAGCAGCTGGGTGGGAAGGTTTAAGCATCCCCTACATGCAGTGGGGAGAGGAGGGTTAAAAGGGGGGGAGTCTTCATTTGAGTCCATGTAGGCTTTTTCTTTCTTTAACCTGAACAAGGGTGCGTGCGGAATTTCTGGGGGGAAACCAGGTGGGGGAAAGGGTTGACCGCACCTCCCCATGTACCTTGGTCCCAATCTGAACTGGCTGGGTCCACAGGAAAGTAAAGAAAACCAGCATAGCCATGCGATCAGCGTAATGTGTAGTGTGGTCCAGAGGGAGACGGCTGCAAGGCTTCCTCCCAAAGCTCAAACCTAGCTCTCCCCTCTCTTTCCTGAAGTGCATTTTTCTCAGACTCACTGTCCAACAACCCGCTTCTATCCTTTTGTCCCTTTTTATCTACAGAAAGACCTCAGTTACACCGAGTGGGAGAGAGGTACCCCAACCATCCCCTCCAGAGCCCATAGGGAAGTTCCAGCTAATTCCTGGCTATGGTGGGCAATTGGCTAGCAATCTCCCTAACGAAAAGGAACCTCTTGCCAGACCTACCTGGCAGGCTTGACCACCAGTAACAAACTGTCAGCAGTCCTTCTGGCCCTATCGCCCCTTTTCTGACCAAAGCCCAGACTCCTTTGCAGCAGTCAGATAGCAAGTGTATCACAGGATCCACCCATTCCCCCTCCCCCAGCTTTCAATACAGAGGCAGATTATAGCAGCCTTCCCAACCTGGTGCCTTCCAGAGAGATTGGAGTGCCACTCCCATCACTCATTGGCCATGCCGGCTGGGAATGGTGGGAGTTGCAGTCTAATCGCTGGCCATTGGCCATGCTGGCTGGGAATTATGGGATTTGCAGTCCAACCGCTGGTCATTGGCCATGATGGCTGGGAATGATGGGATTTGCAGTCCAACCCATCTAGAGGGAACCAGGTTGGGGAAGGCTGGATCCTGGGGTCAGGGAAGTCCCAGCAACAAATATGTGTGGTGCAGTCCAGTTCAAATGTGCATAGAGCTCCTCACTGTTATTGCATTGACTTTCTCTCCTGAAAAGTCACATTTGGCCAGGCCCAAAGTGGGTAAATAACAAGGCAGGGGGAGGAGGGAATTCCCTAAGAAGCCACTTTGTAAATCTTTCCAATGTGTAAGACAAATTTGCTCAGAATACACAAGTGTAACGTAGGCCAATTTAATAAATATGAACTTTTCTTCAAATATTCATTTCAGCGCTAATAATAAGATAGTGCAGTGTGCAGCTTCTTTATAGCTTTGTTAAGCACATGAATTTTATGGGACTAATCCAACTGAACATTGTAGAGGGGGTTGCAAATCACAAAATAAAATACCTTTCAAAGATAGGAATTGCCTCATTGGGGCATCTTTTATTAAGCCATTGAAAGAAAGCACAGGATTATAAAATGATTCATTCTGAATTGTTAGAAGGAAACACTGACATGGAAAAGATGGTGAGATATATAATTTTTAAAGAAGAGAAAAGAGTTTAATAATTTCTGAGTATTCCGGAAACTCATTTTAAATCACTCCAGAAATCTACATTTGAAGATGAATATAGTTTTTAAAAAAGAGAGGGGGAAATAAGCAATATGAGTGTAGAAAAAGAAAATGTTAATTTAGGCGAGACCCTATTGCAATTACTTTATTTCATTTGGGCAAAATTGCATTTAATCCGCTTTGCTTTGTAGAGGAAGATACTGGTATATTTTAATGGTGCCTTGAACTTTCTCAACTAATAGAAAGAATCCTGTAATAGCTGCCATCTTAATATTAAGAGCTAATTTCCCTGGCTGACCTCGTGGAAAAAATAACTGAATTTATTTTTCAAAATTGCCCAGCATTACATGCATGCACGCGCGCGCACACACACACACACACACACACACACACACACACACAACCTGGTGCAGAATATATCAATAAAAAGGCATTTTGGTAAGCAATACCTAGAATGTCCTAATGAACATAATGGGACTTAAGTCTGAGTAAGGCATAGGATTGCACTGTTAATGATTCAGAAAAGGTATTAAAATCTTACGAAAAGAATTTTCTTCATAGTGTTCTGTTCTCCTCTAGGCCTGTGGATAAGATAGGCCTGTGGCTTAAGCTGGCTCAGCTTGTCTGAGTGTGGAAAGCTAAGCAGGGTCAGGCCTGGTTATTACTTGGATGGAAGACCCCTCCTCTAGTTTCCTGCATTGAGCAGGGGGTTGGACTTGGACTCGATAGCCTTGTAGTTGTAGGCTCCTTCTAACTCTATGAAATCTATGAATCCTAACATGATGAAATGTGGAGAACCACCAGAATCAATAGTTTCATTCATGTTACACTAGTACAGTTCAGAAATCTGCAAGATACTTGGTTCTTAAAATAATTTTTTTTAAAAAATCATTCTTACAATATTCATATATCTACCATGTCCTGCCTTTCAATGGATGGTAAAGCCTTTTATATTCAATGGTCTGCTGATTAGCACTGATTAGCTTTTGACCCATAGCCTGCTGTTTAATTATGTTTTTGCTCAAGTTTTAGTACTGCCACCTACTGAGGCTCTCACTAATGTTTTTTCTTTAATGTATTGTATGTCTATTTTATTACTTTCATTTTGTTATGTTATGTTCTCTTATTATTGTAAACTGCTTTGGTTATTATTTTAATATAAAAATGGGATATAAATATTAAATCAACTTAGGGTGCAATCCTACGGCCTCCCAATCTTGCCTGGGGGGCCATAGGATAGGTAAGACTCCCTGCTGTGATGTCGTAAATCCCTTTCCGAGGTCACAGCAGGGACTTCACCCACGGAGCATCCCTCCCTCCCACCTCGCAGCCAGTGTGGTTCTTTCCACACCGGCTGGGAACCAAAGATGGAAGACTGTCCCGGGGGTGGGTAGTGGAGGAGCGAGGCACCACGGTCGTCTGACAAATCCAGGCAGTGCCTCAGCCCCTCCTCCTCATGAAAAGGAGAAAAACGTTTAGACAGCCGAAATCGGCGGTCTAAATGTTTTGGAGGGTGAGGGGAGTGCAGGAGCAATCCTAGCCAGTTTGGTTAATCACGGGGGATTCTATGGAATGTTTGCAACCACTATTTGTATTACAGAAGTAATACATTATTTCAATTATTTTGGTCTCAGTTGTACACTGCATCTAATGTGGGAAGGTTTGCCAATTTTCAAAGGTTTAAGGTGCAACCCTATGCATATTTAGACAGAAATTAGTCGTACAATTCCTAACATTCCCCAGCCAGCCATGGTAGCTGGGGAATGCTGGGAGTTGTAGGACTTTTTTCTGTCTAAACATGCATAGGCAAGGGTTGGTGTTTTTTTTTTTTTAGTGTGTCTAAACATGCATAGTGTGGTTTAAAAATAAAGAATCATCAGAACGAGCTGACCCTTGAAGTTTCCCATCAACAGCACTTGGACAGCAAACTGAGTAAGGCACAAAGGTCACCTGGCCACAGTCTTCCACACTGGGGTGAGATGCACTGCATTTCTCTTTAAATATAATAATTTATAATTTTGCAGCTATATATAAAATATGCAAAATTTATGCAAAACAGTGACCTCTTTTAGCCTTCTTCTTCTTCTTTTTTTTGGTAATGCATTTCCTCATTGAATCAGAAAACAAAAAGGAATATAAGTGAAATAATTGATTCATTGCTATTCACAGTAATCTCATTCCTCAGCACTGGGATATGCGTCCTTAAGATGCTTCTCACAAAATAAAACCTGCTTATTTATGTTGGCAAAAGTAATTTTTAAATTATTTACTATTTTCAATTATTAATGACATAACTTTACTAGTGAATGTATAGTTGGATCTTGTTTGAAAATCATGTCAGTGACACAAACTCTTGCCTCTCAGACCTTTGATGATAAACAGTTTAAAGATGCAATCCTATGCATGTTGAGACAGAAAAATGTCCTACAACTCCCAGCATGCCCCATCCAGCCAGTTGTTGGACATTTTTCTGTCTAACCATGATTGTGCCCTTAATTATTCAGAAACGTCAGCAGCTTAGACTAAAGATTCCCAAACTCTTCAAATTCTGGGACTGGTAATTTGAAAGATGTGAATACCGTAGTCTTGTAAAATATTATTGTAGGCCAGATCTTTTGTTATATAAAGTGGACAAAAATGCTGAAGGAGCGGTTTTGAAGCTGGCCAAAGAAAAAAGGCAGACAGCACAACCATATATGCCTACTGAGAAATAAGTCATACTGGATTCAGTGGGGCTTTCTCCTAGGTAACTGGGTATAGGATTGCAGCCTCAGTTTTGCAAGTGTCTTGCAAGAAACAGCCTTTGAAAGTTGTAAGGGCATGTTGTTGCTTTGGAGGGATTGGTTCTGCTTTAAGAGCAGCATGGCTTCTCTGGGTTGTCTGTCTGCTCCTTCCTCTTGCTCAACTTGTACATGTGTAAATAAATACATATTGCAAAAATACCATCGATTTCCAGTACTCACTACTCATGAGGATATTGACTCTGTGATCACAGAAGGAGGAAGAAGAGCCTTTAATCGCAGCATGATCTGAACATATTAGCAGGTGAAACTCTTTGTGGCTGGTGACTGACCAAAAAAGAGATTTTGGGGTTGTGGTGGACAGCTCAATGAAAATGTTGATCCAGTGTGCAGCTGCTACGAAAAAGTTAAATACCATGTTAGGCATTATTAGGAAAGGAATCAAAAGTAAAACTGCCAAGATCAGATTGCCTTATACAAACCTATGGTGCGAACACACATGGAATAATGTGTACAGTTCTGGTCACTGCACCTAAAAGAGGATAGTGTAGTAGTCATAGGGATGCGCAAGGATTTTGTTCGGGGGGTGGAAATCCAGTGGACTAGCCGGGCTCGGCCCCCTGAACTCCCTCCCGCTAGCCTCTTCCCCAGCTCGACTCGCGTTCTCCAGAGTCAAGCCAGGGGAAGCGACTGCCAGGTTCTTGGCAGGCCACTGTTTATGCAGAAAATGCCTTAAGATACACCTAAAGCAGCCATAATTTGCATGATTTGTGAAAATTGCAGCCGCGTTTGCCATATCTTAAGGCATTTTCTACGTAAACAGCATCCCGCCGGGAACCTGAAAGTCCGGTGAGCTGCGCGGCACGCACCAGCTTTCAGCCCTGTTTGGCAGGCACAGCAGCATCGTCCGCCAAGCCGGAAGCAGGTTGGGTCCCAGCAGATTGCCCACCCCTAGTAGTAGGGGGAAATGTAGAAAAGGGCAACAAAAATGATCAAGGGGCCGAAGCAACTCCCCTCTGAGGCAAGCTTACAACATCTGACACATTAGCTTAGAGAAAAGGGGAGCGAGGGGAGACATGAGGAGTGCAACATTATGCAACATGTGAAGAAAGTGGATAGGGAGACATTTTTTCTCCCTTTCTCATAATGCTAGAACCCGGGGTCATCCCATGAAGCTGATTGGTGGGAGGTGCAGGACAGATAAAAGGAAGTACTTCTTCGCACAGCGCATAGTTAAACTATGGAATTCACTTCCACAAGATGTAGTAATGGCCACCAATTTGGATGGCTTTAAAATGGGATATGGAAAAATTCCTAGAGGAGAAGGCTATCAATGGCTACTAGTCCTGATGGCTATATGCTACCTCCAGAATCAGAGGCAGTATGCCTATGTACACCAGTTACTAGGAAACATGGGTGGGAGGGTGCTGTTGCACTCATGTCCTGCTTGTGGATTTCCTGTGGGCAGCTGGTTGGCTACTGTGTGAACAGAATGCTGGACTAGATGGACCTTTGGTCTGATCCAGCAGGGCTCTTCTTACATTGTTATGAGATTATCATCACTGGCTGATGCCGGCAGATCAGAAGTTGCAGCCAGTACAAATGTTACTGTAAATGTGAAGTTCTTCTACACTTCGCATAGGGGATTCCAGTCCTTAGACTGATTGTGAGAGCAGGGCCGGTGCAAGGCAGTTTGGTGCCCTAGGCAAGATCAGATATTTAGCACATACCCCTTCCCACTTGAGCCTTCCCTCCCTATTTCTGGCGCCTGCTTTAGCCCTGCGCCCTAGGCAGCTGCCTAGTTGACCTAATGGTAGCACTGGCCCTGTGTGAGAGTCGCAAGGGCTAGTTTTTTTAGGCACTTCACAAATTATAAATATTGTTAAAACACCAAACAAAACAGCTTTCCAAAGTATGGACTTTTCTACACAACGTTGTTAATCCGCTGTAACTACTTTTGTTTTCGTTGCAGAATTGAGATCTGAGCACTACATGAAGAGTGTTTCCTTTCTTGCTCTTCCACTATATAACCTCTGGATGGCACTGTGGTATAGTGGAATAGCACAAATACACAAGTGGGAAAGGTGTTTTCTTTCACTTTTAGAAATAATAATGCATTGTCCCTGCTCTAAAAAATACTCGCCGAAAGTGCTCTTTAAAAACAGAAGTAAAACTGGAGGGCCACGATGTCATCTAAAGAACCCGTAAACAACTGTGAGTAGGGAATGAGTGCACAATAAATGCCTCATGTAGAAAAGCTCATTATTTCAAGCCTGCACAATTTGTGACCCATCAGTGTTTAATGCATTCCACCAGCCATGGATGGCAGCCCCCCATGGGCTCAATAACCCTCCTGTCTTTGCTGGCTGCCTGAAACTGCAAAAACTGGATATTATCAACTCCCTGGCAGACTACAACACATCACAGATGGTGGGCTGCATTCAGCTCAGTGGTCCATATCTTGTACAGGCCCGGTATGCTGACTCGCGCACATGCATAGAGGCATCGCCCCTGATGATGCCATGGAGGGGAGATTCTTTTTATGCAGGCAGAATTATTCAAGGATGTGTATTTTTTCTTTGCAGGTTGTCAGCACCCATACTAAGAGGCCTTCAGAAATAATTGCTGTTTGAAATGCTACCCAACCTTGTTTTGACTGTTTCTTATTTTTAAGACACTGCATTTGTTCAGCAAAGCAGAAACTATTGGGAGAGTTTTAGGGAATGTTAAATGCATGTTTCAAGCTGTTCAAATGAAGGTTGTTTTCTCTTCCTGTAAAGATGATGGGGGGGGGGAAATCCTTCAAGAGCATTTGAATTTTGCAGGGCTTTGTTGCTCTCCGAGAGTGTCGTGTTTTCTGTTTGTCATTACCTGTATGTGGGTGGGTGCGGCTCTCTGTGTGACATTAGAAACTGTGACAGTTGTTTATAGCATTTGGGCAGGATTAGGCTTCCACTACTGTCTCTGGATAGGACTTAAACAGACATTCTCATGCAAGGAAGCCCCCCTGTGCCATGTTTGATGAAGCAGCCCTGGCTTTTAAGACACACATTTCCAGATGTTGAGCCATAACCTGTTTTATATGAGCCCAGGAATCCTGCGTGTAGGAGAATGTATAATCATCTCCATGATGTGTGAACACCATAGAATAAACCTGAGAGCATACTAGGTCTGCATAATTATGTGCAGTTTTTATTCATTGCTCTGTTGTTTGTATTTTATGTTTTTAATGTATTGTACACTGCCCAGAGAACTTGGGTTATTGGGCAGCTTAGGGGGTGATCCTATGGCCTCTAGACAGTGTCTAGGAGGGCATAGGATACTTTGGATTGGGGACCTCTTCATGGGTGACATTGGAGGTGCCCATGGAAGCCGCTTTGGGGACCCCTGGTCTACAGTGACTGACAATTAATTTGCCACAAATCACCAAACTATACTACTTTTCTGGCCAGATGTGCAGGATGATAGGTGTTGGACATGAAATGTTTTTGGAAGATCCCCAAAAGGCTATCCCAAAATGTTTTGGGATAGGCTATCCTCTAGAGCAGCCTTCCCCAGTTTGGTGCCAATGCCAACCAGATGTTTTCAGCTACAACTTTCATCATTCCAAACTAGCACAGCCAATGGTAAGGGATTGTAGTCATTTTAGTCTAAAACATCTGGAGGCCACCTGGCTGGAGAAGGCTGCCTTAGAGCAATGTTCCTCAACCGAGTACCCTCCAGATGTGTTGGACTACAACTCATTGTCCACAACCAGTATGGCCATTGGCTGGAGGTGATGGGGCATGTAGTCCAACACATCTGGCGGGGGACCAGGTTGGGAAAGGCTGCCCTAGAGTCTTCCTTGTGTGCCATCCCCACTGAGAATATAGTTAGAATCTGAGCTAATGCACATTATTTGAACATGAGAATTTAAGGGGAAGAGGTCAGTCATTTTCCTTCAGGCTGAATGTGAAGTTGGCTTCTATTTTTACTCAGTGGGTGATATCTTTCCTCCTGACTCCACAATGTCTACACCATAGTGATGGCTTCACATCTATTAATTAGCCCACATTTCCCCATGTACCTGAGGCACCTCTGCAATGTTTTCGTTGCTTAGATGTTTTCACTGAGGCTAGTAATGCAATAAATTAAGGCAGAAGTCTGTCTCATTTCTATGAAGCTGAGAGTCCATGAAAATTCATGGGGATCATGGAGAAATACTTGACAAGTTCTTTGAAATACTGTACTGGAATCCAGAAACATCCTCTTTTTGAGCTGAGCACCACAAACAACTTCCAGACAAAAGCACTATAAATCTTTTTTAAAAGGGGGGGGGGAGGCCCAAAACAAAATTTTAAAAAAAGCAAAACAAAACTCCAAACACTAGGATTCAGTTTCACTGATGAGATTAAAAACAAAACAAAACAATCATGTTGTAAATCCAGCTATTTCCAAAACACTTTTAAATGTGGAAAGGCTGGATTGTGTTGCTGGGGCTCATTTTATGACAGGAGGTAGATTCATGTTGTGTGAATCGCCTGCAACAGATTGCATGAAACTTTTAGGGGTGGGGTTGGGAATTTGTGGTCAGTGGGCCATGTGCAGCCTGATTTCATGCAGCCCTTTGCCTAATTTCCAGGGCTGGTTCCAGGCTTTTGCAGCCCCATGGGCAAGATACTCTCGATGGCCCCCCTCCCTAAGCAAGTCTACTTTCTCACTGTCATTGCCACTAGCTTCTATTGCTCCTCATCATCATTGCTACTAACGCTTGCTTTATAGGCAGAGAACCAGGGAATGTTGGCAGTGGCATCTACTAGGGATGTATAAGGAGTCCATTTGGCAGGTTAAAACCTGATGGATTTTTCCAGTTCAGCCCTCTAGAATTCAATCAATTTCACCACCACCACCACCACTGGCAACAACTCAATTTGTACCGAGTTGAGCCAGTACATGGATTTCTGGGGAGTTTTAATGGTGGCAATTTGTGCATATATATATATATATATATATATATATGAAGAAGTCCCGACTGACTGACTGACTGACTGACTCATCAATGCCCAGCTCAAACCGTTTAACGTAGGAACGTAGGAATGTGAAATTTGGAAGGAACATTGTTTTTATGACGTAGGCACCCACTAAGGAAGGATTTTTGGAAATTCCGTCCCTAAGGGGGTGAAAAAAGGGGACAAAATTGCCCCACTCTCATATCTCCTATGGGCAAAACAGCAGGGGAGCAGTTATGCAAATCGGCCTCACCTCATAATTGCTGCAGGAGCCAATAGGAGCAGTTATGCAAATAGCCCATACGACACTTAGAATGTTCGTATGAATTGCTGCAGGGGCCAATAGGGGTGGTTATACAAATCTCCCCTAGGCCATTTAGAATGTTCTCTGAGGAGGTGAAAAAAAGGGAGGGAAACTTTTTAAATGACTGCCGGGCTGAATGACTGTTGTGTGTGGGGCGTCGTCACATAGGCTCCATCACGTTTTGACAGATCTACCCCAAACTTGGCACGGTCACTCTTCATCACCTGTAGACTCTCAGGATTAACCTGATTTTTCTTTAAGATCAGATATTTCTGTCAGAAAAGATTTCTGCTGCCAGCACCCAGCCTAAACGTTACACTTTCAGTCAGAGACACTGCATCTTTTCCATACAGCTCTCACAGGCCTTCAAGGAGAAAAAACCAAACGAACCCCTTTTCATTTTTAAACCTGTTTTTTTTTCTTCTCCGTAAAAAAAAAATTCAAAATGCAAATTGAAAATTTAAATGTAAATGGTGTGATGATACCACACACAGTCGTACCAATTGTAGGCGATGGAGTGTGCCTATTCCGGACACTATCTTTCATTATGTATAGCAGTCAAAATCTAGGTAGGGAGGTCCGTGAACAAATAGTTGATCATGTCATTGAAAACTGGGATGAATTTTCTATAATGTCCCATGACAGTGATGGAAACAACTATGCAAGTGCCGATGCATACTTTGACAACATGTCCCAACCCCATACTTATGGTGGTTTGTGCGAATTGACAGTAGGTGGACAATTGTGCCAAATCCTAAAATCCACGCGAGCGAAGCCATGGACAACAGCTAGTGTGCTGATTGGTTTGTTTGTTTGTTTGCCTGTTTGTTTTTTGGTATTTCACAAGTGCGCACTTGCACACTTATGGGGGTCCAAAATGAAAAGCTTTGCCTGGTCAATGTCCTGAGAAGTATCTGCTGTCAATGTGCAGCAGGTATCAGCATGGACATTGACCAAGAGAGGAGGCTTTAAATAGGTTAATTTGTTACTTTGCACTCACTTGACAGCTATCAAATGGCGAGCTGTCAAGTGAAAGCAAAGCCACAAGATATTTGTTTGCGAAAGCGGGTGGCATGTATATCAACCCCTTCATGGCAAGATCCTCTAGGGTTTTTTTGTTTGGACCTGACAGTTCTCAGTGTCCTGCACCTTTTCCACCTTTTCCCAAGATTCTAGGTGCTTAGAAAAGTGGAAAAGTGCGAACCACCCGATTTATGGGAGCTGTCAGCTTTGACAGGAGCTGTCAAAACTCAGGCTTCCTTTTAAAATGGGTTTTTTGACAGGGCTAAACAGAGTTTGACAGGGTTTTTTGACAGGGACATATGCAGGGACCTAGGATCCATCCACCCATACATTCTCTGTCTTAACAGGATTCAGCTTCAGTTTATTAGCCCTCATCCAGCCCATAACTGCATCAAGGCACCGGTTCAGAATGTGCATGGCCTCTCCTGATTCAGATGTCACAGAGAAATAGAGCTGAGTGTTATCAGTATGCTGGAGTCCCAGATCTCCTGATGACCATCTCCCAATTGCTTCCTATACATGTTAAAGAATAGTGGGGACATAATAATGCCCTGTGGCACTCAACAGTGGGGACACAGTCATGCAATGTTATCCTCAGGGCTCGGAGCCCCCTTCAGGCCCACAGAGAAAAGTGGCATGCAATATCGGCCACTGAGATTGGCAGGCAACATGAAGCCTCTAGATTGGCCAGCTCTTGAATAAGCACAAGGAGCTTGGCCTTTTGCCCCTGCCTGGTCAAGAGAACAGGACCTCCAGCCTGCTTCATTTCAGGCTCCAAATTAAGCTTCACCTTCACCTTCCCACAGTTTCAGTTCAAAACTTGGCATCAACTATAGTCCTAGCCACAGCCTCCAGCTACAGCTCAAGTATCTGGCTCAAGCAACTGGCCTTAGAGATACTGGGCTGGTGAACTTCAGTATGGCTCCCATGTTCCCAACCTGGTCCTGACAGTGGCTAGGGTGGGCACTTATGAATCGCCAAAAAAGAGGAAAGGCATAATCAAAAAAGGGGGACAAAAGAGGACAACAATTTGTGTATGGTAGTGTATATGTATAGATGCAAATTTAGAATAATAATAATAATAATAATAATAATAATTATTATTATTATTATTATTATTATTATTATTATTATTATTATTATTGAAATGCAATACATCTCACCATTGTAGGGAAGCCTGTGAACAGGTGACCTGTGTTCCTCCTCAGTCTGCTGTCCAGGTGCTAACTGCTGATGTGCAACAGTTCTGATGGTTCTTTATTTTTAAACCGGACTCGGACTGCACAGCCCTTCAAACAGAGGATGCCTTCAAAACAGAGGACAGTCCTCTGGCAGCCCTTCAAATAAAGGATTGTCCTCTGTAAAAGAGGACACACAGTCACCCTACAGAGTTCTACTTTAAGTGTTAAGGTGATGGGAAAAAAATCATATTTGAGAATCTACTGGTTACCAATAAGATTTTCAAAGTCCTTGTCCCAACTAGAATCTCAGGGATATATATATATATATATATATATATATATATAATTTTTCAAAAAAATAATAATCAAAAGCAGCCTGCATTATTAACTCTTCTAAAATTAGTTACACGTCTGCTGAATTTGTATATTTTACAGGTTCCAGTGCAGAAATGAGGGCAGCTTTCGCACAAATGGACTTCATTGGCTCCATTTGATTGACATGAGGGCAGCAACCCCTCCATACTCAAGCGAACAAAAAGATCTGTTTCATTCTGATCACGTGCCCATTTGTCAAAAACATGAGTCTTTCATCTACTCCAGAAGTCACTGGATAGCCTGGTTTGTATGAGCAGAAAAATCTGTGTCCACCCTCTGCTTTTCTGCAATGACAGTAATGCAAATAATTATTCCACTTCAGAAGCAAATAATGTCAAAAGCAAATAAGATCAAGGAAATTGTCATTCATACAATGCATTCTTGCCATCAACTCTCTGGTTGTTCAAGCAGGCTTTTAAAAATGTAATGCCAGGAACTTTTGCAGAACTCTGGTCTCCATGGAACAAACAGAACATTCCACGGCTTAGTAACCAACTATACGAATGGGCTTTTAATGTGAGAGCCCTCATAAAGATGAATCCCATCAGTACCTGTGCATTACACAGATCTCTGAGATAGTCAGCTTCATGCATTTTTGTAAAATAACTGGCAGCACTGCAGAGCACACCAAACAATTATGCCCCAAGCAAGCAGTATGACTTTGAATAGAAAATAAGACACTGCATAAAAGGAAGGCAAAAAATGATCTTTTAACCACTGCAGGAAGGTATGCCCAGATGTAGAGGGTGTGTTTATTTTTGAGTAGATTATTGTGTTTCATGTGCCGGAAGTACTGATGGGCATAATGCACACATAACATCCATTCTGCTGGGATCAAAGCAACTTGTGGTACTGGAAACTGAGATAGCTCGTGCAATGGCAGTGTTTGCCCTATCCACCATGAAATCCAGCCATAGTTAAATCTTTTAAGTCCTGTTGAGTTAAGAATACACTTAACTCTCTTCCATTGAACTCTATGGGACCAAAAAGAGCCTACCTTTTGGGGATGGTGTTCATCAGTTGTTTTCCTAAGCACGACCCAGGAATTCTAGGCCAGTTCTCACACCTACATCAACATATGGTAGCTGTCAGTCACTAGCAATCATTTTTAAATCATGTTTAAGGCACATAAAACATATTATATCCTGGCTATAGATTGTATCCAATATGAGTCCTACTTAGAGTAGACCCATTAAAATGAATGGGACTTTTAGTGATGGGTGAACTTATCCTGTGTGAATTCATTCTTTACTTGGAAAGTGATGAATTCGTCCATGTGACTTCAGACAAGAGTTGTCATTTAATGCGAGATCTCACTGTGTGTGTATGAGCTTTTGTACATGTGCAATAACAAAGTGAATCTTGGGAGCTATAGATAGAACCACATAGTGTAGCTTGATGTCATGTGTCACCATGTAGAAGAATCCGCAGATGACGACTCCTCATGGAGCCAGAGCTGTGGCAGCAGCAATGATAAGGGAAACAGTGATGGACTCATCAAATCATTCAAGGGTTAGACCAACTCAGTGCATGTGCAGAAACAGCACTGTTTAGATGCATACTGTGCATGCTCTGAAGTTCTCAACCAATTTTGTATGTAATAGCACATTCATAATACATCAGTCCAGGCTTGCTGCAAAGGTGAGCATTATGAATAGATGAGTTTTGACCAATGAGCCGAATAATTACAAAATTTGGTGACAACACTAGTGATGACTAACTTAAGTCCCCTTCTTTTCAATGGGCCTACTCTAATGTTAGTATTCTTAGAGTTGACCCATTGAAATGAATGGGATGTTAGCCATTAACTTAAGTCCCATTCATTTCAGTGTGTGTACTCTAGGTAGGACTAACATTGGATACAACCCTATGATTTAATATACACAACAGTAGGGTAGAGTCCTGTTATGGATTATATTTGTGAGTGTGACCTCTGAGCTGCTTCAGGTAGTGTAGATGATGGAGCCATGAGTAGTTCTCATCCAGGTATTGACCAAGCCCAAATTTGTTGAGGGCCATTTCTTGCATTACGCAGAGGCAAATACAGGATCGTCACACTCAACTGCAACTAATCATGGTGCTCTATATTCAAGGCCTCTGTGATGGATGTGTTTGCAAACAGATGTGACACTTTCACACTTTACATTTCTAGGTGTACACTTATTGCATCTTCAGAAATATGTGTGAAGTTGGCCTTGACATCATGCTCCTTACACTATTCTCTTTGTTAGAAGTTAACCACAATACCGGATAGGTCCTATTTCCTACTCTATGGGACTCACAGCACTTAATGTTCCATATATGAACAAGTCATCATCATCATACAGATTTGGGTTTCTGAAATAACTAGAGCAGAATGATGGAATTACCCACTTGTTTTCAGATTCATATTCACTGTTTGCAGAATGGCTTTTCAGCTCTTTTCACCTACGGTACCCCTTCAAAATGTTAATTCCTGTTCACTGAAAATGGCTGCTGAAATCAGTGACATCAGTAGGTTATTGTGCAATTATATAGCAACTGCACCTTCCCCATTTCCTTTTTTTCCCGCCCACCCATATGACTTCATTCACAATGACACTGATGTGACTGTGTTATGTATCGGCACTTACTATCACATGAAAAGCCTGCACATCAACACACAATGCCAGCATACTGCTAGTTTCCCATTTCCCTCCCCAGAATCAACTATCCGGGTAGTTAATGTCACTGAGTGTGCTTGAGTGCAAGTTTACTTGAACTCAACCAGATCCATTGTAAGATTTTGGCTGCAATTCGAAACACACTTACCTAGGAGTAAGCCCCATTAAAACACAGTGGGACTTCCAAGTAAACATGCATAGGATTCTGCTATACGCATCCTATTTAATTATATTTTAAACTTTTAAAAAATAAGTAAAGTATTATAGTCAGTTTCACATACATCAGGCAGAAATAAGCCTTCCAGAATGATGTGGCCAGACTGTTGACTGGGGACAATTTTTGGAAACATGCAATTGCACTTTTACTGCAGCATCATTGGGCACCAATATGATTCTGGCCAGGCATCATTCAAAGTGTTGTCATGGTAACACCAGCTTATGGTACTAAAATGTGGAGGATCAAAAATTCTCAGTTTGTCCTACCAATACCACCTTGATGAGGACTAGTAGCTATAACTATGTGGAGGTTCACTCCCCCTGTTTCACCGCCACTATTATAAAATATGAACTCTTATTTACCTGTTACCTTATAGTAGCTGGGCCTAGGCAAAGGACAAACCAGACCAGAGCTTCATATAAGTACAGCAATACCTTGGATTGCAAGTAACTTGGTTTGAGAGCGTTTTGCAAGACAAGCAATTTTTAAAATATTTATTTATTTATTAATTTATTTATTACTTGATATACAGTCATGCCTTGGATTGAGAGCATAATTCGTTCTGGAAACGTGCTTGTCATCCAAAACACTCTTATATCAAAACGAAATCCCCCAAAAATAATTTGTACAGAGATTTTTAATTTAAGCCGTACTACAGTACTTGTATTGCAAGACGTCGCTTGTATATCAAGTAAAAAAAAATTAAATAAATATTTAAAAATTTGCTTGTCTTGCAAAACACTCTCAAACCAAGTTACTTGCAATCCAAGGTATTACTGTACAAGTGACGTCTTGCAATACAAGTACTGTAGTACGGCTTAAATTAAAAATCTCTGTACAAATTTTTTGGGGGGGATTTCGTTTTGATATAAGAGTGTTTTGGATTACAAGCACGTTTCCGGAATGAATTATGCTCTCAATCCAAGGCATGACTGTAAAACAAATATATAGTAAGTGTATGTTAAAGCTATATAACTCTAGCAGAATATGTTTCCTTAAATGTAAGGTGTGTTATAACGCTTAACATTACTGTCGGTTATCAGATGCTACTGTCTCTTTTAATGGATCACTCGTAAACAACAAGAGTGTTACTGTGGCCTTAAGAACCTGGCCATGTGTTAGCTGAGCTCAAGTTCCATCCCCTCCATTCAGCTAAGCTCCACCCCAGTTAATACAGGGCCAAACTACATGTTAGGCTAATCATGTAGCTTGGCTCTCAATCTCAAATGCAGTACTGAGTGTAGTCTTCCTTCTGGTAAGGGTTTTCTGTGCTCAGGACAGGTACTTTCAAGGCTTTCTCAAGACTTAACCTGCAGTCTTCAGTTTGGTCCAGCAACCGCCAATGTCTCAGGTCTGCTGCACCCTCCTGTCACTTTGGTTTCGGCCCCTCCCTGAAGGCTGCCTGCCCCTGGGAGTTTCCCCACTCTTCACTCGCAGACCTTCTCCAGTTCTTACCTCAAATGTTTTCAGCCTCAGGATTGTTCTTCAGTCTTCTCCCGGCTTCTGCTGCTGCTGCTCGCTGACTTCAGACTCAGCCTGCCCACTGTCTCCTGCCTTCTTCCTCTCAGCTCTCTCTCAGTGCAGGACCTCTCTTTTCCGTTAACTCTTCACACATCAGTCACTATTCCAAAACAAAACAGATGAACATATGTGCCTTTTACCTCAGGTAAATGTAGTTTCTTCACAGCTGGTAGTGGCCTGTACAGCCCTAAATGGCATGGGACCAGGGTATCTGAAGAAACACCTAAGAAGCTACCTGCGTATTAATATTGTCGGGAGAGGTCCTCTTCTATTTCCCACCAACATTTGAGGCCCATTTAGCAGGGTCATGAAAAAGGACCATTTCAATGGCTATACTTAGACTTTGGGATGTTTTGCCCCCTCTCTGTTGCCCTTCCATTGGCAAGTGACGGCCTTCTAGTTTAGACTGACCTAGAAGGAGTTAATTGTAAACTTGTTAACTGCGGCCAGGCTAATGATAGCGAGAAATTGGAAAGTACAACATGTTTTCCTAATAACAGACTGGTATAAGGAAGTTTGGGACATAGCCCTAAACGATAAACTAACTAGTAGTATCAAATGCAAAAAAGGATTGCTAAAGAAGAAGAATTTTATGGATATATGGAATCAATTACTAGATTATGTATTAATAAAGGGGAAGGGGAACATGCCTTGTCAGGATATGTTATATTTTTGGAATTTAGACTTTATTTGATCAAGAGGATGGAAGTATATAAATTGGTCCCTTGGAGGGTGGGGGGGAGCACTTCATGATTTATTGTATGTTGTTTAGGTTATATTTTTGTGATATTCTTGTATTCTGTTATATTTTTTTGTTATAATTTGTTTTGAAAAGTAAATAAAATATTTTTTAAAAAAATAGACTGACCTGCTGAGGTGACTGTCTAGTCTACCTCCTGCTGTTTTGGGTTTTTTTTTATCAGTGGTTGCTTTTACATTGCACTGTGGTTTTTACCTGTTCTTTTTTTCATTTTTATCAGTTTAATGGGTTTCATCTGGGGTTTTTATATTTGTTTTATACTGAATTTATATGTTATTAGTGTTAATCACCTTCAGTCTCTAGTGCATAGAGATGGGCTATAAATGTATCAATAAATGATACAATATAATGGAAAGGTGGCACAGGAAGTAATTTTTGGTTTGAAAATAGGAGTGTTACGAGTATATAAGACTATTTATTTTATTTATGTTATTTATTATTACTCAAATTTATATACCACTTTCCACAGATATATCAAAGGGTGAACATAAAATACAATGGCATCAAAACAACAATAAATATGAGGATAAAAACAATATTATACAATTAAACAGCAATAAAGCTGCACACTCTACTGTGTATTAAAAGCTGGCTGGGTCACACTTCAGGGAAAGCCTGTGTGAAGAGATGAGTTTTAAGAAGAGAGCTAAACATCAGAAGTGTGAGATCCTGTCTACTGCCAATTGGTAAAGAGTTCCAAACCATCCCTATTTTAATCTGTGAAATATTGGAGGGATAAGAATTTGGCCCATGCAAGAAGGTGCATTTTTCCCCACAGATAAAATGTCAAATGTCACAAAAAAAATCCAGCATAGCTCAGGATGGAATATTTAGTTATTCCTAAAGAGAATAAACATGATTTTAATGCAGCAAGCACTCTGCAATATGGTTGTACCACAATGCAAGTTGCTTTAAATAGAGGAAAGAAAGGAAAACCACAGGGTGAGTCACGACCATCCAATCAGGTGCTCAGACCAAGTGAGCCTCCCTAAGGATGTTATTAATTCAGGTCATAATGTTTAATTAGCATATTACAGTTTGGTCAAATGATCAGCACAGAGATGCCAACGACAACAAAATCCTCAAATCCTAAAAATAGAAGTCCATAAATCTTCCTGCTGGGATGGAGCACACATGCTGTTACACAATGCCTGGTGGCTGGAAAATCTTTCCTAAGCATCTCATTAGGATTCCAAACGGCAGAGGAACTCAGCCAAACAGCAGAACATCTCTCTCTCTCTCTCTCTCTCTCATCGTTTCTCTCAGTAGAACTCGGATCTTGGCACTGAGACCGCTTCAAGGAGCCCAGGAAGAGGAGCAAAAAGTGACATGGCATCCAAAAAGAACATGAAGAGCAGGATGAGTACAAAAAATGGGAGCAAAGTCTGACATGCCACTGTTTGTAGAAAATGAAAAGATGTAACATCAATGAATGGCAGCTACCATCTTCTTCTTTTTTTAAAAAGAGAATGATTAAACCAGTGTTTTGTGAGACAAGCCATTAATCCTTCTCAGTGCAGTGGACTGCAGGGGTGGGGATCCTCTGGCCCATGGCCCAAATCTGGCCCGCCTGTGGTGCCAATCCACCCCCCTGGGGTTCCCCAAATGGCCATGCCCCTTCCCCCTGCCCCACCCCTTTACCCCAACCACCAAGCATTTGGTGGTTTCCCAGCTTTTGTGCAGTTTCCCCCCCTATTCCAAAACATTGAAATGCCTCCCGTAAGGCTTTGCTCCTGGCAGCAGTAAGAGTTTTAAGCAACAATATGCTGGAGTTTGTGTTTGGGGCCCTGCCCCTTTGGTCCTGCCTGATTTGCCTTTGGCTCCACCCACCACTGGAATGTAGCCCCCAAGAGCTTCTCTGAAATTGAATTCAGCCTTTTGGCTGAAAGAGGTTCCCACCCCTGCTGCACTAGGTTGCACTTTTATGAGGAGCAGCTCATAAAATCCACACTGTATCTTCTTGGCTATTCCTGTTTTTTTAGGATGCCAGCCAAAACAAACATTTTCATTGTGAAAAAGCCCATAATATGATGGAACAGCCTAGCTCTTGCTCCCGCCTTTATTGGGCCTAGGTGCCACCTGAGGGCCAAGCCTGACATGACATTAATTGCGTGGATGCAATTTACGTGCACATTTTTGCTATGTAAGGAGTCGTCATGGGGAAGCTTGAACAACCTTGGGGCTGTGTGGGTGGGTAGAGGAAATTTCACTCATTCTCTCCCCGCCACCGTCCTGACAAAAACTACCTCCCCGAAGCTGCTATTCAAATTTCAAAGGAAGCCTCCTTTGGCACCAATGGGTGCTTTCCTTGCAATGCAAATAGCAGCTTCAGAGAGGAGATTTTTGTCAGGACAGTACCAGAAAAAGAAAGAGTTAAACTTCCCTGCCCCGCCCACCGCGGGCCTAAGAATGCTTAGGGTTCCCCTCATGGCTGTTTTTTACATAACAAAATAATCTTGTTTGTATTCACACAATTAATGTCATGTCTTGTTTGACCCTGAGTTGTGCCAGGTAGAATGGATGAAAAGTTCTTGAGGTACCAAGACTTTAGCACATTTCAGCTTCCACATAACCACCAACAGAAATTATGCCCTCAAAGGAATATGAAAAATAAAAACTCTTACATTGTAAATAAGACTCTCTTCTTTCTTTTTTTTTTTACATGACCCCCAAATAGTCTAATAACCTGCAAGGTGTGGAAATCCGTCTGAGAAATCTCACTAGCCTTTCGGAAATTCTTTTTAAGTTCCCTTGAAATTCTGACTGATATTTTGTTTAAACAGAAACCTCTGCATTTGCCAGGTTTCCATTTGATTAAATTTGGTGTGAAATCTCCTTGAGAAATGTCACTAATCATCATTAAATGCTTTCAGGCTCAATCGCAATTCATCCTGATGTTTCATCTGATTTGGACGTTACAAATTCACCTTGAATTTCACTTTAGTGGAATTTGGCCACAACTCTATAAGAACATGGAGCACAAAAAAGTGCCAGGTGGTGCAAACACACCCTTAGACTCTGGGGCTATAAAGTACTACAATACATAATATAACACATTTACAGAGAAGTGTGTCTGAGTAGGTTATGCTTCAAGAGCAATTTGCAGGAGAGCTTCCTGGAAAAGCAAGTTATTACAGAAATATGGTTATTTATGTAGCATTCTAAAATGTATTGATTCATCTTGGTGAGAAAAAGAAAGAAAGAAAGCATTAGAGAACCCAATCTTGTCAATAGGAAGTCCTAAAAAAAGCTATTTTCCTGGAATGCCCATCAGTAAAAGGAATGAAAGATGACAGATAGTGCTGTTGCTTGGTAAGGCCTTGTATTATTTCTAAATTACTCAAGGACAGTGGGATTTCTGAGAACAATGATTGGCCCATGGAATATGGACTGGTGGCACTTAAATTGTTCCCCAAGTACACAATCTCCATGAGGCAAGGTGTTTGTGTGCACAAATGCACCACACAGATTTAGGATCATAGAGTTGGAAGGGGCCTACCAGGCCATCAAGTCCAACCCCCTGCTCAATGCAGGAAACTAGAGGAGGGGTCTCCCATCCAAGTAATAACCAGGTCTGACCCTGCTTATCTTTCCACATTTAGATAATTCCTTTCCTGAGCAGTCTCTTTAAAAGCGAGCATGGAGAACATTACCCAATCTACATGATGAACCCTGGGGTTTATTGCATGGAGACAACCATATCATGTTTTAGTTCTAACATTCTGAAGCCACAGGGTCATCTCTAGAGGATGGTAAGCTCTAGAGTTACTTACCAGCTCTCCTAAGGTTCAGCCCCTGAGACTCAGGAGGCAGAGCCTAGGAACCAAGAGGTGGTACCTGGAAGACCAGAGGGTGGAGCCAAGTGGATGTTATCTGGCCAGTCAAGGGAAGAAGTTGACATCACAAGGCGGCACATCATGAACAGGAGGGAGGGACACAGTTAGTATCAAAAGGCCAGAAGCCAAGCAGAAAATGGCTCCCCTTTGATTCTGTCCCCTCACACTGAAATTTTATTCTTTTCCCTGGCAACTTTAGCTCATGTTTCTTCAACATTACTCTACACAGTCTTTATCCACACCCAGGGTTGGATGATTATGTTGATGTTCATTTCTTTCAGTTTCTCATTTTTTCCAATCTTCGTTCGGTTCGTCTCGAATGTTGGGAATTTTTCCAGTCTTAAGTTTGGTTCATCCTCAATATTGAGATTTTTTAAAAACCATAAGCATGTTTGTGCACATTTCTCCTAATTTTTGCCATTTTTGCCTAATATAGTTTTGCAAGTAGTTTCCTAATATAATGCATTTTTAAAATGTTATTTTCCCTAATATATGCATTTTTGATGGGAGAACTCCATTGCAAAATTTGGAGAAGTGCACATTTTGAAGGCTAACTGAGTTTTGGTTTGCATGGTGGTTCAAAAGTGAAAAATTAGGTATGTTCACATTAAAGTGCAAACTGAACAAATTTCTCTCCCATCCCAACCTGCTCCTACAATATCATTTCTTCTCCCTGGACTTTGAAGATTTATTTTGAGGGGAGCTAAATCCTTGCTTGTTGTGAATCCCTGTAGGCTAATTTTTGATTCACAAAGCATAACACGTTGGGATAAAAATGTCACACTGTTCCAGGGAAGACAGAGGGCTTTAAGAAAACATTAGTGCTGCTTCTGAACTGGGACCTGTTCAGCAAAAACTGAATTTGGCTATGTTGAGAGGTATTCCCTAGGCACTTCCCCCTGTGAGCTCACAAAAAGTCTTTGGTGCCTGGTGGTTTGGCTTTGTTCTAGAGGTGCACATAGCGCTTATAAGCCTCCTTAAAGTTGTTCTGGGGTGCCGCACAAAATGGGCCTTTATTATTGTCCAGCAAAGTGATTCTGTCTTTTATGTTTTATGAAAAAAGAAACTTTTTGCTCTGTTCTTTTGAGTTGTAAGAGTACCCTGTGGCGTAACCCCACAATTTTGTTCCCTGGTATATGTCTGAATTAGTATGTTTAGTGAGTACAGAATGTTGAACTGAGTTTGTGATGTCTTGGAAAGGGTGGGGGGAGGAGTATATAAGGAGTGCTGGAGTAGAGTCAGGGTCTGTTTTTGTGAGTTGAGTTAGTGTGTTATGGGAGTGTGTTGAGAGAGTGTGTTGGGAGTTGGGGAGTTAGGTTAGTTGAGTTATTCGTGTCTTGTCTGTCAGGAGTTTTGAGAGAAATCAGTGCTTGTCTGAGGAGTGAAAGTATTTAGAGTTATAGGGACTTAGGCTAATTACAAAGTGTTTGGTGTAGGCAGATTCAAAGTTATTTTCTGGAACTAAGATTTTGAGAATTAAAATAAACTTATTTTTATTTTGTTTGCTACCCAAATCCTATGTGTCAGCTTGGTGTTATTAACCTGCATTACTTTTAAATCTACACACACACACCTTTGTACCCACAGTATCATAAATTTAAAATAGATCCTTAATAACATGCTCAGTAATACCTTGGATTACGAGCATAATTCGTTCTGGAACCATGCTCGTAATCCAAAATACTCGTACATCAAAGCGAGTTTCCCCATTAGAAATAATGGGAACTCAGATGATTCATTCCACAACCATTTAATCACTGCTTTGCTGGCTCCCTGGCAGGGAGCCCCATGGAGGGAGCCGGCAAAGCGTGATTAAATGGTTGTGGAACCAGAGTTCCCATTATTTCAAATGGGGAAACTCACTTTGATGTGTGGGCTCCCGGCTGCGCCTCGCCTCGCTTCGCTCTGTGGGCGCCTCGCACGCTGCCATGCCGGCTCCCGGGCAGGGAAGCGGCACAGCAGCACGAGGCGCCCGCAGAGCGAGCGGCCGCACCGCGGCTCCCTGGCAGGGAGCTGGCAAAGCCGGCTCCCTGGCAGGGAGCCGCGTGGAGCCGCTACCGTCGCTACCGCCACTCCCCTACCTTTCCAAGCGGCGGCTCGCCTCTCCATGGCGAGCCGCCCACGCTGCCAGTGCTGCCCCCGTCATATCCGGCCCCGGAAGTGTCGCGACCCTGTGGAGTCCCATGGAGCCCCGTGGAGGCGAGGCACGGTGTGGCCACTCGCTCGGCTAGTGGCTAGTGTTGGTGTGCCGCCTCCCGGGCAGGGAGGCGGCGCAGCAGCGCAAGGCGCCAGCTGAGCGAGCAGCCGCACCTCGCCTCCACGGGGCTCAGCAAAGCAGTGGGAGGCGCCGACCCAGCGAGCGCCACACAGCGCCACGCCTCCCAGGGTCTCCCTGACGGGGAGCTGGCTGCCGGCGCCTCCACCTGCTTGTAGTATAAATTTAAATTTGAAAGCGGCAGCAGCTCGTGTTGCAAGACTTGCTCGTCTTTCAAATTTAAATTTATACTAAAAATTTCCTCGTCTTACGAGTAGCTTGCAAACCGGGTTATTCATAATCCAAGGTATTACTGTATTAATCTTTTCCCTCATTGGTAGGGGAAAGGTTTCATATGACCCTACCCTCAGTTTTTTAAGTGTTGGTGCTTAGTCTGAGAAGGGTTTATGCATCTGGTCCTAAAGTGCAAAGGACCGTGTCGTCGCATACCCCTTTGGCTCAATCAGATAATTTTGGCTCATTCCATTGGGGAGACATACAGGCACCATCTACTTTTCTTGCATAAGCCCCATTGTAATGAATGGAGCCTGAGAGCATTAACATAAGCTCTCAGTCATGTCAACAGAGTTTCTGTGGGTGTGAGGGTTTGGCGGGGCTCACCGCCTCTTACTGAGTGCCCAACGAGTCACTCATGGCATCGTTGGTTTTCCCTGCACACGACTGGGCTCCCAAGCCAGCACAAATGGCAAGGACAGAGCAGCCACGGATCGTGACAGCTCAAACCAATGACGTCAGCAGCCGTTGCTCGCTTGCAGGTTGCTTCATCTGCCCAGTTTTGCGGAATTCTCCTCCCCACATAGGGCCATCCTGACTATGTGACATTTTCAGGGGGCTGGAGAGGTTGCCATGTGAAGGAGGGATGGGGAAGTCCACTTCCACCAGCATAGTTGATCCAACATACATCTGGATCCAATGCATACAGTGGAAGGCAAAGGCCCAGCAAGTGCTCAGGTTCTCAAAGCCTTTAAAGCTAATGCACTGTGCATGGCCCATCTTAGGTGCACTTCTCCCCCTCCTTGGATGGGCTGGTGGCTACAAGGAGCAGGACTTTTTCAGTGGTGCCCCCTCCTTTGGAATCCCCTAGAGATGCTCACCAAGCTCCATTGATTCTGGCATTTGAGCATATGGTTAAAACCCATTTGATTTGAAACACAGGTAGTTGTGTGATGTGCTGGCTCATTTCTGTTGTTTCTGTTCTCATTTCACTGCTATTTTGATGTTATTTTAAGGTGTTTAGTTTAGGTTCTTCATTGTTATATGGCCAGGGAGCAACTGCCATCAGCTCCTGAAACGACCATCAGCGGCCTGAGAGGGCTGTTGGGGCAGCCCCTCCCCCACCTTCCCTGGAGCTATTTAAGACCTGTGTGCCCTGAGGGAAGGCAGAAGAGAAGCCCAGGCCAGGGAGATTGTACCAGCAGCTCCAGAAGAAACCTTCAGTTGGCCTGAGAGAACTGGTGTATGTTTGGTTTGGGGTGGGTGGGTGTAACATTTGTTTGTTTGAGTATTTAAACATTGTAAACCACTTTGGGTGCCTTAGCAGAAAGGCGGTATAGAAATGTAATAAATAAATAAATATGGGGTGTTTTGTTTCTTTTAGTATGTAAGTTTCAAGGAAGCTTTGGGTCAGGCCAAAAGGCAGGGTATACATTTCCTAAAAGTACAACAACAACAACAACAACAACAACAACAACAACAACAATAATAATAAGCACAAGCACTTATATAGATCTATGATGCATGTCACACAATTGAATTTCGAATCTGGTTACTCTCGCTTGGGGACACCCGGTCTGACAGCTGGTTATCAACTTTAAAAAACAAACAGGGGCCTTTGTTCTCTAAAATGCATGAAGTATAACACATGGGTGGAGGAATGAAAGGCAGTACAACTTGTTTGCTTTAAAAAACAAAATCCAAAAGAATAAATGAAAGAGGATATGTTTTTAATCATGTGGCTGGCTGTTTGATGGTTCGTTCCTCCCTGTTGTTTTATTTTCAATTGTTTGAGCAGTTGAGCTCTTAGTTTTGAAGTTTAAAAATGGCAAGGATTGAATGCCACACAGAGAAAAAGAATGTTTCACTCCAGACCAGATTCATGAAGACTGGCAGCACAAGCCTGTCCTCAACTTATACCTGGATGAAAAAGATGCCAACTAACTCCCCTTACACTGGCATTGGAGGGGTAGGCTGACATCACACCACAGTCATGCCAGTGTAAGATTGCACTGGCATAACCATGACACAGTGCAGTAACTCTTTCTTCAGCACTCTTTCCCAGCCTCTGGCTGGGTTCAAACAAGATCCGGGTTCTAGTCCCCGCTCGGCCATGAAACTCACTGGGTGACTTTGGGCCAGTCACTGACTCTCAGCCTGACCTACCTCACAGGGTTGTTGTGAGGATGAAATGGAGAGGGGGAGGAGGATTATGTAAGCCGCCTTGGGTTCCTTGCAGGAAAAAAGGTGGGGTATAAATATAATAAATAAATAAATAACCCACATTCAAGGGTTGAATATGGGTTAAGTGTAGGTTGTTGTTGAACGATGGGTTGCTGTTGAAATGTGGGTTATTGTGTTGTCTGAATCCAGCTTTGCTAACAAGCCATGGCTTGTTAACCACAAACAATCCATGAAGAGAACCCATGGTTTGTTGTTGAGTTGTGAACTGAGTTGTTCACTATGGTTTGTAACCTTGACTGGGTTCAGTCAACATGATAATCCACAGTTTATTGACAAACCCACAGTCCAATGACAAACCCACAGTTCAAAGACAACCCACACTCAACCCATACTCAACCCTTGAGTTATCGTTATCGTCGGTTATCGTTTCTGATTGGCTATGATGCTCTATCAGTATGGGAAAGAGCCCCTCCCAACCTTGGTTAGTGTCATGAGACTACATCTGTGGTTCAAAACTAAGGGGCTCATGGGCTACTACAGCACCATATCAAACCCCTTCCTTCCTAGTCTTTATGGCTGAGTTGCTGGGAGATTACAAAGGACTCCTCATGTCCCCCCCCCCCCCATACCTATGTGGTTAGGGAATTGCTGCCTGAAATTGGATGTCTGTTTTTAATGAAATTTCATGTGAATATTCATAAGCATTTGTGCATTTCTCCTAATGGAATGTTGTGTGTGTGCGTGTGTGTGTGTGTGTGTGTGTGCGTGTGTGTGTGCGTGTGTGTGCACATGCGCCTCTGACATATTTGTTGTTGCCCAGGAAGCTAAAAGCTTTGTGAGTGGAATGGTGGGTGCAAATACAGAGACGAGACGCAGAAATGTATAGTATAAAATTGGGGCACAAATTTCATGCGACTATTCATAAGCATGTGTGCAGTTCTCCTAATGGGATGGTGTGTGTGTGTGTGTGTGTGTGTGTGTGTGTGTGTGTGTGTTTGAGTGCACACGTGTGCCTCTGATGTCATCGTTGTTGCCCAGGAAGTTAAAAGCTTTGCGAGTGGAATGGTGGGTGCAAATAAAGAGACGAGAGACAGAAATGTATAGTATAAACTTGGGCCACATGTATTTATTTATTTATTTATTTATTCTAAACAGATTTGCAAAAGGGGAACAGTGCCGGCTTCTACTCTATAAAGGCAGCTATCCTGTAAATGCATTGGGTGAGACATCCTAGCCCTGCTGAGTGGCTTCTGTGTAGCCCCTCAGATCTATACCATCCTGGTGTTGGGAGGCCTTCCCATGTCACCACCTCCCAGGGTCACAAAACTCTGAGCAAGTGAGGTGAGTTAGCCTCAAAGGCAATCCGTATCTCCACACTGGGCCTCAAAGCCCTGAGTGTGAAGCCTCAGGCATTGCCTATCATCCTAAAGGTGCCTTTGGATGCTCACCAACCTTAACCCCAACTAAATATGCCTGCACCTACTTGCCAAAAGAATGTGACCAAATCAACCCTAACAACTAAATTAACCTACAAACCAAACACTAACCCATCCCTGTTTACAGTGTAGAGTAGGTGAAAAGGCCTACTTCCCACAGCCAATCAGATAATAGGCCTACTAGGCCCCAACAAGCAACCAGCAAAAGCCTACACTGAGCACAGGGAGGGGAGCTAGAAGTCCAAAGAGGTTGAGTGTTGGGCCCCACAGGCTAATAGCACCCCATAAGCCCCCGCCCATCAGCTGATCCCAGACATGTGCTGGAGCACACCTAGTGTCCCTCTTGTCTCCCTTCCACCCCCACCCACAATATCCTTCCCGTGCCCAGACAAGCTAGGTGAGGGGAAAGGCCTTTGCCTTGTATTGGTCAATTAATCTGCCTTCTGACCTTTTCCTTTATCAAACATTTGTGACTGCACACAGACACTGCTGTAACAAACTTGCTAGAGATATCTAAGTGAATCTGTCCATTTGGCTTTTCCTGCATTCGTTTTTGTTTTAAATCTCAAGTTCTTTCTCTCCCGAATATGAAGAATGTTGTGAATTTTGTTAAAATCTTATCAAAAATGAGCAGAAATAAAACTCACAACCATCTGCACCAGCCAAATTCAAGAGGTACAGTTATTTCCAGCATGGAGAGGACCATGATGTACCTGCCTTCCATGTAGCTGTTAAAGATGAGAAGCCTGTTAGAAATAAAGAGGTGACAACCATAATTCAGCACTAACATGGTTGAATACACAGGGATGCAAACCCAGACTTTTAAGACCTAAGCACTCAAAGCCCTGGGCCTGAATGGATGAATCTGTCAAGTTCAGGTTCACCCACATTCATTAAAAAAAAACCCAAACACCTCAAGTTCTTTTGTCCCAAAGATGGAGAACTTTGTGAATGTTAGTAAATTCTTATCCAAGCGTGCCGTAACTGAAAATATTACACATCTCTAGCAATATCCCTAGCAGTATCTGTGTGCTTGTGTTCCACCATTGGAACTTGGACCCCTCTCCTAGGAAGACGAACTCCATACAAGTTTCTTCCCAGTGGCACTAACTGTGTATTGCAATAAGAAAGTTGGTTGTACCTTCCCTGCTTGACCCTGAGTGTTTTCAGTCTGTGTATGCGCCATCAGAGGACTTGAATCCCTCTCCGGCGGGGGGGGAGGGCTGGAATGTGTCAATTGCTGATCACTGTACCATAGTGGTGTGTACAAGAGAGGGTGCCATGGTGTCTTGTAGTTGTCATGTTGTGTGTTCTGTCTGTGAAATGAGTAGTGTGAGCACTGTTTTTAGGGATGGGTGAATCTGACAATTTTGGTTTCTCTCAGTTTCTCATTTTCAAATCTTAAGTTCAGTTCATCTCAGACTTTGAGAATTTCTCCAGTCTTAAGTTTCGTTCATCCAAACATTAAGGTGGCGGCGGCAGGGGGGGGGTGCTTTTTAAAAAAGAAATGTCACATAAAAATCCATAAGCATTTCTGCATTTCTCCTAATACATGCATTTTGTTGGCCTTTTTGCCTAACGTACACAATTTTTGCAAGCCATTTTCCTAATATAATACATTATTGAGCATGATTTTCCATAATATACACATTTTTGTATGTGTTTTTTGATTTGCCACTCTGTGGCAAAATTTGGAGAAGTGCACATTCCAAAGGATAACTGAGTTTCGGTTCACATAGTGGTCTGAATTAAGTTTGCATTAAAATGCAAACTGAACAAACTTCTCCCCCTTCCCTAGCATGGATTAGCTCCATTCATTCCTGGCTGAAGGAGGGGCACAGTCAGGGCACAGCACCATGATTGCTGGATGGTGGCAGAGTTCCTGTGGGCATGGGGAGTGCTCTACAGTGTTGCTACATTATTTCTTGTTTTAAAGTGGTATCATTTTGTAGGGATGTGCGCGGAACTTGATGGGGGTGGTGGAAGTGGGGCAAACTCGCCACAGAGCTCCGCGCAACTTACCTTTCTCCGGCTCGGCACAACTCCCCGGAGAGGAGCCTAGGAATAATACTTCCGGGTCCCTGGCGCTTCTCGTCCGGGTCCCCAGCGCTGCGTTTTTTCCGTAAAAACCAAGGTAAACTACCTTAAAACGGCTGCCTATTTGTGGCTGTTTTAAGGTAGTTTACCTTGGTTTTTATGGGAAAAAATGCAGCACCGGGGACCTGGAACTGATGCGACGGGGACCCAGAAGTCCGCCGGGCACCTCACCAAGCACCGTGGACCGGATCGTGCAGCAGGGGTGCTCGGCGAGTGCCCCGAGAGCCGGGTCCCAGTGAGTTCACCCATTCCTTTAAACATTTTGCTTTCTGGTTTACCATTGGAAAAAAACGATCCAGATTACATTACCCCAATGTTATTGTTGGTGACCGCCAGCATTAACAGATCCATGAGATCACTCTGCCAACATAAAAAATAATCTCCATCTATCTAAAATGTCCCCCAAGGCCATCTACGAGAACTAGAAGTATTCTCATTTAGAAAGTAATAAAAGAACAGAAGCCACTGCTGTTAACAAAACAACAAACAAAGCAAAAAACTAATTTCATTCAGTCATTCCGAAAAACAGATTTATTTTTTGACACGTTTTGTAATACATTGTCAATTGAACTCTTTTCAATTGTGATATTGCATTTTGATATTTATTTGATGTTTATTGTGAGCCGAGTTGAGCACAGTCAATCATGGAAAACTGGTACATAATAGATCAATCCTAAAGGTGGGGGAAGTGACATCCGTCACTTCCAAATCCCTGACAACTTGTGCTGGCCAGGGCAGGCAGTGGGGGGGGGGGATGGACTTACCTTTTGCTGCTCCAGTAAGGGAAGGGCTGTGGCCCAGTGGCAGAGCACATGCTTTTCATGCAGAAGGTCCCAGGTTTGATCCCTGGCATCATCCCACAGAGCTAGAAAAACTCCGGCCCGGAAACCCTGGAGACCCGCTGCTAGTTAGTGTTGACAAAACTGGGCTAGATGGACCCATGGTCTGACTCAGTATAAAACAGCTTCCTATGTTCCTATGGCTGCATTTTCTCATAGGTAATCTGTCAAGGGCTGCATGTCAGTGATGGGCAGGCCCAAAGCCCATGGTGGGTGGAGTTAAAGGTGGTCACCCCTTTTCTGTTTCTGCCACCCCCTTTTCTCTCTCTTTCTGCCACCCCCTTACCTCCCTTCCCATCCAGCGGGCTGCCAGGAAAGGGACAGATCATTCTGGCCAGAGGTCTAAACTGATCACATGTAGCGGATTTAAAAAATTATACTGAGGGCCACATACAGCCTAAGGTCTGCAGGTTGCCCCACCCCTGCACTAAACACTCACATACTCATTGCAAACAAGCCCCCAAAAATGTGATTCTAAAAAAAGGCATGAGAAAATAGGCCTTTCATGTTTGATGAGGGAATAGTAAGGAAGCATTTCTATTGCCATCAGCTGCATGGCTTTGATTAGAGAGATTCTAAGAAAAGGCGTCTGTTCGCTCATGCTCGACTGTGCAGGGTGAACGGTACGTTTCAGGGGAAGTTTTGAAAACCATCCATTTTATCTCCTCAGGGCATCTTGCTACACCTAAAAGCCATTTGCAGTCTGGTTTGGTTCTTTTTTGGGAAATACGATTAAAACATCCTCTTCAGCTTACAGACCTGAGACAATTCTCTTTGCTGTTTAAAAGCAGCAGCCGTGCTGGTGGTGTCTGTCTCTTCTACTGCTTTTCTCCCACTGAGTCTGCTCCTAATAACTCAGTGATTTGGCAGGCAAGTGGAGGACTATTTCTTTAATTAAATAAATAAAGGTGAATAGGAATTCTATTTCTTTTCCTTTTCCTACCAAAGTTCATTTCCAGATACCTTTAAACTATGCACAGCCACCACTTAAAACAGCGTTTTAACGAGCATATTGACCTAGTAATGAGTGTCGTCATTTCCTACAGTCATCAGTTCAGCAACTCTTGCGCAATTACCGTAATGGTTCCTTTTTGATGAACTAACTTTAAAAAAAAAAAAGACGGTAATCCATAACATCTTATACCCACCCAAGACCAGAATGATAATATGTTAGATGTTACTGAAGTTCTTCATTTTTCAGAATAAACTGCCCTTTTCAAAGTGTCATGCGACCTTGGTTGGCATTTGTAACTATTTCCAAGCAGCAATCTCCTTGTTCTCATCTTGTAAGGCACTGTCATTAATACTGAGGACAAAAACTGTAACTAGACTAGGTTGCTAACCAACCAGGCAAAAAAACAACTGTCTGGCTATGTTACTCCTTTGGGGCCAGTGGCCAGAAAAACCAAGAGCAAGGCCATCTGGTCCCCTCTCCAGCCTACAGACATCATGGGGTGTGTTTTTTTAATGTTTACAGCTGAGCTGAACAAACTTGTGTTGTGCTAAAAATTTATCTCACTTTTTTCAACCACTCTCATTCAGTTTGATAGAAAATAAATTGCTTTCAAAAAGAAATTCAATGGAGAAGAAAATTTTGGAGAAGTTCTCATGTTTTGGGTCAAAGGTTCTTCTGCTTACCTTACTTATCAGGTGGCCGAGGAGTGTGCATGAGTGCCGTCTTTCATTGTACAATAATTTCTCCAGCAGCCTGTAGCTTCCTTGGCTGCAATTAAAGCCCAGAGGAAGAAATCATAAGGTGTGGCCCTCCCATAGGGCTTTTCCAGATCAGGGAGGCTGCAGAGCAATGGAGAGAGGAGAAAGAAAAAAACACACACACACACAGCACCCTCCACAACCTCACAGTTATTAAACTCAAAAACACCACCAAAATAAATTCAAATTAAGGTATAAACCGCCCTGAGAATGAGGCAAAAAAAGTGAAGACTCTTTAATGAAGGAGAAAACTTTCAAGGAAATTGAAGGACAAATTTTGTCACAGCACTAGCTCCACCTCTTCCCTGGAAGTGTATATAACACTGTCCAACTTGCATCTGCATTGTAGAGGATACGAAATAAGAGCTAGGTTGCCATCACAGTTGGTGCTGTTGCCACTTGCAGTGGCAGCACAACCCCCCCCCAAAAAAAAACCTTAGGGGAAAAAAGAGCCTTAACTGTTGGAGAATCTCTCCTCCCCTTGGAGAAATTCATTGAAATTGTTCCCCCAATTTCTCTGCCCACAAATAGGGTGGAGAATTTTGAGAGGCCATTTGTGCATGACTCTTGAACAATCTGCTTTTCCAACTAGGCTCTGCCTTGGGACCCTCCCCAAACCTCTGGGCTCCTACCCATCAGCTCTACCACTAACCTACTCTGGACTACCTTCCCTGGCCCAGAGTGCTCCCTGCCAGGCCTTAACTAAGCACCAGAATAATAATAATAATAATAATAATAATAATAATAATAATAATAATAATAATAATAATATATAATATTATTATTATTATTATTATTATTATTATTATTATTTCAAGCATTGACAAGCCAAGTAACACATTTACCTTTCTAGGGATGGAGGAGAAATTAGTTCAGTTTGCATTTTAATGTACATTTACCTAATTTCACAATTTTGACCTGCTATGCGAACCAAAACTCAGTTATTATCCTTCAAAAGTTGCACTTCTCCAAATTTCACAGTGGAGTTCTCCAAAGCAGAAATGTGTACAAAAATGTGTATATTGGGGGTAATAAGGTTAAGAACTGCATTATATTAGCACAATTGCTTGCAAAAAACATGTGCATATTAGACAAAAATGCATACACAAATGCATGTATTAGGAGAAATATGCACAAAAATGCTTATGAACTTCCATGCATATTTTTTTTTAATGCTCAGTGTTCAACATGAACCAAACTTGATATTGGAAAAATGAAAAAACTGACATTGACCAATTCATCCATCCATCCCTTTTACCTTTTGCTTTCTGAATGCTATACCATGGCCACAAGTGTGAGCCCACAGACTGTGAGTTCTCAGGGGACACACCAAGACCAATGGAATTGACAGTATGGTAGCAACTGGTCTGCCCCCAGAGCAGGAGGTAAGAAGCAATTAGGCTGGCAAGGGTGAAAGTACCTTGAATAGCTCCAAGGCTGACAAATTGCTCCAACGTCAGTAAGAAGAGCCAGACTGAGCTCTTATCTTTCGGCAGGCCCCAAAGATGCTGCCAGATTCTGCCTTCCCATGGTGAGGTGTCTCCTCTGGCACTCTGTAGACCAGGGGTAGGCAACCTGGTGCCTTCCAGATATTTTTGAGCTACCACTCCCATAAGGTCCACCCAGCATGTCTGATGGTCAGGGATTCTGGGAGTTGTCATCCAAAACAACTTGAGGACACCTACTTGAGGTTTCCTACTCCTGATGTAGGCTGTGTAGCTCATCTACTGCTGCCTCCTCAATCCCTGAATTCGTGTTAGGGTCTGGCCATGGTGTTTCCTTCTCTTCTGGTTCTCAGTTTGACTCATTGTGTGGAGCCATGTCACTCTTCTCCTTTCAAATTCTTCTCTCCCTCTCTTTTAGTTCCAATTTGTCACAATTCACAACCTTCTCTTTGCTCTCCCCAGTCCTCCCTGACGGTCAAACTGGACATGATGGGTTGCATCCAGATTTATGCTGGATCAACTGCACTGATGGAAGTGGCTTCCCTGTGCTCCCTCTTTCCCATGGCTGCCACTCCAGCCCCCTGAAAATGCTGCACAGAGAGTCAGGAGATCCTGCTGAATAGGGCAAACAGGGTGGATCCCCAAAAAATGGGCAGAGGGACTTCCCGCAAGCAGAGCCTTTCCTCTTGCAGAAGGTCCCTTCTTCTCATGGAAGGCAGAACCTGGGTCCAACTGATGATGCCCCTTTTCATTTATAAAAAGCAGGTGCCAAGGAGAGTATGTCATCTCGACCTAGATTGCAGGAGGGGAGGTTGATCTTTTGCCCCATGCCATTTCCTGATGAATTTATTTTCCCCACCTGCTATTTGCCCCAACTGAAAGCACTTATGAACACAAACCTGTGTGCCCATTTTTTTTTCAATTGGGGCAAATAGCAGTTTGGCAAGGGGTGGGGAGAGATGTTTGGGAATGAATAGCAGAGAGGGAAAGTGTTGACCACTTCCCCTTGTGCCCATGTTCCCAATCTGGTTTGCCCCTCAACTGTTTTTGTAGGAAGAAGAAATCAGGAGTTCCAGTCATGAGATATCCCATGTGTCACCACATTTATTCTGACCCTAATTGACCCCACAGAAGTGTTCAGCATGGCAAAATGTGCAAAGCTTTGACTTTATCATGCATGATGGCTCTTCTATAATTGCATGGCTTAATTGAATTGAATTGACTCTTTATAAAAATTATAGATAGATAGATAGATAGATAGATATTTCCCAATGAAAACACACAACATTTAAGTTTTATATCCATTCCCGTATCATTTGAACAACACTAAATTAGTTATAAGATTTTAAAGGTGAACATCTCTGAGAATTTTCAGATCTGCTCTCATTTCAAAACATACACACTAGATTACAGTTTCCATGTATTTGATGACCTGTAATGTGCAGGGCACCTGTCATGCCGGTATCTTCATTCATGATGTGGCCACCAAATTATAGATGCCAGATACTGGAGCAGACATAAATGCAAAAGGAGGTGTACATTTAGTTCGGAAAGAAGCAACTATGACTGCTATACTTTAGATTTCCAGTGAAGGATACCTCCCTTTCTCAAGTGAACTGTTTCGATGCCATGATGATTCTATCATTCTAAGCTATGATGAATCTCTAAAAATGATTAGCTGCACCCAAGTGTTTTTTATTGAAAGTTAGTCGCCTGTAAGAGAAGTTCCAAAGGCGCAGATCTTGGCTTGTTATTTTACTTTTAAGAGAGCATTTATTCATCGGAACAAGCACACAACAGTTGAAAACTTAACTACTATGTGGCACAGAGTGAAAAAGCTGGAGGGGGATTGTTTTCCTTCAACACCTCCTGCAAAAGCATTTCTTTCAGAAGTTAAATTTATCAGCCTGGTTCTCGGGTATTTGTTAAATTCCTTTGTTCTATGCTCTCATAAGAAAATGGCTCATATTTACTTTCATTTTGTGTTACTTGAATGCATAGAAACCAGCCCCAAATATATTAGGGTACCTCTGGATGAGAGGTTCCCATACTCCTGAATTGATGCTATACTATTAAACTGAAAGCACGGGAAATAGAAATAACAGGTTGTCACTCCTTCCCATTGTTTGCCTAGAAAGCAAGCAGAATTGTATAGCTTTCCCAAAGATGGCTTCAAATATCACAGAACAGATGACAAAAAGCAAGTGCATGAGTGATTCACAGATGTGCAATTGACAGATAAGGCACCAGTTCTTCACACTTGTAAAGTGTAAAATCATGTCTGAAGCACTTCTTAGAACTTGCACCTCTTACTATGCACAACTCTTCTCTTTGGACATTACAGTGGAACTGTGAAAAGCAGATGTGAGAGAACTAAAATTAATTTGGTTCTCATTTTAGTGTGAACTTAACTAATTACACATTTCCAAACCAAGCTGTGAACCCGTACTACAAAATTTGCACTTCTCTGAATTCTGCAATGGAGTTCTCCGATACAAAAAAAAAAGTGTACAAATTGCATACATTAGGATATTTCCTAAAGTGCACACAAAAATGTGTATTAGTGAAAGTAATGCCCCTGCCAAATGAGGTAAGGTGGGTGACTGATAAGGAGAAGGCCTTTTCAGCAGTGGCACCCCGGTTGTGGAGTGACCTCCCCAGCGAGCTCGCCTGGTGCCTACCTTGTGGTGTCTTCAGCATCAGGTGAAGACCTTTTAGTTTTCTCAGGCTTTTTATTTCTCCAGTTTTGTTTTTAATTGTGTATTGCTGTGCTTAGATCTTTCCCTGCTGCTGTTTTTTTTTTTTTTTTACTCTGGGTTTAGTCTGTTTTAAACTTTTAAAGGTTTTATATTTGTTTCTGCTTTAACATAATTATGTTTGCAGGTTTAAGTATTGTGAACCGCCCGGAGAGATTTGTATATTAGGCAAAAAATGCATACAAAAATGCATGTATTAAGAGAAGTACACAAATAAATGTGTACAGATTTTCATCCCAAAAAATTCTCAAAGTTTAGGTTGAACCAAAGTTAGGACTGGAAAAATTCTCATAGTTTGGGCTGAACCAAATGTAAGATTGGAAAAATGAAAAACTGAGAGAAACCAAAATTGACAGATGCATACATTCTGGGCAGAGCGATCCAATGTGGCTGCCCATAACCCTCCAGACTCAAGGGATTATGGGCATCCTACCAAGGATGGAAGGAGCAGAGGCAAAGGTTGCCTCCGTGCTTCTCCCACCCTGCAAAAGAGTTAGACAGCTGATTTCAGCCATCTAAGTCTTTTGCCCCTGCTCATGAGAAGGACAGTCTGAGGGGCCATTAGTATACATCGTATCCTGGCAGAGCCTCAGTCCTCCCCTCCCCTCCCCCTCCCTGCTCACAAACCTCCAGCTCCAAGGTCGGTCTTCTGACCTCGGAGCTACGACCAGTGCAGAAAGAACCATGCCAGCTGTGAGGACAGAGGGACTCCAAATTGTTCCGTGGCCATCTAGACAGCATCTAGCAGCCATAGGACTGTGCCCTAGTTGTACCTCTTGCTAAAGGATGTGTGAACCCTGTCCTTTTATGTCTGTGGATATTTCTGAACCCAATGAAAGCAAAAAAAAAACTACTTTAAGCTTTGTACATAAAAAAACACCCTTCGCTGAAAAGGAACTAATTTTTTTTTATGTATTTGCAGAACAGTATGTTGAGATGGCTTTGTCTGATGAAGCACCATGCCAGGAAGTGATTGAAGTCTTCAGAAAGAGGGACATATTATTTATGGGCAGTGGGTTTAATTCATAAGACAGGTAGATGGAAAATCTTCATCACTTTGAAAGAACTGTCAAAAGGAAAATGTTTGCTTTCCTTTTAAGCTTGCCTTTCATAAGTCTACCTATTTACAGCAAGGGTACCTTGCTGTAATTCCGGAAGTAATTTGCAATGACTGGAGACATCTCACTCTGAAAAGAAATGAATGGGTTGCCACCTACACATCTAATTAAAAAACCTAATCGGCACAGTCTGAAAAGTCACTTTTGAAAGCATGGAGTTTCATCAGCTGCTGTTATGCAAGCCCCCTCCAGTCAGAAAAGGTAATAGCAAGCAACAAAAATCTGACTAAAAGCTTGTTTCTTCATGTATCACCACTGTCTGGCCTGCTTTGTGAGTTTATAACTTTTCAGGTGCCCAAAGTAGGCCTTTACATTTACAGGGGCCACCATCTGATCAAGTGAAGAAAACATGCACATGCAGCTACGTCACAAGAAGTTGGCTAAAAACATGCTCAGGCTGTTTTGTGCATGGCATTCCCACTTCTTCAAGCAGGAGCAAGTTCCAAGGGCAGTCTCAACAGTATATTTTCTTATAAGGAAAGAATACTGGAGACTTAGAGAGCAACCCTGTGTCTTCATAGATGGTGTCCGAGAAGCAATAGGATATAGGATGGTGCAGATTACACACACACACACACACACACACACACACACACACGCAACCCCAAAGCCATAGATCAGGGTTAGGCAACCTTTTTGGGTCATGGGCACATTTGGCAATTTGAGGAACTGTCCTGGGCACCACCACAAAAATGGCTGCCATGGGAAACATGGTAAAAGACAAGTAAAGGATCTGCCTAAAAGACTGACTAAGGCGGAGGTGGGGTCTGAGCCCCAACACACTAAACAACTCCTTTGAAACCCACAGTTTTCAGCACCAACAGAGATCTGTTTCACAGCAATCCCAGCTGCCAGTAAGAAAATGTGTTAATTTTTCAAAAGGGGGGGTAGGGGCACCAAGAAAGGTGTCCAGGAGTGCATGGTGCCTACAAGTGCAATGTTGCCTACCCCTGCCATAGATACATCTATGACCTCAGGGGTGGGAATCCATATGCGGATTTTCCACACCCCCACCCATCACAGTCTCTGTGGAAAGCACCATGGAGGCTTCTCTTCCAAAGATGCTCAGCATCCTCAGAAGAGGTCATGAAGGGTGAAAAGAGGGTGTTCTGGTGGGCAGGGAGGGGAGGGAGGTGGAGAACCCTGGATCCACTTGATCAACAGCCTTTCTGTCATCATCCCAGCTCACTGCCTGGTAAGTAGCTAGATGGCCTGAGAATTTTAGGATGCATGAGAATTTTGTTTTTGCTTGCAACACATGCGAACATGCCCCGTTCAAAGCCCTGAATGTGAGCACGAGCATGTGTCCACTGAACATTTTCACAAATTGTCGAATACATGCTTGTGTAGTTGTGTTGGTCTTGTTCCTGATTCCCAGTTTCCTTAGTAGACTGAATCATCCCCACTTTAGTCTACGGAGGAAATTTGTGCAAATCTGGGGAGATTTGATCATTGCTCAATTTGCACAAAGCAAGCAGTGATCGCTAATGCGAACTGGAATCAGGCATGAGATAAACAGCAAGATGATGTTTGGAGAACCCTAGCCATCTCAAAACATCACTGGTTCGGTCATCCCTAGCTGAGAGACCCATCTAGCCAACTTTTCTTTTTTAACAGAGAATTGGGAGGCTGCATCTTGCCGGCAGGGCTTTAGAGGGACAGAGGGCTCCAAGATCAGACATCTATCAGGCACCATCAACTCCTTAGGATTGCACTCTTAAGCATCCAAATAGATGGTTTTAGTCTGGAAGGAAGGACATGACTGAAGGCACATGTGTGCAGTGTGTATTTCTGAGATTGGATGTACCTCAAGCAAAATTGCTGCTCAAGTTCTTGAATCCATTATGCAGAAGCAGTCTCCAAAATGTGATCCTCCACATGAAGGCTAAGGAAGACAGCAAAGGCTGAAGATTAGGAAGTGAGACCAGAAGACATGCTCTAAAACAAAGGCAACGGTCCACTGTCCTTATTCTTCCAAGCTAAGCTGTCCATTTTGCAACAGGGCTTACTGGGGGCATCCTGCTGCAATATCTCCTACTAATATCTGTACTAAGGGCCCAAGAGAGTGGGCACAATCATTTTGGGCGTTCATGTAGTGTTGATAGGTCATACACAAATTGCTTTTCTGTTCACTAAGATATTTCTTTCTATCCCCTGCTTAAACATTCCTTCAGTCTCGTGAGTTTGAGTTTTAGCTTGGCGGGGGCAGGTTGTGTAATCTGCAGTCAAGAACACATCCACTCCCATGACCTATTATAACTGGGTCATGAGACAAGTTTCTATCCCCTGTGATACATGGTTCCTTCACAGATGTTCTCTTTCTCTCTTTCTTCTTTTAATACTGTTTAACATTCCGGTATATTCCCTGGCCTATTTGTTGGATTAAATATATAGCCTTAAGCAACAGAGAAAAAGCCGACACATTTCTCAGTGTAACCTTAAGATGTAATGTGCATTTATCCAAAATCGGTACCATTTTTCTTCTTTACCTGAGACATTTGTCATCAATCTTTTGAAGCAAGTCAAGTGGAAATCTAAGGTGTCATTCATGCATAATATTATACCCTCCGCTTACTAGCAGCAAATGTTCAAATCAGCTAACTGAAGCCTTGGGCAACTTGCTATTACTAATGGAACTTTCCTTTTGTGCCATACTTGTCATGTTAGTGAGGAATAAACTTAAAAACATATCCTCCAGTCCTAGTGCGTCGATTGGGGGGGGGGGACACATATACTGGTCCCTGGATCACCTTAGATAATCAAGCATTGGTAGGAACACCACATACAGTAGCCCGTCTACCCAAAGATTAAGGTAATGCCCATGTGCAGGGCTGATGCCAGAACCTGGTATATTCGGGAAGCTACCAAGCCCCTGCAGAGCTTGGCACTGGTGCCTAGTATGGAGGGCCCTTTTCCAGCCGGGCACTCCAATACAGGACTGGGTGGATGGGGGATGTCACCATTTTAATTTTCCACAATGCCCCAGGGAAACATTACACAGGGTGCATTGTGGGAAAACGAAATGATGGCTAGCAGTGGAGTCTGGTGGCTCCACTGTCAGCAGCGGGGTTGTGTATCCACTCTGAATTTTACTCTGAAGTTTAAAGGAGCTATCCTTTGTGCTGAACCCTCTCCCCAAAATAGGTTCGGCACCATGGATAGCTCCTTAAAAGTTTGGCATAAAATCCAGAATGGGTACACAGCCGCACTGACATTGGAGGCACCAGCCACCCAACACTGCTCAGAATACTGCTAGTGCCTGGTGCTGTCGGCCGCTAGGTGGATGCCCAGGGCCCATCAAACCTGGAGTTGGCCCTGTCCATTTGAGCTATACTGGAATGATCAGATTTGTTGCTTTGTTGTGTCTGATTACTGCATTACACACAGACACAGACACACACACACACTGCTTCAGCTCACTGCGAACCCCCAAAAGTAAGAACATAACAACACTAGAATAGAACCTTACTGAATCAGACAATATGTCCATCTAGTTCTGCATTGGAATGGCCCATAATTCAGGCCCAGACACTTCTACATCAGTAGAGGAGTCCTGCTGGGACCCTGAGGATTGGTGAGACCTTCTCCCTGGACTTTCTCCTCAAGAATCAGCCCCTCAGCTAGAGATTTCCTCAGGTGAAGACGAAGAACTTCAAGGGATTGTAATGCCTCCATCTCCTGATCCCAAGGAGATTCCCTTGCCCATGTCATTTCCGGTCATTCTGCAACCAACGGAATGTCACCATCTGACATCTCGAAAGTGAGCCTTCTCAGCAGTGGCACCCATCCTCTGAAACTCTCTGGGGAGACCTTCATATATAAATCCAAACAGGTTTCATTGTGGAGAGTCATGTAATTTTGGAGCTTTTTTCTTTTCTTTTTTTAAGACATGAAGTTGCAATGTGGCTCTGGGGAAGTGCGGGATTCTGGCTGTGTGAAGTCCAACTGCTTCTGATGCTAAGTATGGATTTGGTTGCCAATCAACAGATAGATCAGTTTACAAACACTGTCAGAGGGAATCCAGTTTTCATCCTTTAATTTAGATATTGCTGTGACTTCCCTTCATGCTTGGACAATCTTCTCACTACCAGCCAAACAGCAGTCTTGCCGTGGCTTTTGTGTTTTATTTCTTGTTGCATTTTGCTATAATTCTTGGAAGGACTCCATGATCTTGCCCTCTCATCATTTCCAGCATATCTGGGCTTCTTGTCTATCATTCCCTCTTCCACTCTGAGATCCCAGAGACTAAAGAGAGTGATGTGCCACAGACCTCTGAAAGAAACAGACTGTATTTCTGCCTGACAGATGTAACTTCCAAGACAGCATGTATTTTGCCATCAATGGCAGATAATTTTGATAGATGCTCCTGTGGGTAAAAATGCTTCCCATAATGCTGCTAATATCAGATTTTTGTATTTTAAACATACTGCCTGTCTTTGAATGACACTAGGCCCACTGTGAAGCAACAGGATCATGCAGGCTTACTGTGTAACACTTATATTTAGTTGCAACACAAAAGAGCCTTTAACATCATGAGTAAACAGTACTTTTTGCTCTGTAATAAAATGCGGGGTGGTGTATTCTTTAAAAATAAGAATCCAGAGGGATACAAACCCTACCTTTGATTTAAAACTACTTTATGAACATTTTTCTCCTCTGTTGTCAGCTGAAATAAAGGTTTTTGCAGCTGAAATCAATTATGCCATCATAGTGTGAGTATGGGGCGGGGGGGATCCGACCCTATGATAAAAGCTATACTTGTTCTGAGAAGTGTGAATTATTCTAATTCAGCCAGTATTATACGTGAACCATAACAAGCATTAGGAGATCTCTAGAGACAAAAATCTGCTTGCATGGGATGCATGTATACTGTCAGTGAAACAGCTGGAGTTAACCCGTTTGCACAGTTCGATATATTAGGTGTTCCGAAAATACTATTATTAATAAGAAGTGTACGTTTACTACACAAGGGGAAATATACCCTTCATATACCATGGTTTATTATAAATGCATTGTGGGTTGACAGTTACATAGGAAGCTGCCTTATACTGAGTCAATCCATTTGGTCTATCTAGCCCAGTATTGTTGCTACTGGCTGGCAGCTGCACACCAGGGTTCAAGGCAGTTTTTCCAGCCCAACCTGGAGATGCCGTGGATCGAACCTGGGACCTTCTGCGTGCAAAGCAGGTGCTTTACCACTGAGCCACGGCCCTTCCTAGTTCTCCTAGGGGAGATATACATGTACCGGGTGACATGGATGGCACTGGGTGGTGACACTGAAAATGGCATCCATGTCTCGCATTCTCCCCCATCTCCCGGTAACATTTAGAAGCGCTTACCTGTGTCACTCTTGCCATTCTCATACTCTTTTGAGTTTCCTTGCTTCAACTCAACTTGTCTCCACTCAACATCATTGGCGGCTGCTGGGAAGTGCACAATGGTCTGGATCCAGACTAAGTTAGTTGCACTTTGTTCCCAGAGAAATTCTATACTCGTTTACCTGGGAGTAGGCCCCATTGAACTCAGTGGGGCTTACCACTGAGTAGACATGTATAGGATTGCACTGTAAGTGACGTCATGACTCACTTAGCCCACTGAGTTCACTGGAGGCTACGTTCAACCAACTTAGCCTGGATCCAACCCAATGTGATGAAGACAAAACAGGGAGTAAGGTGTGTGTATGTGTGTGTGTGTTTAAAAAAAACTTTTCAAGAGAAGTGGTGAAAAATTCAACTTGGAGGGTGTGTGCTTTTTTACAGCATCCCCATGGCTCCCAGAACAAAACATAAAGATCTATCCTTACTGCCTGAACCTGAATTGCTTCTTTGATGATTACTCAGCCACCATGTTCCTTGTACAGACCTGGGACATGATCTCTTCACCTGCATGGTTTTTGTTCTGTAAAAATTGGATCATTATGGCTAAAGACCAGTCCTGGCTCCAGGTATTTCAGGGCCCTTGGGCAAGACACCCTGAATGGGCCCCCTCCTTCAGTGAGTCTACCTTCTCACTGCACTGTCACCAGCTGCTATAGCTCCTCATCCTTTCTCGTCGTTGCTACCTCTTCCTCGCTTGACAGGCAGAGAGCAAGTTGGCACTGGCATCAACCGCTCCTCCTTCTCACCACTGTCATTGTCTGGGCCAGAGCAAGAGGCAAGTGAACAAGTAGGTTGCAATGGTGAAGAAGAAACTACATGGGTGGGCCTCTTGCCAGTGGCCCCCTACTGGTGTGTGGGCCCTCAGCAGCTGCTCCACCATTCCTACCTTTGACACCGGCCCTGCTATAGAGGATCCTTAGAACCAGAGTGCCAGATATTGGCCCAGGTTAAAGCATATTACCTTAAGGGTGGCCTCTTCCCATATATACCTGCCAAGACCCAGATCTTCATCTGATTCTGAAGCTCTTCTTTGGGTGCCCCTGCCAAGTGAGGTATGGCATCTGGCTATGAGTGATGAGGCTTTTTCAATAATGACACTCCAGATGTGGAATGCCCTCCCCGAAGAGGGCTGCCTGGCATCTGTGTTAATGTCTTCTTGGCACCAGGTAGGAATGGGGGAGAAATTTAATTGGTTGGCATTTTAATATGAACTGACCTAATTCCTTCTTCCTTAGCTAATTTGCAAATAAGAAATCCTTCTCTGAATTTTGCAATGCAGTTCTATGATCATTCAGGGATATTGCATACAAGAATGTTTACATTAGGGGAAATGGTATGCAAAAAGGCATATTTTAAAGAAACCTTGCAAAAATGTGTATATTAGAGGGAAATGTGAGTAAATTTTCATGCATGTGAAAATGTGCATGAATGTTCATGCAGTCTTTTCATAAATTTAAAAAAAAACATTTACAAACAAATGGGGAAATGGGATGGAACAAACTTGGAAAAAATGCAAGTGAAACAGACAGATTCAATCATCCCTAGCACCAGGCAAAGGCCTTTTTATTTCCTCATCCTTTTAAATCTTTGTTGTGGCTTTTAACTTGGTCTTAGCTCCATGATTTTTATTCTCTGTTCTCTGTTTTGATCTTAATCTGGTGTTGTTTAATTATGCCTTAGAGAGCAGTCCTAAGGGACTGACACCGTATAGATGGAGTACTCAGAGATTGGAGCCCTCCATCTATCTTATACCCTGGGTGGAAGGAACGACAGAGATGAAAACGGCTCCCATTCCTCCTGTCAGCTATTTTCAGCTAGACGCGCTTCTGAGCTTGTCTAGCTTTCTGGTTTACCTGGAGAGGCTGGCCAGGAATGGAGAGGCTTGCAGATCCTCCCCTTCCCACAGAGGATTGCTCTGTTAAAGTATTTTTATTTTGTTATTTTGAATTTGTTGCTTTTATTTTTGATTTGCCTGGAGAACATTTTTTGAAGAAATAGAATGGACTACAAATATCCTAAATATATAAATATAATATTCATCTTGCCAGTCTCCATCATGGATGACCTGTTGAGGCAGGTGCTGAAGCTGAAGGAAATTCATTCAGAACTTGAAACAAATTTCCCATCATCAAGGTTTATCCCCTCCAAACCCAACCCACCCTGGTCATGACAGCTAATATCTCTGTTGATTATTAGGAGGATGCCAAGGACCCCATGCATGCTAAAACAGTTACTCTAAGACATATGTTGAGCAACCCATTTCTGCATGTGGCACCATCTTAGAGGCACCAACCCTGTCTGGTGCCACTGCTACTGCTTCCACCTGTGGGTAGCTTCATAGTGACCAATATAAGGGTGCCCATGTGACCCTGAGTTGGTCACTAAAAAGCCACTATGAGGGTGACGGAAGCATCTGGGAAACAGCAGGTCCTGCTAGATGTGGGGGCTGGAGCTACCATCCCACCACCTCAGACATCATTGCTAGCTTTTTAGTGATTGACTGCACAATCCTACACAGGTCTACTCAGAAGTAATGAGTTTTATGGGGCTTACTCGCAGGTAAGTGGGTCTAGGATTGCAGCCCCTCTAGCATTCCTCTGGCCTTCTGCTGCCAGAAGGCAGGCCCTTCAGGGTAGGACCAGCCTGGATACACATTTGTATTAACAGCACTTGATCTTGCTGCCCATTCTTCATTTAAATTCAAAACATATATGGCATTACAGCATTCTGCTCCCAAATTATGAATGTACTAGTGATTTTAAATTGTGAGCAGTAGCATTGGAAGTATGGCAGGAGGCAGTGGAATTGACAAACCAGTATTTCATTAGTTGTCCAAATTCATCATACTGTACACATGAATAAATTTCACTTAAAACCGTGAAGTTTCATTCACATAAAAAAAAAAAAACCCACCATTAAGGTGAGTCAGGTAAACAGAGACTGTTAAATGTCATTTTACATATTTATTTCGGGAAGGATACACAATCCATTTTTCACAATTGATCTGCATTTTGCACTACTCTCAAAAGATGGATGTGGAGTCTTCGGAAGCTAAATCTTGTTCAGGTGTTTAGCATCTAATTTAATAGAACTGGATGTGATATTCCAGCAGAAACCTCATTAAGGAAATGTAAGATTTGGAGATTGGAATATCTTTGCTGCCTGTCAGACAGTGAGATGCATTCATGGGGATGTTTCATCCATTGTCTCTTTGAGCCAGTCTTCTCCATCATCAGTATACAATTAATTTCACAATGAAATTATTGCCTATTATTGTCAATGTGCATTTCATAAAGTGATTCTTACACACACACACACACACACACACCACATCCTTACCCTTGCCTGGAAACAAAATTGAGACTGTTAATTTGCAAGCAGTTCACAGAATGAAAAGAGCATCTAAAGGCCCACTTTTTATGCTGCTGTTATATGGTCTATGCCTATGCCATCCCTGTGCTGGTATGCCTGTAAATGCCAATCACATGTGAAAGGGAAAGATAGTATAAGAAGTAACCAAGTCATTCACTCAAGCCTTCTGCTTTGCAGAAATTTCCGTTGTGATGTATAGCCAGAACACATGGAAATAGCTCCTGTGAAGAAACTGAGATTTTGTGAGGTAACAGTTTAATACGTTCAACTGTTATGCTTTGTTTCAGTGACTGAAGACAAAGAAGTTAACAGTAGAAGCGAAAAAGGAGTGCCTCTTACTAGAGGCTCGTGCCTGAGGAGAGATAGATTGTAAATATGGTGAGCTGGTGGAATGGCAGTTACTGTTACCATTGAGAGGGGTATATGAAGCCAGGTTTCTGTCTTACATGTAGGTTAGATCAAAATTGGTGCCATCTGATTGTAGAATAGCTAAACTTTCTAAACACACCCATTGGTCCTCCTGAGTTTGAACAGAGGTTGTGTGATGGAATGTTGGCCACACCAAAGCTGATTTGCTGGAGGGTTCTACCAAGAGCAAATATAAGGAGCTGTTGAGAGGAATCTGAGAAAGTTTGCCTGAGAGAGTTTGTGAGGGGGTGTTATCATGAGAGGTTGGGAGCCCAAGGAAGACATTAACCAAGAAGAGCAGCCGCAAGACTGGGAAGCCAGTCTGAGAGCTGAAAGGATATGAGCCAGAAGCTGAAGGTGGTCTGCAAGTGAGGAAGACTCCTAGAGCAGCCTCTGGAGGAAAGAGCTGAGGTCTAAGTGTGAGCTGGTGGCAGTGGTCTGAAGACAGAGCAGCTGCTGGACCAAACTGAAGACTTCAGGGGAAGCCTGGTAAACAGCCTTAAAGGTTCCAGTCTGCAGTCAAACCCTACCAGAGAGAAGACTGCTTACTGAGCCCTCATTGAGAGGCCTGAGTTAACTGGCATAGAGCTTGATAGGAGAATTGGCTTAAGTTTGGTTAGGGTTAGGAACTGGGGCTTCTATAACCAGATTGGGAATAACAGTAACAATATAGGAGCCCTGTTTTTAAAATAACAATATAGAAACCTTGTTCTTAAAGTAACAGCAATCATAAATAATAACCTTTCTTGTTTTATTTTTTTAATAAAATATTCTTTATCTTTATTATACCTGTACCTCTGATCTGTTTGTTTCATACCTAATGACCTTAAGAAAAAGGGGCATATTAAATAAAGGGGTATAGATTCATGATATCAGTGGAAGTAAATGGTGGGATTCTCCAGTGCTGAGGGGTGATCTTCCACAAGTGGTGGGAATAGCAGAAAGAATGCCCTGGTGAGAAAGGGTGTTCCTCCACAGCTCAGGACTACAATGGCAATAGATACATCAGGTATGAGAGAGATGCTGGGAAGCCATGTGGTTGCCCTAACTTGTTGGACAGTCTTCCCCAACCCACTGCCCTTCAGATGTGTTGGACTACAGCTCCCATCAGCCTCAGCCAGTATAGCCATTGGACATGCTGACTGGACATGATGGGAGTTGTAATGGAACACATCTTGGAAGACACCAGGTTGGGCAAGGTTCTTCTTGGCTAACAGCTGCAGGTAATACCTGTTTGTGATGCTCACCTTCATAGTGTGCCCAGATGGATGGATTAGGAACTTGCTATTAAGTTTGGAATTGATTGCAAGCTTCTGAGCATAAACAGTAAAGTAGTACATGATCCACCTGCTAAATTTTCAGTCATCCTACCACCTAAACTAGGGGTGAGTGATTCTCTGGGACCTGACCTGCCTCTGGCTTGGCGGACGCCACTGCTGCACCCACCAAGCCAAAAGCGGGCACTCACCATGCTGCTTGTTGGACTTCCGTTCTGGGTTCCCAGCAGGCTGCTGTTTCTGTAGAAAATGCCTTAAAATACATCAAAAGCGGCTGCAAGTTATGCAAATTGTGGCTGCTTTTGGCGTATCTTAAGGCATTTTCTACATAAACAGTGGTCCACCTGGAAGTTACTTCCCCGGCTCAACTTGGGAGAACACGAGTCGAGCCAGAGAAGAAGGTAAGCGAGATGGCATTTGGGGGGCCGAGCCTGGCCAGCCTGGCCAACTTCCACCCCCCAATGAAACTTTGGTCTGATCAGGGATGTTGAAGAGTCCTTGGTCTCGAGTCACGAGTCGAGTCACGAGTCTTTGGACCCGAGTCCGAGTCCTTGGTCCAAAATGGTGACTCACGAGTCACGAGTCACTCCCAAAGCTGACTCCACGAGTCCCTATTAAAATCAATGGTTTTTTTCCCCAACAAAATAAGGCTACTTCAGATGTGTGGTTTAAATAAATTCTAGGCACAAGTGTGCCTTTTCATTTCAAAACTCTGCAACTGATTTTGGCAAGAACAGACCAGGCAGACAAACCCAAAATAACCAGGCAGGCAGAGGAGACAGGGAACCCCAAAGCAGGCAGGCAGAGGCCTTTGTCTTGGACAATTCAACTGCTCAAGAAGAGACCAGGCAGGCAGAGGAGGCTGGGAACCCCAGACAGGCAGGCAGAGGCAGCCAAACCCAAAATGTCTGAAAGGTTGCATTTTAGAAAAATGATTTTAAAAAATAAACTTGCTGTACTTCCTAAAACTTATCCATGTTGCATTTGAGGAACATGATTTTTTCTAAATGTTTGGCCCCCATTCTGGAACGGTGAGATCTCATCACAATTCCACCCTCACTGAACACCCGCTCCACTGGTGATGAACTTGCTGGAACCAGAAACACACTCAGAGCAGCCACACAGAGTAATCTCAGGTCCTTCTTCTGCCTCTCCCAAGTACGCAACACATCAATCAAAATAAATCTTGACACATTGTTGGGGCTGCACTCCTGGTAGCCGTCCATAGTGGCCGAGCAGCGGCACACCTCGCTTCCATGCGCTCTTCGCCGGCAATCACGCTCCTCTCCACTCCTTCTGGCACAGCCCAAGGATGTTGAAGAGTCCTTGGTCTCGAGTCCCTAGTCGAGTCTCGAGTCCCATTAAAAATATTGGGACTCGAGTCCGAGTTGAGTCAGAGGGGGGACTCAGTCCGACTCACGAGTCGAGTCCTCAAGTCCGAGTCCCCATCCCTGGGTCTGATCCGGCATGGTTCTTATGCTCTCAGAGGATCCGTACTGACCTAAGCCCTACTGGGCTCTTGCTGGTAGGGTGTGAAGAAGTACGGTGGAGGCATTTTTTGCCTCCCCATCCTCCCAAAAAGAAATTTCTATTAGATGGACCACAGTGCCTGTCTAAATTTCCCTTTGTGTCAGGGACCTGTTTGGGAGCTGGGAGGGCTTAGGATCCCTTGGATCCTCAGCCACTTCTCTTCTACCTACCAGTACAGCCACTCCCATTCCCCCACCTCTGCTAAATTGGAGTTCCAACTTCATAGAACTGAAGAAACCTCCACAGTAGCTAGTGAGTTCAGAAAAACTCCTTTGAGATCAGAACTCTGTTTTTTCTAGACAACCCTATGGCCCCTGAATTCTCTCTAGGGACCATAAAATTGCTCTATATTTTATACTTTCTTCTATACCACAAAAAAAAAAGGCACCTCTAGTGACGTTTTGTGAAAATCTATTTAAATTTAATCAATTGATTTTCTAAAGCAGATTGGTCAATAGTCCAATATCTACTCTTCAGGTCTCTACTTTTTTATATAGACTTCCTGGAATACTTCCCCCCCCCCCCCGAAACGAGAAATGAAATATCAAGACCCGAGTGAAACAGCATTGGCATCACTTCTTTCATGGGGGGGGGGGCTGAGTGAGCAGTTGGCATAATATATCCATAAACAATGTTTATCTTCAGTCTTTTTTAGATGCAATTCCAAGCAGATGAGCAATTTCTGAAAAGCAACCGTTGGAGATGCACTTTTGCCTCTTCATCAAGGAGGTATAAAAAAGCAATATATTGCAATATTTATTGCAATGTATTACAAACCTCCGCTGTGATCCAGTCGAGGTGCCTCTTTCCTCGACAGTACCGACCTTCAAAGATGATGATGTGAAAAAGCCCTAGATTTTATGACAGCTTAACTCTGAATACGCTACAGCCTCCATATTAATATGTATTTCAAGCCCTGCTATAAACTTTGAATATGAAGAGATGCTCCTTACCTTGTGCAATGCAGTAAACTTTGAATATGAAGAAAAAGATGTTCATATGGGCAGAAGCGGGTTCTGACAATATTTATGGGAAATCATGTTCCTTCTACCTCTTCATCCACTGAAGGCATAATTCATTTTGTCTGTTCTATAAATTTGACATTTGCTAGATTTGTAAATCGAATCATTCGCAGTATAAAGACCACACCAGGAAAATGATATATTAGGATACATCATCATAAAATGACTAGCATCTCATAGCTCCATAGCCAATTGGTACTCATAGTTTAATTTGGAGAGATTCTTCTGACATCAGTCTTGTAACTGCTGCTCCCTCTCAATCCTACAAAGTCTCTGTTTAAATTTTATTTGCCCTAAGTGGATCTAAATGTTCTTTTTATGTTTACAGGCAAGGCTTCTAGGTCATCCAGGCCCAGGGGTTGCCAATTGATCAAAATTATACTGTTTACATCAGAATATAATCTTCTTACCCTGTTGCCAGAATTGGAGGTTTCAAAGGCAGGAAAGAATGAGTTCAGTATTTTTGGTTACTGTGAGGTCCAAAGGAAATAAATCTGTCTCTTCAGCAGTGAGCACTTAGCCTTTGTTAAGGGGTGAGCACTCTGCACATGTTCAGAAGCACTCTGTCCAGAGGTTCATTTTTTTTAGAAATAGAAGCTGGTTCCCTTCATAAATGAAGGTACCTTGCTCATCCTCAGAGGTACTATAGCCCTGGATTCTTTAAATAAATCATCCTCATTGGAAGAAACACACATTTCAAATGCTCAGAGACATCTATGATACACAAAAGATGGCAGCACTAGTCAGGAAACAGGATGAAGAAGCTGGATTCCTCTCCTTCTCTGTCTTCGTCTCCTCTCTTTTTTTTCTACCTTCACTTTCTTCATCTCCTCCCCACCTGGAGTTCTCTCCTATCCCTCCTTTGGAGAACATCAAAGAGTTGTGTGACCTGCTGCAGGGGAAGGGAAGATTTGCAGTTGAGCATCATCGGCAGCCCATCACTTTGAGCCTAACCATCTGTCACCAGCAAACAGGGAAGCAAAAGTCAGAGCAGCAAAAGGTCTGGCTGGGGCATCTGTCACCAGCCGAGTTGAGGCTGCTGGTTGGTGGCTGACGCTGGGATCCTACACACAATAGGATTGTTGCAGGTTTCATTGTTGTAAACCGCCCAGAGAGCATCGGCTATAGGGTGGTATAGAAATAAAATTATTATTATTAATAATAATAACAACAGCAGCAGCAGCAGCAGCAAGTTTGCAATTAGCCAGAGAAAACGTGAAAAGGTTGTGTGGACAACAGATCTACTTTATTTATTTAACTGTTTCTATCACACCTTTCAATCTCTATTTCCACAAGGCAGCTAACAAAATTCTAAAAAGATTACACAAGTTCTCTTTGCTTGTTAAACAACAAAATGAGTCTGGAGAATGCTTGGGCCGCTGGATGTTGTTGGATTGCAACTCTCATCAGCCATTGCCAGCACGGCCAATAGAGCCACACATTCCCATCACCCCTGATCTATAGGCTGCATGAAAGTGCGTGGAACAACCAGGCTCACTGACATTGCAGACAATTGTCTGTCAGTAGTGACAGGAAGCTGTGGCGATTCTAGCTCAGGCGGGGCGGCGGGTGCTGATCTTCCTCTCAGCTCTGCCTGGGGACAGTGAAAGGCCCAGAGGGAGAGGGAGAGCGGCCATGGAGGAAGCAACTATGTTAGAGCTCTAGCCAAGGGGGGTGGGGTGGAGGTCCTGAGATCGAGGATCTGGACTTCTGTAATCCCACTGGCATATGGGGAAAATTGAAACTAAACTGTAGAAGGATATTTATCCAAACTTACTTCCCTGTGTATGTATGGGGTGTCCCGATTTTGTGAGATTTACTGAAATTAGAAAGCCCTATTCAGGCATTGAACAGCAGACATTTTGAAAAATAGTCTTTTCCTCCAACTTTACAGCTCCCCGCTCCCGCAAAGCACACTTCCCCTCCTCACACAATTGTTAAAACTGTTTTTCCTCTTCCCCAAAATAATTTAAGTGAGGAGTTGCTCCCCGGCTCTTTCCTCGCTCTACAGGGGACAGGCTGGGCCCTGTACAAGCAGCTGTTTAGGTTTCTATTGGCCTAGTCCTTCATTTATTTATTATTTATTTATTATATTTATGAATCGCCCATCTGGCCAGACATCCAGCCACTCTGAGCGATTTACAATCCAATGAAATACAAGAGGGGGGGGGGAACACACACACAGTATAAAACACAATTAAAAACAGAACAAGACTTAAAAATCCTAACCCACCCCATATTCCCACCTGAAAAGCCACGTTTTTAATGCACGGCGGAAGCTAATCGAGGAAGGGACATGGCGGAGGTCACTGGGGAGAGAGTTCCATAAATTGGGGGCTGCCACAGAAAAGGCCCTCCTCCTAGTCCCCACCAACCTGGTTTCTCTGGCTGATGGGACAGGGAGAAGGCCGTCTGTGGCAGATCTTGTTGAGCGGCCTACTTGATGTTGCTGGAGGCGCTCCTTGAGATATATTGGACCGGAGCTTTACAGGGTTTTAAAGGTCAATGCCAACACCATGAATTCGGCTCGGCAAACAAAACTCTTTGAGCACCAGAGTGATGTGATAGCTAGGGATGTACCGATTCGCCTCGCGCAGGCGTAGCAGGCTGAAACCGGCCCCACCTTACCTTTTCTCCAGGGCGGCTCGCCTCTCCACGGCGAGCTGCCCGCGCTGGTCCCGTCGCGTCACTTCCAGCACCGGAAATGATGCGACGCGACCCTGCGCAGGCACGCTGGACCCCCGCGCCATGTATTGCGCCTGCGCAGGGTCCCGTCGCCTCATTTCCGGTGCTTGAAGTGACGCGACGGGACCAACGCAAGCAGCTCGAGCAGCGCGGAGAACTGCTCCGCGCCACTCAGAAGATCGAGGTGGCGGGGGGCAGCCCCCCCGGCAGGTTCGTGGACACCTAATCATACCTTTTGTGAAACTGTAGGACAGGGGTGGGCAACCTCAAGCCTGGGGGCCAAATTTGGACCTCCTGGGATCCTAATCCAGCCCTCCCCTGATAGCCACACCCCCTTACTATGACCCCACTCCCTTTCCCCCAACCACTGAACGTTTGGTGGTTTCCTGGCTTTTGTTCAGTATTTTCCCCATTCTATAAGGGAATAAAATTCTATAAGGTTAAAATGCCCCTCCTAAGGCGATGGTATTGGCACTAAGAGCTTTCAGCTAAAATATGCTGGGGTTTGTTGTTGTTGTTGTTGTATTTTGGGCCCACTCCTCTTGCCTTTGGCTTCACCCACCACTGGAATGCAGCCCCCAAAAGCTTTTCCAAAATGAATTAGGGGAAACCAAGATTCTTGGCCCCTGCTTTCACAAGGATTTAAGTCTCTGCGTGAAAGCAAGCTATTGTCCAATCTCCAGAATTCCCCCACGTCTATATTTTCTCCTAGGAATCCTCAACTATGCTTGGGTGAAACTTTAACTATTGCTTAGCTCCACTAATTTCAGCGGGTTTGAGCACTCCCAACTCTCAGCTGGATTGTGCTTCCTGTCATGGGGTGTGAGCTAGATTAAGTCTGCAATCCTATACAAACATACCTGGGATCAGGTCCCATTGAATTCGGTGGAACTTACTTCTGAGCAGACATGCATGGAATTTCAGTGTAAGTTAAGCCTTTTTCAGATGTTTTCCTCCATGCCTTCAAACAATGCATGGAGCAGGATCATGTTCCCAACTGCATGAAGGCTTGTGTAAGCACAAAGAATCACCCTTCAGACTCAATGTGCAAAGGTCAGAGTGGTGTGTGAGTAGGAACATTGATGTTGGGGGCAGGGCTAACACAGCCTCACTGCCTTCATCAGTTGTTTGAACATGTAAGAGGAAAACTTCAGAAGGGGGAACACATTGCATTTAGTTCCTACTGAAATCAGTTGGGACTCAAATCATAGGTAACGACATTTCACACTGATTTCAGTAGGGCCTGTGTACAATTTGGATGCAACCCACCTTGCCTCCTAGTTGCATATCATTTTGTTTTGGTTTTAGATTTCAGTTAGTTAACAATATATTTCCAAGCATCGAACATATTGCATTTTGCTTCATACATCTTTAATGGTTTCTTCCCTTAAATTAATTTGGTTTAATGACTTCTTTGCGTCTTGTTTTTGCCACCGTGCCATAGATATGAATCTCTAAGATAGCAAAAATCACAGTGTGAAGTGAACCAACAAAGCGGTGTTTATCATCAAAATGACCTGGCTACAGTCAGAAAACTCTCAGCAGTTTGTTGGAATGAGATATTTAACTAACAGAATCCTCATTTAAAATACATGGTGTTAATGAAATAATTTCAATCTCCCCACTAGACAATCAACAAAAACAGCAGGGAAAGAATGGCAGAAGAAACTGCAGGAATCCTAAAGGCCTTTCATTCAAGTTAAACTCAACAACTTTTCCTTTTATTTGCAGAACTATATTGGTGTCAGGAGTCACTACTCAGTCCTACCCTGCAGATTTTCAGTTATACTCAGCTGGAATTTTTTTTCTTTTCTTTTTGCCTGTTCTGTTCTCATTAATCACAGTCTCCCAGCAGCCCTTGTAAAAGGAAGCAGGAAGAGGTCCTGGTAGCCAGGTCAACAGCTTGTGCTTGGAACATAGAGACAGAAAGGTTAAATAGTTATGTATGTGGCTCATCTTTCAGTTTGACTTGGAATTTTCTTCCTGCCCATTGTCAAATTCAGCAACTCTAGATAACTACATCTGTATGCAACTGAGTGCTGGCTTTGGGCTGGGAAGAATTTAAGCAGGAGTTGACTTTACTAGATTAACCTTTGCTGCAAACCAAGGTATGTTTTGTATAGGGTTTGTTGCTGCTTCTAGAAATCCAAAAGGGTTACCAATAAAAAGGGGCTGTGGTTAACTTCCACAGCAGCATTTTAAAGCAGTATTTAATAATACCGCTTGAACTACACATGACTTCTGATGTCCATGATTAATCTCCTGATGTTTTTCTTGTTTAAGGGAAACACATGGGGCAGGGGGGGGGGTTGCAAAGTTGATTGTAGCAATGTATCTAGGGGATGGGGTTTCATAGGTTTCATAGATTATAGAGTTGGAAGGAGCCTACAAGGCTATCGAGTCCAACCCCCTGCTCAATGCAGGAAACTAGAGGAGAGGTCTCCCATCCAAGTAATAACCAGGCCTGACCCTGCTTAGCTTTCCACACTCAGACAAGCTGAGCCAGTGTGAGCCACAGGCCTTGATGGGGTGATTAACACTTATCTGGTGGGCCACTTTGGGGATCAAAATGATTTCCTCCCCCAAGCTAGTAGTTTCTCACCCCTGATGGGAGATCTAAGGGGACCACTCTAGGTGGGAATGCAGCTGGAGGGATTGCATTTTTATTGCAAACATGGCTCACTAGGAAAGACTAAATCACCCCCACCTCCAGTGTCACTGCTCAGGTCAATTTTGCGCACACACACACACACACAAAAACCCCCGAGCCAGCATTCTCCTAAAAAAGAAAAGAAAAATGCCAGGAGATTGATCATGGATCACCCCAAGTCATCTCAAAGTAGTTTGTGTCTGATTGTTATACTCCAGGGGTTGAACCCAGACTCGGTCATACTTAGAGTAGACCTGCTGAAATCAAAGGGACTGAAGTTAGTCATGACTTACTTGTCCCATTAATTTCAGTGAGTCCACTGTATGCCTGACTGAGGCTGGATCCAACCCGAGGGTTGCTCTACTGCATGTTGCTAAGTACACAATGGGCTTCTCTACCCACATGGGCTTTTAACCCGCTACTTTCATGAGGCTTCTGCTTCCAGATTCTTTGCGGGATTAACATCTGCTCCTTTACATGAGTTTTTTTGTGGAGTTTTTCTTTCTCTGCCTTTCCATGTGTTCCATTACACAACCACAAGGTGGCACTGTGGAATTTCAAAAATACATGAGCTTCTCATAGTGCAATTTCCAGATAATAGCACACTTTCCTCGATCTAAAAAAAACTGTGGAAATGGTTGCAAAGCATGGGAGAGGCCCTGGAGGATGACAATGTTATGCAAAGCAAACTATGGTGAGTGAGGAATTACAAGCGCACAAGAAATGCCTCATGAAGAGAAGCCCAATAACCCTGGAGTACATTGCAGGCTGGTTGAAAGCCACTCTGTTTAACCTCCATTCCATCTTGAAACTGCAATATTAACAGTGAATTGCATTACAAAACTGTCATTTGCCAGTGCCGCTAACTTTCAGCCACAGCTTCACAACCTTCAATATGGGAATAATAGCTACAGAGTGTATTTGCATTGGGAAGGCATTTAAAAAAAAAAAAAAATCTGTAAAAACAAAACATAAATCACATTATTTTCATGAAAGTCTGAGTTGGGAAAGAACAGGTTCTCCTGTCCCTACTCCTACCTTTTGTGGGAGTAACAGAAGGCTGCCCAGTCACAGCTATTCTAAAAACCTGGATTTTTCCATTTCTTCCTATGGGCAACTGTTACTTTTACCCTGCAGGAAGAATGCATGTCTACATGCATACATAGTGTCTCTCTAGAAGTCTTTTAAAATCTGTACTTGGTACTCCTTGGCAGTTCCTGCTTGTATCCCTGGACCTGCCTGTTTTGTTCTTTTTTCTTTTTTTCTCTTCTCCTTGCACTGGCCTGTCCCTTCTCTTCTGTTGGTCTCTTTTGCATGTTCAAATTAAATAAATGTGATAGTCATTGTAGGGTGGTTGTGTGTCTGCTGTTACAGAGGACACTCCTCTATTTGAAGGGCTGCCAGAAGATTGTCCTCTATTTTGAAGGTGTGCTCTATTTGAAGGACTGTCCAGTCCAAGTCCAGTTTAAAGATAAAGAACCATCAGAATGAAGAGCTGGGCCTTGAAATTGCCCATCAACAGCAGGACAGCAGACTGAGCAAGACACACAGGTCACCTGGTCACAGTATTTCACACTATGGTGACATGTACTGTATTTCTATTTAAACTACAGTAATTATTTTTACATTTGCATCTATACATATACATTGGCATATGCACATTTTATACAAATCATTATCCTCTTTTGTCCTCTTCTTTGGCCATTTGCAGGTGGCCACCCTACAGTCATGCAGATAACTGATATACAGGCACTCCCCATGACCAGCTGCCCCATAGAAGCATGATCATGTGGGTCAGCTTTGGGCATGTTTGGGGGTGATTCTGGAGAAGGAGAAGGAATTCCAGGGAGTGAGAAAATTGGCCTTTGGGCTAAACCAAAATTCAGCTCCTGGCTGCTGGACTTAAGTAGGAGTGACTTCAGAGAATAATGAGACAAGATAAAGACAATTACAGAGTGAGCAAGATTTTTTTTTTCTCCCGCTGCAAGTGGGAGGGAGTCTGGCCTTATTCCTGCTGGCTAGAAAAGCTATATCCATGTAGTTCAGGGGTGGGAAGCATATGGCCTGCCAATGGCAAAGGATGCTGGGAGTTGCAGTCCAGCAACAGCTGCAGGACCACACATTTCCCCATCCCTGACGTAGTTCCTGCTTCTCTGATTGAAAATTATGGGGAAAGGGGCATTTTAAATTTAAAACCATCTGCAGGTTTTATTGTATCATGTTAAAAATGTACTCTGATCCTGTAATTAATTTGCAGTTGTTGTGGTCTGGTTGTGGGGTAGCAGGAAATATTTTTGGAGGCGTGCACAACTATGCCTTGCTTCCCCTCTCTAATCATCTGTGACCTTAAGACTCCTGTCAGGCCCAGAGGAAGCTCTCTATGGCTGGGGTCTCCAACACGGTGCTCATGGACACCTCTTGGCTACTACCAGGCTCCCTTCACCTCCTGAACTGCTGCTGCTGCTGCTGCTGCTATTATTATTATTATTATTATTATTATTATTATTATTCAGAGTTCAGACCCCTACCTCCACCTTGTTTGTTGGTTTCTTCGACAAGTTACTTTTCTTTTAGTCTCGCCAGTTTGTCTTCTGAGAAATGCCCAACATGGCAGCCATTTTGTGAGAGTGTCCACAACACTCAACATTCCAAACGTGCCCACTGACCCAAAAAGTTTAGAGATGCCTGATGGATGGTATATCTGAGCTCCCAATTTCAGCTCCTTTCCTACATAGCTACCTTGGAAGGAGGTGAGACCGATATGCTCCAGAGATCTTCTGGCTTAATCTTCACAATAAATCAAGGGTCATACCTCCCGCCCCCACCTCCCAGGATATTTTAAGAATAGTTAAATAAATAAAATTCTGTAACAATGAAAGTCACCCTGAGAAATGGAACATTTTATGTAGAAATGAATAAAGAAGTTCCATTAGTAAGCCAGCTACTAATTAATCCATGAAGAATGGATCTCTGTGCAGGAACACTAAAGAGGAAAATTGTGGTTGGGGAGGTAGGGAGAGAAGTTCTTCTGTACTTTAGGGTCAACTTCCAAGGACACTCAGTTTATAGGAGCATTCAAATTGCATGCACATTAGTGAGAGTCAGTTGTTGTGAGTAGAATGTTGCTAGGCAAAGTTCAGAGTTGATTGATTTCATAAGTTGATAGGCTAAATATTCAATTAAAAGAAAAGTGTTTATAATTTTCTTTTCAAAGGAATCAAAAGAGATGACCAGTTCAAAATTAATTGTGGATTCGTTGTCACTCAGGATTGGTGTACACCAGAGGTGGGCAACCTGTGGCTCTCCATATGTTTTGGCCTGCATCTCCCATCATTCCTCGCCATTGGCCATGCTGGCTAGGGCTCATGGGAGCTGTGGGCCAAAACGTCTGCAGGGCCACGAGCTGCCCACCACTGGCGTACACAAACAACAAATCACATGGTAACACTTTTTCTGGACTGTACCACTTCAGAGTGCAGGTGAGGGATTTCATATTTGAATGACCCCCCCAAAAAAAGATCTGTATACAAAGGAAGGTATAAGATTACACCAGAACCCTTCTTCCTGACATCTAGTATTCTAAGTGTAGGTAGTTCAATCACAAAATTCTACACCTGCATTCCAAAGGGCTATAGCCTAGAAACAGTTTTACCATGTGCTTTTTTTGCTTGTGTAGACGTTAAAGCTGTCAGTGAGAAGTGTTTTAACTTAGCTTTTTCCCTGATGTTCTACTTTTCTATTTGCAGGGAGGTATTTTCTATTTTGTTTTGTTTTTTAACATGGAGCCCATTCATAGCATATGTCACACATCATGCAGTAAAGGAAAGAGTACAAAGTTGTGATGAAGAATTGACTGGGCATTAGTTAAAGCAGAGCAAAAAGTGACAACAAAGATATGCCCAGTTCTCTAACACATTTTCTTTCTGCTTTAATCATACTGTGCGCATTACACAAACCATATGGGAGGTGATTTACCAGAGAGCAAATGTACCAGCAAAAAGCAACCCCGTTATAAGATTTTAGTGCGTCGTTCATTCTATGTGCGATGGTCACCAATACATTTTAGATACATGAAAGCCCTATGCAGGCACCCCAGTTCTCATCTCCCTCCACAGATCATGGAAAAACAGAGTTCTAAATCTCTGGGAAAGCCTCCTCAGGTAGAGGAGGCTCTCTACTACATAGAGAGCCTCCTCCATTCCCTGCCCAAGTCAAGACTGGCTGAGAGGATTCTCTGGAGAGCACCGGCCTCTCCTAGCAACAGCCTAGCAATCTCCTTGGAGAGAATTTGAGAATTATGATGAATGAACACACTAGTTCCTCTCAAGAACTCATTTTAAGCAAGACTTTTTAAATCCTCGCTGGCTCTTTCTGATTAAATTATGAATTTCCCGTTCTTCTTCCACTATATGTCCTTCAAAATATTTTCCCCATGACTATGTATTTTGTCATTCTGCCCTCGCCCTGTAATAAGGACACAAAGCTCTTGACCTTTTCCAGACCCCTGGAGAACGTCCCATCATTAGATGACAGTTTTCTATTCACTTTGCTCTCTGGAAAGGCCAGAGTAAAAATAACTGTTTAACAAATCTTCCGTGTCTCTCATTGTCTCCCTTTCTCTACTATTATTTTTAGTGGACCAATTTTCTCCTTTATGGTCTGTCAGCCGGGAATATATGTGAGGCGGCCTTTATTGTTAGTTGAACATCCTCTCGGGAAATCTCTGCTTTTCCTCGTTATCCTACTAGTTTTGAAAAATAAATGAGAATTTGCTTTGAAATAACAACTTTCTCAGGCTTTTTTTTTTTTTTTTAACAACATGTAACTGTGATTTCTATTTCATTCTTCGTTGTTATGGGCAAGCGCAACCAAATCAAAATGATCCTACACCATCAACTCTGGCCGGAGGCAATCATCATTTCAACTTGTTGAAGGTGGGATGGTAGAACCACTGTTGTCCATGCACACAAATTTTTTCTGTCCCACTTAGGATGGAAAGGAAAAGAATACTCACAAGTCAGGCCCCAGACAGACTTCAGAGAGTAGATATGACTAGTGATGCCACCAAAATTCATAATTAGTTGGCTCAGTGGGCAAGCTTCACCCATTCATAACACTTACCCTTGTTAACAAGCCTGGACAGGTGTTTTACAAATTTGCTATTAAGTTCAGAATTGATCACGAGCTTCTGAGCATGCAGAGTCTGTATCTAAGCAACACTATTTCTACACATGTGCTGGGTTGCTTGGATTAACCCTTTTCTTGCTTACTGTAAAGTGTGACAATGTCATATCTCTCTCTTACTCTTGTCAGCTCGGATCTGGGTCATCACTGTTCATAAAATATTTTTATTTTGTTTGGTAAGTAAACATGTACTTTATTTACTATTGCTGGTGTGTGGAGTGTTTCTGTGAGAGGACACGTGAAAAACAACCAATCAGGAAGGGGATGCATAATGTGGTGACACATGATGTCATGATGCACTGCACATTTCCAAACTACAGCTCCCAAAATGCACTCTGGTATTGTGCATGTGCAAAAGCTCATTTACACAGAGAGTTTGTTTTAAGGAAGAACTCTCTCATCCGAGTTTACATGGGTGAGTTCATTATTATCAGAGGAAATAACGATTTCACCCAGGGTAAGTTTGCCCACCACTAGATATGGACAGATACCTTGTTTCTTGTGCTGTGTGTACTCATCTTAATATTGTCTCTGCTGGTAAACAGATTTTGCAGAGTTTTGTAATGCTTCAAAACCCTGCAGCAACAACAACAACAAATCGGGCAGGGGCAACTGTGGGGCAGAAGATATGTGCCTTGAATATTATGACTGAAATAAAAATGGAAAGTCCATACTTTGTGTGTTATTGATATTATATGAAAACCAGCCAGGTCTTGCAGAGAGCATGTTGAACTTGAAGCCTAGAGCCCTGCATTCAAATCTCACCTCTGTCATGGGCTCACAGGGTGGTCTTGGTCAAGTCACAATTGCTGCTTCTCAGACATCTACTATATCATCATCATCAGGCGATCACTCGTGACCAAGTAAGATTGTCTTCCAGGATAAAAGGAGGAAATTCTAAAGAGGATTGTGTAGACTCTAGCGATGGGTCCGTAAGTGACTGTGGAGGCCAATTCTAGATCCACACAGCTTCCCACAGTGAGGACACAGGTTACCAGATGGAAGATGGTCCTGTAAAGGATTTGTTTGACGTGCTATTCGCTTAGCACGTTTCTCTCACCTTGCACTCGGGCTTCTTCAAACTCCATGGAACCTTTGTGAAAGGCCAACCTCCATTTAGATCGTTCATGGGCCAGAGCTTCCCAGTTTTCGATGTTTATATTGCTTTTTTTTTTTTTAGATTAGCCTTATGAACATCTTTAAACCTCTTATATTGACCACCGATATTCCGCTTTACATCCTTGAGTTAGGAATAAAATAACTGCTTTGGGAGACGGCAGTCAGGCATTCGAACAACATGACCGGTCCACTGAAGTTGGCGTTGAAGGATCATTTTTTCAACACTAGTAGTCTTTGCTTCTTCCAGTACACTGACATTTGTTCGCCTATCTTCCCAAGTAATTCGCAGGATTTTCCGGAGGCAACGTTGATGAAATCTTTCAAGGAGGTAGAAGTGACGTTTATAGATAGTCCATGTTTCGCAGGCATACAATAAAGTTGGTAATACAATGGCTTCATAAACCAGTGTTTTGGTCTTCTTACAAATATCCCGATCCTCGAACACTCTGTGTTTCATTCGAGAAAACGCAGCACTTGCGGAGCTCAAATGATGCTGGATTTCACTGTCGATGTTAGCTGTAACATAGATTCATAGATCATAGAGTTGGAAGGAGCCTACAAGACTATCGAGTCCAACCCCCTGCTCAATGCAGGAAACTAGAGGAGGGGTCTCCCATCCAAGTAACAACCAGGCTTGACCCTGCTTAGCTTTCCACGCTCAGACAAGCTGAGCCAGCGTAAGCCACAGGTAAGCCACATAGCTGCCAAGATAGAGAAAATGATTGACATTTTCCAGTATTGTCCCGCCAAGCTGGATAGATGGCATCACCAAAGGGTTAGCTTGCACTTGCTGATGAAGCACTTTGGGTTTTTTTATGTTAAGTGAGAGACCAAGTTTTTCGTATGCTTCTGCAAAAGCATTTAGGATAGTTTGGAGATCATCCTCTGAATGTGTGGAGACCACATTATCATCAGCATACTGAAGTTCCACAACGGAGGTTGTAATTACCTTACTTTTTGCTTTCAGCCTGCTGTGATTAAAAAGCTTTCCATCAGTTCGATATATAATTCCCACACCAGTGGGAAGTTTCCCCTCGACAAGATGTAAAATCATGGCGATGAAAATAGCAAATAATGTTGGGGCGATAATGTTGTGATATGTATCACTTCACCAGCTGTAGCACACTGTTTACACATGGAACGAACAGAATGGCTGTAAACAAGTTTGTTATGTCTTTCTGGGTTCTCGTGTTTTTCTCATGGGAAGCCTAGACCGTGGGAGCATTATGAGCTAGTCACATGGTTTGTACGTTCTGATGACGTGCTAACTTGTTTTCTGTCTGAAGCCATCTTAGAGAGAGGCAGGACTGCTTTCTCTCTTCTCCTTTGTTCTTCTTGCTGGACTTTGTCACTGCAACAATGTAACGCCTTTGCTGAGGTGGAGTGAAGCTCAACTTACTCCATTGGATGTAATGCTTGCTATGCATTTATACTCTGCACATGGACTGTAACTAGGAAATGTATACTCTGTAGAACTTTACTTGCTAAGTGAATAAACAAGTAGAATTAGACCTGTGGTGTTACAGAGTGTTTCCTGACTCCATGGATTAATCTGCAAACGGGGAAGCTGGAAGCAAGTTTGATTACAGGCAGGCTGGGCTGACATCTTCACAACACGCTGCATGCTGCGAAAAGGGGGGAGCTGAGATCTGGAAGATCTGTGTGTGGAATAACAGGCCTCTGCTAGCACACAGACAGGATTTTAAATCTCCCATGCGCACACGCACTCTGCTGCTCACGCAAACATGCACCAACAGATAACACATCCCTGTTTAACACCTGATCCCACTTTAAATGGAGCACTGTGAGAGCCGTTGTTGTCCAAAACCGTTGCCGTCATGTTGTCATGGAGAAGTCGCAAGATATTCACAAATTTATTGGGGCATCCAATTTTCATAAGGATAATTATGAGATAATTCTCATCTATATAATGAGAATTGGAATATGTTCACTCACAGATTCTTTTTTGGGGATGAACACAATAATTACTGAAATCAAGGAGAGGTTTGATGACATAGGTTTAAGGCAGGTAAGTATTATTCAGTGTTTAATGTCTGCTTTGGCAACTTAACATAATGCTTCAGCCCTAGTCAGAGCAGTAGCCTGTGTTGAAAAATCATACAAGCAGGCTGATTTGTTTGTTTATTTGTTTATTTTTATCTGTTTTATTTACTACATTTCTATAAAAGCTGAAGCTATCTGGGCAGTTCACAAAACTTAAAATATCAAATAAAACAATATAATAAAACACAATATAAAATCCTTTAAAATTTTAAAACGGAAAACCAAAACAAAAGCCAGAGTAAGAGCCAGCAGCAGTATAAAGATCTAAAAAACACAATAACACATTGTTGCTTTTAAACTGAAGGACTCAAAGCATTAAAACCGAAAAGAACACAATGTAGGTGCCTGACGACTAGTCTCTCTGGAGTGGGGATTCCAGGACAGCGGTGTCACCACTGAAAAGGCTCTCTCCCTAGTAGCCACCTACCTCACCTCTTCTGGCAGGGCCACATGGAGGAGGGCATCTGAAAATGATCTTAGGCTCCAGGCAGGTATGTATAGGAGGAGACAGTCCTTCAGGTAACCTGGTCACACGCCATTTAGGGCTTTACAGGTTAACACCAGCATTCTGAATTGGTCCCAGAAACGGGCTTGAAGCCAGTGCAGATCACAGTGTTCTGGAGTAATATGATCATATCGACCAGTCCCCATTAACCTTGCTGCACTATTTTGGACCAGCTGAAATTTCTGGGCCATTTTGAAAGGCAGCCCCATGTATAATGCATTGCAGTATCGGATCCCCCCCCTTCCAGTCTAGACGTTAGGCTTCAGCAACAAGTAATGATTTCCATGGGTGTGTGTGCTATTCACCCACCTAACACTAACAAGAGCACTCTTATCTTACCTCACCTCAAATACAATGCTTTTCAATGAGCCACTTCACACATTCAGCTGTCAGTCATTAAATGTACAGTCAGGGACCTGATTCACACATAACGCTAACCCATAGTTTATTTAATCCATGGGTTGTTGAATTCTGGGTTGTCATGTTGTGTGAACCCATCCAGGTTAACAAACCATGGTTAGTTAACCATGAACAACCCAGAAAGAGAACCCATGGTTTGCTATTGGGTTGTGAACTCTGGGTTATTTAAACCATAGGTTGCTGTTATGTGTGAACCCAGAACCATGAGTTGTTTTTTCACCAGGCTGCAGAGGTTGCGGGCAACAGTCATAAGAAACAACACACCCAGCCACTCTACATGCCAGTACTACAGCACCACAAAGGCCTTTCAGATACAGGGAGGGAGCAGGTGGAGGAAGAGGGAAACAACCATGGACTGAAAAAACAAACCAGTTTGTTCCATTGTCTGCCAAACAATAAGGGCTGGTTCACACAACACGGGAACCGCGGGGGAGCAGACGTCCCCACAGTTCCCGTGCCGTGCGAACACTGGCCCGGGGTGCCCTCGTGGGATGGCTGCACGCAGGAAGCACGGAAACTCACGGGCCCCTATCGCGTGTGGCCGCCGTGCCATGCGGACAGTGGGTGCCCCCCCCCGCACAGGCCTCCCCTGGCCGCACAGAGACGGCAGCCCAGAGCGGCTGGAGCTGTGGTTGCTCCGGCCCTACAGGCCAAACGACCCAGCAGCTGGCGAAGCAAAGGATGCCGGCGCACAGGGCACGCAGCAACTGCCCAAGGCGCCGCCACCAGCCAGGGCCGTTCGCTGCGAATGGGCGCATGCTGCGGGGGGGCTGCCCGCCCTGGAAGCGCCGACCAGGCACGTCGAGGGGCGCCCACAGGAGCAGGATGGGGTCTTCTTTCGATATAAACATGTAGGGTCTTCACTTTGTACCAATAGCAAGCTGTTTCTGTAACAAGGGAACACACATTCTTCCTTGGGCATACAGGGCATACATGACACTTTTAATCCACCACTTTACCCAGGCTTCTGCGTCTGGATTCTTTGCAGGCTTAAGATCGTCTCCTTCACATGTGGGTTTCCCCCCCCCCTGTGGGTTTTCTTTCCCTGCCATCCTATATGTTCCATTACATAACCACAAAGTTGCACTGTGGTATAATTGCAGAAATACACGTTTGTTTTAGCGTGATTTAGCATGATAGCCAGATAACTTGCTGGGAGTTGTAGGCCAAAAACATCTGGGGACCCAAGGTTGGAGAACATTGGTCTAAAGGCTCACTAACTGATATATCCAAAGTTAAATTTCCAAAATGCATGGTATTTTAAGAACATTAGATGCAATCCTTTCCATTTTATGCCCTGTCAAAACTATTGCACTCCTATCAGCCCAGGACAAACAGGTATCCTTTCCTGTGGAAGCCAAGATATTTGTGTCTTTGGCCTGCATACCTTGTACGTAGTCTCATTTAAGTTATAGGAAGTAAAAGAAAAAGCTGAATCTCAAAATGGTACCAGATGGAGAATTTAATTAAATGCAAATGCATATGAGGGGACACAAATTGGACATTAGAAATGGTAACACAGGGAAACCAGTGAATGAACATTTCAGTCTCCCAGGAGGACATTCCATTTCTGAAGCCAAGGTCACAATATGCATGCAAAAAATGTTTAGGAGGTAGGAAAAATATGAGGCTGCTGACCTGGAGTTCATTGACAGATTTGAAACTATTTCTTTTGGCTTGAATAGCCTTTAGTTAATTCACTGCAAGCAATAATTGTAATAATGTAATAAATAAAAATAAGTGGTATAATCAAATTGATTGTGAGCCTTATCAAAGATCTGGACAGAGGAAATAGACATTAACCTTTATAAGTATTTATTTTTGCCGTTACCATTGGTTTATTTTTTTATTTTTTTATTATAATTATACCCCACCTTTTTCCCTGCAGGAACCCAAGGCGGCCTACATAATAATCCTCCTCCTCTCCATTTTATCCTCACAACAACCCTGTGAGGTAGGTTAGGCTGTGAGGTAGGTTAGGACTGTGATAAGTCTTCAGTGTCAACAAAGACAACCATCACCAGCATAGCCAGTGGTTTTCCATGTGGCTGCATTTATTTACTAATTTATTACATTTATATCCCCCCCTTTTTTCCTCTTGCAAGGAACCCAAGGCGGCTTACATAGTCCTCCTCCTCTCCATCTTATCCTCACAACAACCCTGTGAGGTAGGTTAGGCTGAGAGTCGGTGACTGGCCCAAACCTAGGGGTGGACGAACTCACCACAACCTGACTCTCCGGGTGCTCGGCGAGCACCCCCGCTGCACGATCCGTCCCGCAGTGCTCGGCGAGGCACTCGGCAGACTTCCGGGTCCCCGTCGCATCAGTTCGGGGTCCCCGTCAAATCACTTCCGGGTCCCCGGCGCTACATTTTTTACATAAAAAACAAGGTAAGCTACCTTAAAACGGCCGCAAATAGCAAATTGCAGCTGTTTTAAGGTGGGTTACCTTGGTTTTTACGTTAAAAACACAGCGCCAGGGACATGAAGCACCGGGGACCCGGAAGTACCTTTCCTCAGCTCCTCTTGCGGGAAGTTGTGCCGAGCCGGGGAAAGATAAGTCGCACGGAGCTCGGGGGGGGGGTCGAGTGGGGCGAGTTCACCCTGCTTCCACCCCACCCACCCCGATCGAGATCCACACACATCCCTAGCCCAAAGTCACCCAGTGAGTTTCATGGCTGAGTGGGGAGTAGAACCCAAAAACTTCAGGCATGCTGAATAGAATGCAGGTCTTGGATCCAGGATCTGCCTTCCATCAGTAGAAGGGCTTCACTCGTGGAAGTTGCCTCTGCCTGACTTTTGGAGATCCTTGCTTCCCCTCACCACAGCTCACTCTGTTCATCAGGGTCCCCAGATACTCTGTGTAGCATATCCAGGGGGCTGCTGGGGCTGCTGTAGGGAGGAGGAGCGGGGAAGGCTGCTTCCCCCTGCCCCATTGCATGTGCCTAAATCTGGATCCAACCCCAGGTGTACAACACTGACAAATCTAAGACTTCTATAAGACAATGGCTCTATGGTTAACGTGTCGTTTCATTGTGCCTGACATTTCTGTTTGACTCTACTCCTTGTCTTAAATAGCAGTAGACTTGAAGAGAGAGACACAGACCCAAAATCTGAGAGTCCTCTGTGGTCTTACTGTGTGACCACTGCTACCACCACCTACTTGTGCCACCTTTCAAATGGCAAACAGTGGGGGCTGCAGCAGCAGTGTAAGACCCAAGAGGAACCAAGGGGTGGTGGCTAGGATGCATGATGCAAAACTTTCACCCTATGAGGGAGCGAAGATTTGGATCAGAGACCCAATTCAGGTCATTATCTTACCTAACCAAAGTTTATCAGCCATTTTGTAATCTGTTTTCCCATCTCTGAGTAGTAAGGTGGCCATTTGTCCTCCTTTGCACATGTGTTGCCAGAGAAGACTGTCCTGTATTTTGAAGGGGCCCTCTATTTGAAGGACTGTCCACTCCAAGTCTGGCATAAAACTAAAAAACCATCAGAAGGAAGAGCTGGACACTGAAGTTGGCCACCATCAACAGCAGTCAGACAGCAGACTGAGCAAGGCAGAAAGGTCACCTGTTCACAGTCTTCCACACCATGGTGAGATGTACTGTATTTCTATTTAAATTATAAGAAGTATTTCTAAATTTGCCTCTATACATATAAATCAGCATATGCAAATTTTATGCAAATGGATGGTCTCTTTCGGTGATGCGTGTCCTCTTTTTTTTTTTTTTTTTTGGCAATTCACAAGTGGCCACCCTACCAAGGACTCACTGAGCCATCTGGCTACCTGATCAGATTCCAGCTGGTTCTTTATATGTATCCTTCCTCCCTTTTCAATGGAGCTGCAGTCATTTCATTGACCAGGACAGAGAAGGGAGAAGGGTCTCTGTAGCCCACAAGCTGTCTGGGGTGGGGTGGGGTGGGGAGACACACTTACCCAAGCAGGAAGCCAGGTGTGGTCTCAGGAACAAGCAGGAAGGAGGCATGCAGCATTAAAACACGGGCACCCCTACCCCATTGACCAGAGAGGTCAGTTCAGCCTTGAAGACCACAGTCTCAGCAAGAATAGGGTTGCCCCACTGGTAACTCCTTGACTCTATTCTTGTGAACCGCCCAGAGAGCTTTGGCTGTTCGGCGATATAATAATAATAATAATAATAATAATAATAATAATAATAATAATAACAACAACAACAACAACACAACAACAACAACAACAACTCAAGGAAGAATATTGAGAATAGACAATTATGAGCACAAAAAGGAGGAAATGACAGGAAAGGAGGGGTGAGCTCTCTCAGAGATAAGAAGGTGAAAAAGTCTGAGGAAGGGCAGAAAAGATGATGAGAAAGGGGTTATGAGAGAGAAAAAAGGGGGAACTCCAGAGAGACTTCCTAGATTTCTTTAAAAAGCCTTAGGGTGAAAAGGAGAAAAATCCTGACTGATGCTGTAACAAACTCAAATGCTAATAAAAGCAAGAGAAAACTGTAGTGGTATAGATTAGTATGTGGGATGAAAAGGGGGGGGGGGGGGAACAGCACCTCCTCCAATAGGTAAACCAGAAAGGAGACGAATGCTCTGGGGCTGAGTGATGGCACAAACCTTCATTATTGTAGCTCTACGTGCTTTGGAGTACAAACTCATTCTTCTTCAGCAGCTTGGAAGCAAACTGCAGAAGTAGGAGACTTGCTTGCTCGCTAGGTATATGAAACATCTCAGAGGAACAAAGCTTTCCTGTTCTCTGCATTTATAAAGGCACCAGGGCCAGCATCAAGAGTAGGCATGGTTGGGCCGCTGCCAAGGCCCACACCCCAGCAGGGGCCCACTGATAAGAGCCCCCTGGACTTGCCCCTCCTCTTCATCACAGCAACCTGCTTGTTCAAATGCCTCTCGCTCTGGCCAAGACAACAGTGGTGGTAAGAACGAGGAGCAGATGATGTGACCACCGACTTGCCCCCTGGCGCTCTGCCTGTCAAGCAAGCAGTAGCAATGATGAGAAAGAGGATAGGGAGCTAGAGCAGCTGGTGACAATGGTGGCCAGAAAGTAGACTTGCTGCGGGAGCGGGCCCACTGAGGGTGACTTGCCCAAGGGCCCTCAGAAACCTGGAGCTGGCACTGAAAGGCACACTGTGACCAGTGCCTTTTATAAATGCAGAGAATTTAAAAATGCAGAGTCGTCTCCTTTCTGCCTCGCAGATTAGGATGTACCTACAAGTTGGAGGTGGACCATGACCAACCCACCCACTCCTGTTATAGTCTGCAACATTGACTGAGGTGTACCTGTGGCCAGTCATGCATGTTCTGTGACTACAGATGTGGCCACACAAAAGACCAGTTTGAGAACTCCTCCTCCCTCTTCTCTGCAAAATTATTATGGAAAAATCAGTCTCATTTTAGCAGTCAGGTTGTCACTTGAATAACACCATCTTCTCCTTTTTTTTTGAAACACCTCAGCATTGTTTTGCCCTTTTTGAGTGCAAGCCCTTTGTCAAAAAGGGCATGCCAACCTTTTAAATTAAACAATAGAAGTCCCTTCTTCTGAAAACTATCATTACACTCTTGAGTTCTTGACAAACTTGATTACAGCTGTAAGAACATCTCATTAATTTAATTAGTAGCAAAGGGAGTTCACTTTTAAATAATTTTTAGTTAAGTAGGGCTAGATTTTATAAATAAGTGATAGATTTTTTTTTATTACCAAGAGCTTCTTTGTGACTCAGTTTATGCAGATTAATTTATCCTTAAGGAAAATAAATCTTTCCCAACATGAGAGTGTCATAGTGACATTTGTTAACATTCCTCTAACAATTGCCCATCATTACAGCAGCACAAGTTTCACTTGGATGATTTACACTAGGAGTAGGTAATGTGGTGCATGGGGGCAGCAATGCACCCCCGGACACCTTTTTGGGGCACCCACCAAGCTGCCCGGCCTTTCCCAGTTGTTGTTGTTTTAATTAATACGGTATATCTTCTTACCAGCAGCTGGGATTGCTTTGAAATAGGCATCTGTTAGTGCCGAAAACTATGGGTTCAAAGGAGTTGTATCTTGTGTTGCGGCTCAGACCACATCTGTGCTTTGTATTCAGTCTTATGAGCAGGTTACTTGTCCTTTGCCACACCTCCTATGGCAGCCATTTTGTGGTGGTGCCACAATCATATTTCTCAAATTGCTGAATGCGCCCATGGCCGAAAAGGTTGCCTACCCCTGAGTTACACAGTGAATATTACAGCAAAGCTAGACATACAGGTAGAAAAACCTGGATTTTTTGGTTTCATTGAACATTGTAAATGTATTATGTATACCTGTCCTGTCAGCTTTGTATACAGGTACACTTGTCTGACTAGCAGGTTGCACTCAATGTCATAAACATAGGCATGTCAACTTTGGATAGCAGCAGCACTGACCATTTTCAGTAATTCTTTTCTTTACTCAGTGCATAAATAAATTACCGTAAGGAATTATTCACTACAGAAAGATCTGATGAGGGCTTATACTGGCATAAAAAGCTGACAGGTCTATGTTTATGATACCAAATGCAAGCAAGAGTCCCTGCTTATCAGAAAATTCCAGCTGTATACAAAACTGACAGGTATACATTTGTGTCACTCAGTGGAACCAAAAGGTCAAGGTTATCGGAGAAGTGTTAAATAACACACTACATATCTGAACCTCTGTTCCATAATTTAGATTTCTCTTGCGCACATTTTCTAAGGTGTAGTGAAATCTGATTCCAGTTATGGGCACCAAATGGTCATGGGACTTCAGCTGCTGCTAGTAAGCATGCTCCATTGCATTTGAACATGCTCATTAAGATTGTGTATACAAACATGAGAGGTATATTAAAAAGAGATGAAACACTTTTGAAATATATGTACTCCTTATCAGTAATCTCATAGGATAGCCTTCCTCCAGATGTTTTGGACTCCAGCCTCTCACCATCCTTGAACATTGGCTATGCTGGCTGTGGCTCATAGGAGGTATAGTCCAAAACATCTGGATGACACCAGGTTGAGGAAGGCCACCATAGGGTCTGACCATGAGAGCAGCAACTGCTGCCCCCCTGATCACAGGGTCCAGACCTCCTGAATCTCTGGAGACCTGCTACCAATAAGTGTAGATAGTACCACACTCAGTGAGCAAAAGATCTGAGCAACTCCTTATTTCTCCCAACTCAACCTCTTGTTGTGAACATAGGATCAGGTGCAGAATGCTGTGTTGCCAAGCAGTGTTCTATCTCCACTATTTTTCAAGCACAAGTCACTTTGGCTCCAGATACACATGGGGACCTTTCCCAGACCATAAGGGGCCTCGTCTCTTCTCCCCACGCCCTGGTCAAATGGCAATGCTGTGCACCAGACTCAGCTGGAGGCCTTTGGGGCCTTCCTCCCCATCATCCAAGCAAGGCCTCATCAGTCAGTCAGTCAGTCACCAGGCAGGCAGATTCCAACAGGCACACTTTGGTCCTTGGATTGGGATGGATATTTTTCTCATCACTGAGAGTGCGCTGCTCTACTTAGGGCTGCAAAATCTCCCAGAGTAAATCCACATTGCCCACTCTCATCCACATATTCAACTTCCACTCCACCTCCAGCAGCTGTGCAGTGCACCACTGCAGCTAGCCAGTCATGTCGTTCTTAGCCTCCTCCCCACCACAGCTAACTGGCTGATGGCACCAGCATTCTCCTCTTCTTCCCCTGCCCAGCCACCCAACAGCTGATGAGTGGCAGGTCTCCTGACTCCCCACCCCCAAAGCCTCTTCTGCTAGCCCAGATCACAGCAGCCAGTGCACAGCTGAAGCAAAAGACAAGACAAAGCTAGACAGTCCCTGCTGAGAGTGAGCAGCAACTGCAAAGAGAGAGAGGTGGAGAGCAGCACTTCAGCTGATTGGGAGCTGCCAGTGTTCCTCTCGGACCTCGCAGTGAAGAACACTTGCTTGACCAAGGAAATAGGGCACAATTCAGAGATGAACAACCCATCAAACTTACTCCGGTGTTCTCCATTGCTTTTTCCTCCTCTTCTTTGAACATGAAATACTGTTTCTACCACTGCACCCCTATTGCTGTTTGATGGGCTCCTCGATCTTCCCTACCATGTTGTTTAATTGCAGTGTGCAGAGCACTACACAATCCACGGCTACATTATTTATCCTAAATTATTAATAGTTACAAGTATTCCAACTGGGTTTAGATTTATGATCTGCGCTTTACAAAGGAGTCTTTGTCAGCCCTGATGGTACGTGGTAAACACACATCCATCCTGGATCTAGGAGACACTTCAGTTGTAGTTAATAAATGTCCTTCTAATGAATCCAAGGCCGGCCGATTTCCCTTTTCTAAGCACAAGAGGTTTTAATGATGTGCTTCTCCTTTGCTTGCTTGAAAGTTCTCATGATCTTATTGAAGCCATCGCAACGTTTAAAAGCCTTACAGAGATGAGAGGTTTTCGCTTTTCTGACTGCATACTAGTAGTGAGGGGTGAGTCCCCGTGATTCGCATTGAATTGCTTCAGAAATAAGGAACCAGGGAGATAACAAGAGGTGGTAGCTGGGATACACAATGCAAATATTCACTTTGTGAAGGGATTCAAGTGCAGTGTTAAGTCACTCCACCCCAAATCAGGAAACATCTCTGTTTATTTCTAAGTCAATTCAAACTCCCTATTGAAATCAATGGAGAACAGCATCTCTATTGATTTAAGTGGGGAGATGTAAAGAGCTGAAGTCCCCAATGTGGCTGGTGGAGGCAAACAGCAATCCAGTGCTGAAGATCCCATTGCCCCAAGAGTTGCCAGAGGTGGGCTGCTGTTTGCTGCAGGGAGGGGTAATCCACAAACTCTTCTCCAGTCTGCATTTTAATCTGAGTTGAAGAACGATTTGGAGGCTTCAACAAGCTTTTCTACATGAGGCTGCCTGTCAATCTGCTGTTAATTCGCTGTGTCTTCTTTCGGTTTCATGGCAGAATTGAGATCCAAGCACTACACAAGGAGCGTTTCCTTTCCTGCTTTTCCACTACATAACCTCTAGGTGGCATTGTGGTGTAGCGGAATAGCACAAATGTGCAGGAGGAAATTGTGCCCTCTTGTGCCTACACAATTAAATGGCGCATTTTCCCTGCTCTAAAAAAAGTTCGCCAAAAGTGCTGGTTAGACACAGAAGTGAAAATGGAGGATCACAGCATTGTCTAAAGAACCCACAGACAACCATAAGTGGGGAATGATGAGGGCATGATAAATGCCTCATATAGAAAAGCCCTAATGCTTCACTCTCATTTGGAGTGAGCATTACCAACTGTGCAGTGCTCATTTCTGGGCCCAAGCCTGGCAAGCCTCACCAACATTATTGCATACTAGGGATACTTCTGAAATTCTCCTCATCCAAATGTCTCTCCAGGTCTCAGAGTTCCAAAGTGCCTGAATATGATCTTCTTTCTGAAGTGGCACTGAAGCAATAGGAATTCTCCATTGTTCCTTCTCATTATTATTTCCAAATTTGTACAGCATCACTGTGCATGCACAGCTTGTTGCAGCTTTCACATCCTTAGTGTCCCACACACACACACACACACACACACACACCACCCAAGTAAATGTGTGCTTTGAAAAAACATTGGGGAAAACCCAATCTTAATGTGATCATACACAGGACTGCATCAAGATGATTTTTGTATGGTGTGTGTGTGTGTGGTAGTGAGCATTGATAGAACGCTGTACAAAAGTAAACTCAATGTGGTTATCATATGGTTGTGGATGATTCACAAGGTTCTTTGTGTGTGTGTGTGTGTGTGTGTGTGTGTGTGTGTGTTTTACCCATGTGCAGAAACGCATGTATGCATATGAGTAATATCACACAAAAAGAGTCTAGATGCAGTCAAACATACGGTCGCATTAAGATTGCAGTCTTGGGGCAGTATTTTATCAATGCACACATGTGCATTAGTAACACAGAACAGGAAAATGGCACCAATGAACAGAAGGTAGTAAAAGCTGGGACAAGCTGCTCATGCCCCAATTCCAGAATTAATTTTAGAAACTTTCCTAATTCAGAAGGAGTAGAATGTAGGGCAGAGCAAACTGCCCACTGAGTGTATCTTATTTCAAGGTGATCAATGGCCATTAATTTTCTCCCGGCCCCAATCATTATAGAAGCTTCTTAAAGCAGTCACTTCTTAAAGCCAGTATGGTGTCAATCAGCCGTCTGCGACATGGTGCCCTCCAGAATTGTTGGACTACAGCTCCCATCATCCTGATGCATTCTTAAAAGCCCCCCTATCATCCATGCTAGGGTCCCAATCCAGACCAGGGGCCCTGTGCATACTCTAGAGTAAAAATGAAAACAGATGTTGCTGCTAGAAATGGATTTAATCTGATGTCTACCTTGCTCCTCAGACTTTACATGAGCCCCAGCTGAAAGAACAATAACCTAGGGGAGGTGCTGTGGGGGGAATGCTAGGGGTTCAGCACCCACCTTTTCACCTGAAATCACTTCCCCAACATCCTCCTTTACAGGTATTTATTGCTGATTAGTGACGGGGGTCAATTAGCAACTGAGAAAGTTGAAAATATGAACTCCTATTTGCCTGGGGGTATGGCAACGGTAGTCCAATGGGAATGGTACATCCGGAGAGTACCAGGTTGGGAAAGGCTGATATATATTTCTGTCCCTTCTTCTGCTGTTTGAAAACACAAGTATATGAGGCCAGTAAAAAGGCTGGCAACCCTGGCATGGAAAGAAGTCCTCAGAACACGCACCCAATTAGATAGAACAAAGAAAGATGACACATGCATAACCTGTCCTGTCCTTCCTCCAAGGAGCTAATGGCACCATTCCTGAGTCTTATCCCATCATATCTTCATAGCAACCTGCTGAGGTAGGTCCAGCAGAGATAGAGACTGGCCCACGACTTCATGACACAACCCACCGCCACTCTCCAAATCCAGCATGCGTGCTGTCTTTTACAATGCTCTTTTACTGAGGACAGTCCTCTGTTTGAAGGGCCACCAGAGTTCCATCCTCTATTTGAAAATGCCCTCGATTTGAAGGGCTGTCCAGTCCAAGTCCAGTTTAAAGATAAAGAACCATAAGAACTGTTTAAAGATAAAGAACCATAAGAACTCTTAAAATTATAATAATTATTTCTAAATTTGCATCTGTACATATAAGTTACGCCACCATGGTTCTGCTTCTTCTCTCTGATGGTGCATTTAAGATACAGGGTTGTATAGGAGGAACAAAACAGTGATTATACCAACTTCAGTTTCCAGGGACAACCATAGGGTAGGGATAACAACATTTTTTATGGGTCATGAGCCTTTAATAGCTGCGCAACAAGCCAAACATCAGCAGGTGAAGCTATTCCAAAAATCCAGATGAAGTGGTGGACAAAAATATTAACCTGCTGAATTTCTGTTTGTCACATAACCAGTAAACATACAGGAACCCTGCCAGACAAAATGCTGGCAACCCTAGTTAAGCCCATGCCGCTTATGGGTAAGGGTGGAGGTTATGTCACAGAACCAGCACTCTGACTTATTCCCAGAAGATAAAAGTATGCACAATCCTTCTCAGTAATCATTGTGGCCGATCCTGGGAGCAGAGTGGCCAATTTCTTTTTACTGGCCTTGCTGCTCCTGTGCCTTTAACAGCAGCCTGAGACAAATGAGTTTAGCAGGAGAAGATTTTTACTGGCATAGATTGACAAGAAAAGCTTCTATACGCTTCATTTCTTTGCTGCATGATGCTATAAGGCAGAGGAGCAGGGCTGGGGGTGGGAGCGAGCAAGTCCACTTGTCAGGCAAGACATAGTTATTTCAGCTGCATAGATAAGGGAATGGTGGTGAGAGAGACAGTGACCTACTAGGAAGTACCCAGAGATGGCCTAAGACATGGGTGGGCAACTTGTGGCCCTCCAGATGTTTTGTCCTACAACTCCCATCAGCCCTAGCTAGCATAGCCAGTGGTGAGGGATGATGGGAATTGTAGGGCAATACCTCTGAAGGGCCACAAGTTGCCCACTCCTGGCCTAAGACATTTCGGTGCCTGAGGCAAAAAGATCAAAACAACACCCACACCATCCATTATGGTAGAAATAGAAAGATAAACCAATCGACAATTGGCTGTTCTCCAATGTGGTCTTTTAAAATCTACTGCCTGCATTGGGGCACCTTACTCTGCTTAATGGTAGGGTTGGCGGCCCTGCACCTGATGAGAGTTCATGGTTGAGCACAGCGATATAAATCAATGCATTCTGGGACCATCCTATGTTCTTTAGAATCAGGCAGATGGCAAAAAAATCTGCTTTACACCAACAGCCTTCCTGATTTCCAGTTTATTTCAGGGTGCCCTGCCTCCTTTGTTTTATGAAGCCTCATAAATTGACTGGCTTGCATTTACTTGAAATAGGATGCTCTTCACCTGAAATAAGAGTCTCCATGCCCACACATCCCCCTGAATAATGAGAGATGTAAATTGCAACTGGTTTAGGTATTCCAGCCACACTTTGCACTTAAGGTGAGCCCTTTGTCATGCTTTTTCAGATCTGCCATTATACACTCTTTGTCATGAGGCTGTTAAAAGCTCCATGAGTTTATCTCACAGTGGAAAGTGCTGCAGCAAGAGATATACAGACCAGATTCCTCCCATAACACAGCAATTTGCATAAACCTTGGAAATTTGTATTGTGCAATTAGCCTTGCACAAGAGTCCTCAAAAAGGAGCCACATTTGTGTTGCAATGGCAATCGTACAATGCTGTTTACACTGAAATAAATCATAATAAAATCCATTAACAGGGGGTTGGAAACAAAACAAAAATCCAATTTCCACATTGTTTCCTTTTCAATTTAGCTCCTAACGGACAATGAACCAGGCATCCAGATGAGGCAAGCTGGATTAGAGAGGCCAAACCTTTGCAAGGCATGCAGCAATTTGGAGAACCACAACAGTCACCCTTTTGTGCAGCTTTTGAAAAGGCAAGCAAGGACTATTGCCAGGGCATCCCATTCTCCTCTCCACGTTTGGCATCTTTAGGGGAGGACGATGCCAAGCAACATGGCCTAGAAAATGCCAACTGTTATGGAGCAGGTGTGCTTGTTTGGACCCACAGGCAGCCCTGAGCTTTCTTGAAGAGGGACACAGTTGCTGTTGTTCTTGTGAACAGCACCTACTGAGCAACACAAACCCATGCCCACTACAATAGCCAAACACATTGAAAGAAGGGAGCTTGTTGTGGTTTGTTTGTTTGTTTTAAGAAAAAAACTTACGTTATTGGAACAATGATAAGAAATTACAGTAAGAGCTTGAAGTTAAAATACGTTGGTATTTTTGGCCTTGTCCCTTTTACCTTTGGCACTGTCCCCTTTGCCTTTGGCCCCACCCACTCCTGGAATGAATTTGTCCTTTGGGCTGAAAGAGGTCTGACACCCCTACTTTATACCAACATTCAGCCAATCTCTGGATTTTGATTACTGACCAAACTCTTCATTTGCTTTTGAAGCATAGCTGAATTTTCTTCCCTGCCCCCTCGCAACCCTCTTCAAAATTCTCCTCTGCAGATGTTGATAAGGAATAGTTTCCTAATATTCTCTGGATGTGAGAGTATTTGACAAATAATTGATATTTCATATCATTTACTATCCAATGATTTTCCAGTAGTGTCAGCATTTGAGCATATCTGACAACTGACATGAAAGTCAGCAACAGTTGTTTGTTACCATTGTCTGTTCTCCGTGTCATGCAAACCCGGTCAATGTTTAAATACATAAATATATGCAGATACACACACATATATATGTACAAGTTAAATACGGTACCTACAAACCAAAGTGCTTCATCAGCAAGTGCAAGCTAACCCTTTGGTGATGCCATCTATCCAGCTTGGCGGGACAATAGTCCATAGTTTTTGGCAGCTGTAATAATTTCATTCGTTTGCTTAACCAATCAAGAGAAGTCTCCTTAAATAGGTGAAGCAAATGAAACAGTTGAGCACTCTGTTACTTGGGAAGATAGGCGAACAAATGTCAGTGTACTGGAAGAAGCAAAGACTACTAGCGTTGAAAAAATGATCCTTCAACGCCAACTTCAGTGGACCGATCATGTTGTTCGAATGCCTGACTGCCGTCTCCCAAAGCAGTTATTTTATTCCCAACTCAAGGATGGAAAGCGGAATATCGGTGGTCAATATAAGAGGTTTAAAGATGTTCATAAGGCTAATCTAAAAAAATGCAATATAAGCATCGAAAACTGGGAAGCTCTGGCACATGAATGCTCTAAATGGAGGTTGGCCTTTCACAAAGGTTCCATGGACTTTGAAGAAGCCCGAGTGCAAGGTGAAAGGGAGAAACGTGCTAAGCGAAAAGCACGTCAAACGAATCCTTCACAGGACCATCTTCCATCTGGTAACCTGTATCCTCACTGTGGGAAGCTGTGTGGATCTAGAATTGGCCTCCACAGTCACTTACGGACCCATCGCTAGAGTCTACACAATCTTCCTTTAGAATTTCCTCCTTTTATCCTGGAAGACAATCTTACTCGGTCACGAGTGATCGCCTGATGATGATGATGACATACTTACCTCCCTATATATCTATACTCCCATCTTTTCCTACTGTGTTGTCCCATATGAAAATTCATCTCACATTTGTTCAAATACAGTATTCATTGTAGGGGACAGTGGTTCATGGCTTTTTCCAAAGTAACCCAATAGTTTGTGGGTTTACATATAGTTTGTAGCGAAAACTTTCTCCATGGTTATAAAACAATTCAGTAGCAATGAGCAGTCCAGTAAAATAAAATAAAAACACCAGTAGATTTAAATTACCAGAAAGTGGAATTGGGTAAACATTAGGAGAATAACCTTAAATATTAGAGGAGTCCAGCAGTCAAATCAGGTGCAAGGGATATGCAGGTTCCCTTACGTTGGATGATTTGAAGAAAGGCTAAAGAGATCTGTGTTGGCTACAATCCTAAATGCACTAACTGGAGAGTAAGTCTCATTGAACATGGTGGGACTTCCTTCTGAGTAAACATGTAAGATTGTGCTGCACAGCAGAGTACCTAGACCCAACCTTTCAACTCTATGATTGTAACCAAAGGGATTTCTAGAACTGAAGTTAAATCTGAATGGAGAAACTCTCATGCTAATTTTCCTTACTCAGATTCCTTTGGAAAATTTGCCTCTAAAATATTCAAATATATATGATCAGAATTCACTTCCCTCCACCAACATTTCTGGTTAGAGGAGCTGTTAGATCAGCCTTCCGAACCTGGTGCCCTCCAGATGTGTTGAACTACAGCTCCCAGCATCCCCCAGCCAGCCATGAGTTGTAGTCCAACACATCTGGATGGCACCAGGTTGGGGAAGGCTGTGTTACATGCTAGAGTTTTAGGGAGGATTGGAAATGGAACTATATTGAGTTTGGTAAGTGGATACTTCAAACCTGATCTTCTAAGACAGGGCTCTCCAACCTTGGGTCCCCAGATGTTGCTGGCCTACAGCTCCCAGCATACCCAGCCAGCATGGTTAATGGCAAGGAATTCTGGGAGCTGTAGTCCAGCAACATCTGGGGACCCAAGTTTGTAGAGCCCTGTTCTAAGAGGAGGACAATCCCACCCAGAATGGGCTGACATTCTATCCCTGACCCAGTAAGTCATCTGACCAGCAGTATCTCTGTCCTAATCAGATATAATTTCACCTTGTTTACCCTCACCTAGTCTATCGCTGATTCCACAAAACAGTTCAGAACTTCCACAGCCTCCCCAGCTGAGATGGCAAAGAATTATAGAGCTGGGCATCATCCACATACTGATGCCGAGCCACTCCATCCCCTTCACATGATCTCCTCCAGCGGTTTCATGTATATCAGCCTCCCACAACCTGGAACCCTCCAGCTTTCTCAGACAACAATTCTCATCATCCCCATCAAGATGCCAAGCACCACTTTCCAAGAGGCCAAGAGGCCAAGAGGCCAAGCACCACTTTCTGTAACCTGCCTTCCAGAGCCACCACAATCCCCCAAATCCCTATCGTCGGAAGATAGCCCAGAAAAGTACCATTGTCCATGGTGGGGATCAGCAACTTGTGGCCCTCCAGATGTTTTGGCCTACAATTCCTATCAGTTCTAGCCAGCATGACCAATGGTGAGGGATGATGCAAGCTGTAGGCCAACTGGAGGGCCACAAGTAGTGTTGGGCAAACAAGTCATGTTTGAGATTGCTAGGATTCTCCGAACATCATCTCACCTCTTGTCTCGTGCCTGATTCCCATTCATGTTTGTGATTACTGTTCACCTTGTGCAAACAGGAAACTTGTGCAAATTGAGCAGCGATGGAATGGGAGATTTGTGCAAATCTCCCCAAATTTGTGCAAATTTTCTCTGTAGACTAAAGTAGGTTTGTTAATGATTTGGGGTACTATGAAGAGCATATTTATACCAGGGATATCTCCATTAACTCCGGTGGTAGCTCTTAAGGATTTTCCTGAAAACTTAAGATTAGAGCTGGAGAGTAAACTAAGAGAAAAAAGGGTTATTAAATTGACCGATTGGGTGGAAAGATGGGGACTAGAGATCAAATAATGGAAATTGTTGGGAGAAGAAGATTATCGTGGTTAAATTTACTACAGTTAGAACAGTGGTCGAAGAAATGGAAAAGGAAAACTGAGTACGAGAGAGATTTAACTAATTTTGAAAAGATGGTCATGTCTAGAGACGGCCTACCAGGTAATGCATCAACAAGAGGTATAACAAGGGATTTATATAGATTGATCCAAAAAGCAAAAGAACAAGAGGATCATCTTAAGACTGTATGGGATAATGAATTTGAAGAGGTGACCTCGAAGGTGGGGTGGAACAATATATGGGATAGACGGATTGTGAAAATGATGTCAATTAGGATAAAGGAAAATTTTTATAAACTAATTTGGAAATGGTATTTAACTCCAGTAAGATTAAATAGAATAGATAATAATTGTTCTGCATTATGTTGGAGAGGATGTCAGGAAAAAGGGACATATGCTCATATGTGGTGGAGTTGTAAAAATGTATTGGTGTTTTGGCGAGAGGTTTTTACAGAAATATCGAAAATTATTGGTACTAATTTAGAGGTCTGTCCAAAATTAGCATTGTTATCAATAACTGAGAAGCTTATTTGTGATCAAAATACGAAGGAGTTAATTGTAAACTTGTTAACTGCGGCCAGGCTAATGATAGCGAGAAATTGGAAAGTACAACATGTTTTCCTAATAACAGACTGGTATAAGCAGGGCTTTTTTTCTGGTGGAACTCACAGGAACTGAGTTCCAGCACCTTTTCTTCTATTAATTTCATTACAATTTAATCGCCATCTACTCCTGAGGAAACATAATCCAAGAGTTCCGGTACCTTTTTCTCCAGAAAAAAAGCACTGGGTATAAGGAAGTTTGGGACATAGCCCTAAATGATAAACTAACTAGTAGTATCAAATGCACCCCTCGCTGGATCGTCACCTTGAAGTGGTGAGTGGGCTTGCGTGTTCCGATGAATCCTGTGAGCAATGCCGTCGGGAGCTATGTACTCCCAGTAGGGTCACCCATGGCGGTAAGGTCCGGGGAGAGGAACCAGACAAAGAACGATCCAAAACATAAAGTCCTCAACGGCAGAACAGGCGGAAGATAATTAAACCTAAATTACAACGGCTGTGAAGGCGGATGAAGGCTGCAGCAGAGAATGGTTTTCCAATCGTCAGGGTAACCGTGCCATTGGATCTCTGCCATACTCTGTCAAGTTTGTGTGGTGATTCGTTGTGCACCGATCTCCCCACATAAAACAGTTTCACGCACAGGCGTCTTCCAACCCAACCCATCCAACCCAACCCAACCCAACCCAAACAAACAAACAAACAAACAAACAAACAAAAAAGTCCCATGGCGACTGGCGAATGGCAACGGGGGCAGGACTGTGAATCTGGAAGCCCCTAGTCATGGACCAGCACATGGGCGGTGGATGCAGACTCAGTCGCCCTGTTCAAGGAACGAGGTAGTCGAGCAGCTCGGCAGCTGTATCCATGACTGAGCAGCCCTATTTAGGATCCACTCTGCTCACCCCGTATGGGGAGGGGGCTAGAAAAGGTGCCCTAAACATAGTCTACCTCTTTCTCCCCTGACTGGATTACCGCGTCCAGTGGGGTCACCATTTTAGCGGTCGAAAAAGACATTTGAATTTTGGAACATGGAATATACGGACATTGCTGGATAACATAGATACTGAACGCCCTGAGCGTAGGACTGCTTTTATTGCAAGGGAGCTGAGACGGTTTAAAATTGACATAGCAGCACTTCAAGAAACTCGAAGGGCAGGAGAGGGACAGCTGAAAGAAGAAAAAGGAGGTTATACCTTCTTCTGGAAAGGACTACCTGAGCAGGACCGACGAATACATGGTGTAGGCTTTGCCATCAAAAATGAACTAGTGAACTCTTTGTCAGAAGTTCCTACTGGCATTAACGAACGCCTGATAACTCTTCGATTAAAGCTCGCCAATAACCAACAGGTAACTATTTTGAGCGCTTATGCACCAACATTAGATGCTGATGATGACATCAAGGAAAGTTTTTACAGCCAGTTGGACACTCTCCTGTCAGAGATACCTAAGGAGGATAAAATTATCCTCCTGGGCGATTTTAACGCAAGAGTTGGGCGTGACTTTGATTTATGGCCAGAAACTATTGGAAAAGACGGAGTTGGTAATAGCAACCCGAACGGACTCTTACTTCAATATGTCAATATGTGCAGAGCATAATCTCACTATCACAAACACGCTCTTTCGACAAAAGAATAAGTTTAAAACATCATGGCAGCACCCACGGTCAAAGCACTGGCATCTTCTGGATTATGTAATTGTCCGTGTTAGAGATCGCCGCGATGTACTTCTTACTAGGGCCATGGTGAGTGCCGACGACTGCTGGACAGACCACCGACTAATCCGGTCCACAATGGTTATCAACATTGCTCCCCAATGTAGGCTTCAAGGAAGGAAACCAAGGCGTAAAATGAACATCCAAGTCCTTCAAGATCCTATTAAGCAAACTCGTCTTCAATCACTTCTTAAGGAACATCTACCTACGGAACCTCCTGACAACATTGAGGACCATTGGTCTAAGCTGAAAACCTCCATTACTGCAGCTTGTGAACAAACTATTGGATATGAAACTAAGAAACATCAGGATTGGTTTGATGAAAATGACAATGAGATTAAATATATAATTGACCAAAAAAGGAAAGCCTTCCAAATATGGCAAAATGATATTAACTGCGCTGCCAAGAAAAAAACCTACGCTAGCGCAAAGGCTGAGGTCCAAAGAAGAACAAGAGAACTTAAGAACGCTTGGTGGAAAAAGAAAGCTGAAGAAATTCAACAACTTGCAGAATCTCATGATGCACGGGGCTTTTTTAAGGCCACAAGGGCCATTTATGGACCAAAAACCTATGGTACAAACCCTTTACAATCAAAAGATGGCACCAAACTCTTAAAAGACAAAGAGTCTATTGCACTGCGTTGGAAAGAGCATTATTATGACCTTTTAAATCATAAATCTAAGGTGGATAATGAGATTTTCTCGCAAATCCCGCAAAAACAAATTAAAGAGGAACTTGCAATACTCCCCACTTTGGATGAAGTAAAAAAAGCCATTAATCAAATGAAGAACAACAAAGCTAGTGGACCAGATGGGATTCCTGCTGAAATCTTTAAAGAAGGGGGCCCCGAACTTGTACAACATCTTCATATACTCATCGAAAAAATCTGGATAAGAGAAGAGATCCCAGAAGACTTCAGGGATGCCATAATTATCACCCTCTTTAAGAAGGGTGATAGAACAGACTGTGGAAACTATCGGGGCATTTCTCTCTTAGCAACCGCAGGTAAAATATTTGCTAGGATTCTCGCAAACCGTCTTCTATCTATTTCAGAAGAGATCCTCCCTGAAACTCAATATGGTTTCCGCCCCTCTAGAGGGACAGTAGACATGATTTTTACTGCACGCCAGCTCCAAGAAAAATGCCGGGAGCAAAATCAACCCCTTTATATGGCATTTATCGATCTGGCTAAGGCCTTTGATACTGTAGACCGTACAGCTCTCTGGACTATCCTTATGAAAATTGGATGCCCCAATAAATTTGTGAATATCTTGCGACTTCTCCATGACAACATGACGGCAACGGTTTTGGACAACAACGGCTCTCATGGTGCTCCATTTAAAGTGGGATCAGGTGTTAAACAGGGATGTGTTATCGCCCCAACATTATTTGCCATTTTCATCGCCATGGTTTTACATCTTGTCAAGGGGAAACTTCCCACCGGTGTGGGAATTATATATCGAACAGATGGAAAGCTTTTTAATCTCAGCAGGCTGAAAGCAAAAAGTAAGGTAATTACAACCTCCGTTGTGGAACTTCAGTATGCTGATGATAATGTGGTCTCCGCACATTCAGAGGATGATCTCCAAACTATCCTAAATGCTTTTGCAGAAGCATACGAAAAACTTGGTCTCTCACTTAACATCAAAAAAACCAAAGTGCTTCATCAGCAAGTGCAAGCCAATCCTTTGGTGATGCCATCTATCCAGCTTGGCGGGACAATACTGGAAAATGTCGATCATTTTCTCTATCTTGGCAGCTATCTTTCTGTTACAGCTAACATCGACAGTGAAATCCAGCATCGTTTGAGCTCCGCAAGTGCCGCATTTTCTCGAATGAAACATAGAGTGTTCGAGGATCGGGATATTTGTAAGAAGACCAAAACACTGGTTTATGAAGCCATTGTATTACCAACTTTATTGTATGCCTGCGAAACATGGACTATCTATAAACGTCACTTCCACCTCCTTGAAAGGTTTCATCAACGTTGCCTCCGGAAAATCCTGCAAATTACTTGGGAAGATAGGCGAACAAATGTCAGTGTACTGGAAGAAGCAAAGACTACTAGCATTGAAAAAATGATCCTTCAACGCCAACTTCAGTGGACCGGTCATGTTGTTCGAATGCCTGACTGCCGTCTCCCAAAGCAGTTACTTTACTCCCAACTCAAGGATGGAAAGCGGAATATCGGTGGTCAATATAAGAGGTTTAAAGATGTTCATAAGGCAAATCTAAAAAAATGCAATATAAACATCGAAAACTGGGAAGCTCTGGCCCATGAACGATCTAAATGGAGGTTGGCCTTTCACAAAGGTTCCATGGACTTTGAAGAAGCCCGAGTGCAAGGTGAAAGGGAGAAACGTGCTAGGCGAAAAGCACGTCAAATGAATCCTTTACAGGACCATCTTCTATCTGGTAACCTGTGTCCTCACTGTGGGAAGCTGTGTGGATCTAGAATTGGCCTCCACAGTCACTTACGGACCCATCGCTAGAGTCTACACAATCTTCTTTAGAATTTCCTCCTTTTATCCCGGAAGACAATCTTACTCGGTCACGAGTGATCGCCTGATGATCAAATGCAAAAAAGGATTGCTAAAGAAGAATAATTTTATGGAGATATGGAATCAATTACTAGACTATGTATTAATAAAGGGGAAGGGTAACATGCCTTGTCAGGATATGTTATATTTTTGGAATTTAGACTTTATTTGATCAAGAGGATAGAAGTATATTAATTGGTCCCTTGGAGGGTGGGGGGGAACACTTTATGATTTATTGTATGTTGATTATGTTATATTTGTGTGATAATTTTGTATTTTGCTAAATATATTTTCTGTGTTATAATTTGTTTTGAAAAAATAAATAAAATATTTTTTTTAAAAAAAAAAGTAGGACTGATTCAGTCTACTGAGCAAATTTGCACAAATTAGGAAATTTATGCAAATCAAACTGGGAATCGGGAATGAGACTAATGTGAGCATGTGTTCAATGATTTGTTAATATTTTCAGCTGACATGTGCTTGCGCCTGCATTCAGAGCTTCGAATGGGGCATGCTTACATGTTTTTCAAGGAAAAATGAAATTCCCATGCATTGCTCACCCCTGGTCAATGGTATCGAAAGCCACTGGGAGGACCAGAAGAATCAACAGGGACATCCCTATGACTGGAGCCTCGTCCCATTCCCAGTGTAGATCATCAAGTAGGATGGACAAGGCCATTTCTGTCCCAAAACTGGCTCAGAAGCCAGACCAACTTGCATCCAAGTATGGTTTCATTCATTGCTTTGGCTGCTCCCTTCCCAACTATTTCCTTTCTCTCTTTGGCATATCATATGATATCCACTCCCTGGCCTCTGCTGGGTACAGCAGTGAGCCAAAGCCAATTAACAGGTATTCTTGGCCTACATTGTCCAAGGAAGAATCATTCTTTGCAAGCCACATTAATTCCCTAAACTAAATTTCTTTGCCCCCTTCCCCACCCCCACCAGCAATGTCCTTGAAACTGTCATTCCCCCCCCCCCAATGTTTAAATAGTTGTGCGATGAAAGACTGAGCTAATTCTAGAAGAGCATGGAAGAAAGGGACAATGTGGATGACTTCGCATGCCAAAGGTATCAAAAATCAGGTGAAGGGAATGAGCTGGCTAAGATGGAAATGATTGGTGTTTTTCAACCCTGCTCTCATTACCGTTATTAAAAGTGCCCTCTTTGTCACCAGCCAGAGTTAAGCGAATATACAGTGGAAATAATAGCTAGGGCTATAAAAAGCTTTTAGAAAATGATGAAGCCCAGGGAAAAAAGGAAGACTTTTTTAAAAATAGGAATCAGGCTTGATGAGTGAGTGTGCAGCCTCTGCCACTCTGAAATGCAAGCTCATTATGAATAGGATACTTTCTCCCTCTCCTGCCTGTCTTTTCGCACTGCACAATAGAACAACAGAGGAAACCATGAACAGAAGGTGAGGTGCTTGTGATCTCTCCCGATTGGAGTGTGTGGTTTGAAGGGAATGTGAGTGTATGTGTGAAACTTCACACAATGCAAAAGGTTTTTCAGACACCTTTTTAGTCCCTTTTTCTTAAAAGAAAATAATTCTAAATCCTGTGGGCTCGGCCTTTCAGGAGACTCAGACATATACAGGAGCTATCACACAGGGCTACCTATCTGTGTTTGCCACACACATACACACCTGGACGCATTGCCTCAGTCACTAGGACTTGGTCTTCCTCACGGAGAAATGTTGCTGTTTTTATGAACAACACAGTAGTGAGAAGCACATCATGAAATCACACATGGTTTTAATGCTACTGCAAACATGCAGTCCCATTCTGATGATATATAAAAAAATACAGTGTGAAATCTTTCCATGGGAAATTTGTTTGATTTCGCCAAGTCTTTGACCTTTATTAATGATATAAGAAGAACTCTGCAGGGTCAGAGCAAAGGTCCATCAGAATTTCTGCTTCCCACAATGGCCAATACTGTGGCCACATCTCCTGCTTTACAAAGGACAGAAGAGCTGTCCAGTCCAAGTCCATTTAAAAAAAAATTTTTTAAATGTTGCTCCTCAACACTTGGCACCTGGACAGTAGTCTGAGCAGGCTGGAACACAGGTCACCTGGCCACAGTCTTCCACACTATGGTAAGATGTACTGTATTTCTCTTTAAATTATAATAATTCTTTCTAAATGCATATCTATACATATACATTGGCATATGCCAATTTTATGCAAATTGCTATCCTCTTTTTTTGGTGCTGCATTTCCTCTTTTTTGACGATTCATATGTGACTACTCTCATGACCAACCAGATGCCTCCAGAAAGCCTACAAGCCAGGTATGAGAGCGAACAGTCTCTGACTGGCTGTCTCCAGCATCTAGCATTCAGAGATATACTGTCTCTAAACATGGATGCTCCATGTAACTGTCATGGTTAACAGCCATTGGGAGACCTATCATCCATTAATTTGTCTAGCCCTTTTTAACACCATCTGAATTAGTGGCCATCGCCACATCTTGTAGTAGTAGCTTTTGTATATGAATTATACATGATGGGTTGGATCCAGGAACTACCTTCTGCAAAAGGAATTTACCTTTTTCACCACCACCACACACTCCTGATGTATTGTAGTCATGGCCACCAATTCGGACAGCTTTAAACTGGGGTTTGACAAATTCATAGACTACAAGGCTATCAATGGCTATTAACCACAATGACTATATATTACTTCCAGAATCACATTTCTGGCTAAAGAAAGGGATTTTTTTCTTTCTTTTTGCCCCAAGGTGCTAGAGCAATGCTATACTCTAATTGTATGAAGGAGATGAAAGATACATTGCCATTACAATGGTGGAACAGCCACCATATCCAGTGCTCATTCAGCAGTGCTCACATGCCTCCCACACATGCCCTATTGACCAAAAGCACTTTTGTTTGCCTTTATTAAGCCTCAGCTTATTACCTGCATCTTGCATGCATTTCAAAACTAGAACTGACGGGGCAGGTACCATAGTAGCATGGTTCATTGGTGGTGGTGGTGGTAACTATAATTTATCTAAATAATATCGGATGCCTGCATTGACTTACCCCAAATCAATATGTGCTTCCTCACCTCTGCAGTTCCTGGCTATGTGCAGCTCTTCTCTCTGCTCATTCCATTTCTTGTCAGACTCCTACCTCGGACTTTCTCCTCCTCCATTCAGTACTTTGGACCACTTCTCCCAGCACTCATTTCCTAAGTCTCTTGCCTTGGCCTGCTGCATTTCCTATGCCCATGTTTTGTCTACCTCTCCTTTCCTAGGCTCTTCTGCCTGTTAGCAGAAGTGGCTGAATAAAGCAGACTGAATCCAGAAAGTGAAGGGCTTGGCAAACTTGACTGAGTCATAAACAGATAGCCTTCTGGCTAAGCGGCCAGAAGTATAAAACAGCAGAGCAAATCAGGCCAGGCTTCAAACAGAATGAAACCACTACTGCTACTGAACATGTGTCTTTTTTATACACAGGAAACCCAGCCTAAAATGAGATGTATTTTGCTCCACCTGACTGCTAAGCAACATTGCGAACGTAAGGGGGAAATGACGAGCCGAGACACCTGTTTGGTATTTAACTGGGCCACATTTATTTACATACAATGAACTGCAAAGGGATGGAGTGCGGGTTATTCTAATCTGGCCTCCTAGGCCACTCAATTGTCCAATTGGGCGGAGCATCCAAAACCGGGAGGTGGCGTTGGATCCGCCGCCGCCCCATTTTCCACTTTCCAGTGTTGGGAGCCTTTGTTGCGTCGCCCCCTCTTGGAGTCTCACGACAACAAGCTTGGCGAGCACAAAGGCATCACAGGCGTTCCTGATCCTCAGCTGACTGAGCCTACTGGCCCATCAATCTGAGGCCTCCTGAAACCGCCTGTCACCTGAATGGTGCCAAGGATGCTCACCTCACCCTATCAATATCCTAACCCGCACTTACCCGCCACAGAGAGGGACCAGCGCCTGCTTAGTCCCCTCTCCCCCACCTGCCCGGAACTAATTCCAGCAGGGCCCTTTGCAGGTCTTTGAGAAACACGTTGCTGCCATCTACAGCGAAAAGCACTCAGTCGGTGCGGTACAGCTCCCTCTGTGCTGACACAATCTCGGGATGGGGTACAGAATAACCTTCCCCACCCACCTTTTAACATTTTCGTTACCCTTCTGGCTGCTTAATTCATAATCCTGGAGCTTGCCTTGCTCCGCTAACAGTAGCGTGGCCGGTATGAAGAGACAATTTGAACAGCAGGCCATCTTTGTTGGACCGAAAGTCTGCAAGTGCTTGCAGGAATAAGGCCTTGTTCTTACGTAAGTCCAGATCACTCCCCCAGGATACAGCACCTGCTGGTGCGGGGGTCGTTCATTAAGCTCTGATCGTCCCCTTGGATGCAGCACCTGCTGGTGCGGGGGTTGCTCCTTTAGGCAAGATTGTTCTTGTAGGATGCAATCCCTGCCGCTGTGCGGGTTGTTCATTAAGCCAGATCGTTCCCCCAGGATGCAGCACCTGCCGGTGCGGGGGTTGCTCATTGGGGCCAGACCGGAACAGGGTGATCCGTAGGTTCTTCCACAACAGGCTGCTTCGAGCCTCCCAGGAACGAAGGAGTGACCATGCACCCACACACGCACCGGTCTGGCACATGAACATTCTGCAATAAAGAAACAGAGGCCGCAGTATCGCTCCTAGAAATGTGAACATGTTAGGATCTACCATAACTAGCAGGTGATAGGGAGGGTTAAGAATATAGGAAGCCGCCTTATCTTAGATCAGACTATTGGTCCCGATGCCCAGTATTGTTGACATTGACTGGTCGCAACTTTTTGTTTATTTATTTATTATATATACGCTGCTTTTATTTTCTGCAATGGACCCAAGGCGGCTTGTACCTTTCTCCTCTTCTCAGTTTTATCCTCACCACTACTCCGTTAGGCAGGTTAGGCTGAGAGCCAGTGACCGTCCCAAAGTCGCCCAGTGAGTTTCGTGGCTGAGGAGGGAATACAACCAGGGTTTCCCTAGTCGCAGTCTACTGTCTTCACCACTACACCGGGTTCTGGCAGGATTCTTTCTTATACCCACTTGGGGATGCCGTGGATTGAGCCTGGGACCTTTTTGATGCACAGCCTGTGCACTACCACTGCGCTATTGCCACTCCCTGTGCGTCAGACCGATAGGCCTGAGGTCGCCAATGCCTCTTAGCCTGGATCATTCCCAATATGCAGCATCTGCAGGTGTGGGGGTTGCCCGTCCCACAATATCTTGGCCGGATATGTTCAGATAATCTGCCCAGCAGGCCATCTTTGATGGTCCAAGAGTCATCCAGCGCTTGCAGAATTAAGGCCTTGCCAATGAGTAATCCCGTATAACTCCCCCAAGATGCAGCACTTACCGTTGCATGGGTCGCTTATTAATGCCAGACCAGAACCGGGTGGTCAATAGGTTCTGCTACGTTATACCGCGGCATCCCAATCAGTGGATGTACACTATTGTTCGCTTTGCAGCTGGGTTCTCTGGCTTGGAGTTATAACCCTTCGCACAGCACAGAAACGAAGGAGTGTCCACGCACTACTACATTCGTCGGTCTAGCCCGTGGTATTCTGAAATAAAGAAACAGAGGTCGCAGTATTGTTCCTAGAAATGTGCACGCGTAAGGATCTACAATAATTAGCCGGAGAGAGGGAGGAATAGGATATTAAGCTGCTTTATGCTGAATCAGACCATTGGTCTATCTAGCCCAGTATTGTTGCCATTGACCGGTAGCAGTGTTTGGGGGATTCTGACAGAACTCATTCATAGGTTGCCCACGCCCTATAGCCTAGCTTCTGTCCTAAAGGAAGCCCACCACCATTCTGTATTGTCTCGACATCTGATTGATTTGTCCAAGTGCTGAGCATGAGATGGAAGACCCCATATGCCGAGGCTCTATATAGCCATGTGATATATATAATTGGCATCCGCCCTGTGTGGGCAGATGTATGGCAAAAGCAACAGTGCCTCCAATTTAATTGGGCTGGGGTTCTTTTGTGAACCTGGTGCTGTCCTAGTCCAAATAAGGGACTGACCTGGTTGCCTGGTTTGGGTTGAGCCTTATGGGCCATGATCTTTGCTTGCAAAATTGTATATATTAGACCAGTGATGACGCACCTCCGGCACGGGCGTCACAACTGGCACGCTGGGGCTTCTCTGTGGTCCCTCGATACATTGGTCACCGGATCGTGAAAAGAATGTCACTTTCTGTGAAAGACTAAAGCTCTTGTTCTTTCTCTCAGTGTGGAACAGAATGATTTTATTCTAGAATAGATGTTACATAATTCTTTTCTACATTGTTATCACATTTCACCGATTATGAAGCATGGTGCACAAAGCATGGCTTTGCTGTAAAGCCGTCATAGTTGACCTGAGTGCTGGATGTGTTGCTCCGAACTAACAGAGTATGAGCCAAGGTTTGGCAAATTATCAGCATGCATGCAATAGCCGAATTGCCTTAATTATGCCAAAGCATGCCCAATGTCAACTCTTCCCGATGCTGTGTTTATAATTTGAAGACATAAAGTGTTTTAAAATGTGCTAAGGACGTTTAGTTTTCTTGTTTATCTTGCTCATCGTAATACAGTTTGACTTTTACTTTTACTAATTGAGAACCTGTAGAAGCAGGTAGAATCTTGCTCATTGTATCACAGGTTGACTTTTACTAATTGAAAAAACTTGTAGAAGCAGGGGAAGGACCCGGGGTAACGCTTGCCCCATACGCTTTCTGTCTGGTTATACAAAAGATGCTGCTTAGTTTGGATAATTGTATGAGTTATTTTTGTAAACTAAACCTTAGTATTCAGGTTCAATTGGAATGTTGGCACCTTGAAATAACTAAGTTGATTTTGTGTTGTTGCTTGGGTCATCATACTCGTAATGGTTTACCATCACTGTAATAGACCAACATGCAGATTAATTGTTGTATTATGAGCAATGTGCACCAAAGTGCATACTTTGTGATGAACTAATTTTAATCATGGAAAATTCTCCATGATTGGGGTGAATCAATTTAATATTGCGAAATTGGCAATCTAAAGAATGGTAATGACCAGGCCTGGCCTTGCTTGGCTTATCTGCGCTTGGACAAGCTGAGCCGGCGTGGTCTACAGGCCTGCATAGTATTAAACAGTTTTATGTATTAAAGTATTATGTATTTATTAATTAATCATTGAATCAATTAAATACTCAATGAATTAAATTAAAATTAATCAATTAATTAAAGTAATAATTATTATTTCAGTGATTTGCTGTAATAACTTTAGTCAAACGGTGGCCTCAGGCTTGCATAGTATTATACAGTGCTATGTATTAAAGTATTAAGTATCTATTAATTAATCATTCAATCACTTAACTAGTATCTATTAATTAATCATTCAATCACTTAACTAGTCAATTAATTCAACTAAAATTAATCAATTACAGTAATAATTATTATTTCAATAATTTTCTGTAATAACTTTAGCAAAACGGTGGAAAATTGCAATACAAAAGAAATTTGCAGCCCTCGCCGTGGCGTGGGTTACATCATCTCTTAAGCGAAGCAGACCCATGCGTTCAGAAGATTGTCGGGGGGGTGTCGCTGCTGCCGGCCCTGTCCCAGGCTATGTAGTCGTCCGGGCCCACTCCGAAGCCCTGAAAGCCACGCCTGCCGGGGCCGCTAGGAGCGCACGGCCGGCGAATAAGAGTGGCTTCTCCCGCTCCCCATCTAGGCTGGCTCGTGGCCGTGCCGCCATTGTCGGCTCTAACTCGGGCGGGGGGGGCGTGCTACCCCGCCCGGAGTCGTCCGATTCTGCGCCAGCTGGGCCGATACTGGCCCAGCCGGCGACCGAGAAGAGCCTCCTCAGCCCGCGCCTCTTCGCCAGGAGCTGAAAGAGGTGACGCTGACCGGGCCAACTCTGGCTCTCGTCAGTGATGATGAGGGGCCTTGACCGCTCCCCTCTCTGGCGCGGGGACGCGCCACCACTGCTGGTCCTGAGCCGCCTTTCTCCCAGTCGCGCCGAGGCCGCCGGAAGCTCCAGCTCTGGCGCGGAAGCCGCGCAGTCCAGCTCTGGCCCCGCCTGGCACTATCTTCGTCCGCGCCGGCCGGGTCGACTCAGGCGCCCGGCCAGCGACTAATAGGGGCCTTGACAGTCCCCCATCTATCATGCGCGGGAACGCGCCACAATTGCCGACTCTGAGCCAAGCAAGGACGCTGCACTTCCCAACCCAGGCCCTGGCCGGATCCCACACATCTGATCTGGCCGGGCTGCTCCCAGCGCCCGGCTACGTGAAGGGGAGGGGCTTTAACAGCCCCCTTTCTGTCTTGGCGCTCAGTCGCGCCGAGGCCGCCGGAAGCCCCAGCTCTGGCGCGGGGGCGACGCCGTCTAACTCTGGCTCCGCCTGGGGCTAATCTTCGGCAGCACTGGCCGGGCCGATTCAGGCGCCCGCCCGGCGATTAAGAGGGGCCTTGACAGCCCCCCCCTCCATCATGCGCGGGGACGCGGTACTATCGCTGACCTTGGGCCGGGTAAGGAAGTCGCGTCTCCCCACCCGGGCCCATGTCCAATCCCCCACAGCTGCTCCGGCCGGGCTGCTCCCAGTGTCCCACCGCACGAAGGGGAGGGGCTTTAGCAGCTCCCTTTCTGTTTCGGCACTCAGTCGCGCCGTGTCTGCGGTGAGCCCCAGCCCGGAGGCCGCAGCATCATGCCCCAGCCCCGCCTGGGGCTATCCCTTTGCCGCGCCGGCCGGGTCGAGTCCGGCACCCAGCCAGCTATGATGAGGTGCCCTGACCGCCCCCTCTATCAGGCGCAGGGGACTTGCCCCCGCTGCCGGCTCCGGGCCAGGCCAGGAAGTCGCGCCTCCCCACCTGAGCCCTGGCCATATCCCCGGCTGCTGCTCCGGCCGGGCTGCTCACAGTGCCCGGCCGGCGACGAGTAGGGGCCTCGGGAAACCCCCTTCCTATCTCGGCGCGAGTTGCGCCGCCACAAGCGCCCAGCCACGGTGCGGATGCCGCGCCGGCCTGCCCTGGCACCGCCCAGGGCTATCCTCAGCCGCGCCTGCCGGGCCGACTTCGGCGCACGGCCAGCGAGGTGGGGAGGGCCTCGGAACTCGAAGATGCCCTGGGCTCTATTTAAAATTAACAAAAGGTCCGTCTGTTTCCCCCCGAGCAGGACCCTCAAACCCAGCTCCGTTCGGACCCTCCAACCCGGATCCCTTCTCCCAATCCGACCAGTGTCACGTGGTCCTCGGTATCTCGGGATGATAGGATCGGGCAGAGATCCTCTTCTAGTCGACAGAAGCTGCAAAGAACAAAGAGGGTGTGGGTTGGGGCTGCCGGGCCTAATATTGGCTCCTGTAGCCCCGCCCCCATGCTGGCTAATTACCTGCCTCAACAGGTAAGCCTCGACTCTCCTCCCCCACGTCCGCACAGTTTCTCCCCGCCCACAGCTGCGCGTGCTCGGGGGAAGGTCCTTCCTGTTTGCACCCCAGGGCTCTCTGATGCACCCAGAGCCATTAATTAGCTCTGTACCCTGAGTTCCCTTGCTATTGCACTTAATAACTGCTTTAAACACTCCAAGTTCAAATTAACACTTAGTTTGGGCCTTTATTTGGTGTGAACCCCTGCCATAACTATTCCAACACTGCCTGCCTTCCCTCTTTCTAGCCAATGGTATCAAGCTCAACAATGTCAGATAGAAATTATTCTACCTTTCCCACCCCAATCCAACATTATAAAGCTCAGGCAGTCACTTCTAGAGGTTTCGCCACCATCACAAAATCCCTTAGCACATTCCAATAAAAAATAGATAATATTAAACAAACCGCACTTGCTGCGCTATTGAATTTTGTATAGAACAACCAGGATTGTGTGAGTAGTACTGCAGTTTCATTTCCAACAGCAGTGAGAAACATGACCCAAAGCTAAATCCAGAAACCTTTTGTCTATTCTGGAATTATCTTGATTCCCAAACAGCTGGATATGGTTAAGACACATATATTAACATATATTTGTTTGCTGCGAGAGCAAACAAATTAGTAATCTTCTTCCTGTTTACTGTATGAACTACTGTTATAACATCAGTCTCAGGGCACAGAGTACATCATTGTTGCCTTAAAGTATCTTTTCCCCTTGCAAAGCTGTATTTAACACAAGATACTAAATCTGTTTTGGGTTTCTAGGTTGTGGCAGTTTTACTTTAATTAAGAGTGCTTGCATTTCATGGGGATGAATGCAGGGGAAAGCCTGCAAATAAAATTATCCCTTCAAGATGTTTAAAAGGCAAAGAATGCTTATATTATATGAAGGACTGGGGGCCAAACTATGTGTGATTGGATCATTTACTTTAGTGTAAGAGTGTGTAATTTGGACTGGGTCCATGGCACTCCAGGAGGGAGGCAGATTGAAGCTTTCCCCCTTCCACCACAAAATTCCACCATCTCCACCTCACATGGGGGGGGGGGTTAAAAAAAGAAAAACATAACTTCATTGGAATCAGTGGAGATTTTTTTGATTTTTTTAATCCCCCCCCCGAGGGGGTGGAATTTGGAGATAAAAATGGGAGCAGGAAAGCTTGAAGCCCCACACCTGGAGCACCTTGGTCCCAATCCAAATGGGGGGCTGTGTGCACTTACACAAAAGTAAATAATCCAAACATGCATAGTTCTGCTATGTGTGATTGGACGAACATTTAGTCCAATCAGGTAGCTAGATGGTTTCCAAACTGCTAAAGAGACATCTTTGAATATGCCTACAGATATAAGCCATGGTGCTGATCTGTTTAGTGTGTTGGGGATCAAACCCCACCTCTGCCTTGTATTCAGTCCTTGAACTTGTCCATACACCTCCCATGACAGCCATTTTGTGGTGGTGCCCAGGACAGTTCCTCAAATTGCCAAATGTGCTCACAGGCCCAATATGGTTGCCTACCCTTGCAATAAGCCATCAATAAGCTGGCTGGCTTGAGGGAGCCGTGGGCAAGGTGCCCTCCAATGCTCCACCCCCACCCCCACAGACCACCCTGGTGGGGCCCCTGTGAACTAACTGGGGTGGTGGGGTGGGCAGCACCTCATGGGCAACAACAAGGATGGGGAGGGGTATAAACGTGCTTGGGGCACATGTCTTTATACATATCTGGACATTGATTCTCTATGTTCAGGAATTAAGCCCTTCAGGAACACAAATGCTTTGGGGGAATTTAGCTCAAATGGTATGCTAGGGAAAAACTTTTCCCAGTGTGACTCTGGCCCTATTCCACCAGAGGACAGCCTGGTCCTACTAGTGCACTAACAAAATATACCGGAGCCAGGTGGGGGTAACATTCAGGTCATTATGCCTGGGTAGAGGAGTTGCTCTCATAAGGTACTCATGGAGCAACAGGGAGAAATCACATTATTTCCAGAAAATAATGCTTTTTATTGAGAGGAATATGACAAAATAGTAATTAAAACCTTAACCATGAGACTTTCTCCAAAGATAGGAGGAAGAAGGAGAGTATCATGCCCCAGATGGAGGAATCCTCCTCCAAAGAGCTAGCAGGACAACGCCAAGGAACCACCCATGTCAGGAGACCTAGGGGAGTCTGGGGGTCCTCAGGGGAAATAACTGTGGGTCTGTTGCAAAAATATGCTAGATCCTAATGTACCCAATTCATATCATGCACATTAGGAAGGAGAGAAACTCTGGCAGTGGTCCAACATTGTTTATTCTATAGAATAGGGAGATGCGGGAGTATAGCACTGCAAAGCTGCATCACAACATGCATGCTGAAATCTGATCAATTTATAGAGTATCTTCTGACACAGTTCCACGCATGCGTCTCACTAACAGAAACTTCTAGCTGTGAATGGAAAAATACAGTAGGGAGAGAAATAGAAATCTTAAACATGCACTCTAAGCAACTGGTCTGGGACAGAGGTTAGCCAGGGCAGGCCACCTTCTCCAGTCCTCTCTCACCCACTATCCTTAGTTAGCTCAAGGAAAGGAGATAAGCAAGAAGCAGGGCCGGTGCTACCATTAGGCCAACTAGGCGGCCGCCTAGGGCGCCGGGCTAAAGGGGGCACCAGGAGCATAGGGCTGGAGGGAGGGAGGGCTCAAGTGGGAAGAGGGGGGCGCTAAATATCTGATCTTGCCTAGGGCACCAAACTGCCTTGCACCAGCCCTGGCAAGAAGGCAACATTTCTCAGTTTCACTTCTCTCTGTTCATTACTGGAACAGGGGTTAGTCTGAACAGCAAAAAGTTGTAAAGGAAAGCATTTCATTACTTTTAACTCATTAGTTACTGATTTTTTACAACAGGTCCATCCCCACAGGAGGAGGAGAGAGGCAGAGGCTACCTAGCCCTCAAGAGCATTATTACCTCAAGATGCAAGCCAGTACGGCTCCTTTGAGAAGGAGTGCTTGATTACAAAGGAGGACTCTTCAAGAGGAAAGGAGTCCTTGGGAGCAAGACCCTCCTCACGAGAGGGACATTTGCGAGAGGGCTTGTAATGAACTGCATCTGAACCCTATATCAGCTTTCAGTCAGAGCTTACTAACTGATGGAACAGCATCTTACTTTAAGTTCTAGTGTCCTGTATCTTATTTCTCTGACCTTGTCTAGTGACTGAATCTCCATACTACTAATCTCTGGATTTCTGCTTGATCATGCTTTTTGGACTATGTCCTGTGTTTTGACCTCAGCCGCATCTCAAACCTTTCTTTTGGAGACCACCTTCTTAGCCTGGTAATACTGTATTTTGACCATTGCCTGTATCTTGACTATTTCTGCCTTAAACTGATCCCATACTAGACTGAAATCTCTGTGCATGATTAATTACCTGCTTAATTGACTTGCTGGTTGGATTTTGTTTTGGTTGTGGATTCTACGCCCAAAGAAGACAAGAGGCCTGGTAATAATGACTAAAGCTTTATTGTGCACGTCTCCAGGCCTGCTGAGCTCGCACAGGCTCCTCCCCTTTTGACCTCTCAATTAGACGTTAACATCCAGTTCCTTTGCAGGAATGAGCTGCTACCTATCATAACAGCCCCAATATCATACTTTTTGAAAGAACACGTAAATACTGTGAGGATAACTTGTCAAACAAAACATGTGTAACAATTAACTTGAAAGTGGTGCTGGTTCTGAACGATTGATAACTAAATTGCTTATCAGTTATTTGTTACACACTCGGCGTATCATTTAGGTGGTTTGATATGGCTGCGGGTACATGTGCTTTTCACACGGTCACTGTATGCCGAAACATCATGATCATGTATGCTGTCACTGTTCTGTGTTGATGATGCAGTTGCACGTGGCTCTTAGTTGCATGGCTCAGGGTTAGGAAGATGGTGTGCATCCGGACGAGTGCCTGGAATGACTGAATAGTCCAGTGCATCATCATCCACCATATCTGAGGTGTCAAGTGCTTGAGGTCTCATTAGCCAAATGAACTTGCGATTCCGTCGATAGGAGCATCCATTAACTTCAATAAGAACAGTGTGGGGATTTATTTGTCCCATGCAGGTTCCTTTTGTCCAGGGACATGACTTGTCCCTGGACACGCACTGAATCTCTAAGGCGCAATGGTGGTAACTCTTTTGTATGTCTGTCATAATAGGTTTTAGCTTTACTGTGTTTGTGTTGCAGTTGCTCCATGACTTTTGTTGCCACTTTAGGTTTCAATAACACAAGAGATGTGGGTACCAAGGATTGTGTGCATCTGAGCATAAGTCTTTGCACTGGGCTGCTGGTCATGCCAGCATTGGGAGTATTCCTCCACTCCAGAATAGCTTGCCAAATGTTTTCTCTATTTTTCCCCATTTTCTTTAATAGGGTTTTTGCCATTTTGATGGCTGATTCAGCTTTGCCATTAGATTGACTGCTGTATGGAGATGACGTTATTTGCTGAAATTCCCAGTCTGTTGAGAATTTGGTAAAATCTTTGCAGGTGAACTGTGGTCCACCATCTGAGATCACGCAGTCCGGTATGCCTAGTCTGCTGAAATGGGTCATGATTCTCTCAATTACAGTCACTGATGTGGTGTCTGACAGTTTGTCTGCAGTAATACCTTGGATTGCAAGTAACTTGGTTTGAGAGCGTTTTGCAAGACAAGCAAATGTTTAAATATTTATTTATTTATTTGTTACTTGATATACAAGCGACGACGTCTTGCAATACAAGTACTGTAGTACGGCTTAAATTAAAAATCTCTGTACATATTTTTTGGGGGGGATTTCGTTTTGATATAAGAGTGTTTTGAATTACAAGCACGTTTCCGGAACGAATTATGCTCTCAGTCCAAGGCATGACTGTATTTCCCAGAAATCTGAATAGTAATCCACTAGAATGAGATAATTGCTGCCATTTTCAGTGAACAGGTCTATTCCCACTTTGCTCTGTGGTCTGGTAGGAATGTTATGTATCACCAGTGGTTCCTTCCACTGACTTGCCTGGAACGCAGCACATGCATCACAGGTGCTTACAAGGTCTCTGATGTCATTAGTAATATTTGGCCAGTATATCACGTCTCTAGCTTTCCTCAAACATCCTTCTATTCCAGAATGGCTGCGATGTATTCGTGATAATATGTCATTTCTCATGGTGTTTGTAATGTGATGCCATCTTGAACACTTATTCATCACGAAAGTTCCAATACTCTTGAGTTGACCTTGGAGCTTTCTCCCAGGTATCTGGCCAACCTGCTAAAATAATAGAGATCAATTCTTGCAGTTCTTTGTCTTGTAAAATGTTTTCCTTGACTCTTTGAAGTCCAGGCTGGGAGATGGGCATGTAGGCAGCTTGATCAATGCTTTCTAGTTCCTCTTGTGTAGTTTGAGTTTCCATGGAATTGAGTATCTCATAGTCTCACTTGTCAGTCAGTGTGCTTTTCTTGTGGTAAGGGTGCCCTAGATAGGAGATCTGCTATGTACATCTCAGTTCCTTTTTTGTATTGTATGTCCAGGGGATAGCATTGTAGTCTGAGAAGCATGCATTGAAGGTGTTTTGGAGTTGATAACAGGGACTTCTAAAAAATAACTTATAGAGGCTTGTGATCGACCCTGATGGATTTCTGACCTCGTATATACTGGTCAAATTTTTCACAAGCGAATACTATTACCAAACATTCTTTTTCTATTTGGGTATAATGTCGTTTAGTCTGTGATAAAGACCTTGATGCAAAGACAACAGGCTGTCCATGTTGCAAAAGTACCGCACCCAGGCCTGTTTCACTGGCATCACACTGTATAGTGGCATCTTCATTCATGTCATAGCACTTCATGACAGGACTTGGTGACCAAGTTTTTGATCTGTTGGAGTGCTGTATCATGTTGGGTTAGCCACATCCAAGTTCTGCCTGTGTCCAGTAATCATCTGCGAGGCTCACAAACATCAGAAAGGTGGGGAAGAAATTTGGCCAGATAATTGACAAATCCTAATAAATGCTGAAGAGATTTGGTATTGGATGGTTTAGGCATCTGTTGTATGGCCCTTACCTTTTCTGGGTCTGGTTGCAAACCTTGCGATGTCAGGAGGTGTCCCATATAGGGTACTGCTGTAATTCGGAGCCTCATCTTATTTTGATTGAGTTTTAGATTCACTTTTCTGGCCCTTTCCAGAAGAGAGATCAGGTTGCTGTCATGGTCGGCTATGACACTCTCCATTGAATCTCCACATCCATAAACCAGAATGTCATCTGCGATCACACTGATTACTTTGAGACCCGCTAGTGCATCCTGTTGGCGGCGCTGATATTCCTCTACTGCTGGTTTTATGCCAAAAGGCATCCTCAGCTATCTGTATCGGCCTTCTGGGGTTCAAAATGTGGTAAGGTAGCTGCTTTCTTCATCTAATAAGATTTGCCAATATCCATCTTTTGCATCTAGCACCGAAAATATTTTAGTTGGAAGGGGCCTACAAGGCCATCAAGTCGAACCCCCTGCTCAATGCAGGAAACTAGAGGAGGAGTCTCCCATCCAAGTAATAACCAGGCCTGACCCTGCTTAGCTTTCCACACTCAGACAAGCACACAAAATGGCAGGGATAGCATGCTTTCTTGACAACAAATGCTTTTCTTGCTGAAAAGGGAAGTGCCTGGTGAAGCAGCTGCATTGACCCCCATTGTCTTAACTTCCCCAGAGTGTATCTGGGCCCTGTATTGGAGCACAGAGGCATTATGGGTAAATTAAGATGGCAACTGAAGCCTGTTCATCTAGTGCTTCTCTTCAAAGCGCTGGGCCATTAAAAAAAAGTTGTTTTTTTTAAAGGAGGTTAATGTCAGCAGTGGTGGGTCCTTCAGGGCCCACAGGCTCTGGCCTTTGCCCTATCATGCCAGATGCTGATGCAGGGTTTGATCTATGCCAGCTGGCACTTCAATATTTTTGCATTAAATTATATGAAAAATATTGTACAGGGTTGCAATATGGGGGGCTGTAAGTTCAGAGAAAGTAGAGCTCCCTGAAATAACATCTACAGTAATACCTTGGATTGCAAGCATAATTCATTCCGGAACCGTGCTTGTAATCCAAAACACTCTTATATCAAAGCGAGTCTCTGGTGGGCGTGAGCGGGGCTGATTTCGGCCCGCTACGCCCACTCGAGGCGAGCGGTTACATCCCTATAGTTCTTGCAAGACAAGGCTTGTCTTGCAAGACCTTGCTCGTTTATCAAGTCAAAAAAATTTTAAAAAATTTGCTTGTCTTGCAAAACACTCTCAGACCAAGTTACTTGCATTCCAAGGTATTACTGTAACAGCTTTCTGTTTACTGCCAAGCCTAGTTAAGGTAAGAAGTGATAGGGTTTTACCCTTAAAGGTGGCCTAAAATAATTTTAAATAAATAAAACCCACCTATTGAAACTTACCGTAAGTCCATATTACAGCAACTCTGTAGTATTGGCTAAAACCTTACACAGAGAGAAGGCATGTCATCGTTCAGTTCCCCCAATGGCTATCATTTATCTGTCCCAAAAGTAATCGGAGGGAGTGGACAACTACATTTCCTGCTAAAATGCAGAAGCTCTGCTTTCTGTGCCATCATTAAGAGTCACTGGGTGAGTGAGCATGAGTGGTGCTCATGACTGGGACTGCAGTGATGGGGGAGGGATTGTTTAACTCTTTTCACCACACCATGGTGCAAATGAAAATCTCATACCCGCGCAAGATTTGGGGTTGGCATTGCCCACCTCCTCTAGAATGCAATTTGTATTCTAGAAGCCTGAAATCAGAGTTGCTATTCCACTTGCAGCTTGAAACAAAGCAGCAATAGTTGGGTGCTGTTGAAACACCTTTAGAAAGCTCTTTCCATTATCTTAAATATTATACACTTTGTTGGGTCTTTACTGCACAGTGGTTTCAGACCATGCCCTCTCAGTAGCTATCAGACTATTACTTGAAGATTCCAATAAACCAACATTTCTTTACTTATTCTGGTCCCAGACCATTTTTGTCCAGTCTACTGGTGGGGATAGCAGAGGCAAATGTAAAATGCCTGTTGTGCAACCATGATAAATATGTCACTACAGAGTTGCTCAATTTGCTATAGCAGCCCAAAACCTGAGGAGGGCTTTTATAACAGAAAACATGATTTATTGTCCTGGAGAATGACTTCTTTATCCTATGCCTTGTGATATGACTGACTACTGTTTTTAATGGCATTGTTATGGTTTTATGTTTCTCTGCTCCGTTTTAAAATGAATTGCTTTTATTATTGAAATGACCTATAGTTAACCAATAAAATTGTTACTATTGCTATACAACACATTAATAATTCAGTTTTCAGCATGTCGGGGACATACTGGCAGGGTGGGGGAGGCAGGACAGATCCACAAAGCCATGAGCTAGAGCTAGTTCCAGGAACAGAGCCTGAGGTAAATCTTCCAGGATAGAGGCCCCGTCTCATTAAATAACTGATGGTCTCTAGCAGGCAGAGAGGTGAGAGCCACACAAATACAAACAAATCAGATTCCAGTACACAGGCTTCATGCCAAAAGGAGTGTAGAGTCCAAGACTTGGAAAAACAGGACCGGGATAGTTCCAGGAGGCAAGGTAAAAAATATATTAAGATGCAGCTTGGACAGTAAAGCTAGCAATCTGCACCATCTGAGTGCCAACATCTGGAGAATTCCAGGTCTTCTGATGCAAAACCATCCTGAATTTTGCAGGAAGCGTGCTAAATAGTCCCAGTATCCAATTGGGCTGCAGCTCTTCTGGGTCAGAAAGATCCAGCCCAAAGACTTGATCCTGACACTGCTGCTGCATAGTAGTTTATTATTTGTTATACTTATACCATGCACTTCCTTTTTAGAAAGCTCAGCACCGCTGAAATGAAGCTCAGTACATCCTGGCACTAACTAGGGCCGCCCACACTAACATGACAGAGGTTTATAAAATTATGAGTTGTAAGAAGAGGGTGGCCTGTGGCTTATGCTGGCTCAGCTTGTCTGAGTGTGGAAAGCTAAGCAGGGTCAAGCCTGGTTATTACTTGGATGCAGGGCCGGTGCAAGGCAGTTTGGTACCCTAGGCAAGATCAGATATTTAGCGCCCCCCCTTCCCAGTTGAGCCCTCCCTCCCTCCAGCCCTATGCCCATTATGAAATAGATTTCCCTCCCTGGGAACTGCCGAGCCCCATAGAAAAACTTTGTGGACTTTGAGACTTTTCCTTTGTGTTCATGCGGAAAGCAAAGAGGCAACATCAGCCCAGCTATGCCAGGAACTCCCAAGGGCCTTCTCCTACTCCATATATATGTAAAAGCCTGTCTCCTCCTGCGGGCAGCACAAGGGATATGAAAAAAGGATGTGAGAGAGGTGTGGTGGTGCTACCTGTGAGGAATAGAGACAAAAGGGCGTCTTGCAGCCTGTCCTACCTCACAGGGTGGAGGTGCAGAGACACCGGTTTGACTCATACGTCTTCTGGGTTGTGGGTGTGTGTGCATGTAGTAGAAACTTAGCAAAGAGAGAGCCCGCAGATCATCTGGTTCAAATTTAGGAGGGGCTTTATGAAACTTGCTGCTTCCCCTCCTCTCTCTATCACTTTGTTGCAATATTTCTGCCTTTTGAGGCTTTTTTCTGTCTCAACGGGCATAGGATTGCACATGGCTGGCTGGGGAATGCTGGGAGTTCCCCCCCCCCACCAAACACGCGTAGGATTGCATCCTAAAAGCATTTAAAACCAAAACACAGAAACAGCATGGTAAATAAAACACTGGAGCCCCAGCTAGCTTAAAATACCTTTCCCTCCCTCCCTGGTTGCTGGAAATAACTGCTTTCATGGGACGTTGAGAGGGAGGGCGAAGGAGATGTTTGCAGGTTCATCCTTCCCGCTGCCCACCAGCCTCCCATCATTGGCCCCTGCCCAGGAAGGCGAAGGAGGTGTTTGCAGGTGCATCCTTCCCGCACGCCCACCAGCCTCCCATCATTGGCCCCTGCCTGCCTCCTCCTCCTCCAGCCTGTCGCCTTCTCTGCCTCTTTTGATGCTGGTTGTGAGGAGGAGCCTGCCTGAAGCTTCAGCGGCGCCAGATTGGAGACGGAGCCCTGAGGTGGAGGAGAGAGAGGGAGGGGTGCGCTTCTTTCGCCTCCCCTTCCCCCGCGTTTCTGGCACCCCATTTAGCCTGGCGCTCTAGGGCAGCCGCCTAGTTCGCCTAATGGTAGCACCGGCCCTGCTTGGATGGGAGACCCCTCCTCTAGTTTCCTGCATTGAGCAGGGGGTTGGACTCGATAGCCTTGTAGGCTCCTTCCAACTCTATGATCTATGAATCTATGAATTCTCCCTGTCATATCATGGCAGAACTTGGAGATCTCCCAGGAAAGTTGATTGGCAGTAGGCTCGGGGAGGTGGGGTGGGGATTAATTCTTCATACGATGTATAATGTATGGAATTTCACTACCAAGTAGGCATGGGCAACCTGCCTGGCACTTGACTTGTGTCACGAGAGCCGAGCACTCCTGCCAGTGCGAGCTGAGCACGAGTGCCAGATGAGGCGCTCACTGGACGTCTGGGTCCCCAGCGCTATGTTGTTTACGTAGAAAATGGCCTGTAATTTGTGCAAATTTGGCCTTAATTTGCGCAAATTTGGCCGTAATTTGCACAAATAAGGCCGTTTTCTACGTAAACAACGTAGCACTGGAACCTGGAAGTCGCGTTCCCCAGCTCAGGTCGCAACAACGCGAGTCGAGCCAGGGAAAAGGTAGGGTGAGTGGAGCTCGGCAGGTTGAGCCTGGCAAGTTCGCCAGACTTTCACCCCCCAATCAAGCTCTGCACACATCCCTAGCTTAGATTATTATAATATTTCCTCTTACAACAGACCTGCATGTGCTCTGGTGCACACATAAAGCTCCTGACTTTGTGAGGCTGTTCCATTTCCTTTAGTCTCTCTGCACACATGGAGCAGTTCCCTCAATTGAATTGAATGGGGAAGGCATTATGAATAGGGGAGCCTCATCCACACATCAGAGCCTATGCCCACACCAACTTCAGTCTTTCCTTTTAGGAAATAGCCAACTTTTAGTTGCTTTCTGGATAAAGGGTTTCTGTAAAACCTTTCTTTGATCTATACATACACAGAGATATACGTGTATACATATAAACTAGAGATGACACAGATATAAATGCATACAAATAAACTGGAGTTGTGCCAGAAAGTACCCTGAAAACCCTTGCAATTCCAGCAGATGCTTCACTTTGGCAGGAGCCTCCAGATTTGTCTCAAATTGTGCTACAGGCAAAATCCAGGGGTATTTCTCCTTGAATTTCAGTTTAGGTGAAGTTCAGTGGCCACTCTCATTTACAAGTTACAACCTTGTTAACTTTCAAACAAACGACTTTGCAAAGAACAAGAATCTAAAAAGCTAAGCCACAAACACACTCAGTTACAATTGTGCTCTGCGACTGCAACAGAGCTGGCTGTCAGTATTCCTTTCTTCGCTGTCGGAAATACCGACTGCTTCGCTATGAAAATTCAGTGTGTGAAAACTGTCGCTGAGGCACGGGAAGACTCTCCCTCATTCTCTTTTTGTGCAAATGTTCAGCGTCTTGCTGACATTGGAATGTGTATCCATATGCATGGAGGGTTCAAACTAGAAATGTGCCTTTCAAGTGTGTTTGCATCAATTAGAATACAAGAAAACCTGCGACTGAGTAACTGGCTGGTGAGTCCAAATCAATATATGCCATTCAGACCCTTCACACTGCTTTTTGGCAGTCTCAACATAAGGTTGCCAGGTCATAATGCTGCAGTGATAGCAGATTAATAAATGTAAATAATAAATAAATAAATCACGACTGACAGAATTTCTTCAAGTGTCTAGACTAGGGGTGGGGAACCTCAGGCCCAGGGGCCAAATCTGGCCCTATTGGTGTCCCAATCCAGCTCTCTGGGGTCCCCCAGATAGCCACACCTCCTTCCTGTAGCCCCACCCCCTTTCCTCCAAACACTGTTCATTGGTTGTTGGTTTCCTGGCTTTTGGGCAGTCCCCCCCCCATTCTAAAAGGTTGAAATACCTCTCCTAAGACTTAGTTACTGGCAGTAAGAGCTTTCAACTACAATATGCTGGCATTTTTTTGGTAATTTTGGCCCCACCCCTTTTACCGTTGGCCCTTCCCCTATGCATTTGGCCCTTCCCACCATTGGCATGTGATCCCCGAGCTTCTCCGAAATGGAATTCAGCCCTTGGGCTGAGATTGGTTCCTCACGCCTGGTCTAGACTCCTAGCAACTCTTGGCTCTCTGCCCCCCTATTTTTGACCCCAACCTTCCAAACCTCCCGGCTTGCCTAGTAGCTTCCTTCCTGCCAATAGTACACAGCCCCTCCTGTGGCTAGGTCCAATGTGTAGTTTTGCCCCAGTCTCCTTGACTTCTCTGTTCTTCGTTTTCATGTCTCTCCCTTCTACTGTTTCCTTGGATCCTTTCATTTCAAACTACTACCTATGAGCCTCTCCTGCCATACATTCCCTCCTTAAAAACAACAACAAAAAGAATGCTTTTATATCTGCTCTTTGAGCTATTGTTTTTGTAATGGTTCTTAGAGTTGTTGTTCTTTATGATTTTATGTAAGCCCCCTTGACTGGCCTGAAAATAAAAGAAAAAATAAAATTACAAAGTTTGAGGCTTCTTTGGAGCCCCTTCCTGGTCCTTTCCCCCCTGTCATTCCTTGTTTCCTCTGCCTTTTCCCTCAGACCTATTCTCTGCCTATCTTTCCTTCTGCTTACTCTTTTTCAGTCCAATTGCATATACTCTGCATCCTCTCTTTAGTCTCATTTCCTCTGAGCTGCTTGTCCCTTAGTTTCCAAATGTCCTAGGACTTCTCCCCAGTCCTCAGCCATCCCCCATGTGACATTTTCATCCGAGCCAAACTGACACTTTCTCTGCACTTCATGGCAGTTGGACCAGAAATGGTTTCCTGGGCAACTGGACCTTTTGAGCCATCACACCAGTTCAAGTCAGTCGATGTCAGTTAGAAGGACAATACAAGTACCATATTGCAAGTTTTGGCTGCCCCACTGGTGGGCCTATCACCTGACATCTGGTGGGTGATCTCAGGGTCAACAACAGAGTGTAATGCTTCATTGTGGTTGGAAATCTTTCTCCAGCCTTTTGTAATGTCTTGGCCTTCAGCCAATGGGAGGGGCATTGAAAGAACAGATGCAGTTTGAATTTGGAGCAGATTCTGAGAATAGGTTCTTAAAAACAACAACAACAACAACAACAACACAGAATTCTCTAGACTGAGGGCAGCTGTTGCCCCTTGGGAATTTGATGGAAGATTAGTGGCTGTGGTGGCTGTTTTAGGAATCTGATTGCTTCCAATATGTTCTGCTTATATAGTTGTAATTGAATATTACAAAAACAACATACATCTCTAGAATCCAGTGTGCTCTCTCATCACAAGTAAACAGGTTCCATAAAGAGGCCTCCACTGGAATGTCCTACCTTTTGGAGAAATTGGATAACAATGTAAGAAGATGTTAGCAGATACAGGATTCTGCACAAAAGTGTTGTGGGGGAAATGCTTCATCTGCTTAGGACAGTTCAGTTGACATTATGACAACTGACGTTATGACATGACATTATCACATAAATCTTAGCTTGCAAAATTCAATACAAATATATCTTAAAGAAAGAAAATGTGACCTCTATTTAGTAGAACTTTGAAATGGATGCACTGAGACTGCTTCTTGGTAGCTTAATTCAACACCCCATTGTATGTCTCTGGGACAGTATAATGAGAAGATGACAACGTTTCAACAGCTCAAGCTCTTTCAGAGGCAAAATCTCAAATCTCACACAAGCTGCTTGATGGGGCCAGGGGAATCCCAAGCAATCCTACACCATTCTCCCCCTCCCATTTTTTTTTAAAAGTCCTTGGTGCAGAAAGAATCTTTAGTTCATTAAATCTGTGTGCACCACTGTGTGGTCTGACGATCCATTAAATATTGATCAACCGTTTCCTTCTATTCATGTAAAAAATGCATGAGTCATAGGACAGCTCTTCCATGATGACAAATTTGAAAATACATTTGGTGGGCATTTATTTTATTCAGATTAGCAATAAATGTACTTATCTAGGGCAGAGCAAGCTGTCAGGAGGGGATCTTTCTTGGGATCAAAACCATGCACATGCCACATTCTATCTTTTGCAGAAACCAAAGTTTAAGAAACACACTTCTGTCTTGGTGGTATCTGTCATCACTTGCACACATGAACATTGGTGTAGTCTCTGCATGTTGGCTAGCTTTCTCTACTTAAGACACATAAATTCAGTGCATTCTCCTGGCTTTCTTCTTTATATTTTTCAGCTCAGACCACTTGCACTAAATCAAATTCTGATAATGTGTTCAAAACACAGGCTGATTCACACATGCATTTCCTTTGCTCATGAATTACTTGATGACTCATAGGTGAATGTGTGATCTGCTTCCATGGAAAATAACTAATTTATCTTTGCAGTAAGAACTGTTTAAAGATTTTTTAAAATTGCATACTACCAACATCTTAATACAACTGCTTTTTGAAATACCAAAATCAAAACAGCTTCAAAAAATAAATTAGTATTCCCTTGACTCCAGTCACTTAATCAACTAGAGCTGTAGTTGATTGATCTATTAATTAAAGTCTACAACCCTAGCTGTAAAGAAGGTGAGGTGATATGGCACTCCATCTGTGATGGCTGCATCATTTGCGGTTGTATTCATCAAATGATGAACATGATGCATGTCTGAATCAGCCCTATCATTTGACTTGTGTTCCTGAAAACAAGCAATTAGAATGGTGCCTAATGGCTGCCTTTCTGGAAGAACATCATATCTTGCCTGTGTTGCCATGTCATCAGAAGCCAACATGAGATGTCACAGAAGTGTAGCAGGTGGATTGGTGCCATCATAGCAGTTATAGCTTCCATCACCAGAGGTGTCATTGTACAACAAGGCACAAATATGACAAGATTTTGCATATGGCAATAGCAGGAGTGAGGATGATATCCGTGCATTATCCTATGAGCATATGCTCCATGGTGATCTACAGTGACACAATCCTGCATGTCCACAAATGGCCCAAGACACTTCGATGCCTCAGAAAGAAAATCCATATGATACTAGGAGATTAATTTGGCTCCCTCCCTATTGATATTCCATTCAAACATAGGGATGGGTGAGAGATGATGATGATGATGATGATGATGATGATGATGATGATGATGATGATGATGATTATTATTATTTCAGTTCAGTATTAAGAATTAACCAAAATTCTCAAAGTTCTCCATATTTGGGACTAAAGGAACTTGAGATTTTAAAAAGGCAAATGTGGGACAAACCTAAATTGATAGATTCATGGGCACAGAGCCAGGGCTTAGAGGGCTTGACACGCTGAGTTTGAATCCCTGTGTATTCAACTATGTTAGTGCTTATTAGTTTTGCCACATCTTTTTTCTAACAGGCATCTCATCTTTATCAATCATCTATCAGGCAGGTACATCATGGCCCTCTCCATGCTTGGAATACCTGTGCTGTACCTATTGTATTTGGCTCATGTAGATGGATGAGAATTTTATTTCCATTCGTTTTTTATAAGAATTTGCCAAAAATTGCAAAGTTCTTCATATTTGTGAAAGAAAGAACTTGAGATTTGAAAAATTCAGATGTCAGAGAAACCAAAACTGATAGCTTTGCCCACCTCCTGTCAAAATTAAAGATTTTGTTTTGTTTTGTTCTTCGTCTCTGGGATACCTGATATTGTTTGCTGATGTTTTACCTGATCTCTTACTCTTATGAGATTTATTTTTCCCATGTCTTTAATTTTTAAGTTCTCTTGATCGATTTGTTGTTCTTGATCTTGTCGTGAGCTGCCTTGAGTGGCTTATACTGAGGCAGAAAAGCAAAATAGGAATAAAATTTAAAAATCTTGGAACTTAAATGGTTCCAAGCTCCTCATGGAAGAAAAATGCAAAATATCTCACAAGGAATCCTGTAATTATTGGGTCAAAAAATGGTTCATAAATCACCAAAGTGCAGGACATGTTAAGCTAGGCTAGAACCATTTTCTCTCACATGCTGTATTACTCAGGGGCCTGGTCCAGGCAAGGCAACTCACTTTAGATTCGGGGATATTCAGGAAGAAACAAGGGCACTTCTGTGAAAGATAACACACAGTTTATTGAATACAATGATGAAATATGGATGCAGGTTATCAATAAACAAGCAAAACAAAGCTTCCACACACGTTTCTTCAGTGTCACAGGGCTTCCTAATATGACGGACGTCGCCCTGGGGTACTAAGTTGCTTAGACACTTGTGTGCTCCTTGTTCTAAGCGGAAAGCCAAAGGACTGCCCCTTGCCATGGATTCTACACAGTTCCTCTCCCCCTCCCCCATTTCAGAGGCTGTCAGTAAGCCACACGCTAGCCCCCATTCTTGGGAGACGGGAGCGGGGGTGAAGCTGCTTCAGTAAAGCAAACAGTTTCATTTCTCACAGCAAAAGCAGCCCTTATCTAAGGAATATAACTGGGGAAAACAGCTTCAAGGCAATTATCTCTGGTACTCTTCCTAACAACCTGGGGCTATATGTAAGGCCCTGGCATGGTTCCAAGAAACTATCCTGGTTTTGGACGCTGTGAAAGTTCACTAACTACCTGTTGAACCTTAATTACCACCTCGCCATTCTTCCAGTAGAGCCCATCCAATACACATGTTCTCCAGTTTTCAATGTGGAGAGAACTTTGTGTATGGAGGAATATTCAGCCATGCAAGTCTCCCACCTGCCATCTGAAGTGGCTACAGCTTCAGTGAGAACCAAGTCTATATTTTTTGCGGCATGTCTACTCTTTTCAATAATGGTCCTTCTTAGGGTGCTTCCCAGAGATGAGGAAGAAGTTCATTCGGTTTGCATTTTATGCAAACTTGCCTAATTTTGCACTTCCGAACTAACATTTGCACCAAAACTCCAGTTAACAAATGCACATAAAAATATGTAAATTAGGGAAACTGAATTTAAGGCTGGAGAAATGCTCAAATTTTGGAGCAAAAATGAAAAACCTTTGGGCTGAAAAAAGTCCCCCCTTCTCCCGTCTTTTTCAGTTAAACACTTTTCATTGATTTTTCTTCCATTTAAGTCAATGGACCCATTGTTGTAATATGTTACAGTGCATATCCTAACTTTGCCAAATATTTGTTTATTGAGGGGTTTACACCTCACCTTTCCACTTCTGAAATGGGGATGTTCAAGGCGCCTCTTCGTATGTGAATGCCTAATATAGATATCTACCGGTATTTCCCTACCATTCAGACATGCGCAAGTGGATGGTGACAAATGACAATCCCGTTTAGGTGAGTGCCAACATTCACCAGTATAATCTCTGGGTTTTTAGACATTCACAGATTTCATCTGGAGTTCCAATATTCACGCACGAGTGTTGACATTCACCAGCTTATGGACATTGCTGTAACATATGCATTATGAAATGTGTTGTCTGTGTTCTTTGACTCTCTCTAGAGTCTTGACTGTCTAGATGTTTATGATGCACTTCTTCACTATTTGTAAAATAGTGCTAAGAGTTGGCCTTATGCACATGTAAGAGCATCGCTAAACTATTAGTAGGTTTGTGGAGGGAAGCACCTTGGAAAGTAGGGAGGGTAGATCTCCAAAGTTAACTGCCAGCCAGGTGACGATAACAGTGCTTGATGTTGGGGACATTCCAATTTGTGGGTGCCTCAAGCTTTTATTGTGGGATGTACAAATGTGTGAGTGCCTTCAGCACCTGAGGTGAGGCAGGTGGTGATGGGGGAAAGGGCTTCTCAGTGGGGGCAACCTGCCTCTGGAATACGCTCCCCAGGGAAGCTTGCCTAGCACCCATGCTGACATCTTTTTGGAGCCAGATGAAGACCTTTTTTGGTTACTAGACCTTTTAATTCTCAATTTTATTTTATTTTCTTCAATGCTGTTTTGATTTTATTTGCCTTCTCAAAATTTCATTGTTGTTTTGCTGTGTATTTCATTGTTTCATTTGTAAGCCACCCTGAAATATTATTTTTTTTAATTGAAGGTGGGGGCATATAAATTATTCAGACAAATAAATAACAAGCATCTCGAAGTGGGGACGAGGAACATCCATTTTGTTCTATTACACTGAAACAATCCATGCAATTAGTAGAGGAAAATTAAGGCCTATTTTTACCCAACAATAAAAAAGCCAGATGGCTCCATCTGCAGAATATTTCTAAAGTATGACATATGTTTCATTTAATTCTTAAACTTTGTTCGCAACCAAAGAGGAAGTGGGGAAACACTTTTGTTTTATTCATACCTTCTGTCTTTAGTGGTTTTTTAAAGAGTATTTTTGAAGAACAGGTGAAGTGTGAAGTTATCTTTACAGCCTATTGTTATGCAGCATTTTAAGAAATGTGCAATATATTTGCTTTATTGTCCGTCCCTGGCATTCTTTTCATAGCAGTGTAACTGAATCTTAGTTTTATTAGTGGCATTTTATTCTGCAGGAGCAAGAGTGGAACATATGTTAGAAACCAAATTTTGCTGGGAAGAATATTTCTAATTTCAGGTACTGCAATCTCATAATTCTTTCAAGTTCAGCAACAGCGACATTTTGTCCATGTTCTGCCACTGAAACTGGAGTGCTTTGCTTGAAGTGTGGGTAAGAATTTAGCTCGCATGTTAATGGTTTTCAGGGGACACCAAAACTGGTGACAACCGTCAGCAAAGCTGTTGCTAAGAAAACAAAAATCTGACTGGATATTACAGTTCCACACATTTAATGGGGCTGTGACTGTACAATAAACTTTGAGTCTTGAGTTCCATGCAGAATTTCTAGCATATGTAGCAGGCATCTCTCATTTGTCTGCCAAGTTAACATGACCTATATTGCTAAGAAGTCATTAGGTAGGGGTGGGGGAACCTCTTTCAGCCTAAGGGCCAAATTCAATTTTGGAGAAACTCTCGGGGACCACATTCCAGTGGTGGGTGAGGCCCAAGGCAAAGGGGGTGGGGTCAAAATACAAAAAAATCCAGCAGGCTTAGTTACTGGCAGCAAGAGCTTTAAGCTAAAATATGCTATGGGATCGTATTATAGACCCACCCCTTTTTGCCTTTGGCCCCACCCACCCACCCACCAGAATGCAGCCCCCAAGAGCTTCTCCAAAATGGAATTTGGCCCTTGGGCTGAAAGAGGTTTGACACCTGGATGCTGGGTGGCAGTGGCACTGCCCTGGCCATTCCTCCTGAGCTTTCCTTGGCCAATCTCATCCTCTTGGGCAGAGTAGCTGCAGCAGTGATGCTTGCTTGTTGCTCTCCTGGGCTATCTGCCTTACCTAGTTGTCTTCGCTCAGTACATCACAGATGGCACCATTGGGAAAGACTGAGCAGGCAGAGAGGCAGGCAACCCAAGCCATACGCTCCAGCAGGCATCACACATGTATTGCTCTCTTCTAATGTGTCACATGCTTGTGCCACTACTGCTGTACTGCAGGCAGCATTTGTTTGAGTGGGAAGCATGCAGGCTCCAGGTGGAGTAGTGTGCAAGGTGTTGGAGCACAGAGCTCTGCACACAGTATGTGACCAACCCTGCACCGCCTAAGCTAGCCTGCTGCACTCAGGTGCATTGGAGGATGCTTTCCCACCACCAGTGTGCTAAAGTAACTGCCAGTCTGGGTTGGTTACTGTGTGTGGAGCCAGGATGCCATCTTGAGCTTTGCTGAAAATGGCAAAATGTCTTTGGATAGCCCTGCTCACCTCTGCCCCACTTCCTTGGACTTGAAGAAACTCACAACGTAGTTGCACCATTTAATAGGGTAAGAGTTCCTAGACGTAGCAGGGGGAAACATCACCACAGTAATATTGTTTTTGGCAGCATCACCATGGCGCACGTAATGAACAGCTTGGCCTTTGGGGGCATGTTAGCCTCTGTCACGGAACTCATGAGTACAGCAAGCAGCACTGATTCCCAACCCAGGTCAACACCAGCTTAAAAAATGAGCAACAAGTATGTTTAAAACAAAAGTGCGGAAATTATATTTACTTAGGAAGACTGTAGAAATCTTAGCTGTAGATGTTGACAGGAAGACTGTAGAAATGTTGACTGTCTGATTTCTCTGTAGAGTTTTGAAAATGCAGAAGTTGGTGACTAATAGAGACATTTCTGCAGTAGTGAATCATCTCTTCCTTTCTATCTCTTCTCTTTTCTCTCTCTATGATTCCCTCCTGAGGCCCTCTGCTCTGCTGGCACCAATCTCCCAGTTAAGTCTATGATTACCATCTTGGTTCACCATCTGTGCCCCTTTTCCTTGACCGAGCTCTGTCACTAGAATGCCTTCCCACCTGGCTCCTTTTCTCTATTACTACCTTCAAGAGATGCCTTAAATCTCACTCTGGCTTTCGCTGACTGACCGTAACCCATTCCAAATCTGTGGACAGGTCCTGTATTATCTTTTAAGCATTACACAGTACATAGTAGATATGTTCATGTTGAAGCTTAATATATTAAATTATTGTGATGAAGAAATACATTATGATGAAGTTTATTTTATTTATTACTTGATAGAAGATAAATTTAATTCAGAAACATTTATAAAGTAATCAAGTCAGATAGACTTTAGCAGATCCAAACAGTATTTCTTTTTACTATTTTTACACCTGGAGTTTTACCTCTAACTCTTCAAGGGAAATTCTGCAAGGATTTACTATGGGAAAAGAGGAATTTTACTGTTTATCCCTGGAAAGTTGCAAGGGCGGACAAAGCAAAATTACTGTACAAGTATTGGCAGAACAGGTCCATGGTGTCAGAGCAATTCTTTTGCCAAAAATAAAAATTCTCTAAGAAATCTTGGCTCCTGTATAAATCCCAGAAAGTGAACAATTTTGCTTTTGTGCTCATGTTGCATGAAATTTGCATCTGTTGCTCATAAGGTGGGGCGCAGAACTACATAGGACACTGAAGCCTCTATCCTAGCTACTAGAGAACTTACTCACTTATCCCTTTTACCTTCAGCATTTTCACCACTAGTGTGAATGTGTCTCACTTATCCAAAAGTACTAAATATTTGTGAAAGAATGAAAGAAATTTGAAGTTCTCAGGAAACTAAATTCTGCACAACACAATGGGCAAGTTTGAATGTAACTTGTCTCTTCCCTTCACACATGGGATTGGATCCAAGATCTGCCTTCAGCTGATGGAAGGCCTCCACTCACGGAAGTTGCATCTGCCTGATTTTGGGGGATCCCCTTCCCTTCTGCACCACAGCTCACCCCATTCAGCAGGGTCCCCTGACATTCTGCAGCATTTTCAGGGGGCTGGAGGGGCTGCTGTGGGGAGGGGTGGGGAGATCTTCTTCCACCAGCCCAGTTCAATGCACCTAAATCTGGTTCCATCCCTGGCTTCAGTGCTTTGATCTTGGTCTCTTTAATCCACTATTTCCCATTACATCCAAAATGGAGAACTGTGGTTTAATCCCAGTTTACTAATCAGGATCTTGAACCATAGCGTTTCCCCTGTGGCTTAAAGAGACCAGGGCCAAAACGCTGAAGAAGGAAGGGGAATATGTGGGTCCAAAGCTAATTCCTAGTTATGAAAAAAATATGATGTACTCAGCCAGGAATATTGTGTCTGAATCAGATGAGTATTTCTGAGCTGTCTGTGCTAGGATGTAATCTCTGCCATGAAAATTACTGAAGAAACTAAAGATGGCTTTCTCTTTCATTCAATCTTGCAAGTGGGTGTGAAAGCAACAAGTCAATCATCTACAGTACACAATGCACCAATAGATGTGTCATTTAATGGCCCTTTGTTCCTTTTCTTCTGAACAAAAAGTATGTTGGAACTGGAAGTTGCTGTTAGTCCTTGGAAAAAATCCGCTCCTATGAAAGCTTTCCAGTTCAAGAATCTGAGCCCAGAAAATAATTTGCACATTTAATTGATCACCGGTTGACTTGTTAGCCACTTCCTTTCATCTGTCCTGGCCGCCAAAACAAGGTATTACATTACTTATGCCATGGTTTAAAGCATCAATGCCAAGTTGTATTTATTTATTCACACCTCTTGCCAAGGAGAAAGATACATGTACAAGAAAAATGCTAAAACATATCCAATGTTTGCACTATAAGACCATATAAAATGTTTGCACTATATTTCTGTGAAGTCAAAATCAACTTTTGATAATCTGTTTACAGCCCATACTATGGTTGTAGGGAGCCTAATGAAATATGAAGTTAAAGCACACATATATGCAGGAAAAACAGTGAAATGGTGGGCGTTCATACACCCCAAACCAGATAAACTTGACAACTTTTTTTAAAAAAAGTCTGAGTAAACACCAGCTGCAGAGTTTGAAACTTCTATAGCAATTGGCTATGGGAGCTCAGTTTTCAATTGATTGAAATGAGCATTCCTAGCAATGAGCTTGTCTGCTGAGGTGTTATGGAATATGTATGAGCATTCCAACTTCTCCAAGGCTTAAAAAGAAACCTGTCAGCAGCACACAATTCCTAGGGACACATGGAGTTATTGGTTGAAAGAGGATAAGGAGAGGGAGAAAGAAGTAACGAGAAATAACTATTATAATGTTGAGCAACAGAGTTTTATGACAGCGGTGTGTAAATGGTGCATACAATGTCTGTATACAGGAATTGTGTATGAGTAGTGTGTATAGATGTGTCTGTGCCATGAGGCGTATGAGAGAAAGTGACATAAAAAAAAGGCATCACATGCAAAAAACTAAAAAACAAACAAAACTCATCCACACATTTATGTGAATCTCCACTTCTAACATAGGGAGAATACAGACAACCACTTAACAAGGGATAGCTAACCATTATGTGCATATAACCACTTGGTAAGCAGGTCATCTTCCAAGCTGTGAAGGCAATCTTAGCAAACTTTTGCACCTGATCAGAAATCCAAGGAGTCGTCCAGGGGAGTGGTCAGATTCTCCCTACCATTTGGCAGGACAATTCAGATGATCAGTTTACCAAGTAGTAAGTTACTCCTTGGCAAATGGCCCACCCAGTTCTCATAGATTCATAGATCATAGAGTTGGAAGGGGCCTGAAAGGCCATCGAGTCCAACCCCCTGCTTAATGCAAGAAACTAGAGGAGGGGTCTCCCATCCAAGTAATAACCAGGCCTGACCCCTCTTAGCTTTCCACACTCAGACAAGCTGAGCCAGCATGCAGGGCCGGATTAAGATAGGGGCTATTGGAGCTGCAGCTCCAGGCCCCTACCACAAAATAGGCCCACAATATAGGGACGCGCTCACCTCGCTCACCTGCGGGGTGTTGCCGGAGGCGAGCAGAGGTTGCCACGCTGGGCAGGGACTGGAGGAAGTGCGCGGGAAGCAGCCAAATTTTCACTAGGTACACACACGCACACAATGCCGGCTACGAACGTGTACCCCTCCCCGCCGAGATGTGCTGCAAGAAATTAGGGTAACTGTGGGGAGCCCTATTCTATTAATTAATTAATCAATTATATTTCCTGCCCGCCTTTGAGGGCAGGAACCCTCAAGGCGGCGTACAATAATAAAACACATACTAAAAATCGATAGGGTCTTTAAAAAACAGCCATTTATTCCTGCAAAATAATCCCTGGGGCCAGGCGCGAGATGGGGCGGCTCTCGTGATGAGGGATGCGCGCGCCGGCAAGCAACGGAAGGTCCCCGCCGGCCTTACTCGGCCAATCAGCTCCACGCGCCAGCCTTAAGGGAGGACCCGTTTTCCCTTTCCACCCCACAACATCTCGCCCTTCTCCTTCTCCCAGAGGGAGCTGCTGCGATGCCGCTTTACGAGGGCCTCGGGAGCGGCGGTGAGAAAACCGCGGTGGTGATCGATCTGGGCGCGGCCTTCACCAAGTAAGAGGCCTCCCCTCCCAGTCCTCGGTTGCCACCCCTCAGCCCCACCCTGCTGGGTTCCCGAGGCGGTGTGGCTGCTTTCCCACCACCCTTTCTTTGTTTATTATTTGTTCCATTTATCTTTTAAAATCCCAAGTATATATAACGCCCAAGGCGGCATCACACCGCCTTTCATTCCCTCACTCTTTTCCTCCACCCCCTACCTATTCTCTCCTATTCTCTCCATATTTTCAATATGTTTCTGTTTTGGCACTTTAATGGTAATTAAAATATTTAATTTGTTTTAATATAAAATTGCGTCTTCATTTTATTTATTTCCATAAAAAGGCTCACCAAAATCCTCAGCACCAGGCCCATAATGCTCTTAATCCGGCCCTGCCAGTGTGAGCCACAGGCCTGTATATTTGGTATAAAGTTACATAGCAAACATATCTATGAAATGCTCTCTCATTTCTTGAACATGCAATGCAACTATCCCTAATGCATATAATGCAAATGATGAATATGCGATGGAAACATGATTAAGAATCCAGACAGTTTGACTTTTATTTTTGTGGATCTCGCATTCAGTTGTTTACACATCCAGTTGTTTACATTTAATAGAGTAATTCGTTGCTGTCATAATGCCTTATAAAGGGCATTTCCAAAAGGTGCTGGCATTATATCCTGTTTTGTCCAATCATACAGGCATATCCTACTAACACTGAATACTGCTCCTTCATTTGGATGAATCGAGCTTTTCTGTGTAAATATTACCATGTACACTTTGCACAAAGGTTTTTTTTAGTCCAGGGTGGCATTTGTTAGCTGTTAGATTTGATGTGCAGCTGATTGAATGCCAGATCATCCTAATGTGCCCTGTTTTGCCCTCTAATGTTTTTCTGCCAATGTGTTTTTAAAGCAACAGACCCTCCCAGGTACCATTCCATTCAAAAAGTGCTCATCGCTAATGTATCCCCCTGACATGGCTCGTACATCATTAGTTCCTGCGCTTAGCCTGTTTCTGTTCATTTTCTGTGAATGTGACAGAAGAAAAATCTGACTTATGGAAGGACAAATACGTACTGTGATAGCAATATTACAATATTTATGTTGTACCACTATACGTCTGCAAAGCACTTTGCCAACATTAGCCACTTTAATACAGCAATTAAGCTTTCCATGCTTGAATATAATTTGAGGGGGAAGAAACAAGAGCTGACTGAATTGTCCATGCTATAGTTTTTGAACTGTGAATTAACCCTTTAAATGGTCAATATTTTGCCCCACACCCTCCCAGCCCATTTTAGTTTGCTGTTTCTAAGGAAACCACTGCAAAGAATCGAGTGGTTTGGGAGATGTGAATTTAACAGTTCCACTGTGGAGAGGAGATATGCAAGGGGCTGTCCCCAAGTCAAAACGCAGGATCAGGCCTAGCAGGAGTTGCCTGCCATTCTGCATTAAGGATGGATGGATCTGTCAATTGGTCTTACTTGGATGATATTTTTATTTTTGTTTTTTTGAGGTCAAGCTTTTTCCGTCCCATTTCCGCATGTGCTTGAGATTTATTTATTCAATACATTTTTATACTGCCCAATAGCTGAAGCTCTCTGGGCGGTTCACAACAGTTAAAACCATAAAATACAATAAAATATAAATATAAGATTTAAAACTACAGATTAAAAACAACAACAAAGCTAGCAGCAGTTCAAATTACAATAACAGGGTTAAAACAAATACAAGATTAAGATGATTAAAATGCCTGGAAGAATTTAGAAAGGTCTTCACTTGGCACCGGAAAGAGTACAATGTAGGCACCAGGTGAGCCTCTTTGGGGAGCTCATTCCACAACTGGGGTGCCACAACAGAAAAGGCCCTCCTCCTGGCAGCCACCTGCCTCACTTGTATTTTTTAAAAAAATCCATACTGGAATCTGTATTTTTATAATGTGTGCATTAATATACTTATTAAACATATTCATTTCTGGATGCATATACCCAGTGACTAAATCATATTTGTGCACATTTTGGAAATGTGTGCATTTTTCTTCCTGCATTTTCGCAAATGTGCATAAGTTGTCGAACACTGTGTGTGTGTGTGTGTGTGTGTGTGTGTGTGTGTGTGTGTGTGATGCATTGCCAGCTTGGAAATGTATACATTTCTGACTGCAAATTGTGTTCAGCTCTGCAAGATGTGAACTGGGTAAATCTGTTTTTTAAAAAAACGAAAAGCCCTGATGGACCAATTTTTTACACATCCCTATATCTGCCTCTGGAGGGTTGTGTGCTTGCTCTGGAGAGTTGTGGGCTGCAAATGGAGTGCAAAATGTCCACGCTTTGCTTTTATGCTGGCAAGTACCCCTCCCTATGCACAGCTCCCTAAAAGCTCCTGAGTAGTCCCAAAGGCCTCTGGGGCATCCAGTACTCTGTACAAAACATGCTGGATACATGAGCAGTGGCACAACAGATAATTTGCTTTTGCAACACATCCAACGGTATGCTCTGGAAATCAGACCCACCCCCTTTTCTGCATGCCCCACCCCCAGTCAGTGGGGCATGCAAAAAAGGCAATGGGGTCAGATTACAGGAGGATACGCTGGACATGCTGTAAAAGCACATTCACCTGGTATCTATGCACCTGTAACCAGGCAGGAGAGTTGGGGTAGCCGACAGAAAGCATAGCAACTCTGTGACACAGAGGGAAGGTAGCCAGAAGAAGTGGCTGTGGGTGAGCTCTCGTGAGACCCCTGCAGCCACTTCTTCTGACTGCATGGCTCTCTGCACAATGAGGCAAACAGAGGGTGGGAGGCTGTTCTAGAGAGCCCTGCACTGCAAGCAAGCCACTCTCTCATGGCGGCAGATGCCAAATGGAAGAGTGGCTGGCAGGGCTCTCCAGAGCAACCCCTGGAGGCAACAGCAGCTGTGGTGGGCCCTGCTGGGGGGGCAGGGGGGACCAGTGCAATTCACCACTCTGCTACCTGATGCGGGCACCTCACCTTGCTTCATGGGAGGGCCGTATCTGATCAGTGGTGCAGCTATGGCTGGATCTTGGGGCCAAAATCCAGGGCCCTGCAGCCCAGAGGGCCCACACATGACTAAGCAGAGAGCATCAGGACAGCAGAAGAAAACTCCATTTTATTCTTATAGTCATGACTTTGCGAGGATTTAAATGAGTTTAAAATGCAAAACTGCCGCCCATGCTCTGAGTGTTTTTGTTTTTTAAACAGGGTTTGCAAACAATTTTGCTGTTGTTCTAACACAGTGATGGCGAACCTTTTTGAGCCCAAGTGCCCAAACTGCAACACAAAACCAACTTATTTATTTCAAAGTGCCAACACTGCAATTAAACCTGAATACCGAGGTTTTTAGTTTTAGAAAAACAATTCATACAGTTGTCCGAACTAATTAACATCTTTTGTCTTAAAAGAAAAACACAATAACAGAGCTTTCAATGATACAAACAGTTTTTTGTTGAAAAAAAAATCAACTCAAAAAATTATTATAGTACTACATTGTACACATAGCCTGAAGGGAATTTATACAAACTTTTTAAATAATTAGGCACATGTATTTTTGGATAAGGGATTCTCAACTTGTAATATGATTATATGCCAGACTGAAATTGTACGGGGCAAGCTTTACCCCGGGTCCTTTCCCTGCTTCTACAGGTGTCGGATTAGTAAAAGTAAAAGTCAACCAGTACTAGGATGATCAAGATAAACAAGAAAACTAAACGTGCTTAACACATTTTAAACACTTTATGTCTTGGACTGCAAACACTGCATTAGGTAAAAGTTTGCATTGGGCATGCTTTTGCACAATTAATGTGATTTTTGCTATTGCATGCATGCTGATAATTTGTCAAACCTTGGCTCATACTCCGTTAGTTTGAGAGCAACACATGCAGCACTCAGGTCAACTGTTAGGGCTTTACATCCAAGCCATGCTCTGTGCATCATTCTTCAAAATCTTTTAAATGTGATAACAATGTAGAAAAGAATTCTGTAACAGGAATTCTAGAATAAAATCATTCTGTTCCACACTGTGAGAAAGAACAAAATCATTAGTGTTTTGCAGAAGGGGACAGTCTTTTCACGATCTGGTGACCAATGGCTCGAGTGCCCACAGAGAGGTCCCTGCGTGCCAGCTGTGGCACCCATGCCATAGGTTCGCCATCACTGTTCTAACATATCAGGAAAGTGGAAGCAGTTCTAAAGAATGGCATGGCAGCTAGAGTGGGGGAAGAGAAATGTTGGTTGTATGCTTCACAACTGAAGTGACACACATAACTGTCTAAAGGGGGGGGGGGCATAAGACCATTAAGTTCAAAATCTAAAACTGCCTAGCTGCAGTACTGAATAGAGAGACAGAGCAGGAAAAACAGAGAGAGAGAGAGACGAGTTGGAAGCAGACTTGGTTAAATAAAGGACTTTGTATTATACAACTCTTGCCTGATTCTTCTGTGGTTGCAAACATCACTTGAAACACACCTGAAATTTAGGAATGTATGAGAAATTCAGTTCAGTTAATTTTTGTACAGGATTTGCCCAGTTCGCACCTTTCGAACCGAACACAGACTCAAACACAATCTGCGGTCAAAGTCTGTGCATTTCTGATACGGATGCGAGTTAGAAAGAGCTTCAAGATGGAATTTGGAGAACTTTGGCCAGTTTGAGTTTTACTGGTTTGCTCATCCCTACTCAACACCCACCCTACACACCTCTCCAGTACCAGTACCAGGCTCCAATAATGTCGTTAGTGGCCATGAAATTTAACACCCTGATCTTGAACTTGGAAGTAAAACCCATTAAATTTAAAATGCCTTACTTAGGAAGCCATCCTACAACTCCTAGTCAGTGTCTGAGTGTCTGAGGAGCCATGGTCTACTTTGGATTCCTAGATCCGAGGTCGGAGACAGTGCTCTGACCTCAGAGGGGGGAATTGGAGCTCCAACTCCGCTGCCCCTCACAGCTGGCACAGAAAAAAACATGCTGGCTGTCTCTCCAATGCCAGCAATGTGACCTCAGAGAGGGGGAAAGGGGGCATTTCGGTGGACAGGGATGGGAGGAGACTGGAGAGGCCAGGATGAGTTATCCTGGGGCCTCTCCAGCCTCCTTCCCTCCCCTTCCAAAACACTTTTGCCAGACAGGCAAAAAAGCCCTTCTAGCAAAAAAAAGCAGGGCAGGAGGATGGGGAGACAGAGATCACCTCCGCCACGCCTCCTGCCCTGCATAGGATGATAGTAAGCCTCCAAGTCCAGGGGCTTACAATCAGAGGCAGAGGGTGCAACCCATAGGACTGCACCCTTAAAATGGTACGTGGGTTTTTCGTGTATCTATTCATTGACAGAGAACCCTCAGTAGCAGACTGTGGCAGGTTTGCTAAATGTTTCGGGGACAAAATCACTCGTATTTGTTATGACTTAGATTGCACAGTTCAGACAGTTCAATCCACAGAAGTATTCAGGGCACTGTCTCGTTGGATATTGTTGGATGATTTTCAGTTTTTTGGGCCCAAGGATGTGGACAAGCAAGGTACTTGGTAAAATTTGACAAACGGTATGTTTGCTCCTCATGGCTTGTTATATCTAGTAGGGAGGCGATGACTAGCTGGGTCGAGAGATTATCACTTGTTCCTTATGGGAGGGAGTGGTCCCAGCCTCTTTAAAGGAGGCAATAGTGAGACCACTACTGGTGGGGAAAAACCATCCTTGAACCTGGAGGATCTGAATAATGAAAGACCAGTGGCTAACACCTATTTCCTGGACAAGATGTTTTAGTGGGTGGTATCCAATCACTCTTGGATTAAATGGATTTTCTAGATTAATTTCAATTGGGGGTTTAAGCCTGGTTTTGGCACAGAAACTGCCTTGGTCACTCTTTGGCAAAAGAGGGACAGGAGGAGTGAGACCCTGTTGATTCTCCTGGACCTCTCAGTGACTTTCCATACCACCAACAATGCTTTCGTTCTGGAGAGGCTGTTTGAGTTGGGTGTGTAGATGATATGGCTTTGCAGTGGTTCCACTCATACTTGGACATTTCCAGAAGGCGCTGCTGGGGGACATCTGCTGAACTCCATGGTATGTACACTTTGGGGTCCTGAAAGGTTTCATCCTGTCCCCCATGCTATTTAACATCTACATGAAACCACTGAATGACATCATTCAGAGATTTGCAGCTCTGTATCTCATTCTCATCAGATCCAGATGAGGCAGTGGAAGTGCTTAATCAGTATCTGGCCATGGTAAAAAGATTCAGTTGTTGCACTTGCCTTCAGAAAGGAGAGGAGCTGAGTCAGCGATTCGGGGTCTGTTTTGCCACTGCTGCTTAATATTGCTTGATAAACTGATCTTTCCATACTCTCATCTAGGTTTCGACAAACCTGGAAATTACCTATTTGATAAAATATATGCATCTGCCATTGAAAGTAACTGATATATGAGACTGATTTGAAAAGCTCAGGCCCACTCCAGTCTGTAGCCATAAATAATGAATAATGGTGGGGGGTTTCCTTCCCCCCTCCACCCCCAATGTCTTTATTTGTAAATCTGTGATATGGCTTTGGCTAATGATGTATCTATCCTCTTTACAATCCACTTGATATGTGAGCAAACACAACAGTGAATTGCACCATAAATTACTTTAAATCCCAAATCAGGTGATCGACTAGGTCAATATTACAAATAAAATGTGCCTTAACACTTTATCTAATTACAGTGAGTTTTCACCCCTTCCATTCCATCATGAATATTCCAGATCATGCTGCCTTCTGTCCACTACTTCAGAGTGCAGTTACTCAGCAGTAAGGGAGAGGCACTTTGTATATACTCAGAAACATACTTTATGGCTTTTGACGTTCCACCACTGAAACCTGGAAGCAAGTCCTAAAGCCTTATCCTAATCAAGCTCTGTCCCTTTCCCTGCCAGATCAAAAGGCAACATAGGACATTTTAAGCAGTGCTTTTTTTCTGGAGAAAAGGGTACCGGAACTCTTGGATTACATTTCCTCGGGAGTAGATGGCGATTAAATTGTAATGCAATTAATAGAAGAAAAGGTGCTGGAACTCAGTTCCGGTGAGTTCCACCAGAAAAAAAGCCCTGATTTTAAGCATATAGTTCAGGGGGTGGGATGACTTGTCTCTTTTGTAGTCTACTTAAAAAACAAACATACCTAGAAATCCATGTGTTTTAAATTTACAAGATATGGTACAAGTGATCCACAGGATCACTTACCAGTACAGACATCACTAATCTGTGTTGTGATCCTGCCTTGTGCAATCGGACCACAGCCCATGTGGTCTAGCACTCATACAAGAATCCCAGGAACCAGGAGGTGCTAGACAAGGGAGGGAGGGAGGTTGAACCTCTTTCAGCCCAAAGGCTGAATTCTGTTTTGGAGAAGCTTGCTGGTGCTGCATTCCATTGGTGGGTGAGGCTGAATGCAAAAAAGGTGTGGCCAAAGGCAAAGGGGTGGGGCCAAAATACTAGCATATTTTAGCTTAAAACTCTTACTGCCAGGAACTAAGCCTTGGGAGAAGCATTTCAACCTTTTAGAATGGGGTGGGGGAACTTGCCAAAAAAAAAAAAAATCACCATACCATCACTGACACATTGATGAAATCTTTCAAGGAGATGGAAATGACGTTTATAGATAGTCCATGTTTCGCAGGCATACAATAAAGTTGGTAATACAATGGCTTTATAAACCATTATTTGATATAATAATAATAAATTATTATTATATTATTATATTATTATAATAGTAATTACATTCTTGCACTTTTTATTTGAAATAATAATAATAATAATAATAATAATAATAATAATAATAATAAATTATTATATTATTATTATAGTAATTACATTCTTGCACTTTGTTCTTGCATAACATATCTGCACTTATGGTCCATTGATTTGTTCTGTTTGAACCCAGAAGCTTGACACCCCTGACTGAAGGTGATGATCACCTCCCTCTGCCAAATGAGAAAACTGGAGAAAACTCACAATATAATGATGTCATGTCACATGATGTGAGTGCTCTTAATAGTTGCAGGGTAGGGGCCGGAGGACAACTTTGCCATGAGATGTCATTTTCAGCAGCATCCTTATAAGAATGCTCAAATTACCCCCTTACACATTCCTTGAACATGTGAGATGAGGGAGTGGGGTTGCACACTTACACACTGGCCACCCACCCCCAAACATTGATGCACCCACTGGCCGGGCATCCCAGCAGCCTTGCTTGCATGGATGTGTGTGTTTGTGTACGAGAGAGTGAGTGTGCACCCCACTTTTTGCTTTTAGGAACATAGGAAGCCGCCTTCCTATGTTCCGCCATAGGAGTCTGACCATTGGTCCATCTAGCCCAGTATTGTTGACACTGACTGGCAGCGGCTCTCCAGGGTTTCAGGCAGGATTCTTTCCAGGCCCTACCGGGGGGCCAAGGATTGAACCTGGGACCTTCTGCATGCAAAGCATGTGCTCTGTCACACTGAGCTATGGTCCCTCCCGACAGCACCTGGTATTCCAAGGCGGTCATCCATCCAAGTACTAACCAGACCTGACCCTGCTTAGCTTCTGAGATCAGATGAGATCGGGCTGTTCAGGGCTGCTCAGATGGCTGTTTTGCCATGCCCACTGCTGACATGTAGCCCCACAAAAGCTTAGCCACAAGGGAATGTGGCCTTTAGGCTAAGAAAAAGTTCCCAAGCCATGCTGTACAGCCTATTCCTCTTTGTGCACATAAGGGATCTGTGGACTGGAAACCTAATCCAGCATTGGAATTAGAAGCAGACAAGAACTGGAGATGGGCAGACTTGCAAGCCCTTTGTTTTTCACAGAGGCTGGTGGAAAAGTCGTATACTTTGTATGAAAGAATCCTGAGCCTGGGAATTTGAGTGTCAGAACTGAAAGGTGCTCTCAATCCTTCCATACAAAAATCCATCCCTAATTACCCAAAGCTTTCTTCATTTTAGCAGTATAATTTTGGGGCATCATTTTGCTGCTGCGGTGAGATATCCTCACCAATTTCCTTCAAATTGCCCAGATATCGATCCAGATCTCTCTTCTTCCCAGATCTCTGAGTGCCTCCTAAAACTAGCCAATCAGAGAAGAGGGTGAGTGGGAAAAGTTGCTATGGCCAAACCCCCCCCCCTCCCAGATGTTTCCTGCCTCTCTGCAGCTTCCACGGTTAGTGTAGCCATTTGTGTGGCTGCAATGTTAAAATGTCTTCTGCTGGGCAGACAATGCTTCCAGCTTATTGCAGGATCCTCCTTGCCTTCCCTGAGTCACTGTACATTCCCCCCAACCACAGGTATCTTGTGCTCCCTCAGAGTCTGCCCCCATTTTAAGAACCACGGCTCCAACCATTCTAATTCTGAAGTAATTTCATTTAAGCGGATGGGCCTACTCTAAGAGGATGTCTTGGTAAATTCTTCTTTAAGGCTTCTTCGTCTCTCCATCACATGAATCTGATTTGGGCAGGGTGATATTCTTTTCTAAAGAACGTAGATATATCTGTTCCTACCTTTCTGGAAATTTGGACTTCTAAATCTGGAAATCTGAAAGAAAGATTCCACCTCCAAGTTGTAGGGGGAAGGATAGGGAGGTAGGGAGATTATAAATGTTTTTTATGTATAAAGGATATAATGGCATGCCATTATATCCATGCATTAAGGCAGGGGTTCTTAACCTGTGGGGTACACCTCCCCAGGGGAGGTTTGGACTGACTCCAGGGGAGGTGTGAGTAGCCCCTCAACTATAAATTGTTTATTTTACAAGTACATAGCAGCGCAGCTTGGCGGTCGGCCCAACCTTATTTCTTTCTACTAATCTTAATTAATTAATTAATTTATGAATCGCCCATCTGGCCAGACATCCGGCCACTCTGAGCGATGTACAGTCCAATAATCTTGGGAGCTACGCCATTCATTTAATTGAATATGCTTTTTTTTAGTCCAGAGACAGAGGATAAACTAAAAAATGCAAACCAGTCCTGCCTAAGCCTAAATTTTGGGCCGTTAACACATGGGAGGCATGGGTCATAAGATTTTTCACAAGGGAGGTGTGACACCAAAACCACTGCATTAAGGAAACTAAAGGGTACTGAATATGGCTATGTTGGTTGCCACCTGGTGACTAAGTAGCAGAAGGGCTTCTTAACGTTAACCCAAGCCTACACAATTGGTGACCCACCAAGCTGAATGCAACCCAGAACCAGAGGTGAGAAATTCTTTTTCTGCCAAGGACCATGTCCCTTCAAGTGTAATCTGTTGTGGTGGGGGGAGCACATTCCGATGGTGGGTGGGGCCAGAGCCAAAAAGAGGCAGAGCCACCTCTTTCCCCTCTCTCTTTATGACACTCCCTTCTCTGTCTTTCTCCTTTCTCCCCCTTTCTTTCTGACACCCCTTCTATCTCCTCTCCCCCCCCCCCCCGTTCAGGGGCAGATTGCTCATGCCAGAGGTCTAAACCGGGGTCCCTAACCTTTTTGGACCCATGGGCAAATTTGGGAATTTGAGAAACTGCTGTGGGCACCACCAGAATATGCCTAGTCAGTGCGTCTACCTGTCACATCTATGAATCTTAGGCTGTGTCTTATTCAGCCAAAAAAACAAAAAAAAATGTTTTGTGTCTATTGGATACTGCAACGTCTCTTTAATAAGGGATTGTCTAAATCAGCTAATTGCTGGTGGTGCAATACAATGAATGCTTCTTTTAAAGATACATTTTGGCAATCTCCAGTAGTTGCTTCTTTTTGGAAGAAGGTTATTACAGATAAATTTTGTATCGGAACAGTCTTTAGTACTCATTGATGTACATGCTGTTTTACAAATGTAAAGGGAAATGATTCTCTGTGATCTTTTGACAGCTAAAAGACAAAATTAGAAAGATAAACACTCACCTCCTATAACACAATGGATTGAGGAACTTACAAGACTTTCAATATATGAATGGGTGGCATAGACGCCAATTCAAATGGATATTTATTTGGATATTTGGTCTGCTTTTTCTGAAGCCTATGTATAATTGGTAGAAAGTTGTAAGCATTTCATACAAATTCATGTATGTATTTTTTTTTTTAATGGAAAAATTAAGAAAGAAAAATTTGGGTACCCCAGGGCACCACGTTGGAGACCTCTTTGTGGATGCTATTAGAGATCCCTGGTCTAAACTGATTGCTTGCAGAGGCCAAGGGCCACAGTTTGCCTTCCCCTGCCATAAACAGGGACCAAGCATGGTGGGGAGGGTACACTTTACTGGAGTCCAGAACTGTAATGGGACTCAGCCCAGGCTGTAGTCCCATTGCCATGAGGAAAAATTGAGAGTTAATTGTAGATCATGCTTGAGGAAATGCATGGAAGCTTATTTCCCTGTATCTATTTAACTATCATGCAAGTCTTATGAGATTTGCTTGAGCCAATCAGAAGCAGTGTAAGAGCAGGATAACCACTGAGTTGCTGGAACAGGCCCTTCGCTTGAACAGAGAGGATCTGCTTGTGTAGTTAAAGTAGAACTGGATGTTTGAGAGGCAGAGAGATTTGTGCTTCCCTATGAGACATGGTCTCCCAGGAATCACCATACCCAGAGTTCCTTGTGCATAGGCAGGAGGGAGGCAGTAAGCACCATAACCAGTAAGCACCATAACCAGTTCCATTAATCCCAGGGATAGTGGGAGGCAAAGCTGCTGGTAAGATTTACAGGCTCCAAACGTGTGAGTAACTGTCTAGTTTACATGCATGCACACGCGCACGCACACAACTGTCATGTCTAGCTATAAATACAGATCAGGCACCAGAAACATAAGGAGTTTAAAGAAAAGGAACTAGAAGAAACTAAAGGCCACCAGATAATTCTCCAGTGTTTCAGAAAATAGACAAGACCTTTCTGCAGTGTGGCTGAGGCAATGCATTAATTAGAGAAAATATGATGAAGAAAAGCTGCCAGATGGATCATGCAACTCCAGTCTAAAGCTTTCTTATTTATTTATTTATTTATTAAATTTTTAATTTTTCACATCTTACAAGTACTAATGAATACAACAACAAAAAATACAACATAAACATTGCGCACCCCCCCACCTCTTGGGACCAAGTAATATTTCTCACCCCAATTTGTGTGTGTGTGTGTGTGTGTGTGTATTTATACAAGCTATTATTCTATATTCCAAAAATATAACAAATCTTGACAAGGTTTGTTCCCCCTCCCCTTTACCAACACATAATCCAAAAATTTGCCCCAAATGTTCACAAAGGTGTCTTTCTCCAATTGTCCTTTTTGACACTTAATATTACAAGTTAATTTATCATTTAGCGCGATATCCCATACCTCTTTATACCATTCAGTAATTGAAAACACATGTTGAACCTTCCAATTCCTAGCTATCATTAATTTTGCTGCTGTTAACAAATTCACAATCAATTCTTTTGTATTTTTTAAACAAACTAACTTTTCTGTAATTGTTAACAATGCTAATTTTGGGCAGACTTCTAATTCCATTCCAATTATTTCTGATATTTCTGCAAATACTTTCTGCCAAAATTCCAGAACATTTTTACAGCTCCACCACATGTGGGCATACGTACCTTTTACATTACATCCTCTCCAACACAATGCGGAGCAATTTTTATCTATCCGATTTAATCTTACTGGAGTTAAATACCATCTCCATACCACTTTATAAAAGTTCTCTTTTATCCTAGTTGACATAACTCTTACAATACACCTATCCCAAATATTTTTCCAACTTTGTTTTGATATTTCCTCATCAAATTCATTATCCCATAACACTTTAAGAGAATCTTTATGCTCTTCTTCATTTTGTAACATCGTATATAAAACCTTTGTTGTGCCTCTTGTTGAAACATTACCTTCTATAGCTTCTCTAGTCAAAACTATATTTTCAAAATTGGTTAGTTCTCTTTCGCTGTCCATTCTTGTCCTCCACTTCTTTAACCACAATTCCAATTGCATTGAATTTAACCATGATATTCTCTCTCTTCCTACTATTTCTATTATATGTTCTCTAGTCTTCAATTTTTCCACCCAATCCATTAATTTAATCACCTTTTTTCTCCTTAATATAGCTTCTAGATGTCTTACATTTTCTGGAAAGTCCTCCATGGCCACTACCGGAGTTAACGGGGATACCTCTGGTGTAAAAATTTTCCTCGTGCAATCCAACTCTCTAACATATTCCTCAAAAAGGGATTTTCTAGTCCTTTTATAATATTATTTATATTTTTCTTAAATAATATATTCACCATCATGTTTCCTAATTCTCGTGATTCTAGTTCCAACCACATTTTGTCTTTCCCTGCTATAATGTCCAAAATATGTCTTACTTGGTTGGCTAAATAATATCACTTTATATTAGGAAGACCTAAACCACCTATTTTTTGCGCTTTATACCAACTATATTTATTAATCCTTGATCTTTTCCTTCCATTACAATATTCATTAATAATTGATTGCCAATCTTTAATTTCTTTTTCTATAATCTTTACTGGTAACATCCTAAACAAAAAGTTTATTTTAGGCAAAGTCTAAAGCTTTCAAGAGATAGTCAGGTAATATCACACAATAAGCACCACCACATTCAGAAGAAGAATTATAAAAGCAGGTGAGGCATGCCACGCTATCTGATCTATGTTGTTGTTTTCCAAAGATTCAGGCTTCTGGTCTAAACACATAACAGATTTTATCTCTCAAAAAAAAAAATTGTTCTGACATCCTGACTTGTGAAGAAATTAAGAAGTTCACAAAGTCAATGCCCAAAGACCTTGGTGGGTGTTATTTTCCTGAATTTCTTCTCAGATGTAAGATTTCCAAGAAGAGACAAGACAGGTTAAGCCACCTAAGCTGTTTTGTCTGTTGATCTTACGCTTGCAAGAGAAATTGACTTTGGGGAGATAATTCACAATTTTGCAATGAAAAGGCAAGAAAAATAAAGCGTTAAAGTGAATTGGTCTTTTTATAAAATGTTCGCACCCACGTTGATCCATTAGAATTTTTAAAAATCAAAATATCAACAGGATAGTACATTTATTGGGACCAACCAAAGAGTTACAAAACAAGCTTTGTAGGACTCTTCTTCAGGCTGGATGTTACGTTAAACAAAAAGAATGTTGGGGCATGGTAAAAAACACACACCGAATGACTGGGTTTGCAAGACACGCTAAGCCTCAGTAAGTTAATTGCTACTGAGGCTTAGCATATCATGCAAACACAGCAAGGGTTAGTTAGGGTGGTTAAGGAGAGTCTACTTAACCGTCCTACTAAGCCATGGGTTGCACTAGGGTTTAGAAACCCCGGGTAGGGTTAGCATGTCATCTGAACCTGGACAGCATGCTAACCCCCTTACAAGCCAAAAAGGCACAGAGCCCCATGGCAAGAGTGGCAAACAAGGACTGTTGCTCTGGCCAAGCCACATTTGGCGCAGCTGTCATCAGCTTTCCCACATGCTCCTGCCAATGTCCTACATCAGCAGGAGCGCGTGGGGAAGCAGCCCTGGTCCACCATGTGCCACCTTCTTAATCCCCGTTCGGGGTTTGGGGGGCCCAGTGCACATCAGGGGAACCAGCTGCCCAGCCTCGCTTCCTCTCAGGAAGCGAGCCCAAGTGCCTGAATCCCACCCGCCGCAGTTGCATGCCTCCTCCTCTCTAAGCCCTGCTTGGAGGAGCAGTGCCGCCAGGATCTGTTGCAGTGTTGCATGCCCCCTTCCCAAGCAGGAAGAGGGTGCACGGCAGACCCTGCTGCTGCCACAGTGCTCCCTAGCAAGGGCAGGTTAAACCCGCACTTGCTAGGGAGCGCTGCGATGACAGTGGCAGCAAGGGGGATTAAGCAGCACACGGCCAATCCCCCTTGTTGCTGCCGCTGCAGTGCTCCCTGAGAGGGCAGATTTAACCTGCCCTTGCTAGGGAGCACCGCAGCAGTGGCGGCGGCTCCTGCTCTCAGACCCCGGCTCGCACCCACCTCCTGCGGGTGCCACATAGAGAGTGAGGGGGCAGGTGGGGGGCCATTCTGTCTGTCACCTGCACACATGTGTGGGTGGCAGAGAGAATAAGCCCCTACCCACCGCAAGAGTAGCTCTCGGGCTTAAAATGTTTAGTATGTTTTGTGCAGGCTTTGAAGTACTAAATGGAAGGGAGTCTTTTTTTTTTTCTTTCTTCTTTTTTTTTAAGTAAAAAGATGGCTTACGTGCCTCTTCTGCTTTGTTAGCCATGACTTATCTCTTAATTTTTTTAAATTAAAACTGAAGGAGTTTCTGTTGGATAGATAGAAAGAAATAATGAGGGACAGAGAGAATAGCCCCCCTCCCGCCCCCCAAGTTGCATTCCCCCTGCCCTCAGTCCCCTTCCTCCCGGGCACCACTGTCAAGCAGCACCCAGGGGGAAGGGGAAAGGAGGGTGGCGGGAAGCGTCCCCACTGCTGGGCTTACGTAGGAGTGATCCCAGGAGAGGGAGCGTTTTAAATCACAGCCAGAGAAGCAGCCACAAGCAGTCCTGCTTGCGGCTGCTTCTCCAGCCACAATTTAAAACACTCCATCAGGTCCCTCTCCCAACCCCACCAGCGAGAGACGCCATCCGGGTTGGGAGAGGGACCTGATTCTCCCTGGCAGCACCGTGAACCACGAGGGGAGCCCATGACAGCTGCCGAAGGTGTTGATTGGGCACTTTTTGGCAGCAGTAATCTCCACTCCGCTCCTCTCAGTGCTCCCGTGCAGTGTCCTCTGGTATTCCAGCAGGAGGACTGAGCGGGGAAGAGGCAGTGCCTCTGGACCCCCACTGCGCCCGATCATTAGTCAGGGCACAGCTGGCGCCTGGGGCAACTTTTAAGCCCACAGAGGCTACAGAGCCTGTGTGGGCTTAAAGTGTTGTGCAAACCCACCCAATTTGGCCCATGGTCTTATTTCAGAAATGAAGAAAATGTTATTTTAGAATTAAAATAGAAACATTTATTTCATGCCTTATGAGAATATATGGATGGGATTTTAGTATGTGTGTGTGAGGGAGAGGGCTCCTTGTTTGTACCGAGCCCCCAGAACTGATGCTTGGTCCTTGGCCATATAGCATATATTGTTTTCTTCCAGTTCTTTGACAACCCTCTTTTTTTTCTTTTCTTTTTTGCAATCCCAGGCAGAAAGTTTACTGAACCCATCGTGGGCTGTGTACATTGGGCTTGATTTAGTCTTATTTATTACATGTATATCCCTCCCTTACTACAAAGCTCAGGGCAGAGTACATAGGACACCCTTCACCACCCAAAATATTATTCTCATGTGAGGTAAGTTTAAGCTGAGACATAGTGACTGGCCCATGGTCACCTAATGAGCTTTTTAGATGAGTGGAAAATCTGGGCTCAAATTTCCCAATTCTATTCCATCCACAGCACCCCACTGGCTTTCTTAAGATGATGGGTCGCATATTGGGGATAGTCTACATAATGAATAAGCTGTACTGAAAGACAAATGACACCAGCTTAGACAGGAAATGGATACTTTGCCCCGCCCACCTGTTTGCTGCATGATTCCATTTCTAGAGTCTGAGCCTAACAATTGCAGGTTCAAAAGTTCCAAGGCGGTCAGCACAACCCGGGATCAGGCAAAAGGCAAAGTCTCAACAGTCCAGGTAGCAGGCAATGAGGTCCCAAGCCAACACAGCTGACAAGGAGCAGGAAGAAGGATAGTCAGAGTTCAGTCCAGAAGTACTCACACCAGAAATTACTCAAGGTTGCAGTCCAGCATCAAGACCAGGGGAGGTGGATTTGGGGAGGTCTGGTCAATGTTGTTTCCAACTCTCTCAGCCTTACACTGCTGCTTTTTATGCAGAGGCTGTCAGAGCCACACCGAAACTACAGCTGTGAGCAAGCCTAACGCTCCTACATGCAGGTAGACCTTTTCTCACAAGAAGGCCTCTAGTTCAGTCTAGCAGTCCTTCTGAGTTCCTGTCTTTTCAGGCAGCATCTCTCCTGAGGGCTTGGGGGTTTCTCTTCCTTTACCTCTGAGCAGGGCCGGCGCTACCGCTAGGCAGACCCAGGCGGCTGCCTAGGGCGCGTGGCGGAAGAGGGCGCAGAGTTTCTGCGCCCCTTCCTCGCCTCCGGCGCGCTCCTGCCCTGCCTGCCGCCTCCGCCGCGCCTCCCTGCCCGCTTGCCGGCCGCTGCCGCCGCCGCCGCACCTCCCCCCACGTGTGCGCGTGTGCGTGCGCGTGCGCGCCCGCGCGCCCGCCCGCCAACCACCTACCTACCTTCCCGTCGTAAAGCGCGGGGGTCCCATCGCGTCAGAGGAGGAGGCGGCGGCAGCAGCAGCAGCAGCAGCAGCAGCCAGCAGCGGGGGCGGGGGGAAGGTAGGTGGTGGTGGCGGCGGCGGCGGCGCGGGGGGGGTTGCAGAGCAGGGCTGCTTTGCTCCGGAGCCCCCCCCCACGGCACGAGGGGGGGCACTAAATATAATTTGGCCTAGGGCGCCAAACAGCCCTGCACCGTTCCTGCCTCTGAGGCAGAGTTTTTGTCCTCTACAGATGATGCCCTCATTGTAGTCACTTCTGAGTGCCTGGGCTCTTTCTGGTCCACCAGCAGATCCTGGGCATGGCTGGTGGTTCCTGGTCCTCCAGCTCTTTCTCAGAGGAGAAGTCTTTCAGCAGGGATAGGACATCATGTTGAGTGTGGAACCAAACCATGGTGAAGAAGCTCCCACACCACTGAAGTAACAGGAACACTGAAGTGACATGACTCAGGCCACAGGTATTTGCAGCTGTATTAGATTACTAAGATCCCACTGTATTAGGACTGATCTGCAATTAGGGAAACTACTGAACGTTGTCCTGAAATAAAGTCTCTTTAGCTGCTCTGGTGGGAATGGATAACTTAAGGAAGTTATCATTTCTTTAAAGGAAGTTGTTCATTATAAGTAGCAGGGAAAGCTTCTGAACACAGCTGTTCTTATTCTATGTATACATTGTTGACACTCAATAATTCACAGACACTAAGGTACACTTAGGCACTTGGACTTGACAACAGGTTATTGATGTTCCTGTTGGTTATGAGGTGAGGAAATCACTAGGCTTTCCCTTCATTTCTTTGAAGACCCAGCTGGAAATGGGGCAATCCATTCCTGCCTCATAAAGAAGCTGATAAGGCCCTGGGCCCACACAGCAAAGGGAGAAACAGCAGACCATTTGTGGTAGAAGATGAACAACTTAAACTGGAATGGAGCCCTTTTGCACATGGATCCCTCAGCCCACATAAGTACATGTTCATGTTGATTTCCTCTCTGTGCGATGGGAACCATAATGTTGCTACCCTTCCATTCATGCCCAGCTTATTTCTTTAGCTTTCAGTAAAGCCAAATTTCCACACTGCCTTCTAAAAGAAGGGGAGGCCTTGATCTCTTCTGGATTAATTAGGTGAGGCGGCTATAAAACCCACAAACCAGAGTGGACCAAATTCTGCAACTTCCCCATGCTGCCTGCGGAGTTTTCTTCAGATAATGAAACACAGGCGGTGCATGGAATGGAAGAGACAGAGTAGCAGCAGCAGTTTCTTTTCTCCAGTGGTAGGGCACAGCGTGTCTGTCAAACAGCCAGTGCAGCTCGTTCCTAAAAAGAATGGTTCTGGCCAGCTGCTTCGAAGGCGGCGATTTCTCCTCCCAACCCATACTGTACAGATAATTAGTGTCTTGGTATTCTTGGGCATGTATTATCCACTGATTGAATTGTTTTATTACCTATCCAAAGGTCACCACCACACAGAAGCGGCTGCAATTAAAATACTAAGAAAGAAGATAAGTAAAAATACAACGTGTAATACAGCATAAAATGTCTCAATGTCTCCTTTTCAACTCGAGTTTGAAATTACAAAATTGCCACTGAAAATGATATCCCCGTGACTAGTTCTTCCCTGCTCCTCAGTAAAATCTACTGAAATTCACAGTGATATCACAATACTTTGTGACATGGGATGAGTTTCCCTGCCCGCACCAGCACTGGCCAATGATCTGGAGCAGGAGTGGGGAAATTCATGGTATGATGCCATCATGCCATGTGATGAGTTTCACTAGACATGACAGGATAGAAGAAAACCAATACAGTGAGAGCATTTTTCAGGCCAGCCTTCAGTCTTCCAGTACATATAGTTATACCCTAGCAATTAACACAAGCAGGGAAATCAGAATGCAACTTCTAGTTTCCATATACAACCAATGCTGCATGCCTGAGCAACCCTTTTGTAAGTCTTCATTTGCCTCTGAAAGAGATGGATCGCAGGGATGTTCCTTATGGTGGGAATTCCAGAGGCTCGGCACAACCACTGAAACGTCCCTCCTATGAACATCCCTTAAATACATCTTCCAGATTGATGGAACTTGTAGAAGGACCTCTGCAGAAGATCGTAGTGGCAGTTAATTCTGCTGGAGACATTCCTGAAGATATTGTTGGTGTTGAAAGACATTTGTAATCCGTGTGCTAGCCTTGCCAGGCGTTCCACACACAGCAGCAGAGTATCTCCCACATGGCAGCAGACCCAGTAATGACCGAGCTGTTCAGCCACTCCAATTGCAGATTAATCCAGGACACAGGAATCACTCTGTAACAGCAACAGGTCTATTTTACCCATTTATTTACTTATTCCAAGTAAGCACTACAGAGTATACATTCCCTAGATACAGTCCATGTGCAGAGTATAAATGCATAGCAAGCATTAGTCCAGTGGAGAGAAGTAGAACTTCACCCCACCAATACAAATCGTTACATTGCAGCAGTTGCAAGAACAAGAAGAAGAACCCAGGAGCAAAGCTAAAGTTCTTCCCCTTAAAATGGCTTCTGTCTGGAGCAGTTCACTATGTCAGAGAAAAACAAACACGTGACAGTTGGTTCCCAGAGCTCCTTTCCCAGGCTGGTCCAGGAATAGTATGTTCCTGGCTGCAGACATAAACAGAACTGCTTGAGACAATGTTCCCAAACATACTAAAACAAATGCTCCCAGTTTGCAGCTGATAACATAACACAAGATTGTAGTGGCAGTTCATTCTGCTGGAGACATTCCTGAAGATACAACAGCCCCAGATGATTGCTTTCTTCAGATGGTTAAACAACCGTTTGTCCCATCCTTTAAGTGGTCAAGCTGAAATATATAACTGTAAACTCTGTATTGAACACTTGGTGGTTTCTAAACCAGGCTTTTCACAGAGAGACACTGATCCTTTCCTCCAAAACAATACATGCTTTGGAGCAGTAATTTCATAACAATAATGTCTGTGGAGGTACTTTTTGAATCTGATCCAATAGTTCTCTTAAGCAAATCATCTTCCCATCTGACCAAAGTCGGCTTCATAGATAATAAATCACCTTTCCAGACATTCAGTCACACAACCCAGGCTGATGTTAATTCTTTTCTTATGCTTTTATGGTGACTGTCATATGGATATTCCATACAGGTACAATAAAATTAGAAAATAACTGGGCATTGATCATTATGAGAAACAGCTAAAGATTGTAATAAATTTAAATGATCAATGCTTCTATAATTTAAGGAAGAGAGGTACCTTTCAAAATATCTATCCATAATATTGCAAGGATCTTTAAAAGTAGATTTGTATGCCTGTTTCTCCAAAGGGAGCTAAATCCAATAGGTGCCCATTTCTCATTATGTTAGGTTTTAAGCCCAGTTGTGAACATGTTCTGCTGCCTGAAGTGGGTAGATTATTTAAGAGTGATCTGGGGAGCAGTCAGGCACTGGTAGTACTTGGTGTTGATTCGGGATGGTTGAGAAATTCACTCTGTTGAGGGTTTTTTTTTTTTTTTTACAGATTTACCTGATTCGTACCACCCAAACCTGAACATAGACCTCCAATTTCCAGTCGGAAATCTGTACACTCCCGTGCTTACGATACATTCCCAAAACAAAATTTTAAAAATGCATCAGTTAACAAGCGCACTTGTTAAAAATGCGCAAAGAACTCGTACACGGTGTACATTTCAAAAATGGGCACAAACATACTTTAGCCAATGGGTGCATGTATAAAAACGGCAAACATTTGAAAAATGCGCACAAAAATATGTACAAAGTTCTGTGTGGGGAAAAAACATATAGAACTGGACAGGACAAGCTTGGGGTGGGGGGAAGAACCTCAATGAGATTGAGCTTGACAGAAATACCCATTCCTAAGAGCAAAACTCTCTCACACACACACACACTCACACACACACACACACACACACACGAGAGAGAGATTGTATTAGGTATCTATCTGCTGAGCTGCAAACCTTCAGCATGACGCTATCCATCAGTTTAATGTACTTCCCAAGGTTGTTATAGAATCATAGTTGGAAATGACCTCAAAGATCATCTAGTCCAACCCCCTGCTCAATGCAGATTCTGCATTGCAGAGTGTGGCTACAGACCAGTCTCCCTGACCGAGGGCCATCCCACTTCTGCCTAAGTATCTCCAGAAAAATAGAACCCACCACCTCCCAAGGCAATCTGTTCCACTGCTGAACAGCTCTTGGTATTAGGAAATTTCTCCTAATGTTAAGCCGAAATTTGCTTTCCTGCAATATCCAGCTGTTGGTTCTAGTCCTGCCCTCATAGCACTTGGTTTCCAGACCCTTCACCATCCTGCTTGCTCTGTTCTGGTCATGCTCCAACTTGTCAATGTCCTTCTTAATATGGGGCACCCAGAACCAGGCACAGTATTCCAACTGCAGCTTGACTAATGCAGAACAGAGCGGAACTATTACTTCCCATGATCTGGACACAGTGCTTCTGTTAATGTATCCCAAGATTGCATTAGCTTTTTAAGCTATTGCTAAGAAAGGATAAAATGGAGAACGTCTCAGATATGCCGCCCTGAGCAACTTTATTCTTTGTACATTGAAATGTTTGTGGACATTCTATAGCTCTTTTCATTACTTTTCCATGTATAGAGCAAACATTCAGAAGGGGGGGGGGATTGTGCCGCTGGCCCTGGCACTGACATTGCGTTGCAGTTTACATCCTGCTGGCTCCACTGTGATTTCCACACATAGTGATGATAGTCTGAAAGGGGGCACCTAAGCTCATACAGCTCCATGTGTTTAGCTGCTCCCCATGATCAGGATCTCTGAGAGTTTAAGGTTCCCAAGTATATGGGGCAAGGATATAGAAAAGGGCTCACAGGCACAGATTATCACACCAGCTCAGCGAATCCATGTCAGAGGCTTCACCATCACTTGCCCACTGCAGGGCGTGTGCTGCTAAGTCTCCCAGGGCCCACTGCGGTATAGATGGTGAGACAATTGTTCTTCCGTGTATGAAGGGCCAAAGGTGTTTGTTTTGTTTTAGATTCACCTGAGATAGAAGAAATTCTCCTGGAGATTGTTTCCTGATTTCATCTCTTAGACACCTCGCTTCGTGGGTCACTCACTGCCTCTCAGCTTTCCTTCTTCATTTACATTTCCTACATACGCTTTTCTCATTTCCGCTGTCTTCCGGTGGATGCTTTTCAGTTAACATGAACATTTGCTTGAAAGCCAGTAATGTTTGCTGCACACATAAAAATCAAACATTTGAAAGAGGGAATTAATCTGCTAATATTGTACCAAAATTGTAGATTGCATGCTTACCTGGCCTTACAGATGTGAATAAAAACACATAAACTTTTGTGATCCTACATAATATCATACACTGCATTATCCTTTTTTCCTAAATTGTATTTACCAGTAAACTGGTAGCTTTTAATGTCGTTTTTGTGCTACATTGGTTAGCTCCTACTTCATGTATTGGTTTTTACTCACGACCATCAGTAGAGCATTTATACCTATCAATGACAGATGAGCATATTTGGTTAACAAATGAGTACGTGGCGTGCACAGTCAAGTGAATGCCATTTCTTGCATGCTTCAGATGTAAGAACATGCCTAAATTGTCTGCTGTCTCATGAATACTCAGGATAGTACCACTGAATCTGGAAGGGAGCAGGAGGGTGAAATTTACTGATGATACAAAGCTATGGCGGGGTGGGGGTGCGGGGGCATCACAGGGGTAGAAAATGACCAGAATATTATACAGGATGAGAGCCAAACTACATGTTCTCCCCTCAGCCACTTTTTGCTGCAATGTGGTAAATACATGCCCCATAACCACAGGTGGGGGGAGGGAAGTGGTTGTGGGAGGCTGTTGCAAATGGGGCCTGGGAGAAGACTTTAGTAGCACACCTTCCAGTTTGTCCACTGCTGATCACACCCTTTGTAGGTGTTCAGCAGTGCCCCAGGTTCCCAGAGCTGGGTCTGCCACCAAGCTGGCCTTAGCCCAATACACACAGGGGCATTTTAAAAGTTCCATGGGGATGAGGTTTCCAGCAGCAAATATGAGCAAGGTTTGAAGTCATTTCTAGAGGTTGTAGTAGAACACCGTTCTTTTTGAGTTGGCATTCGCTAATCAGGGGTCCCATTGGGTATAGTTCTTAAATGTTGACCTTATTTATTATTTGAAATATTTTTATGCCAAAAAGGCTCCCAGAGTGCTTAATATAATCAATTAAACAAGACAGTCCCTGCCCACAGGTTTACAGTGAAAAGACATGACACACAAGGAAAAAGGAATGGGGAGGGAAGCAGGGGGGAAATTAATTAATTCTTCTGGCAGGGTTGGTGGAATGGCCCTGCGCTCCCTCTCATCTCCCTCTGTACAGTCCTGCTGGGATGGCTGCTGGTGGTGACAGTTGAGGGAGGATGTTGGAGGATATGGTTAAAAGAAGTCAGTCCTAAACTGATTAGGACAAAGCAGAGTTTTCTCCTTAAGCGCAGTCTGTTTTATTGAAACTGGTTTTCACCATGTGAGATGCTAAACTCTTGTCTTTTAAGGCTATTAAAAGGAATGCAATGTCCACACAAGGTTTAAACTAAAGACATTTATCAGTTCTTACTTACAGATCACTCACATATATGAAGGAGAAGGATGCATATAGACAGATTAGTTTCATTATAGAAGATCTCTGGCTGGAAGCCAGCTCTGACTTGCACCCTCCATGTTGGAAGAGGGAGAGCAGAGAGCAACCTAGACTTCCACAAAGAAGCAGGAAGTAGATAGAGAGCTGCAGAGCTCTGGCCAGAGTGGCCGAAAGTAGCGAGGAGAGATTACAAAAGACCAGGGACTCGAGACTCGACTCGGGACTCGAGACCAAGGACTCTTCAACATCCCTGGGCTGTGCCAGAAGGAGTGGAGAGGAGCGTGGTTGCCGGCGAAGAGCGCATGGAAGCGAGGTGTGCCGCTGCTCGGCCACTATGGATGGCTACCAGGAGTGCAGCCCCAACAGTGTGTCAAGATTTATTGATGTGTTGCGTACTTGGGAGAGGCAGAAGAAGGACCTGAGATTACTCCGTGTGGCTGCTCTGAGTGTGTTTCTGGTTCCAGCAAGTTCATCACCAGTGGAGCGGGTGTTCAGTGAGGGTGGAATCGTGATGAGATCTCACCGTTCCAGAATGGGGGCCAAACATTTAGAAAAAATCATGTTCCTCAAATGCAACATGGATAAGTTTTAGGAAGTACAGCAAGTTTATTTTTTAAAATCATTTTTCTAAAATGCAACCTTTCAGACATTTTGGGTTTGGCTGCCTCTGCCTGCCTGTCTGAGGTTCCCAGCCTCCTCTGCCTGCCTGGTCTCTTCTTGACAGTTCAACAGTTGAATTGTCCAAGACAAAGGCCTCTGCCTGCCTGCTTTGGGGTTCCCTGCCTCCTCTGCCTGCCTGGTTATTTTGGGTTTTTCTGCCTGGTCTGTTCTTGCCTAAATCAGTTGCAGAGTTTTGAAATCTGAAGTAGCCTTATTTTGTTGGGGAAAACCCCATTGATTTTAATAGGGACTCGTGGAGTCAGCTTTGGGAATGACTCGTGACTCGTGACTCGTGAGTCACCATTTTGGACCAAGGACTCGGACTCGGACTCGAGACTCGGGTCCAAAGACTCGTGACTCGACTCGTGACTCGAGACCAAGGACTCTTCAACATCCCTGCAAAAGACATGCACTCTGGGATTCTTTAGTTAACCCATTCCTCCCACTCTAATCAGTGGTTACATCACTTTGTTGATTTTAAGCAGGCACTATTACAATTTCCAACAGAGGAGGAGCCTTCAGGAGGGAGGCCTTTCAGCAGGGCCATATTTTTGATCTGTTTAAAAGTGGGATGCGCGACCCACAACCCTTGGCCGCTCCCAGTGTGGCCCATGGAGCCGTGGGGACTCCATCCACTTTCATAACCAAGCTGATGATCAGATGGGGGTGGGGTAATGCTGTTCTGGTGCTGCTGCTAGCGGGGCAGGGACAGCAAACTTGCTGAGGGGTTGGTGGGACGCTTTTGTTCGCAAGGCCACTGTTTCCATGAAGCTAATGGGAGCAAAGAAACAGTTTTCTCGCTAGAGATTGCGGGGCGGGGGGTCATCCTTAGATCTCAGCAGGCATGAAGGATAGGTTTAAACCTCCCCATCCCTGGGCACTGAGGTGTGTGTGGGGAGGGGTGAGTGTTTGTGAGGGGGGAGTAGGAAAGTGTGTGCGGGGGGGGGGAGTGTGTGTGTAAAAATATTGCAGGTGAGTGTGAAGGGGAAGTGTGTGGGAGCGTGTGTGCACAGGGCAGGCATGCACATTGCATCGCCGGGCCCCCATCCAACCACTGGATGCAGCCTTTGGGGCCAAAAAGGTTTAAACACATAAAGCAAACAAAACAAGTGGATCACCATCACATTCACTCCAGAATGTATGAGAACAGGGGAATAATAGTGTCATAGAAGCCCCTGTGGATGAACCTGCAGTGTCTGTCCACCAATGAAGGGGCAAACCAGAATTCTTTCTTATGTCCTACTTTCTACTTCTCCTGTCTATCTTATATTGCCTTGATTTGGATCAGCACCACCACACTTTGGGAGGGGAAGATTAAACTTTCCTACCCCCACTGTGGTGGGTTTCCCCCAAAAAAATCTCCCCTCAGAGAGGATTAAAAAAACCAACACTCTCCTGAGGGGTGGGATTTCAAGACAAAATGGTGGTGGTGGGGAGGTTGAACTCTACCCTTCTGGAACACGATCCAAATCAACGCCATGCACAATTACAGTAGAATAAAAAAAAACAAGACAAGCCTCAGCTACATGCTATGCAATTGGCGTAATGTGTAGTTTGGCAATCAATCATACCACCAAAACAGCTTTTTTGTTTTGTTTTACAAAAGGGCATTAGGACTGTAATACATACCTTTGCATATACCACAATCATCCCCCTAGATTTAGGGGTTTGGAATCTGTGGCCCTCCAGAAATTGTTGGACTGTGTGACTCCCTTCATCCTTGACCACTAGCCATACTGACTGGGGCTGATGGGAGCTTGAGTCCAAGAACATCTAAAGGGCCAGTGCTTCCCGACCCCTGCTTAAATGCTTGGCTATAGAAAGAAGGAATCTGTGATGCAGGATCAACACACAAAGCCTGCTGCCAGTCCCTTTCCCCCATCCATAGCATGAATTCTTTTACGGTGCTCATAGTTACCCTCCATTAGGGAAATTTTCTTCGAGGTTACAAGATGAGATCTGAAATTTCATTCATCTCAGTAGGCTAATATGGCTAATACAGATTTAACCTGCCTGCTTCTGTGAGCGTCTCCTGTCAAATTGTTATTCCTCCTCTGGGCAGGAACCTAAGCAACACCGCAGTGACATCATATGCCAAGATATCTTACTTGGAGAGCCAGTGTGTCTTCAGCATCACTGCTTAATGAAGTAAGTCATCCAGTCTGGCATGCCAAAGTGTAGGTCAACAAGCAATATTATGAGTGGCAGCAAGAAATATTCCTGCTATCCTGCGCCTGTTACATTTCTGGAATGATATCATAGCTTGGGATTTGCGAGAAAAATGTAACATGTGCAAGGACTTTGAGCAGTGCCTGCTCCAGGTTTTTGAGGGCCTTCAGGCAAGACACCATCAATGGTCCCCCTCTCTCAGTGACTCTACTTTCTCACCGCCATTGTCACCAGCTGCTCTTGCTCCCCATCATCTTTCTCATCATTGCTACCACTAGCTTGCTTGACAGGCAAAGAGCCAATGAGCAAGTAGGCAGGGGCATCTGCTGCCCCACTTTCTCACCCCACTGTTGTCTGGGCCAGAGGAAGAAGCAGGTGAACAAGTGGGTTGCAGTGGTGAAGAGGAGGAGCAAGTCCAGGAGGCTCTTGCCAGTGGGGTGTGGGCCTTTTTCCAGTTCCCAACCATGCCTACCCTTGATACTAGCCCTGACTTTGAGAATGTTGTTGTTGTTAATTAGACTTTTATCTCATTAGGTCAGGTTGGGTAATAATGCACAAAATAACAAGCCACATAAAAATAACAAGAACTTGTTCAAGACACACATCTCTTTGTTCTCTCTTACTTGCTAGTTGAACCTAAATACATTCCTCTCTTAAACTAAGTTCTTAATCCCATCCAACTTCCAAATTCACCTTGTGATTATGGTCTGTCCTTATAACCAAGTTCAATCTTGGTTGAACTTATAACCAAGTTCAATCTTGGACAATAGACTGCCTGTTGATCGTTGCTCCCCAATCCCAGTTGTAGTATCTTGAAGGAAGAATAATAGGGAGAAATATGGCTGCCCTGGCCTCATTGGGCCCAGCCTCCCAGAAGCCCCTGCAGGGAGGAAAAGGTTGCTGTCAGACTGGCCACGGCTGGGCTCAGAGCAAGTTGCTTCTGCCTCATCAGGAATTCTTGCACCAGCCGGTCTTTCCTCAGACTGCTGCCTCGTCTCACTCTGTCACTACTCTGAATCTTTCCCTCAACTTAATTCATATCCTGAATGCCTATTCTCCGTCTCGCATGTTTTCCTGCTTCCCACCTTTCTGGGCCAGATCATGCTTTACACCAAGGGTGCAGAACCTCAGGCCCAGGGGGAAACCCAGCCCTCCTGGGGTCCCAATCCAGCCTTCTGGGGTTCCCCAGATGGCTACATCCCCTTCTCCTGTCCCCAGCCCCTTTGCTCTGATCACCGATAGTTTGGTGGTCTCTCAGCTTTTGCGTTTTTTCTCCATGCTAAAAGCTTGAAATGCCTCTCCTAAGGCTTAGTTAATGGCAGTGAGAGCTATAAACTAAAATATTCTGGCATTTTTTTGGTATTTTGGCCCAGACTCTTTTGCCTTTGGCCCCGGCCATCACTGGAATGTGGCCTCTGAGAGCTTCTCAGAAATAGAATTTGGCCCTTGGGTTGAAAGAGGCTCAACACCCCTGCTGCTTTACATGCGTGCACACACACACACACACACACAGGCATGGATCTGAAAGTTGTTTCACACATTATGGGTGAGAAACGCACGTTTTGAAAGACATATACATACAACAGGGAATCCCAGCCAATCCCCAGTCGCCCGGCACGTGATGTAATCTCTTATTATGCCAGTGTATCTTTCGGAATATGTGCCTGTCTTCCACTATCCAGATTTAATCCTCGCTGTTTCTGCCTATATCTGCACTTGAAGGCTTGGCATGGTAACCGTACACCTCAGTAGCCTTTTCTGGCATGGCCCTAGCCTCCCTAAAGGCCTACAAAAGGAAGCAGGAAGAAGTTTGCCAGTGGGCTAGCCAACAGTTGCTGCTGCTCCTGCTTTATGCTTCTGCCTGTGCCCTGCTTGATACAGCTATGGGGAGTAGAACCTCAAGCCTCTTAGCCAAATTTGGTCTGCCTGGGGTCCAAATCTGGCCTTCAAGAGTTCCACAGGTGGCCACTCACCCCCACCCCCTAGCCCCACCCCCTTTCCCCCAACCACTGGTCATTCGGTAGTTTCCCAGCTTTTGTGTGTTTTTTTCCCTGTTGTAAAAGGTTGAAATACTTCTCCTAAGAATTAGTTATTAGCAGTAAGAACATTAAGCTAAAATATGCTGGTATATTTGGCATTTTTATTTTGGCCCTGCCTCTTTTCCTTCAGCTCCTCTGAAACCCCTGTTATAACTGGACATAGCACTGGATTTTATCTCTGTTTTGGCTTTGACCTTCTACTTACTTCCTCTGACAGATGCTTTGAACTGACATGCTATCTGGGATTTGACACCAGATCTGTCTAGATCAAGTCCTAGGATGAATCACCCTGCCTCATTAACAGAATTTTAGGGTGCGGGTTCCAGACATCATTGTCTTCCATTTGTAATCCTCCTGTGTTTTCCCACTGCTTCTTCTGTCTTTTTTTCTGTCCACAAAGAATCTGTTAACGTGGGAAAGGCAAGCACAGTTGCACAATTCCTTTTGACTGGTAGCACTACGAACCCTCAATCTGGAAGCACCCCTAGCTTGTTTCTGGCTTCTGCATGGGCTCAGTTGTGCAAGGACCACTGAATCTGTGCTGGTCCCTCACACCTTTATGCTTTTAACATATACTCCTCCCTGTGTGTTGAAGCAAATTCCTTGGATGGATTCCCTTCTGGGACCAGGAACCACATGCATGGACTGGATGTACCTCTGTGGTGCCACATGCATTAAGTCAAGAAGAGGTGTCCAATGCAGCCTCCATTCACATGTTCCCAAGGGCATATGTGTACTACAAACATACCCATTTCATTCCATATTAACTGACATGGTTACCCTAAAGAATTATGGGAGTGTTGAGTGGACAGAGAGCCTGAGCATCCCTTCCAGAACTATAGCTCTTAGGGCAGGAGTAGGCAACCTGGGGCCCTCCAAATGTTTTGGACTATAATACCCATAATCCCTGACCATTAGCCATGCTGGCTGGGGCTTATGAGAGTTGTAGTCCAACACATCTGGAGGGCTCCAGGTTTCCTACCCCTATCTTAGGGTTACCTGAGGAGAGGGAATTACAATTACATGAGTTTAAGTCTGTAATGTTGATACACCCATGGTGTTACCTGTCAGCAGCTACAGAAGAATCTTTTCTTGCTGTTGTTTTTCCTGTTTAATTTTATTTGCATGCCCTTACAGATCTTCAAAGCTTGACATTGAAATCAGCATCTGATCATCATTCCATTTTAATATAAAACCGGAGCAGAATGAGCGGAGACTTAACACAGTAGACCTAACAAGCCGTGATGAGTAAAGAATATCACTGAATAGGATGCGAAATCTAAAAGAGCCTTTCCTCTAATAGGCAGAAATCATAATTCACTCTTTCCCCTAGAGCAGCAACAAATAGGGTCTCTAACAGGTGTGCAACGATTGTGTTCTTTAAAAAATCAAAAAAATAAAGTCTGTCTTTCAGACTAAAACACATGAAAGGGAGACCAAATGCTGTAATTACTAATTTACATTCACCAATTATAGTTGTTAGGAAGCTTAGATGAAGAACCTTGAAAAACATTGGCTTTGACTCTTGTGCAGAGTTTCAAAACTCAGCTCATCTTAAGCTTCGAAATTTGTTATGCATTTCTTTTGGCCCAAAGTTATCCCTGGCAGGAGGGCTTGCCAAGTTGTCAAAGCTGCATCTGGCTGTGAATTGTAACCAATTTAGTGACACCAGTTGGTGCAAGCCTCCGTGCGGGTGAATGATAATCCACATGCTTGAATAACACGGATAACAAAACTGAGTGATGGGAGTACGAGAAGGAAGCTAGCATTGCCCGGGCCCATGTGGTTTGTACACATGCAGAGAGTATTCCAAAGTGGATGTTACATTTTATTCTGATCCTGAGATCCATGAATGCTCTGGCCCTTGACGGAAAGGGGAGTCTACATTGACCCCCCCTCCTCCTCAGAAGGGTTAGGGACATCCTTTTAGGGAAAGAGAGGGGGCACTCCCCCATTTCAAACCGCACGTGATAATTCTACAGCAACACCTATATTTCTGACCAAGTTGCTGGTTCTATTTACACTGCATGATTATGATTATAAACAATGAGATAGGCCTATGGAATCGGTGTGTGCACGCCAAAGGCACAAATCCCTGTGCATAAAAAAGGAAGGGGAGTGACTGACTTGTGTTGATAAAATTGCTATATAGTCATTTCCAGGCATTTAAACAGTAAGCACAACCAATATCCTTTAAAATAAATCAGGAGCTGAAAGAAATCTTGCTGAGCAGTTTCCCATTTCACTCTTACTGAAATCACTTACCAAAACCTGAGACTGCAACCCTGAATAGAAAGGACAGTTCATGTGATATTCTGCCTTGGGGTGGGTGGGTTAGGGTGGCCACTTATGCATCACCCCAAAAAAGAGGACACCAATTTGTATAAAATTGGTATATGTCAATTTATATGCATAGATGCAAATTTAGACATAATCACTATAATGCAAATATTTATTTGATATTTAATGTTATTTAATCATTGTATATATTAGAAATACAATGAATATTGTGGGAGACTGTGACCAGGTGACCTCTATGCCTATACCATTTTGGGTCGTGGGTTCTGCTGACACCCTGCACTGTAGCCTGGGTTGCAGGAATCTGCTATGGATCCGATCTTGAACAGGGTCCAGGTTAGGTCAGGTTGTTCAGTTAAGAAAGACGGGAGGAGATCAGCACCATGGAAAGCTCTGAGCGGTGCTGGGCTCGAAACCAGATGGAGTTGTCTTTGACCTGGTTTGCATGATCACCACAGCCCACTGTGGCTCATTTAAGCCACAACGAGCTGCAGCACCAATGGACACCATATTGCCTATTCAAGCCCTGGCTGTGGCTTGTCATGTCATCCGAACCCAGGTGGCATGGCTTGTTGGAGGGGGAAACAGATAACATGGCAAACTATGGCAACCCCCCACTAGGGGCTGGATATTCTGTGCCCTATTTCCACCCTCTTTTGGTGATGCATTTCCTCTCTCTCTCTCTCTCTCTCTTTGCTGAGGGATAAGTAGCCATCAAATCCTCACACCATCTCCTACTCACCCAGACACTGTATCTCTATCTCTGCTAGAGGATATGTCCACAAATCAAGGATAGTCCTGGGTGGTGTCATTCTTGGGCTGAAGCCAAGCTAGGCAGAGTCAACATCAAAATACTTGGTGAGGCATTGCAGGCTTCTTGGGTGTGGTGATAGTTGTTGTTGTTGTTGTTGTTGTTGTTGTTGTTATTATTATTATTATTATTAATATTACATTTCTAAACCACCCCTTAGCTGAAGCTCTCTGGGCAGTTTACAAGACAAAGCTTAAAACCATAAAATACAATAACATAGTAAAACATAATATAAAACCATAAGTTTGAAACAGAATAAAACCAAAATAATAACCAAGATAAAAGTCAGCAGCAGTGCAAAGATCTAAAAACTCACTAACACAATTTCTAAAACTGAAGGGCTAAAAACGCTGGGAAAATAAAAAGGTCTTCACCTGGTACTGAAAAGAATGTAATGTAGGTGCCAGGCGAGACTCTCTGGGGAAGTCACTCCACAACTGGGCTGCCACCACTGAAAAGGCCCTCTCCTTAGAAGCCACCTGCCTCACCTCATTGAGCAGAGGCACCTAGAGAAGGGCCTCTGAGAATGATCTTAGGGTCCAGGCAGGTATATATGGAAGGAGACAATCCTTCAGGTAACCTGGCCCCAAGACATTTGAGGCTTTGTAAGTTAATACCAGCACTTTGAATTTGGCCCAGAAATGGACTGGCAGCCAGTGCAGATCATAAAGCACAGGTGTAATATGATCATATGAGTCAGTCCCCGTTAACTTTCTGCCCTATCTTGGACTAGCGGAAGTTTCCAGAAACACATTGCAGTTTGTGTTTGTATGCATGCAGTGCTTGACTGACAAATCTCAATGTGGGAAGGGCTCTCTAATAGGGGGGGGGCACTTATGAATTGCCAAACAAGAGGAAATGCCACACCCAAAAAGGTGGTGGTAATTTGAATAAAATTTGCATATGCTGATTTATATGTCTAGATGCAAATTTAGAAATAATTATTATAACTTAAAGAGAAATACAGTACATCTCACCACAGTGCAGTAGACTGCAACCAGGTGACCTGTGTGCCAGCCTGTTTAGTCAGCTGTTCAGTGCTAACTGTGGATGGGCAACAGTTCTGATGGCTCTTTATCTTTAAACAGGAATCTTAAAATAGAGCAGGGCTCTCCCACCTTGGGTCCCCAGATGTTGCTGGCCTACAGCTCCCGACATACCCAGCCAGCATGGGTAATGAAGGGATTCTGGGAGCTGTAGTCTAGCAACATCTGGGGACCCAAGGTGGGAGAGCCCTGAAATAGAGGATGCCTTCCAATAGAGGACAGCCCTCTGGCGGCCCCTCAAAAAAAGGACTGTCCTCTGTAAAAGAGGATGCATGGCCAGCCTACAAAGGAAAGTTTGAAACCCTCTTCCTTCAAAACCAGTCCTTCATAAATCCCCCTTTTCCCTTGAGTTATTTTGTCTCCTTATTCAAAATACACTTAGCTGTGATGATACACTTCAGTACAATATTGGAAAGAACACATACGTACTCATAACTTTGAAAAGATCATAACAGTGCTATTTTTAAAGCATTCGCTAAGCATCAAAGGTGGAAAGGGGACAGTCAGCTTGATGGATGGCATCTGCCTCTCTCTGCTACAGCAGAGAAGTCATACTTGTGAATATATAAGTGGGTGATAATAATAATTCCAATAGCTACAGAAATCATAGGGTGTATGTTTACATATTTGGAAAACGTTTCAGCTGAAAGGGAAACACCGGAGCGACGACAGCTGAGTAGCACTAATTGCTTACAGCCGTTTCCTGATGAAGGGAGACAGGCAGGAGAAGGGGAAAAGTGGTCTGACTAATAACTCGCAGAGCTGTGCCCCAATATTAGAGCTGCTAATACAGTATGCTGTTAATATAAAGGTGCTGGCGGGCGGGGGGAGGAGGGCGCTCCATCTTTTCATATTACAAAGCACTGTGTAGTACAGGCCAGGGGTGAGCAGAGAGTAGCTGTTTACAGTAATACCTTGGATTGCAACTAACTTGGTCTGAGAGCGTTTTGCAAGACAAGCAAATTGACTTGATAAACAAGCAACGGTCTTGCAAGACCGGTAGGGATGTAACCGCTCGCCTCGGGCGGGCGTAGTGGGCCGAAATCGGCCCCGCTCATGCCCGCCGGAGACTCGCTTTGATATAAGAGTGTTTTGGATTACAAGCATGGTTCCGGAACGAATTATGCTTGCAATCCAAGGTATTACTGTATTTAGGAGATGTATTACCACTCCATATTCCCATATGGAGATTGCGGAGCGGTGAACAATAAAAGATAAAACAGGTAAAAGAATAATACAATATGTTAAAAAGAAAATAAATAAAACTGTGGCTGGTTAGAGTAGGTCCCCAGATGTTTTGGACTTTAACTCCCAGCATTCCTGACCCCTGGCCATACTGGCAGAGGCTTCTGGGAGTTAAAGCCCAAAACACCTGGAGATCTACCTTCTGCTCATGTCTAGTACAGTGAACTGTAAATGTAGAATTCCAGTTTTCCATGTCTGCAGAAGCAATTTTATGTTTTAACTGAAATTCTAGGAGCACAAATAAGCCTCTATTATAACAAGGGTTCTTCAGTGACCACTCCATACTGACCTAGCATTTACAGATTAATTGTGCAGGTAAATTTAGGCTGGCAACATTTGTTTATAATTAACATTATCAAGTAGAAGAATGATTACATATTTCTAAGTATTCTGATTATTAGACTATGATAATCATCATTAATTTCTACAGCACCTTTTAGTCTCACCTCATTTACTCCAAATATATTCACAAAACACTACCCTTATAGGACCCCATTACAGATGCTGAGCTGGAGAAAAAATATTTATTTACAGAAGGGGAAAAGAAAAGAGATGACATACCTGTGTGGCACTTCTGCAGGGGCCATAACATTTGGCCATCTTTCCAAAGTTACCAGTTGTGAAGTTGTAATTTTGCAGCTATATTTAAGGATGTTCTGGCATGTGGGGTGGGGGGAGGGGAAGGTGCTTCAGGATCTGCCAGTAGATTTGCAGTAGATCAGCAAGGGTTTCTGACTTTCGATCATTTAACAATAGCAACAACAACAACAACAAAAGCCCCTTTTCTTCCTCTGCTAGACTGGTGAAATCAAGAAAGCATGGGAAAAAATAGGTCTAGATTTGTGTGTGAAAGGATTTACCGTATGTGCAAGCTTCAGTTCTGGTACTGAAAACAAATTCTTGGGCTGAGCACGTGGTCAGACAGATGCACCCTTTTCTGCAGTTCTGCATCCACCTTCCTAAGCTACTATTTTGTACCTGACTCTGCTTAGTGGTAGGCATGTGTGAGAAATTTGATCTGTCAAGAGTTTTGTTTCATTTTTAATGGATTTATCCAAATGGCACCTCCCAGATCCGAATGCAGACCTGAAAGCAATTTGTAGTCAGAAATCCACATATTTCTGAGCTTGCGATGCATCACACACACACACACACACACACACATACACACACACACGTGCTAAGCAGGGTCAAGCCTGGTTGTTACTTGGATGGGAGACCCCTCCTCTAGTTTCCTGCATTGAGCAGGGGGTTGGACTCCATAGTCTTATAGGCTCCTTCCAACTCTATGATCTATGAAATCTATGAGCACATTTGAAAAATGCACCAAAAATGCATTTTTCATTTCCAAAATGTGCACAGACATTGTTACAATTTAGGTGCACATGTCAAAAAATGCATATGTTTAAAAACATTCACAAAAAGTGTGTACATTAATGTGTACATTATGAAAAATGCAGGCAGATTTCTGTACTGATTTTTTTTTTTTAATTACAAGCTCATGCAGAAGCAGGACAGAACAAGCTTGACCTCAAAACACCAACAATTGTGGCGAGACCGAGACTGACCGATCTGTCCATCCCTAGTAGACCTTGGGATTGTAGTGAAAAACAAAGTTGATCCCACAAGCCTATAGTAGCAAAATAGTTCTGCTGTAGCGAAGTCAGTAACATGGCATGACCACAGGTTTTGAAGTCAACTTTATTAGAGCATCAGTCTGTCTAGTAAAGTGATAACACTCCCTTCTTAAGCAAAAAAGAAAGCAGGTCCGGACAGTTTTCTACCTTATAGGGATGTCGGAGAAATCTGCAACAGATTCAAATGATTTTAGATTTCTCTGAATCTGACCTGTGGATTCCACAGCAGACTGGCTTTTACCGAGTTGTGCTGATTCCATGGACTTGCGGACCAGTTTTTTACTTTCCAGAATTGCACACAAATTTAGTAGTTTTAGTACTTTAGTAGTTTTAGTAGGAAAAATGAAAAACACTGACCAAAAATGTGCATTTCCTCCCATAGGCTAAAGCATGACAATGTGGATTAGGGAGGGACTTGCACATTTGTGCAAGCACGCAGAAATGCACATTTGCACATGTGCACACATTCCAGTGCAAATGCACATTTGGGAAATGGAGAAAAACCCGATTTCGTCAATGAGCCGACGACGGAATGAAAGATGCTGACAATCTGAAAAACACAGATGGAATGGATTTAACAAAATCCATACATCCCTACTTGTCAATGCCTGTGTAGTTATATTTCACTGAGCCATTTGTGTATAAGAACCAGGGATGTTGAAGAGTCCTTGGTTTCGAGTCACGAGTCGAGTCACGAGTCTTTGGACCCGAGTCTCGAGTCGGAGTCCGAGTCCCTGGTCCAAAATGGTGACTCACGAGTCATGAGTCACTCCCAAAGCTGACTCCATGAGTCCCTGTTAAAATCAATGGGGGGGTTTCCCAACAAAATAAGGCTATTTCAGATGTGTGGCTTAAATAAATTCTAGGCACAAGTGTGCCTTTTTATTTCAAAACTCTGCAACTGATGTTGGCAAGAACAGACCAGGCAGACAAACCCAAAATAACCAGACAGGCAGAGGAGGCAGGGAACCCCAAAACAGGCAGGCAGAGGCGTTTGTCTTGGACAATTCAAACTGTGGAACTGGTTAAGAAGAGGCCAGGCAGGCAGAGGAGGCTGGGAACCCCAAACAGGCAGGCAGAGGCAGCCAAACCCAAAATGTCTGAAAGGTTGCATTTTAGGAAAATGACTTTTAAAAATAAACTTGTTGTACTTCCTAAAACCTATCCATGTTGCATTTGAAGAACACGATTTTGGAACACGAGTCTCGAGTCGAGTCCTTGGTCTCGAGTCCCGAGTCAAGTCCTTGGTCTCGAGTCCCGAGTCGAGTCTCGAGTCACATTAAAAATATTGGGACTCGAGTCTGACTCGAGTCAGAGAGGGGACTCAGTCCGACTCACGAGTCGAGTCCTCGAGTCCGAGTCCCCATCCCTGATAAGAACCAATTGAACTTTAATTCATAGTTTCCTAGGGAGTCGCTCACAGTGGAGGGAGCACCTACAGAGACCACTGCAATGGTGGTGTGCATGAATGGTTTGATTATAAAACAAAATGAACACTTCCTTTACTGTCCTTGAAGTCTGAGGTGAAAAGCGTGCGGCAGAGAAGTTTTTTTTTCTTTTCATAAATCTCACTGCAGAGAGTTTTCTTTCTTTTTAATGTATTACTGTATGCACTAGTGCTGATGCCTACTCATGCCCATCTGAACAACAATGCTTGAAATTCTGAAACTGATCAGATAGTTGAGTGAGGTCTTCTTTGTTGCCTGTAGATTAGGGATCTCTCAAGGGCCACATTCCCTCGTGGGTGATCTGTCAGGGGCCTCATCTCGGTGGTAAGCATGGCTAAAGTCGGCAGCTGGCAGGGCCAAAGTCAAAAGTGAGTGAGTCACCCTTATCCTCTTTCTTTTTCTGCCTTTTCTCTCTCTCCCTCTTCCTTCCCATGCAGTGGGCTGCCTGGGAAGGGACAGATCGCTCTCGCAATAGGTCTGAACAGGTTGCATGCAGAGGGCTTTTGAAATGAGGCTGAGGGCCACGGGTTGCCCACCCCAGCTGCAGATAGACAAGATCAAAGCTAGTCAATCACAAGCTGTCTGGTGTCCTAAGCACATCACATGCAAGTAAGGGAGCAATCCTATGGCCACTAGACAGCACCTTGGAAATGAGTTCCGAGGTTGGAGCTGGAACTCCGACCTTGGAGGGCCCTCCCTCCGCCCTTGCAGCTGGCATGGTTCTTTCCGCAGTGGCTGTGGATGCAAAGATGGAGGACCAACTTCAGGGCCAGTACTGTGGGGGCAGGGAGGGGAGGAGTGAAGCACCGCTGTCTTACAAGGAATCCTGGCGGTGCCTTCAGATCCTCTCCAGCAGAAAACACTTCAGCTGTCTAAGTGTTTTGGAGGGCAAGAGAAGCGCAGAGGCAGTCCTTGCTTCCCTGCTCCTCCCGGCCGCCCTCAATAGGATGCCTGTAATCCTCTGAGTTCGGAGAGTTAAGATCAGCCACATTGGATTGTGCTGTAGGTGTGTGCATAGGGTTGGAGATCTAGTCTATTTCAAAAGTTGCTAAAGGCACGATTCTATGCGTGTTTAGACAGGAAAAGGTGCTACAATTCCCAGCATTCCCCAGCCAGCCATGTAGGACTTCCCCCCCTGTCTAAACATGCATAGGATTGCACCCTAAGTTTCAGGGTAATCTGTTGTTTGTTTTAAAAGGCATACATGTGCTCTTTTCTTTCAGCACTGGGGTATGTTTTTGGATATCCACACAATTTTTCTGGAACTATTGACATTCACAGTGTTTCAGACATTCATGAAAACCACACACAGGTGTCTCAGTCATTGCAGAGAGGTCAGGAGGTCAAGCAGGGCTTTAAAAAAATGTTGTGACCCTCCTTCAGTCTCCTTTAAACATTGCAAAACTCACAAAAAAACAGTCATTAGAAGCCACTGCCACCCCAACTTTCCCAAGCCTTTGGGGAGGCTCAAATCAAGAGCCCAAAATGTGTCTGTCTGAGCATGGGCAGGCATGTATCAGCAATGTAGTAAAATAGGAAAAGAGGTTACTTTTTAGAAACTCAGAATAGTAGGCTAATCCACATACAAGGAAGTATTTCAGAAATTGGCTAAAAACAAAGCAGTCTCTCTTAGTTTCAGCATGATAAATATATAGAGAGGAGGGGGTAGGTGTAAAGCAGCACAAAAGCAAAGCAGCAAGGAGGCTCTTGATCCACTATGGATGCAGTCAGTCTTAAGTTAAAATATGTAAGAAAGATAGACTAACAACAGTGTAATTTCAAAATGTATTTAGAGCTAAACGTTTTGGCTTCTGCTCTCATCAGTAGTTGTGATGTTAAATGGATACCAAGGGTGATGATTTGGAATGCTGGGAAATGAAAATTCCTAAGGAGAAAAAAACAGAGGCATGAGTGGTATAAAGCTTTATTTATTGTATTTATTATATTTATACCCCACCTTTTTTTCCTGCAAGGAACCCAAGGCGGCTTACATAATCCTCCTCTCCATTTTATTCTCACAACAACCCTGTGAGGTAGGTTAGGCTGAGAGTCAGTGACTGGCCCAAAGTCACCCAGTGAGTTTCATGGCCGAGCGGGGACTAGAACCCGGATCTCCCGAGTCCCAGTCCAGTCCAACACTCTCACCACTACGCCACACTGGCTTATGAATTGTCCTCCACATTAAGGCCATATGGACTAAGAGTTCAGAGTCTGTAGATCCAGAAATTTTCCTTTCTGTCAAACCTGTTAGTGTCCCCTTTTTGTTCCACTAGAAGCAATTCTAAATCTAAGAGGCTATGTGCAAGTAGGTTAAAATGTCTTGCAACAGGCTGCTCTACTTATATATGGCTCATATTTGCTTGTTTAAAACAGGGGTTGGGCAGACCTCTGGCTTAAGAGATCCGGGGTTGGATCCAGGATCTGCCTTCTGTGAGAGGAAGAGCTCCACTCATGGAAGGTCCCTCTGCCCAATTTTTGGGGATCTCCCCTCCACCCAACAGCTCACCCCATTCAGCAGGGTCTCCTGACTCTCTGGGCCAGTTCATACGACCCGGGCAGCGAGCGGGGGAGGCACCATGGGGCCATCCGTGGTGTCCAGCAGGGTGCCGCATATGACCTGCACCCCGCATGCATGGGCGGACCGCAGTGGAGCCGGCAGTCCCCGCACCGCAGTGCGGGCCTCCCAGCGCTAGGGGGCGGCAGCTCTGGATGCCCAGTGGGGCCATTTGCCCCTACAGGCTGGAGCGGCCGCAGCTCCAGCCACTCTGGGCTGCCACCTCTGTGTGGCCACGGGAGGCCTCCACGGGACGGCCGGACAGTCGCTGTTCACACGGCAGGGCCACCACACGTGGTAGGGGCTTACCCCTCTACCACCCATGGTGACTTTCCGTGCTTCCCGCACGTGGCTGTCCTGCAGGGGCGCCCCCGGCCAGCGTTCACATAACATGGGAACCGCGGGGGACCTCTGCTCCCTCGCGGTTCCCGTGTCGTGTGAACCAGCCCTCTGTGTAGCATTTTTAGGGGGCTGGAAGAAAGGAGGGGTGGGGAAATCCATTTCCACCAGCACAGTTGATCCAGAGTAAAGGTGGATCCAATCCCTACTCTCTTTTTTTACCAGACCAGAACCCTGAGAACTAACCAGAGCCTTGTGCAAAAGACATATACTTTGAATTAAAGAATTATGAGCCCAGAAATTTATTTTGAGTACCAGAACTAAACAGAGCTCACAGCCCTTCTACACACAACCCCCCCCTCCCACTCTTGGTTACCACCAGCACCTGGGTTTCTTCATTTCAGCAGCATACTTTGATGGGATGTGGGAGTCATTTTGTTGTTGTTAAGCAATTGTTAAACGATTGGGAGTCAGATATCTTTGCCAATCTACTTCAAATCACCCAGAGGTCTACCAGTAGATCCCAATCTACTTTCTGCTCACTCCTGAATAAGACAATTTTAGGAGTAAAACATCTATTTTCCAAAACCCTGCCCAGTCCAGACAGAGAAGGCAAAATTTGGCATCCACTTTTGCTTGAGCCCATGTTGTCCAGCACAATGGAGCAGGAGGAACAGAAGTCTCCATATCTGAAAAAGTCCAACTCGAAACTAGTTTTGCAAATCTCTCTGGAATATCTTGGATCGTGCTCTTTAATAAGAAAATGTGTTCATGATAGGGGAAAGGGTTCACCACTTCCCTGGTGATGTAGACCAAATAATACTTTATATGAAGGCAAGATGAAATGCTTGTGAAAAGCCAATCATGGAAACTTATGCCAAGAAGAGCTCTCCTTCCCTCATTCAAATGTGGGGTCATTTGGATTAAGCATTCTGAAGTACTGAGCGATTACATAGAACTACCACATTTCTCTTTACTTCTGCTCTCTGCCTCCCGACCCATAGGGACTCATGTATTCTAATAAGTGTTGGAAACAACTCAGAGTAATTCCTAGATTATTTTGATGGGGGGGGGGGGGAGTTGACAGCAATCATTGGGTTGGATCCAGACTTAGTCATCCTTAGAGTAAATCAGTAGAAATCAGTATGTTAGGCATGCCTTATTTCTCATTGATTCCAATGGATCTACTCTAGTCTCTTTGTGCCAGGGGCTGTTGGTGCAATCTGAAATCTATTTTACACCTATCTGAGTCTAATCTGATTAAGGGTGGAATCCTATGCATGCTTAGACAGAAAAAAGTCCTACAACTCCCAGCATTCCTTAACCAGCATGGCTGGCTAGGGAATGCTGGGAGTTATAGATTTCATAGATCATAGAGTTGGAAGGAGCCTATAAGGCTATTGAGTCCAACCCCCTGCTTAATGAGTTGTAGGACTTTTTTTCTGTCTAAACATGTATAGGATTGCATCCTAAAGGTGTGATGCTATGCATGTTTAAACAGAAAAAATGCATGTTTAGACAGCATGGCTAGCTGGGGCGTGCTGGGAGTTGTAAGACCTTTTTCTGTCTAAACACACATTGGATTGCACCCTTAGTCATAGAATCAATCATAGAAAAGTAGTTGGAAGGGGCCTACAAGGCCATCGAGTCCAACCCCCTGCTCAATGCAGGAATCCAGGTCAAAGCATCTCTGACAGATGTCTGTCCAGCTGCACCTTGAATGCCTCCAGAGTGGGAGGGCCCACGACCTCCCTAGGTAGTTGATTCCATTGTCTTATTGCTCTGACAGTCAGGAAATTTTTCCTGATGTTTAGGTGGAATCTAGGTTCCTGTAACTTGAGCCCATTATTCCGTGTCCTGCAAACTGGGATGATCGAGAAGAGATCCTTGCCCTCCTCTGTGTGACATCCCTTCAAATACTGGAAGAGTGCGATCATATCTCCCCTCAGTCTCCTCTTCTGAAGGCTAAACATGCCCAGTTCTTTCAGTCTCTCCTCATAGGGCCTTGTTTCCAGTCCCTTTATCATCCTTGTTGCCCTCCTCTGAACCCTCTCCAGTTTGTCTATGTCCTTCTTAAAGTGAGGTGCCCAGAACTGGACGCAGTACTCAAGATGAGGCCTAACCAGTGCCAAGTAAAGGGGAATTATCGCTTCCCGCGATTTGGAAGCTATACTTCTATTAATACAGCCCAAAATAGCATTTGCCTTCTTTGCAGCCACATCACATTGCTGGCTCATATTCAGTTTGTGATCTACCACAATTCCAAGATCCTTCTCACTTGTAGTATTGTTGAGCCAAGTGTCCCCCATTCTGTAACTCTGCATTTGGTTTCCTCTCCCTAGGTGCAGCACTTGGCATTTATCCCTATTAAATTTCATTCTGTTGTTTTCGGCCCAGCGCTCCAGTCTATCGAGGTCACTTTGAATTTTGTTTCTGTCTTCCAGAGTATTAGCTGTTCCACCCAACTTTGTGTCATCTGCAAATTTGATAAGCATTCCCTGTACCTCCTGATCCAAGTCATTAATAAAAATGTTGAAGAGCACCGGGCCCAGGACCGAGCCCTGTGGTACCCCGCTCGTTACCTCTCCCCAGTTTGAGGAGGAACCATTGATAAGCACTCTTTGAGTCTGATTCTGTAGCCAATTGTGGATCCACCTGATAGTTGTTCCATCTAGCCCACTCTTAGCTAGCTTACTAATCAGGATATCATGAGGCACTTTGTCGAAAGCTTTGCTGAAGTCCAGATATATAATGTCCACAGCATTCCCACAGTCCACAAGGGAGGTTACCCGATCAAAAAATGAGATCAGATTAGTCTGACAGGATTTGTTCTTGACAAATCCATGCTGGCTTCTAGTAATCACTGCATTGTTTGCAAGGTGCTTGCAGACTGACTTCTTTATAATCTGCTTCAAAATCTTCCCGGGGATTGATGTCAGACTGACTGGCCTATAGTTCCCAGGTTCCTCCTTCTTGCCCTTTTTGAAGATGGGAACAACATTTGCCCTCCTCCAGTCGTCTGGCACTTCACCTGTCCTCCATGATTTCTCAAAGATAATAGACAGTGGTTCTGAGAGTTCTTCTGCCAGTTCCTTTACTACTCTAGGATGCAGCTCATCAGGCCCTGGAGATTTAAACTCGTTCAGAGTAATCAGGTGCTCCTTGACCATTTGCCTATCAATCTCAAGCTGCAATCCTGCCCCTTCAGTCTGCACTTCAGGTTTGCCAGGGGGGTCATAGACCCTCTTTTGGGAGAAGACCGAGGAATTGAACACTTCTGCCTTTTCTTTGTCTTCTGTTATCAATTTGCCATCCTCATTGCGTAGTTGAACCACCAGTTCTTTCTTCTGTCTTTTACTGTGCATGTATCTGAAGAAAGCTTTTTTGTTGCTTTTAGCATTCCTCGCTAACCTTAGCTCATTCTCAGCTTTAGCCTTCCTGACACTATTCCTGCAGTTCTGTGCTACCTGCCTGTACTCTTCCCCTGTAGCCTGTCCTTCCTTCCACTTCCTATACGTGTCCTTTTTTGTTTTCAGGTCATCTTTGAGTTTATTGTGAAGCCACATTGGCTTCTTCTGTTGCCCTCTGCCTTTTTTCCTTGTGGGAATTGTTTGCAATTGTGCCTTTAAAATTTCCTTTTTTAAAAACTCCCACCCCTCCTGGGCTCCCTTTCTCGTGAGAGTCGCTTGCCATGGGATCTTACTAATCATTGTTCTGAGTTTGTTAAAATTGGCTTTCCTAAAATCCAGGGTACGTGTTTGGCTACACTCAGCTTTTGCTTCCGTTAGAATCAAGAACTCAAGTATAACATGGTCACTTTCCCCCAGAGTTCCCGAAACTGCCACTTTATCCACTAACTCGTCTCTGTTGGTTAGAATCAGGTCAAGGATAGCCGATCCTCTATAGTTCCTTCCTCCACTTTCTGTAGGAGGAAGTTATCAGCAGCACAGCTCAGGAATTTCTTGGAGGGGCCATGTTTGGCTGAATAAGTCTCCCAACAGATATCAGGGAAATTGAAGTCACCCATTACTACCACATCGTGCCTCCTTGAAACAATGGCAATTTGCTTTTCAAAAGTTCCATCCTCGTCTTCTCCTTGATTGGGTGGTCGGTAGTAGACTCCAACCGCCATGTTCGTTTTATTCTTTGCCCCCTTTATTTTAACCCAGATGCTCTCAATGGGGCTACCAAGCTCCTCTTCTTGTTATCTCTGTGCAGAGATACGTATTTTTAACATACAGTGCAACTCCACCTCCCTTTCTGTTGCTTCTGTTCCTTTTGAACAAGTTATACCCTTCAATTGCTGTATTCCAGTCATGGGAGTCATCCCACCAGGTTTCAGTTATCCCTATCAAGTCGTACTTGTCCTCATGTACAAGTTCAAGTTCGTCTTGTTTGTTGCCCATACTCTGGGCATTAGTATAGAGACATCGAAGACTATGTGCTTTATAGTCCGACTTTTCCCCTACATTTTGTGGTAGACTATCAATGGGCACCGCTGGAGCTGTTCTCTCCATTGTGGCATAGAGGCCTTCTTCCATTGGTACCCCCGAGTTTATGTCTCCCTCCCCTGTTGGATTCAGTTTAAAGCCCTCCTGATTAAGTTCCTCAAGCTGTGGCCAAACACATTCTTCCCAGTCCTTGTGAGGTGCAACCCATCCTTTGCCAGCAGTCCATCTTCCAGGAAGTGTAGCCCGTGGTCCCAGAATCCAAATCCCTCACGTCGGCTCCACCTTCGTAGCCAGTCATTCACTCGGAGTATTTTTCTTTCCCTTTCTATGCCTCTTCCAAGAACTGGAAGGATGGATGAGAAAACTATCTGGGCCCCGAAGTTCTTGAGTTCCCTTCCCAGCTCTTCAAAGTCTGCCGTGATTTCTTTGTAACTCCGCTTGGCAGTATCATTTGTACCCACATGGAAGAGAAGAAAGGGGTATGTGTCGGTGGGCTGCATGAGCCTCGGCAGCTGCTCTGATACATCCTTAATCCGTGCCCCGGGGAGACAGCACACCTGGCGAGTCCATGGGTCTTCGCGACATACTTTGGCTTCGATCCCCCGCAGGAGGGAGTCTCCCACTACGAGTACTCTTCTCTTCCTCTTGCTGTAGGCCTTGGGTTGATTGCCTCCACTTGATTGACCCTCAGCCTCTTGCTTGCTGTCACGTTGGGTGCCCGGTAATCCGTCCTCTGCAGGCTGTCCTCTGCTCTTGTCCTCAAGTACATGGAAGCGGTTCCATAGCTCCACTGCTTCCACAGGCGCAGAATATCTTCTAGTTCTTCTGCTCCTAACAGTCACCCTTTTCCAGGGAGTTCCCCCTACGTTATTTTCCCTCGCCTCTGCAGTCTCCGACTCCGCCTCATCCTGCCGTTGTCCTTCTGGCTCCTGTACTGTGCTTTGGTGCTGTAGATCCACCGTTCTGTCTAAGAACTCCTCACTTTCTCTTATGCTCCTGAGGGTTGACACTTGCTGCTCCAGTCCTCTGACCTTTTCTTCCAACAGCGTGACCAGCTTGCACTTGTTGCATGAGGCCATGTTGATCTCCGGCAGGAAAACAAACATTGCACACCCCTTGCAGGTCACCACCACTGCTGAGTCCTTTCCTTCCATAGTGCTCTGTTCCCTTTATGTTTCTGTCTTCCTAGAAAAATTTTTAGGGACCTCCCCCTTGACCTCCCCTGCCAAACTCCTGTTTGCTCTCCCTGTTCACTGGCTCTGTTCGCTCGCTCTCTGGGAGCCTGCCCGCTTATCACAGTCCCAGAAACAGCTGGAGCCTCTCTCCTGTTGTGCTCCTGCTCAGCTGGGAGTCAGGAACAGAGTGAGCTCCCAGGCCACACCCTTCCCTTTAAGCTCCCAGGCCACACCCTTCCCTTTCAGCTCTCCGGCCACACCCTTCCCTTTCAGCTCTCCGGCCACACCCTTCCCTTGCAGCTCTCCGGCCACACCCTTCCCTTGCAGCTCTCCGGCCACACCCTTCCCTTGCAGCACTAGTAGTTGTTGTTTGTACAGCAGCACTTGCTGTTGCAGCACTTGTCGTTCTACTCCGCTGCCAAACTCCTGTTTGCTCTCCCTGTTCGCTCGCTCTCTGGGAGCCTGCCCGCTTATCACAGTCCCAGAAACAGCTGGAGCCTCTCTCCTGTTGTGCTCCTGCTCAGCTGGGAGTCAGGAACAGAATGAGCTCCCAGGCCACACCCTTCCCTTTAAGCTCCCAGGCCACACCCTTCCCTTTCAGCTCTCCGGCCACACCCTTCCCTTGCAGCACTAATAGTTGTTGTTTGTACAGCAGCACTTGCTGTTGCAGCACTTGTCGTTCTACTCCGCTGCCAAACTCCTGTTTGCTCTCCCTGTTCGCTCACTCTGTTCGCTCGCTCTCTGGGAGCCTGCCCGCTTATCACAGTCCCAGAAACAGCTGGAGCCTCTCTCCTGTTGTGCTCCTGCTCAGCTGGGAGTCAGGAACAGAATGAGCTCCCAGGCCACACCCTTCCCTTTAAGCTCCCAGGCCACACCCTTCCCTTTAAGCTCCCAGGCCACACCCTTCCCTTTCAGCTCTCCGGCCACACCCTTCCCTTTCAGCTCTCCAGCCACACCCTTCCCTTTCAGCTCTCAGGCCACACCCTTCCCTTGCAGCACTAATAGTTGTTGTTTGTACAGCAGCACTTGCTGTTGCAGCACTTGTCGTTCTACTCTGCTGCCAAACTCCTGTTTGCTCTCCCTGTTCGCTCACTCTGTTCGCTCGCTCTCTGGGAGCCTGCCCGCTTATCACAGTCCCAGAAACAGCTGGAGCCTCTCTCCTGTTGTGCTCCTGCTCAGCTGGGAGTCAGGAACAGAATGAGCTCCCAGGCCACACCCTTCCCTTTAAGCTCTCAGGCCACACCCTTCCCTTTCAGCTCCCAGTCCATCCCCATCTTAATACTGCGACAACCTGTAAAATTTTGGGCTTTCCATCATGTCCAGCATTTTTTTCCTCCCTGCTCTCTCCCCCCACCCCCCGCACACCTTTATATTTTAAAATACTGAAATGGTAAGGATGTGCACACTAACTATTTTTTGTTGATTTACTTTTTCCTATTTCACTGTTATTAATATGAATGTTCATGCTGAATTATACTAAGTGTGATACAATATTGTGGCTTGGGATCACAATACTTGACGGAACACAACCGCAGTCTCCCCGGACACTACACTCACAATCTGAGGCCTTCCTCCGACGGAGGCTGGGTTGGTGGCAACAAGGAAGAGGACCTTCTCAGTGGTGCCCCCTGATTATGGAACGATCTCCCCACTGAGGCCCGCCTGGCACCAACTCTACTATCCTTTCAGCGCCAGGTTAAGACTGCCCTCTATGCCAAGACATTTAACAGCTCTAAATATCACATGGGGGGGGGGTTGTTATGTCAGCCGCAAGTTTAGTTGTATTAACTTGTTTTAGTTATTTAAGTCATTTTAAATTTGATTTTTAAATTTGGCCTTTAAAACTTCTGCAATGAAATTTTATGGTTTTATTGTTGTTTGTATTTTATAATGTATTTTATTTTATGGATTGTTGTAAACTGCCCAGAGAGCCTCAGCTATGGGGCAGTAGAAATAAAATAAATAATATTAATAATAATATAGTAATAAAAATATTTCAGGTGCAATCCTACGCCCACTTTCCTGAGAGCCAGTGCCATTCAATTCAGTGGGACATTCTTCGGAGTAGACATGTATAGGATTGCACTATATAATAATGAAGAAGAATACACACACACAAGTTATACTGAGACCAAAATGGGATGTGGGACACTTAAACAAAAAAAAAAGGACACTACCCAAATCTTGGAAATCATGGCAATTATTGGCCTGGTTCCTGACTGTGTATAATAGCATTCGGTACAACTAAGTGATAAACATATCGAGAAATATTACTTGTCTGGGGCTCTAATCCTATGTATACTTTAATTTGGTTATTATTTAAAATATGCTAATGCTGCCTTTCCACAAGGGCAGCTCTGAAAGAAAAGAAAAAGTAAGAATAAAATCCAGTAATTGCACATGATATATCAACATTCATAATAGCAAAGCAGAATACAAAAAAACACACAAAAAAAAACACCCAGACAAGCGGAAAACACACATATAACTAACAGCTTCCCAGCAGATCCACGTTGCCAAATAACTTCCAGAATCAGAATGTCTTACATCCTTTCCAGCAGGGTTGCCACTAGTGCTGGCAGAGCAAAGAAGTGACTGCCTCAGGTATCAGATGCTGGGGCAACAGCAGCAGTAGCCCCCCCCCCCCCCCCCGCCCCGGCTGTTCCTCCTGAGCCTGCCGGTCGTTTCCTTCTGTCGCAGGGCAGTGCGGTGCGTGCCGGTGCCACACGTCCTGATGGGGGTGGGGGGGCTAAACTGCACGAGACTGCTGCTATCGCATCGCAAGCATGGAGTAAGGTTCCACTGAAGGTCCAGTTGGCTTCTCTGCGTGGAATTGGTGGGAGGCAGCATGCAGCCAAATGTCTTCAGTCAGCAGGGAGAAAACGTGGAAAAAGAAAGGAAAAATATGTGGCTTCTCCCTTCCACCCTTTATATGGCAGTATGTTCTATTGCTTTTTAAATTGCATATTTTACTGTTACCCACCTTGGACATATTTGATGGAAAGTGGGGTATAAATATAGCTGAATCCAGACAGACAGACAGACAGCATATGCTGATCTTTGTTATGCTGTAACTCTTCTTCTGCATTTGTCCTTCATTGAGAGAGAGTGCCTCTTTTGGTACGAGCACATCCAGGATCAGGCTCTTGATGCAGGAGCATCAAGCAATGTTTCTAATTATAATAATTACCACCATTAGCTGCTTAAGATGTTGTGATTTCCAATGTTAGGTCCTGGTGATTTCTATTAAGATGTGGCTGTTAATTGGACAATTAGTCCTTGCTGAGTGGGTACATCCGATTAAAAGAGATGCTGGCTGCAAAGGGTGAAAGACTGAGCCAGGCTGAGTAAAGGCAGAGGTTGTGGGTTACCGTATTTTACGAGGACTAGTTGCTATTCATTTTGAAAAGTCTAATTAAATGTTATAAAAAAGTAAAAACAAGAACAACAAAACCAGCCAATATAAAGATCTGTCTGATTAAATATTATCTAAGCATTAATGGTTAAATGCTTTAGTGCTTTCGATGAGATATGGAGGAGGAGTTGTTGTTCTGATATGTTTCGGAGAGAAACCTTCATGGAGTAATGCTGCTTTTTACAACGGATATGGATCTAGCCCGGGGGGAGGGGAGGGATGCACTAGCATTAAGATGACTGGTTTTCTGTATATAGGAAGATCCTATCCTGTGTATAATTGCAAAAATTAAGATTTCACCTGTCTCTTTAGAGCAAACAACACAAAATAAACGATCCATGTTTTCCCTATCCAAATTGATTCAATCAGTGTCAGGAGGAAAGCCCTGCAATAGCAAATGTGAATGTAAATTTAGTTAACATAGATCTCTCTCTCTCCCTCTCCCTTTGTGCAGATTTCACCTTTTGATGTTTTGTGACTGACTGTTGCAAATGATTATTTCTTCGTGCAATGACACCTCCACTCATTTTAACAAAATTCATATCTCCCTTGACAACTGAGGGGGGAATAATATGTTCCCAGTACTAAATGGGCCTGGTATTGCCACCTACGACCATTCAGTTCTGCAGAGGAGTCTGCTGTGTTTGAGATTCCTAGTTTCTTTGACACTATGCCTTCCATGAGTACACTCTTCCCGGTTCTTCCCATAGAGTTTATATCCACAGATAAATACATCCCACTGGTTCCCTCCATTCCACTAGGTTTCCATTATGCCTACTACATCTATGTTCTCTTTTAAAACCAAGCATTCCATTTCCTCTATCTTAACTTGCAGGCTTCTAGGAATACAAACACCTACATATTGGTGTCTCTCTGCAAATGTCTCTAGCATGTGTGTTTTCCCCTACCGCACGTTGACCTCTTTAACTGGCTATGATGCCCTACTTTACACTCATTGCCTAGTTTTATCCCATCCCCATTGGACAATCAGAAATATTTTCATCCCCTAGGGATTATTCATCCTGAGACAGATGGAGAATGAAATCAGAGAGGCATGCAAGGGAGAAAGTTTTGTAGTAATGGGTGACTTCAGTTACTGTCACATAGTCTGGGAAATGCATGCTCCGGTCAAGACACAGCAATAAAAATTTCTAGAGACCCCAAATGACTGAGCCCTAGAACAGCTGGTCATGGAACCGAGCAGAGGAGAGGTGACCCTGGACTTAATCCTAAGTGGTTCCCAGCTGTAAGATCTAAGTGTTGTGAACAGATAGGAAACAGGGCCACAGTGCTATCAAACTGGAGAACTGCCAAAGGAAGTCCAACACGTCACATCTGACTTCAAAAGAGAAACCTCAAAAATGAGGGGACTGGTAAAAAAAAAAAAAAAAAAGTTGAAAAGGGAAGTCAAGAGGATCAAATCTCTCCAGAAGCCTTAGAGATTATCCAAACCGCAATAACAGAAGTTCAGATCAGAAAAGGTGCCACCAAATCCAAGAGGATACTAGTGCGGTTAACAAGCAGAGAGTTGAGGCTATTAGAGGCAAGAAAGCTTTCTTCAGAAAATGGAAGTCTTACTCAAATGAGGAGCACAAAAGAACACAAATATGCACACAAAATGCAAAAGAGAATAACAGCACGATCCAATGTGGCTGCCCGTAACCTGCCAAACTTGGAGGATTACAGGCATCCTATTGAGGGAGGGAGGAACGTGGATTGCCTCCACACTGCCCTCACCCTCCAAAACACTTGGATGGCCAATTTCGACTGTCTAACTGTTTTATACCAGCTCGCGAGGAGAGGAGCCAGGGGCGCCACCAGGATTCCTCGAAGAATTTATTTTTATTTTTATTTATTTATTATATTTATACCCCGCCTTTTTTCCTGCAAGGAACCCAAGGCGGCTTACATAATCCTCCTCCTCCTCCTCTCCATTTTATCCCCACAACAACCCTGTGAGGTAAGTTAGGCTGAGAATCAGTGACTGGCCCAAAGTCACCCAGTGAGTTTCATGGCCGAGCGGGGAATAGAACCCGGATCTCCCGGGTCCCAGTCCAACACTCTCACCACTACGCCACACCACTACGCAGTGAATCACTCCTCCCCTCCCCACCCACTGGAATCCCCCCCCCCCAGTGCTGGCTCCAAGATTGGTCTTCTGTCTTTGGAGCCACAGCTGGCACAGAAAGAACTGCACCAGCTGCGAGGGTGGGGAGAGGGCATTCCAAAGTCGGAGCCCCAGCCCCAACCTCAGAGCACTTTCCTGAGGTCGGAGCTGGGACTCTGACTTTTCCTATGGCTATCTAGACAGCATCTAGAGGCCATAGGATTGTGCCCTAAGGGATGCAAAAGAAAAAAGAAAGAATTTGAGGGGCATAACCCTAAAAACATCAAGACCAAAAAAGAAATCCTAAATACATCAGAAACAGGAAACTACCTAAGGAAGCGGTTGGAAAGATAGATGCCAAAGAAGTTAAAGATGCACTAAAGGAAGATAAAAAGAATGCAGAAAAGCTGAATAAATTATATGTGTCTGTCTGTCTGTCTGTCTTCACTGCAGAAAATGTCAGGCAGATACCCATGCCTGGACTGGCTTTTTCAGGAAGGGAGTTTAAGGGGCTTTTTAACCAGGGCTTTTTAACTTGTTCATAAATTACTTACCTAGGAATGAGCAGTGAGGTGGCCAAGTTTGCCAACAGCACCAAATTATTCAGGGTGGTAAAAACAAAAAGGGATTGTGAAGACCTCCAAAAGGATATCACCAAAATGAGCACATGGGCATTAAAATGGCAAACGCAGTTCAGTGGCAAACAATCCTCATTTAACATATACAGTAATACCTTGGATTGCAAGTAACTTGGTCTGAGAGCATTTTGCAAGACAAGCAAAAAAATTTAAAAATTTTTGACTTGATAAACGAGCAAGGTCTTGCAAGACAAGTAGTGTAGGGATGTAATGTAACCGCTTGCCTCGAGCGGGCGTAGCGGGCCGAAATTGGCCCCGCTCATGCCCGCCAGAGACTCGCTTTGATATAAGAGTGTTTTGGATTACAAGCACGGTTCTGGAACGAATTATGTTTGCAATCCAAGGTATTACTGTATACTGATGGCATCTGAACTGACAGTGACTGACCAGGAAAGGGATCTTGGGGTCCTGGTGAATAGCTCAATGAAAATGTCAATCAACTGTGCAGCAGTTGTTTTAAAAAAAGAAAGAAAGAAAGAAAGCCAAATTCCATATTAGGAATCATTAGGAAAAGGATTGAAAATAAAACTTGCAATACCATAATGCTTTTTATACAAATCTATAACACAGCCACACTTGGAATACTGTGTACAGTTCTAGTTGTTGCATCTCAATTAGGATATTGTAGAGATGTATGGCTCTCTGAATACCAGTTGCTGAAGAACATGATTGGGAGGGTGCTATTGCACTCATGTCCTGCTTGTGGGCTTCCTGTAGGCATCTGATTGGCCACTGTGTGAACAGAATGTTGGACTCAATAGGCCTTTGGTCTGATCCAGGAGGGCTCTCCTTATATTCTTATACAATGTTCTTATACTCTGCCTCCACCCTATGTTATCAGCTGCCACTGCTTGTGATAGGAAAACAAACATGATGACAAGACATGGGATAAGTTGTATCACACATTGTTCTTTTGTGGGAAGTATTCAATCATGTGTAAGCCTCCACCTGCAGTCTGAACTGGTACAGTCTAGAGGCTGACCACATCAGCTGCTTTTTGTGAGAACTAGACCCACATTAATTGATAATTTGCTTCAATTGTACAGGCTCCTCAACAGAGCTAATTTAAAAAGCCATGTTTCAATATGAGACAGGTATTAATGGTGAGGAACATTATTTGCTTTGCCATTTTTAGTTTTATATAAGAAAATGTTATTAAAAGTTCTCTGTGTGCTGCACATCCCATTCCAGGATTGTGTTGAATAAATATTCTACAATAAAACAGGGCAATTCTTTTCTCAGTTGCACTGTTCAAACTGAGACACTGCCAGATCAATCTGTGCACACTTCCTCATAAATAAGTCCTATTTTGTTCCATGGGGCTTCCTTCCAAGTGAGCATAGGAATGCAGTCTAAGTTAGGGCATAGACTATACATATATGGAAAGCTGTATTCAGAATGAAGTCACTACAGAAAATTCCATGTCCATAAACACTGGACTGGTTTTCATATGTCAGTCCATCATTTGGTGAGTGTGTGAATGAATCAGAACTAGGGGTATGTATCAACCACAAGATTCACTTTGTACCCTGATTCACAAAACTGCCTGATTCTGCATGGACAATTCTGCCCAATTCTATGCATGGCTGAATCTGAGGGCTTCTCTACATAAACCTGCCACTTTACCGAGGCTTCTGTTTCTGGATTCTTTGCGGGATTATGTCGGCTCCTTTACATGTGAATTTTTCCAGGCAGGAGGTTCTTTCTCTGCCTTTCTATACTTTCAATTACACAACCACAAGGTGGAGCTGCAGCATAGTGGAATTGCGAAAATACACAAGCCTCTCATTCCAGTTTGTTCTGCATTGGAAATATAATACCTCATTTTCCTCATTCTAAAAAAAGCAGCAGAAATGCTTAGAAAACATGGAAGAGGATGACGACATCATGTAAAGCACCCGCAAACTATCATGAGCGAGGAATCATGAGCGCACAATAAATGCCTTGTGTAGAGAAGCCCTGAATCTCAATTCAGAAATCCAAAGCTTTGTGTCTCCCATTGAGTATCAATGGAAATCAACAGATGAGATGACGATAACATTTTTGCCATGTGACAGAATAGGATGCAATTCACAGGCATAATAGCCCCTTGTGAAGGAACAAGGCACTAAATGTCAGGCAAATAGGTGGACATTGTGCTTTTTTGTGCTATATGCCTTTACATTTTGATTTTTTAAAAATGAACTTCAAATAACTTTTATATCTCTTGATGGAATTAGATGAAAACTGCAGGCAGTTTCCCCTTCTGAGGGGATCACACCCACCCAGTTTCAGATGAATAGGTTCAGGGATGGATGGATGGATGGATTTTATGCAAAAGCAGCCTTTAGAGTTGGGGGTGTGTCCAAAAAAGGATACACTTATCCCCCTATATTCTATGTGGTGAATTATTATCAAAATGGCACACAGCATAGAAGTGTGCCATTTTGATAATAAGAAAACTGCAACATTTCTAAAGGATAGGTGCAGCAGTTTTGTGGAAGGGAAGTCTTCACATCTGGGCTGTTGATTTGTTTCCCCTTCCTCCCTCAAAGGTGTTTTTTGTTTGGGTTGGGTAGTTGGAGGTGTTTTTTGTTTGTTTGTTTTTTTCCAATTTGTATGAAAACGACATATATCACAGAGTTGTCCCTAAGCAGGAAACCTGCGAAATTTCAGAAGGAAAGGGAGATATGATGAATGAAAAACATTTTAAGGCTAGCACCAAAGTCACAGGAAGTGCAACAGGGCAGAGATGGATGTGGAACATATAGTAGCAGAGGCAGAAGGACTTGAATGTCCAGCATTTTTCACACAAGTACCCAATGCTACCCCCCGCACCTAGGTCCCACAGATGCCACCCCCCAAAAAAAAGTTCCTGCCCCTGCTGGGAGAGAGAACTAACAAAGTTCAGTGAACACCGAAACAGACCAGCAACATCCTTGCCCAAAGCACTGGGACTGGAGAGCCCTGAAAAAAACATCCGTTGTAATTAGAAGCTAGAGTTGCCAGTCACAAAACTGCATCTGCCTCTCCCTCTCCCCCGCCCCTGAACATTTCCCACCTCATACGAAGAACTTGAGGAGAAATGTATCAATTTTTGTAGAGACATCGACTGGGTTCAGACAACATGATAACCCACACTCGGGGGTTGAGTACACGTTGTCGTTGAAGCATGGGTTGTTGTTGACACATGGGTTATCATCTTTTCTGAACCCAGCCGAGATAACAAACCATGGTGAAGAACCCACAGTTCACAACCCAACAACAAACCATGGATTCTCTTCATGGGTTGTTCGTGGTTAACAAGCCATGGCTTGTTAGTGCAGCTGGGTTCAGACAACACAATAACCCACAGCTCAACAATAACCCATGGTTCAAAGACAACCCACACTCACCCCGTAATCAACCCTTAAGCATGGGTTATCTTGTTGTCCAAACCCAGTCATTGTCTGGGTCTCTGGGTCCCTCCCAATTCCTAACGAAGCTTCAGGAAAGTTTGGATTTGGTCCACTTCTGAGGAGCCCTGTTTTGATTCGAACATCTCCCCTGAATCTTTAGGAATCAGCCCGATTCGGTTTGGGATTTGGCTGAATCCACAGCATACCCCTAGTCATAACAGATCTAACACCTCAATTTAATAAATAAAAGCTAAATTATACTTCCTTCAATTATCTCTCATTTATGCTAATAGTGTTGGCAGTGTGCACATTTTTAGCAATTTATTAATCAGCTAAACATTATTTGAGTGAATGACAGTGCTAATGATTATCCAAGGAGAGGCCAATGTGAGAAGATCAAAGGAACAACAACCTGCTTGAACCATTATAGATATTTTTATTTATACCAGGAGATGTTTTGAGGTAGAAGAAAGCTGAACATTAAAACTTCCTTGATGAGACACATTCTGAAGAGCTCTAAAGGAACATCAAAGAGCTGTGAGAGGAATGGTCACTGACCATTTGTTTCCAAAGTTTTATACATCTGTGATTCATTCTTTCTCTAACTTTTTATCTTACAGCAGAATTATTCACATAAACTGTACATCCAATTAAAATCGGCCTAAATGGCCTGTCTCCCTCGAAATTACTTCTTTAACTATCCTTTTGTAACCATTTTCTGCATTCAAGGGATGAAAATATGTGGGATTTCTAAATCTTTGTCTTTAATGATGCAAGTGGCATAAACAAAACCATAATTCAGAGTGTAACCTTTTGAGAACTTTGGAACAACTTTAAAGCGACTTTATTTTTTTTAAAGAAGCATCAGCACTATCAGATAGGTCTTGCTTTTGCTGCCTTGGCCTTTGGATGACAACTGCTAAAGAGGATTTGTATACACCAACAGCTATTCTGTATTCTCTTGATTGAAAACATTCTGCTCCGTTATTTTGATGTGCTGGGCCCACATGGGATATACAAGTCAGGGACAACTAGGGCCCAGTTCACACTTCAGCCCCCCTTGAAGGGTACGTTGGGCTTTTATACCCTTCTTCACATTCACAGAGCCTTCAGTGTGAATCAGAGTGCACACACATGCATGTCTACATGGGTAGGCTCAGGATGAGCACAGACAGATACACATGCAGCCCCCCACCCAGTTCACTGAAGGCTCTACACATTGAGAGGAAGGGGTAGGAACACAGGAAGCTGCCTTATACTGGGTCAGACCATTGCTACATCCAGCTCAGTATTGTCTATAGCAGGGGTGCAGAACCTCAGCCCCAGGGGCCAAATCTGACCCTTCTGGGTCCATCTGGCCCACGGGGGATCCCAGGGGAGGCTGGTGACTCCTATGTCAGTGGGGCTCCTCATCCATTGCAGGTTTTATTCTGAGCTTTGTGGGATCTATTCATGGTGCTGTACTCCATCCCCAAAATAGCTTCACCACCATAGAACACCATGGATAGCTCCTATAAAGCTCAGAATAAACACTGTAATGGATGAAGAGCCCCACTGACATAGGAGTCACCAGCCTCCCCAGGGGGTTCCCCCTCCCCCTGGCTCCCTCCCCCTTTTCCCCAACCACCAATTGCTTGGTGGTTTCCTGGCTTTTGTGCAGTCCCCCCTCCCATTCTAAAAAGTTAGTTACTGGCAGTAAGAGCTTTAAGCTTAAAATATGTTGGTATTTTGGGGATATATGGCCACACCCCTTTTTCATTTGGCCCTGCCCCTTTTGCCATCAGTCTGTTGGAAATTGTAATATTGCCTGCTTACATCAACGAAGTAATGTAACCACTAGTTACAGTGGGAGGAAAGGGTTAATTGAACAATCCCCAGGGTGTATGTTTTCTAACCCCTCCTCCCTACTTCTGCCCTCTCTGTGGCACGCTCTCTCTCTCGCTCTCTCTCTGTCTCTCCAACATGATGGACACACACCCATATGAATGAATGGACTTTAAGTAAACCTAATAAATGTCTTTATTAGTTTTAAACCTTGTTTGGACAATCCGTTTCCTTTTAAAAGCCATTTATTTATTTATTATATTTATACCCCGCCTTTTTTCCTGCAAGGAACCCAAGGCGGCTTACATAGTCCTCCTCTTCTCCATTTTATCCTCACAACAACCCTGTGATGTAGGTTAGGCCTGAGAGTCAGTGACTGGTCCAAAGTCACCCAGTGAGTTTCATGGCCGAGCGGGGACTAGTCTAGAACCCAGATCTCCCAAGTCCCAGTCCAACACTCTCACCACTATGCCACTCTGGCTCTCTAGGGTTTAGCAACCCACGTGGTGATAACCAGTTTCAATAACTGGGCTGTGCATAAGGAGGAAAACTCTGCTTCAGCCTAACCAGTATAGGACCGACTCCTTTCCATATCCTCCAACACAGTCCCGCGCACCACTGGAATGCAGCCATTCCCTCAAAGCTCACTGGGTGATGATCTGCTTGGACTAGTTGCTCCCTCTCAACCTAACCTACTTCATAGAGTTATCGTGAGGATAAAATGAGGAGGGAGGGACACCATGTATGCTAGTCTGAGATCCTTTGAAGAGGGGTGGGATAAAAATATCATAAATAACTGGAGATGCCAGGGATTGAACCTGGGTACTTATGCAACATCCTTGGTGCTCTATATGGCACTGGAAGTTCAGTCCCAATGCTATCAAGCATGCCCTGTCTCCTTTCGATAACGCGTATCAACAAATATACGTACATGTGCAAGACAGCTAGGCTTCATATGTGACAAGAGTGTTACATTTCACTGGTTTTAATTCTAATTTTGGCCTTGCTTTACTGGGAATCCACTGGGTTGGCTTTGAATAGATTGTAAGGCCAATGGCTAGAGATGTCAGTTTGTCCTAAATTAAATCTCTATTTCATCAGATTTAAGTCAAAACCATTTAATTCAGAGGACAGGCACCCATTTATACTTGCATGATCACAGGGACAAATCAGGGTATTTACACTGGTAGTTTTCTGTGAAACACCTTTGCCTTCTGTACACTATACATATCCCACCCATTAGTGCATTTAAAGGAAATTCAAGATGTTAGATAAGAAAGCTGGTATTTGTGGTTTAAATGTGAATCACCCAGCACTTTGGAAATTAAGCTCATGAAAGATAATGACGGTGATTCATAGAAAGGACTTCGGTTGTACACCCAGAGGTGACAGGCTATTTGGTGAACAATTTACTGAGTGAGTGTCTCCTTTCCTAACCATGGGCATTGCAAGCTCATTCTATTAACCTTAATAGGTTTGCTTTCAAAATGCTTTACTCGGAAGATTAAAATGTAAACTCCATCATATGTCAGCCAAGAAAACTGAAAAGTGGATGCAGTGCATTCATCAGGTTTGCATGTGGAGGGAATAACGGTGGTCCCTGTAAAGTGAGACATGTTTCCTTTGTTTATTATTATATCGCCGTACCGTCAGTGTACAGAACATTTCATTCTTAAGAACATAAAAAGAGTCATGCTGGATCAGACCAAAGGCCTAACTCAGTGTTCTCCAACCTTGGGTCCCCAGATGTTTTTGGCCTATGCTGGCTGGGGCATGCTGGGAGATGTAGGCCAAAAACATCTGGGGACGCAAGGTTGGAGAACACTGGATTAGTCCAGCATTCTCTTCCTACAGGAGCCAGCTAGGTCCCTATGGGAAGCCCACGAGCAGGACATGAGAGCAATAGCATCTTCCCACTCTCATTCCCCAGAAACTGGTACTGAGAGGCATACCACCTCTGATACTGGAGGTAATGTATAGCCATCAGGACTAGTAGCCATTGATAGCCTTATCCTCCTCACATTGGATTACTAGACCCCAATTTACCTGAAGACCAAGTAGAGGAGAATGAAGACTCATACTCTTCTTGGAAAGCAGATTCATCCCTAGTCTGCTTTGAGTCCCACATGGGAGACTATATGTCCTAGCCCTTCCCATCTCCCCTTCCTTACTATGTTCACTCTGCTAAGGTGGAAGGTTTAGGGTTGGAATCCCCACATCTTCTTTCTTAGGATCAGAGCGTGGAAGCAAAAACTCCTGTGGAAAGAAAAACTGGAGTCTTCTGTATTGTGGCGTTCCTAAAACAGTGGTTTTCAAACTGTAGTAACACTGGGGTTTATTGGCAGTTTATCTGAGGTTCCTAAGGGTTAAACTACACGTTACATTGATTGCATAGCATGTAATTAAGCTGGCTTTTTAAATATACATACTTTTGAATAACTGCATGCAGCCCTGATTTGGATTGGGACCTGATTTGGATTAGGACCAGCAGGGCTCTCCAGAGCACCCATATGCCAGACTTTGAGGGGAATGGGGCAGCGGTGCCATCAGGCACGCAGGATCGGCCAGACGGCCACCCTTTCCAATCCACCGCCTCAGGCAGGGGATTCACCCTGCCTCATGGGAGGGCCAGCCCTATTCATCATTGCTATCACTTGCTTGCTTGACAGGCAGAGATCCCAAAAGAGAGAGCTAGTCTCAAGATGCTGGAAAAAATGGTTTTATTCTTTGAGAAGGGTGTCTTAAAGAATGAAACTACTTTTTTTCCAGTATCTTGAGACTAGCTCTCCCTTTTTGGATCTATTTTGGATGCTTTCCAGTTCTCTCATACCTGGCAGGAAGAGAACAAGTAGGCAGTGGCATCTACTGCTCCTCACCACCGCCACCACCGCCACCACCACCACCATTGTCTTGGTCAGAACAAGAGGCAGTTGAACAAGCAGGTTGCAGTGGTGAAGAGGAGGAACAATTGCAGGGGGCTCTTGCCAATGGGCCCCTGCCAGGGTGCAGACCCTCAGCAGGTGCTTGACCATGCCAGCCTCACTCCTCCCCTAGAGACTGGTGCAGATACTGGATACATGTTCCTGCCCCTTACTTTTGCTCTTCTAGGGCTTCTCTACATGAGGCATTTATTGTGTGCTCATGATTCCTCACTCACAGAGGTTTGCGCGGGGCCTTTTCACAATGTCATCATCTTCCAGGGCCTCTCCCATGTTTTCCAGCCATTTTTGCGGGGGGGGGGGGTTAGAGCAGTGCTTCTCAAATAGTGGGGCGGGCCCCCCAGGGGGGGCGCGAGGCTCCGTAAAGGGGGGCTCGTTTGACCTCAGTTAAAAGTTTTTTTTAATATTGTTTTCCTTTAAATCCTGTGCTCCTTTAAATCTTTTCTGCTACAGTTAATAAAGCTATTCTTTGTTGTAAATTAATCCACATTTCTTTCTTTTTTTATTCTCTTATACGTTAATAAGGATACAGTGTTATGCAGAGGTGTACTTATAACAATTTTATAGACAAATGATACTATTTACAGTCGCGCGGGGGGCGCGAAATGTTTTCTTCTTCCTAGGGGGGGCATGACAGAAAATAATTGAGAAGCACTGGGTTAGAGGGAGGAAAGTGTAGTATTAAATTTCAAACCGCAACAAAAGCCTCTGTATTTTCACAATTCCACTATACTGCAGGTATGCCACAGCGCCACTTTGTGCTTGGATAATAAAAATATATAGAAAGGCAGAGACAGACAAACCCCCGGAAATTTTGCACTTTACGGGGCAAAAAAATCCTTGCAAAGGGTGCACTCTTCCTCCCGCAAAGAAAACGGAAGAAGAAGCCTCAGTAAAGCAACGGTTTAAACCCTTCATGTAGAGAAGCCCCTAATTCCACTGTTAATTATCAAAAGGCCTCCTCTCTTAAGCTCCTCCCATTCTCTCTTTCTTCTCTCTGTGCCTACAACGCCCTCTCAGAACATCATAGTGCTTTTTTCTTTTGCTTCCTTTAAACCCTGGCTAAAACATACCTGTTTCAAGAAGCCCTCCCCATCTCCGGGAGGAGCAATGGAGGCGATCATCACCTCCCCACTCCTCCCACTCTGCATTTTCAGCTAGATGACTATTTTTGGTCATCTAGCTGATGTGCTTCGGAGGGGGAGGGAAAGAGGCTGGAGTGCCATCAGGATACATTGTATCCTGGTAATCCCAGCCTCCTTCCCTCCCCCCTGGAACACCCCCTTTACTCCCTCTCCGAGGTCTATTTCCCGACCTCAGAGAGGCAGCTGGCATGGTTCTTTCTGTGCTAGCTGCAGGGGGAGGGGGAGAGGGAGGGATCAGAGCGTGGATCCCCAGCTCAGAGGATAGCCCTCAGAAGAGGATTGCCCTCCCCAAGACTAACAGAGTTATTCTGGCATAAGCTTTTGTGGACTATAGCCCAGTTTTTTTAGTCTTTAAGGTGATACAAGACTCTCTAGCATTTTCGCTGCAACAAGGCTGGTAAAATGAATTCATTGTGAATAAGAACCAGCTACTCCTCTGGAAATTGCATTAATTCCATGTAACCCTTTCTTCTCCCCTCTCCTCTCACTCTGTAGTCTCTCTACTGTTGAAATTTAGTTTGTAACCTTCTTGGGGCAGGGAACTATGTTTTTGCCTGTGCATATGGTAGCTAACTGTGCATCTATTCATGATTCTGTGGTTTTCTAAATCATGGGATATTATAGCATGCAACATCTGTGAACAAAAATTCAGTGCCTCTTAATGGGCAATGAACAGTTGTGACAAATCAGTCCTTGCCCAGGGATTCTGTGAGATGAAATTCCAGTATGGGGGGTGATGCTAGCCCACCAGGTAACCCATCCCACTCATTTCCCCCAGCACAAGGTGTCACCAGGAAATGCAGGTTTTTAGTGACTTCTGGTATTAGACACATAGTTTTAATTCAGTTACATCAATCAGAGACCGAACTTTTGTCCTTTCTGTCTTTTATGTATTTCAAGTGGATCCCTAGTACTGAATAAACACTAAGCACACAATGCTGGCACAAACAAAACTGAAACAACTTCAAGATACATTTCTAGAAACTAGGTTTATGAAGAGCAAAACATCATAATAAATATAGCATCTTACCAGTCTTCCCCAATAAAAGCAAAGAATGTGAATTCTCCCGTGGAGAACTGAAATCTTTGATCGCTGGACTGCCTTTTATACATGTTAAGCATTTTTACGCGTGTTTATCTACTTACGTGCATTCAGATTTCATGTTTCCTCTTAATACAATGAAAATATCAACACATTACTAAATCTACTCTAAAAACCTGTATTTCCTGCTCTCAGAACCAGATTTCTAGTTACAAAAACATGTCTGTGAGACAACATCAATGGCCATCATAAGATGTAACTGGTATGTCCTGGTAAATCGATTGTCTCAAAATAGTTGTATTTGTGTTTTAGCCTGGGAGACCCCATGTTTTCCATTTCAAGCGTTCCTTCCTGGGTTGATAACATTTCTAGTTTATGGCTGTCATTGCTCATGACCTATTAATACCATTTTGACCCCCTTGATTTACACTATCCTATTTTGACGCTAGAACCCCCATTGTCAGCTATTTACCACACTACATCCTGGCACAGATGTTGCCCAGAATATTAAGTATCACAACAAGATTCCCATGGGCCTGCACTTGGAAAAACACTTTACTCTCAGCCTAAGAGGCCCAGTTGTGTGGGATTAGGTGCTGGAATAAAATCATGAAATCCTAATGCAGAATATCCTCTGATGCATTTGTGCATGGAATCTCCTCACTGCTTAGCCAGGTCAGGCTGGACAATAAGGGACCCAATATTTGCCGCACGGTGGTTATCATTAAGTTTTGGGACCTATTTTAAGGAAGGAATAGATATTGCTTTACTTGATCTGCTCTGCTTATTATGTGATTACATCAGAGAGTTATGATCTATGCTGATTGTGATATTAAAACCACACACACAGCCCATGTTGGCAAATTTCACAAGGCTTAAAATGCCTTAAATCCAGCTCTTATTCACCATAAATTCATTTTACTAGCCGTGTATGACTATTGCATACTATATTCATGTCAAAGTACATCCTTTCTCCTTACTAATCTTCCTGTAGCTCCTCCTGCCTAATTTGTTGTGGTAATGCTTAAACGGAGTGTTAATGACATCCATGCATTCTGCACAAATTAACCAGATAATTCTAGCAAAATTAGCTAGGTATTAATAGAATCATTTGTCTGAAACGTAGCCACAAATTCAAAAGCTGGTCTATCCTCATTAAGTCAACCACATATCATAGAACTGAGGGGTGGTTCTAGCATAATCATATGGTTTTCCCATTCTTATGGGACAAGTGGAACCTCAGGGAAATATGAAAGCAGTTTTTGTTTTGTGTGTTGTCCCCTCCTGCATGGGTATAATCCTTCCTCCCTTACACCAGTTTTTTTTTTTTTAATGGATTCATTTGATTTGTACCCTGCCTTTCCACGAAGAAAATGGTGCTAATTGAGAATATGGTGACATTTATTTGATAAGCAGAGTGGTTTGAGTACGCCTTACTTTCTCAAAGCAGTTGTCCTGCTCCAAACTGTGTACCGGGGTGCACTAAAGTGCCAGAGAGAACCGGTAGAGTGCTGTGAGAAAGGGTCTGAAAAGTTCTCCAGCTCAGATTTGAAAGCCAATGCCTTTTCACACCTTCTCCTTCGCGCATAGAGCTAATGCGTGGAAGGGAGAGCAGGATTGTGGCCGCTAGTCCTGCCTCAGACCACCACATCCCACTGGCTCTTCCCCCAGAGCAGAACTCCTCGTGGAGAGATGGTCTGAAAAGGGTCACCCATGCACAGGAGTATGCATGTAGGTGCACCTTGTGATTGGGAACTCTGGGTGCACTTACACATGTATATCTGTTTGTACACAGGTCCATCTTTTCAGATTGTCTTCTCTCTGCATGGAGGTCTGATGGTGGGCAGGCCCACAGAGGGCTCGGGCTGGAGCCAATGGGGTGTAGTAACACCAGGGGCGGGCCCAGGGAGCACAGTCCTACTTCCTTTTCCTGTGTTTGCACTATGGTACAGGGAATCTGTGACAGGGCCTCCAGAGAAGAACCTGGTGACCTCTTACACCAGGGCTGGGGAACCTGTGGCCCTCCAGATGTTATTGGATTCTAATTCCCATCAGCCCCGGGCAGCCGGGCTGATGGTGAGGGATGATGGGAGTGGTAGTTCATCAACATATGGAGGGCCACAGTTTCCCCAGCCCCTGTCTTACACATTCTACAAATAAAATGTTTGGGATGCGAGTGAGCCTCCTCTGATTTTAATTCATTTAAATGCTATCAGAAGTTGGAGAAACACTATGCTACTCCAGAAAAAGCAGATTATACCTGTAAGAATGCTCTTACCAAAAAAAAAAAAAAAAAAAGCCAGGCAGCGAAAAAAAAAGGTGAGAAAGAGAGACAGGTTCCTTATCTCGGTGAGTTTATTAATACAGAAGGCCTTGTTTGTACCAGAGGGCTTTTGAGAATCCTTCTGTCAGCCTGCTCACCCCTGACTGATTTCTGGCGTGATGAATCTCGTATTACTTTAACTAGCTGTAGTGAGGATACAAATTGGACTCACAAAAGTAGCTGGCAGCTCATCAACCATTGCATCCAGGCTGCATTGCTGAAACTGGGGAAGAATTCAGTAGGAAGAGGTACAGTCATGTCTTGGATTGAGAGCATAATTCGTTCCGGAAACGTGCTTGTAATCCAAAACACTTGTATATCAAAACGAAATTCCCCCAAAAAATTTGTATAGAGATTTTAAATTTAAGCCATACTACAGTACTTGTATTGCAAATCTCTTGTATATCAAGTAAAAATAATAATAATAAATATTTAAAAATTTGCTTGTCTTGCAAAATGCTCTCAAACCAAGTTACTTGCAATCCAAGGTTTGTACAAGAAAAAAGGAGGCAGTGTCTCATCATGCGTTGTATCCAGTTTATTGGCTACCTTATTCCCCCCCCCCCCCACCGCTTGATTCTCCCACTAAGGTCCTAAGGAGAATCCCTTCTCTGAAGATTGGTGTGACGACACGGCCCATACACTTTAGGACCCGACGCATAAACCCTTCTCAGGCTAAGCACCAACACTTAAAAACCTGAGGGGAGGGTCAAATGAAACCTTTCCCCTACCAATGAGGGGAAAGATTAGTACAGGTTATTAAGGATCTATTTTAAATCTATGATACTGTGGGTACAAAGGTGTGTGTGTGTGTAGATTTAACAGTAACGCAGGTTAATAACACCAAGCTGACACGTAGGATTTGGGTAGCAAACAAAATAAAAATAAGTTTATTTTAATTCTCAAAATCTTAGTTCCAGAAAATAACTTTAAACCTGCCTACACCAAACACTTTGTAATTAACCTAAGTCCCTATAACTCTAAATACTTTCACTCTTCATACAAGCACTGATTTCTCTCAAAACTCCTGACAGACAAGACACAAAACTGACCTAACTCCCCAACTCCCAACACACTCTCTCAACACACTCCCATAACACACTCTACCACCTCTGACATCACTCCAACACTCCTTATATACTCTTCCCCCCACCCTTTCCAAGACATCACAAACCACACCCACTCAGTTCAACATTCTATACTCACTAAACATACTAATGCAGACATACACCAGGGAACTGAATTGTGGGGTTACGCCACAGTTGGGCTTCCCTGTTGTAAGATTTGTCAGAAAACGCACAGATGTGGTCTAAGCAGAGTGTGGTTTTATTACAACAACATTAGACAAGTACTGAAATTGAGGTCTACTAGCAGAATCTTTCATGGCTGCCTCATCAGGTCAAGCTTCTGGAGAGGGAGAGAGAGATTGAGTCCTAAATAATACCTGTGTCAGAACTGTTCCAGATTCTAGTGTGCTGGAACTGCCAGGAAAACATGGCACGCATGTCCAAATATGACAGTATATCTAGGGTGTTGAACTCCAGGCCCATGGGACACATCTCAGTGGCTTCCCAGATGGCCCCGCCCCCTTCCCTGGTCACACCTCCTTCCTCCAACCACCGACCATTTGGTGATTTCATGGCTTTTGAGCCCTTGCCCCAATTCTTAAAGGTTGAAATGCTTCTCCTAAGGCTGTTACTGGCAGTAAGAGCTTTAAGCTAAAAGATGCTTGTCTTTTTCATCCCGCCCCTTTTGCTTTCAGCCCCGCCCACCACTGGAATGTGGCCCCTGAGAGCTTCCCTGAAACTGAATTTGGCCCTTGGGCTGAAAGAGGTTCAGCACAGTAGATTATGTAGATTAGTTCCTCATCACCAACTTTATCTTGCTCCACAGTGGGAAGGGTCTATTGCTCAGTGATAAAGCACATGTTTTGTATGCAGAATCCCTGGTACACCCCATCTCACCCCCGTTAAAAAAAAAAAAAAAGAATCAGGCAGCCAGGCCCAGCATCAGCATCTGGCATGGTGGGGCAAATGTTGGTGCTGATGATACCATCATCTTTTATTTATTTATTTATTTATTTTTAAAGCCTTTTTTTGGCTCAATGCTCTGAAGAGAAACACCGAGTGAAGTGCCTGTAGCTGCCATCTCCATCTTTCGGAAAGCCTCCAGACCCCAATATAGTGTAAACTGAAGCCCAGAGGAATTCTGGGGTAACAAAGATGGTGGCAGCAATAGCTGCTTTGCGCAGCGCTTTTCTGCAGAGCACTGCCAACCATTCTCATGTGGCCTGGCACAGGGGCAGAGACTGCAGGCAGCGGCGGGAGTGACTAGCAGCACTCAGCAGAGAGGCTGGGGGCAGAGGAAGGCAGGTGTACAGCATGTGTTCCTGTTTGTGAGGAATCAGCTAGGGTGGAGTTCAGGGAAATCTGGTCTAAAGGAAAAATGATTGAAAGGTTATTTAGCTGGGAAAACTTCTGCTTATCAGGAATTGTAACCAAGCATATTTAAATTAAGAACCCTTATGCCATCTCAGACTATTATTTGAAGAGTGACATTTTATTCCCTCCCTGTCTTTCTCTCGCATGTGCATTTTAGAACTACATTCCTTGACTGCTACAGCATCTAACCAGAACAAGCCCAGAAACAAAGGATGATACAGAACAAAACCCAAATTTTTATTACAACATATTATAATATGGTGACTCTAGTCATTTGTTGGAAAACTTAGCATAGGGCATCCCTAGTTGTCCATCAGTAAAAGATACATGGGCAGCCCCATCCTATGTGCGTGCCCGCAAGCTTCCTTTAATCTTCTCTGTAAGATACCCAGCAAAGTTATTTCTTCCATTCCTTATTCCAGGCGTCCAATTGAAGGCAGGAGGAATACAGTGGATAGGATATCTGCAGTGCTTCCCTCACCCTCAAAAACATTTAGATGGCTGATTCCAGACATCTAGATATATAATGTTTATTTACGGTCTACCGACCACACCAATATATATATATATAGATATATATATACACAATACGAACAAGATATAACAGCTCTCAGTTGTACACTCAGAATAAAAACATACAATAAAAGCGAATCAGGCAAGCATAGAAGGCCTAGTCAAAATAGCAACATTCAAGAATTTTGCAACTTCCTTAGTGATTAAACTATTTGAGCCATCAAGCAGAATGGTCAAAAGAGACTCTAAAGATCGTCCAGGGAAAGTTTGTGTGATTGGATGTATTAGAGCAGTGATGGCGAACCTATGGCACGGGTGCCACAGCTGGCACGCAGGGACCTCTCTGTGGGCACGCGAGCCATTGGTCACCAGATCGCGAAAAGACTGTCCCCTTCTGCAAAACACTAATGATTTTGTTCTTTCTCACAGTGTGGAAAAGAATGATTTTATTCTAGAATTCCTGTTACAGAATTCTTTTTCTACATTGTTATCACATTTAAAAGATTTTTAAGAATGATGCACAGAGCATGGCTTGGATGTAAAGCCCTAACAGTTGACCTGAGTGCTGCATGTGTTGCTCTCAAACTAACGGAGTATGAGCCAAGGTTTGACAAATTATCAGCATGCATGCAATAGCAAAAATCACATTAATTGTGCAAAAGCATGCCCAATGCAAACTTTTACCTAATGCAGTGTTTGCAGTCCAAGACATAAAGTGTTTAAAATGTGTTAAGCACGTTTAGTTTTCTTGTTTATCTTGCTCATCCTAGTATAGGTTGACTTTTACTTTTACTAATCCGACACCTGTAGAAGCAGGGAAAGGACCCGGGGTAAAGCTTGCCCCATACAATTTCAGTCTGGCATATAATCATATTACAAGTTGAGAATCCCTTATCCAAAAATACATGTGCCTAATTATTTAAAAAGTTTGTATAAATTCCCTTCAGGCTATGTGTACAATGTAGTACTATAATAATTTTTTGAGTTGATTTTTTTTTCCAACAAAAAACTGTTTGTATCATTGAAAGCTCTGTTATTGTGTTTTTCTTTTAAGACAAAATATGTTAATTAGTTCGGACAACTGTACGAGTTGTTTTTCTAAAACTAAAACCTTGGTATTCAGGTTTAATTGCATTGTTGGCACTTTGAAATAAATAAGTTGGTTTTGTGTTGCAGTTTGGGCACTCGGGCTCAAAAAGGTTCGCCATCACTGTATTAGAGTCTCCCTAGCCCCTCGATAGAAACTGCAGTTAAAAAGAACATGCACAACAGATTCCACCTCCTCGTTGTTGCAGGGGCAGCATCTATTTTTCACTGGGATTTTACTGTATCTGCCATCCAAAAGTTTGGAAGGTAGAACATTAAATCGGGCTAAGGAGAATGCTCTCCTGTATTTAGGGATAACCACTCTAAATAGAGCATCCCATTTTAAGGATAAAGGCCTGACAAACCCAGTGACAGAGGGGAACATGGGCCCTGGGCTGCTGCATGGAGCTCTTGAAAATCGGTGTCAGTCAGTCTCTGCTTGACTAGAAATTTAGCTTTCTCCCAGGACAAGGATAGCAAATAGGAAGGAGACAGCCCAATTGAGGCAACCTTTTGCCTCACTGCTTTATTCCAAGCAGACACATAGGAATCTAACATGACCTGGGAAACAAAAGAATTTGGCTTAACCAAGAGCTGGCAACGAAGCCAGAAGTGAATAGAATGTATCCAAGCCAGACAATTGAGAGAATTAAGGCCAGCTTCAAGATAAAGGGCAGCACCAGCTACACAGGAGGAATACAGTGGATAGGATATCCGCCGTGCTTCCCTCACCCTCAAAAACATTTAGATGGCTGATAATTCAGACATCTAGATGTTTTACCCCTCCTCGCGAGGAGGGGCTGAGGCACTGCCTGGATTCCTCGGGAGCCGGCAGTGCCTCGCTACTCCCCTCCCCCAGGAATGCCCCCCATGCTGGAACCGTAGTCGGTCTTCTGGCTTCGGTTCCCAGCTGGCGCGGAAAGAACCATGCCAGCTGCGAGGGGGGGAGGGTGCTCCACAGGAGGATTGCCTGCTGCGACCCCAGAAGGGATTTCCAAGGTCGCAGCAGGGGGTCCGACTTCTCCTATAGCCCCCCAGGCAAGGTTGGAGGGCCATAGGATTGCACCCTAGATCAATAATGTTAATAAGGAATGGAAGAAATAACTATGCTGGGTATCTTACAGATAGGATTAAAGAAACATTTTTTCATCATGGCTTCAAATTTCCAGATATTTCACCTCTCGAGTCTTACATAAAAGTATTCCTACATGTATTTTTAGAAATCATTTTGGGGGAGTAAAGGCCAGGTAGCAATATGTGAACACCTTGTTTTAAACATTTTATTTCTAAAAGAAAGTGTTTCATAATCCAAAACTGTTCAATTTTTCCAACACCCCCCCCCCCAAACAACAACCCACCAAAAATGGCAAAGGTCCTTGAATGTGTTTTTCATAATTTTTCCAGGCCTTCACTCCTCTACTAGCACCAGCCCTGCTTGAGACCCAGAGAGCAACTGCTAGTCAAAGTAGACAATACTGGGCTGGATAGACAGTCTGGTGCAGTCTAAGGCAACTTCCTATGCTGGCATCTTCCTTTACTATTGTTTATTTACGCATAACTTTTTAAGGGCGCAATCCTATTGGGATGCCTGTAAGTCCCTGACCCGGAGGCTTACGGGAATCCAACGCCGAGTGGAAGGAGCAGCAGAGGCGATCTTCACCTCCCTGTCCTCCTGGTCTGCATTTTTGCTAGATGGGTTTTTTCTCCTGTCTAGCTGGAACGTCTCGGAGTGGGGGTGGAGGAGGCTGGAGCGGCTTCAGGATAGCTCATATCCTAGCTGTTCCAGTCTCCTCCCCTCCCCACCCCCAAAATGCCCGTCATAGGTTTCATAGATCGTAGAGTTGGAAGGAGCCTACTACAAGGCCATCGAGTCCAACCCCCTGCTCAGTGCAGGAAACTAGAGGAGGGGTCTCCCATCCAAGTAATAGCCAGGCCTGACCCTGCTTAGCTTTCCACGCTCAGACTAGCTGAAATCCCTCTCCGAGGTCACTTTCCCAACCTCTGAGAGCAGCCGGTGTGGTTCTTTCCACCCTGGCTACGCGGGGGTGGGGGATTGGAGCTCCGATTCCCAGCTCCAAGACCGGAGCGCTGTCCATAGGAATCATCCTATGCCCCCTCAGGCAATGCCTAGGGGCCATAGGATCATTCCCCTAAGCAACTTTAAAGTTGCATGCTTTACGGGGTTGACTCTGACAACAATCCTGTGAGATGGTTTACTATCATTCCTATTTTACAGATAAGAAACTGAGGTTGAGATATCATGGCTTGCTGAAGTCCACAAGTCTGTGGCTGCTTGAACCTGGATCTCCCAAACTAATAACTACTGATGTTACCATCCATCCCTCAGCTGAGAGTTTATGTCTCCAAACGCAGCTTCCTTTGCACACAATTGGTGATGCGGATGGTATAAAAAATGCTCTTTTTCGCCTGTCTAGTTACTGACCCAATCCACCCTCAAACAGCATTAAATATTTCCAGTCCCTGCTCTGCAACCCTTTACATACGTATCTCAGAAAGGGAGGAAAAGCTGTGGTTTATAGATCTTTTAACTACCACCAGCTGCCCTTTCTCCTCTCTTCTTTTGACTGTTACTTGAATTAATTTGTTTTTCCCCAACAAAAGAAAACCATTTATATGTAATAAGAAAATAGAAAAAAGCAATAACAGCATATAATATCTTTATTAGAAAAAGAGAGAAAGCCCCAAGAAAAGAGCCAAGCTAGCTTTTGGGAGTGATAAAAGAGGACACTTCTTATATGGTTTTGTATCCTTTTATTACTTATGTAAATTATAGTGCAAATTCCTTGCACTATTCATAGGATATTTTGGAAAGTCACAATGGAGGACTGTGATCTTGATTTCTCCTCTCCATGATTTCGTACTATTAACATTCTTGTCATGAGAAGATACAATTGTATTAAGCTGTACTTTCTCCTTTAGTTGATATTGTCTGTGGTTTTCAGTTTTGTGGGTATGTTTGTTTATACCTAAAATTTTTTTAAAAGACACACACAAACACAGCGTAAAAATATATTTTCTTCAGAGGGGTTGCTAAGCAAAATTTTTTTTAAAAAAAAGTGGGAGGGAGAGAACCGACATTGCTGCTTATGAAGCCCAAATTTTCTGTTTGCAAAGGTTTGAGGGCCAGATGTTTATCCCATTCACATACAGGATCTCAGCCTAACCTACCTCTTAGGGTTGTTGTGAGGATAAAATGGAGAGCAGGAGGAGGATTATGTAAGCTGCCTTGGGTTCCTTGCAGGAAAAAAAGGTGGGGTATACATATAATAAAATAAATAAATAAATAAATATATTATTTCCACAAAAAGGAGTATGGGGATGAGGGGAGCACACACACACACACACACACACACACACACACACTGCTGGCTCCCGGTTTTTGAGGACCCTCGGGCAAGACACCCTCAAAGGGTCTACCTTCTCATGACCACTATTACCAGCTGCCATTGCTTCTCATCCTCTTCCTCATCATTGCTACCACTTGCTTGTTTGACAGGCACTGAGCCAGGGAGCCAGTAGGCAGTTGCGTCGACCAATCGTCCTCACCACCACTGTTATCTGGGCCAGAGCGAGAGGCAGTGAACAAGCAGGTTCTACTGCTGAAGAGGAAGAGCAAGTCCAGGGGGGCGGTTGTCCATGGGCCCCTGCTGCGGTGTGGGTCCTCAGCAGTGGCCCGACCATGCCTACCCTGGCCCTGCACCCCAAGCCCATCTCGCCTCAGACTATGCTCCATCCATAGCTTTAAGCAACTCTCTCTCTCTCTGCCTGTTTCCACTTCTGGTATAAGAACCAGGCCAGAGAAAAGCTGCATAAAAGCAGCAGAGCATAGTAAGGTACGGAGTAGGTTTTGCTCCCCTCTTCCACAGACCCCATTTTGTGGAAGGCATAGCCCCCCCCCCGTCCCCACTTTGTATGTGAACAGGACAAACATGTTTTAACATATACTCCGATGCCCAACACATTTAGTTTGGCCTTAAGATGGAATGGAGGAAGCAATACACATGCTTGATTAGGTTGGAAAAAGATCTGATTGCACCAAAAGCTACTGGGCTGCATGGCTGCTCTCCCTTTGACAATCATGGCTGATTGTCAAGCTGATATATTTTGAGGGGAGAGCAGCCAAGCTTCTCTGTCCCTATAGCTTTTTGGCACAACCCGAGATCTTTTTGCTCCAAGCTAAGGATGGTCAAATCTGTCAGTTTCGCTTTCTCCCACATTCAAAACATTAAAATCTCATGTTCTTTCCATCCTGTATATGAAGACATTTGCAAATTTGGGTAAATGCTTATCAAAAAATGAACCAGACAAAACTCTCACCCATCCCTACGAAACACACCCTAACCTAATCCATGTTAGTGCAGGACCTTCATTAAGCCAACCTAAAGATCACAAAAAATGTGCAACCTTTCGAGATCTCCATCTGTCTTCATCAGGCAAGATGTTACAAAAAGCAAGCGCACATAACATCTCTTCCATTCCGTCTTAAGCTATATTAGCCTGCAGATTTGGTATTTTTCCACCACGCCCAACAACTGTCCTCCAACCTCCCTCCTGCTTCCTGGTTTTTGTTTTGCTTTGCTTATCATCTGTTTTGATGAGCTAAAAAAAAAAGCTTGCTCACTTCTATTACGACCAGCAAAAAAGTCTCAAAGAAGTATTTTGCCACTGTTTCCTTTGGATGCCTCCTTTACAAACGGCAATTTTCATCTGCTATGGAAATTGCAGCTGCCATTTGACTCAAGTCATGCTCCTTTGCTGCCCTCTACTGCAGAGCAGTGTATAATTTTCCTACATTGCTAAAAATAATGACACACTTCACCCGCCAGACCAGGCATTGGTGGTGGGCCCTGCTAGGGCCCCAGCTGCTGCCCAAGGAACCCATTGAAGTCTCCACTGAGGCCGCAGAGGAAGCCAGAATAGTTCTTGGGAACAGAAACAGACACATAGTCAGGCAAGACACATAGTCAGACAGGACGGCTGTGTTTTAAGTTAGCTCCACAGACACACTTCACCCCCACCCACCCCCAAAGTCATCCCTGCGAGACAGAACGTGTTTGATCTTGAGATGTGTAATGGAATCAGAGAGGGGGAAACTTTCACACCATTGCTACTAAGAACATCCTAAAATCTGGTAGTGATAATACTAATGCTTCACATATGTCAATCTCAGTGATCTTACAATAACTCTATAGCAGGGGTGGGCAACCTATGGGCCTCCAGATGTTTTTGGCCTACAACTTCCATCAGCCCTAGCCAGCATAGCCAATGGTGAGGGATTATGGGAATGGCAGGCCAAAACCTCTGGAGGGCCACAGGTTGCCCACCCTTGCCTATAGGGTAGGTGAGTCTTATTTATTATCTTCATACTGCAGATAAAGTTGCTAAAAAAAAAATGGCCAGTCTCAGCTCCTGAGCTTTTAACAGCCGCTAGATCTGTAGAGATATGCAGATGATAACATTTATCACTGTGCAGTGAAAAGCTTCACCTGTGGATTTCTGTAGATCAAACTATTGTTAAAGGCACAGGAGCATGCCAGGCAGCTTTTTCCTAGGCAGTGGCAACCCCAATTATAGGTGGCAGTGGGGGCTGAGACTGAAGGGCAGTACCTTGCCCAAGGCCACTTTATGAGAGGTGAGATTTCAACTGGGAACTTGGCTTGTACTCTTAGCCACTAAGAACATGGAGGTCGCTGCACTTACCAAATGGCAAAATTAAAAAGGAATATTACCCATAAATATCAACCTTGCTCTTTTCACAGGCTGTAACTTTCTTTGATTAATTTGTAATACATCTGTGAAGCACTGAGTTTGGGGGCCTCTGTGTTACAGTATGAATAATTGAATAGAAAACAATGGAGTTGGTGGATTAGATCTTACAGGGTTTACTGATCTGAAGCAATGGCCCTTACCAAAGATAAACGTTTTTTTTGTGTGTGTGTTTTTTTAAAAGCCAAAGGCATGAAAGTATAAATGGTTGAGGATGAGAACAATGCAAAAGCCCAAATTGTGTAAATCAAAGGCAAGCTACATTAAAAGAGACGAGATACAAAGCTGGGAACCGACTCTTAAATTATAGTTGCAAGTTAACCATGTGAGCAAGGCAGAGTTCTGTACTTGCAAAGCCTAATTATCTCTGAGTAGTTCCCAAATGGCACTCACTAGTATGCCACCAGACCGACTAGCATGCCATGAGAAATAAATACCCAACTGAAGGGTCCTGTGAACAAAAAGTGCTGAACCACAGAGGAGCCTGTTTGCCACATCTCTGCATGATTCACTGATCTGGCCTTGCCTCACATCAACCTCTTCTGGGGGTGGGTAGGTCTGCCCTGTCCCTGCACGAATTGTGTTTGGAACTTTCAGTCTCTTTCCCAACCAGGGTCTCTCCAGATCTTTCAAACTACAACTCCCATCATCCCTATTAGCCATGGTGGCTAGAACTGATGAGCGTTGTAGTCTAAAACTTCTGGAAAGGCCCAGGTTGGGGAAAGATTTGATACAGACACAGCAGAATCATCCACCCTTGAAAGTGGATGCCTATTGTATCTCTGCATGAATCCTTGCTCTGGTTTTGCCCCCTTCCAGTAAGGAAACATGCCTGGAACAGCAAGTTATACTGAAGCACAGACGGTGGGTTCCTCTGCTGTGTGGTGATTTTTTTTTTTTTACTCTTACATACTATGAGAGCATATGTTTTTGGCAGTGCTTTTTTTCCTGGAGAAAAGGGTACTGGAACTCTTGGATTACATTTCCTCAGGAGTAGATGGCGATTAAATTGTAATGCAATTAATAGAAGAAAAGGTGCTGGAACTCAGTTCCGGTGAGTTCCACCAGAAAAAAAGCCCTGGTTTTTGGTTATAAGAATGAAGCATGCCTCCAGTTTTAACTTGGGGGAAAGGAACTGCTTTAGCTATCAGAAATTTGGAAAGCTCTCGACTCTTCCAGAGGAAAGAGGTCTGACATGCCAGCACATATTTCAATGTTACCAGAAGCAGGACCAGTTTTAGGGGCAGGCAACCCAGGTGACTGCCTAGGGATCTGGGATGCAATACTGGGCTTGGGGTATACCTTTCATGGACTATCCACTCAACTAACTGAAAAAAGCAGTACAAAGTGTTCGTATTCAAACTGCTTAGTGTGTTGTGGTTTACTGAATGTGGATCTTTGTGATTTTTACTTTAATGGTTTATCTGTAATTTAGGGGGCAATCTTAAGCATGTTTAGAAAGAAATGAGACCTACAATTCCCAGCATTCCCCAGCCAGCCATGCTGGCTGGGGAATGCTGGCAGTTGTAGGACTTTTCTCTCTCTCTCACCATGCATAGGATTGCACCCTTAATTGTATATAAGCTGCTTACCTATGGGGGCATATAAATAAACCTTAACTAACCAAACTGATATGAATGCAGATCTACAGAAGCGTATCGATCATCTTATATGACAAGGATACTGTATTTTTCCGTCTATAAGACGCCCCCCACTGGGCAGTTTCACAACCGCACGGTTCTCTCCTTGGCTTACTTCCGTGTATAAGACGACCCTCAATTTTTAGTCTAAAAATTTTAGGAAAAAGTATAGTCTTATACATGGAACAATACTGTAAATCATGCACGCAAATGGTGTATCAAAATTGTGAAATGGACTATAAAGTGCCAGTGTGGCATAGTGGTTAGAGTGCTGGAGAGGGACTCAGGAGATCCAGATTCAAGTCCCCGCTCGGCCAGGAAACTCACTGGGTGACTTTGGGCCAGTCACTGACTCTCAGCCTAATCTACCTCACAGGGTTGTTGTGAGGATAAGATGGAGAAAAAGAAAAAAAGGAAAAAAAGGTGAGATATAAATATAATAAATAAATAAATGCAATAAAAAGTAAGGTACTCAAAAGTTGAACTAATTGGAGGACGGGGCACCAGCAGTGCTGGCCCAAGATGCTTTGGTACTGGAGGCAAAACAGGAAATGGCACCCCCAAGACTGACCAAATTCTTTTGAACCTGAGGCAGAAAATCACACATGCTGTTGTTGTATTTTGTTTTTGTTTTGTTGTTGTTGGAAATGTAATAAAAATTGAATTTAAAAAAAAGAAGAAAAGAAAATCATACATGCACCTCCCCTCTCCGATAGTAACAATATACAAGGACAATAAATATGAGACGTCTATGCGTTGGCTTATCAGCGTTTCTGCTACAAGGTTTCCATCTTAACCAGAAAGTAAGTCCCATTCCTTTCCATACTTCTAAGTAAAGAGTGTCATGATTTGGGTATTAATAGACTGGCCCATGAACGATCTAAATGGAGGTTGGCCTTTCACAAAGGTTCCATGGATTTTGAAGAAGGCCGAGTGCAAGGTGAAAGGGAGAAACGTGCTAAGCGAAAAGCACGTCAAACGATTCCTTTACAGGACCATCTTCCATCTGGTAACCTGTGTCCCCACTGTGGGAAGCTGCGTGGATCTAGAATTGGCCTCCACAGTCACTTATGGACCCATCACTAGAGTCTACACAATTTTTTAGAATTTCCCCCTTTTATAATTTTCTTTTTGTAATTTTATCCTGGAAGACAATCTTACTCGGTCATGAGTGATCGCCTACTACTATTATAGACTGCAGCTGTAAGTATATTTACTAGGAATTTTTTACTGGGCCAACATGACTACCTATGATTTTTACTTGGAAGTAAGCTTCACTGCGTAGGACTTACTTTAGAGGAGATGCATTTATATTCAAGCTATACCACTGTGTTCTATGTGCCATTTACCTAGGGTAGCCTTTTTAACATCAGCAGAACTGCTCTACTATAAGTAGATATTGGATGATAGCCGAAAAGCACAATTGCATGGGTGATTTAGTGCTAAAAAGGATAAATCTCAGAGAAAGCTGGCATGATCTAGTGCAAGGGTAGGGAACCTCTTTCAGCCCCATGGCCAAATTCAATTCCGGAGAAGTTTGGGGGGGGGGGGCTGCATTACAGTGGTGGACAGGACCAAAGCAAAATGGGCTAGGCCAGGCCAAAATACCAAAAATTCCAGCATATTTTAGTTTATAGAATCATAGAAAAGTAGAGTTGGAAGGGGCCTACAAGGCCATCGAGTCCAACCCCCTGCTCAATGCAGGAATCCAGGTCAAAGCATCCCTGTCCAGCTGCACCTTGAATGCCTCCAGAGTGGGAGAGCCCACCACCTCCCTAGGTAGTTGGTTCCATTGCCTTATTGCTCTGACAGTCAGGAAATTTTTCCTGATGTTTAGGTGGAATCTGGGTTCCTGTAACTTGAGCCCATTATTCCGTGTCCTGCAAACTGGGATGATCGAGAAGAGATCCTGGCCCTCCTCTGTGTGACAACCCTTCAAGTACTGGAAGAGTGCCATCATATCTCCCCTCAGTCTCCTCTTCTGAAGGCTAAACATGCCCAGTTCTTTCAGTCTCTCCTCATAGGGCCTTGTTTCCAGTCCCTTTATCATCCTTGTTGCCCTCCTCTGAACCCTCTCCAGTTTTACGTCCTTCTTAAAGTGTGGTGCCCAGAACTGGACGCAGTACTCAAGATGAGGCCTAACCAGTGCCGAGTAAAGGGAAATTATCACTTCACGCAATTTGGAAGCTATACTTCTATTAATGCAGCCCAAAATAGCATTTGCCTTCTTTGCAGCCACATCGCATTGCTGGCTCATATTCAGTTTGTGATCTACCACAATTCCAAGATCCTTCTCCCTTGTAGTATTGTTGAGCCAAGTGTCCCCCATTCTGTAACTCTGCATTTGGTTTCCTTTCCCTAGGTGTAGCACTTGGCATTTATCCCTATTAAATTTCATTCTGTTGTTTTCGGCCCAGCGCTCCAGCCTATCAAGATCGCTTTGAATTTTGTTTCTGTCTTCCAGAGTATTAGCTATTCCACCCAACTTTGTGTCATCTACAAATTTGATAAGCATTCCCTGCACCTCATCTAAGTAATTAATAAAAAGGTTGACCGAGCCGTGGTACCCCGCTCGTTACCTCTCCCCAGTTTGAGAAGGAATCATTGAGAAGCACTCTTTGAGTCTGATTCTGTAGCCAATTGTGGATCCACCTGATAGTTGTTCCATCTAGCCCACTTTTAGCTAGCTTGCTAATCAGGATATTATGAGGCACTTTGTCAAAAGCTTTGCTGAAGTCCAGATATATTATGTCCACCGCATTCCCATAGTCCACAAGGGAGGTTACCCGATCAAAAAATGAGATCAGATTAGTCTGGCAGGATTTGTTCTTGACAAAAGAATGTCAAGGGTTTAAAGCCCTTACTGCCAGTAACTAAGCCTTAGGAGAGGCCTTTCAACCTTTTAGCATGGGAGAAAAACTGTGCAAAAGTTGGAAAACCACTAAATGATTGGCAGTCAGGGGAAAGGGGGTGCAGCCATCTGGGAAGCCATGGAGGGCCGGATTTGGCCCCCAGGTCAAGAGCTGGCTGGCCCATGAACATTCACTGATCTAGTGAAAGAGGACCTTGCACTTAAGAGCTGATTTCATGCATTCAGAAAAAGCATGTACTAAAGTTCTCAAGGGCCTGTTCCATCTCAGAACGAGAGATTCCTGTCACATATTTAAATGCTTCTGTATTTATCTCATCCAGAAGTCCCAGATAGCATTTCAGGGAGAAAGTGCTAATCTTTCTCTCTGATGTATCTGCTTTCTACGTGAAAGAAATTTTTGAAGTGAACATTCAAACACGAAACTCCCCAGCTGCGTTCTTAAGTGGTATAGTCCTATGAGGACAAGTTTCACACGGTTTTCCGAGCATTTAACTCAGTTCTTGTGTGGTACAGCCAAGGACGCCTCCCATGGCCATGCAATGGCATCCATCTTCAGCATTGATGTGGGTTAAATGTCTCAGGCCCAAAAATGTCCTGTAAAGATGCATTATAATTCTACCAAGACTGTGTCCTGCAAATACAAGAAGGTATTAATCAAAAGACATACAAGGAGTGTTAATCAGTAAGAATAGAACAAAACATTAACATGCATAAGCATTTATAGGACCCGCTATCTCTGTTTAAGCATCCTGCAAGTGTTTATCGCTGACCTCCAATACAGTAAATATTCCTTAAATGAGCAACAATTGGATAATTAGGGCACCTATTTTACATTAATTAGTTCCCACAGCAACATCTTATCAAATTACACGAAAACAATGAGAAACACAAGGAAAACATTCTTACTTCTGTAAATGTATCATCCAGTTAATATCAGCAACTTTTACTTACTTATGAAAAGCCACGGCTGCAGACCTGTGGACAATTACATGGGAGCAACCCTAGAGAACACAGTGACTTATTTCTGAGTAAGCATGCATGAGATTGCACCATAAAAGCACAACTGACCACAAAGGGGGCTGCAATCCTAAACACAAATACCTGAAATGAAGCCCCATTGACTTACTCCTTGGGCTTGCTTCCACGTAAAGATGCTTAAGATCTGTCCGTCCGCAGGCTTGCTTTTTTGAGTACTGCCCAGCAGTTTCATAGGAAATAAGATTCCCTGGTCACTTTCCACACAAGCATGAACCAGCTATGTTTTACCTTTTTGCATTAGACTTTGGCAAGCCTCGTTTCACAATAACTAAACCGCAACATGAAACTGGAGCAGGTTATGGATAATTAATTATTCATTACATTTTTATCCTGCCCTTCTCCAAGGAGCCTGGGCAGTGTACATAGTTCCCCCTCCCCTCAATTGTATCCTCACAGCAACCCTGTGAGATGGGTCTGACTGACTGGTCCCAGGTCACCCAGTGAACCTGGGCCAACCCACTCCAGTCACTACACCACACTCTTGTGTGTATAGTTTGTAAAAAAAAGAAGAAAAAAAGATGGATATCCTTCATTTCAGAACTCTACAACTCCATAAAGTTTCACCACAGAAGAACAATTAGATAGGGAATTATGACATTCTTGTTAAGAGTGACCAAAGAGACATTTCTCTACAAGGAAGAGAGTATAAAATGCAAAAAAAGTATACAACTGGGGGCTGTGGGGGGGGGGGAGGTGGCTAGAGAACTTTAAGGCTGTAATCCTATACCTACTTATGTGAGATCAAGTTCCATTGAATTCAATGGGATTTACCTCTGAGCAGACATGTATAAGATTGTGCTGTAAAATGTGACAGAGATGTGTAAACTTTACAGGTGAAAGGGGGAAAAAATTCAGGAAGGTGAAATGCCACTGTAAACCCACTCTCCAGGCATGGCCATCTCAGTAGATTTAAAACACCTGATATAAGCTTTCACACATGCACACCAGCAGCAGGAGACTCAAAAAGCACTTTTTATGTTGTTATTATTATTATTAATAATAATAATAATAATATTAGATGCCTTTTTCAGAAAAAGATTCAAAGCATCTTACAACAGGAAATTAAAACATACAAAAATTTAAAACAATTTAAAACAGCTAAAAACAATGAACAATAAAATACTTTAAGGAGCACGCATGAAATCGCAGCAACCTATCAGAGGGACAGCCCTGTTGAAAAAAAAAGAAAAGAAAACGCCTTCAACTTCTACAGCTGAGTTGATGAACTACTGTGACTCATGATGCCGGAGACGGTAGAGAGGTGTGGCTTCATTTGGTCACACAACCCTGCGATGTTCCAACAAAATTCGGAACTCTGATTTCACCCCCCGCCCCGCCCCCAGGCCTACCACGGAGCAATTAAAGGCATAGGAGAGCCCACCAAGGCAGAAGTTGGCAAGTTGCCCTCCGTTCAAAGGCTGGTGTTTCCCTTGCATCTCTCGATTCTCTGTTCGTTTTGCCCCGCAAAAGGCCACCCTTCTTACTGCTGATACATCGGCTCGTCGCGGCTGCTAGAGCTGCAGTTCAAAATCGAAGGCCGAGCCATGGATTACGGTGGCGATCGATGCGATCGTCTCCCTGCTCCCCCTAGTTCCCTTGCAAGCAGCGTCCTCGACACGCCGGGTGCGAGAGCGGCAGCCGGAGAAAGTGCGCGGCTCTGTCTGCTGCGTGCATGCGGCACCAGGTACCGGCAGGCAGCAACACGCTCCCCCTTTGCTTACCCGCCCCTCCTCATTGTTTTGTTTTAGTTTTGCGGGGGTGGGGGAAGGAGAAGGAGGAGGCAGCAGAGACGGCGGCTTTTGCAGCCCGATCGTCTTTACGTTCACTCGCAATTAAGCCCCTCTGAGTTCCCCGGGGCTTCCTCGCGAGACGAGTGTGTGCACGGGATCGCGGCCTTTCGCCTCCCTGCTTACGTTTCCTCTGCTGAGCAGCTGCTCCGCCTGGTCCCTGCGTGCATCCTCCTCGGCTTGCTAGGGGAGAGAGCGGCGTGGCGAGGCTGCCCAGCCCCCAGGGTCGCTGTTTAGTCTCTACAACGGGGGTGGTGGGATCGGGGTCGAGGCTCAGACCTGTCGGGAGGTTTCACGCACGTGTCTTCTGTACAGTGCAACTGCTGATCTCCCTGTCAAAAGGGGAAATGGGTCTTGTATCTTGGGTAGAAGAGGTACATACGGTAATCGCGTCTGGTCACCCTTTCCAGATACGAAGGCCCGTATAGTTACAGTTTAGTGAGACAGCGATGCTCTCTGAATGTAGGGGTTTATGTTCTTTATTGTTCACATATTTGTAATAGGGTTGACCCTGGGCTAAATTCGAGCCCTGTAGTACTTTCAGGAAAATTGTGTCTGTGCACACACACACACACACACACACTTTATACATCTCTATTATATGTATGAACACACCTATATGTATATGTTTTATATTTATATTTGTATGTATATACACATACACACGTAGGCATGTGCATACATATAATTTATATAGAGATGTATAAAGTATATATGCATATCTATGTGTGTGTATAAACTATATATATATATATATATATATAGTGTTATATATGTGTGTATACATTTCCTTCATGGAATACTTAATTTAATTTCTGAGCTCACTGTTCACAATCCCGCTATCCCCCCAATATGTACTGTGTATAAACCTGAACATTCCCATAATACTCTATGCATCAGATGAAGCGGGCTACAGTCCACAAAAGCTTATGCCAGAATAAATGTGTTAGTCTTTAAGGTGCCACAAGACTCTTTCTTGGTTTTGCTATTAATAAAGTTTCCTTGAGTTGATGTTCATGCAGAAGATGGAAGCACATGGGTGGGGCATATGAGAAGCAAGAGGATGCTTTTCAAATTTATTTATTTATTTATTATATTTATACCCCGCCTTTTTTCCTAAAAGGAACCCAAGGCGGCTTACATAATCCTCCTCCTCTCCATTTTATCCTCACAACAACCCTGTGAGGTAGGTTAGGCTGAGAGTCAGTGACTGGCCCAAAGTCACCCAGTGAGTTTCATGGCCGAGCGGGGACTAGAACCCGGATCTTCTGAGTCCCAGTCCAACACTCTCACCACTATGTCACACTGGCTCTCAGTGTTTTGAATGTTTCATATGAATTATAAGAGCTGGTATTGGTCTTCAGGCTCCCTCCCCAGGGTCTCTATAAGATAAATTTCATATAGCTTGTCTCTACAGCGCATGCTTGTAAATGAGTGCACACAATAATACAATGCACAGGTGGCCATTTATGTGCTAGGGAGGCCTGTTAATGTAGTATAAGGCAATTATGTTTTTCTAGCATAGGATTATTTTATTATATTTTATGTTTTGCCTTTCCTCTAGGTACTAAAGATCTCCCCATTTTTACCCTTACAACAATCCTGTGAGGTAGGTTAGGTTAAGAGGTAGCGACTGGCCCAGATCATCCAGTGAGAAATAGGCATTTTCTGGTCCTCTTCAGGCAGCAAAATGTCCTGGGCCAGCACTTGCTGGGCATGTGTGTGTCCTGTTGGGCTGTTGTGTCTGAATGAGGCTTTGTCCCGGTGCAAATGATCACTGCAGCTTGTTTAAGCCATGGCACATGCCGGGCACCATTTGCCTAATTACGTGTTCAGACGCAGCTTGTTGTGTCATCTGAACTCAGGCAGCATGGCTTGTTTGAGGGGAAAACAATCCTCAAATAACTCAATAACAGGCCATGGGTTATTTGAGGGTTGTTTCTCCCTTAAGTAAGCCATGCCACCCGGGTTTGGATGAGATGACAAGTGCACCCAGGCAGGTAATTAGGCAAATTGTGCATGCAGAATAAACAAGGCACCATGGCTTGTTTAAGCTGTGGTGATCATGCAAACCAGGTCACTGAGTCAGTGTATGGCCTGGTTCACACATAATGACAACCTTGAGTATGGGTTTTCATTGAATCGGTTGTTGAATCGTAGTTATCATTATGTGTGAACCCTGCACTATGGTTTTACTATGGGTTGTTAACCACAAGCTACCCAGGAGGAGAACCCATAGTTTGTTGTTGGATTGTGAACTCTGGGTTGTTCGTGGTTAACAACCCATAGTTAAACCACAGTGCAGGGTTTGCATGTAACAACAATCCACAATTCAACAACAAGCCATACTCTGCCCATATTCTGGGTTGTCAAAATGTGCGAACCAGGTCAGAGTAGCTTTCTTGAGAGTGTGAGTGAGTGAGTGAGTGAGTGAGAGAGCACTTAGATGGGTATTTACTTCCTGTGTCTCTGTTGTATGCTATAAAAGGGGGAAGCTTGTGTTTCTATTTGAATTCTCTGTCATGGAAGAGGTATTAGTCTTTTGCTTCCAGGAAAGCATGGAAGATAATTTCCACTAAACTATGTAGTGAAAAATGCTTCTGCATTATTATTGTACTTTGTTGACTGTGTGTGTGTGTGTATATGCACTAATGTCATGTGTGAGTTCAGTATTGGGGGAAGAATAGGGGGTACCACTACAGACGGTTAGCCCTGGGGCCCATCTTGGCCTTTATGCAGCTACAGTAAAACACAAACCAACAATTCAAGACACCTAATCACTATTCTCCCACATTACAAGTGCTTGGCCTTTAGGGTGGTTCTGTTAAGAAAAACAAAACACATCTCCATCAAATAAACCATGTACCAAGGTAGCATCTGTATTTATATATTTATTGAACACTGCATACTGAGATATTACAAGTTAGAAGTAGGTCTGGTAATGCCTGTCAGCGTCAATTGTGTGTAACCCTGCTCAAACTGGCTAATACAGGTCACTAATTATGTACCGTATTTTTCCGTGTACAAGACGATACTTTTTCGTTAAATTGTTAGTCGAAAAATTGAGGGTCGTCTTATACACGGAAGTACGGTATGCCAAGGCAGCCGGTCCTGTGCGGACTTCGCCCGCACGCAGCCCCTGCTGTTGGCGGCAAAGCACATGGCCCATCCACTGGTTGCTATAGCGATATGCCTCCTCTCCACAGGTTGGTGACAGCGATTGGCTGACAAGGCGTGGACTCCTCAGAACCCCCTTGCTGGTGCGAGAGGCTATGAATGGACATCGCCTTTGTCACTCATTTGTAAAAGCTGCTTGGGGTTGCTGCTGTCTCCCTTCACACACACACACACACACACACACACACACACACACAAGCCACCACCACCACCACTCCGTATTTTTTGTGCCACTCTTGCCAAATGGAAGCTGAAGGGCAAACAATCAAGGGAGCGTTGTCTCGTGCTCCCTCTGGCTCTCTCTTCCCCTCCCCAGGCTCAAACATCAATGACAACCTTTAAAAACACACACAACCTTCTACTATTTGCATGAAAATATAGCACCAAAAATGCCCGTCCTCTGTTCTTCTGCGGTGCGGACCACCGCGGAGGCTGCGCGTGTGCTTGGGGACATCGAGGGCTGCTGCGCAGGCCTCCCGCGGTAGCCTAAGCCTCGCCCGCCCGCCCAGAGCCCTGCAGGACGGGCGCTGGTCCTGTGCGGTGCGGACCACCGCGGAGGCTGCGCGCGTGCTCGGGGATCTGCGGCGGGATGCTGGCCTTGGTTGCAGCCCCGTGAAGCGCCGCCCCGCGGCGCAGAGAGAGCGAAGGGGCGCGAGCAGGGGTGAGTGGTGCCGCCGTGAGGGGGGCGGGCGCAGGGAGAAGCCAGCGAGGCCGAGCGGAGCCCGCGAGGGGAGCGGCTCAGGCGCGCCCACCGCCCGGCCCAGTCCTGCTGCGTGCCGCAGGCCCAGGCTCCGGCAGCTGCGCAGATCTGGACCAACAGGCCAGCCCGAGCAGCCCTCTGGGAAGCCGAACATGGGCTGAATTGCCCGTTCACAAACACCCCACCCAAAATATTGATTTCTGAATTTTGGCTTGGAAAAGTGGAGGTCGTCTTATACATGGGGGCGCCTTATACACGGAAAAATACAGTAATTCAAAGTCTTTATCCTTTGTGGCTCTAAAATCATAAAGTAGCTTTAAAAAAAAAAAAAAAAGTCAGGCCAAATATTCAAACATAGGGTATTTTATCACAGCCTGTGGAAATAAATAACTTGCAACAGTTATTCAGCAAACCGTAAATCTCCAAATTTTTCAGTTCCTCTCCAAGAGGGTATACACTCTACACACAGAGAACGGGCAGGGGTGGGGTGGGGACCTACAAGAGGAACAACAAAAGTGCTATAACAGTGTTCTCCAACCTTGGGGCATGCTGGCTGGGGCATGCTGGGAGTTGTAGGCCAAAAGCATCTGGGGACCCAAGGTTGGAGAAAACTGCTATAAGGTTCCTCTGCACAATTTAGGCCCTTTTCTGCCTCTGGAGTGCTGGAAATGGCACCTCTTGCTCATACTGCAGCTTGGGCCTATATTCTATTAAAAAAAGGGGGGGTGTTGAAAAAATTGTGTAAGGAGGGAAGGTTTAATCCTCCCCTCCAGGTTTGTGGTACACCTGTTCTGAATCCTGGCTACACATGCTTACACTAGAGTAAACAAAAAGGTAATCTTCAGCTACTCAATTAGCGTAATGTGTAGCTTGGCTCCCATTTATACTTTTATAGCAGTGTTTGTTTTTAATTCTCTTCACAACATCAGTAATAGCAGCTCTTATCAAGAAGATCCTACTTAGTTCCTTATTTGTGGGTGGTGTGGTGGCGGCAATGCATAATCGTAAAATTAGGGGCAAGTCTCCATAAATCCCAGGCCATAGGCCTTCTCCTTTATGTGGAGTTTCTTCTGCTGCTGCCTGAGGTATTCCCCCTTGCAGGTGGCAACATGGAAGCAGCAGCTTCAGCAAGGTTATATGTGCTAGGAAGGCTGGCCTTAATATTTTTTAAAATATGACAGCCAGATACAGTGCTTTGCAGAAGTATTCTTCCCCCTTTGACTTTTCCACATTTTGTTGTGTTACAACCTGGAATTGAAATGGATTTAATTGGCATTGTTATCACTTGATGTACACAAGATACTCAACACTGTGAAGGTGCAAAATATTTTTACTGTGGCACAAAAGTTTAAGTAAACAACAACAAACTGGAACTTCTTGGTTGCCTAAGTATTCGCCCCCTAACGGTGACATGCCTAAATAAGCTCTGGTGCAACCCACTGCCTCCAGAAGTCACGTACTGTAGTTGAATGGAGTCAGGGTTGCCACTAAAAATTCATTTTCCATTTCCCTCACTTTCCCTGACCACCATTAAAAAATAACCCAGTTAAAAGAATTCATAGGTTACATTCAGTGCTTTTTTTCTGGAGAAAAGGGTACCAGAACTCTTGGATTACATTTCCTTGGGAGTAGATGGCGATTAAATTGTAATGCAATTAATAGAAGAAAAGGTGCTGGAACTCAGTTCCGGTGAGTTCCACCAGAAAAAAAGCCCTGGTTACATTACATTAAATAAAGGTTTTATTAAATGAGGCATCACTGCTTGCAGTGTGTATGCTCAAGTCACTGTCATCTCTGTTCACAGATTTGCAGGTTTTTGTAATGTTTTAAAAACTCTGACTGGAGAGGACAGTGTAACCAAAGAAATGAGGATGTACACCATGGGCAACCATGGTTCTATTATACCACCTCCAGGGTTTTAAAAAAGGATTGACTGTCTTCAGCCACAAAACATCCACTGACCAGACAACCATTACTGAAGAGGGTGCTTGGGTTCATGGTTGGATCAAATATGACAGTTCTGACATGGTCTGTTGCTGGTGTGTGCGCTTCTTTATCTCTCTCTCTCTCTCTCTCTCTCTCTCTGTACAGGCCTGTGGCTTAGAGTGTGGAAAGCTAAGCAGGGTCAGGCCTGGTTATTATTTGGATGGGAGACCCCTCCTCTAGTTGGACTTGTAGGCTCCTTCCTTGTAGGCTCCTTCCAACTCTATGATCTATGAAACTCTCTCTCTCTCTCTCTCTCTCTCTCTCTCTCTCACACACACACACACACACACACACACACACATTTATAATAATAATTTGATATATTGGCCAGGGAATGGCTGCTGTGTAAGTCATAGGGAGATTGGCGAGTACAGCTTTGGTCCTATGACTGTAGGATGGGTAGGCAGAAGGTACATCTCCAGATGTTTTGGACTTCAAGCATTCCTGACTATTGGCCATGCTGGCAAGGGCTTCTGGGCAACTCCAAAATATCTGGAGATCTACCTTCCTCCCATCCCTCCTGCAGGAGATTGATTGAAATGAAGCTGATTTCATCTCATTCAGCCTCTGATTTCAATCATGCATATTTTCAGAATTAATATTGTGTTAGTATTTATTTATTTATTACATTTCTATGCCACCTAATAGCCAACACTCTTGGCTAGGTACTCTTATGTATGTCTACTCAGAAGTAAGCACCGTTGAGTTCAATTGGATTTACTCCCAGGTAAGCATATACTGATTGATAATTGTTCATGCGGACTTCATTAATGTGCTTAATTTGTTGCTACTAGTTTTCTGTACCGTGCCTTTAGCCACTGGATTGATGGCATTAATAATCAATTTTTAATATCCAAATAAATAAATAAAGTGGGGCTTTTGCCCAATACTTAATAAATTAAAAAATGTGTTGGGCCTTAGGCTTACTTGTAAATAATACCGCTCTGACCTGGAAGTTTTTCTCCTAAATCTCAGGAATTTGTGAGCCTCATCTGGTTATTTGGGAGCAAGGGTGACACTTCATGTGCCCAGAGATATTCTTCTCTTTATTCCAGAGTTGAGCTTTAGCGTTCAGTGTATGTTTTGGGACTGATGCATGGTGCAAATTAAGCCCTGCTTTTGCCAGAATACATCCCGGTAGATTATGCCCATGGTGAATATTATTATAGGATACTGTATTTGTTATTTTGTGTATGTGTGTGTTTAAATTGCTTTCTTTAACAATGCAAATAATTACCTTCACCAGTGAAGGCAATCCAGTAGTAGTTTACTTACTATTATTTGTTTCTTACTTACATTTTTACCCTGGTTCTTTGCCACTCATAGTCCCCCAAAGCTGCTTACAAAGATCCATAAACTACATTGAATAAAGCAGAGTAAAATACAATTAAAAAGCTAAAAATCAATCACAGAATAAAAGAACAGCATGAAGGTGTAAAATAATTATTGATGCCACTAACAACACAAGCTTTTCTAAGAAGGAAGCAAGGCATTTTTAAAGTAATAGTTGTGTGTCTAAATGGGCACCCAATCCTAGCTTTTGGACACCCAGTAGACACAAATGGGCACATAAAATTTAATCAGTGAACCAAGAACACAAATTCAGATTGGAAGTCACTGAAACACTGACCAGAAGTATGAAATTGTATAGAAACAGTAGAACATAGGGGCACATTACACATTAATTCCTAGGGTTCTTACAAACCACCAAGTCTTTCTGAAAAACTTCTTAACAAAATCACTCTCCCTATACATTGTGATGTCTGGTTCTCTGTATCTTTGTTCCTTTTTTCGTAAGAATTCTACTGGATCAGGGTATGGATCATAAGCAGCAGTTCCTCTTTCATTCAGTGAAACCAACAGTCTTTCATTCATAGATTCTTCTACCAAGGACATACATACGGTGAGGAGACTTTATTTGAATTTAATGAGAAACTACTCTCTCTGTTGTCATAGAGTGGGGAGAAAGAACCAAAATCAAAGGAAGCAATTTTTGTAGTAAACCTGAAGTGCAAACAACAAGCTTCTGCAGTTTATTAGAATATTTTGCACCACAGTCTGGAGTGTCTATTTCTGGTATTTCCTGAACTGCTGGCCGGTTATCACAGACACTTGAGAAAAATTCTGCCACAGGCTACTTATAAAAAACGGACTCAACCAGTGGCCAGTCTATATCGATCATTTCTTTAGGGGTCCACACTGTCAAAAGGGAAGACATCTTTGAGGTAGTATTGTCTTCTTCTACTTGTAATCTAATGTTGAGAAAGTTTATGAATGATGACACAACCTCTAACAGCAGACCACGAACATCTTCCAGTTGTAACTTATTGATGCAGTAGTGCACTACGCTTGCTGCTGCACCGCCTTTCTCCTTCATTTACAAATGTGTCAGACTCATTACTGCTTTTTGAGGAAATTAACCTCTGTTCCTCACCACCTGGCACAGGGCCACTACTAATGATGTTACATTTTCGAAGGGCATTATATCTTGCAGTCGGTATATCGGGGAGGATCAAGTTGGTCCTCTGCAACGCCTTTTGCAGTTCTTGGAATACAAGTGTTTTGTCTGCCATCAGTCCTGTTAACATAACTTGGTGTGTGACTTTGAGATCCATGTCTTCAGCAGTCCGGTAGCAGAATGTTTTTCATTTCACTCTTTGGAGTCAGACAGCTGTTCCCAGACACTTCTGCCATAGGGGCAGACTAGAGGCACCACCACCCCTTTCCACAGCACAGTAGAGCTGTGTATCTTTCAGTAGAGCTACCATCTTTCAGCCACTGGGGGGGGCACTGAGGGGACAGGGGACTTAACTTGCTGGTTGAGCAGGTACAGATTGGTCCTATAACTCTCTTATGGCTGTGGTTCTCTTGGCCGGGTGTCTCTTTGATAGTCACCAATATCCCAGACTATTGTTGGGATGGTGACTGTAAGGTATTGTTATTGGGATGGTGATTTTGTTTGTTATTGGGATTGGCATTGTTTGTTTGACTAAGGAGTGATGATCTGATCTGTGAAAAGTGGGCCAGAAAAGAATATATCCCCACCCCCTGTGTTTTTGCTTTTTCCTTTTTTGTTTGGGTTACTTTCTATGATATGGGAAGGGAATTCTGCATATATGCTCAGAGGCCAGGCCTTAATTCCTAAGCAGAGTGTTAGCGCTCAACGGTTTCACCCTGCCTGAAGACCATGCCATCTGTCCTGGAACCGCTGCTGCTTAATTTGATCTAATGCAGGGCTCTCCAACCTTGGGTCCCCAGATGTTGCTGGCCTACAGCTCCCAGCATGCCCAGCCAGCATGGCTAATGGCAAGGGATTCTGGGAGCTGTAGGCCAGCAACATCTGGGGACCCAAGGTTGGAGAGCCCTGATCTAACGTATACATGTATGGCTATTTACTTGGGGGGGGGGGCTGCCCTCCGAATGTGCTTAGAGGGTCCGGGGTGTCTGTGTTATTATTAGTGACTCAATTTGGTATTGAAATCATGTTGCTCCAGGACTGAAGACCTTCTTATTTCCCCAGGAATTTTAGTCTTTCAGTCTCTGTTGTTTAAAATCTTTTACTGTATTTTAAATCTCTGTACTGCTGCTAGGTTTTATTTCAGCTTTTACTCCTATTTTATACTGTCATTTTAAATTTTTAAATTTTTATACTGTATTTTATGTTGTATTTGTGGTTTTTAATTGTTGTGAACCGCCCAGAGAGCTTCGGCTATTGGGCAGGTAGAAATGTAGTAAATAAATAAAAGGCTGAAGCGACTGAGCATGGGCGAGGCGGGGCAGAGAGGGGCTGCAGGGGGTTGGACTCCATGGCCTTATAGGCCCCTTCCAACTCTACTATTCTATGATTCTATGAAATCCGGCACAATTTAAGCCCATACATGTTCTGAGAAAAATGATGTACAGTGTGTGTGTGTGTGTCCATCTTCAACTGCAAAGCCTTGCTCTTCTAAATAGATGTTGGGAGGTGGTGAAAGAAAACCTTCTTTGCAGAAACATAAATCTCTGCTCTTTTAGTACAAAATATAAAAATGAAATAACACATTTTCTTTTCAGTCCTGTCTAATCCCGGAACAATTCTTCTGTGAACTTAAAGTTCTAGCATTAGAAGAGTCAGTGTTTTTAGTTTTTATTGTGGCTATGCTGTTTTTTTTAATACCTTCTTGGGCAGAGCTATCCCAGAGGGCTGAAATCAGACGTCTAGCTGATTTGCAGGGCGGGAGGAGCAGGGAGGTGGAGATCGTGCCTCTGCGCTCCTCCCACCCTGCATAAGATGCCTAAGATGCCTGTAATCCTCTGAGTACAGAGGCTTATGGGCATCCACATTGGATTGCACCCTAAATTACTGCAAAAATAAAAATAATCCCCAAATATATACTTTTGTAATACCAGAACAGTTGTGTTGTTAACCAATTTGTCCAAGTTCTGAAATTAGAGTTTTAGAGATGATGATGATGATGATGATGATGATGATGAATTTGCTTTTTAATCTATGTGTTTACTGGTGGGTGGGCAAGCTAGTAAGAATTTTGCTAGGCTAGTAACTTGTGTAAATGCATTTGCAAAGCTGTATTCACTCCCTGTTTTAGGTTTTTTTTGTTTAGTTTGGACTACTTTTGCCTCAATCCAAATGTCGTGTCTTCTACATGGGAGAGAGTCTTCTGCATGCAAGCCATCTGAATAAAAAAATGGACACCCAGTAACAATTCCTTTAAAAATGCCCTGGAAAGAAGGTGATTCAGCCCACTCCTGTGTAAGTTTACTGGGAAGTAATTCCCACTCTGTTCAGTAGGACTTACTTCTAAGTAAACATGCATAGGCTTGAAGCTGCTGTAATGCTGCAATCCTGTGTGTGTTTCCTCAGAAGTAAGCCCCTCAGTATTCAGTGGGACTTACTCCCAAGTAAAGTGTGCATAGGGTTACAGCATTTCTGCCTGAAATAAGTCTCTAGTGGGGGCTTACAGGTATGCATAGCTTTGCAGCTTTATAGCACAAGCCTGTAATATGTTTAAGGACAAGTAAGTCCCACTGTGTTCATAAGGGTTTACTCCCAGGTTAGGGGTCGCAGCTGTAGTGTCCAAAAAATGGGGAGGGAGCCAGCCAGCCAGCCAGCCAAGCCCCTGTAGGTAAGATGTTCCATAGAAAGGGTGCCACCATGAAGAAGGTGGACACCCCTGAGTCACTTTAGGAGACAGGGGGCACCTGTATCCAGGCCTCTGACAGATTTCTGGGAGGCTGTTCTACGAGAGGAGCTTGTTATACAAGAGGAGGCTGCTGAAGGTTTTAAAGGCAAAAGACAACACTTGGAATTAGGGATGTAAGAAGCGGCCTTATACCAGGTCTGGCTGTTTGTCTGTCTAGCCCAGCCTTCCCCAACCTGGTGCCTTCTAGATGTTTTGTGACTCCAACTTCCATCAGCCCCAGTCGGGCTGCTGGGAGTTGCAGCCCCAAGCGTCTGGAGGACGCCACGTTGGGGTGAAGCCCAATATTGTCTCCTCCTCTGCCTGGCAGCAGTTCTGCAGGATCTTGGGCAGATGTTTTCCCCATCACTTGCTCCCCTGATTATTTTTAAGTGGAGATGCCGGGGGATTAAACCTGGGAGCGTCTGCTGAATGCAAAGCATGTGCTCTACCATCGAGCGATGATTTCTCTCCTAAATTGGGCCTGGAAACTCGGTGGTTTGTGAACTAGTGTGTGCAGCAAAGGGTTGCGTGGAGTAGTGGTCCCAGGTTGCACATTGGGGATGCATGAGCACAAGGAGCCGTGCTGAACGTACATCCAGCATCCATGCGTGGCTACGTGCCTGAAGTTCACAACCCAGCAAGGGAGGTATAGGTAGAAACCAATGTGTCTGAAAATATGTCTTCTCAACATCAATCATACCTCTTTTTACAGTGTACTCTTCTTTAAGCAGAGCTGTAAATACGTGGTTTGCGCAACCTTCGTTATTTTGCTTATTATTCAGCTTGGGTGGCAACTTTGCTTCCATAAAAATCAATATTTACCAATTAAAAATTGAACCCTCCCAAGCTTGACTTATTCATTTTGCTGCTTCCCTGCTCCTCTGGAACTCAGCTTTTCCAATCCCGTGAACTGTGTGTTGCACTATCTATCAATCTGGCTGAAGCCAAATGTACTTATAGATTAATCTCTTCACACTGCAGTGGGCTTTCTGCCACCTGCTGTACGTAACGGTCCATGGCTCCCTGTAAATCAGCTTTAAATGTATTTATTTTAAAATCAATATTTGTGTGTGCCTGACAATTTGGGGCCATTTTTGAACTGAACTTTCACAGGAATATTATGCTTAGGGTATAGCTTAAATATAATTAAATATTGAATTAATAAGTGAGGTTCATGAGGTAATTTTTTTAACACCTTTCTTTCGGTTTTGTTTCATTTTAGTTTTAAAAGCACAAGACTCCTAAGCTGATATGGAGCGTGTGTTTACTCCACTGGAGTGTCTGCTTCCAACCGGTATTGTATCTGCTGCTTAGTATATTTCTTTTAAGAATGTTTTTGTTGCACGTGTATCCTGTATTACCACATTAAAAGGCTGCTTTAATTATTTGATGGGCAGTGGTGGTGGTGGTGGTGGTATGTAACATTTGGAAAGAACCGAGTCAGACTTTTATTATTATTATTATTATTATTATTATTATTATTATTATTATTATTATTATTATTTACATTTGTTAATCGCCCATCTGGCCGGCAACCGGCCACCCTGGGCGATGTACAGAGGCTAAAAACAAGATAAAATACAGTTATAAACAAGATAAAATACAATAAAAACAAGATAAAATACAATTTAAAAAATAAATAAATTCTTAACCCACCCCATATTCCCGCCTGAACAGCCAGGTTTTTAATGAACGGCGGAAGCTCAGCAGAGAGGGGGTATGGCGGAGGTCACTCGGGAGAGAGTTCCACAGTACTTTCATAGCAGATTGCGAATATATCCATAGTGATGGGATGCACATAAGCAGGGAGTTTAGAAATTGGCATGGTTATGTTCAGAGCAGAAGCCACAGAACATGGCCATTGAATTGGGGTTTAACTCGGAGAACCTACCTTTACTGTTTACGCTTCCGATGCAGCAAGAGAGGACGCTGTCACTGAGCCAGCTTTCCTAATCCTTGCCAGGCCTGGCCACCGTGGGGCAAAATTGTAAGGTGAATGACAGGACCAGAGAAGGAGCAAGGTGGAAACTGCAGTGGCAGGAGGAACGTCTACCGCATTGCTGTTGGTAAATGTGGTTTCTCTGGGTTGCAACCTGACAGCCCTACCATGAATGCAGAATCTGGATTTGTTTTTGTTGTATTTTGTATTGTATTTCTATACCACCGTTATGAAGCCAGCCAAGGTGGTTTACGAGTTCAGAAAATTAAAAAAAAAAAAAAAATTAAAATAAAATTTAATAAAATAAATAAAATAGTAATAAAATAAAAACATAGTAAAACATTAAAAACAATCTTAAAACCATACCAACAATTTAAAAACCCGAGTTAAAAAGATGTGCCTTGACCCCTTTCCTGAATGCAGAGAGAGTGGGGACCAGTAGCAACTCCAGAGGGAGTGTGTTCCAGAGTTTGGGAGCAACACAGGAGAAAGCCCTTTCCCAGTGCCTGACAAGTGAGCCTCCTCTGCAAGTAAGCATGTCTTCAAAAGGGCCTCTCCTGCTGGTCTTAATAACCAAGTAGGTTCATAGTGAGATAGGCGGTCCTTCAGATAGCTAGGCCGTAAGCCATTTAGAGTTTTAAAAGTTAAAATCAACAACTGGAATTGAGCCCTGCAAACAATTGGCAAACATACAGATCTTTCAATATTGGGGTGATGTGATCACAATACCGTGCACCGGTTAGCAGACTAGCTGCCTCATTTTGCACAGATTGAAGCTTCTGGACACTCTTTAAAGGTAGCCCCATGTAGAGCACATTGGACTAGTCTAATTATGATGTAACTGGAGATGGATAACTGTTGTCAGTTGTTCCTGTGGACTCGTGGAAATCTAAGCTTTCCTTAAAAATAGATGAATACCGTATGTGTATTCGTTTCTGGTTCCTGTGTCCAGAACACTTTTCCTTCATGTTCTTCCTTCACCGCACCTAAAAAAGGATCATAAAGTGATCAAGGGGCTGGAGCAACTCCCCTCTAAGGAAAGATTACAACATCTGGGATTGTTTAGCTTAGAAAAAAGGCAAGTGAGGGGAGACATAATAGAGGTATACAAAATAATGCATGGTGTGGAGAAAGTGGATAGGGAGATATTTTTCTCCCTCTCTCTCAATACTGGAACCCAGGATCATCCCATGAAGCTGATTGGTGGGAGATTTAGGACAGATAAAAGGAAGTACTCCTTCACACAGCACATAGTTAAACTATGAAATTCACTTCCACAAGATGTAGTGAAAGCCACCAATTTGGACGGCTTTAAAAGGGGATTGGACACATTCATGGAGGAGAAGGTTATCAGTGACTACTAGTCCTGATGGCTATATGCTACCTCCAATATCAGAGGCTGTCTGCCTATGTACACCAGTTGCTGGGGAACATGGGTGGGAGGGTGCTGTTGCACTCATGCCCTGCTTGTGGGATCCTGTGGGCAGCTGGTTGGCCACTGTGTGAACAGAATGCTGGACTAGATGGACCCTTGGTCTGATCCAGCAGGGCTCTTCTTATGTTCCTCAATGTTTTTTTTTTAATTTATTTGTTACATTTATATTGCACTCGTCCTCCAAGGAGTTTAGGATGGCATGCACAGGGTTACTCTATCTTCACAGCAATCCTGTGAGATACATTGAGGGATATTGACTTCTCCAAAGTCTTGCATAGAACTTGCATAGAGCTGTTGTGAGGAATCTAAACATGCAAGATTAACTTGAGGGGTGGAAAAAACTTCTATATCCCGCTCCGATATTTCATTACCAGTACTATACAAATCGGAATACAACCTTTAAAAATGGAAAATTTATATATGTTGGAGAGGTGTATATTTATTTTATTTATTTATTTCTTATATTTATTAATCGCCCATCTGGCCGGCCACCCGGCCACCCTGGGCAATGCACAATTAAAACAATACAATAAAACAATACAATAAAATATGATAATTAAAACAGTATAAAAATTCTTTTAAAATCCTAACCCACCCCATATTCCCGCCTGAACAGCCATGTTTTTAATGCACGGTGGAAGCTCATCACGGAGGGGGCATGGCGAAGGTCACTAGGGAGGGAGTTCCATAACGTGGGGGCCGCCACAGAGAAGGCCCTCTTCCTAGTCCCCACCAGCCTGGCTGCTCTGGTTGATGGGATAAGGAGAATGCCGTCCGTAGCAGATCTTGTTGAGCGGCCTACTTGATGTTGCTGGAGGCGCTCCTTGAGATAAACTGGGCCGGAGCCGTGTAGGGTTTTAAAGGTCAAAACCAACACCTTGAATTCGGCTCGGCAAGCAACTGGTAGCCAGTGTAACTCCTTAAGCACTGGTGTGATGTGATCACGCCGGCGGCTGCCCTTAATGAGGCGAGCCGCCGCGTTCTGTGCCAGCTGAAGCTTCCGAACCGTCTTCCAGGGTAACCCCACGTAGAGCGCATTACAGTAGTCTAGGTGAGAGGAGACCAAGGCATGAACCACTGATGGGAGCAGATGATTAGGAAGGTAGGGCCGCAGCTGCCGTATCAGATGGAGTTGATACAGCGCTGCCAGGCTCACAGCTGACACCTGAGCCTCCATGGACAGCTGGGAGGCTAGAATGACCCCCAAGCTGTGGACCTGGTCTTTCAGGGGGAGATGTACCCCATTCAGCACCAGGTCAACATCCCCTAACCTCCCCTTGTCTCCCACCAGAAGTACCTCGGTCTTGTCAGGGTTCAGTTTCAACAGTTTCAACAATGATATTCTATCATTCTCATCTTTAATAACTGAAAGAACATTACAATGTTTCTGCTCATTAAGACGATGTGCCAGGATCTTACTAGGGTGGTCACCATTGCCCCAATATGTCTGTGGTAGGCAGGTTAAGGCAAATTCCGCTTGCTGTGAAAGGATATTATTCAACTCATATTTAATGTTTTGCAGCTCCTGGTACAGTTGTACAGTTGTAGAAATGGCAAACTTTGTTATAAGAGATTTCAGCTTCTTGCTTAGAGACATTTGTTGCATTTTTTAAAATTTGGTTTTTATAGAATACATAAGCAATAATTCAGCCCCGTATAAAGACTTTACTGGCCTCCCACTCAATGACACATGAGTCAACTGTACTCTCATTAATTTTAAAATACTCGAGTAGCTGAGCTGAAATCTGATTCTTAAACATCTCATCTTTAGGAAGAGAAACATTTAAGCGACAGAGAGGTGGGGGGGCGGGGCTTACTGAGTCTGAAAATTGCAAGTCCAAGCAAACTGGGGCATGGTCTGTTTCAATCTTGTAAACATTCAATCTTATAAACATTAATTGGACGTAGCAAAGATGTAGAAACTAAAAAAAAATTAATCTAATTGAAAGCAATTATGCTGAACAGATGACATAAATGTGTAGTCTCTTTCATCACAATGCAAAATTCTCCAAGCATCAATCCAACCAAGTTCACCCATGTAGGCCTGGAGTGTAAAACTCACCATTGTTTGCTTCTTAGGAGCAGGTGTATTCCTATCCAGCAAGGATCTAAACCCTCATTAAAATCCCCACCCACCATCAAATAATCATAAGCAATATCAACCAATTTGCTAAAACATTCATGAAAGATAACCAGAGAATCATTGTTAGGTCCATACGCATTGATCAGAGCAATTACTTTGTCATTATATTTCCCAACCAAAATAAAAAAGCGGCCATGAGAATCACTAATGACCTGTTGAACTGAAAAGAAAAGTCACTCATGGATTAAAATCACAATCCCCTTAAACCGACTTGAAATACCAGATGATGATGATGATGATGATGATGATGATGATGATATTTTATTTATAAACCACCTTTTTCCCAATACTGGGACTCAAGGCGGCTTCACAACATTAAAATTTGTACAATTAAAACATATACGTATATACTCGACTTTAAGTCGGCCCTAACATAAGTCGTGGCCCCTAATTTCACCCCCCAAAACTGGGAAAACTTATTGCCCCCCAGTATAAGTCTAGGGTGGGAAATGCAGCAGCTACTGATAAATTAAAAAAATAAAGATGCGGTAGATACCGGTACCAATAAAATGAGGCATCAGTAGGTTAAATGTTTTTAAATATTTATTTCAAAGAAAAACAGTAAACTAGCTCTGTAAGTGGAAAAGGGGGTCAACAAATACAATATGGTATCAAAAATACCGTAACTTTGGTACGTACAACAACCTTAGCTCAATCAGCAACTAAGCTAAAACACAATAGCTAAAATCCTTCAAAACTGGAGTTCTCATCATCTGTATCTGCAAACAGAGCTTCAACTTCAGCCGGTGTGAGGTGATCAGCATAGACATTGTCATCATCACTGAGTTCACAGTCATCACCATCACTGCTGTCGTTCTCATACAAAGTGCTGTCTTCACTGCCATCCATAGCATTACTAATGCCACATTTCTTGAAGGCACGTTGCACCATGTCCTCTGGAATCTGTTCCCATGCATCACGGACCCACTGTGCTATCAATTCTATGTCTGGCTTCTTCAGATTTCCACCTTTTGTCAGTTGAGCTTGACCAGAACACATCCATTCATGCCACATCTTTCGCACACGGTCTTTGAAAGGTTTATTTAAACACACATCTAGGGGCTGCAATACAGATGTAAGCCCACCTGGAATAACGGCCAAAGTAGCTTGAGAAGACTTTGCCAATTTTTTAATGCCATCAGATGTGTGGGCTCTGAACATATCCCAAACTAGCAATGATGGTTTTTTTTTTAAGGCTGCCCCTGGTCGTCCGTTCCAAATTTCTTCCAGCCATTTCTTTGTTCCGTCTTCATCCATCCAGCCTTTAATATGTGCACGCACTGTAATTCGTGGTGGGAATTTGACCTTTTTAGGCAAGGTCTTTCTTTTAAAAATAATGACAGGCCGCAGCTTAGTTCCATTAGCCAAACATGACAGAACGACTGTGAAATGGTTTTTTTCATTTCCTGTGGTTCTTAGTAAAATACTTTTTTCTCCCAAACTTGCCACAGTTCTGTTGCTTGGAAGATCAAAGGTCATAGGTGTTTCATCCATATTCCCAATATCTCCCAGGTCATAGTTATGGATCCTTCTTTGTTTTAAGATGAATGAATGGAATGACATCACTTTTTCATCAAGGTCTTTTGGCAACTTCTGAGAAATCTTTGTTCTTTGCCGCAAGCATAGGGCAAACCTATTCATGAAGCGGGTACACCATCCTGCTGATGCAACAAAATTTTCAATGCCTGGTGCTTTAAATTTGTCATCTTTAGCCAGTTGAAGGGCACGTAAGCGAATTCCCATGCGTGTTACACAGTAACCATTTTGACGACACTCCATAACCCACTTATGCAATTCAGTCTCTAGAGCCCCATATGAAGTCGTTAAACCACGTCGAGCTTTTTTTGACTTTGGCATCTTTTCCAAGTCAGCTTTCATTTTCCGCCAATCCCTTACTTGCTTTTCGTCAACACAAAATTCCCTACCTGCAATACTGTTATTGCTTTCTTCTGCTCTTGACACAACCATAAGTTTGAAACCAGCTTCGTATGACCTGCGTTTTTGTTTTGGTTTTTGTATTGGTCCAGGATTAGAAGTAACGGCACTGATATTGGGATCCATTTCTAACAGGATAAAAAATAAAACCAAAGCGGCATACGGTAGTTTATTTTACTCATGAGCACAATGAACATGTGTGTGATGTGTCATATACGGTAAATTAATCTCAGCAGGGTAACAATATTTTCTTCCTCACCACTACGTACCATAATTACGGTACCGTAATTTAAAACCCCAGTTAGCATCAATTGCGGTAATAGCTCAGCTAAATAGAGAAAATGCTGGTTTCATGCAATGAAGATGAAAATATTTGTCTGCATGAAAACAGTTCACATTAACAGCAAACACGCTACACTCTACACTCTAAAGCAAACACTCTACACCAGTGTTCTCCATCCTTGAGTCCCCAGATGTTTTTTGCCTACAACTCCCAGCATGCCCCAGCCAGCTACACTGGCTGGGACATGCTGGGAGTTGTAGGCAAAAAACATCTGGGGACCCAAGGTTGGAGAACACTGCTATACACATTGACTCACTTTTCTGTATTTTAAATTAGGGGGAGGGGTTACTATAGGAGAAATACGGTACCATACCTACCGGTATGTTGATGCCAGCTGGCTCCTTTTTGACCCCTCTCCTCACTTCCCGTCTGGTGCTCAGCAGGCTCCGGCAGCAGGAACAGGGAGGCAGCGTGCAAGACCAGGTAGGAGGTGGGGGAGTGTCTGGGGGTGGTGGGGGGAGTGTCTGGGGGTGGTGGGGGGAGTGTCTGGGGGTGGCATGGGGGTTTCTGGGGGGGGCTTCGGCGTGGCGGGAATTCGGCGGGGGAGGAGCTACAGAGGCAGGGCTTTTCTTCGGTGCGGTGCGGCGCGGCTTTTCTCGGGCTTCGGGGCTTCGGGTGCAGGTAGGGTGACTGGGGGGTGTCTGGTGTGGCATTTGGGGGTGGCATGGGGGTGGCTGGAGGGGGCTTCTGCGCGGCGGGACTTCGGGGGGGGAGGGGCCTCGGCGGCAGGCAAGCTGCGGCGCGGCGCGGCTTTCCTGGGGCTTCGGGGCTTCGGGTGCAGGTAGGGTGACTGGGGGGTGTCTGTGGTGGGATTTGGGGGTGGCATGGGGGTGGATGGAGGGGGCTTCTGCGCGGCGGGACTTCGGGGGGGGAGGGGCCTCGGCGGCAGGCAAGCTGCGGCGCGGCGCGGCTTTCCTGGGGCTTCGGGGCTTCGGGTGCAGGTAGGGTGACTGGGGGGTGTCTGTGGTGGGATTTGGGGGTGGCATGGGGGTGGCATGGGGGTGGCTGGAGGGGGCTTCTGCGCGGCGGGACTTCGGGGGGGGAGGGGCCTCGGCGGCAGGCAAGCTGCGGCGCGGCGCGGCTTTCCTGGGGCTTCGGGGCTTCGGGTGCAGGTAGGGTGACTGGGGGGTGTCTGTGGTGGGATTTGGGGGTGGCATGGGGGTGGCTGGAGGGGGCTTCTGCGCGGCGGGACTTCGGGGGGGGAGGGGCCTCGGCGGCAGGCAAGCTGCGGCGCGGCGCGGCTTTCCTGGGGCTTCGGGTGCAGGTAGGGTGACTGGGGGGTGTCTGTGGTGGGATTTGGGGGTGGCATGGGGGTGGCTGGAGGGGGCTTCTGCGCGGCGGGACTTCGGGGGGGGAGGGGCCTCGGCGGCAGGCAAGCTGCGGTGCGGCGCGGCTTTCCTGGGGCTTCGGGTGCAGGTAGGGTGACTGGGGGGTGTCTGAGGGTGGCGGCACGGGTCCTGGGGGTGGAGGGGGGTGCCTGGCGGTCCCTTGCTGTGGCGGCGGGGGTCCTGGGGGGCCGCTGACCCATGTATAAGTCTAGGGGGCATTTTTCAGCACACAAATATGTGCTGAAAAACTAGACTTATACTTGAGTATATACGGTAAATAGAAAAATACAAAAGTTAAAAATATAATTAAATCAGAAATAGTATTAAAATTATATAAAATATCACAGCTAAAACAATAACTATAAGAACAGTGCAAATCCATCGCTTTCTCATAGGTCCAATTTTATTCCCTGAAGGCCTGCTGGAACAAGAAAGTTTTTGCCTGCCTTCGAAAACATACCAAGGAGGGTGCCATTCTAGTCACCCTGGGAAGGGAGTTCCAGAGTGTTGGAGCAACCACCGAGAAGGCCCTCTGCCGTGTTCCTGCCAGGCGTGCCTGGGATGGTGGCGGAACTAAGGGCCTCCTCAGAAGATCTCAAAGGTCCGACAGGCTCGTAGGGGAGAATATGGTCTTTCAGATAACCTGGACCCAAGCAGTATAGGGCTTTATAGGTCATAACCAGCACTTTGAATTGTGCCCGTAAATAGACTGGGAGCCAGTGAAGCTGTTGTAACAGAGGAGTTGTATACCTCTCCAACCCAATCTTTTCTCAACAATTGTGCATCTGCAGCCATCAAATGGGTTTCTTGTAAAAAAAAAAAAAAAAAAAAAAAGCCATATCAGCATCATGCTCTTTTAACCTAGAAAGCATTTTCTTCTGCTTATTTGGATTCCGCAATCCCCTTGACATTCCATGAAGTCACATTAAACATAGAAAAATGGATAACATATTGCTTCCCCTCCCCACACACACATACAGATCTTACCAATTTTACAGAAATTACCTACTTTTAAATAATACAACATATAAATCATTAAAAATACTATTGTAAAAATAAAATAAAATAAAATAAAATGAGAAACAGATATTCCACATGGTGCCCACTTCCCCCACTAAAAGAAAAAATCCCAAAATTCTAATAAAAATAATAAAAACAAAACTAAAAAACAAAAAGAATGAGAAAACAACTTTATGCCTTCCAGTAAAGGTGACAGTGTAATCCATCTCACGCGTTCCCTAGTCAATTATCAAATACATACTTAAGTCAAAAGAAAGGAATTGGGTATTTTAAAAGATTGCTGTTGTTGTTGTTGATGATGATGATGATGATAATAATAATGATGATGATAATAATGATAATGATAATACAGAGCATTACTGAGCCAGAATGAAGTAGCTTTAAATCTCATAGGTTCAAATGGAAGTTTAAGCACGTGCTTAACACCCTTTGATGGAGCTTAAATGAGCTTCACTTTTGACTGGATTGGTCCCAATATTGTTAGAAAGAGGTTGAAAATGCAATCAAGAAGGCTGAAATCCTAAACACACCTACCTGAAGGTGAACCATGTTCTTTGCCCTGAGCTTATACAATAGTGCAGTAAAAATGTTTAGAGGCTGATGCATTCTTGCTAAGAGAAAAACTTAATGGGGTTGCCATCTTCAGTTGGGGGGGACAGAGGAGGATTGAGAAGGGACATGGTAGAAATTTATTAAAACTATGAACATGAAGAGAGCGAACAGAATTATTCCCCCTTTCCTGTTAAAATATACCAAGTATTTGCAGTGGGAAGTCTTATTCAAAAGTGAGCCCTACTTAATTCAATGGGATTTACTTCCAACTAAATGTGCATAGGATCGCAGCCTTAATGGCTAATAGGCTCAGGATAAACAAACAAAAATGAAGTATTTCAAATGGTGCATAATTAAATTATGGAATTCATTGTCAGAAGATGTGATGATGGCAATTGCATAGATGGCTTTTTTTGCCACACGATTATCTGCATGGCTACTCAGATGCAAGCCCCACTGAGTTCACTGGGACATGTTCACAGGACACAGGAAAGCGTGTACAGGGTACCAGCCTTACTGGAACAGACTAGCCCAAGCAGGATGGGTCTATCAATGGCTACTAGACAAGAGAGCTGCATCCTCGAAAGATCTATGTTCACAGTATCCCTCTGATGCTGTAGTAGACAAAATAAAAGGAGTAATTTAACTCCATCATGCCCGGCTTGTGAGCTTCACAGGAATACCTTGATGGCTTCTGTCAGAATGCCTTTGAACACCACTCGTAAGCATGCTTACCAGGAAGAAAGTCCTATTGCAATTATTTAGTTCTTATGCTCTCAGATTGGAGTGGTGCAGGGAGGAGAGAAAGGTGTTCTTGTGCTTCATAACAACCTGCTAACCGGATCACAACAGAACAGTCATGACAGCTCTAGTTAGGGGATTGATCCTGCTGTGTCAGTCCAGTTGGGGAGGAGAGTTGCATATGCCACTGGCGTCAGACTCTTATGAGTTCTGCTTATGAGAGCCAGTGTGGCGTAGTGGTGGGAGTGTTGGACTGGTACTTGGGAGATCTGGGTTCTAGTCCCCGCTCGGCCATGAAACTCACTGGGTGACTTTGGGCCAGTCACTGCCTCTCAGCCTAACCTACCTCACAGGGTTGTTGTGAGGATAAAATGGAGAGGAGGAGGAGGATTATGTAAGCCGCCTTGGGTTCCTTGCAGGAAAAAAGGCGGGGTATAGATATAATAATAAATAAAATAAATAAAGATATTTTAACTGCTTCTTAATGTATATTAAATATAAGAGCATATAAAAGTATCTAAAACAAGAAAGAGAGGTGCACTTGGATGATATATGACATGGCCGAATGTGCAGAACATTATCTAGTTCAGTGTTCTCCAACCTTGGGTCCCCAGATGTTTTTGGCCTACAACTCCCAGCATGCCCCAGCCAGGATAAACACTGGTGAACAGCCAAGAACTTTCCAGGTGAAAGCCAAATTAAGCAACAATGGCAGAGGTGGAAGCAGGCATAGAGACACCACTGATTTTAATGCCTGTAAGAAAGTATTCTGTGGCCTCCAGAGATAGGAACGTCTTGAGGAGATCTGGTAGATAACACAGAAAATGGCTGGGTATCTGATGTAATATCACAAACCAATTTCTTTAGATGAATTCCTTGCCTTTGTGAATTGTCTTCTCTGATCTGAGACTTCTTCTGTGGAGGCCGGGTAGAGCATGATTTTATCATTAGCACCACCACACTGAAGCTCCCCTCTGTGCCAGGCTGTGTGGAGGAGATACTCTTTAGTGGAAGCCCATAAAAACTGTACAATAACAGGTCCCACTCTCAGGCCATGCACAGAACTGGGAACATGATAAGCTTGTTCAATATCAAAGCGAAAATCTGATGGCAATGCCAAGAACTCAAGCGGAAATGTATCCATGAACTCTGCCAACCGGCCCTGTGTAGAATGAGTAGGCTGTTCCTGAAGTCAGTCAAAGGACATGCGAATTAGCTCTCCGTGAAAACGTTTCCAAAAGAGAAACATGGGCATATATTACATTGTGGGAAGTGGCCATTGGGGTCTCGTGGGCAGTAACTTCTAAAGTAGTAACTTTTGATTCCATCAGTTTAAGTCAGCAGTCAATAGAATTGACATATCCCTGGAGTGTTTTAATAGAATCTTGAATCAGCTGTAACTGTTCCAGCTTCTTAGACTGCTGAGATGACTGCAGAGACATGTTTTTCAACAGAGCAACAGTATCTTACCCTTTTTGCTCCACCTTGGAAACATCAGCAGGTGGAGGCTGTGGAGAAGTAGGCGGCATTCTGGTACCCTTCTTTCCTTTTGGTGTAGCCATGATCGAACACTCCTTCAAAACACGGTTAGCAAATGCACAAATAGAACAGAATAGAAACTAACCCAAAACAAATGCTAAATATCAAGATACAATGGTCTTAAAAGGATCTCAAAAGCTGAAAACTGGGAGAGGCACAGGCTTCACCAACTTAACCAGAAGTCATCATAGAGGAACTATAATGAGTGGAGGAACTATAATGAAAGACTATGCAAAAAGTTTGGGGGTAGATTCTACCAGTTCTAGTCCCCCTGGGCAGAAATACTTGGTTAGAGTGTTGTTTTGAAGAGCAGCAACAATGTATATTAAAGCTGTATGATTTGTAATAAATACATAAAAAAGAAAGAAATCAATGGGTCTTAAGTTAGTCATAACTAACTGTACACATCAGTTTCAATGAGATCTATGTGCAAATAAAAGAAAAAGAAAGGCGGTCATGTTCCCATGTTGGAAGGGAATGCAGGATAGCCATAACTGTTCTACTCAACTTGGGGAGAAAGCAACAGTTAATCTGTGATTTTTCTTTAGGTAGTTCCATGATTTTAAAACTCAGGAGCGTTGTGATCAGCCCAGTGAACCCATAGAAATGGTCGTGTTACCCAGTTCATCAAAATTAGGGATCTTTTAAAAAAACCTTTAATTGGGGTGATTTTTCTTCAAAACACTTAGACCTTTTCCCACATGGTTCAATAGGAGTTAAATGAGTAGACTTTGTGAACTGTCCATTGTAATGCACTGTGTCTTTAACTGAAAAGCATTTAAAACAATTTATTTTATTTCCCAAGTTGTTGGCCTGTCGCTGCTGCTTCATTTTGTAGAGGTAATAACACACTTCATTTAATACACTTATTTCACCTTGTGCTTTTTAAGTAGTTGGAATTTTCATTCGTGGATCTCCCCCCCCCCCCCAATACCTTGTTGTTTGTGCTGGGTGTCTGACTTAATTAAACTTACTGATTTCAGTTTATAGCCTGCCCTGTGCTCAGGATGGAAAACATTGGGTTTTTGTTTTGTTTTTAATCATGGATGCTGATGAATTCATAGTCCCTAAAAGTGTATGTTGTCACGCAAACTCTCAAACTCTTACCAAACAGGCTGGGGATGCTGGGGATGCCAGTTTCGGTGGGGCTCCTTTCCTATTGCAGGTTTTGCAGGTTTCATTTGGAGCTTCATAGGAGCTATCCATGGTGCTGAACTCCACCCCCAAAATAGGTTCGCCACCATGGAGCACCTATGAAGCGCCAAATAAAAGCTGCAAAAACCTGTAATGGAAAAGGAGCCCCACTGAAATAGGAGTCACCAGCCTCCCCTGCAAATAGCAGGGCATCATTAATTACGGTACATTCTGATGGTCTGTAATGGACTAACTCATAGGTGGGCAACCCGTGGCGCGTGTGCCACACGCGAGACAGAAAGGAGCGGGTTGTGGCACTCCTGGAGGGCCTGCTTCGATGCAGAGTCAGGTCTCCATTCCTGCCAGATTGTCGCACGCTAATGCCTGTCCCCTAAACTAAAGGCAGAGCCTCGCCTCGAGAGAGAGAGTGGTACCTACCTTCTCAGACTTTTGAGAATGACTTGCGGCTCGTTTGTGAAAAAAGGTGTCCCATCATTGGACCATGATGCAGAGCGTGACAGCCTGGTGCCCTGCCAGCATTTTGGACTACAACTCCTATTATCCCAGGCCATTGGCCATGCTGGCTAGAGCTGTTGGGAGTTGTAGTCCAAAACATTTGGTGGGTACCGGGTTGCCTACTAGTGTCTTGAAAGCAGATAGGCTGTATTATCTGACAGTGGAAGGTTGAGCAGCGCTGGAGTCTCGAGTGGGCAAGCACAGGTGTCACAGCCCCTCTACAGTTAGCTTAGCTGCCCTGGCGTCACAGAGGGGCTGGGTAGGGCGGCTGATGAGTCCATCAGGCAAGGTGAGAGGTCCTTAATTCAACTCTCAAGGTCTGTGAGCAACTTCCATTGAATTAAAAGCACATGTTTATTTATTTACTATGTTCTTATCCCTCCCTTCCCCTAAGGAGCTCTGCATAGTGTACATGGTTCTCCCCTTCTCCTCACACCCTGTGAGGTAGATTAGGCTGAAAGATGGTGACTGGCCCAACATCACCCAGAGAGCTTTGTGGCTGGAAATGGGGATTTGAATGTGGATCTTCCTGGTTTGTGTCCCAAGTTCTAATTCTGTATTAATAGAACTCTCTGGGGGAGAAACAGGTCGTTGGCTGATTTAGAATTGCACCTAATATTCCTTTCTTGATTACATTATTTTTGCAATCCTTACAACAGCCTTGCGTTGCGCATCACAAGGTATTATCAGCCTTGCGTTGCGCATCGTGAGGCTAAAGCAGAGAGAACAGCGACTCATCTTAGGACATTTTAGTTGGTGCCTCTGTTAACTTTTGAACTGGAATATTTGAACTGAAATCCGCCCAGAGAATGTCTGTTGTTGGGCGGATTAAAAACACACACACAATAAATAGGTACATTTCTCAGTTCACACTAGTAGCTAAGGTGCACCAGCAGTGATGGTTCCTCATTAGCCAGTATTATGGCAAATTAATCTGAAGGAAGCTGTCAGTGTTGTTCCCTTATATCAGGGTTCTCCAACCTTGGGTCCCCAGATGTTTTTGGCCTACAACTCCCAGCATGCCCCAGCCAGCATAGCTGGCTGGGGCATGCTGGGAGTTGTAGGCCAAAAACATCTGGGGACCCAAGGTTGGAGAACACTGCCTTCTATCAAAAAGAAAAATGACCATTCAGACGCCATCTACAGTTTTGTTTTCCATCAGGACAAGTGGCGCACAAACCTGGGGACTCAGCTGGCTGAGTCCCTTTCTCCATGGTGAGGAAAGACACAGAATAAGTGAAAATGGGGCAAGGCCACACCCCCTGATGTCATCTGGCCTGCAGAGGGCCTGGAGGAGGCAGTCCAGCCCCCCCCCCCCCAGTGTTCTTCACCCCTGATGTATGGGCATTGAGATGAGGATGTTCCATCTTTTGGTGAGAGTTCTCTGTAAAAACTGGCCATATAAACTGAGCCTTAGAAAGTCTGAGCACCAAGATATACTGTTCTGACCCTCTCTGTTGCTTTGGCCCCAGAAATCCTTCCCTATTCTTTATGGAAATGTATTCTCCTGACTAGAGTTGTACGGAGTCACTGGTGTGGCTTTTGGGTAAAAACAAATTGGTTGCTTTTATTGCCTTCTGAAAGTGCTTGGAATAGTTAGATGCAGTATTATTAAGTTCAGAGTATCAATATGAGTTTGCTTCTGTGACATTTAAAAGATCTCTGCAATACTGTTAATTTTGTGCTATTGGAAGTTGCACAACTTGGATACATTAAAAGGGAAAAACACACCCTGACATTCTCAAAATTGGTTTGCAGTGACTGAAGCGACGTTGAAGACTAAATTTGAGACAGTCATGTACTAAGAGCGTGATCCTGAGGAAATGAGCAAACCCTTGATTCACACTGCAATCCATAAGTGTTGTGCATGCTTAACACTTCTTAGGCAAAATCCCTTAAATAACAAAAGGTGCAAAGGTGGCTTCATTTCAGTTAATAGCAAAAAAACTTTTGACTTATTAGAGTCAAGGTGCATGGTGGATAATACTAGCACAGTGTTGCTACTTTGCCTTTTTAGCAATTTTATAGAGTTGGGGAAGGCAGGAGTTCTCACTTCAAAAAGAGAGAGAATAATGCATGCTTTATAATTCAACTTTAGCCCTTGCCTGAATTTTGTAGCAAGGGGGTAGGAAGCCTGGTTCCTGTGGGCACCAGTGCACCCCAGACACCTTTTTTGGCACCTGCTGAGGTGACCCATCGCTCCCACTTTTTTCTTTAAATTAATATATTTTCTTACTGGCAGCTGTCATCACAGCAAAGCAAAGTGGGGGCCTCCAGCTGCCGCCACCTTCATTTTCCACGAATGCCTCTGGGGCTCAGAGACATTCTTAGCAAATGGGGTGGCGGCAGGCCAGTGCTTTCCTCTACCAAGTAAAAGGAGGGGGGAAGGACAAAGGAATTCCTGTCACTTCCGTCTGGAGTGGGGGCTAGGAGAGCAGTGGGGGCAGGATAGGGAGAGCAGCGCTAAGTCTAGAAGGAGGGTGGAGGGAGAGCAGCAAGAAGCCAGTAGGGGCTGGGGAAGCCAGCTGGGAGCAACCTGGGTGGTTGTGGAGGGTTGCGTGCTTGTGTGTCTGAATGGAAGGGGGCTGTCTATGTGTAAGGAAGAGAACGGGAGAGAGGATTTGGGGGAATTTTGGAGGGATCCTGAAAAAGTGTGTGTGTGGCTTTCCATGGGCCTGCAGTGAGGAGAAGAGGGAATGGACGTGTGTGTATGCATGTATATATCCATGCATGTATGATGGATACATGGGATGCTTGCGTGTGTGTATCTGAGAGGGAGAGATGGGTGGTTAGCCAGAGAGAGAGAGAGAGAGAATGACCTGTTTTGCACAGACACCCATGGCCTGCTGTAGAGTTCTGGGCGGCTTGTTACCCACGACAACAAGCCACCCTGGTTGGGTTCGCAAAACACGACAAGCCGTGCTGCTGGGAGTAATTATGCTAGGTCAATGTCTATGGGTTATGATCCAGAGTGAGAGAAAAAAGAGATTGGGGGGGATGATTGGCTGGCGGGGTGGGTGGGGGGGAAGAGAGAAAAATGGCCTTCTGTGAAATAGATATCGGTTGACACTGAAAATTGTGGGCTCAAAGGAGTTCTTTAGTGTGTTGACGTTCAGACACCACTGCTACTTTGTACTCAGTCTTTTGGGTAGCTAACTTGTCGTCTTGTGATTGGCCATGCCTCCCATGGCAGCTGTTTTGTAGTGGTGCTCAGGACAGCTTCTCAAATTGTCAGACGTCCCCATGGGCCGCAAAAGGTTGCCTACACCTGCCGTAGAATGTGGGGAGCTTAATAATATGCGGTACCCTCTCCCCTGAAGTACTTACCTGTGGACATACTGCAGCTACATAGCTGCTAAGATGATAGCTGTTTTTAGAGTTGAAATATGTGTCTGATTTGGCATTATGTTACCTAGAATGTTCATATATTCTAGGGTGGTAATCTTCGACCTTTTCAGATGACCCTCCTTTAACCCCAACCTGCAACATGCCATGGGAGCCATGTTTCAATGTTTGCTATGTATGTCTGTCTTTTTGCTTCTTTCTCCTCTCTTCCACTTTCTTTTATCTCTCTCCATGTCTGATGTCTTTCCGCTTTATCTTCTCTTTCCCCTTCTCTAATGTTTTTTTAAGTTAAAAAAAGACAAAAGAAAATGATGGATGCACCTCTTGTGCAACTCACCTTAAGTTGGCCTGCAAGCCAAAGTTGTGTAAAGCTTCCCTGCTTGGCAACCAGGCAACTAACTATTTAAAAGGCGAGTTTATATACATATTACTGTGTTTGCTAATATACTGTAAATGCATTTACCCAGTGCATTGTATAACAGCACAAACTGTTCATAACTAGGATTGTGGCCAGTCCGTAATCATAGTTTAGATCAGCCTTTCCAGACCTGGTACTCTCCCAACTGTTTCGGACTACACCTGCCAGCGTTCCTGACCATTGGCCATGCTGACTGGGACTGAGGGAGTTGAAGTTGAAAATACTTCTAGGGCACCAGGTTGGGGAAGGCTGGTTTAGGTATTCAGAAAATAATACCTAACCATACCTAAGGAACACAAATTGGGCCACTGTGGAAATGAATGCCACTAAGCAAATTCAGAATGTGTACAGTGGAGATCGTCTTCACAGCCAGTAGGCAAAAAATTTGATCAGGAACACATTAGGTCCTATGATTTTTCCCCATTTGCTAAAAGCTTGATGGCCTTTCCAATATTGCTGCAAGTTTCTTTTCCTCCCTAAAGAAATATACTGCATTTATCAAATAATCTGGGGGTTTCGAAGCATAATTCTACTTTGAAAAGTGATTATGTGAACATAGAGTCTACCTTCCCTCTGAATACAGAGGCTCCATGTATGAATCCATTGTCAAAATCACTATCTTGAGGAATGAAAGTAATCTATTTGGAGCTAAGCGGATGGATGCTACTAAATGAGAAGTGTTATCTTGCATGGAACATACTGTTTAGTTGGTACACTTTTTTGTCTTTCACTGACACCCCTTCTATGACCACTCTCCCCATTCTTACACTTGTTTTTTCTTGCCGCTGTCACTTTCCTGTCATTGCCTACCCAGAAAATGGCATTTACAGTTACTCTTTACTGGAAACTTCCCCTGGACTCTGGTAACAGCCCCCGTTCTCTACCTAAATGGAAGCGTTGCTGTGCTTCTGTATCTCAGCAGAAAACTAAGACATCAATAAATCCATATGGGGGGGCGGGGAGAGAAACCTAGGGTTGCATCCAGACCATTAGTCTAGTCACACTTGGATCCCATTGAAATTGATGTAAACAATTAGTTGTGTGACTAACTTAAGCCCTGTTGATTTTCAGTGGGGCCTCTGTGACAAACGTAGCCTCGATTCAGCCCATATATCTGAGATCATGGATAAGGAAAGGTTGCAATATAAACTTGGTACTGTATGTTGAGAGCGTCTCGCAAAAACGAATACTCAAGTTTGTAATTCTCGATCATCTTTACAGTTAAAGGTGTAAGATAAACTAAAGCAAAGAAACAATAGCAGTAATCACATTTGTAGTGTTCCCTTTCTCCAAGGAGCTCAGGATACTTTTTTGTACTTGGGAACTGATTCCTGAATATTATTTTTATTTTTATTTATTTAAAATTATCTTTTTGTGAATGGAGCACATGCAGGGCCGGTTCACACGACCCAGGCTGCCGGGGGAGAAACCACGGGGCCGTCAGTGGGGTCCAGCGGGGCGCCGCACACGACCGGCGCCCCGTGCGCGTGGGCAGACCCCGTAGTCCCCGCACCGCAGTGCGGGCCTCCCAGCGCTAGGGGGTGGGGCCCCGGGATGCCCAGAGGGGCCGTTTGCCCCTACAGGCTGGAGCGGTGGCAGCTCCGGCCGCTCTGGGCTGCCGTCTCTGTGGGGACCCCGCGAGACGGCCGCCCGCTGTTCGGACGGCACGGTGACCACACACGGTAGGGGCTTACCCCTCTACCGACCATGGTCACTTTGCATGCGTCCCGACTGCGGCTGTCCCGCGGGGGCACCCCCCAGTCGGCATGCACACGACACGGGAACTGCGGGGGACTTGCGGTTCCCATGTCGTGCGAACAAGCCCGCCGTGTCTGCTGGCAAAATACACAAGAACAATGGCCTAGTAAGGATCGGGCTCACTTTGCATGTATTTTGTCAGCAAATGCTGCAGTTTCTCAATTCCTGAATGGCATGGCTCATGTGTTCTTAAGAAGTGGTTCTTGAGTACAAATGGTAACATGTGAAATCGCCCTTAAAATTCTACACAAAACCCCAGGTTTAATTTTTCAACAATGACTGATAATCTAGACATTCTAGAAAGAATTCATAAAGCCTTTCTTACCCTTTTGAAAACATGGAGGACAAGCTTGGCAATTTCATCATTCTTTGCTACGAAGATCTCTTTGGCTGATGGCTTTTTCAGATGATTCCTTCTCCGCAGCACATCACTTTGGGTTCTGCGGACATTTAACTCTTGCCTTTTATCACTCTTGAATTTGTTTTCATATTCATGTCTTATTTTTCATTTCACTTTTAATTAGTTTCATTATATTTGATGGGAAAATGTTTAGTTTATCTCCACTGTTAATAGCCTAATTGTTTCTCTTGCCTTAAGTAATATCTCGTTAACTTTATAAGCCATCTTTTCTTTCCACATCATCTAGAGAATTAATTTCCTGTGCATGGAGTTGTATTTAGTCTGCAGCATTTCCCCCCAAACTTTCCTAATTAGCATTTTTATAGCTGCATTGGGTTTTTTCGTTAAGAATTAAGCTTCTGAGGAGACTTAATAAAATAAGTATTATCGGTTGATTATCTCTTTTTAACACCTCTAGAAAGCCAGAAATTGGTTTTGGGGGAAGCATTTGCAGAATTAAGAGACAGTTTTTAAAATGTGGCAGAGAAATATTGGAAATATGGAAATAGTTATTTTATAGAAGTACCATATTAAAATCTTCTGGTTGTCTGATATAGTCATATGTGTTTTCCGTGGAAATTAGGTATTTTTAGGCGTTTCCTCCCCTTTGTAAGTATTTTAGTGCCTTTTGGGGTTGGATTTGTCAGAAGGAATTATTTCTCATAGGACAGCAAACAGATGTTGCTTGCAAATAGGCTTTATCACTTGGAATTCTCTTCAGTTGCAAAACAATAATTGTCCTCAGTTCTTAAAATCTCATGATACATAGACACTGGAGCAAGTGCCAGCAGTAGTCCTGCCACCTATCACGGTTAGCTCCCACAATGCCCTACTTTAGTGAACTAGCAGTGATGGAATCATAAATTTCAATATCAACATTATATCAGGCCAGCACAACTAAGCTACTACAAATCAAATTCACTGGGTTGACCCCAAGTTCTAGTATTGTGTGTGAGGGAGAAATATATATATATCCATCTGAATTGCAGAAAAATGTATACTGCGATACTCATTTGAAAAACACTTCTCATCTTTGGGAAGTACTGCTATTAAACATTTTTCAAACCTCAACTGCTCTATGAGAGAAAATGAAAATAGCACTTCTACAACCCAGAAGCCTTCACAAAGCATATGGGAACCCTTTTAACATTCATCTGACTCCTCTTGAGCTTTTTCAGTCTTCTATGCATCAGTTTTTTGATGCTATGGAGACCCAATGGACAACCACTTAGTACATTGGCCTTCTTTCTTTTTTCTTTTTAAACTTTAGGGAGTTTTGCACAGTTTTGTCTTGATTTAGTGAGGACAATGCTTGAGCTCCCCCCCTCCCTGTGCCCTAATGGAGTGTGGCACTACCCCTTTGCTCTTTGCAAAGTCATCTGGAGTCTTTGCACAGAAGATTCTGCAGAACAGAGGGCACGTAGAGTTAGAAGCAAAGGAAAAGGATCAGCCCTTTTACTGAACCCTGGCTTGTTTTAGCAGGGGTGTGCTTTTCCTTCATTCCAAAAGAGCTAAAATAAATACAGAAACAAAGAAAGCAAATCTTGGAAAACATGAAACATGTGGGGAAGAATGGTTTGATTTTAATTCCCTATAACACACCCACATGATGCCTGAGCTTTTATTATTTCAAGCTTGTGTGTGGATGTACTATAAATAGTGCCAAAGATTTCAATGCCAACTTTAATATACGTATGTATAAAACAATTAGACATCTCTCACTTCAATATGTCATTAAAATAGGCAAGGTGTTGTTCAGTTTGCATCTCTCACTTTTCTCATCAGAGAGAGCGAGAGAGAGAGCGTGACACTTTTTTTGTTGAACATCTGCATATCGAAATGCAAATGCAAATGTATTCATAGCGGTATATGTCACCAGGATGGTCTGACTCCTGAAAATGCTTCTATGAAATGTGCATCTCAGGAGACTTAACCAGAGCATGGAACTATGTGCCTTTGTGTTAGTTTCTGGTAGGAGCTTCATAGAGTGACACTTAATGAAGGATTTAGTTGGAATGTGGAGCAGAATGTTAGACCTTAAGAAAGGTGCTAATGCCCTTAGTTCTTGCTTGCCGTATTGTTGTCAGGGGCATGCTGGCAGGATTTGGGGCCAAACTAGATGTGTGACGTTAAATATGTCCTTTGCATGTAACAAAAAAGGCAAATAACAAAAAAGGCAAATAACAGCTGCCGAGGGAGGGACTGATCTTAATTGGGTTCACAGCAGGTGGGGAGGGGGAGTTTAACCTTTTCCTTCTATGCTGCGATCCTGACACAAATTGCTCCTCCAAGACTGCTGTTTGCATTGGGACGAAAGCTCCCATGGGTACCAAGACTATGTGCCAAGGACTATGTGCAAAGAAACAAAGTCCGGAACTCCCTGTAGACAGTGCATTAGACAAGACATCCAAATCTCTGGGAGGAGCAAAACAACAGAGAAACATGTCAGGCAAAATGTACCAGCATTAAGATATCAGTTCAGGGGGTTAATCTTAGCGAAATCCCCAGTACAGACATGAAAATAGAGATATACAAAATAACAGCAAATTGTCATTTGCAAATGACAAACAGTCCATTTGTTAGCTGTTTCACCCACCTCAAAATGGACAGTTTTGTTTTGGGTGTATTTTGAGGATGAGGTGAAATAATTTTGTGGGGTAGAGAACTGGACTGGCTGCTATTTTGTTTTTCCCAGAAAACCCTGTTCTGAGGTGCCTTTTGAATTTCAGGAAATTCTAAATGTCTGTCACCATAAAAACAAGCAAACAAAGAAAAAACAGCCAACACATTTGCCACTCATAGGCAGCTCCCATGAAAGTTGGGGAGGGAATATTTATGAAACTTTTTCTGCTCAATTTATTGCATCAGTTTCATGAATTTTTGGTTGAATCACTGTTTTGCTTTAGCCTTAGCTACCAAGTGAACTTCTAGATGGTACCCAGAAGTAATAAATACTCTTCCTAGAATGAAACACACTATCTGCACAGCAGCTCTTGATGAACTCATTGGGAAACAGAGCAATTGAGCGATTAAGTAACTATTTCATGTATCTTGTATGCAAATGTATTTTACTATGAAATGGAAAACGTGACGCTGGTGCAGATTATGTAGATCAGAGTAGACAATTCAGCATTCAGTAGTAAACAAATAGTTCAGACATGCCCTATATCAAGAAGAGTGATAAAACTACAAAAGTTACCAATGCTTACCATTAAAATATAAAGAAGATCTCTATTGGGGAAAATGGTTAAAAATGTGGGGCAAAATTTAGCCCTAGGCATGAATAACCAAATCTTCCCTTTGGTTTCTTTGCTTGGAATGGTGCTGAGAGCAGGCCTCTGGAATGGCATTTCAGCATTTTGATTAAGTGATAATGAGGGGAACAAAATGTAGCACAATAACGTTTGAGTTATAATAAGAGAAAATATATTCAGAACAGGCACTTCTTGCTCTCAAAGATCTGAAACTTATGTTTTATAAATCAGAAATAATTTCCAACGTGCATATATTCTGCCTTTTAATGGCTGGGCAGAATCAAGTAAAAAGTTCAATTTTCTTTTTAATTGGTTCACATAATTTACTGTGGAATGTAAAAATCAAAAGAAAAGAAGGTACAAGGTGCAATCCATATACCAGTGAAGTCAAAAGTACATTTACCACTGAATGTAAAGGCTTGGAGGTTAGACCCTAACAAGTTGAGGGACCGCGAGGATTCTTGGGACAGTGGGAGTGGCACTCATCCTTCCTTCACCCCCAAAGTAATTATTGAGGGAGGGAGCTGATGGTGGTGGAAGAACAGTGAGAACAGTTCCTTGCCTCCTTGCTTTTATGACTAAAATGTTTAACTGCTTCTAATGTTCTGTTCTTATGGGAGTGCTTTGTGAATGTGCAGCCCTCATTGGGAAGGTATAGATTTGTTTTTGTTTTTTAAATCTGTCTTTTTAAAATAAACACATTTGGAACACCTAAGCAGTCCCCTTGTATTCACAAATCCCTTCCATGTCTGTGGATGCCCCAGTTCACTCTACCCTACTTATCAGCATGGGTTCACCAAATTTGCTGTTAGAGGGAGCAATGCAGGGGTGGCGAGGAATAAATACAGGCCATGTCCGCACTTGAATTGCCTTCTGCTTTCTGTATATTTGCTGCAGTTTGGCCCACATCGCTTACAACCCACTAGTTGTTTTGCATTGCAGGTGCATGGTTCGGTACAGCATTGCATGGTGGTGATGTTTTGTGAGCGCTCGACAGGCTGCAGAAGCAGGCTTGCGAGTGGCGAGTAAAAATTTGTCTGTGGTGAGTAAAAAAGTGAGCCCAGTCAAGAAAAGTTTATAGGTGTAGCTTCTCTCCTCCCCCCCCTTTTCATACACGAATGATTGACACCAGTATATTCTGCACAGGTAGGTTAATAAGAATTTTGTATGAAAGTCATTTGTTAAGACTTATTTGCAAAACTGGGCAAGGTCATAGGGAGGTCCATTTGTACTCTGTGCAATGATAATGATAACAATAATAACAACATAAAAATATATGCCACAGGGAAATACAAATTGTACCAAGAAAAGTGAAATTCCGCTGCAAACAAAACATATGCAAATCAAATACATTTGCATGTTTTGCTTATTTTGCAGAACTTGTGCTCTTTCTTGTAGTCATGCAGAAGGGCAAGGAGGCCTGTGAACTTCCCCCAGAGCAGTGGATATGCTGTTCAGCCTCGCCTCTGGCTTTTAGGGATCCACCAAGCGTTCCTTAAGCTCCTGGTCAGCAGTTAATTTTAGTAGGACCCCTTTTGGACCGGAGCAAGGGCTGCTGGGCCAGCAACATTGGCTCCACCCACTGACTCTCCTCACTTCTATACAGTAATACCTTGGATTGCAAGTAACTTGGTCTGAGAGCGTTTTGCAAGACAAGCAAAAAAATTTACAAAAATTTGACTTGATAAACGAGGAGGGTCTTGCAAGACAAGTGTAGGGATGTAACTGCTCACCTCGAGCGGGTGTAGCGGGCCAAAATCGGCCCCGCTCACGCCCGCCAGAGACTCGTTTTGATATAAGAGTGTTTTGGATTACAAGCACGGTTCCGGAACGAATTATGCTCTCAATCCAAGGTATTACTGTATTTATTTGTACTATTTCTATGTCGCTAAATATTTTTTTTAAATCCTCAAGCGGCTATGGAAGTCCAGAAATGGGCAAAGGGCTCTTTAACCCTCTTCTCCTTATTATAAATAGGAACAGAGGCTTTGACAGAGACCTCCCATTACTATACACATCAGTTTCTCACTCTAGCCCCTTTCACACATCCCCCACACTTAGGTTAAATACATGGCGGGGGGAGTGGAGTGAGGCCACAGCTGCTGGCCCTGCCCACCCCAGCATCCACGCATCCAACATGTGCAAACAGTTGTATGCACTTAGGCACTCTGTGTGACTGGGAACCCTGACTGCAAAGGGTGTCTGCATGCATACCACTGTATATGCATCTGGGCCCCTTTGCAGGTGTCTCACTGAATGTGTGATATCAGGGGTGAGGTCAGCATGGCACAGCAGTGTCAGGGGTGGGACCAGCAGACACAGTACCTCCCCCAATGCGTTTTGCTTATGTATGGAGGAAGGTGCAAAAGGGGCTTCTGAGACACAGGGGAAGATCTCTTTTATCTCTTCCTCTACCCAGTGTGAAAAGCTTTAGCAGAGTTATACACTTCAGCAGTGCACACTGGAGTCAGGAGGGTGGATGATTTTTGTTTTTAAGTTATACGAAGGATGGTCCTGTAAAAAGTTGTACCTCCCAAGTAATTAATGCTTGACAGTGAGATATTCCTATATTTTGAAGGAAAAAATATATTATTTGGAACATTTTATATTTCAAAGCTGAAACAAAATAATTTCTAAGCAAAGGGCAATCCCACTCCTTTTTCTTGAAAGTGTGAAGGAGCAACAATGTTTTGCTAATCTTCAAAGATATACCTGCCTGCTGGATCACACCAAAGGTATCATCTGGTTACCACATCTTGTTCCTTTTTTTAAAAAATCATTTTTTATTGTGAAATTTCAACAAAATTAATAAAAAATAGAAGACGAAAAAGAGGAAAAAATAATATACAAACATAGATTTGTATATATCCATATCAGTGAATACATATGAAATGCATATATATGAAATTGCAACTTTCTAGCAATCATACATAAGCTTCAACAAAAGCAGACCAGATATCCAAATAAGTATCCATTCAAAGATGGTGTCTATATGCCACCCATTCAAATATGTGCACGGAGCTCCATCATGACTACAGGACTACAAAGGCTACAGTGGTGATCAGTGTCAGCCCCAGTGGACCCTGGAGCTGAAGCCAGGCCTTATTTGCCACTGCCCCATCACCTGCTGCTCTCTGGGTGGTCATGGGGTGGGGTGTTGTGTCCCACTTGATCACGCCAGACCGTGCAGTTCCAAACAGATTCTTTATTGCTACAAGCAGTAACGAAAAGTCCATACACCATACACCAGACCAGGAAACAAGCCAAAGTCGAGACAGTCCAGGGTTCAGAGGCTAGGAGATCAAGGTTCAAGAGTCCAAAGTCCAAGTCCAGAATCGTAGCAGTCGGGAGTTCAGATCAAGGGAATCAAGGAGCGTAGAAGCCTTGCTAGGTAACAGCGTCGTTGCTTTCTACACTGAGCATGGGTCAGCAGCTAGACTATAAACCCTGACCCAGCCTCGATCTCAGTCTGAGTCTGATTCTGGATCTTGGCACGGGTACCGGGCCAGGAGACGCCTGCTACCAGGGATGTTGAAGAGTCCTTGGTCTCGAGTCACGAGTCGAGTCATGAGTCTTTGGACCCGAGTCTCGAGTCCGAGTCCTTGGTCCAAAATGGTGACTCACGAGTCCCTATTAAAATCAATGGGGGGTTTTCCCGAACAAAATAAGGCTACTTCAGATGTGTGGCTTAAATAAATTCTAGGCACAAGTGTGCCTTTGTATTTCAAAACTCTGGAACTGATTTTGACAAGAACAGACCAGGCAGACAAACCCAAAATAACCAGGCAGGCAGAGGAGGCAGGGAACCCCAAAGCAGGCAGGCAGAGGCCTTTGTCTTGGACAATTCAAACTGTGGAACTGGTTAAGAAGAGACCAGGTAGGCAGAGGAGGCAGGGAACCCCAAACAGGCAGGCAGAGGCAGCCAAACCCAAAATGTCTGAAAGGTTGCATTTTAGGAAAATGATTTTAATTTATAAAATCTTCGCCGGCGATTGCACTTCTCTCCACTCCTTCTGGCACAGCCCAGGGATGTTGAAGAGTCCTTGGTCTCGAGTCCCGAGTCGAGTCTCGAGTCCCATTAAAAATAGTGGGACTCGAGTCAGAGGGGGGACTCAGTCCGACTCACGAGTCGAGTCCTGGAGTCCGAGTCCCCATCCCTGCCTACTACGCCTCCTTCTGCTCACGTGCCTTTCAGCCAGGCGTTCTCCTGGCGTCTTTGGGCCTGCCGCAACCCTGAAGGGCCCTCCTCCCCTGAGCCCTCCTGACAGACCAAGGCCAGCGCCTGCAGCTGAGACTCCTCACTCGGCTCTCCCTGCTCCTGTTCCCCAGGGGAGGGGGAACTCTCCAAGGTCGACTGGCCTTGGCTGCAATCAGCCCCAGGTGTGAGCCCTTCCCCCTGCACCAACTCCTCTTCTGAGTCAGAGCTGGTGCTGGAACAAGACCCCACCTGGGGAGCAGGGACCCTGTGCTGCAGCCGGGCCCTGAGGTCCAGTCCTAGCTGCACCCTGCCCCTAGATCAGGGTTCTCACTCCCAGGGTCTCTCCAAGCTGGAAGTGGAAGCTGCAGGAGGAAGGAGGTATAAGTGAAAATTGCCTCCCACCCCCACCTCCAGTGGCAGAGTCCCATGAGCAGAGTTCCTCTAACAGGGACTCCAGATCCCCAAACCAATTTCAGCAGGCTTTAGCAAGATCATTTGTGTGTGCGTGTCTGTGCGAGAGAGAGAATACAGAAAAACTATTTTGTGAGCTGAAAGAATCCATTAGTTCAATAAAGCTTTCCACAAAACACCAGAGTTGCTGTTTGTTTTTAGAATATTAAAATATCATAATATAAACTTCTCATTATGAAATGCGTTAGGCATCTAATGCAAGTCCGCTAAAATGGAAGTATATTTCTGATATAGTTTTTGGAAGAGAGCGGCAAAAGCAAAAAAGTAAGAAACATTGAGACTTCACCAGAAGCAAATAAAATTGATGCTTTTATTGAAGGATAAAGAAAAGGTGGTGGAGTTAATTGCATACATTTCCAAGTCGCTTTAGAACTAGCAGCAGGAAATTAGCTGTTGTGCGAAAACAGCATGAAGTGTAATTCAGAGCAGCTGTCTAATTTATCAGCAAGAATAAAACTGCTCATGTTCTTAAACTGTACTCAATTACTCTGTCCACCTTTTTTTGACCTGCTCAGCCGGCTAATATTTGCTTAAATCTAAAAGAAAATTTGCTAGCCTTTTTTGAAGTAAGCCAAGAAGCTCCTTTAAGCTTTCTCTTGCAATTTCCTTTTCATTAGTGTTTGAATTTATATCCAGTTTTGTACTGATAGTGACATTCTCCACTTAATTACATTTTTATCCTGTTCTTCCCCCAAGGAGCTTGGGGTGGTGTATGTGGCACCCCTACCCCACATTTTATTCTCACAACAACCCTTTGAGGTAATGTAGGTGAGACATGGCCCAATGAGCTTCATGCCAAGTGGGGATTTGAGCCCATGGATTTCATAGTATTCTGTTATGTAGATAAAGTCAAACCATAGAGGTGATCCAATCCATTACCTCACCAAAACCTTTTCTTCCCCTTCAACAAGCAGAAATCTCTACCAATGGCCATTGGCCACTGCACATGCTGTGCTATGCATGCACATTATGGGGGATAGATCAGATTGTCCCTTTAATTTTTAGCAACTAGTTTTAAAATATTGCTCAGTTGGTCACACGCAGTACCCTTCTAAGTGATGTTTATGCTATCTGAAGTGACCACAAAACACTGAGATAAAACTTTATCTTTCTCTTGTGGTCGACAAGGAATGTTTCTCTAGCACTACAATGGTATATTTTCTTCTGCTGTGGCCCTGACTATCTCCTCGGTATTTTCTTTTTAGGTTGCCTCTATTTTCAGTCTCTCCATACAGCAGTGTGACAGAGCAAAAGAAAACAGAACTGGAAAGAGTTCCTCTTCAGTGCATGCACACTTTTGTGTATGTTCACAAGGAAAAGTTCTGATTCAGGCTCGTTCTTCCTAGTGTGTGTGTTTAAAAAAAAAATCTCAAGGAAGTGTTAATGTAGAGCATGGAAGGAGAACTTCCAGCCCACAGGCCTAATCTGGCCTGTAGAAATTCCCCATCCAACCCATGGAGCCTCCATAGATTTTTCCAGGGGGCAGGGTTTGGCCTCCTGGAGCAGGGCCAAGCACGGGGATGTGGGTGGGCAAAGCATCCCTAGCTGAGCTGGTGGCTGGGGGGGCTGCTCCAGCTGCTACTCAGTCATGGCTTTGCTCCCATGCTAGGAAGATCCTGTGTGAACGAAGTGTCCGCAGTTTAGCTGGTGGCTGGAGCTGGTCTCAGTGATGCGGGTTTTCTGAAAAAATTTGAGTTGGGCAATTTTCAAGTGCAAATTAGGTTAATTTGCATAGGGTCATTTGCATCGGAAGATTTTCAGTTTGCATCAGAAAATCACTAGAGAGTGATCTAATTTAACATGTTCACTAAATACAAGTAAAATAAACAACAAAGCTAAAAAAGTAACCCATGTTAATTTTTTTCTCTCAATACACCACAAGTATGTGTCCTGAAATATTTGAGGGGTAAAAATCAAAGCACACTTAATGTGATTTAAATGTTATATTATGTAGACATTTTTATTGGAATACTTGTAAAATGTAAAGACAATAGCATACACTTCCCTTATTGTTTAAATGTAAGGTAGAAATAATTCAGCCTTCCCCAACCTGTTGCCCTCCAGATATGTTGGACTACAGCTCCCAGCATCTTTTGGTCAGCATGGAGGGCACCAGGTTGAAGAAGGCTGCACTAATTAACTTTAGCAACCCCAAGAACCAGTGTCAGCTCCAGTTTTTTGAGGGTCCTTGAGCAAGACACCCTCAATGGGCCCCCTCTCTCAGTGACCTGGTTCAGATGTAATGGCCAATTCCTGGGTTAAACAACTCAGGAATTGGTGTGGCTGTGTGGAAGTGAGCAAGTGTGTTGCCTCCTGCCACTAGCCATTTCCACTTTCTGAAACAACCTGGGAATACTCCCAACAACCCAGAGTTAACCCAACAATTGGACATGGTTCGTTGTATTGGATAATGGAAACAGACGGGCAAGCGGGTGAGAACCAGCATGCTCATGCATGTTCACATACAACCCATGGTTTGTTAACCATGGGTTGTTTGATTGTACGGACTGGCTCAGCGAGTCTACATTCTCTCACCACAATTGTCTCCAGCTGCTATTGCTCTTCATACTTTTTCTCATCAGTGCTACCAGTTCCTTGCTTGGCAGGCAGAGAGCCAGTGAACAACTAGGCAGTGGCATCTTATCTCCTTTTTCTCACCACCACTATTATCTGGGCAAGAGCAAGAGGCAGGTGAACAAGCAGGTTGCAATAGTGAAGAGGATGAGCAACTCCAAGGGTCAGTGAGCCCCTGCTGAGGTGTGGGCCCTTGGCAGTTGCCCAACCATGCCTGCCTGCCCGACCTTGATGCTGGCCCTGCAAAGAACTGTGTATGATATTCCGAGAACCACTCATCTATTTCAGAAGAGTTCAACTCTCTTCCTCAATGGTTGTTGGGGTACCTTCAGTTTCACTGTCACTACTTAGTTCCATTTCACAGAGACATACATACATATACATACATACATGGCTGATCACTTGTGACCAAGTAAGATTGTCTTCCAGGATAAAATTACAAAAAGAAAATTTTAAAAAGAGGAAATCTAAAAAAAATTGTGTAGACTCTAGCGATGGGTCCGTAAGTGACTGTGGAGACCAATTCTAGATCCACACAGCTTCCCACAGTGAGGACACAGGTTACCAGATGGAAGATGGTCCTGTAAAGGATTCGTTCGACATGCTTTTCGCTTTGTTTTAATGACATATATTTATTCTCTCACATACTTGCTAGGGATCACCTGAAAAACATTAATTACGACTTTGAAACTGCCAAGCTTGCCTAATATTGTATTTGTAATTGTCATCCATTCATTGTTACTAATGAACTTGTGAAATGGAAAAAATTCCATGGAAAAATAAAGCACTGGAAATGTTTCCATGGAAAAAGTTCTGCCCCACATCACTGGCTGTCCTCCCCACAACAGGGAAAGCCAGCGTGCAGCGAATCAGGGTCGCCAGGCAGGAACCAAATGACATCAGAGGGTGGGCTCACACCCCTGATATCATTCAGCCTGTAGAGGGCTGGGAGGGCGTTCTCTGCCACCCACCCCAATTTAGTTGCCCACTGTGGCATAACCCCACAATTCAGTTCCCTGGTGTATGTCTGCTTTAGTATATTTATTGAGTATAGAATGTTGAACTGAGTGGGTGTGGTTTGTGGTGTCTTGGAAAAGGTGGGGGGAGGAGTATATAAGGAGTGTTTGAGTGATGTCAGAGTTAGTTTAAGTGGTTAGAGTGTGTTGGGAGTGTTAGAGAGTTTGGGAGTTAGGTTAGTTGGATTATTCATGTTTTGTCATGAGTTTTAAGAGGAATCAGTGATTGTATGAGGAGTGAAAGTATTTAGAATTGTAGGGACTAAGGTTAATTATAAAGTGTTTGGGGTAGGCAGGTTTTAATTTATTTTCTGGAACTAAGATTTTAAAAATTAAAATAAACTTACGTACTTTTATTTTGTTTGCTACCCAAATCCTATGTGTCAGCTTGGCGTTATTAACCTGCATTACTTTTAAATCTACACACACACCTTTGTACCCACAGCATCATAAATTTAAAGCTAGATCCTTAATAACCAGTATTAATCTTTCCCCACATTAGTAGGGGAAAGTTTTCATTTGACCCTCCCTTCAGGTTTTTAAGTGTTGATGCTTAGCCTGAGAATGGTTTATAAGCCTGGTCCTAAAGTGTAAGGGACCGTGTAAAGTGTAAGCACCCACCCGTGATGTAGAGAAATTAGAGAAGGACATTATATTTTTTCCTCTTTGTATATTAGTTGTATATTAGGGCCTAACTTACATGTGACACTAAATACGTTGCTGACAGTCTCATTGGGGTGTTTAATTTATTTAATAGTGAGCAGGATGTGTGTGAATTTTATCAGAACCAGAGTGCAGGGTGAGGGGAGATTTTATGCTTTCCTCCCCAGCCACAATCTCTGCAAACCCCCCCCCATGTGCCGCAATTGGTGATAGGAAAAAAACGGTCATTGGTGCCAATGGGGACTGGTCTTTCTGTCGCTAACTGCAATGTATGGGGGGGGCAATTTTCGTGAAGATTGGGGCTGGGGAGGGAAAGATAAAATCTCCCCCGCATGCTGCAGTCCAATAAAATCACCCCCACACTCTCTTTAAAAAGTGTGTGCGGGGAAAGCAAGTGTGAGACCAAGGCAGCGTGGGCGGGGGCATTGCCCATTGCTCATTTCCTGGACTTACTTCCAGGAAAGCGTGTATAGGATTGCAGCCTAAATCATATATCTCGTGTGCCTGCCTAACTGCCTTGGGGCGGAGCAGATGCAGTGGTTATGATGAAGAATCAAATTGATATTCATTACAGTTGAAACTCACATAAACATACAAGCTATGGGAATGTAGGTAGCTGAGAGATGTGCATAACTATGTAAATTCTCTAGGTGATTCACTTACGGCTCCCAGCCCCTCCCACTAACTCCTAAAACAGCCACAGCACAAGACCCCAAAATTCTTGTACTGAGTATTTTTTTTTAACTGAAATAGTCATTTTTTGGTTTTGCAGAGCTGATTCACATCATATTTCAGGCATCTGGTTTTTGCGAATTATTGCTCATGTTGAGTGGTCAGGCGATAAGTGTGATGTTGAGGGCGGGGACGTGTACAAGATTGCTGCGTTCCTTCCATGAAGAGGAAAATCACAGATTAACAGTTTTTTCTCATTGTGGGTGAGGAGATGCAATCTCATTGAATTCCAAAATCCTTATTAGTGTAATATCTTTACTAGGCCAGGTACTGCACTAATGGGGATTTTGGAATTTTTCTTATGGCCACCTTTGCTTTTTGTGTGACGTGGAGAAACTCATTGGGGTCTCCTCTTTGATTTAGACTGCTTACATGGGTGGAGCATTCATAATTGTAGTTATTGATGAGTGATCAGTCTAAATTTCTTCTATTTTCCCACCCCTGAAAGCCTCCTCTGGTAGCCCAGTTGCCGGCCCACCACTAAACCAAACAAGGCAAAGCTAGAGAGCCCCTGCTGAGTAGATACTGCAAAGAGAGAGGGAGAATGTGTGTGTGTGTGTGAGAAAGAGAGAGAGAGAGAGAGGGAGAGCTGCGCTTGAAGTGATTGGGAACCGACAGTGGCCCTTGGGCCTTGCAGTGAAGAACACTGGTCTTAAATGTTGGCTGAACTGGTTTGCATTTACCTTGAGATTGAGCACCAGCTGCAGCAAGTTGGGAGCCTCCACAATGATGAAAAACCTTCTGAAAATAGTTATGAAGAAGCCATGAAGGTTGTGGTTTGCCCTTCATTAGCTGCAATCCAAAGCCCTGCGTGGTTTTGGCATACCTTTTTCTTCTATAGAAGGAATACTTCACTTATGCATGAAGGTTTTAATTCTGCATGGAAAGTATTTCCTGGCTTATAGGATAGAAGAGGGAAGTCCCGCGTGTGCACCAAACACACCCGCATTATTGGAGCTTTTTGATCATGGCCTTTATTTTACGGCTGCCAGAAAGCTGTAAGGTCATCATGGGAAATGCAAAAGAGAATTCCAGATCACAGCCCCGACAACCATGATGCTGTTTTTGTTCATTACGGTGTCCTGCATTCCCAAACTTTATTCTTCGCAAATTGTAAATAACATTATTTTGACAGAAATAGAGGAATCATGATGAATTGGAAAGTGTGCCAAGAAGTAGAAAATTTTGGTTTTTTAGTTATCCATTAATGTGCACGCTAGAGCTGTTATCATATTCTCCGGCATCTATCAAGGAGCTAGCTGGAGGCAGCAGAGACAGTAAACAAAGTATGTTGGCAGAAAATCATCCCCTATGGGGGATTGTTTTTAAGGTCACGTGAAGTGTTGTCTTCAAAAGGCTGCATCTTCAGTTCCTCCTACTATGTTGGAAATGCAGAGTTGCCTGTGGGAGTGGAAGCGTTGCTTTGTAGGCACTTGTGCAGCTGTTATTTCAGGCAATAATCCTTATAACCAATGTTGTGCTGTACTTGTTGAGCTGTTCTCGTGCATTAGCAGAAACACTCACTGGTTTGTCCAGAATCCTATTTCCAGTACAAGGGCACCTGTTTGTTCTTACATGAATCTCAGGATCAGAACCTCTCTATGTGAGTCCTCAGGAGCTTGCCACTTTGAGCTTGTAAACACAAGTCAAGAAGGATCTAACAGATTAACTTTAGGCATTCCCAAGCTCTTGGGAATTTGGATTTTCATGACATAGCACAGTGATGGCGAACCTATGGCACGGGTGCCACAGCTGGCACGCAGGGACCTCTTTGTGGGCACTCAAGCCATTGGTCACCAGATTGCAAAAAGACTGTCCCCTTCTGCAAAACACTAATTATTTTGTTCTTTCTCACAGTGTGGAACAGAATGGTTTTATTCTAGAATTCCTGTTACAGAATTCTTTTCTACATTGTTATCACATTTAAAAGATTTTGAAGAATGATGCACAGAGCATGGCTTGGATGTAAAGCCCTAACAGTTGACCTGAGTGCTGCATGTGTTGCTCTCAAACTAACGGAGTATGAGCCAAGGTTTGACAAATTATCAGCATGCATGCAATAGCAAAAATCACATTAATTGTGCAAAAGCATGCCCAATGCAAACTTTTACCTAATGCAGTGTTTGCAGTCCAAGACATAAAGTGTTTAAAATGTGTTAAGCACATTTAGTTTTCTTGTTTATCTTGATCATCCTAGTACGGGTTGACTTTTACTTTTACTAATCCGACACCTGTAGGAGCAGGGAAAGGACAATTTCAGTCTGGCATATAATCATATTGCAAGTTGAGAATCCCTTATCCAAAAATACATGTGCCTAATTATTTAAAAAGTTTGTATAAATTCCCTTTAGGCTATGTGTACAATGTAGTACTATAATAATTTTTTGAGTTGATTTTTTTTCCCAACAAAAAACTGTTTGTATCATTGAAAGCTCTGTTACTGTGTTTTTCTTTTAAGACAAAAGATGTTAATTAGTTCAGACAACTATATGAGTTGTTTTTCTAAAACTAAAACCTCGGTATTCAGGTTTAATTGCAGTGTTGGCATGTTGAAATAAATAAGTTGGTTTTGTGTTGCAGTTTGGGCACTCGGGCTCAAAAAGGTTCGCCATCACTGACATAGCACAAGCTGCTTTAGGGCATACTGTTTTCATGACATAGCACAAAGCCTTCTCAGTATCAAAGTGGTTTGCCATGTTTTCTGGTTGAGAAACACAAGTTCCAAATTCTCTCGGGCATGTGGAACTAGCTCCATGGCTTTTTGGATCCTGGCTATAGCTCACAATAAGGTGACCCACAAAGTTTCTTGCTCTCTTTGAGCAAGAGCATATTAACTCTCAGGGAGAGACCATAGGTAGTGCACATGCCTTGTATGCAGAAGGTCCCAGGTTCAATTCCTGGCACCTCCGGTTAAAAGAATCAGATAGCAGGGGTGGGAAAGTCTCCAATCTTCCTGAGAGCCTGGAAAGCCACAGTCAGACACAGTAGATTAATACTGGAGGAGCTGGAGAAATGATCTGACCTGGTAAAACAAGTTCCTATCAAGCAGGTTCCGTAAGTCTTCATTTTCTAAAGTGAAAGTTCTGTACGCATAGGGGTTTCTCATCAGATGTCCAAGATCAGTGCATGGATTTGGGGGCGGGGTGAGCATCATGCTCTACAAATTCTACAAGTGAATGCTCCCCATGCAAATAAGGTGTGAAGAGGTTACTTCAGCTTTTCCTCTGGAATGAAATTCGCACTATAAATCAGTTGAGCTGCCACTACCTATTGAATACAGCAGTAGGAACTCTTAATAACTATGAGATTTACTTCCTTCGGTGTTGAGATTTGCCTGAGTTACCAAGTTATAACTACAGAGAGTCTTGCATCTGATGAAGTGGACTCTAACAATTTTAGTATGGCATAGGTTTCTGTGAACTAGCCTTTAAGGGGCTCCAGCCCAAAGCTCATTGTTGCTTTTATTGCATTGGATCAGTGCTTCTCAATTATTTTCTGTCATGCCCCCCCTAGGGAGAAGAAAACATTTCGCGCCCCCCGCGCGACTGTAAATAGTATCATTTGTCTATAAAATTGTTATAAGTACACCTCTGCATAACACTGTATCCTTATTAACGTATAAGAGAATAAAAAAAGAAAGAAATGTGGATCAATTTACAACAAAGAATAGCTTTATTAACTGTAGCAGAAAAGATTTAAAGGGTCTAAAAGTCACACAGGCGGGTTTGGCCAATCAGGCGAGCCCCCCTTTACGGAGCCTCGCGCCCCCCCTGGGGGCCCCGCCCCACTATTTGAGAAGCACTGCATTGGATTAACATGGCAACCCCTTGCAAGTTATAATTATCAGCTTCTGATCTTTAAAACAACTCAAAGATAGTCATATTTTTTTTCTTTGCAGTTTGGCTACAAGGTCAAAGGTATGAATGAGGAACACAGTAAGCCTGTTATAATCTTTCCTAAATCAAGTTTACTTAACAGGAGATTAGGTTTATTGTTTAACATACACAAAGGACATAAAATTGCAGTCAAAGAAATAAAAAGGGGAACATGATAAGCTTCATACTTGCTGTAGATGACAAGCATTTATGTATTTACTGAATAGTATTTATAGACCGCTACATCTAAAAAATTACCAAGCGGTGAACAATGATGATAATGTAAAAATACAAAAATTAAAATATAGCAATTATACCAATAAAAGTGTGGCTGGGCTTTCAGGGGAAATTGCTTAAATAAAAATGTCTTCAGCAGATGCCCAAAACTGAGCAATACTGGCGCATGCTGAACATCACTTGGCAATTTGGTATGGCTCACATGATTACTAGAGATCTTTAGCAAGGAGCAGTTACAATCAAGTTTCCCCGATGCCTCCTTGGCAGAAAGTGCTGCACTGAATTCAGTGAGGACAGGTTTCACTAACTCTAGATTGGAGACACCTTGTAACAGCCTTGGCTATATTCCTATGGGAAAATTTAGCTGGGAACTAATCTAAGGACAAAAGGTGATTCTGGAAGATCAATAGACAAGGGTAACTGAGACAGTTCTCCTACTGAAGGCTCTTACATATGAGTTCCTCTGCCAAAGAGCAGGAAGAAGCCGCTCTACCTGAAGTTGATCCATTCCTAAAGGTAGTGCGTTGATCACCTTATATAAAAAACGGCAAGGCATGCTCAAGTTGTGTTTGCAGGTGGACACACTTTTGGGATGTTTTGCCAGTGTCTGAAGTTAGCAGAGATGTTTAGTTAGGAGGAGAAATGCCACTGGTCACTTAGTAACAGAGGTATTCTGACCCACACAGATACAAACTTTACAGGACTATATATCACAAATTTATACGGTATATTTCTAAATCTACATGAAACCGTTTCAGTTGTAATTGTATATGTATTCAAAAGTGAAGCTTCTTTGTCATTCCTTCTTAGGAAGGAGCTCATCTTGTATTGAACTGTTTTGATTTTTGGTATTTATTTTATTTATTTATTTATTATATTTATACCCCGCCTTTTTTCCTGCAAGGCTATCCTGTTTAATATAAGAAAATTATTAAACTCCTGATCTAAACTGATCTGAAAATTCTGACCCTTAAACCTGAAGGTAGGCATCTGAGAAAATTGAAACATTTCAAGTTCCTACAGTTGTTTTTATTATAGTAGTGCTTGGTGCCAAATGAGGCATTTTAATAGCTTTTTTTAATGCTGAAATTGCAGGATTTTTTAGTCAGAGTGAGATAATTGGATTAAATGATTCATCTGTGTGTCTGCAAGAGTGCATTTAGGAGTTTAGTTGATCTGTTGTACAACTCTTGTGGAAGTTCAGATTTGTTTGTTTAAAACAAGCAGGTTGAAAAAGTTTTCTTGGACAGTTTAATATTTGGTCATCAAGTTATAATGGCTGTTTGGTACTCTGATGAAGAGGAAATTGGAGCAATCATACATATTCTCCGCAGTCTGTGACTCTAGTTTTATGTTTGGGTTGTTCCATTGATTTTAACCACAGGTGCTCAGCTTTTCCAATTAAATTGCTCAGCACATTTTTAAGCTAACAGCATCCTAAAACATTTCTCTCTTCAGAGAATTATTTTAATTGGTTCCTGCTTTCAAATTCAATGAATTGATTTCATTTCCTAGGAGCATAGCTATGGTAGAGTAGGGAAAAGAGAGATGTCTTAGCGCATAGATGGCCAGACTGAGGTACGGGTGTCATGGGTGGCGTCAGCAGTGGGAATTTGCGGCACTCCTGAAATGGAACCTGGGCCTAGTTAAGGCATTGAGCAGTTGTTTTTGTTTTCGTTCTGGGGAACCCTGGGGGCTCCTTGGCAAGTTATTGCTCATTTCTTGAGGAGAAGATCAATAATAGCAAACCAATGTCCCTGTAAGATTACACTACCTAGCCTCTCTCACTATGTGCAACAAGTGCTGGATGTATTCTAAGATGTATTCACTGTGAGACTCAACAGGCCTGACCCATGTCCGACATGAAATGAATGTGAACCTATGAACATGCCCTAGAATCATTTGCAGTGCGCTGGGGTTCCATGGCAAATGTGCAGGAGTACCTGAGCAGGTGAGCTGATACAGAAAGGCCAGGTTACCTGAAGGTAGAAAGTTTTAAAATAACTTGCATTGTCAAGCCTCTACTGGCTTGTATGCCACTTCTGTGCTTTGCTGCTGCCTGCCCCTGGAGAGACCATCTAGCTGTGAGTCCTGCAAGACCTGGTCCCTGCTTCCCTGGCTCATTACACCTGGCCAGGGAGGGTGGGGCCTGACTGACTCCAGCTACAAAAGGTGCTGCTTTTTTCCTTTTTTTTTTTGACCTTAGTATAATTATTATTGAATTGTTTATGGTTATCTGTAATTATTTCTATTGTATTTTTTGAATATTATATTTAATGTTCTTTGATGTTTTTTAAATTATATCTCCTGTTATTTATGTCATGTTGTGAGCTGCTTTGGGCACAATTTTTGTGGAAAAGCGGCATACAAATAAAAGGGGATGATGATGATGATCAGTACAACATAGACAAGACTACTCTCCAGGACATGGTGGTGGTGGTTATGTATACATATTGTAATGCACACTAAAATGGCACTGTCACATACTTTGGACTTGACCCATACCACACTTGCCAAAAACTTGGCCATCACTGTGTTAACAAATTTGCTGGTGTGGTGTAGTGTAATGGCTAAGAGATTGAGCTACAAATGAGGAAGTCCCCAGTCTGAATCTCGCCTCTTCCATGAACTCACTAGGTGGCCTTAGGAAAGTCACTCTCAGCCTCAGTCTCCCCATCTGCAATACTGGGGATAATAATACTGACTTATGTTATAGGGTTGTTGGAAGGATTACAGCCCTATAATACATGCTTTGAATACTTGAAAGCACAAGACAAATGTTAAATTATCACCATTGTATCCTGCACAGTTAGAAGCTCTTGAGAACATTCTTATTTGGAGAAGAGAATGGGGGACTTCACATTATACTCTTCCTCCTTGAATGTTTCTGTTCATCTGCTCTCAGATCTTGGTGTGGTTATGATGCTGTGGTTGGTACTGTAGCAAAGATGCTGTTCCTTGTTGCACAGTAGTAAGCTGGTGGATTGTGAAGTGTGTTCAAGGATAAACAATCGTACAAAACGTTCTCCTCTGTACTATAGCCTCAGTGTAATTGCAGGGATCAGCCATGGTATGTTATTTGACTGGACCCACAGCACTACCGTTAATGTGTTAGGAGCACTTGTGGACAGCCTTTATGGAAAGAGCTGAAGCAGAATCTAAGTGGCAGATGGAGGAACTGGATTGCCCAGTGAGTATGAAAGAGTCCAAAAGAAGAAGCGAGAACATGGTCAAGATTAAGACAATATCATAGGGGAAGAATCAGACAGTGCTGAGAGATGGAAAAGCAAAACAGGGCAAGGGAACTGTTAACAGATTAAGCAGATTAAAGACAAACTGGCAAGGTAATGCCTGGGCTTGATGACAGTAGGTAGGCTAGGCAATACCCATGGAATTAAGAATGGCCAAAGGGTCTTCATGTTTGGAGACAACCAACATAGCTATTTAAGGCACAGTCCTATGCAGGTTTAGACAGAAAAAAGGCCTGTAGCTCCCAGCATGCTCCAGCCATGCTGGGCTGGGGCATGCTGGGAGTTGCAGGCCCTTTTTTTCTGTCTAAACTTGCATAGGATTGTGCCCTTAGTATAATTGAATACTATTCCTGGAAATGGTCCGGTCAGAACTCCAAATTGCATATAAAATCAAGCACTCCATGCACCTTTGGCAGCAGAGCCAAACATCCCCTGCCTGGTCTTGCCTGAGGGAGGGAAAGGCTGGCCTAGGGGAAAGGCTGGCCTAGGGGAGGGAGCTCCCCCCCCCGCCCCAGCTGTCGTTCTTGCCTTGGAGCAGGAAAGGCCAGTGGTGCTGGTTTGGCGCGGGTTTGGCTCTTCACCTTGGCCATGTACGTGCATACAATCCTCAGTCTTCCTCACAACTTGGAGCTGGGGATGGTGCGGGGATCGCTGCACAACTGCCCGGACAATCCTCTCTCATCTCTCCGGCTTCAAAGCTGGGCGGAAGGCTGGCTGCTCATCACACTCACCAGTGGGTGGTGCCACACTTGCCATGGCAAGCAGGTTTATTGAAGCCTTCTCAGAAATAATTTAATGTAGGATTACATTTTATTCTGGTGCTGGAATTTTGTTTGTTTCCACTGCCAACCCAAGCCTTTGGGATTGGGGCATTGGGTCCCTTATAAATCCAAATTTAAATAAACGGGAGATTGTATATGCAGATTTGGTAATCTACACCACTGAAACATTAACTACTGCTTGCATCCGTGTGTGTGTGTGTGTGTGTGTGTGTGAGAGAGAGAGAGAGAGAGAGAGAGAGAGAGAAGTTAATACGAAAACAGTTTGAACAAATAAGCAAAAGTATTTGGTATGTGTGGTCTTAAGTGCCAGATGAGGGATTTATAACCAAAGGAACACTTTTCAGTGAAGCATGATGAACATCAAAGACACTGACAGTATTAAGTGCCGGAGTTTCTCTTTCCTTCATTGATTTTTATTGTGTTTATTGTTTGGCTCCAAGGCATATGTATTTTCATTTTCCATTAGTACAACCAATACTCTCTCTGGAGAGTTGAGCTGACATAAGTAGCACCCATTTCATTAAAAATGGCTCCCTCTTCACATAACACAGCCTGTGATTATTAAAAAAAAAAAAGTAAAAAAGGAAGGGAAGTTGACATTTGTTATTAGACCTCAAAGCTATTAAGTTTTAAATGCCATTTGTTTTTTTCATTAAATGGGCTTTTCCTTTTTAACTCCTTGGCTAGAGTTATACCCTGCCTTTTCTTTGTGTCTTTTGTTTGTATTTGTGCACACACACATATATATTTTAAAATAGGTTTCTTTTTGACTGTCAATGAATTGAGGGACTTCTGGATTCTTTCCTCCCCTCCCCACCCCCAAATTAATCAAATGTGGAATTTTCCAACACCAGCAGTGGTCGGGTCATATTTTTTTACTCCCCAAATTGTATCTGGGAAGAGGGTGGGCTTTTAGTCTTTCTCTTGCTTATTCTGCACTCCTCACCATTGGGTGGGAGGAGTGAACACCCAGATCCTGTTCTTAACACTAGGTCATGCTTACCCTGCGATCCCAAACCCGGTGGAAAGTGTGTTCAGTTAACATGAGGGACCTATTCAGGGGCTCACCTGAAAATGCGAGAGCTAGAAGTGTGTAGTGAGGTGGGGCGTGCACACAGGCCCTGCCCCCACTTGTGGCCTCAGACCTCTACCCATGCAGCACAAAGAGGGTTTCCGAGTGTGTTCAGTTGGACATGCTTAGAAGCACTTAGAAACCCTCTCAGACCTTTGCACTGAACATGCAAAGGTCTGGAGATGCCCCCCACACACACACATGTGGGGGACATTGGGGGCAGGGTTTGCAGGTGTCCCCCCGCCCCCACTACACACTTCTAACCCTCATGTGTTCAGGGGCTAAGATCTCCGGGTTCAGTCGTTCACCAAGAGGATGGGCGGACAAAGCCCATCAATCGGATTGCCAGATGTTCTGTTTTATAGAGGACAGTCTTCTCCTTGGAGCTGTCATGCATTTGGTGGGCTGACTAGTCCAAGTCTGGTTTAAAGTCAAAGAACTATAAGAAGGGAGCATGATCAGGGGCCTGGAAGTTGCCCACCAACACTTAACCACCTGGACAGCAGACTGACTAGGCACGCAGGCCACAGTCTTCCCCTTTATGGCAAGATGTATGGCATTTCTATTTAAATTATAGTTCTTATTTCTACATTCACAATCCATACATATAAATGTGCAGATGCAAATGTTATGCAAATCAGTGTCCTCTTTTGGATGATACAATTCCTGTTTTTTGGCATTGTGTAAGTGGGCACCCTATCCACCTGCCAAGCCTTGTGGCTTACTAGGGCGTGACAACCCTCAACCTTTTGCAACCCCAGGCGAACTGCAAAACCAGGAGGTTTATTGAGTCTCTGGGAGGCCTCAATACATGGCTGGTGGGCTATGGTCAGCTTGGCAATTCACAAATTGTGTAGGCTATGGACAACCTGCTCCCCTTCACGTAGTTGTATAATTACCAGAGTAAGTTACCCTGTGGTAAACTTCTGTCTCTGTTCACCCTCTGTGTTGAACCAAAGGAGGTATTGGTTACCAGTACTGTTCTTAGAATTAGAATTATTCTTAGAGATTAGAATTGTATACCTCCCATGGGAGAGATTGACAGGTGTGTTTTTTTTCTTTTCACATTACAAAAAGTTGTAGAAAGCAGAAGCATGAGTGCAGTCATGCATCCACTTTTTACTGTTTGTTGTACTGTGTATCGTAGCCTTTAAGTGTGCCCAGAGATATAGAAGAGTGAGTGAGAAATCCATGGTGAGGTATAATTAAAAATGTGTCATGGATCTGCAAATATCAAGCACAAAAGCATGTGATTAAAGGTTCAGAGAGCTGCTAAAGTTTGTGTATAAGTGTAAATTGGTATAAATGCTCATAAAATTGGAGGATATATTGAAATATGCTTTTAAGGAAGCAAATCCTCTGTGTGTGTGTGTGTGTGTGTGTGTGTATACCTGCGCATGTGCAGTGGCAGGAACGTAAAAGAGAAACTCACATTTTAGGCTTTATACCTATTCCCCTTCCACTTCAGATTTATTTTTTTCTCATCACACTGCAGATGGCTAAATCTGCTCAGTCTGCAAAAGCTGCAAGAGAAGCACATCATAAAAATGAAGCCAAAAAAAGACACTTAAAACACTAAGAGGTTACCTCAGGGAACAACTTTTTCCCTGTATACCTCAGCAAGTTGTGGAGGTCAGAAGTATATTCTCTCAGAAGAATTTCACATACTCAAAAGTTCTAAAAGCTGTCTTTGTATTCTTGTTGAGCAACTCAAAAGGCATTTATTGTGGCGAGGTGTGTTTTTTTGGTAGTCCTCCAGCTCCAAAGCCCCAGTGGCAATACGTAAGCAGAACACTCAGAAGCCAGGATGTTGAGTGTGATTTAACCCCCTTGTATTGCATTTCCTCCTTGGAAATAGGCCCAGTGCTGATGTAACATTTCCTAATCTCGTAACCATGGTTAAGAGATCAGCAGAAATCTGTGAGCCCATGTGCTCCCTTATCCTCTCTCCCACATGAATTTCATTTCCCATCCCTTTTCAAGGTAAACCATCGTAGTGTTGTGTCTGTGCTGATATTAATGGTAACCATGCGTTCCTTTAACTATGATTTGCAAATCACCTTCAACCTCTGGTTTCAAACTCTGGTTTAAAGCGAACCAGAGTGCATACTGGTGCAAATATCATGTGAAACATGCTTAATGTTGAAAAAGGGAAAGAGAATTAGGATTTTCATGGGAAAGAGGAGAACCGAGCACTCAAGTCTATGGGGTTCTCCTGATGTCTTAGCCATGATCTTGTAACTGTGGAAGCTTCACTTGTGCCCCAGGCCTTATAAGGAGCAGTCATATCCCCACTTGGTTTCTTTTTCTCCCCCAGCCAATCATCGTTTAATCAATGCTCAAAAGGTAAACTTCCATTCCTGTGACCATCTTAGTTGCTTTTCTCTGCACCTGTCATAGACTGGAATATATTTTCTTTTTTTCTTTTCAAAACTGGGTGTAGCATTCCAGATGTGGTCTCTTCAGTGTTCTGTGCAAGGATACCAGTGTTTTCTGCGCAACTGGAAATGCCTCACCTATGCATCCAAGGTTTGCATTTGCCCTCTTTGTGGCCATGTGACACTGACCGCTTGTAGTCATCTTGCGATGAACCGGAACTCCAAGATCTCTTTTGTCATTGTAGTTTTGAGCCAGTCAGCTGGAGGCACACAACCCAAACTGTTGATTGTGAGATAAAACCCTTTCCCCATTTGTTTATCGCACATGTATCCCACATCTAAACTAGGGGTGTATGGACTTTGTTAAATCCATTCCGCCTGCATTTTGCAGATTGTCAGGCGCCTTTCATTCTGTCGTACACTGATTGATGGAATTGGATTTTGCACAAATGTGTTTGTACGCATTTGCACAAATTTGCACTTCCGAAAATGTGCAAATCCCCCCCCCCCAAATGTGCATGTTCACGCTTTAGTCTGTGGGGAACAATGCACATTTTTGGTCAGTGTCTTTTTATTTTTTGTATTTTTCTATGACTAAATTTGCATAAAATTATTGAATTTTTTTTAAAAAACGGTCTGCAAGTCCATGGAATCCACGCGACTCTGGAAAAGTCGGACCACTGTGGAATCTGTGGGTTGGATTCACAGAAATCCAAACTCATTTGAATCCGTTGCGGATTTCTCTGACATCCCTAAGTTTGCCTCTCACACATTTGGGGACTTGCAAACAATGATTTCCATGTGATAGTGAACTCAGGTGGTTCCATTCCAGCAGGACTGGAGCCAAGTTGGGGCAAATGGGAAACAAGAGGGAGATATCAGCATGCTTGGGTGATCCTGAGGTATCCAGAATTACAATCTAATAAACTAAATAAACAAGGGGGGGAACCCCCTGCCCCCAAACAGCCCAGTGAGGACTAAGCAACTTCAGTGGCCTTCAGGAGCCAAGGAATATTGGGATGATGGGGGTTGAAGTCTAGAATGTCTTAAAGAATCCATCTTAAAGAATCCTAGAAGAGACATGGCTGGCTGATTAGCTAGAGCCCTGAACAGGAGCACACCAGTCAGGGGGCGAGGATGCACTGCAGCCTTTTGTTGCAGGTCCCATTTGTATATCTTTAATAGCACCCTCCAACATGTCACAGATGAAGATAGAGGCACCTGTGTGTTCTTGTGCAACAGTTTTGTTCTCCCACCAAGGGACATGTGTGTTCCTCCATTGTACATCACTAGAAGCACTTGTATGCTTGCTGTATGCCCTTACTCTGCAATGTCTGGGGCATTCTGGGAAATCTAAAATGGTGGGCACCTTGCAGCAGCTTGCTACAGAGCATGGCATGTTTGCTGTCCACCTGCAGTTGATGTTTAATTCCCAAGCAGGGGGCAAAAGGTGTTGGGGGCCCACCAAATGATGGAGGTACCATCAAACCTGGAATCAGCACTATCCCCCAAAGCTAATGCCCCAGACACTGCAGCACCCTGGCTGAATTAACTGAAACAGTGATATCTGTAAATCTAATGATTGGGGAGCACTTCTTATTTTCCTCCTGAATACTTACACTGATCTTACACATGTCACCTGAATGGAAGTGCTATGAATCCCCTTACTCTAGTTTAAGACTGAATGTCAGCAAATTAGTAAAAGATATTCAGAAGATATTTTGCTTTGCTTTCTAGTAATTATATCACTTCATGCAAAGTGGCTCCCTCTCTCCACAATCTGCACAATAATCTTGTGGTTTCTGGCTGCGCATTGACTAGAAAAGGGGTAGTAGAAGAATATCAAGTATTGAAAATTAATTACCAGTTACCATCTCTCTTGCAGGAAACCTGAAGATTTGCCTGCTGATCCTTAACCAGCCTTTGGACAAAGGTCATTTACATCATCTGTGGAGCAGAGGTAATCATAACCTGATGCATCTCTTCATTTGCTCTTTTGCTGCCTGGCTTAATGTGCTTTCTGTCCAGCAGCTCTCCATGTAGCAGTTTCCACTAGCAACATCAGATGTTCAGCATTTAGTTTGAATTGGGGATCTAGTTCTCCCTGGGATGGAAAACTTGTGTCTTCTGGGCTGTGTTGCTTCAGAGTGCAGAAGAGTCCCTTGTGATGAATGTTCTTTCATAGTAAATGTCATCTGCCCATAGAAAACAAGTGTGTCAGGGACGAGGCTAGTCTAGCATCCTTCTCCCCATCATCTAGCTTTCTACCTTAGCGGGTTTATTTTTTGTATGCAGAAGCTAGGGTTCAGTCATGTGATCCTCCACCTGTACTCTGAAATGGAACAGCCCAGATACAGGTTTACCACCGTGGTGAGAAATAGGCCAGATAATTATTCCCTTCGTTGCCCAACATAACTAAGTGAGCTGATTTTGTAAATTCTGCATTTCTTATGTCAATGAGTACTTTATGAACTGATAAGGTCTGAATGCGCTTATGTGGGGAAAAGACTCTCAGGAACATTTGCTTGTTAGGTTTGTAATAAACTATTGTGGATCGATGCTGCATTTATAATTTAGGGAATATGTGTTTCTGAAAGGTCACCCAACAAAGTATGCTGGTTTAATTACAATAAAAAAGAGCTTGTAACCTTTTATCAACACCGGGAGTTGGCTTTTTTTTTTTCCTGTTGGAGATCTGTATGATTTGAATAAGCAATGTAGAGAGCTCAGAGTCTTCAGAGATATATAAGTCATGAGAGGCTTGAAGCTATTTCCTCTTTCCATGGGAAAATCAATGCTTGGTACGAATTCTTGCCTCTGAGATTCGTACAGTATTTCAGAGCTGAGCCAAAAACCTATTTCCAGCAGTCATTTATTGAGTTTCCAATAGCTAGACAAAATTGAGAGTGGGGCGAAGTAGGATTTTCAGTGTGATTAAAAAAAAATAAAAAGCTGGCTCCTTGCAAGATCTGTTTATCAGAGCTGTTTATGGGAGCTGGTGCAATGTTGGGGCTAAGGCTAAAGTCCTACCTTCAGCCTTGTTAGACTGCAGTCCCTACATTTACTTAAGAAAATGCCCATGGAACTCAGTGGGGTCTAGTTCAGAGTAAATCTGCATAGTGTTGGGGTACAATAGTATATGTGTTGTGAGTCTGGAAGTGAGGCCAGTTCAAATTTGACCTTAGCCATGGACTTCCTACATCAGGGAAGGTGTCAACTCCTGGCATCCTTGGACAATTGCTGGGGCCTCAATCTGCTGATGCTTGCTCTGCGTTCCCATTCAAAAATAAATCCAGCCCAGCCCTCTGAGTAGCTCTGGTTGGCTAGGCCTAGCTGCCATTTTAATTTCCCCACAATGCTCCTGACAGAGCTTGACCCTGGAGCATTGTGGAACATTAAAATGGCAGCTAGCCTCAGCTGCCTGCTGCCACCAGGTAAGTCCCAGGGACCTACTGACAGAGGAGGGAGCCCACCAAGGTTAATTTTGCATAGGACCCTCTAGAAACTGGGATTGGTCCGGTACTAAGTGGACTTAGGATAGTCATCCTCTGTCAGCTTTAGCCCCTCCCGCTCCCCCCCACACATTTGCAGTATGAGGATTGCAAGATACTGACCATGTGCATGTCGTAAACACCTGACATCCATGATTTACAGAAGCAATTAAGAGACATTGACAGAGAGGCTAAATGTACCTTTGCATAAAACATCAGCATTGGAACATCAGCTACATTTTTTTTCACATTTACTGTAGAGTAGGTGCAGCCCCCCCCCCCCCGATCTAGATCAGGACCCTATTGTGAGGGTGTGGGTGGATTTAACTGTTCCCCTTTGCTCTGCTGTGGGCCCGATCTGGATAGTTTGGCCCAGAGTGTGCGTAGGATTGCAGCTCTAAACAGTTATGAAGGTCCAGTAGTTAATTAGCCTTTGTTGCATTTTAATAAAAATGGTGTTGGGGGTATAGTTAGTCCCTTATGATCAGGACTTCTGGAGGATCGGTGTATATTTTGCAGAGTTCTCTGCAAGTGGTGGTGGTAAATTGAGAAATAAGGGACATCTGTTGGATACCGTAGGGCTGTAATAAGGGGCATTTCATCTCCATCATGCACTATAACCATGATTAAGTGTTGTGTCTGCACTCGGCCTATGTGAGGGAGATATGCATAATTCTTTACCATTCTAGAGGCAGGATATGCTGAAATCCTAAAAGCAAAGTCTTGTTTGTTTAAAGAATTAGTAACTAGTCTTCTGTATTATTTAAAAAATGGGGGGAAATGAATAATCATTCTCTTTGTGGTACTTTGAAGTGTTGAACCCTGCTGATCTTTAGTTCATAGTAACAGAACAATTGCAACAGAGAATTGCTTTGAAGTGCTTGAGAAAAAGCCTAATAGATGATTGCAGCAAAAGTGGAATTTAAAAAAAAAGGAAGACCATTTCAATGCTTTTTACTACTGAACTGGGACACCAATCTCATTAGGGACTTGTATTGTTTTAATACAGTTTTGCTATATGGAAGTGTTTGATAGTTGCATGTGCCCTGTTGCCACCGGGTTCCATTGAAGATATTTGGAACATGCCGCTGAAGTGACTGAGAGTGATCAGTGATCAACAATGGAGGCAAATAGTGAGTAGGGAACATCATCATTTTAAGTACCTTATTGTCATCAGTCATGGAAACTGCAGTTCTAATACTGTTTTTTCTTAACTTTGGCCATATATTGGCTTCAGATTTATAGATGCAAAGACTCCTCAAGAAAAAAAGGACAAAGAAGGAAAACGGCAACATTAAGCGCAAACTGGAGAGAGTTCCAGCATTGTGCTGTCAGGCTTAAAACAGAGTAGATTATGGGACTAGTGCAGGTTTAAAATGGACCAGCCTCTCATTTATGGTTAATAGATTGGAAGCATCCTGCAGGCTCATTCACTCTTGTCCCTTCCTCTCCTCTTGCATGTGAATTTTATGCTTGCTTTCATTTTGGGGGCCAACCATTGTTCACATTGTAAGCATCAACATTTTTGCTCTCTATGGTTAGCTCCAAACTACCGTTTGCAACTGTAGTTTAGAAGTGGGCTGCAAACTGTGGCTTGAGCTAACTGTGGTTAGCCAAAATGCGAATGCCAAGTTAACTATAGTTAGCTCCAAAAATGAAAGTGAGGGGGGAATTTGCATGCAATAGAGAAAGATTGAGAAGGAGGGAGAGGGAAACAGAATATGAGTCTATGGTTTGCTCCTGATCTTGTCACAGTGTTTCGGAGATCAGGCAGCATTACTTCTGCACTGGGCAAAAGTTATGGCAGCTGTCTAAGGGGTTTATCATTCCACTGTCCAAATGTGGCTGCCTTCTTAGATTACACTTCACCTTCATTGATGTAGATAAGCCTTTCCCAACCTGGTACCCTCCAACTGTTTTGGGCTTCAACTCCTATCAGCCCCAGCTAGCATGGCCAATGGTCAGGAAGTTGTAGTCCAAATCATCTGGAGGTCATCAGGTTGGGGAAGGCTGGTGTGGATGGTTGAAGAGAACACTTTCTCTTGACCCTCTTCTACGCGTCTTTTATGCCCCGCTAAAGAGTTGCCTCTCTTTATAGTGAGCTGCTTTATGGAGAGTCTCTATACTGGTGCCACATAGTCTTGGTGGTCATGCTGGCATGGAGGCCCTCCATGCCACTGAAGGTATTCACATGGTGAGTTTGTTTTCAAATTTAATGCATCCTACATGGACAGCTACTATGAAGAACAAGTTTTTGGTAGCCCCACTTACTATCTATTTCACTTCTGCTACTCCTTTAGGGCGCAATCCTATGGGATTGCCACCTGTTAGTCAGAAGCTTCTGATCTCGTTGGCTTCCGTGTATCCTGTGCCCTGCTGCTAGCAGGGCAGTAGGAGCGATGGAAGTGATTTTTGCCCTTCTATCATCTTTTGCATTTCCCTCCCTCTGGCCCATCTAGAGGAGTTGCATTGCTGGGGACGGGGACAGGGCTGGAGGGGCCACAGGATAGAGCAGATCCTGGCCTCTCCTCTCCCCTCCTCTCCCAGCAGAACACCCCCTTTTTGACCTCTATGAGTTCATCTGGGTTTGAAAGCAGGCACCGCAGTTCTTTCCTCAATGGCTGTGAGGAGGTGGGGCAGGGGGAGGAATTGGATCGCAGAGGGCCCCTCCCGAAGTTGTAGGAGTGCCTATGACTTTGGAAGGGGGAATCCAAAAAAGCCTATGTCCCTGTGACACTCTCTCAGGGACCATAGGATTGTTCTGTAAATTCCATTTTGAAAGACTTTTGTTTCCATAGGAAAATGTATCACATATCAACTGCAGTGACCAGTAACCCTGTATTATGACAGAGGCTGTTACTAAAATGGTAATTTTAGCAAAGTTATATATAAAATTGTGTGTGTGTGTGTGTGTGTGTTGGATCTTCGCCTTTCAGTTGTTGATTTATTCCTGTCCTTGAGAAAAGTGCAAAATGCCTGCACTTATTTCAACACTGGTTGTGGCCTAATGGTTTTATTTGCATCTTTAATAGCTTTTTTGAACATGGATTACTATTTTATGGACATTTTGCTGTGCTGTCAACACTAGACCTTTAAGAGGTTTGATTGTTTTATAACTTTGGCTCTAATAAATGAAGAACTTAATCACGGAATGTTTAACTAGGTTGTAATAGTTGTGACTTTATTGAGCTTCTTGATTGATGGAGTACCTTTCGCTTGTATGCTCCCTCAAGGAAACCTTCCAATAGATTTTAATTTTAAGGGTTTTATTTATTTGTTTGTTTGTGTTTTGCTCAAAGCAGCTGACCATTGTATGCGGAAAGCCTGGTTGCACTGGATACCATTTTCTCAGTGCTGTTGTAAATATAAAAAACTAGAGATAGAAGAAAAATTAACAAACAAACAAACAATGAATTATGAGTCCATTATAGGGGATGTTATGGGGAAGGCTCAAGCTTGCTGGTAGAGCACATGTTCTGCATGTATAAGGATTAAACTGCATGTGCAAGTTTAATCACCGGCTTCTCCAGTTAAAGGAACTCAGGTAGCAGGTTTGGAAACAACAGAGAGCCACTCCAATCAAAGTAGATCAGGGGTCCCTAGTCTTTCAGGGTTTATTTATTATTACTTTTATTTAGTATTACTGTGGAGAAAGCCCAACACAGGTCCACACACACACACACACGGCTTTCGCCCAAGGGAGGGGGCAAGGAAGGGGGGATGAAGTCATCGGAGAAGTAGCAGACGGACCATCATCCCCAACAAAGGAGGGTCTCGGTGGAGATCCACAAAACCAAGGAAGGGCCATCAAGGATCATCAAGCTATCAGGGCAGTCTCAAAGAGCTGCAGAGTACCAGTACGTCATCTTCTTCCCGGGCAGGAATAAGCCCACCTGAACGAAGGGGGGCAGGGATAAGCCCCCACCTGACCTGGAGGGCGGGGGAGCGGGAACTCAGGGGTAGAAAACCCCTCTCCCTTCCGGGTTTGGGTTGTTGGGAACCACGGGTACGCCAGGACCAGATCCACCTTAAAGCAAGCAGTCCGGGTACACCATTCTCATCCACGAAGCGCCGATCTGGAGCTAGGCTGAAACTGACTAGGAGTATTGTCTCTGATCTGAGGACATTGACGAGGTTCAGTATGCTAGCCTGGGAGCCTGCTCATTGGGTAAGACGGGGGTCAGCTAAGGTTGTGTTGACAGTATAGTATTCCTGAAGAGCTGCTAGTTCCGTTCTGTGTTATTGTATAAACAAATAAAAGCCTTATTTGGTCATTTAAAGGGCTGTGGTTTTCCTCTTGTACGCGAAAGCCTCGGAGGTGATTGCCGGCGTTTATACAGGCTGTATCTCATTGCCGGTTAACCCTATAATTGCCGAACTCACGCAAAGGATCCTGTTGCTGATCCTTCACAATTACATTTATATCCCGCTTTTTTTCCCCTCCAAGGGGCCCAAGGTGGCTTACATGGCCCTCCTCCTCCTCCTCTCCATTTTATCCTCACAACCCTGTGAGACAGGTTAGGCTGAGAGTCAGTGACTGGCCCAAAGTCACCCAGTGAGCTTCATGGCTGAATGGGGACTGGAACCCAGATCTCCCAAGTCCTAGTTCAATACTCTAATCACCAGCACACACTGGCTCTCTTGGTTGGTGGGCGCATTTGGAATTTTGAGAGTGTGTTGTATGCACTCTCACAAGATGGCTGCCATGGGGACAGGGCTTGCCCATTCATAAAATGGCTGCCATAGTGGGCATGGGGAGTGACAAAACACTCATTTCCCTAAAAGAAAAATAACTTGCCCAAGAAACTTAAGTTCAAGACAGAAATGAAGTACAAGGCTGCCAAGAGAGGTGTCTGTGGGCATATTGGTGTCCCTGGGCACCATGTTGGAGACCCCAGAAGTAGACAGTAGTAGGCTTGATTGACCAGTGGAGTCTCTCAGCATAAAGCAGCCTCCTATGTTCCCATGTTCAATATTACCATATAGTAACTGTATGCAGTATCTGAAAACGCTATTCTCTCTTTGTCATCTATTAGTGTGACGAAGAAGTGGAAGCCACACTATGTAGTGTTACCTGTGCACAGAGTACATTGAAATTTGCTTCAAAGGTTTTTGTGGTGCTGCCAGGCACATTCCTGGCTTGCTGCCGTCATCATCTGTCGTGATAGTGCCGCCACCATGTGGGACAAGCAAGGATAGCATGGGGGTAATGTGTCTTGCATTGCTTAGAGCAGCCCTCTCAGAGCTGCCACCACCCCATGGGTGAGCAGGGTCACTTGCCCTATTCACAGGGCTCACAATTGTGTGTGGTTGCTGGCAGGGGTGCATTCTGCATGATGCAGGAATGAATGGAAGCACAGGTAATGAGAATTTATTTATTTTATTTATTTCTTTTCTATGAATGGGCAAGCCCTGTCCCCATGGCAGCCATCTTGTGAGAGTGCATACACAGCCAAAGCTCTCTTGGCGGTTAGAAGAACTATAGCCCTGCCCCTTAAACACTCACCCCCTAAAATCTTTGGGCTGCTACTACTGTAGCTTCTGGTATAATGTTGTTTTCCTCCTACAGAGAGAAGGTTTTTCTAGTAAGTTCTGTCATCCTTTCATACAGGGGTGAGAAATCTTTAGCCCTCCAGATGTTGCTGGACTGCAACTTCTATCAGCCCTGGCCAATGGTCAGGTATGATTGGAGTTGTACTCCAACAACATCTGGGAGGGCCACCTGTTCCCCAGCCCAGCTTTTGAAGGATATTCAGGATTTTTGAGGCTGAAGGATGGAATGTTGAAAATTTCCATGCCGATAAAGATTTAAGGATTTTGAAGCCACACTCTCTTCTGCAGTGTGAATTTATATAAATGTTCACCAAAACACAGCAATTTCCTAAAATGTGAAGTCATGCCTCCCAGTTTATGGGGAATCCAAAATCCTGCCCCAGATCCTACTGAAATTCACAAGAGTGAGTGAGTAAGGATTTACAAAGATTGCCTGATCAAAGATTGCACATAACCATGGCCAGAAAGCAGAGTCCCATCCCTGAGATCCGGCTAAGGGTGCAATCCTATGCATGTTTAGACAGAAAAAAAGTCTACAACTCTCAGCATTCCCCAGCCAGCTGTAGGACTTTTTTCTCTGTAAACATGGCATAGGGTTGCACCCTAAGTAGGGTAAGCGGAACTTGTGGAATACCGGGAGGCAATATTAACTGGGTTCTCCCATAGTTGCGAAAAGGACCTTGTCCACTGTTCCAGGAACTGATCAAGATATAATTACATGTCTTAGTTTTGAGCGGAAGAGAATGAAATGTGCCTCCAATTTTAACTGGGGAAAAAAGCTGTGCCTTAGGTATCAGAAGTTTGGAAAATACTGATCTAGGGGTATACAAATGTCTTCCATCCCATTGACCTTTTCTTTCGAAAGAGGGGAGCAAAATGTACTTGGTAGGAGACATTAAATAGCTTGCTTTCAGCAGTGACTTTTTGTAGCAGGTGATTTTGTCGTCTTCTTAAAAAACTCAAAATCTCTTTAATTTTATGACCTTCTCTTTACATTTGTAGAACTGATAAAGTTTGAGTGTTTTGTCTGTATATCATCCGGTGCTTCATAGCACTCTGACACTCCTCCATTCACCTTCTAAAATCTTTCATAGCAGAACTTAGTGTGAGGAGGGGGAGAAAAACCGCGGAAAGTATTAAACGCATTTTGGCTCACATGGTTCAACTTCTTAAAAATATTCATTGCAAACTCCCTTTGCCATTCTGGTAATTTAAATTACAATGGGTTAGCTCCAGAATTAGTCATACTTAGAGTAGACCCATGGAAAGAAATGGGATTCTAAGCATGACTAAGTCTGGATGGTATGGATGGTTCTCATGCCAGCGTCAGCCGCTTCAATGGAGGGCAAATGCTAGCAGATAATAGCTGCACAATCTGGCTTATCTGTCTGATCGGAATGTGTATATTTTATTGATGCAACATGGGAACTTACAATGGTGGTAGTGGTAGTGCGTGTTGTAGTGGCAACCATACTACAAATTTAAGGTATAAATTGGCCCCCAAATTATTATTCAGTTGAGTCCAGTGTGGGACTAAATCTAAAGTAAACATTTCCTTATTATTAACATTTATATACCTCCTTCTTCTTTTTTCTTTTGTTAAAATGCTGTCAAGGCATTCTTCATGTCTATCACATGATCATCACTTCAGCACAGCAGAGTTTAGACCTTTGGCAAGAGTTGATCTGTCCATTCCTAGCAGACTGCTGGGAGGGGAGGAAGAGGGAGAGGAGGAGAGTGAAAGAGAGAGAGAGAGTAAGGAGGGGTGGCAGAGAGAGGGACGGGGAGAAATAGGGATGGCAGAGAAAAAAGAGGTGGCCCACCCACATTTGGCTTTGGCCCCACCCACTGCTGGCATGCAGCCCCTGACATATTACTCTTGGTGGAAAACTCAGCTCTGCTGCTTTAGCGCATGGTTGCAGCATTCCCAACTGTAGGCCCTGCTGGCTGGGGCTGGTGGGATTTGAAGTCCAAATCTTCTGGAGGGCACTTCTTTGGGGAAGGCTGTTTTAGTCCCTGTTGACTATCACCAAATTGAGCTTTATGTTCAAAGTGTCCCACCAAGGGAAGTTTCAACGAAGTGGATAACAGCATTTGTACTGGTGAAGCTTTAACATCATATTTTATTGTTTTCATCCATCTTACCTAGATAGGTAGGCAGGCAGGCAGGCAATTTTTTTTTTATCTTTGAGTTTGATTGATTGATTGATTGATTTATACCCTGCCTTCCTACCGAAAATGGCACCCAAGGCAGCTTACAAAAAACAATTTAAAATAGATTAAAACAATAAAACACATTAAAATACAATAAAAACATAACAGTTACAGAATAAAAACAGGATCCAAACCAACAGACCCACTTACAGGCCAAAGGCCTTCTTGAATAAAGCGGTCTTTCTTTGCTTGTTGGCGGGAGGACAGCAGAGAGGGAAGGGGCTTCCACAGCCTGGGAGTAGCCACCGAAAGGCCCTCTCTCGTGTTGCCACCAAACACACCTCTGATGGTGTCAGTCTTGAAAGAAGGGCCTCTCCATATGTTCTTAAGGACCGCACAGGCTTGTATGGGAGAAGGCAGTCTTTCAGGTAGCCTGGTCCCAAGCCGTATAGACCTTTATAGTTCATAACCAGCACGTTGAATTCTGCCTGGAAACAAACTGCTAGCCAGTGAAGCTGCTGTAACAAGGGAGTTGCATGCTCTCTGTAACCAGCCCCAGACCGCAGTCTGGCCATAGCATTCTGGACCAGCTGAAATTTCTGAACGGTTTTTGACGGCAGCCCCACGTAGAGCGCATTGGAGTAGTCCAAACAGGATGTAACTAAGGCATATGTAACTGTTGCCAGTCAGCCATCTCTAGGAACAGGTGCAGTTGGTGCACTAGCCTCAGCTGCGCAAATGCCGAGACCTGGGCATCCAGGTTCAGGTTCGAGTCCAAGAGTACACCCAAACTGCAAGCCTGAGTCTTCAAGGGGAGCGTAACACCATCCAGCACAGGTTGAATCTCTATTCCCTGATCTGCCTTTCGACTGACTAGAAGCACTTTTGTCTTGTCTGCATTAAGCTTCAATTTGTTTGCCCTCATCCAGTCCAATGCTGACATCAGGTACCGATTTAGAACCAGAACAGCTTCCTTGGATTTAGATGGAAAGGAGAGATAGAATTGGGTGTCATCAGCGTACTGGTGGTACTGAACCCCAAAACTCTGGACAGTCTTTCCCAGCCATTTCATGTATATGTTAACTAGCATGGCGGATAAGATGGAGCCCTGAGGGACTCCACAAGGGACTCCACAAGCCAACAGCCACAGGAATCCCCCAGCACCACCTTCTGAGATTGCCCCTCCAAGAAGGACTGGAACCACCATACAACAGTGCCTCCCAGTCCCATCTGAGACAGATGCTGTAGAAGGATTCCATGATTGATGGTATCCAAAGCCACCGAAAGGTCCAGCAGAACTAACAGATACACTCCCCCTGTCCCGTTCCCGATGTAGATCGTCCACCAAGGCGACCAAAGCAGTCTCTGTCCCATAACCAGGCCTGAAGCCAGATTGAAATGGATCTGAGTTGAGTTGAGTTGTGTTGCTTCTGTATTGAAAGATCGTTCTAGCTGTTAGCGGGCTACCATTTTTCAGTCAGAGAGCATTTGAAATAAAAGGCAGCATGTCTGCCCCATTTTCATACATTACTTAAATGCAAATGGGCAGATATATGGATCGCAGTTTCCTCTTTATTATTACTGTCTGTACAGCAAAAAGGCATAAAGCTGTCTCTCCCCTTTTATCTGCTCAACCTGACATCAAACCTAACTATGTTCTCATTAGTGTTCAGCTGTCATGTACAGTGGATGAACTTATAAACTTTGTTCTGTGCATAAAGGATCTCAGCAGCATTCCTCATTCAAGCCATCGGGACTGTCTCTGGAGCTGGCAGTGCATTTATATCCAGAGCACATCACTAAAACAGGAGTGAACATTTTCAGTGTGCCATCGCAGGAAGGTGGATATATGTATCCATTCCGGTCATCGACGTTGGTTTTCTTGTCACAGACAATGATATTTTGTAGAAAAAGGGGACTTGTATCCCTTCCCTTGTGGTAGGAAGTTCCAGGGTGAGCTTCTTTGCAGGTCTGCTTTATTTGTAACAAGCGCAAGTGAACTCTGGAGGGTCTCTTTGTAACGCTGTCTCTTTATTTCAAAATGCACAGCACATATATTGGAAGTAAGCCCATGCTTCATGCAGGCAGTGCAACTGCTAATCAGATCAAGGAGGAACAGCGTTCTGCAGCACCCTCCCCGTTTAGCGAGCTCCCGCTAAACTCTCAGCTCTCTGTCTTTCTACATCCCACAGTTCAAACTGCAAACTGCGTGCTTTTTTTCTCCTCCCACACGCTGCAAGCTGTGACATCAAGGAGCCAACTTGGCAAGCTGGGATGACCCGTGTATGGGGCTGTGGAGGCACTCCCATCTTAAAGCTCCCAGATGCAAGAGCAGAGTTATCTTCCCCAGTCGGGGACTGAGCAAGATGATGAAGAAAGCAAAGGGCTGAGCAGGGACAGGAGCCTCCAGGGAAGCAGCAGCCCTGCCATGGAGGAGGTGGGCGGTCGCCTTCCCCCATGAACCTGAGGGAGGTCTACTCATGAGTAAGCCAAGGGAGAGCCACACAGAAAAGGCAGAGGAAGGGGGATGGAAGGAGCTCTGTGGCTCTACATGGTCAGAATGAGTGCGTGTGCCAGGGATGCTGAAGAGTCCTTGGTCTCGAGTCACAAGTCGAGTCACGAGTCTTTGGACCCGAGTCCGAGTCCTTGGTCCAAAGTGGTGACTCACGAGTCACGAGTCACTCCCAAAGCTGACTCCACTGAGTCCCTATTCAAATCAATGGGGGTTTTTCCCAACAAAATAAGGCTACTTCAGATGTGTGGCTTAAATAAATTCTAGGCACAAGTGTGCCTTTTTATTTCAAAACTCTGCAACTGATTTTGGCAAGAACAGACCAGGCAGACAAACCCAAAATAACCAGGCAGGCAGAGGAGGCAGGGAACCCCAAAGCAGGCAGGCAGAGGCAGCCAAACCCAAAATGCCTGAAAGGTTGCATTTTAGGAAAATGATTTTAAAAAAATAAACTTGCTGTACTTCCTAAAACCTATCCATGTTGCATTTGAGGAACACGATTTTGGAACATGAGTCCTTGGTCTCGAGTCCCGAGTCGAGTCTTGAGTCCCATTAAAAATATTGGGACTCGAGTCAGAGGGGGGACTCAGTCCGACTCACGAGTCAAGTCCTGGAGTCCAAGTCCCCATCCCTGGCATGTGCCAGCAGGAGCCATGAAGAAGAAGGAAGGAACTGGGTTGGGGCAATCCCTTTGTTCTGGCTAAGTCCAAAAGGGGCCTGTTCTTGCCCCTCCTCCCATCCTCACACATTTCAAAGATGGGCAAGAAAGATACGCAAGATGGGGAAGAGATCTTGGGGTTGTGCTGGACAGCTCAGTGAAAACGTTGACCCAGTGCACGACTGCTGTGAAAAAGGTAAACTCCATGTTAGGCATAATTAAGAAAGGAATTGAAAATGCCAAGATCATACTCCCCATTCGCAAATCTATGGTGGGACCTCACTTAGAATACTGTGTATAGTTCTGGTCACTGCACCTAAAAAAGGATATTGTACAGTTGGAAAAAGTGCAGAAAAGGGCAACTAAAATTGTCAAGGGACTGGAGCAACTCCCCTGGGAGGAAAGGTTACAAACAACAGCTGGGATTGTTTATCTTAGAAAAAAGGCAAGTAAGGGGAGACATGATAGAGTTGTACAAAATTATGCATGGTGTGGAGAAAGTGGATAGGGAGACATTTTTTCTCCTCTCATAATACTAGAACCTGGGGTCCTCCCTTGAAGCTGATTGGTGGGAGAATCAGGACAGATAAAAGGAAGTATTTCTTTACAGAGTGCATAATTAAACTATGGAATTCCCTATCACAAGATGTAGTGATGGCCACCAATTTGGATGGCTTTAAAAGGGGATTGGACAAATTCATGGGGGATAGGGCTGTCAATGGCTACTAGTCCTGATGGCTATATGCCTCCTCCAGTATCATAGGCACTCATGCCTGTGTACACCAGTTGCTGGAGAACATAGGCAGGAGGGTGCTGTTGCACTCATGCCCTGCTTGTGGGATCCCATGGGAAGCTGGTTGGCCACTGTGTGAATAGAATGCTGGACTAGATGGACCCTTGGTCTGATCCAGCATGGCTGTTCTTATTTTCTTATTTCCCTCCATGATTGTTAGACCCTCCTGTTATGCTCCTGCTTTCTGGCTCCCGATCATTGCCAGATTTGTTGGACTTGGAACAGTCCCCAACCGTTTTGGATTGGTGGGCACATTTGGAATTTTGGGAGAGTATTGTACATATTCTCACAAAATGGCTGCCAGGGGGGCTTGCTCATACAAAAAATGGCTGCCATGGTGGGCATAGATGGTCACAAAAAAACATTTCCCAGAAGGCAAACTGGTGAGACTAAAAGAAAAGTATCTTGCCCAAGAACAAGGCAGAGGTGGGGTCTGAGCTCCAAAACACAAAACCACTCTTTTGAATCCAAATAAAGATGGTGCTGGAGGGCAGCACTTTGCTTTGCAGCATGCCAGCCTCTCAGTTTATATATATATATATATACACACACACACACACACACACACACACACACACACATATGAATGAACGGGAGCCTTGTGAAAGGTGTCCGCAGGCACATTGGTGCTCATGGGCATCACGTTGGAGACCATATAGGCCAGTTAACATAATCAACCCGTCCACACTCAGATAAGTATCAGTTATTTCCTGTGTTGCTTTCCAGTCTTGATATATAAATGATTATATAATAAACAGGCTTTCAGAGAAGCAGTGCGAGATTGCAGGGCTCTCTTTCCTGAAAAACATGGGCCTTGGAAGCGCCACGCTGAATTTCATGCTGTTCAGAGAAAGAGGAGAAATATACAGTTTTAAAATGAGTCCCAAAAAGAAACAGAGCAAAGAGTTATTTGGCACCTTGGCTAGCCCTTTTCATTGAGGTATGTGCTTTTGCATGTCAAAACCTCCCTCCCTCATCAGATGTATCAAGCAGAGAGTGAAGGAGCTGGATTTTTTTCCTTTCTTTTGTTGTTGTTTTTTGCTACCACAGACTAACATGGCGATTCTTCTGGAATTTGTCGTGGGAAGGAACTTTTTTTTCAAAGTTTTCTTCCACCACTGCTCTTGGTTTTAAAAGGCCTTGATCAAAGTAGCAATTGGTCAAATGGCACACAGAGTGGGTGCATTAAACATAATGATTGAAAATCTTTCTTTGTATGTGTATGTAAGAACTGGATGTATAAATACACTCATGCTTGTGGATTGGTGGATAAAGGAATTAATTTCGAGAAGATTTGTGCATCTTTGTAAATCCAAGCTGCAAAAGACATGGACACATTTTCATACAGTGTACAACCCTTGGCATTTGGTTTTGATTCATACCTGTAAGCTGGCACAGAGCTACCATCAGGCTAAGATATGGATGTCTCTAAAGAGCAACTATGGGTTGTTTTTCTTGTACTGGTTACTGAGAACTATACAAGGAATAACATTCAACATAGTTTATACCTCAACAATGTTTATGGACATTTGGGGTGCAATAAGGTAAGAGGCCAACTGCCTGCTGCACCGGTGATGTTTCTATGGGACTGTACAGCCATATATTCTTCACATTACCTCATTTTGAAGCATAGTTTGTTAGACTACCTCTGGTCTAGAGAAGAGGGATATTCTTTCTGGAAGCCACATTCTTTGGTCATCTAGCATTTGATGGAGCCACTGAAGCAACCAGGAAGATAGTTGTTTCTACCCCCTTTTTATTGCCTTCTCCCTTTTTATGTCCAGTCCCCTTTTAAAGCCATCCAAATTGGTGGCGATCACTAAATCTTGTGATAGGGAATTCCGTAGTTTAATTATGCACTCCGTGAAGAAGTACTTCCTTTTATCTGTCCTGACTCTCCCACCAATCAGCTTCATGGGTTGACCCTGGGTTCTAGTATTATGAGATAGACAGATAGATAGATAGATAGATGATAGATAGATAGATAGATAGATAGATAGATAGATAGATGATAGATAGATAGATAGATAGATAGATAGATAGATGACCAGGAAATCTGAGACTGGTGATATTACACAGACGGCAGTCAAATTGTGACCCCCTTTTCTATCATGTGCAATCAGCTCCTTCATGTTGATTCCCTTCTTTGATCAGGAACTGTGCATGCAGATCTGAGGTGGGTTCACAACAAGACATGCTTCGGGACATGAGGATTCTAATTGTTTGCTAACATTCAGAAATGCATATTACAAATCTTGTACTATCAATGAAGGCACTCATTTCTGTCCATGTTGCAGTTAAGTGCAGAATGGGCACGCCCAGCCACACTGTCTTTGGCTGTGCACACACTGTTGCATGTGACTATGTCTTACCGTATTTTTCGGACCATAAGACGCACTTTTTCCCCCCAAAAAAGGAGGGGGAAATGTCTGTGCGTCCTATGAAGTGAATATAGTAAAAAAAAAAAAGTTTTTTATTTTATTTTTATTTTATTTTTTACTTTCCTCTGCTGGTCCGGAAGAGCAGAGGACTCCTGGGTGGGGCGGGGGAAGCCCCCGCCTCTCAGCTGATTTTTTTTTTAAAAAAAAATTTTGTACCATACAGTAAGTGCGTCTTATGGTCCGGTGCGTCTTATGGCGCGAAAAATGCGGTAATTCCCAGAAACAGTGCATAGGTCTGGATTGCACCACTTCAGACTGAAGATGGGGGCTCCCAAGACTGAATGCTCCTTCATACCAAAAAAATAAATAAATCCTTGTCCTTCTAAAACTAGAAACCAGGGTACTAGCCTAGCCTGAGATGCTATGTATAGTATAGATTTATTTATTTATTTATTTATTGGTGATGGGGAGCATTGCATCATATGAGCCCATACCTGCAGACCCAGAATTACCTCATTTGCTGTTTTTGAAAACTAGGCAATTGTTGGTTGATTGGTTGGTTTATTTGGGCCCAGATCCTGATACAGTCCTAGTTGTCACAAAAAGCAGATGAGGAAGTAAACCTGGTGGGGCGGCTCACGTGACTGAATGCTCCCCTATTAAAATAAAAATCCCTGCACATGAAAAACTAGCACATCGGGGAGAAGGCAAAGCTAGAAATTTTCTCCTTGACATCTAATTTCCTACATTTAGGGCAATTATTTGGTATAGAGGACCATTCAGTCATGTGAACCATCTTCCGCAGTCAAGTACTAAAAATGAGTAACAACTCAGTGACTTCATCTGTGAGAACTAGGCTAATGTTGTATTGCAGACAAATGGCAAATTCTGCTATGTGTTTCCCTGTGGCACAGTGCTCCTTCACATGTTGCCTTTGCCTGGATCAGCAGTTTCTTCAGCCACAGCCACCTTCCTAATGTCACACAAAAGCAGGTAAATATGAGTTTACACCAAGACATATAGGGCCAATTCACACATTACATAGGGGCAAATCTAGGTGTGCACTCAACAGGGAACTGCAGCCAAACAAGGCTCCCTGACAACAAGTATAACTGTCGGATTCTCACGCTTGTAAACACATATTTATTTCATTGGCATTTAACAATTTTAGGTGTACACTTAATGTAGTCTACACTAAAAATATATTAGATAGATAGAAATTTATTACAGTCACAAAACCAGCAAAAAAATATATTGAACAGAGTAGAGTCTTCTTTTGTCAAAGTAGTGTTTTACTAATGGAAATTCTATGTAGCCATGACCAGTTCTACCTTTCCCTGGCAAGCACTGGGCTTCATATACGGTAGCTAGAAACATCTTCCTTTTCCATTTCTTTTTAAAAGACTTGTAAATGTATTGAAGAGAATTTGTGGTAATGCCTCTTTAAAAGTGCTTTTTAAGTGTTCAGGGACTTCTCATGGTCCTTAACACAACCTCTTTCTAACAGCCCTAGTCTAGTTATCGACTATTTTGATAGAAAGAATCATATTTTCTAGTTTACAAAGGCATAAAACAAAATTAGAAACACATGATGGTGTTAAAAAATACCTGGAGTGGATCTCAGCAAATGCCCTTCACTGCCCGGCTGCAAATAAATTCTTTTCACTGCACAGATTTTACAGAAATTTGTCAGAGGAAAACCCAGAGAAAGCAAAGCAAGTTTAGAATTTGTGGGGGTTGAGAAACGTGTTCCCAAAAATGTGTGTGTATTTTACCTTCCTTAGAAAATCAAGTGGGTTCTTTCTTTCTTTCTTTCTTTCTTTTTGTTTGCTAATGTATTATCATAAGAATTACAGTGCACTGGATTGTTGGAAGTGTACCAAATTGTTATGCTTAGACGAAATATGGTTTTCTTGAACTATATATGCACTGGAGTTGGGTCTTGCTAAGAGATTATATAGGTAAAGTAGTGATTTAGTTCATACACAGAAACCTGGACTATGCACACTGGGAAACCTGAATGCATATGCAACTTGAACATGACAGGCTTCGGAAAAGTACCTGCTGCAAACAGGTCATCCATGCTTTTCACTTACAGACCATCCATGAGCTAATGGGAGGCTGGATCACTAGGCTGTTCTGCTTTAATTTATGAGCAAGTTGCATGGATAATCTACTTGCCTGGTCATCTATAGCAAGTAGGAACCATCTCTGAACAAACAGGCAAGAAAGCTTTTGAAAAAACTAAGAGAGTTAGTACGGTAGTTCCTTTTTGTCTCTTATGCTATTAATGTGGGCAAGTAAGTTTTGCAGACCTATTTGCAAGACTGGGATAAGCTATTGCAGGATAGTACTGTCTGCATGCATAGCGTTGAATGAAGAAGTATATGACAATAAAATACAAAAGCCATTTCTTCTTTTCGGAAGATGGGTGAAGAACAGCTATCTCGACTAAAAACAATGGGCATAATCCAGCCAAAGGTAAGCACTTAGGAGAGTTTTGAGTATGTACCTAACAATCCCATCGGAATCTGATTAAAAGAGCTTAGTTTTGACTGGATTGTGTGCCCAGTATTTGGCAGCAATGAAGAACAGGATTGTGCAAGGAAATAATTTTTGTTTCTTTACATTTCCTAAGAAGACAGTTTACTGACAAAGACATGGTGCTGTGGGGAGAGGGAAGGCTTCCCTTAAAAATGTCCTTTCCTCCTTGACTAAAAAGAAGATAATTCAGAAACAGTTATGTGAATTGTTAAGAAGGATGAATGAAAGAAATGACTAGTAATTCGATAAAAATGCAGAAAGCTTCTTTTGCAAGATCTCTTTCGCACTGGCGCTCTTATTAATAATACTTAATCACTCGCTTTGGCACTTACACACTGATTTTTGTTCCGCTTCCTTGATTTCATTAGTGCTTATTTGCCATAATTAAAACCCATTGCAGAGGATCATAAGGGAAGGGAATGCAAAAGATAATATAAATGCATCTAATTGTGTAGGCTTTCAAGTTCTATTTTCCAGTACATAGGATTGCTTTGTTACTGTGTCTTGTAGATGACATTAGTATATTACATGGAGTGCGCTGCTCATATATGGGACCGTGTTTAATAAATGTACTTTCAGAAAAGATAGCAATTGAAATCACAGAGCATAAACAGGAATATCCTCTAGGTGAATAACGCTTGACTTAGTTCTACAAGCAAGAATTGATGATTTTTTTAAAAATGGGCATATTTATTTTAATTTTTAAAAGTATTTTTATACTGCCCTCATATTTCCCAGGGTTTTTTACTATATATATACAATATATATAGTACAAAAATGAGGCTCAATATTCATATATATATATATATATATATATATATATATGAATATGAATATTGAGCCTCATTTTTGTACTAGATCTAATGCTTAATGTCAAATTATATATATATATATATATATATATATGGTAAGCTATAGGTGTTTTTTTTTTAAGTTACCTTTTTGTATAGTACCTTTGGACTATCTGTTCCTGAGCTGTAAGAGATATGTGACCCACAGAAAGAGAGTTTAACAGCCCTATAACTTATTTGTAAAATCTGTTTGAGGGGAAGTGGGGCGGAGCATGAACCTGTTGTAGGCCACAGACGTTTGTACAGTCAGCATGCTAGACTGCACCTCGTAATGGATGATGGGAACATGGCAGGAAAATCCCTTTAATGGGCAATTGGGAACACTCTTTGGGCCTCTTCTCATCTCATCTTACAGTTGCAGCATGCCATGTTATCACTGCCACTCAGGTAATATGTGGCTCCTTGAGTCATGTGGGAGGAGCGCTTTCATGTGAAAGCCTTGACCCAGTTTGGGCATTACCACTTCAGACTGCAGATGAGCCTTTCCATTTTTAATGCTATCCCATGTAAAAAAACAACAACACCCACATACTGTACCTAACAAATGCCCTGCATGTAGAAAACCAGCACACCAGGGACTTGAGAGAGATTTATCGTCATTTTCACCAATGTGCTAGTTTACTACTATGTGCAGGAGTGTTTTGCTGTGTTTTCAAAAAATATGTTCTCCTACAGTCTGAACTGGTAGATAGAACAGCCTTCTATCTGACATGTTGTTTTTCTCTGTGTGTGGATTTTTAATAAGTGGGAATATTCAAATATGTGAACTCCCACGCATGTGCAGGCTGAAGTGATATAGTCCAACAAGAGCTATGTCACCTGATTCTCCTGTTCATGCAGGTTGGTTCTTGATCAGAAACACTGACATAGTGTTGATTTAGAAAAGGGCATTACTTGTTAGCTTCCTCCATATTTCAGATTAGAGACAGTTAGCACAAAGGTTCCTCCTCATTCTTTTACACCGTTCCAGTCCTTTCTTCCAAGTCTCTAGTTCAGGGGTTCACAACTTTTTTCATCCTAAGGGCCACATCAGGCATCCACAGATGTGCGTGGGTGTGCAGTACACATGCTCACATGTATGCTTGCACATGCACAAACTCACACACTCCAAACCTGGTGTTGGAAGGGATTCTCAAGACCTAATAATGCACTGGTAAGGGAACCTCCTATCTCTTAGCAAAGATCAGATACAAAGAAGGGGTTTCCTTGCTAGTGCTAGCACAAGAAACCCTCCCTTCTCACTGATCTCTGTTGAGAAATTGGAGATAAGAAATGGGTTTCTTTAAAAAACCCTTCCTCATCTCTCACCTTTCAACAGAGACTGGAGATGAAGAAGGGATTCCCTTGCTAGCACTAGTGTAGGAAACCTGGGGCAGTGCTGCCATGATTTTTCCGGTGGCAGCAGATGCAGGGTGTCTGGCGGGCCGCCAGACATGGCTTGGTGGGGCCACACCGTTTGCTCCCCTGCTGTAGTCTACCAAGCCCTTTGAAAGATAGACTGACTCCATTCTCAAACCATATGCCACCAATACTAACTTCTTCGTGGTCTCTGTGCATCACACACATGGGCTCTGCGCCTGCGCGGAGGCCGCTTCGGGAAGATTCCATAGCTGAGGCAAATTTTGGGCGGGAACCCCTCCCCCCTGCATCTCTACTGCGCGGGTTCCCGCCCTCTCCCTCAGTTCCTCTTCGACCACCATCGCGTGTGGCTGTTCTTCGAGAGGTTCTTCGATTCTTCACAGAATCCAACTAAAAAAGCTGAGAATTCTTCTTCTTATCTTCCCCCCGTTCTTCATGGGATCATCTAAAAGTAATTATGGCTCCGAAAGCCCCCTTCCGCAAATGCGTGAGGTGCGGGACCAAGCTTCCCCCTGCGGACGGGCACTCGCTTTGCCTCGCATGCCTTGGAGAAGGCCACAATGTGGACGCCTGCCATCACTGCCAAGCGTTCACCAAGCAAGCGAGAAAGCATAGGGCGGACAAATTGACGGCGATCCTCTACAAGAAAGCCCTCCAACCGCCCGCGGAAAAGCCTTCCCCTTTGCCAAGGCCTAGTACGCCGCCTTCTCACACGGTCTCCTCAGCGGACGCTCAGGAGGCCTATATGGCCACTATGATATCTAAGAGTAAGGCCAAGAAGGCACGCAGGGAGAAAGAGGAGGCTAAAAGGAAAAGCAAGGAACGGAAGGAAAAAGCGAGGAGATTGGCAAAGAAACTGGCTTCGTCCCTCTCGGGATCGAGATCGACGCTAGCTATGGACCCGACGGATGTCGTGGCCGCTGAACGCCCGGCCGGGCATAAATCTCCTACCGCTTCGGTGCCCTCGGGCTCGAGGGACCCTCCACCTTGCTCTGTTCCAAAAGCTCCTTCGGGCTCGAAGGAAGCTGAACAACCCGTGTCGTGTTCGGATGGGGAGATCGTGGACTCGCCGTTGGACCCGAGACCCGTGGCACAAGCCTCTGTCCCGCCGTCTTTCGCCTCCCCGGCTCGTGGGGTATGGGCTCGTACCCCACGAACTCGATCCAGATCTCTCGAGATCGAGGAGGTCTTGATCACCCGGGACCGGGCGTCATCCAGATCCTCGGCTTCAAGATCACGGGACCCCCAGCGCTACAGGGAGAGGTCCCGCAATTCCAGAGACTCAAGATTCTCATCGAGATCACGAGACACCTATCGTCGAGGTCGTTCTCCGGTATCCCACTATAGATACCAAAGAACCTATCGATCACGAGACAGGTCTCCGCCTAGGGGACGCTCTCCACTAAGACGAGAGAGAACACCCGCGAGCCCCAGGAGATCTCCACCTACTCGTCTCCTGGCCCTCCAGGCGCGCAGAGAAGGAAGAGAGGATCAGCTAACGACCTTCTCGTTGGAGGCCGTTTCACGATCCCGTAGATCGTCAACTCCGGGCTCGCCTATCTCGAACTCGGACTCGATCATTTCTTCTTCGTGGTCTCTGTGCATCACACATATGGGCTCTGCGCCTGCGCTGAGCTTCCTTCGGAAATTCTTTAGCTGAGGCGAACTGGGCGGGAGCCCCTCCCCCATCGTGCCTCTCCTCAGCACGGCTCCCGCCCATTCCCTCAGTTCCTCTTCGACCGCCTATTGCTATAGTCTTTCTTCGAGGTTCTCCTTCTTCTCCTGGCTGAGTACAAAAAAAATTAGTGTTATTTCCCTACTTTTTCCTCACAACTTTAATCCTCCCCCCCTTCACTCTTTGTCTCTATCAAAAAACAAAAAAAAACAAACAAAAAAAAAAAAAGTTAATCCCCGTTGCTCTATCTTAACCTTATTCCCCTTCAAAGCTTTCCTTATCTGTTAGTAATACTTATCTGTCGATAATGGCTCTTAAGGCCCCCTTTAGAAAGTGCTCCGGCTGTAAAGCTAAATTGCCTCCAGCCGATGGGCATTCTCTGTGCTTGCTGTGCTTAGGCCAGGAGCATATTGTGGAAAAATGCAAGCACTGCCAGGCCTTTACGAAGCCAACAAGGAAGCAGAGGGCCTTAAAGTTAAAGACCTCGCTGTGGCAACAGACTTTATCGGCAGCAGGCCCGTCTATGCCTCGTGCGACCACATCTAAAACGGCTACACCTCAGCCTGAGACTCACAGGGAAGCCGCTCCTAAGATGAAGGCCAAAAAGGCCAAGAAACGCTCCAGGGAGGAGAGAAAAGAGGAAGAGGCCTCCAAGGCAAGGAGCCCAAAACATGGCCGACCTCTTTCTGAGCCCGCAACTCCCGCCCAGTCGGCCATGAGTCGCGCGGCATCGAAATCACCTCCTCGGGTCGAAAGACCAGCTTCGAGCTCGTCCCATCGGTCGAAGCTGCTTTCACCGGCCAGGCAACAGACCTCTGCACCCTCGTCTCCAAAGAGACCTAAGGATTCTTCGGTGCATGTCGTTTCGATTTCTGAAGGGGAAATAGTGGACTCCCCAACGCCTGTGCCAACTGCCTCCCCGAGGCCCGAGCGTGCACAACTGCCACGGAGAAGCCGCTCCATCTCGATGACTCCGTCTCGACACCGAAGCGGCGAATCACGCTCGACATCGACATCGTCTTCGTGCTATTCTCCGCGTCGGTACGCGCGTACTTATCGGAGGGACGATGTACGCCATCGACGGCGCCGCACTTCTCCTCGAGATCGAAGGGAAAGAGAGAGCGCTACCATCGATGCGGGCCAGGATCGACGCTATCGATCTCGATCTCGCTCTTACAACTCCAGCCGCCGTCATCGAGATCAGAGCAGCTCTATTGATGATGGCCACCACTCTCGATCACAGCAGCGATCCTTAACCACAGAGCACCCCGATCGCCATCGAAGGTCTCTCGATATCGAGCGTCGCCATCAAAGCCCTCTCGACATCGAGCGTCGCCAGCGACACCGAGCGAGCCCCGTCGCCAGCGAACGTCGGTCTCGGTCTCGTCGCCGTTCCGTGGAGAGCGAGCTCTCGACACGGCATCGAAGCCCGCTCGATGTCGAGCGCTCAACACGCCATCGAAGCCCGCTCGAGGTCGAGCGCTCGACACGGCATCGAAGCCCGCTCGATGTCGAGCGCTCAACTCGCCATCGAAGCCCACTCGAGGTCGAGCGCTCAACACGGCATCGAAGCCCGCTCGAGGTCGAGCGCTCGTCACGGCATCGAAGCCCTCTCGCTAGAGACCGTCGTTCTCGGCACCGCGCAAGCCCCGTATCGACGAAAAAGACTGGGAAATCAGTGGCGAAGACAAAGCACCTAAGTGCTACTACAAAATCAAAAGCGCCACCATCAGAGTCCTCTTCAGAGGTGCCTTACTCCGCAAGTGACTCTGAATTATCAGGTGTGCCAGATTCTTCGCCTGATCTGCGGATAGAACCCCAAACGTCCACTTCTCCAACAGAGGACTTGGGTACTTTCTCAGACCACGTTATGAGGATGACGGCAGCGCTAGGGATAGAGACGCAAACTGAGGAGCCAGAAGTGGAGGACCCAGTGTACAGTTTCATCCTGGCTACACAAACGTCACCCACGCTGGTCCCATATCTACCCTATTTGCTGAAAACAGTAAAAAACACGTGGAAGACCCCAACAGCAATTCCACCAGTGGGCAAGAGACTGGAGTCGCTATACAAGGTGCAGCCTGAAGGGGTAAAGTTCCTTTTCTCCCATCCTGCGCCAAATTCCATCATTGTGGAATCAGCCCAGTCGTCGTCGTCTAAACAACACACTACCCCCACAGACCAGGAGGGGAAAAAATTGGATACCTGTGGCAGGCGTATCTACGCATCTGGTTCCCTGGGGTTGAAGGTCAGCAACTACCAGGCAATCATGGCTCGCTATCAACACTTTTTGATAGAAAAGTTGGGGAACATCTGCGACGATCTGCCGCCGGAAAGAAGAGACCTGGCAAGAACCCTGCAAGCGGAAGCGATGAGCATCTCAACGCTGCAGATGAACAATGCCAGGCACCAAACGGACTGCCATGCCAGGTCTCTTATTGGTGCTGTCTCGTTGAGGCGTCACGCGTGGCTTAGGTCAACAGCGCTAAACAATGACGTCAAGGCCCGCATAGAAAATCTTTCATTTGATGGAGAAGGTCTTTTTAACGAAAAGACGGATGATTCTCTAGACGCCGCCCAGAAGGCCAAGGTTTCAGCACAGAAGATGGGCCTTGGAACGCTGCCGCGGCAAAGACAATTCAAACAGCGGCAGTGGACCAGATTCCCTTCCTCTTCAGCTCCTTTTAGGCCGAGATACCAACAAAGAGGGCAGGACACACGCCCTCAAGACAAACAGTCTGCTAGAATAAGAAGACCATCCCAGCAGGCAAGGTACCAAGGCCCTAGGAGGGGTGGAGCACCAAGCAAACGTCGCCTTTGACTCCCCCACCGTACTGAAAGAAAACGATCAACCAGACACGACAAAATCACTGGCTATGACAAACCTAAAGGACATGACAAACCCAGAACCAGCAATCTCTTTTACAGACAGACTAGCCGCGTACCTCCAGTCCTGGCGCTCTGTCACGAAGGACCGCTGGGTTCTCAAAATCATCCAGCAAGGGTACCAGATCGAATTCGATGTCCTCCCCCCTTTTCTCGGCATCAGTACCACGCAGCCCACTCCACCATTGTTGGAGGAGGTGGACACTCTGTTGCAGAAAGGCGCCATCCAGCCTGTCCACCCACATCACCTCCAGGAGGGGCTCTATTCTCGGTACTTCACAGTGTCGAAAAAGGGAGGAGGACTTCGCCCGATCTTGGACCTCCGACTTGTCAACTTCTTCATAACAGCAAAGAAGTTCAGAATGGTCACCATCCAATCTATAGTGCCTCTGCTTCGCAAGACGGACTGGTTTGCATCGATAGACCTACAAGATGCATACTTTCACATCGCCATTCACCAAGACAGTCGGAAGTACCTACGGTTCAAGATAGGAGACGAGGCATATCAATTTGTGGTTCTTCCCTTCGGTCTCTCCACCGCTCCAAGGGTGTTCACAAAGTGCATGGCAGCAGTCTGTGCGAACCTACGTGCCAGAGGGATTCGGATTTTTCCGTATCTCGACGATTGGCTGGTCGTGGACTCGTCGAAACTTCGCCTCAGGTCAGCTCTTCGCACATCTCTGAACCTCCTCGAGGAGCTAGGCTTGTGCCTCAATACCAAAAAGTCTATACTGTCTCCTACCAGAAAAATTCAATTTATAGGAGCATTGCTGGATGCTACTCACGAACGGGCGTACTTACCCCTAGACAGGGTAAAGAAAGTAATCGCCATAGCAAAAACGGTGTATCGTGCCACGACCAGCTCGGCAAAGACGATTCAACGTCTTCTTGGACACATGGCATCAACAGTGCAAGTTGTATGCCATGCCCGTCTGCGCATGAGAACGATCCAAAACTGGTTTATCCGCGCATACAACCCTCAAAAGCAGTGTCCTTCAATTCGCCTATCTATCCCAAGGAGCATCAAGGCGACACTCCTGTGGTGGTCAGACGAAAGAAATCTCGTTCAGGGCGTACCGTTCCATCCGTTGAAGCCAACAAGAATTCTGACAACGGATGCCTCCCTCCTGGGCTGGGGAGCACATTGTGCAGAGCACACAGCTCAAGGCACTTGGGACCATATACAATGCAAAATGCATATCAACATGCTGGAGCTGTTAGCAGTGTGGAAGGCCATGAAAGCACTGGAGTCGCACTTGGACAATCAACATATCCAAGTGGTATCGGACAACACGACCGTTGTTGCCTACCTCAACAAGCAAGGAGGAACACGGTCGTTGAGATTGTCAAGGCTGACCCTCAGAATTTTCAATTGGACAATACAAAGATCCATTTCCCTAGTGGCGATCCACATTGCAGGCAAAGACAACACCTTAGCAGACACTCTCAGCAGAGTCTCATTGCAATCCCACGAGTGGCAGCTGGATCCAGAGATACGCCATTGGATCTTTTCAATCTGGGGTCACCCACAAGTAGACCTTTTCGCCACCTCGGAGAACACTGCATGCCGCCTCTTCTGCAGCAGAGCAGCGTCAGATCCAGGCTCCATTACAGACGCCTTTATGATGCAGTGGTCGGGGCATCTATTCTACATCTTCCCGCCCCTTCCTCTGTTGACACGGGTCGTCTCGAGGGTCTGGACCGACAGGACGGACTGTATCCTGATAGCGCCGTGGTGGCCCAGACAGCCGTGGTTCCCTCAACTTCTGCATCTCTCCAGAGGGGAATACCGGTCGCTTCCAATCATCCCAACGCTACTAACACAAGCGCAAGGCAAGATTCAGCACCCAGACCTAAAGAGCCTCTCCCTCATGGCATGGAGGATTCGACACTGATGGTACAAAACATGCCGATAGCCATCCGTAGTATCTTGCAAGCTGCCCGCAAGCCATCTACAAGGGCGTCTTATGCTAGAAAGTGGATAGGTTTTACGAACTTTGTGACCCAGTTGGGGCAGGACCCAAAAACTTGCCCAATTCAAACAATTTTAGAGTACTTGCACACACTGATGCTGAGAGGCTTAAAATTATCGTCAATAAGAGTGTATCTGGCAGCAATTTCAACCAATAGACCTTATACCACCACAGGAACGGTCTTCACTCACCCGTTAATAAAACAGTTCCTGAAAGGCCTGCGAAACATCATCCCTCCAGTCAAAAACTTGATACCGGGCTGGGATTTACCACTAGTGTTGCGTGCTCTCCAGCAGAAGCCATTTGAACCGCTTGCCACCATAGACCACCGCTTGCTGACATGGAAAACAGCCTTCCTGGTCGCCATCACGTCAGCAAGAAGGTCAAGTGAACTCTGTGCACTAAGAGAAGACTCTCCCTATATGGTCTTCCATAAAGACAAAGTAATTGTCAGGCCTGATTCTTCTTTTGTCCCAAAAGTGGTGTCTGAATTCCATACCAACCAAGACATAGTCCTTCCAGCATACTTCCCAAACCCAACTACCGACTTGGAGAGGAAGATGCATGCACTAGATGTGCGACGTGCCCTGGCTTTTTACAAAGATCGAACTGCCACGTTCAGACAAACATCGCAGCTATTCGTCTGTTATGGCGGCAAATCAAAAGGTCAGCCTGTGTCCAGGCAAAGATTTTCAAAATGGATTGTAGAAACAATTACTCTCGCATACCAGATAGCGCACAAAGAGTTGCCTGGTTCAGTGAGAGCACACTCAACCCGAGCGCAGTCTACGTCCGTGGCGTTTGGAAAAGGCATCCCTCTACCAGAGCTATGTAGAGCAGCCACCTGGTCCACGCCATCGACATTCATAAGACATTATAGACTTGACCTTCGAGCTCGGGAAGCAAATGCCTTTGGCCGGGCAGTCCTCTCATCGGTGTTGTAGTGATGTGGGCCGCCGTCCCGCCACCGGTAAGTCAGCTTGTTACTCTGCCCATATGTGTGATGCACAGAGACCACGAAGAAGAAGGACAGGTTGCTTACCTGTAACTGTAGTTCTTCGAGTGGTCATCTGTGCAGTCACACAACCCACCCATCCGTCCCCGCTCGGCGTCATTATCGATTTCGATGGACCTGCCAGTGGAGACTGGGTGCGTCGCTCCAGTTCATTCTGTTATGAATATGTTATTTAGTGTAATCCCATGACAAACGGGTTACACCAACGTGTATCTCTCGGTTCATGGGGCCGCAATAGGCGGTCTCAGGGAACTGAGGGAATGGGCGGGAGCCGTGCTGAGGAGCAGGCACGATGGGGGAGGGGCTCCCGCCCAGTTCGCCTCAGCTAAAGAATTTCCGAAGGAAGCTCAGCGCAGGCGCAGAGCCCATATGTGTGACTGCACAGATGACCACTCGAAGAACTACAGTTACAGGTAAGCAACCTGTCCTTCTCTCTCTCCATCCTCCACATCTCCGGACCAACAGGTGACTACTCAGTCGGCGGTGTCCCCTTCGGAAGATATGGGCACCTTCCAAGAGCAGATCTTTCGGATGGCCCAAGCCCTCGGTCTGGAAACGGTGGTGGAAGAGAAGAAGGCGGTAGACCCCCTATTTGATGCAGTCTCTAAGTCCTCTTCGGGCCCGACACTACTTCCTATCACGCCCACGATGCTGGAGACGGTGCAAGGCTCATGGAGCTCCCCATCCACAGCTCCTCCTGCGGCAAAGCGTCTCGACGCAATTTACAAAGTAAGACCAGACACAGCCAAGTTCCTCTTCTCACACCCTACTCCGAACTCGATGATAGTTGAGTCAGCTCAGTCCAAGTCGGGCAAACAACACTCGACTCCGTCAGACCCCGAAGGTAAAAAACTAGACAACTTCGGACGAAGGGTCTACACTTCGAGCTCCCTGGGAATCCGAGTCGCCGGGTACCAAGCCACAATGGCTAGGTACCAACTCTTCCTTTGGGAGAAGATGAGCGGTCTGATAGACTATCTACCGGATGAGAAGAGGGACCTGGCTAGAGTCTTCCAGGCCGAAGCAATGAATACGTCCAGGCAGCAGATCCACACTGCTAGACACCAAGGGGACTGCCATGGGAGATCCCTGGTGAGCGCAGTCGCCCTCCGCCGACACGCCTGGCTACGGTCCTCAACCTTGACTACTGAGGCGAAAGCCTACCCTTCGATGGAGTCGGTCTCTTTAACGACAAAACAGACGACTCCCTCGATGCGGTCCAAAAGGCCCGAGTGAATGCTAGGAAGATGGGACTCCTTCCGATGCAGCCAACTCGATCATTCAGGCGCCGTAGATGGACTCCATACTTACCACCTATTGCTCCAGCTCAACAAGGACAACAACACCAGCAGTGGCAGGATAGCCGCGCTCGTCCACAGCAGCCCCGGGCACCGAGCCGTCATTTCCAGCAGCAACGGTACCGGGGCTCCCGTAAAGGAGGTGACTCCCAAAGGCGACGGGTTTGACGGGACCCAAGGCACGACCGACGACTCCAATTCGATCCTCTTGACTCCGATCCCTCCGGCTCGACCTCAGTTTGGAACTCGACTATCCCTCTTCCTACCATCATGGAAGAAAATTACCACCGATCGTTGGGTTCTGAACATTGTCCAGCACGGCTACAAGATCGAGTTCGCCTCCCTCCCACCCTTCCTTGGCACCCGCACAACACAGCCATCTCAAGTGCTGCGAGAAGAGGTCCACTCCCTATTACTCAAGGGAGCCATCAAGACTGTTCCTCCACGCCTCGCCCAGGACGGCCTCTACTCCAGGTATTTTACGGTGTCGAAGAAGGATGGTGGGCTCCGACCGATCCTGGATCTTCGCTCAGTGAACTTCTACATTCCACCCAAGAAGTTCAGGATGGTCACGCTCCAGTTGATCCTGCCTCTCCTTCGCAAGAACGACTGGTTTGCATCCATCGACCTCCAGGACGCATACTTCCATATAGCGATCCATCCGGACAGCCAAAAATACCTGAGGTTCATGGTCGGACCCGATACCTTCCAGTTCAAGGTACTCCCATTCGGACTCCCGACGGCACCGAGGGTGTTTACCAAGTGTATGACGGTGGTATGTGCCTATCTTCGGACTCAAGGGGTGACGCTCTACCCCTATCTGGACGATTGGCTCGTCGTAGCACCCTCTGCACAGGAGCTTCAGAGTGCTCTACACTTAACTACCAGCACTTTGACCACCCTCGGACTCTGTCTCAATACAAAGAAATCTACGCTTTTCCCCACTCAAAGGATCCAGTTCATCGGAGCATTACTGGATGCTACTGTCGGTCTCGCCTTCCTACCAGAGGACAGAACTCTAAAAACACTTACCCTCGCCTTGAAAATACACAAGACGACCTCGTGCACAGCCTTCTCGATTCAGCGACTCCTCGGCCTCATGGCCTCAACCATATCAGTCGTCCCTCTCGCTCGACTCCACATGCGCCAGCTCCAAAACTGGTTCATAAGGTCGTTCGATTCCGAGACGAATGCCCATCGAACCCGTCTGTCGATCCCGTCTACAGTAAGGCAGTCGCTTCTTTGGTGGACGACTCGTCACAACTTAACAAAAGGCCTGCCATTTCAGCCCATCGTACCCTCGATCACGTTGACGACGGACGCCTCTCTCCTGGGCTGGGGAGCTCATTGTGGGGACCACACAGCACAGGGTCAGTGGGGCCCACACGACAGAGGAAAACACATCAACCTCCTCGAACTCAAAGCTGTATGGAACTCCATGAAGTCCCTCGAGTCCATACTCAAGGGCAAACACCTACAGGTGGTCACCGACAACACCACTGTCGTTGCTTACTTGAACAAGGAGGGAGGTACCCGCTCGATACGGCTGACGAACCTAACCCTCCGTATATTCAACTGGATGATACCCCGCCATATCTCTGTGAGAGCCATCCACATCGCGGGGAAAGACAATTATCTTGCAGATGCCCTCAGCAGAATATCCTTCGATTCCCACGAGTGGCAACTGGACGACAGAATTCGTCAGTCCCTTTTTCGACGGTGGGGGACCCCGGAGGTGGATCTCTTCGCAACGGCAACCAACGCGGCGTGTCAGGTCTTCTGCAGCAGAGCGGGCCAAGACAGCTTATCGATTGGAGATGCGTTCCTGTTAACCTGGTCAGGGACTCTATTTTACATATTTCCTCCGATCCCGTTGTTGACCAAAGTCATTGCGAAGATCCAGTCCGACCGAACGAACTGTATACTCGTGACTCCGTGGTGGCCGAGACAAGCCTGGTTTGCTCCACTTCTCAGGTTGTCCAAGGGGGAGTACCTACGCCTACCGAGCTCGACAACAATCCTCTCTCAAACTCGAGGCTCGGTTCTCCACCCGAACCCATCCATCCTTCAGCTTACTGCCTGGATGATCTGATTCCAGACTCACTTCCACCAGAGATCAAGCTTGTGTTACGGGAAGCCTGGAAACCATCCACCAGAGCATCCTATACAAGGAAGTGGAAAGCCTTCGGCGAGTACCTCGGGGAGATCGAGGTACCCTACCCGAAAGCTCCTATTCATCCTGTACTGCAGTTTTTACTCCATCTGCAACTCAAAGGGCTCAAAACGTGCTCGTTGAAAGTCTACTTAGCGGCGTTGTCAGCATTCCACGAGGGCCGGGATGGATATACATTGTTCTCGCATCCTTTAGTCAAGCGCTTCATGAGAGGTCTGAACAACATAAACCTCTCGTTCAAACCGGTAACCCCGGCTTGGGATCTACAGCTCGTACTTCAGGTACTTATGTCTAAACCCTTCGAGCCCATGGCGACGTCAGACCTTCGTTTGTTAACCTTGAAAACAGTGTTCCTTGTCGCTGTCACCTCTGCCCGCAGAGCATCAGAAATAACGGCTCTGAGGGTAGACCCTCCATACCTTGTTTTTCATAGAGATAAAGCAGTACTGCGCCCAGACTTGGCTTTCCTCCCGAAGGTGGTCTCTTCTTTCCATCTTAACCAGGACATTGTATTGCCAGCCTTCTTCCAAAGTCCGTCGACTCTCCTAGAACAACAACTCCACATGCTGGACGTGCGAAGGGCTCTACTATTCTATAAGTCCCGCACCGAGTCCATCAGGAAGTCTCCCCGTCTCTTCGTCTGTTACGGAGGACACTCCAAAGGCTTGCCTGTATCAAACCAGCGCCTAGCTTCATGGATCGTAACCTGTATTAAACTAGCATACGATCTTAAGAGACAACCGCTACCGAACTCGATTCGAGCCCACTCTACCAGGGCCGTTTCAACCTCGACTGCCTTTGAGAGGGGTGTCTCCCTGACGGATGTCTGCAAGGCGGCAGTGTGGTCCACGCCTTCGACGTTCGTAACACACTACCGTGTCGATGTCCGATCCCGAAAGGACAACGCGTTTGGCAGAGCTGTCCTTTCCTCGGTCCTACAATGACACCGGCACCGACCCTCCACCGGTAAGTCAGCTTGCTACTCTGCCCATGTGTGTGATGCACAGAGACCACGAAGAAGAAGGACAGGTTGCTTACCTGTAACTGTAGTTCTTCGAGTGGTCATCTGTGCAGTCACACAACCCGCCCATCCATCCCCGCTACGGTGTCACTGTCGATTTCAATGGTGTACTGGACCGGGACCTTTGGGCGCACTATCGATACCGTACGACACCATCGAATTCGACTCTCGGTATTGATGTTCAAAGTGGGAAATTATCCTATGTTCTTCCTTAGCACTGGGATCGCGATGGCGGTCTCAGGGGAACTGAGGGAGAGGGCGGGAACCCGCGCAGTAGAGACGCAGGGGGGAGGGGTTCCCGCCCAAAATTTGCCTCAGCTATGGAATCTTCCCGAAGCGGCCTCCGCGCAGGCGCAGAGCCCATGTGTGTGACTGCACAGATGACCACTCGAAGAACTACAGTTACAGGTAAGCAACCTGTCCTTACAGGACATAACTGATTTCCTGAGGAGACCACAATCCATTGATAATCTTCTCCAAAAGCATCATCCTAGCTACCATGGATACTGCAGCTCTTTGCACCAACATCCCCCACAAAGATGGATTACAAGCTATCAGGAATATCATTGCTTAGACAAGAGGCACCTAAGAAGTTCCACCAGGTTTTGTAACTTTCACCCCCAAGATCAACCTGAGCCTAAAGCAGTCCATGCGACAGGTACACTTTCTGAACATTACTGTGCCACTACGTAATGGATTATAAGCACCACTTTATATCAGGAACCTGCTGACGGCTAAACATACTTATATGCTTCCAGCTTCCTCCCAGAATATGCTACTAAATCCATTGTCTACAGCAGGGCTCTCCAACCTTGGGTCCCCAGATGTTGCTGGCCTACAGCTCCCAGCATACCCAGATAGCATGGCTAATGGCAAGGGATTCTGGGAGCTGTAGGCCAGCAACATTTGGGGACCCAGGGTTGGAGAGCCCTGGTCTACAGGCTATGATATAACCACATCTGTTCTGACTCAACAGACAGAGACTCACAACTTAACAAGTTACATCAGGCATTTCTCAAACTATAATACCTGCTCAACGAAGAGAAAAAACAGATCAACAAGGCCAGAATGATACCTAAGAATAATCTACTACAGGATGAACCTAGAAGAGAAAAACAACAGAACACCTATAGCTCCTATTTAAAACCACTCAAAGTTATATTGTCAGTGCTCTACAACCCATCTTGGTCAATGACACTTCACTCTCACATGCTTTGCATGATAGGTTAAGCCTGTACAGTAATACCTTGGATTGCAAGTAACTTGGTTTGAGAGCGTTTTGCAAGACAAGCAAATTTTTAAATATTTATTTATTTATTTTTGACTTGATATACAAGCGACGTCTTGCAATACAAGTACTGCAGTACGGCTTAAATTAAAAATCTCTGTACAATTTTTTGGGGGGGATTTCGTTTTGATATAAGAGTGTTTTGGATTACAAGCATGTTTCTGTAACGAATTATGTTCTCAATCCAAGGCATGACTGTATTTGCTTACAGACAGGCCCCCAACCTAAAACAGCTACTCACCAACCACAACAAACCACATAACAGAGATATGGACCCTGCAGAAGACCCAGGTGCCAATTCTGTCCCCACGTCTACTCTGGCAACATGATTACAAGACCTAATAATGTCATCCACAGGATCAGCGGTTCATGCACCTGCTCATATATCCAATGTGATGTATGCCATCATGTACCAGCAATTCCCTTCTGCATTCTGCACATGGCAAGCAGGCCATCTCTACACAAAAGAAGCACTAACTTTGGCAGCCCCTTCTGGTGGTCCCTCTTGGTGGCTGCCATTCCCCCACCCCATGCCCCAGATGTTCTGTTATTCCAAGGCATTCAGTGGGAAGAATAGTATCCACCCGGAGCTCTCTTGCGGCCATCACTTGGTATAAATGAGAAATGAATAGGGAGGAAAGGGTTTCCAAAAAGCATACCCATTTGACCTCGGTGCATTTGTTTCAGAATGGAACCATTCAGTACAATGCTTCATTTGTTTCAAAATGAATGCACACCCCTGCCATATCTTGGCAGAGAGGGGGAACAGCAGGATCTCCCAACTTTGATGGGCAGGGTGTGCTGAACGCATCCAACATAAAGGGCCACTTCAGCTCCTTTTCCAGTGCATAGTTTGGGAAACACTGTTCTAAATGTTACATGAAGGATCATCTCCTATATATGCCATGCCCGGACCCCAAGGTGATCCTCAGAATCCCTTCTCTGGGTGTCCCTGCCAAATGAGATGAGCTGGATGGCTAAGGAAAGGGCCTGTTTTAGTAGTGGTGCCCAGTTGTGGAATATCCTCCCCAGAGAGGCTCACCTGGCCCCTGTGTTGTGGTCTTTTCAGCATCAGATTAAGACCCTTTTATTTTCCCAGGCTTTTCAGTCCTTCCATTTTACAAATTGTATTAGTGCATTTTTAGATTTTTGTTCTGCTTCTAGATTTTACCCTGGATTTTAGTCTGGTTTTATTCGGTTTTAAACTTAAGGTTTGTATATTACATTTTACTATGCAATTGTATTTTATGGTTTTATGGTTTGCAGAGAGCTTCGGCTGTTGGGCAGTATAGAAATGTAAGAAAGAAAGAAAGAAATGAACGAACAAAGGGCCTGGATTTCTGCCAGTATTGAAATAGACTACAAAACAAACAAGAATTTAAGTTGCAAGGATTATAGAATCATCTTTGCCAGACTGGGCAGTTACACAACAAAAGCATGCACTGGGGCTTCTATAAGCCAACCATAGGAATAAAGAAGAAAGCCTACTGGAGCGCTCCTTTTTCAGTTCCTTTGAAATACCCTAGCACCTGCCTCAGCAGGGAACTAGGAAAATCCTATCTCCATACTGGGCTGATGTCCAGCATCTCAGCACTCCTTTAGAGCTTGCTGCAAAGGTCTGAATGTAGTCTTAAGTTAAGAGAATAGAGTGAGTCTCTTAATTGTTCCAGATTTTGGTTTCTGAGCGAACATGTAAAACTAGCTGTTGGGAAGAGGAGCACTGTGGCTATTTCCTTTGAGTTTGGGCTGGCAGCTCTTCTCAGAGGACTCAGCTTCAAAAGAAGACAGTACTCCCCACTCCCCAAGGGTTGCTGCATCACTCCCTAGCACTTGGCAGCCTGCAAAGTGGCTTTGAACTTTTTTTCCTTTTCTTTTTTTGCTCACGAAGATAAATCAAGCAGTTCCCAGTTTTCCACCTGAGGTATAAACATAAAGATAGAAGCAGCTTAGCAGTAGGCAAAGTGCAAAGTTGAAGTGCAGCCAGCTAGGAGAGAAACTCCTGTGGAAACTGTGGATCCAAGATTCTGCTAGGAATGTGTGATAAATTCATTCCTTTGAGTGGTTTTTCAAAATTGATTTATCCAGTTCGCGTTCGCACCTCCTGGACCTCAACTCAGGTCAAAACGGAATGTGTGGTTGGAAATCTGTACATTTCTGAACTTGCAATGCAATCCGCAAAACAAACAAAGTTTTGAACAGACAAATGTGCACATTTTCAAAATGTGTGCAATCACGCTTTAGTCAGTGGGTGCATGCGTCCAAGAATGCATACATTTAAGAATGCACACAAAAATGCATACATTAATGCATATGAATTTCCATATGGATTTAAAAAAATAAATCAGAAGTTTATGTGGAAATCGGATGGAATGAGCTTGACCTCAAAAAACCGACCATCTCGACAAGACCAAGATTGACAGATCCATCCATCCTTAGAATCTGTTGTTGCAACTGTCAAAAGACGCTAATGAGCAAAGAGGTCATAAGGTGTGTGGATGTTGGTTGCAAGTAGGTTTACCAACCAGCCATTATTGTATTGGTTTGACCAATATAACTAAATTCTTCTGTCAAGCAATAATACGGAGGTTTGCAAAGTCAGGATATTAATTCTTCCAGGTTCTGTTCATGACTTGCAAAATTCTTCCAGGCTCCAATCATAACATTATTGATCAGGGGTGGGAGATGAGACAAGGAATGGGAGGAGGGGAGCAAACTAAATTTGGCTGCAGTCTTATACACACTTACCTGTTCAGAAGTTACAGCTGGTACAGAACATGGCGGCTTGCCTCATTAAAGGCAGCTGCCGACATGATCACATCACTCCGGTGCTCAAGGAGCTGCACTGGCTACCAGTTCATATGCCAAGCCAAATTCAAGGTGTTGGTTTTGACCTTTAAAACCCTAGACGGCTCCAGGTCCGGTTTATCTCAAGGAGCATCTCCAGCAACATCAAGTAGGCCACTCAACAAGATCTGCCACGGACGGCCTTCTTGTCCCAGCAGCCAGAGCAGCCAGGCTGGTGGGGGCTAGGAAGAGGGCTCTTTCTGTGGCCCCCAAACTGTGGATCTCTCTCCCTAGTGACCTCCGCCATGCCCCCTCCTTGATGAGCTTCCGCCATTCATTAAAAACATGGCTTTTCAGGTGGGAATATGGGGTGGGTTAGGATTTTAAAATTGTATACTGTTTTAAGTGTATTTTATTCTGTTTTGTTTCATTTTATATTGTACATCGCCCAGAGTAGCTGGGTTACCGGCAAGATGGGCGATCTAGAAATACAATAAATAAATAAATTACCTGGGAGTAAGTCCCACAGAACCCAGTAGGACGTACTTTTGAATGGATATGTGTAGGATTGCACTGTTATTCTGTTATTTGATTAGTGTGAGATTTTTTAACTTCATGTTTTTTAAACTGATCTACAGAATATTGATCATTTACTTTTCAATAAAGTGTTTATTGGGGAATGTTTGGCTGGTTTCCTCCCAGCATTTTCAGGTAACTTACATTTTAAATTGTAAGTTGCCTTGAGGGCCCTTCTTGGGCTGATCCACAACTCATAAATAATTTTATAAATAAATATATACAATTTATTTCTACGTATGGTTCCAAGGCATGGGCTGAGAGCACATGATGCAGCTACCTTGCTGAACCAGAGCAAGTCTGGGTGTGGCCAGTGTTTGAATAGAAGACTACTTGGGAACCCAGTGTGTGTCACTTTGAGTTCCATCATGGAAGAGAGGCAGAATATAAATTTAATTAATTAAATAAATACAATAAAAGTAAACCTCCAGGTTCTTTTCTGGCTCTGCTAGTTGTAGCTACAGTTTCCTGGCCCATCCAATTAAAAATTTGGCAAACCATTACTTGGGCACCATTTATATGCTATGACATGTCTAGAGGAGAATTGATGGATACATCCCTTAAATATAGATTGATATTTGTTTACTGTTGTAGAAAAGGGATTCTGAAATTTGTCCCTTTATTTTTGCAGTTTTATGCATTTGTGCCTTTTACTTTGGATATCCATGGGAACTCAATGGAGCGTCTCGTATCCTTGCATTTAAGAACTGTGGCAATAAATCTGATGAGCATCTAAATGCAGATGCTGTTTCTTTCAGTGGGATGATCACTGCCTTTTCAATGGGATGGTTCACCTTGTATAAGAGTTTGTGCACCCAGCTGCTGATAATTCCCCTGCTGCCAACAGTAGATAAATTAGATAAAATCAGACAAAGTGGGTTTAAGCTTAAGATAATTGTCCATACCAGCAGAACTACAGTATCTACCTTGGGAATTGAACCTTGATGAATTATTAGAGCATTCCTAATTATGACAAATGGAAATTATGAAGAAGAATATATGTTGAAGATTGTAATGTGATTAGAAAAGGAAGGATGTGCAATAAATGTTTTGTTTAATATTACTTCTGCTCCAAAAATAATAATTGAGCCACAACTATTCTTCAAGGTTTTTTTTGGGGGGGGGATTAAGTTTGTAAATGAATAGTATTTATTAACTGTTATTGAATACTACTTATTCAGTTATTGTAATTGATTGTATATTTCTTTGTATAGGTAATTGTACCTGGAATTGTAACGCAAAGGCTGGAAATAAAGAGGGGGGAAATGAGCCCTAGTTGAAGGCAGCACCAGGAAAGGGGAATGCGACTGAAAGAAAGTCAGCAGCAAAAATGAGAGGAAAGTTCACAACAGGGTTTTCAAAATCACATGAAGAGTCTCCAAGGCTTTTCTTAATGAGCAGAACATGCGAGGTCGCCTCATCCCACAGCTCTTCAGAGTTGTGCATTAATCAGTTAATAAGGTGTGTTCTGTAGTGCCTGAAATCTTTAGCAAAGCATTCTGAAACATTGACAGTTTCTGATTAATTATTTCTTATTAGTGAGAAAGCTGTGTCATTAAGCTGCGGCAGGTGTTCTGGTTCATAGGATCCCTGATGGATTGTGGGTAGGGGCTGTGCCAGTCCTAACTGTGACTGAGAGAGACAGGATGTTGTAAAGGGCAAAGTAGACTTTCAGTAGACCAGGAGAGGTTGGCAGGAACATCACAAATGCAGTGATGCCGGCATCCCATTGGCATGTTGTTGTGTTTTTGTTTCAGATGGATTTTACTTTTCTGTGGGTCTTTTAAGCCTGTGAAGTTTAAATGATTTCAATCATAAAACAAAATCAAATAAAAAAGTACTCACAGGTCTGAGTAGATGTGGTTTTATGCTAATTGAATCTAATTGAAGGTCTAATTTTATGATTCTAATTGAAGTGAGGTTTCCGTTTTTCAACTGAAGCGTATGAAAGCACTTTAGACAGGGCGCTTGAGCCACATTTTAATTTCCCATTTTGAATCTGACCCACTTTGCTGTCATGCATATCAACAGCATAGGGTTCCCTTTCTATCCTGCATTTCTGTAACCTCAAGGAAGCTTAGAAGAAGTGGTAAAACCACAAAATACACAACAGCCCTAAATATAACTATAAGACAAAAAACCCTGAAAAATGAGTAGTACTTACGTACAAACCCATTATTCTGTATCAACAAAACAGCAGTAATTCAACAGGCCCAGTATTTACAGTCAAAAGTCTGGAAGAACAAGTAAGCCTTGTGTTTCCCCCTCTAAAAAAAACTAAACAGGAGGAATGTGCAGTTCCATAATCTTGAAACTGCCACTATAAAGGCCTTGCTTTGTAGATGTTCTAGCCTTGTAAAGGAGTTGGAGTTTGAGGCAAAATATAATTCTGGTTCCTGGACAGCTGTCAGAATAGAGTGGTGCCCAAGAATATAGAAGTTGCCTATCCTTGCACTAAGAATAACATTTAAATATAATGGAAGAGACTAGCTAAGCCTAGTGTTGGGCAGTGTACCAATTGCCTTAGGAGCAACACATCCACTGAGAGATGCTAGCAAAAATTATGTCTGTTGTTATTTGTGTTTGATCACTTAGGAGTGGTGAGGCTGAGTTTTGCCCTTTTGATGGATCATTTTTTTCCTCCTAAGAGTTTTTCCTCCCCCAGATTTATGTTATCGTTATATTTATTACAACCATCAATGTGTAAAAATGTTTAGTTTTGTATCAGTGCATTGGATATTGTGTAATTGAATGGCTACTTGCTCTCTTTATTGTTCTACCGAAGGCAAATCATCTCCCCCCCCCCCCTGCTTGTGTCCTAACAATAAATGTCATTGGGCCTTTATTTATTATATCTTTGGTACTGCTTGTTGGGGAAGCATCCTCACTTGTTAGTACACATCCATCTTGAAATTCATGTACTGTATACAATATCACTATGGGCTTTGTGCTGTGCACCGATAAAGTCAATTTATAAATGCTTTCTGCATGGATTCCTATCATATCTTCCTGTATCTCCATCTTTGTTATAGTCATTGTTTATGGTTATAGCTGATTGATGTCAAAGTTCACCATCATTTCATTATCTTTATGCAGATACACCGTAAATGCTTTGCTACTATAATATCCCCCCACCATGTTTCTCCTTTTTCGGTTTGAAGTAGACTGTTTTAAGAAATCTTTTAAATATTAAATTGGTACAGTACTTTGAAGAAAAGGTCTTCAGGTCCATCGGGACAGTGTTGTGCTCATGGAGCTTTTTGTGGGGGCATTTTACCCAGCCTTGCTATGTCCACACATTAAAAAATTAAAAATTCACTTACCTCTGAATACCAGTACAGTTGCCAGCTGACCGGGGGGGGGGGGAAACTGGCATGACCCACTTCTGTGCATTTAACAACAGAATGATCTGTAAAAATCAGCAGATGAAGCTTTTCTTCGGCAAAGAGATAAGTTTTATGCTGATATTTCATTAGCATTATTGTTAATGTCTACAGATCAAGCTGTTGTTAAAGGCACAGGAGCAGGAACAATAAAAAAAAATCCGGCAACCCTGGAAAAGAAGAATCAGTTTTCATCAATCAAATATATGGAATCCTTCCCTACCTGTTCACCTGGAGGCAGTTGCAACTTAGTGAATGATTTTGCCACATGCTCCTATCACATATTTTACCACAATCTACACCAGATGCAGGATGAGAGAGTTCATCATGGGATAGTTTAGTCATTGGTATGGGCTCCATGTATCTTTCTCTCTTTGTTTTTGTTTTGCAGATACACTGTACTGCACATCAGGAGTACTATTTAGGGAAGAGTTTCTGAGTACAGTAATGCCTTGGATTGCAAGTAACTTGGTTTGAGAGCGTTTTGCAAGACAAGCAAATTTTAACTATTTATTTAATTTTTTTTAACTTGATATACAAGCGACGTCTTGCAATACAAGTACTGTAGTACGGCTTAAATTAAAAATCTCTGTACAAATTTTTTTTGGGGGATTTCGTTTTGATATAAGAGTGTTTTGGATTACAAGCATGTTTCCGGAACGAATTATGCTCTCAATCCAAGGCATGACTGTATATGCTATTTTTCTAAGGATTTCTGAATTTCTGGCCAACTCAGTCATTCTACACTTGAAGTGACTATTGTCATAAACAATTAAACAATAGGCCAATGTACTAGGTATTCGTTATAAAGTCCAACATCTCTTTTGCTTAAAAAAAAATGTGTGTGGGGGGGGAGGTTCACGTGCGTTGATAACATTGCAATGGTTATCAACCACAGCACATGTTTCTAAAATACACTGGGTTTTGGTAGATGTGTTTCTAATCTAATCTTGGTTATATGGAAGATTGGGTCTTTGCTGAGAATCTCTCCCTTCTCCCCCAGAATTTGAAATGGTTCCCCATCTTTACATATTCCAGAAAGTGGCTGCTATCAGTCTGCAATGTATGAAGGGGACACCTGAATGACAGTACTGCACTGTGCACTGGGCACCATGCACTGGGCTCTGTAGCTGTATTCAAAAATTTGCCTTCACACATTAGCCCTATGCATAGAGGTTGAGTGGGATCGCACCTACCAGCCCTACCTACAATATCAGATGCCCTGCCACCCCGACATCTACATGTTGACCGACCCCCCCCCAGTTGTGCTGGCATCTTTATTACATGGAGTGACTGCCCATGAACAGCTGCTTATGCATAGATGCCCCAATGCCCATTGCAGATGTCCACACTCAATGTATGGTCATTGGGGCACACAACCTTGTGGGCATGACCACATTCCATGTCTAGGGCTAATGCACAGAGGAACCTATCTGAATAGAGCTTGTGTAGATTGATCTTTAGCCTGCCCACTGACTATTTATGATCCATTACTGATCTGGGAAGCGCTTATTTCACATAAGTGTCAATCACATGAGCCCTTCTGTGTATGCTGCCCAGGTTGGAATACAAAAACTGGGCAACTGTGTTTTCTAGTGATAGCCATACACTTGCTTCAGCTCATATTGACATCATTTCCAGTATTTTAGGAGATGATGTAAAGAGGAGGGGGCAGATTTACCAACCTTGCCACTTTGATCCAGAGAAGTCCATCTTTACGTTTGAATCTTCATCCCACCCATTTTTTTATTTCTGGACTTTGTTTTGTCCTGTTCAGTTTTCCTTGATCTCATCTCAGTAATATTGGGAGTTGAGGCCTAAAGGCTGAACATTTTCAGTTCTTCCCTCTTATAAAACTGGGATGGAATACATTGCTTCTGTGTGTCCTTGGTGCGTGCCTGAACCCAATCCCTGCTTCCTCACTTTGTCTGAAAAGGACTCTTACTTGGACCCATTGGTAATTTGCTTTATATTGCACATGCCAAATGTTTTCTATGGATATTGAAGCAATGTCTTTGCTCCAGACTCCAACTTGATAGAAGTTTGGTGTGCCAGCGCTACCAGGTCCTGACACAGAGAAGAACAAGGGTATGGAGCAGGGTTGACAAACTAAAGGTGCAGTCCTATGCATGTTTGGACAGAAAAAAGGCCTACAACTCCCAGCATGCCCCAGCCAGCCAGCATGGCCTGTCAAAACTTGGGATCCCTTTAAAATGGGGGGTTTGAGTGGGAATTGGGTGGATTTGTACTGGGACTATACCTCTGAGTATGTTCTGGTCCAAATCCCCGAAATCCCCATCAAAACAGGGCCCCCGACAACTGTCAAACTCAGTTTCCCTTTAAAAGGGGGCGGAGAACTCACTTTTAGCCTTTCCCAAGCCCCTTGAGGGTCGGGGAAAAGTGCAAAAGTGGCTCCCCCATGGGAACTAAAGGTGAGGAAAGGGAAAACATGAGGATCTTGATGGGGAGGGGAAATCTCCCCAAAACCTGATTTTCACACAGAAAGATCACAGGCACAGGTAATCTCTGCCAAGTCCTCTATTGTCATTCACACTGGTGAGAAAGAGGTTAAAGAGCCTTGGGCTGTGTATTGATTTCTGCAGGAATGAGTTGGCACAAAGCCAATGTTGCCAGCCCTTTAACTATTGCTGCATTCAAAATATGGCCTCTGTTTCAAAATGAATTGCTGATCAGGAGTTTTTAAGTTTAAAAAAACTAAACAGATAATGAATCCCTTCTTGGAATTTATTCACCTGAGTGTCTATAACTATATTCAGTATGTTAGGTTTTTTTTTTTATTATACCGGTTTCTTTTAACTACGCAACTCTGAATGTTTGAAGATCAAACTCTTTTAACCAGAACAAATGCCAGAAGCATTAGCAGTCAGTTAACCTTCTGTGCCTTTCTCCAAATTTAATTGAGGCTCCGGAGTCGACTGGCTCACTGTGGGCTGATATTAAGAAACCAAAGGAGCCCAGGAGAAAGCGGAATGGCAAGGGGGGAGGGCTGAGTAAGGGAGAGAGATGCAAAGAGTAAATGCCCGCATTTACAGTATTACTACAAGCCAAGGTGCTATAGGCAATGGTTATGGATGCCAATGGAAAGGAGACTTAACAAGGATGGTTCAAGAGATGCGCCCGGGCCTAGATATATTCTGAACTTTTTCAGGGGCATTCAGGATGTTCTGGGACTTTTTACTAAGTATTTGGGGGCATGGAATGTTATGGGCATGTTAGATATAAGGTATGCAAACATTTAATTAATCTATTTATAAAACATATTTATTGCCCTCCTGTCCAGGACACACAAGGTGATGTATTATAAACAGATACTTAAAAATATAAAAGAGTAAGAAAAATGTAAAACAAATCAAACAAGCTCCTCCACCTTAATTCATAGATTCATAGATCATAGCGTTGGAAGGGGCCTAGAAGGCCATCGAGTCCAACCCCCTGCTCAATGCAGGAAACTAGAGGAGGGGTCTCCCATCCAAGTAATAACCAGACCTGACCCTGCTTAGCTTTCCACACTCAGACAAGCTGAAGCCAGCGTGAGCCACAGGCCTGTATTATCCCAGAAAAAGTTACAATTTCCTTCCAGTTACCTCCCTGCTAAATCTACCCACACAGCTTACACCTATGTGTCTCCCCACCTCCCAGGTTACGCCATGACCGTCATATTGGCTAATCAGAAGACTGAACAGGCTTGGGAAGGTGTTGTGACTAGTTATGGTGCCTGTATTTATTTAGTATTTTATTATTTATTTAAAATATTTCTATACTGCCCTTCATTGCAAAATCACAGGGTGGTATACAACATTCAGTAAATAAACAATTAATAAAATATAAATATAAAAATGGAAAAATCTACCAGACTAGATATTAAAATTCAGCAAATACCTGGGTAAACAGATGGGTTTTTAATAGGTGTTGAAACACCATCAAAGATGGCGCCTGTTGCATGCAGGCAGAGAGAATTCGAAAAGGCGGGGTGTCACAACAGAAAAGGCCCTCTCCCTAGTTACCTTCAGATGCACATGGGCAGGTGACGGAACAACCAGGAAGCCTTGGTCTGTAGATTTCAGTGAACGGGCACATTGATATGAGAGAATGCACTCCCTCAGATAGCCTGGCCCCAAGTTGTTTAGGACCTTGTGTATCAGCAACATCACCTTGAACCTTGCCCAGTAAAATATCCGCAGCTGATGCAGTTTTCTGAACAAAGGTGTAACCTGCTCATTGTAGGCTGCCCCAGTCATCCACCTATCTGCCGAATTTTGCGCTAGATGCAGTTTCTGAACGAATCTCAAGGGCACTCCCACATAGAGAGCATTGCAGTAATCCAATCTTGAGGTTACCAATGCATGGATCACTGTGGCCAGATTATCCCTATCCAGGAACAGCCATAGCTGGTGCACCAGCCCGAACTGGTAAAAGGCACTCCTAATCACTACTCCACTGACAAATATGGTTCAAGGAGTACCCCCAGACTATGAACCTGATCCTTCACGTGGGAGTGCAACCCCATCCAGATCAGGTAACCATCCAGACATGGAAACTGTGATAATGTTGGTTTCCCAGAAAATTTTGAATTAGGAAATTTTTCAGAAACTTTTCCTATGCAAATTAGGGTCATTTGCATCAGAAAATTTTCAGTTTGCATCAGAAAATTTTCTGATGTCCTAGAAAGTGATCTAAGTTGGCATTTTTATTTTACTTGTATTTAGTAAACAACACAGCTAGAAAAGTATCTCATGTTAATTTTTTTGTTCCTAGTAATTTGACATGAAATAACTGAGGGGAAAAATTGAAGCACACTTAATGTGATTTAAAAGTTATATTGTGAAGAAATTCTAATTAGAAATATTAAAGACAATAGCATGTAGTTCCCTTACATTGTTTAAATGTAAGAAGAAGAAAAACAAAGGTACTGAAAACTTTTGAAATGCAAAGGGTGCAATCCTATGGAGATGAGCGTAAGCCTCTGAACTTGGAGGCTCACACTCCTCCAATGAAGAGCAGGAGAAGTGGCAGAGGTAATCTTTGCCTGCCCACTCCTCCCGCTCTGCATTTTTGCAAGATGGCCGTTTTCAGCCGTCTAGTGACAGCATCTCAGAGGGGGAGGGAAGGACTCGGGAGATCTGGGTTCTAGTCCCCACTCGGCCATGAAACTCACTGGGTGACTTTGGGCAGTCACTGACTCTCAGCCTAACCTACCTCACAGGGTTGTTGTGAGGATTAAGTGGAGAGGAGGAGGAGGAGGATTATGTAAACTGCCTTGGGTTCCTTGCAGGAAAAAAGGTGGGGTATAAATATAATAAATAAATATAAATAAATAAGTATATAAATCTGGGGTCTTCAACGTGGTACCTGTGGGAATGGGTGTGCCCATGGGCAGCTCCCTTGGGGCCTGCCAGTTTCCCTGCCCCTCCTGATTAAATGATTATTAATAATATTATTAGTAATATTTATTTATGTATTTCTATACCGCCAACAGTCTAAGCTCTCTGGGAGATTCACAACAATTGATAAAATACAGTATAAAATACAAACAATAAAAACATCATAAAATTTCATTACAAAAATTTAAAAACTGAATTTAAAACAATTTAAATAACTAAGAACAAGTTAATACAACTAGGCCTGTTTTTAAAAAAACCTGACATGCTATTTAGAACTGTTAAATGCCTTGGCATAGAGGGCAGTCTTCACCTGGTGCCGAAAGGATAGAGTTGGCGCCAGGCGGGCCTCAGTGGGGAGATCGTTACATAATTGGGGGACTACCACTGAGAAAGCTTTCTTTCTTGTTGCCACTAACCAAGCCTCTGTCGGAGTTAGAAGTTGGAGGAAGGCCCCAGATGTTGAGAGCAGTGCCCGGGTAGATTGTGGTTGGGAGAGACATTCCATCACATATTGTGGCCTCAAGCCATGTAAAAACAAAACAAAACAAAAAAATATTCAAAATATTTTTTAGTATAAAAAAAATAACTGGGAGGCCAGCATGCTGCAAAGCGAAGTGCCAGCCTCACAGTTTTGCACCATCTGTGTTTTAATATAGTATATGTGTGTTAGCTGGTTTGTTCGTTAGTTTTGATGTGGTGTGGTGTGTATTTTGCCTGGGTTTTATGTATGTGTGTGTGTGGTGTTTTGGTTGGCTTTTGTGTGTGGTGTTTGCCTGTTTTGTTATTTAAATGTGATGTGTGCGTGTTTTGGTTGGCTTTTGTGCGTGGTGTTTGCCTGTTTTGTTCTTTAAATGTGATGTGTGCGTGTTTTGGTTGGCTTTTGTGCGTGGTGTTTGCCTGTTTTGTTCTTTAAATGTGATGTGTGCGTGTTTTGGTTGGCTTTTGTGTGTGGTGTTTGCCTGTTTTGTTTTTTAAATGTGATGTGTGCGTGTTTTGCTTGGTTTTTTCTCCTTGTGTGCATATCTGTTTTGCTTGTGGGTGGGTGTTTCTCTGAGCACCACCAGTTTGTCTTCTGTGCAACAGGTATTTAGTTGTGCTTGTGGGGGGAAATATTTCATTTGGGGCTCAGATCCTACCTCTACCTTGTACTCAGTTTCTTGGCCTGGTTTCTTCTCTCTGAATCTCATAAATTTATGAAATGGGAGTTGGAGGAGAAAACTGTGGGTTCAAAAGAGTAGGTTTATATTTTGGAGCACCAATTCCACCTCTACCTCATACTTAGGTTCCTGGGTAAGTTACTTTTCTTTTAGGCTCACCAATTTGTGTTCCAGGAAATGAATGTTATTTGACTGATCACACCCACCATGGCAGCTGTTTTGTGAAGGGGCAAGCCCCCCTCATGGCAGCCATTCTGAGGGAGCACCTATGCCCACCAGCCCAAAATGGCTGGGAAACCCTCATAGAATGTCCTAGATGGGTGAAGAGCACCATTTATTTATTTATTATTTATTATTTGCATTTATTTATCGCCCATCTGGCCAGCAAACCGGCCACCCTGGGCGATGTACAGAAGATAAAACAGAATAAAATACATTAAAACATTTTTCTCCATTAAAATACATTAAAACACCATGAACAACTTGAACAACATGAACATGAACATTAAAACACCATGAACAACTTGAGAGCCCTAGCTGCCTGTCTGTAGATGAGTAATTGTTGAGTAGTAGCCATTGGTTGGATGGATAAACGTTTTTATGGACGTTTGTACAAGGCCCACAAAAAGTGAATGCTTGTCAGTGAGGCTTTCCCAGAAACCAAGGATCTGATCAGTATTTGGCCAGGTTTAGTGAACATGCCTGCCTGAGAGCTAGCTTAGAAGATGTTTTAATTAGAACTGATTTTCACTGCCATCTCCTGGCATAGTAGCAACTGTTCACACTGAAAAAAAGACACCACTAGCAGAGATGGTCATGTGAGAGGCAATGGTTGAAGCACTGAGCTTTAATACAACTGTGCAAACAACCAAGTTCAGTGCATGCACACGTTTGTGGTGTTTATATGACAAAGGTTAATTGGGGGCTGAACTTTTTAAATGACCTTGACTAATGAGGGGCTATTGATTGCTTCTGGAAAGATGATTGTGTAAGCTACATCCACAGAAATTAGCAGAACTCAGGATTCTCTGTCAGTGCATGGAAAAAGCATGCAAGGGTGAGCATATGAAAGTTGTACATGCATAGGCTTGCACGAGATTTGGGACCCTGATCGCATAGGGTTGCAAACTGTGCGGAAGCCTCCGTGTGTACAGCTGTACGTGTGAAGGCCTCCCCGCTGCTAGTGTCCATGCTGTATGTGTGGATGCCTTTGGACGGAGCTGCATGGTGATGCAATGGCAGGGGACGGTGCTATTCAGTGCGGCCCCGTTGCTGCTCACCGTTGTTGCTCACGGGGTAAGTTTTAACAATGTAATAACGCCGGAGGAGGGCTCTTCAGTCTGGGCAATTCATTGCTAAGGGAGGCCAGCAGGTGCTCTTCTTGTACCTCCAGACATCTGGGCTTTGGTCTGCAGCCTGTCTTTTGGCCCAACATAGTTGTCCTCCTGTGAGGCTGAGTGCCTGATAACTATGCTTATTGTAAAAATATTACTTCCTTTAAATTCCGAAGTCCTTGAGGAAGATTTTTTGGCAAACACAGTCCAAAGCAAATGTGAAGTACAGGCAGTCCCCAGGTTACGAACGAGTTCTGTTCTTAAGAATGTCTTTAAGTCGAATTTGTATGTAAGTCGGAACAGCATAGCGTTCTATACATTAAAATCAGCATTTACACAAATTGCGTAAATTATGCAAATTGTGTAGTATACTACGCTACGTACTCTACGTAAACAACGTAGCGTTGGGAAACCCAGAAGTCCATTCTTAAGTATGGGTTGTCTGTAAGTCAGACGTTCTTAACTCGGGGACTGCCTGTATATTTGCGTGTTAATTATGAGAGAGTGTGTGTGTTTTAAAGTTTGCTGATAACTTTGTCCTTCCTTCTGTGATTAAGTTTTTTTAAAAAACAACAACACACACAACAATTAATGCTGACTCTGCTGCACCTGCACTACTGTTGCTGTTTATGGGAAGCAGAGTTACAGCTGCCATAAATATAGGGAACTCGCAAAAGAGGAGGAGGTGGTGGTGGTAGTGGAATAAACAATTTATTTTCATGTGTTTGGGATTACCACATAACTCACAAGTGTCAGAGGAAAGTGGAGTTTAATGGTCATCCTTAGCACATTAAAAAGAAGATAGAATTGTGTACTGAAGCTCTCTTTGTGTTGTACTTATGCTAATGCCACCTTTAATTTAGAATGATGATGAAATAACATCCCTTTATTACTCAAGACTTAACTAATAGGATATGGTTTTTAAAAAAATCACATGAGGAAGAATTTCAAGCCAACCTGAAAGCAGGTCTGAAGTCAGGCTCAACATTTGCTTTTATTACCTGTACAGGAACAGGATTGTTTCCAGTGAGATGCATGGCAATACTTTACGCTTCGTGCTAATGAGTTGTTCTGGTCTAGACTCGGGGCTAATTCACATGGAACATTATTGGCCTAAGTTCTCACAAGGAGCAGCTGAGGTGGCAAGGCTCTTTTTGGACCATACCATTTCAGACTGTGAGAAGAGGCTCCTGTGATTAAATGATGTTTCATTTTTTAAAGAAAGAAAGAAAGAAAGAAAGAAAAAGCAGGGAGAAAGCTATGCTAAAACCGTCCCTGACATCTAGTTTTCTATGTGCAGGGATTTTATTTATGTATTTATTATTGGGTCCAGAATATATATAATGTTCTGAACGTTCCAATAAAATAGTTAATAAAAACTTAAGAAACAAAACAATCATAAAAGTATTTTTAAAACAGTTATACATAATGGTTAATGTAATGTCAAGATTATTAATATCAATTATTGCCCCCCCCCCCGCTATACTCACCTATATCCCAACCTCAAGAAGGCATACTTTAAAAATAAACAAGAACATGCTACATTGGTCAATTCTTAATGGAATTGCAACAATTAAAAGTGTATTAAATCTAAACGAATAAGTGCATAAAAACAAATACAAATGCCTAAAAATAATTAAGACATGCATAAAACATAATAAAAGAAAGATTGAAATGTGTTGGAGAGTCTTTTGATTAAGGAGGAAGAGAGAGATGTCATCTCTATCTAGTTTAGTTTGTTTAGCAAAGCCTGACATTCCGGCTTCTTCCAAGATGGATGACAGCCTGAGGCATGTGTGAACTCAGAACAAAATATAATTCAGTTGTTGTCTAGCATTTCTGGTGGGGCTTCCATATATTACAAAGTATGTTCAATTACGTGGGATCCCACCTCCAGTCTGAAGTCCAAAAATAGATTTATCACCTCATCTGTTGTTTGTGCAAACTAGGGCTTGAAAGTACAGGGACAAAGTAGGTAGATGCAAAGAAACAAGTATTTCAGACTCACCTATGTCAAAGGCTGTTGTGAGGATAAAACGGCAGGGAGAAGAGAGCCATGCGTGCCACTCTGAGCTCCTTGGAGGGTGGGATAAAAGTGAATGAATTAATTAATAATACAGTTGCAGTAAGTCTCTCTAAGAGATACAAAGCGTTAATCAGAATGTTTGCCTTTGCTTTAAAAATTCACGTAGTGCTCTTACATCTTCACTTCCGTTGTCTTTCGGATAGCTCTTCTGCTCACTGTTTACTTTGGGATTAAAAGTCAGTGAACTGAGATCTTCATTACATTTTGTGTCTCACTTGCCTCTTTGTGCATAATCTGAGGTCTCCGATACGCTTTGTCACATTTGAGGCCTCAGAACAGATTAAGGGAGGCCCAGCGCAGCCCATCGGGTAGTGGGGTTGTTATGCCTTCTCATCAACAACAGTATCACCAACAATTCAGCACACCAGAAGCCTCCAGACATTAGAAGGGGTGTAACACAACTAGATTGGCATAAGATGTGTTGCACCCACCTTTCATGTATTTTTGGGATGGGCCCTGTTACTGAATGCTCTCGCTAACATACTCAGGTGAACCCGCATGTATACATATGTCCCTGATGATCCCAGAGATATAGGGATCTTTTATACAGGCATTGTGCATACAGAGTAGATCTTACACTGTACATCCACCAAAGTGGAAAAATTAGCTCATTGACAAAGACTGAGAGGAAATTATATGAGTTTAATTTAATTTATTATTTATTAACAATATTTATATATCACCTTTCCACAAATGTCACCAACATGATGACATTTTTCCATAAATTTTTCCATAAAAATAAGTCTTGATTAGTATATTAACCCCTATCACTGGAGCAGCAGACTATTCCTAATAATAAAGATAGAGAAAGAAAAGTTGGGAGGTGGTGAGCGATGATCCACCAAATAAGGTGTGGGGAGAGTGATAGGGAAATGGTGCTACAGGGCTTGGGAGGCTGAGAGCAGCAGGAGGTCCTTTTCATGGCACAGAGTGGGCCACTTGAGGGGCAGAATAGATTTAGAGCTCCTTGAGGAAGTTCCTCCCCAACTTGAATCCATTCTGAAACCATGACTTCTAGTACAGGTGAAAGCATTTCCAAAGTGGACTCTGGGTCCGCTGTTCCTGGTAGATTCCAGAGCTGTTCTGGACATACCTGAGAGTTGGGTACAATGTGTTTTGAGCTGATTCTGACTTGCATCCCACGTCTAGAGGTATCTAGGATAGTCTTCCCCAACCTCCAGAAGTTTTGGACTTGAACTCCCATCAGCCTCAGCCAATGGTCAGGAATGCTGGGAGTTGTAGTCCAAAACATCTGGAGGGCACCAGGTTGGGGAAGGCTGATCTTGGATGCTGGGGGTGTGGTGATAACATAAAGATGAGAGGAGACCAAGTGCAGCATGAGGGACCTCACTGAGGCCGCACTAAGCCTCCTCTTGTTTGCTCTGAGGCCTCTGATGTACCAAGGGGCATCAGAGACCTTGAAGTAAGCACAGAGAGGCCTAGGCATTTTGGGGCCTCTCTGCACATGCCTGGAGTAGATTGTGGAATCCATTCTGGATGCCGCAGGGAGGGCCAGCCCTACCATTACAGAGGCAGATGCACCTGCATAGGGCAGCGGAATGGGAAGAGCACCAAATTGCACCACTCCCCTCCACGCCCCTACCAGGAGGGCCCACTGCTGCTTCCCTGGGGCCTCCAATGGGTGCTCTGGAGAGCCCTGCCAGCTAGAGAGCAACTGGCAGGGCTCTCTAGAGCAAGCTTCTGGGTGTACCGCCAGCTGCTACTTCTCACTGCAGGTGGCCACTGCCACTGCCTGCCCACTCTACTTGCTTGGCCAAATGGCTGGCTGCTTCTTCACTTGCCTGCTGGCCACTCACTGCTGCCCGCCTGGCCAGTCCTGCCTTGTGCGCCAGCCACTGGGCTCCCGTGAGTGGTCAGCCAATGTCTCACAGGAGCCCTGCGGCTGGGACACAGGGCAGGAGCGGCTGGGCAGGCAGGAATGAGTGGCCAGCTGGGTCATCTGGCTGAGCAAGTGAGGGAGTGGCTGGCTGGCCAGCCAAGCAGGTAGGCCACCCAAGCAAGTGGGTGGATGGGCAGCAAGATACATTGAGGTGGCAAAATACATTGGGCCAGGCCTGGTCGCAGGCCACTCCACTGTTGGGATGAAGCAGAATGGATTCATTCTGTGCTCTGCCAGAACTTGTCAGAGCAAAACCTCCATCAATTGGCTAAATGCTGAACAAATTAATAAAGGAGGATGCAAGCTATACTGTTGACAAAAATTCCCTTGGTTTCATTTGCCATGAAAGTTGGGTTAGCTTTTACAGTATTTTTCCATGTATAAGACTATACTTTTTCCTTAAATTGTTAGACTAAAAATTGAGGGTCGTCTTATACACGGAAGTAAGCCGAGGAGAGAACCGCACGGTTGGGAAACTGCCCAGTGGGGGGCGTCTTATACATGGGGGCGTCTTATAGACGGAAAAATACGGTATGTTGTAAATGTATTTTCTCCCCTTGAAACAGATAACTTATTTTAGTTAGAAAATAGAAAAAATAACCGTTTGTTATCCAGGATGGAAAATAATCCCAGCGGGGATACACATAGCATATCATACAGTAATTGAATTCTACTTTAATATGGAATAGGAGCTTAATACTGTTTTTGAGATGTTACTACTGGGTTGTCAAAAACAAATTTCAAACTGAACAAGCTGACTGATGTGGTTATAAGCCATTTTATTAAATAGTGCGTTACAAGATCTCCATCAGGTCTTAATAATCACAAGCAGGCTCCTTTTAATTATTTTTAATGTGTTCTTTTTGTAATTTCTCTATATTCTTTTTAGTATGAGTCTGATCTCCTTAATGTGTGTTGTTTTTGTTCCTTTCAAAAGTAGTTGTGATCAAATTAACATTACGATGTATTGATAGATTTGGTTGCTTTTGCAACTTTAGCAGATTCTGATGACTGCTACTTCACACCAGTTGGCCTTTCACAAAGGTTCCATGGACTTTGAAGAAGCCTGAGTGCAAGGTGAAAGGGAGAAACGTGCTAAGCGAAAAGCACGTCAAATGAATCCTTTACAGGACCATCTTCTATCTGGTAACCTGTGTCCCCACTGTGGGAAGCTGTGTGGATCTAGAATTGGCCTCCACAGTCACTTACGGACCCATCGCTAGAGTCTACACAATCTTCTTTAGAATTTCCTCCTTTTATCCCGGAAGACAATCTTACTCGGTCACGAGTGATCGCCTGATGATGATGAGTAGAATATTCTGATGGATGTCTACAATTCCTCTCAGATTTTGCTGTCTCATATCAGTACTTCCTGTAGGCATTATCCACCATTTTCTGTTAACTGAACTCCCATCACATCCCTCTGCTTGTCTGGGCAAGGTTGGGGCCATGGAAATTCGAACCAAATCTAGTCTCTGAGGGGGAACTTGTTATATTGTTATGTTGTATTTTAATGTGAACTGCTTAGGGATTTTAATATATTAAATGGTATAGAAGTATTTTAATAAATAAATTAAATAAATAAACTAGTTGAGGAGACTTGAGCTGGATCTAGCAAAATTGTGCAGCAGACAGAAAGTGACTGGGCAAAAGCAGAAGGCCAAACTCCTATCATTTATACCTGCTCTGGCCAATCCAGAGACTTCATACTACTGGCCAATCACAGAAGCAGAGGCTGTGTCCCACTGTTCTTTTCTGTGCCTGAAGAAGCCTCTGAGGCTAGAGCACCAATATTCTCAGGTATCTACCTAGTTAAGTCCCAGCCTCAGGCTATATGATTCCAGTTCAAGCCCCAGAGTCTTTTAGGGCACAATCCTATGTAAGTTTAGACAGAAAAAAAGTCCTACAACTCCCAGCATTCCCCAACCAACATGGCTGGCTGGGGAATGCTGGGAGTTGTAGGATGTTTTTCCGGTCTAAACATGCATAGGATTGCATCCTTAGGAACATAGGTAGCTACCTTATACCAGGTCAGCCTATTTGTCCATCTACACCAGTATTATCTACTCTCACTTGTGGGGGCGTCTCTCCAGGGTCTCAGGCAAAGGTTTTTCGCTCCACCTGCTCTGTGATCCTTTTCACTGAAGATGCCAAGGGTTGAACCTGGGATTTTCTGTATGTAACACACGGGCTCTGCCGCTGAGCTATAGTCCCTCTCCATGTCAGTGTCCCCGATACTGCCTGCTCCACCCTTTCAAATTTGGACACTCTAAGCAAAATGTTTAAGATAGCCCCATTTTCATTTGTCATGGAATTTTATTTTATTTCAAAATAAAGTTAAGAAAAGAAAAGCAACAAAACAAAAACATACATAATAAATCAATGTCACTAAAGAAACAAAGGAATTCACCCATTATAATTCTTAGTCTATAACCAATATGCTTATGGAACATCCACAGTAAAACGGCCTAAGTAGGAGCTCAGTATCTAATGAAAGAATAAAAATGCAATTTGTGGAGCATATAAAAGCAGTGCATGCGAGTGTGTGTTATTTTGTATGTATGTGTGTATTAGTCAGAAAAAAATAGAGGCAACTGTACTTAGCTGGAATTTGATGAAATGTTTGAAGGGCTTCAACACGGGGAAAAATGGAAACTATGGTGCCATAATATCTTTCTTAAAGTTAGGATGCTTTGCTTGCTGAGTAAGTTTATACATCCTCATAGTTTCTCAGATTTTATCAACCCACTGCTCATTAGTTGGTTGCTTTGGGGAGGTATACATGACTTTGCAGCTGTATACAGTTGCTTAAGAAGGTTTTTATGCAGGAATCCAGGGTCATTAGGTTCAAAAAGATGAGGAAGCACAGCTTTAGGAGTTACCAGCGGTCTAACATGAAGAAATTCCTGACAGTAATCAGCAGCCATGTTCCAAAACTTCTGCACTGTGGAACTTTCTCACCAAAGATGAAAGTATGGACCAATCTGACCTTCCAACAATATTGACTATAATTCAGATATATTAGGTGAAGCCTTGCAGGAGTAATGTACCACCTACTGAGAACTTTGTATAGTGCTTCCTTTATATTACTGTTTATTTTATTTATTTATTTATTATATTTATACCCCGCCTTTTTTCCTTGTTATTATGGAACCCAAGGCGGCTTACATAATCATCATCCTCCTCCTCTCCATTTTATCCTCACAACAACAACCCTGTGAGGTAGGTTAGGCTGAGAGTCAGTGACTGACTCAAAGTCACCCAGTGAGTTTCATGGCCAAGCGGGGAATAGAACCCAGATCTCCTGAGTCCCAGTCCAACACTCTAACCACTACGCCACGCTGAAAAATGGAAAAGAAGTCCAAAAAGAAGTCCAAATACACTGTCAGTCATCTTCTTCTGAAGACTCACCGAAGTCAGTCTCCCATGCCTGCACATAGGATGGCTTGTCATCCAATAATGGCATATGGAGGACTGTATGAATAGACTGGATATCAAGCCTTTATTTGAAGTGCAACTTTTATGAAAAATTCAAAAGAAGTAAGTGGGCGCTTGGCTGCCTTCCTAATGTGATTCAGGCTAAGAAAGTGACACAGTTGCAGATACTGATAAAAAGAAAGCATGGTTGGTTCAGTTCTTTTCAAACATCTGCATAGGTGAGAGGTTCCCCTTTATCAAATAAATCAAAAACACCTATAAACTTTTGCTGCTTTCCGAGCACAAAAACCTTGGGGATTGTTATGTGCTGCAAATTCTGGATGATGCAACACTGACATTAGTAGAGACAGATCAGGAGCCAATTTTTCTCACAGTGTGATTACTGGATGCTCAAAGATGCACTTAGATCTATCACAATGTCTGACCCACATCAAAGCATCAAGAGGGCGGTTGCCCACTGCTTGTTGTTCTGTGATTGTCCTCTGGTGCCCTGAGGGAGGGATGCATCCATCCTGCGAGAAATCTCAGTTGGGCAGCAGCATAATATAATTCCAAATTTCATATTGCAAGACCTCCTTTTGCCAAGGGTCTGCTAAGAGTTGCTCGCTTCAACTTTGGCTTCCGTCCTGACCAGATAAAATCTGACACTAGTTTGTTCCATTTGGCCAGAGTTGGAATTGATAGATGAAGTGGAATTGTTTGAAATAAGAAAAGGAGTCTAGGCAAGATATCCATTCTTACTGTAGCTATTCTAGCTGACCATGATAACTTATCCTTACTGTATCAGAGTGAATTTGTGTGTATAGTGGCTGATAGTTGAGTTTACAGAGTTCATGTAGTAAGGGAGAGATGTGTGCCCCCAAATGTCTCCAAGATAGTTCCATTTAAAACCAAGCTACACAAGTCAGCACAATCCCAAGCGCAGCACTTCGTGGACTGTACTATTCAGACTAAAAGTGGTGTGTGTGCAGGGGAGGCCAGTGGCCAGTCTGACTGGTGGGGGAGAGGGCAGGTCAGCAGAAGCGGAGCCAAGGGGGTCACAAGAGGCGGTGCCAAAGGGTCACGAGAGGCAGAGGCAGTCTTTGAATCCCCAACAGTCAGCATCCCATACCACAGAGAGAGAAAACTGAGGCACAAAACATGCAAAGAGGGATGGGGAAATCACACAGCCACACAAAAGTACTCCTCCGGACCCACATTCTCCCATTCCACAGAGAATCAAGTGACTCTGAGAGTGGGAGGGGAGAATCCGAAAAGCCATAATAACAATGATAATTATAATAATTAAAATAAGATGGGATATTCTCAGAGCCACACAGAAAAGCAGCTTTGGAACACAGGAACAAGTTCTGAAAGCATCCAAAAATTCATGCCTTTGTATATCCATCACAAAGAATCACCCTTAATTTATTCTACCAGGCTAGATTTCTGGCCTTTTAGGCTTTGAGGGTATTAGGCAGGTGAGGAGCTGACCTCTTAGGTATGCCGCTGTTTTATGATGTGACTGTAGCTGGATTTATTTATTTATTTATTTAATCATGGTTACCGTATATTTATTAATTTTTGTAAACTGCCTTGAGCACTTTGTCTAAGGGGAAAGGTGCCCTAGAATTATTTTTTTGTTTTAAAAAAAAATATAACGAAGAAATAGAAAGTATTGATAGCATCCTAGAAAGTGCTGCCCTAGACACTTGCCGCAGGAGTTATCTTATAAAGCCAGCCCTTGACCAGATGGAGCACATTCTAACATACTTTTTCCATACCCTATCAGATTTTGTTACATCTCGCTACCTCTCATCCTCTGGACCAGCTGTAGCAAGTGCTGATGGATGGATGCCCTGCAAACTCTGTCAGACTTCACTAACTCACACCTGTTCTTCTACTCAGGAATAGGATAATATTTCTAGTAAATCCCATAGATCACTGCCAAGCTGTTCTCTCTCTCTCTCTCTCTCTCTCTCTCTCTCTCTCTCTCCATCCCCCCCCCCCTTTTCTAAAAACGCACACTTTTTCTCATGCTCTTCCATGAATTGTAGCGAATAGTTGGGAGCACATGAGTTCAGGTCAGAGCTTGCTGTACACTGATTTGCTTAGGAGACATCTATCAGAGTTTATAACAATTAGCTCCCATTGTGCTGTAGGTAGCCACATCTCACAAAGATTGAAAGGAACATTTTGAAATCTTCCTTAAGAGCTGCTACAAAGATTAGGTTTTCTTAGGTGTACCCCTAGGATTTTTTAGAGTTTCTCTAAAAAGATAATGAGTGAATGAGACAAATGGGTGTTTTGAAATACATGTGTCATACATGTACATTTGATGGCGACCCAGAACTGGACAGTTCTCCAAATGTACAATCAGTGTCAAACCTGGATACCTGCCATATAATGCACAGAATGGCCCTGAGACATAAGACCTCTTCATGCATTCTTCTTCATGTGTTAAAAGAATGTGTGAGGAGAGCTCCAGCCCTGTTCCATTGTCGTATCTGTCATGGAGGTTGATAGTCTGAGGAGAAGGACCTCCTGTATCCATGGAGGCTCTCCATGCAATTAAGAATCCTGGAAAATCAGGGTTTTTAATCGCATGGAGAGCCTCCGATGTACAGGAGGCTCTCCTGTTCAGACGGTTGCCCTCCATGCATACAGGGCAATGGATGCGAAGATGGGGGTGGGATGGCTGGGCTGGAGCAGTCCTCTTCTCACGCATTCTTTTAACACATAAAGAACACATTAAGAGGGCTACTGTTGTATAAACTCTGCACTGAAAAAAAGAGATCAGAATTCTGCACCAGTCTTTAAAAAATAAATAAATTGTGACCTGTCTAAATTACATATTTATTTTATTTTATTTATTACCTTTATACCCCACCTTTTTTCCTGCAAGGAACCCAAGGCGTCTTACATAATCATCATCCTCCTCTCCATTTTATCCTCACAACAACCCTGTGAGGTAGGTTAGGCTGAGAGTCAGTGACTGGCCCAAAGTCACCCAGTGAGTTTCATGGCTGAGCAGGGACTAGAACCCGGATCTCCCGAGTCCCAGTCCAACACTCTCATATGTGGAACAAATTTGCATACACTTGCTTATTTTACTTCATTAGTTAACAGTGCAATTCTATGCATGTCTACTGAGGTAAGTGTGAACAGGATGGCAGCCTGTGTCATGGGGAGGGAGAGGCAAGGCATTATGGCCAGTTCAAGACACCTTGGTGCTGAAGATGGAAAATCTAACAGCTCTCTCTCTTGCATTGTTTGTACTAGCACTTCTTCCTAATTGGTGGTGTACCCAAATCCATGATTTACTGTTGCTGTGCCCGCTTTCCAGCTGCCATGTCAAGGAGCCCATTCTGAGAATACAGAGTAGTGCAGCCTTCCCCAATCTAGTGCCTTCCAGAAGGTTCCCCAATCTAGTGCAGCCTTCCCCAATCTAGTGCCTTCCAGAAGGTTGGCTGGGGGATTCTGGGAGTTGTAGTTCAACACATCTGGAAGGCACCAGATTGGGGAAGGCTAGTGTAGTAGTGGACTTGGCTGGGTAGAACTGGATTTAAATCCCACATAACTATGAAGCTCAGTGAATGGTTTTGGGCAAGCCACTGCCTACCTCTCTGCCTAACTTACCTCACGGTGTTGTGAACATAAATGTGGGATAATTTCATGCATGTTCCTCTGAACAACCTTGTATTGAACAAAAAGTAGGAGGCAAAGGTAAGCTATAAATGAACAATGGAAATGTGAACTAGTAAAGTATTTTGCACTTCTTCTCCACTTTTCCAAACACTAGCAATGTAACAAACCTCTCAACACTTTATAGAACATAGTGTGAACACATGTACCTGTTCACTTTTTAAACTTGTAAAAAGGAAAAAGAAAAAAAAGCTAAACAACTAATGAAGAGTAGATAAAAGGGAATATGCTGCCATTCGTCATAGTTGCAATACATTTGGGCCTGCAGGAGGCTAAAGGAAGAATAAATAAGAATGCCTCAACTCCCTTTCCCCCCACAGCTATTGATTTTGATTTGCTAAAAGAGCACCAAGAAAAAGAAATTCTTAGACAGAGAGGCTGGCTGTTCTACCAAATTTTAAAAACTCTTTTTCTCTGCCATGGGGACATTGATAGATTGAACTGCACACAATGTGAGAATATCATGGATTTTTTTAAAAAAACTAAAGATGGAAATGTAGCATTTGGGTTCATTACTTCAGAAATGTCGAACCTTTCCTAGAAATGTCAAAAAGATGTTATGATTTTATTTTTATTTTTAGTGCTATGGCCATAATAGGAAGTCCTTTTGAGCCTTTAGGCAAATTTCTATGTACTTTTGAAGACTGAGGTTGGAGTGGTGGGCATGTACTGATCTGGTATATCTCACAGGACTGTACCACCTCAAGATGTACATGGGATGTCTCTTGCTTGAAACACCTCCCTCCGCATGGTGAGCTAATGTGTTAGAGCACTGGGCAGTGTTCTCCAACCCTGGGTCCCCAGATGTTTTTGGCCTATAACTCCGGCTGGGGCATGCTGGGAGTTGTAGGCCAAAAACATCTGGGGATCCAAGGTTGGAGAACACTGTGTTAGGGAGATGCCTAGGCTAGAAATCTTCTCTCTGACATGATAGGCTCCCTTTACGTGTCTCTTTAGTGTTTTGTGTGCTCTTGTGTCTGCAGTTGCTCCCATGCCAAACTGGTTGTGTGTAAATGCTTCTGCCTATGTGGTTAATCCATTGCTGCCACCACAGTCCAGGTATATATAAAAGTGTATGGTCGTATGATTTGTCCTGAGCTGTGTTTATATACCACAGACAAATCCTACCACACACAAGTCACACAGTTGGCTGATATCTCTAGGGGCCAGCTGGTGCTTGCATGGTATGTAAATGTTGCTCAGGGTGAACCATGTGGGCTGAAGCCTTTACATAGATCCAGAATGGTGTGGAAGAAACTGCAGAGGCAACAGAGTCCACACTTCTAAAGGTTTATGCAAAGGAGCTTTTTATGTGCAGGGAGATCTTCATTTGGGGGCAAGCAGTCACCACATGAATTTTGTGGTGCTACAAGTCCTATGAGGGGACTGGACCAAGTGAGAAAAGAGTAGAATTGAATTGGCTGCCAGATTTGGCATGTAGCGAATCATCAACATTAGTATCTGGTAGTTCATGGTTCAGAAAACAAACATCTTGTACTCTGTGGGTTTCTTTTAGATGAGAAATTCGGGCCCATTTCCTTTTGATTCTTCCACCCTCACCTTCTCTTCAGGGAATCCTTCCATCCTGGTGGAAGTTGTGATGGCCTGAATGGTGGTTTTTCCAGCTTATGTTTTTGTCTGTTTCTACTTCAATTTTCTCCAGGTTTTTTTTACTGGGATCTTGAGCAGGATTGCTGTGGGGAGGTGAAAGCCTCTCTCTCCCCCTCCAGCAATCCTCATCAACAGCGATCTTCATCAAGCGATGTGCAAATCAGTAAAACTTGAGCTCTCCGAAGTTCTCCGAATTCCATCTTGAAACTCATTCCAACTCGAGTCCGTATCAGATTGTGAGCTTTCCCCCCCCTTTTCCACGAAAATTTGTGTGTATTTTTCCAAATGTATACATCGATTGTACGCATCTTTGAAATGTACACATTCTTTTCCAATTGATTAAAGTGTATCTGTGTGCATTTTTCAAAAGTACGCATTTTTTCATGCACATTTTCCAGATATACGCATGCTGTTGGATACGTTTTTGGTGGGCCACAAATCACATTGCAAACTCGGAAATGTACAGACTCAGACCGCAGATTGCGTCCAAGTCCATTTTTGGTCCGGAAGGTGCAAGCTGGGTAAATCCTGATCAAAAATGAATTGATTTCTCATACATCCCTATCAACAGCCCTTCCCTCCAGCAATCCTGCCGAAGAGTGTGTGTGTGTGTGTGTACGTGTACTAGAGTGTATTTGTGCACACTTAAGGGAGAGAGTGTGTGCACTTGAGTATGTCTGCTTGAGTGTATGTGAGCATCTGAGTCTCTGTGCATGTGTGTGCAGGTACAGCCCCTGACTTGTCACCCATTCGCCGCATGTGGCCTTGGGGGTAAAAAGTTTGCCCACCCCGTCCGAATCTTTTCTTGTCCAGATTTCATCTTGTGTGGCTCACTCTCAACATATGCTGTTAATGAAATAAATAAATAAATAATTAAATAAATCCTGCTCCTTCCTGTGTATACTTAGTATATCCCTCAGGACAGTTGCCCTGAAGGTTCACAAATGCTCTTTCCGGGGCTTTCCTCTGATGTTCTCAGCATATCTCCTCAACTCTTTTTCTCCCAGACTCTGTCCTGTCTTAGAGCTGCTTCACATTTCTATGGCAGCCATGTTTGCTGTGGCTCCTCCATAATGACAGTGGGCTTTCACCCAGTAAACAGAGAAAGTGTTTTCTGAGCTCATTTATTTTTTATTTTATTTATTATATTTATAACCCGCCTTTTTTCCTTCAAGGAACCCAAGGCGGCTTACATAATCCTCCTCTCCTCTCCATTTTATCCTCACAACAACCCTGTGAGGCAGGTTAGGCTGAGAGTCAGTGACTGGCCCAAAGTCACCCAGTGAGTTTCATGGCTGAGCGGGGACTAGAACCCAGATCTCCCGAGTCCGAGTCCAACACTCTCACCACTACACCACACTGGCCCATACCAGCCAGGCAGTGTTACAACACATTTGCAGTTGATGAGTGGTAAGATCCTGCTTTGCAGGACGATACAGACAAATAAGCTACGCTGGGATGAGAAAGCTTGCCCTGAGTAGTTTGTCCAGTTGTGTGGGCTCCAGTAGATGCACACTGACATCTCCAAACATGCAGTACATGGAATACGCAGCAAGGAGCCCTCATTCGCTGCAGCTACCTGCCCTTGCCATATTCTGAGATGCACGGCTTGCCTTCACTGCACTGTAACCAGTGTGACAGCAGCCTAGGCCACAGCAAACACAAACGCGATTGCTATGTGAAGTGTGAAGAGGTTGCTAAACTGGTCGAGCTGCTTCTGCCATGATGCATTTCATTCACAAGGCACTACTGTTCAAAATATGATGGGTTGTTGTTATTTATTGACAACTAGAATTATTAATCGCTCGTGCTCTTTGTGTGAATGCTCTGTGGTAGGCATTAAGGAGCATGATCCTCAGTTGATTGTAATGGTTTTATGGGGCAAATATAACAGCATTGCTGCTTCCTAGTAGCTCCATGTCCTTTTATAGAATTGTTAGAGGAAGTATACAAATATCAAGTTATTAAACTTATACTTAGTGATGAGCTGAACTTGGGGCTGTGGAGAGAGGGGGGATGACATTGCAGGAAAACCTTTACCTTATGAAATGCAAACACACACACACACACACGCACGCACCAGCAGCAATTGGCCAGTGGGGAGGGTGGAAAAATGGGGAGGAAAGGTTAACTTGTTCAGAGTGAGGGCAGGAAGCATTGCCCTCACTCTGATTTGACTGTGTGATGTCATCAGATTTGGCTACATGGCACTATCAGAAAGCAGGCAGCAAATAATGTATGAATATGGGCGAGGGGGATTCATGAAATCTCTCTCTCTCTCTCTCACACACACACACACACACACACACACACATTCTTGGATGAAATTTTGTTGCAGTTCTGTTTTTATACTTATAGTTCTCATAATCGGATGCTCAGGGATATATATACATATAGATATTCCTAGAATACATTTCTTGTAGATGCATTGCAGAGCAGCCGGAGGGCTTCCAAGTACAATGTTTTACTTAATGGATAATTGTGGCTCAATCTGAAGGCCCCAGAAGAGGAAGGAAAGCTTTCCTCCATATTTAACACAGTTGGATTTGTGGATCCAAAGGAATGAGAACAGTTCAATGTTGAATATGCCTGGAAGGCAAAATCATACAGCTATGCATTAGGTAGTCACAGACGACTAACTGTTGTCCATGAGGAATCTTTAAATTTACCATTTACAAATGGAACAAATCTGCAGAGTAATTGAGATAGGCAGTTTTGAGCTGGCAGAACTGTAAGGGGATTGGGATGGTATATGCCTGACTTCACAGAACTTTGAATAGGAGTTTCCCTGCTAAGCTGGGATGTTGAGCCTGCAAGGACATGATAACAGTTAAGAGGTGATCTACACATTATGAAAAATAAGGTGGTAGAATTCTCCAGATTGCAGGTGGGGTGTGCGTGTGTCATATTTTTGCTCCCCCTCCCTGATTACAGTAAACTAGTTCATCATGGAGTGGGCTACTCTAAACCTTTCATCCTGATGTGTTAGTTTAATACTTGCAAGGAGCTGAGGATATCCACCTCCCCACTAAATTAGTACTGTCTAGAATGCTACTTACAACTCATTCTTTATAATGTTTTGATTCGCTCTTGGTGATGTTTCCTGTTTCAATGAACTAACTTTCTATTAAGATTATCAGTTTGCTTTCTTTGTATTGGGTTGTTAGGGATGCTTTGACTTGGATTACTGCACTGAGCAGGGGGTTGGACTCGATGGCCTTATAGCCCCCCTTCCAACTCTCCTTTTCTATGATTCTATGATTGAGATGATCAGAAAAAGAATTAAGTGCCTATCTACCTTCCACATATATTAAAGCCAGTTTCGATTTTGTTTAACAGTCATCATTAAATGAAAGCTTTAGTTTTATGAGAAAGTTGAGAATTCTTTATCAGAGGTCTGTAGCCCATTACTGGAATACCAGTTCTCAGAGTTCCTTGACCAGAAACCTATGACAGTTAAGCAGACCTGAAATTGGTTTATATTTGTAATGTCAGGATCATAGTAATAGGAAAGAGGATTCATCAGTCTCCAACAATAACATTTCTTTTGTGGGGAGTGGGGGATAGAAAGTGGAGTCTGGCCATTTCATCCTTCTATTTCTGCATAACTTAGCAAAGTAATTGGTATATGTAGGGTACACATTAAGTGTTATTACTAAGGAAAAGTAAAGGATAATCTTATTTATTTATTTAGGGTGCAATCCTATGTCCCTCCGACTTTGTCTGGAGGGACATAGGATATGATGTCGATGGTGCTGTGACCTTGTAAATCTCTTATGAGGTTGCAGTCCCTCGGAGTGCCACCCCCCACTTCATAGCAGTGTGGTTTCTTCCACACCAGAGGGAAACCAAGCATGGAAGACCATGCTCGGTTCCCTCATGGGGGCAGGCTTTCCTGGGGGAGGGGCAAGGCTCTGCTAGATTCCAAGGAATCCAGACGGTGCCTCAGCCTCTCCTCCTTGGGATGAGGGGACAAACATCTAGACGGCTGAAATCAGCCATCGAGATGTTTTTGAGGGTGGAAAGAACACAGAGGATATCCTATCTTCTGTGCTGCTCCTGCCTTCAATAGTATGCCCGTAATCCTCCGAGTTTGGAGGGTTATGGGCAGCCTCATAGGCTGTGCACCTCATAGGATTGCACAAGTCACATAAAGTTTCAAAATTGTCTACAGGTAATTGAAAAAATCAAGTAATCGAAAAGAAAAAAGGGGGGAAATTAAGATAATAGTTATAAATGAGTGAATTACATAGATTACAGAATTCTGTCTAGAACACTTAACTAAGGGCACCATCCAATGTGGCTGCCCGCAACCCGTCAAACTTGGAGGATTACAGGCATCCAGTGGAAGACGGGAGAAGTGTGGAGGCTAAGATTGCCTCTGCGCTCCCCTCGCCCTCCAAAACATTTAGACAGCTGATTTCAGCCATCAAAATATTTTCCCCTTCGTTGCAGGGAGGAGGGGCTGAGGCAGCACCGGGATTCTTTGGAGGATGGCAGTGCCTTGCTCCTCCTCTCCCCGCCCACCCCTGCTCTGGCTCTGAAGACAGTCGTCCATCTTCAGAGCTTCAGCGGGCTTGGAAAGAACCTCACTGGCTGTGAGGGCAGAGGGGCCCCCTCCGAGGTCAAAGTCCCAGCTCCAACCTTGGAAGACATTTCCGAGGTTGGAGCTGGGACTCTGACCTATCCCCCAGACAATGTCAGGAGGCTATAGGATTGCGCCGGAAAGCATTGAAAAACGAAGTTGTGTACTGGGTTATAAAAAATTACTTCTGCCGAAATTAATACATGGCAGCCAATTTACAGTAAATTTATCTCAGTTTTGCCACACACACCCCCATGATCCTTATATAATTGGTTGATTTTGCCATAAGTGCAAGATCCCACCTCTTCTCTAGCTTCTCTTGTCTCTTAGAGAAGGAATGACTGGCAGCCTCCAATACTTCACCTACAGAATTCTAGCTGCAGTAAAACTGTTTATGATTTTCTTCATTTAGGCCATTGGTGTAAGTCTGAAGGAATGGGATCTCCTAAACAAACAAACAAATCTAATATATATTCAAATGCTAAGGAGCATTCCCACTATATATATAAAAGGTCCTTTTCTTTTCTTTTTCTCTTTCTGACACTTCTATAAAGTTGTGCAATAGTTGTTATTTATTTTATTTATCAGCACTGGTGTCATGTACCACCTTGCCATTTCTTTATAACAATTCTCTATGATTGTCATATTCAAGGAAAATTCCATAAGTTCTCCCATATCTGCATGATTATGAGTGGGGGGGGGGAACTGGACCTCAGGTCTCCCTGGTCAGAGTCTGACACTTTAACTTCTACATCACCAAGGAGGTCTTCAAACTCTTGAGGTGGAATATTCTCCTTCATGAAAAATACACAGAAGTCAGGCATTGTAATATCTTTAGAGGTACCTGACAATGTCAAAAATATCTGATTGGTAAGAAATTGCCAGGACTTGTCAGCACTCCAGGTATCTTCCCATCATATTCAGAAACGCAGTAACTCCTGGATATGGTGTTTAGAGGATGTTTGCAATAGCTGAATGGATAATTGCCCACTGCTGACATCTGACTTTACTAGTGACCTTCCTAATAGTACAAAAGTTTGTACTGTATCTGAATTCTTCTTACAACATTTTCCATGTTAAATATACTGTGAGTCTATGTAAACGAAGTGTGATGAAAGACAGTCTCAATGTCCTTAGACCGGCACTCTTGCTATATTTTGTCAATGAATTGCCCATTTATGTTCTCATTGGCATGGGTGAGTGTATTCTGTGCTTCTATGTAAGTGCAGAAATGTAGTCTTGGAAGCTTTCTACTGTTGTTTTTAAAAACCACTTTGCAGCCCTTTTGGCTGTGAAAAATGTGGGGACTGCCTGGTGAAATCTCAGAAGATGATAGTAAGAGAGGGGGATGAAGTTGAGATGAATGGATTTTGTTAAATTCATTCTGTCTGTGTTTTGCGGACCGTCAGGCGTCTTTTGTCCCATTATCTGTTCATTGACGTAATTGGATTTTTTTTTTTTAGGGATATACGAGAATTTTGTTCTACTTGTGCAAATGTGCATTAGCACAAGTGCACATTACCAAAAGTGTGCACTTGTGCTAATGTGAATGTGCAGTATGCAAGGGAGAATTTGTGCAACACCCACCCACCCCCAGTTAAAAAAAGTTCTGCAAGTCTGCAGAAACTCAGAAAAAGCTGGTCCACTGTGGAATCCGCAGGTCAGATTCATAGAAATACAAACCCATTTGAATCCATTGTAATTTCTCTGACATCTGTAGGATGAGTAGGCACAGTAGGTGGGTTGTTTGATGAGGAGGCTTTATTGAGTTTTCCATATACATAATCACTGATTCCCCACATTCCATACCACTCCCCTGGCATTCTGCCACTCCTGGTGACCAAGAAATAGAAGCAAGTGTGCAGCTATGTAGACAGTTTCGTTCTTAATGGCTTTTCAGTGTCCTAGCTGAGAAAGGCTTCACTGACCTGCCTTACAGCATCTGTAGGCATGACTCTCTTCCACAGTGGTGTAGTGCCAAATTTTGATATGCGGGTACTCATCATGACAGTCCCCATAGCCACGACCCCAAGAAGTGTCCAAAAATTCAGGCAGCTCTGTTGATCCATATCAACAAACCAGTTCTAGCAGTTTTCATCTCCTCCAAGAGCAGGTCTTTTGTAAAGCTAGTGGGTCTTAATTGCCCATTCAAGACCAAGCCACCCCAAAATACTTTGGATTACAGTAGGGAACAATATATTACTGCAAAAGTTCATTTCCCCCCACCTACTATGACAGTGGTTCTCAACCTTTTTTGCCCCATGCACCCTTTTCACCATATGTCAGAATGTCATTCCCCCCTTTCCAAGATTGTCTGACTCAAAAGTTGCATTCCAAATAATATGCATATTGAAAATCTTTTATTGTATTGGTACATATACATTTATGTGGATTATTTTTATAGTGGAGTTTTACAAATTTAACAGCAATGCTGATGGATTTAAAACTTGAATAAAACTAGTTTTTTACATTCATAGCTAATTACTTAGCAGACTAAACTGAAGCATACTTCAATAAACAAAAAGTTCAATAGAATGCCAGGGTATTGTAATTCATTTTATTCATATGAAGATTACAGACAATGAGAAACCTGTGATTGTTTTTTCTTCGCCAATTCTTGGATACATGGAGGAGTGCTTGAAAAGCCACAACACAGGTAATTTTCAACCTCCAATCTACTTCGTTGCTTCGTTTTAATTTGAAACAGAGTTGAAAAGCCTGACTCACGAAGATATATCGACACAACTGGAAGCAATGCATGGATAGCTCTTTCTGCCACTTTTGGGTAGGAATCGCACATCAAGGGCCAAAATTCTGTGATTGATTTCTCATCGAACACATCTCTTGCTCCCAAATCAGTCTTCAGCTGCAGAAATTCATCTTGACAATCATCAGGAACTTTTTCAACTGACAATTTGAATGGATTTCGCACTAAATCCAACTCCTCATCACTGAGTTCAGGAAAATATCGGCTGAATTCATTTTCCAGTGCTGTCAAATGCTGCAAAATTTCAATTTTTGCAAATTCTGGAAGCACTTGGTCATTACCATCAGCAACGAGAACTGATGACAGTTTCTCAAACATTGCAACAGTTTTTATCTTGATCTTTCTCTCCCAGTTTTCCAGCTTGCTCATGAAAGCTTTCAGGGAATCAATGAATTTTATGATGTTTGTATTCCTTCCTTGCATCTGAAGATTCAGTTTATTCAGCTGTTCAAAAAATGTCAACCAAATAGGCAAGGCGCATGATCCATTCCTCATCATTCAACGAGACAAAAATTCCATCTTACCCTGAACTTCAAAAAATTATTTGAGCTCATCTCTAAGCTCAAATACTCGATCAGTTACATTTCCTCTTGAAAGCCATCGAACATTTGTGTGGAAAAGAAGCAAATGATGGCCTGCATCCATGTCAATACATCGTTGCTTGAAAAGTCGTGAGTTGACAGCTCCTCCTTTGACAAAATTCACAATTTTAATTGTTTGATCCAAAACCGTCCCTAGTGGAGCTGGAAGTGTTTTTGAGGCCAGTTCCTGACGATGGATCATACAATGAATGCCTTTCATTTTTGGAGCTCACTTTTTCACACTAACTTGAAATCCAGATTTTGTCCCCAACATAGCTGGTGTTCCATCTGTACAGCACCCACAGACGTTCTCCCACAAAAGATTTTCTGATTCAAAGAAAGATGAAATTTTTCCAAATATCTGAGGCCTTGGTAGTTGTTTCAAGAGGAGAACAAAAGAGAAACCCCTCTTTAAATGAACCTGAGTGAACATATCTTGCAAATACCAGCAACTGGGAACACAATGCCACATCAGTCAATTCATCAAGTTGAATTGACAATAAGCCAAATGCTGCAGACTTGATCTCCCGCACAACTTGATCCTTGATGTCAATGGCCATGTCACTGATAGTGAAACCGCTGAAGTTTTTTCTCCAATCCATTTTCCAACACAATTTCCACCATTTTGAGAGCTCGAGGTTTGATCAAAGTTTCCCCAATTGTATGTGTTTTTTTCTGCTTTGCTATCTCCAGTGTTATGACATAAGAAGCTTCAGTAGCCTTGTGGTTCATTTCTTGGAATGCCCCTGTTGAATACAGCTTCATCTTTTTGAGAGCATTTCCATGATGTTCACAAAAGCTTCTGTCCTTGTCCTTGTGTTGAGGATGAACATTCTGCAAATGTTGCTTCAACTTCATTGGTTTCATAGAATCATTTGACAAAGCTTTGCTACAAATAACACATTGAGGCCTTTCTTCTCCATTGATGATGATGGATGTGAATCCATATTGAATATATGAATCATCATATCTTCTTTTTTTGACATGATGGGCTCCAAAATCTGTGACTAAAAACCAAGAAAAAGTCAAATATAACTATAAATAAAACATTTCCACGGGTAACCAGTGAAATATTTATATTTTTAATTTAATCTGTGCCATACAATAAGGTGTGATGTCCTATAGATTATGTACAATCTATAGAATTGTAATTTTTAGAAAGATCAGTATTCCAACAGTTTGAGTCTGTGGTCCCAAGTCCCCCTCTGAAACCCTAAAATTCCCCCCCCTGGGGAGAATTCTCCCCTGGTTGAGAACCCCTGTACTATGAGGATTGCAGCTAAAGTCAGAGGGGACAGGGGAATCTGGGGCGGGGTGAGGGGGCAGATGATATCGGCATCCCTGCTAATAAAGAAGAGCCGACACTGCATCCCTGTGAACTCTGGCTCCACTACACCACTGCTCTTCACGCATAGATGTCCCTTCTTTAGATCCCTGTGTAGGAGCTTAGTACATGGCTTGTTGTCATCCCAGGTAGAAAAAAGAAGTCAAGACCATAAGAATGGGTCCAGAAATATTCCTCAGTGTATCATAGACTGAAAGGCTTTACAGTACATTTCATTCCTTGACACAGTTAGAATTTTTCAACATTTTATTGGTTTCCTTTCTCTGTCCCTCCCTCCATGCCTCCCCCCCTGCCTCCCTCCCTCCAAGTTGACAAGGATGTTACACTTGAGTGTGAACAAGAAACAGATCCTGAAACAGAGCTATGCAGAGAGGGACAGGCTTGGGTTTTAATGGCTGGAGACCCCCACCCACCTCATCACACACACACACACACACACACACACACGATACCGTCGTGGTATACGTACCTTCTTTGTTGTTATGATGGCCATTTCACTAGTTTATTCCAAAGAATAAGTTGGCAATTTTAAGCACTTTGTCTTCCATTATTTCTCAATTTGCTGACATTCCTTCCCTTCCTTTTTATTATTTACCTGTCCTTTTTACCATGTTCTTCCTATTCAGTGTCTCATATTCTTTCACAAACTGATGATGTGTCCAGGGTGCAGAACCATGCATTGCAACGAACTATGAGCATATGAGAACTGAATGAGATCTGAAAGGAGAAATTGCCTCCTTCGATGTGCACTGCAAGAACATATCAGCTCTATAAAGGCCGCAGATGAGAAAAAATATACAGGCATATGTGAAGTGAGTAATAGAGTAGAATGTACCCTGTCAAAGAATTAGAAAATATATTCTGGAAAACAATTCTGTGCTAGCTAAAGGATTGTGCTTGCTGTGGTACGGTAGCCACTTGCAACTTGCACATTTGAATCTCCAGGTAGCTGTTCAGGTTAAAATCTTTCATAAGAAAAGCAAGCTGCCTTGGATTATATTTCAGCAAAGTATCAATTGGGTTAGATTTGTTCAATTTATGCATTGTAATATTCCAATCTGCCTCTAAGAAAAATGGAATAATACAATTTTATTGTTATGAGTTTTGAGAGTTCAGCGAAAGAAAGTCATAATTGACAATAGAGTTGGGGATGAGTCCTGGGGTAGGCGATTTGTAGTGAAATGTATTCTACAGTGATAAGAAACTGTCCCTTTCAATCATTTGCGGTAGAGTTAATGCACTCTGCATTATTAAATGAAAAGTGCGTAAACAAACAACAGCAGCAACCAGATTTGCCAATTTGCAGTTCGTGCTCAGTTCAATTTAAGAAAACAAATCAAAGCAAGGGAATCTGTCGAAACTATTTAAACAGTGTTCAGCCCACCTTTTTGTTGTTGCTGAAAATCACAATATTTAATCTGCCAGCAAAACCATGTCAGTCTGAGGGAGAGAGGTGAGGGGAGTATGCTCCCCTGGTATCTTGCAGCCTGTCACCCGAGCTGCCATGATTCCTGGGCAAGAAGGGAAGAGTGAAGCTGGACACTTCTTCAGGCATGACCCAGCCCCTTCTTCCTCAAGCTGTAGCGGTCGCCTGCATGATGAGCAATATGAGACAGGCTGGGGAGGGCTCTCTCCACACCACCTGCCCTTCCTCCACAGTTGTCAGGGACTGTGATGTCGGTGGGGTCAGTGCAGCCCTTTGTGCTCTGTGTCCCCTATCTTCTGTTCACATTGCAGCATGAGATAGAAACCAAGAAATGTTTTCTCTATATATGATATTTTGGCTAGATTGTAGATGGGCAACAGGGCCTGCATCAAGGGTAGGCATGTTCAGGCACTTGCTGAGGGCCCACAACCCAGCAGAAGCCCAACAACAAGAGCCCGCTGGAATTGCTCCTCCTCTTTACCACTGCAACATGCGTGTTCATCTGCCTCTCGTTCTGGCTCAGACAGTGGTGGTGGTGAGAAGGAGGAGCAGAAGATGCCACTGCATACTTGCTAATTGGTTGTCTGCCTGCCAAGCATGCAAGTGGTAGTAGCAATGATGAGAAAGAGGAGCAGGAGCAATAGCAGCTGGTGAGAAGATAGACTCACTGAGGGAGGGCCCCGAATAAGTGTGTCTTATCCAAAGGCCCTCAAAAACCTGGAGCTGGCACTGATGGGCAGTACAGGGTTTGCTGGCTGAATGCATCTTTTCAGCCAGTATTGTGCTTCCTTTAGGCCCCTGTTTGAATCCCAAGTATCCCAGCTTCCATTTTAAGAGCTGTCTAGCTCACAGAGTTGTAAAGAAGGGTTTACAAATGAGGAGGCACAAATACTAAAAGATCAGAAACAGGGAGGCAAGTAAAGAACTGTATGATTGTACGACTGCTGCTGGCTAGTGTTCCAAAGGTGAAGCCGAGGTCCCTTAAACCAGGCCAATACAACTTATTTATTTATTATATTTATACCCCGCCTTTTTTCCTGCAAGGAACCCCAAGCAGCTTAAATAATCCTCCTCCCCATTTTATCCTCAAGACAACCCTGTGAAGTAGGTTAGGCTGAGAGTCAGAGACTGGCCCAAAGTCACCCAGTGAGTTTCATGGCCGAGCGGGGACTAGAACCTGGATCTCCTGAGCCCCAGTCCAACACTCTCACCACTACGCCACACTGGCTCTCCGCCTAACCTGACCCATCAAGCTGAGTACAGTTCAGCAATCACTTATGGTAGCCTGCTGGGACATGTCATCCCCTCAATTTTTGCAGTCCCAGGAAAACAGTAAAATCAGGAAGTTTGTGTAGCCCAGGGGTTCACAACCTGCAGTCCCACAAGGGTGCCCTGTCCTGCCCCCCATTGACACCGAATTCATAGATTTCATAGATCATAAAGTTGGAAGGAGCCTACAAGGCTATCGAGTCCAACCCCCTGCTCAATGCAGGAAACTAGAGGAGGGGTCTCCCATCCAAGTAACAACCAGGCTTGACCCTGCTTAGCTTTCCACGCTCAGACAAGCTGAGCCAGCGTAAGCCACATGCCTGTATAATTCCCTGCCACCTATATTCCCCCTGACCCCCAGGTCAACATCATATGCGGCCCTCAGGGCCAAAAAGGTTGCACACCCCTGATGTAGTCTCTGGTGGGCCACCATAAATGGCTGGTGGGTTGCATTCAATTGGGCAGCTCACAAGTTGTACATGCCCACCATAGACCTTGAAAAGTAGTAACCTTTGAGCGTATGTTTTCCCCTTCAGAATTCACAGAGGACTGCCAAATGTTTCTCATTTCTCCATGATTATTAGAATAAAGGATCCTTCTCTTTATTTTATGTTTTTGTAACAAGTTTCCTCAACACAGTGTGGGAAAGTTTTTTCTCTTTTAAAATCTGTCTGATGGAAATTCTGAATGGCAATTAAAATCACTTTTAGCGGGGGGTATTCCATCATACTCTTAGCTGCTTGTCTTCCTGGTGTCAGAAATCAATAATGCTGCTTTGGGGGGAAAAACAAAGAACTAGGCAATGAAGAAATAAAGAAGTCACAATCAAAACTCGGAGTTTGTGCATGCTCGCACTGAATTATTAAACAACCTAATTTCAAAACTTCAGAAATACCATCAGCGCTCAAGCTGCATCTGCATCTCACTGTCAAGCTTAAATAATTGCCTTAGAAGAAAACATCTGCAATTCATATTTTCAAAGCTTTTTAAAATTGTCATTGTATTTATGTGGGGTGTGTGTGTGTGTTTTGTTATGCCTTATGCCTTCGTTACACTTCCAATAGTGTACTTATGCCTCTTTTGTAAAGTAGGAAAAATCTGTTAAAGAAATAATCTGAAAATTGAAACTATGAAGGGAAGGGATACCTCAGTTCAGGGGGGGGGGAGACAATGGTGGCAGGAGGATGTATTTATTTTTGTTTGTATTTAAAATTATGTTTAGGCCCTCTTTAAGGGTGGGATCCTCTCAAAGATGGACATAATAGAAAATTATGAAATGTTGGAGAGAGTGGGCAGAGAGAATTTTTAATTCCTTTTTTTCTCAAAATAACTGATGATAATGAAGTTGATTGGCAGTAATTTCAGTATTAACAAAATAAATACTTTTTCACGTGATGCATACTTAACAGGAAATTCAGTACTACAAGATGTCTTGATGCTTAAGAAGGTGTGGTGTTTCTGGGGTCCTTTCGGCGAATATTTACTCCTCCCTTTAGCTTCTCCTTATCCTGACCCCATTTGTCTGGGGGGGGGGGAGGGTCACTACCAGATTAGATTGGTGTCTGGTGACTCCAGCTTTACTACTAGGACAAAATTCCCCCTCACAATACCAAAATAATGCATAGTCACCACCGTCTGCTGGGTTAAAGGGCAGTAGGACTTTTGTGCACTAAAGTGGAGAGATCTAACTGGAGTACCAAGTTACAACATTACCAGTTTCCAATCTCTAATCACCCAGCTCTCCTAGGGTGTTACGTACACATTTCTCCAGTAACTATGCCAAAAGGGAACAAAGCACCTGCCCTCCCTTTCTGCAGCATCTCAAACCTATTTTAAAGTAGGAGTATAAGACAGGTGATGACATTATGGAGATGGAAAGTGGTGGACTGGGACTCATCTTTTGAGCTCATCTCATTTAATCCCCAAATTTGAAAACAGCTTCACATACTGTATTACACTGAGCCAAAGTCAGGTATGCCATGGAATACGCAGCCAACTACAGCTCCTTGATGAGTATACCAACCTGTATACTTGTGCTTGCACATGCATGTTTGTCACATTCAAACTTTATATTTTCAGCTATACACTTAAAGTGTCTTAGGTGTCCAGCTAAAGTGTGATGCTGGGGTCCCCAATGTGGTGCTCTTGGTGCCCGTCAGGCTCCCTGCTCCTCTGATTGTTATTTTATTTTGTAGGAGTTTTAAAAATTGCTTTTGTTTTTAATTGGGAGGGTGGCATGCACTCCGCAAAGCAAATTGCTGCCCTTCTGCACCATCTTTATTCGGGTTCAATAGAACGCCTTTGTGTTTTGGAGCTCCGATCCCACCTCTGCCTTCTACTTAGGTTCTTGGGCAAGTTACTTTTCTTTTAGTCTCACTGATTTGCCTTCTGGGAAATGGGTGCATTGTGACTGGCCATGCCCCCTATCGCAGCCATTTGATGAATGGGCAAGACCCCCATTGCAGCCATTTTGTGAGAGTGCCCATGACACTCAAAATTCTAAATGTGCCCACTGACCTAAAAGTGTTGGGGACCCCAGTGTAATGTGTGAAGTGCCACTAAGTGAATTCACTGAGTGTGTCCTAATCATGTTAACAGGCACTCATTATATATATATATTATATATATATATATATTACAACCATTGTCTATTGAAGCTTGTAAGCAATATATATCCAAGGTGTGTGTATCTATGTAAGCCTCTCTCTTGGCTAGCAAACTTATACAGTAATACCTTGGATTGCAAGTAACTTGGTTTGTGAGCGTTTTGCAAGACAAGCAAATGTTTAAATATTCATTTATTTATTTTTTACTTGATATACAAGCTATGTCTTGTAATACAAGTACTGTAGTATGGCTTAAATTAAAAATCTCTTGTACAAATTTTTTGGGGGGAATTTCGTTTTGATATAAGAGTGTTTTGGATTACAAGCACGTTTCTGGAACGAATTATGCTCTCAATCCAAGGCATGACTGTTTATCACTACAGTATTGTAAGGAGTAGTAGTAATGTGCATGAATGAATGATTGCCAAGATCCCAGAGACATCGGCAGTTCTAGCAGTAAGCTCATTTTCAATAATGCAGTCTCATCTTTATAGCTCTAAAAGGCATTAAATAAAATCACTATTCTGCTATTTTCTCATTTGCCCGTTCATATTTGAAGTTTAGAATTATTACCCAAACAGTACATCTAAATGATGTGAGAGTCTTCATATTTATAATATGTATTTTTTAAATACATCATCATCAACAACTAAGCATGTTTTGGGCCACAGCTGTGGAATTAATATAATTTATTGATCCCCTTTGCCCATCAGTTAATTGCCCACTACTTACCTGGAGAACCTTTACCTCGGGTTCATGGTGGTGTGAATTATTAACTTGCTGGGAAAAGATTGGCAGCTTGCAAATTATTTTCTAAATAACTTTTGAAGTACAGAATGATTGAAATATTAAGAGTAAATATGTGGGAGAGTGCTTGAAATCCAGTTAATGAAAAGTGAACATTTTAATTTGAGTTATCACAGATTGCTCCTGCCCTGGATGAGTGGCTTCGACAAGCTACCCAACCTTCTCCTGGAGCTTTCAAGAAATAAGATGTATTCCAGATGACCTCAGAAAATATCATGGCAGAATAATGTACTATATAAGTGTATAAGCCCTACACTGGAGTGCTGTGCTATTTTAATAATAATAAAAAAATCTGAGATCTGATGCATAGTTGAAGCATGTTTGAAGTTGGGACGATTATTGCTTTCCACTATCTGTTGGGGGCAGAAATGAAAGCCTTACGAAGTGCCAGCGTATCTTAGTGACAATACCAGAGTAGGCAATGTGAAAAGGGCAAGGAAGTGCCAGGATCATTTCAGCTCTGAAGCTGTGTTTCCCTTTCTGGGAGGTTTAGAATGGAATTCTCAGTGCTTTCTATAGCTGTGCATTTTTATGCACCAATTCACATATTGGTGCATTTTTATGCACTCATGAATGCAGTGGTTCATTCATCATTTTTGTTATGGCTGTCAACCTATTAAAAATGCAGTTGATTAATCACTGGGATTTTAACTAATGGGCAGCACAATCCTATGGCTGCTAGACAGAGTCTAGACCGCCATATGAGATTTTGGAATCCCAGCTCCAACGTTGGAAATGTGCTCCGCGGTCGGAGCAGGGACTCTGAACTCAGAGCACCTGCCCCCACCCCCAGCAGCCGGTGTGGAAAGAACCGCACTGGCTGCAACTCCAAGGTTGCAAGAGTGACCTCAGAGATGGGGTTGAGTGGGTGTTCCAAGGAGCAGGGAGGGGAGGAGCCAGGCACTGCCATGATACAAGGTATCCTGGTGGTGTCTTAGCCTCCTTTCCTCGCACTCTGTGGCACAACAGTTAGACGGCCGAAATCGGCCATCTAACTGTTTTGCATGGCGGAAAGAGTGCGGAGGCAACCTTCACCTCCGTGCTCCTCCCGCCATGCATAGGATGCCCGTAATCCTCCTGAGTTCGGAAGGTTTCAGGCAGCTTCATTGGATTGCACCCTAGTTAACCGATTTACATATGACCAAAATCTCAATATATTCACTTCCATTGTAGGTGACTTAAATGAGATTGCACTCACAATTTATTAAAGTCAGGAAATGAATGTTTGGAATAGAAAAAGGGAACAGGAAAGGCTTCATAGTCAAGGCATTCCACTTCAAATTGGAAGATTTGGATACTGTGCCATAAAATTCCTTGGAGACCTTAGGCCAGACTTCTCCAACCCTGGCGCCCTCCAGATGTTTTGGACTACAATTCACATCAGCCCCAGCCAGTATGGTCAGTGCTCGTGGATGTTGGGAGTTGTAGTCCCAAACACCTGGAGGTCACCAGATGAGGGAAGACTGCCTTAGGCAGATTTTTTAAGCTTTGCAGTTTGCTTCCTGTGCCTCATAATGATATTACTGATACCACCCCTTCCTCACAAGATTATAACAATAGTGGGTAGTGACCAGAGAAATAGCCTTCTCCGTGGTGGCACCATGTTTATGGAATTCCCTGCCCAGAGAGGCCCATCTGGCACCAATATTGCTATCCTTTTAGCTCCAAGTAAAGACATATTGATTCTCTCTAGCTTTTTAATGTATTTCAATATATTTTCTTTTTAAAATGTGTTGCTGTTATATATTTTTTATGTGTATTTTATCTTGAATTTGTAAACCACATTGGAGGCTCTGCCAAAAGGCAGTGTTTAAGTCTTCTAAGTAAGTAAATAAATAAATATTCTGGAGGTTCTGGCTGTGCCATGTTGCAAGAAAACATTTCCATGTAAATAAATTCATTACTCGGTTTTGATGGCAGCTTCTTGACAGCTTCTTCCTTTCCTTCCAGCTGTTCTGAGAGCATGTGCCGATGGAGGTGCTAATCGCCTGTATCATATCACAGAAGGAAACCATGAAAGGTACATTCATAATAATCTGTTCTGATAATTTCCCTCCTTTTATCTTTGCAAAGAGCGTTGATGAGCTTGCATTTACAACCTTCTAAGAACTCCCTTCACTTATCTTTTCTTTTGACAGATATATGCATTATGCACAACATGGAGCTGCTTCCCCTCCCTGCCAAAAATGGCATCTCCATGACATGTTCTTCTTCTCTCCCTCGTAACATGTCTCCCTTGTAGCATGTAGGGCAGCCTTCTCCAACCTGGTGCCCTTCTGGGTGTTTGGACTTCCAACTCCCATCAGCCCAGCTAGCATGACCAGGAATGCTGGGAGTTGTAGTCTCAAACATATGGAGGGTACCAAGTTGGGGAAAGCTGATGTAGGGTCATTTACCCAGGGTCCTGATGTCATCATGTTGTGAATTTCCCATCCCAGTCTATGATGGGGAGCAAGGGGCAGAGAATTGCACACCATGATGATGTCATGACATGGAAAACTTTTCTGCCACATCATGGAGCAGAACCTCGAGATGCCATTTTTGTAGTTCTGCCCCTTAATTCATGTGGGAGCATTAAATCTCTACAATGCATCTGTAGCGGACGGGACCCCTTACTCCAAAGCCCACACCCTCAATGTGTACTTCGCTCTCACCAAGTGCCCCCTTGTATGGGTCACTTCAGACTTGAAGCTGTCTTCTTAAACTGCATTAGCCGATTATGTGTCTTAGGTCTTATATGTAGCTGTTCACCCACGTTTGTTTGTCTTTATTAAGAGCAGTTTGTTTGTCTTTATTAAGAGCAGTTTGTTTTATTTGATTACTTGAAGCAGGGTGCCCCTCTTAATTCACTTACTTTCCTGTCACCAGTCAGACTCTGGAGAATTAGAACTTTGAATAAAAAGATTGATTTATTGTTCTAACAAAGTCTCAAAACTGATATTCAACTCAGGCACAGATAACTTGGATTTTCAACAGTTAATTCAAACTTGTTCTTTGCTTAGATTCAGGTTAAAGGCAGGCAGATGTTATACAGTGCTCTTTGTATCAATTTGGCTTGGTAACTTGAAAGTTACAGTATCAGACCAGGGAACTTGACTGTCCCTCACACTAGTCCAGAGTTTCACCTTCTTCCTCAGACAGAAGGTCCTTCACTCCCTAAGTGGAGACTCCTGTGAATTGTTCTATACTAACACCTTCACGTTTGCTTTCTCACAACTTAGTTACTAGATTTCCTGTCTGAACTCTTCTCTTCAGTACCACCTTTCCCTACCTATGTTGTTAACCTTCCACTCCCTCTCTCACTCCAACCCACTCTCTTCCCCAACTCACAACCAACAACCTTAACTGTCAACTCCCTGGGGTTCTATGCTCTCCTTCAACCAATCAGAGCCTCTGGAATGTTCAGGTTGGCCCCTCCCTGGGCTTCTGCCTGTCACTCCGCCACAGAACCTCGAGATGCCATTTTTGTAGTTCTGCCCCTTAATTCATGTGGGAGCATTAAATCTCTACCAATGCATCTTCCTGTTTTTACACAGCCCAATGGACTCTCAGGAGATAACTGCACTCAGAAGATTCAGCCAGCCAGAAATGTTGGTTTAGTGTAGAGATGCTACAGCCCATTCTGTTAAAAATAACAACACCAAAGCCCAAATACTTAATTGATTGTTTTTGAAGGAGCTATTTCTTCTTCCAGAATTGGTAAAGGACTTGTGTAATGTTCTTCTCCCTGATTACTTGTGAAGTTAACAAGTTCCTCTTCTCTCCAGAGATGGATGCTTCTTACTTTAGCAACTTGTTATACTCTCGCTCTTTTCTCCTTCAATTTTTATATGATGAGACATTAACTGACAGGCTTAAGGCATGGGTAGAAAGTATAGTAGATGAAGATAGGGAAGGCTGGCAATTGCTATTCCTGAGCCCAGCTCTTAACTGTTAAGCGATTCTGTGCTAACCCTTTATAAAGTGTTATTTAAAACCTCATAGAGAAATACAGGTAAAGAATCACAGCTCTTATCATCCCAGTACTCTGTTTTGCATAATCGCTCTCTGTGTAGCAATTATGGGAATGATTTGTGCAAAAGAAGTACTGTGCCTATGGGGGGGGGACCCTTCCCCCCTTCTGCATTTAATAATTTAGCATGTCTGTGTAATATTGCAACCCTACAAGCACAAAGACATATATAAAAAAAATCCCTCAGCTCACTTAATTTTTTTCAAAAGCCGTGGCTCTCTTTTTCTCTTTGACATTTTGATTTTATAATTTGCTGTTGCCTAAAACAGACTTAGAGATGTATGTCCTGAACTGACAGCTCATTTCTTAACAGAACTCAGATTTTGAACGGAAGGGCCAGCAACACTAGCTTCGCCCACTAAATCAGTGGCATGTTTTAGGCGCCTATTAAAAACCCATCTCTACATCCAAGCCCTCCCTGAATGATTGTGCTGCCCAGTTAGTCTGTTTACTAAGTATTGTGCTTTTAGCTTTGGTTTTAAACACTTTAAATATTTTAACTGATGAATTTTTGTATTATGAAGCATTTTAATGTCAAATTTTGTAAACCACATAGAGATATCTTTAGATATGTTAATTTAGGGCGCATTCCTATGCATGTTTAGAGAGAAAAATGGCCTACAGCTCCCAACATGCTGGGAGCTTTAGGCTTTTTTTCTGTCTAAACATGCATAGGATTGCCCCTTTAATCATCACCAATCATGCACAAGTCAAGACACAAGCAAGGGGCCCATTAAAGCCCTCCTCTCAGGGCTAAAGTACACACTAGGATAAATATGTAATATGCAGCTGATCCTCACCATTTCATTTACCTTTGTGTAAGGACACAGGCCTCCAATCAGAACCATTGCATGTGGGTTGGGGAGGTTTAACGCTTACCATCCAGCCACTCCCCCTCAATTCACCTCCCCCCATCATGGGGACTAAAAATGGGGGAACCCTCCAATGACACCAGTGGTTTCCCCCCTCCCCTACCTGGGCACTGTGGTCCCCATCCAGATTGGCCCCCCACATGCTTACACTAAGGTAAACAAAATGGTGAGGATCAGTTGAATACAGTGGAAGACCGACAACCTGGTCTTCTGCGCGTGTTCAATGCTAAGGGGGTAGCGAGTCCTGGGGCGGGCCTTCTCCGAGGTCCCCAGCGCCTCACCCTTAGCCCAGAACAAAGGGATAACTTATAGCCACAAAAGTATCTTTTAGAAAACAAGTTTATTTACAAAATTACCTTCACAAACTCAGACCCACGCCAGCAATACAGCTTATCAGTATGGTACAAAGTAACAAGCAAGAAGTCTCAAGGACACCGTGAGTTCAGGGCTCTCAGCTAGTTAGTTCAGCTCGGGCCCCGGCAGAGGCCCGGTCAACCGCACACGGCTAGCTGGGTTCCCGGCGGAGGCCCGGTCTACCCAAGCGGCTAACTGGGTTCCCGGCGGGGGCCCAGTCAACCGCACGCGGCTAGCTGGGTTCCTGGCGGAGGCCCGGTCTACCCAAGCGGCTAACTGGGTTCCTGGCGGGGGCCCGGTCAACCCAAGCGACCAGTGATTTCAGCTTGGTTTCCCGGGGGTCCGGTCAACCCAAGCGGCCAGTGATTCCAGCTAGCTGGAGCGCGCCGGGTGCTGCTACCCGGGGTTGCTGATCCTTCGTTCCCTTACCCCGGGCATGGGCAAGATTGCTGAACTGCCACCAGTTCCCTTGCGCAGGGTATTTTATACCTTGGTGTTTCAGGTAGCCCTTCCCTCCGTGATCAGGTGGGTTGACACCCTCCCTGAAGGGCGGCCTTTTGGGTCAGGTGGGGTGACGCCCTCCCCCCGTGGGATGGGGTCCCTTTGAAGCCGCTTGCTTAATGGTCCCATCCTATGGTGTTGAGTGGCCATTTCTTAGGGGTGCCGAAGTGTCTGCTCTGGAGAGGTATTCCAGTCTTATGTAGATGGGGCTGATATGCGAGAGCATTGACAAACCTGGTGATGCTTCCTGCCTTCCCCCCTGGGGTGATTCTATGCAGATGTTGTTTGTCCCCTTTGGCATCTGTGGAGACTGGCTGTCTCCCCCCCCCCCTGGGTCTCCTTCCCCCCTCCTTGGTGAGTGTGTGTGTGTCAGGCAGGGGGCTTAGGTTGGCTTTCTCCACAAATACTACCTAGTTAAAGTAGCATGTAGTTTAGCCCTTAGTGTGAAAGTAGAATCCCCGGCTTCTTTAGCTGTTTCTACTAAAGGGCCGAACAGGAGTGATTGTGCCATGTACACGAGCATGCTGGCTTGCTCATGGTGAGCCAGATTCTTTTTTTAAAATCTGGTTTACCATGACATCTGAATGCAGCCGCTGCTTTTTTCCCTACTAGCAGCAAGCCAATGAAGTGGAACTGGCTGTAGAAAACCACATGACAATGCCAGGAAAAGGAATGTTACTGTGCATTATGGAGAGGGATTGCTTGCCATGGGGATGCCATTTTTGGTGGCAGTCATTCATAAATCTAATTCCATCAAAAAAACAGTCAAGAAACAATTTAGGGATAAAATAAATTGGACTAAAACCATGAAGAATTGCATTTGAGTATAGCTGATTCAAATATGTCCTTGATTTCACTTCTCTGCTGTCCCATGTCTGACCTGAGCAAGCTTTTTTATCTCTGTATATCTCAGTTCAGCAGTTTTAGGGCAAAGGCGAAGGTAATAATAGCATTTCTATGGTGCACGTAGTAGTTTGGATTAAATGACTGATGTCAATAGCACGTAACAGAAAATAAACTTGAACCCTTCATCCCCTCTACACCCTGCTACTATTTTCTCTATTCTTTAACGGTCAATCAAAAATCGTACATCTTCCACATTGGATTAATTTGTGACCTTCGAAATAGTCAGATTTCATTTTGGGCAAATGGATTTAAATATTGTGAAATTTAAGTTTTGCTTGTGGAGGTCAAAAGTCATATTCCAACTCACACACACACACAGTCCCCCATTTTGAGGCATATCATTCATATCATTTTGATTTTTCAAAAATCTTCGTGTTTTATCATTGGTAGCTGCACTTTTAAACTTAGAATAATGTCTCCTACATTTGTTTCTGGTCTACATATGCTGATGAAGCAATTTTTCATAGGCACACAGCCTAGATGCATACTACTCGATTATATAATCTGTGTATAAACACTCCCATTTACAAAGGAGGGAAACACACTCCTGGAACAGGAGAGAGAGAGAGAGCAAGTATTGAAGTTGTCCATGTGGTAATATGCTTCTCTCCAACTGGAGAAAATCACACTGTAACTCCATCTTCTATATTCTTTTGGGCATACTCGCCACTTTGCAACATATTCTGCTAACCTGGAGGATGTGTGTGTGTGCTACTTACAGTGTTTTATTTTATTTTATTTATTTCTATCTTGTTTTTCTACCTCTAGGCTCCCAATACGACTTTAAACAATAATAAAATACAACTGAAATAAGATTATAATTAAAAATGAGAATAAAGTATTAAAGGATAGAGTAAGATGAAATTTGAAAACAGAACATGAGAAGAGCTGTGCTGGATCAGGCCAAGAATCCAGCATCCTGTTTCAATAGTCCCTGCCAGATACTTCCAGGAAGCCCTCAAGCTACGCTGGTGTTGACATTTAAAGCCCTTAAATGGCCTGAATCCAGGGTATCTAAAGGGCCACCTTCTTTCATATGAACGTATCAATTTTTAAAGATATGCTTTGGATGCCATGCTTTGGTCCCCTTCACAATTTGAAGTGCAGCACAGGGTTCACCAGAGCAGAGCCTTTTCTACAGTGGCATTAAGACTTTGGAACCCCACTAGGGGAAGTTAGTTCCACCCCATCGTTATTAGCTTTCTACTGTCAGGTAAAGGCTCCAATATCCCATGGGGCTTTGGGGGTCCTCTGAGTGTAGAAGGACTTTTCTTTTTACTCTGGCTCAGGTACTGGGCTTTTTGTTCTGCTGGTTTTATTGCTATTCTGCTGACTGGAATTTTTGTTTTTAATTGTCATATTTGAGTTTAATGTGAGCTGCCTTAGAATACCTGTGGTGCAAAAGGTGAGGTATAAATATTGTATTAAAATAAATAATGAAGTAAAGGGAAGATGCCACTGCAGATAAGGCCCTGCTACGAGTAGCTGCCAACCTAATTTTTGATCAATAAGACATTTAGAGTAGTGCCCTATCCATAGTTCCTGATATATGGAGAGGTTCATACCCACTGATTACAGTCAATGTGATTTACTTGCACCAAGTGTGAAGAGGCTTGCTACCTATGGCAGTTCTCTGATGCCTTGTGCATGCAGGAGCTTTTCTTTTCTCTTTTGTGAGTGGTATAATTGTGATGTGTGCAGTGGGGAACGTCACTGTCCTGTTCTGTGGTTCCGTGAGACTCAGGTGGTGGTAGTGGTGATGGCAGGGAAGTGATAGCAGCTGATGGCATTCAGATCAAGGCAGGAAGAAAATAAGACAATGGATAGCTCCAAGTGGGTCCTGCTGGTTAGAACTATCTCCTACTCCTACAGACCTAGACCTGCTGGTTTAGGTCTTCCTAATATAAAGTGGTATATAGTGACATTTCAGTTTCAGGTCAGTGCTGCCTGGAACTTGCATTGTCTGGATTCAGTTCTCTCACTTTGGCTAGAACTAACAGCACCTAGCTGTTATGTCCTTGCTTATGGGAAGGAGTAACCTCTCTCATGATTTAGTTCCTCTTCCACAGGGTTTATTATCGCTCCCTCTTCATGGTACAAGAGTAAGTAGAGGAAATAGGAACATACTGCACAACGATATTGATTGTAGATTTCCTGGTTGTAAAATGCATGTAAGGTGGAAGATGAAGGCTGGGAGAAACACAATTACTGTCACATAATTCTCCCTTGTGTGTGTCTTCCAAAGAAAGCCTTATTATAACTTTAAAAGGGATTTGAGTGCTGGCATTTGAAGCGCATCTGTCTGTTAAGTGCCCATATTAAATCACACTGACCATATTTGACAGGAGAACATGGGGATAAATGTTCGTTAACCCTCAAATATCTATTCTTATTTACAATAAAATGCTTTAGTAGGATAGTTATTATGTTGTGTTAAACAGTTTAATGCTGCCTTTTCAAAGCCCATGGTGGTACACAATCAAACAGATAAAGGCAATTACAGGCTTTGCATAAAACAACAAAATGGTCAAGGCCAGAAATAATTTACCGCCTCATGTTGATGGGTGCAGGAGAGTGGACTGGCTGATAGTTTTTCTGCTTTATCCATAGTGAAATACCAGTGTCTCTTAAACTCCACTGAGAACAGCACCCATCATGTATATAAGAGTTAGCCTGTCAGTTCAACAACTAAGACTGCAATCCTATACATCAGGGGTACAGAACCTCAGACTAGGGATGTCAGAGAAATTCACAACAGATTCAAATGAGTTTAGATTTCTTTTTTCTTTTTAAATTTTTTTTATTTACTTTTCAAAACAAAATATAACATAATACAAGAATAACACAAAAATATAACAGAAACATAATACAATAAATCATAATGTGCACCCCCCCACCCTCCAAGGGACCAATCAATATACTTCCATCCCCTTGATCAAATGAATTCCAAATTCCAAAAATATAACATATCCTGACAAGGCATGCTCCCCTTCCCCTTTATTAATATATAATCTAGTAATTAATTCCATATATCCATAAAATTATTCTTCCTCAAAACTCAATCCTTTTTTGCATGTGATACTACAAGTTAGTTTATCGTTTAGGGATATATCCCAAACTTCCTTATACCAGTCAGTTATTAGGAAAACATGTTTGTACTTTCCATTTCCTCGCTATTATTAGCCTAGCCGCAGTTAACAAGTTTACAATTAATTCCTTCGTATTTTGGTCGCAAATAAGTTTCTCCGTTATTGATAACAATGCTAGTTTTGGACAGACCTCTAAATTAATAACAATAATTTTTGATATTTCTGTAAAAACCTCTCGCCAAAAACCCATTACATTTTTACAACTCCACCACATATGAGCATATGTCCCTTTTTCCTGAATCCTGACATCCTCTCCAACAAAATGCAGAACATTTATTATCATAGAGTTTAGATTTCTATGAATCCGACTCACAGATTCCGCAGCAGATGGGCTTTTCCTGAGTCGCGCAGATTTCATGGACTCGTAGACCCTTTTTAAAAAAAATTCTGTAATTTTACACAAATTTAGACATAGAAAATTACAAAACGTAGAAAAACACCAACTGAAGATGAACATTTTCCCCGTAGACTAAGTGTGAAAATGTGCATTTTGGGGGGATTTGCGAATTTTCAGAAGTGTGAATTTGCACAAATGCATATAAATGCATTTGCACAAAATCCGATTCCATCAGTGAGTGGACAATGGAAAGAAAAGTGGCTGAAAATCAGCAAAATGTAGATGGAATGGATTTAATAAAGTCTGTACATCCCTTCTCAAGCCCGTGGACCAAATCTAGCCCACATGGGATCCCAATCCAGCCCTCCAGAGTTCCCTAGATGGCCATTCCCCAGGGCCCACCCCTTTTCCCCTGACTGCCAATCATTTGGTGGTTTAATGGCATTGGAGCGTTTCCCCCCACCCCCACCCCCACCATTCTAAAAGATTGAAATTCCTCTCCTAGTGCTTAGTTACTGGTAGTAAGAGCTTTAAGATAAAATAAGCTCATATGTTTGGCTATGCCCTTTTTGCCTTTGGCTCAGCGCCCTTCTGCCTTCAACCCCACACACCACTGGAATGAGGCCTCCAAGAGCTTCTCCAAAATTGAATTCAGCCCTCGGGCTGAAAGAGGTTCTAAACCCCTGCTATACACACTTACCTGGGAGTAAATCACATTGAACTCAGTGGGGATTATTTCTGAGTAGACATGCAGAGGATTGTGCTGTACAAAACTGAACCTAGGGCAGGACAATGCAAACAAAGGAGCAAGATTAGGTTATGCTGATAGGGGCAAACTGTTCTCAGTGGCTCCCACTGAGTGCTGTGGGACAAAGTAAATGGGGTACAATCTGTGACACAGCCCAACACCCCTACAGACCTTCCTGCCACAGGGTCACTCTCCTATCCATGCTGATGATGGACTTTTTGCTAAATTAAAGTGAAAGCGAAATCAGCCCTACTGCCTTTTGAAGATGGGGTCTCAGTCATTACTAGAGACTATGAAAATTGCATAGGGATTGTTTATTTCAAGTGCTAGCATCATTTAGTGGTTGGGGTATAGCTTTTAATAGCTTTACTGTAAAAATGGATTTCAAAACAAGTTGTTTTCATGTTCTCCAAATCACGGTGTTTAAAAACTGCAAACGTAAGTAAAGGTTAGCTCTTGGCATCAGCTGGCATTTATTAAAATGAGTAGGTCAATCAAATTGTTAAGCTGTGTAAGCATCTTAGAGATATGCAGATTCAGAATGAAGTACAAATTTGGCAGTGATGGAAGATAAAATGGCAAGTACATTTGCTAAGGATTTACTGTTGGATTCTTGATATTAAAGGGCAATATAACCACAGTCCACGAGCGTGCATTTATCTTTAATTATTGAGTGAGCCAAGATGATATATTACTAGTCAGTTTGTTATCAACTGCTCTGATCTGAAGAGCTAACAGTTATCCCTGAATCATTTTAGAATTAGGAGAGGAACCAAAGTCCTGTGTCCCCCGCCCCCCTCCTCCTAGATCACATACCACAGAGATAAATTCTGAAGGATAGATTGCTGAAAGCAGCTGTAAAAGCTATTTTATAACTATGTTTACTTAGAGGCACTTTTGATTACAGTTATATTATTTATTGATTTATTTGTTACATTTATATCCCATCTTTTCCTCTAAGGAGCCTGAGGAAGCATACATAATCCTCCTCCTTTTCATTTTATCTTCACAACAACCCTGTGAGGTAGGTTAGACTGAGAGTCACTGACCCAGTGAGTGCCATGGCTGAGTGGGGACTTGAACCCGGGTCTCTCCAGTTCCAGTCCAACACTCTAACCACTACAGATCCGGGTTCTAGTCCCCGCTAGGCCATGAAACTCACTGGGTGACTTTGGGCCAGTCACTGACTCTCAGCCTAACCTACCTCACAGGGTTGTTGTGAGGATAAAATGGAGAGGAGGATTATGTAAGCCGCCTTGGGTTTCTTACAGGAAAAAAGGGGGTATAAATAAATAAATAATTAAATACACCACACTGGCTTGCATAAAGCATATTCCTGACCTGCTCCCCCAAAAACCACAGCCCAAGAAGTTAGAAGACTGTGTGCTTGTACATCAGGAAAATAAGGAGCCTGATCAGTTTAAGATGGAAGTACACATTATTAGCTGGAGATCTTTGAAATCAAATTGCTTTACTGGCTGAATGATTGTGACTCCTGAAGACGACAGCAGAAATTTCTAACTGTCCTCAGCAAATGTTGCTGTTATGTATGCCAAGGGGTGCTGTGGGTCAAAGCTAGCACTTTTTGACCTGGGGCGGGCGGCTGACAGGACACAGTACTAGATGGATAGTGATCTGGCCACTACTGCAGGGGTAAGTAATGTGGTGCCCATGGGCATCAATGTGCCCCCAGACACCTTCCTTGGTGCCCACCAAGATACCCTATTCCTCCCAATTTTTATTTAACAAATATTTTTATATTTTCTTACTGGCAGCTGGGATTGTTTCAAAGTGAAGTGGGAGCTTCTAGCGGCTGCCATCTTAATTTCCCATGGATGCCTCTGAGCAGGGCACTTGTCCTTTGTGACTGGCTGCCATGGTTAGGCATAGCTATTTTATGGTTGTGCCCAGGTCAGTTTCTCAGATTTCCAATTGTGCCCACGAACCCAAAAGGTTGCTTTCCCCTGCACTACAGGGTAGCTTCATATGTTCTTATCTTCTGTACGGCTGACCCACAAGTGTGCAAAAGGTGACTTCCCCCAACCCATAATGCTTACTGAACAAATAGCTCCATATAATTCATGCAAGAAGGCTTGACCACTTGAATACTGCATACAAACTGTGAGGAAGAAAAGGTAAAAGAGTGGATTTAGACTTTGTTTAATATACTCCCATGAATGTTCAATGAAATCAATTGCAAAGTAAGGAAAAGGTCAAAAGAAACTTCTAAAGGTTTCAAATTATATGAGAGTTTATAAAACACACACTCTTGGCTTTCACAAATCCAGTTTTGTTTCAGGCAAATTAACTACTGACAGGCTTCTAATTCCTGAATATAGACTGATGCCGCAATAGATTAGGTGGTACCAAGCACGTAGAAAAATGGGAATTCCCAGTGAGTTTTTATTTATTTATTTATTTATTTGCAGGTTCTTTTAAACCGTCCAAAACCCAAAGTTCTCTGGGTGGTGTACAATACATTTAAAAAGATGACATTATTTAAAATTCTGCTAAGTGTACTTGTAGATTAGTTAATTCCATTCTCTTTGCCACTCAAGAAATATCATTTGAAGAGGGGGTTGTACCTGTATCATAGAGCACATGTTTCATATATATGATGCTATGGGTTCCTTTGAAGCCCCCTTGCATCTTCCCTCGATGTCCTAAGGCTGTTCCATTATATAAAATCACAATTTATGTTAGAAATTTTATATGCTGTATTGAAATGCTATTCAGATTCCTTGGGGACACTCAGTATAGTATTATTAAGGTTGAAGACCCTTTAATCCTAAAGCAAGGGTGGTCAGAGGGTAGATTTTTGGACGTCAGTTCCCAGAAGCCCCTGCCAGCATGGCCAATGGTCAGGAATGCTGGGAGTTAAAAGTCCAGAACATCTGGAAATCTACTTTCTGCCCACCGCTGTCCTAAATAATATATGCTATGAAGCTGAGAAGGGTTGCCATACTCATTTATAGCTGAAGCAATATGGAAATTAAAAAACTTGTAGAATTGCCCAGATAAAGGGTCTAGCAAACTGATTTCTGCCATTGCCCAGTCTCATGCCATGTTTCATGAAAAAGTGTTTTGGAAGCAGGTCAGGCATGTGGCAATTTCTTCATTACCTTGGCAACATGGTTGCAACTTTCCTGTGGTTAGCTTCCACACAGTATCAGTAATAGCATGGTCAAGGTTACTGTGATCGAGCAAACGGCTCAAATGTGAGTGGTCATACCCAAATCTAGATTTTGATGTTCTCCAGCCTCTGAGATCAATAGCTTGAGCTGAAGCCTAAAGTGCAGAAGGTGGTTTAGTCTAAGGGTGGGGGACCTCTTCTAGCCTGAGGGCCTAAAGGGTAGATATTTTAATATTTGCTTTCTTTCTGATCACATTGTTTTCTAACATCCAAACCATTTAGGAAGCTTCCTATTGATGTGGTGCATGGCTGAACTGTAGACTGATTTTTATTTTTATGCGAATAAATTCTAACCTGTTACCTCAAGTTTACCCCATTTTCTTAACTTTACAGAATCCTAACCTGCTAGATTGTTGTTGTTGTTATAATTATTTAGTTCATTTCTACACTACCCAATAGTTAAAGCTCTCTGGGTGGTTTATAACAAATTAGTTATTTCCTCACTAGCAAATGAGCACAAAGGGATCAGATTTTCTTTGGTCTGATCTAGCAGGTTTAGTCAAATTAGGGTAGAACCACCCAGTTATGCTCTAGAAATGGTTCGGCAGACTTGGTTTTTCATTCATATCTGTGCCAAAAGTTCTCCCCCCCCCCCCACTGCTCTTCCAAAATATACAAGCATTAGCATTGCCTTTGAGCATAAGATTCCAGAATGTTCAGGCAGTGGGTTTAGCAACTCTAGAAACATCTGGAAGAGAATATGCTTCACTGTACATATTGAGGAGCCACTTAGTGCGTCAACATAGATCTACTTTTTACAACAATCGTACACAATTTCATCAAAGCATCATTTTTACACTATTTGTGAACTTATACATAGTGATCATTTTCAGATATTGGGACATGTGGTACAGCACATGTGCCACATGTGCAGCCAATAATGTGCCTTTTCTGAGCATAGCAGAATACACAGTGACATATATGAAGATGATATGACTACAGTTCACTAAGATAGCTTTGAACAATCAGACAACTGTATTTTTTAGAAAAAAATTAAATACAGCCATGTACAAATAATATTTATTTATTAGGTGCAAATAATACTGCACATATAGTAGTGCACAGATTAAGAGAAAGCAAGTAGAAATTTGGACAGAAATTGTTAAAAAGTGATATTCATTTTCAATTTAACAAACATCTGTGCTGAAAATTATTTCAGGTTATTGAACTTAATCGCTGAAGCATTATCGCTAATAGGAACACAGCACAGTGTATGGAAAGTCAACCTTCTTGCACTTGCAGTGCTTCTGATTTTTCTGCATGTTCAGCATGTGTATTAAGTCAAACATTTCTAAAAATTACAAATGTATGATTGTTCAAAGCTATCCTGTTGTTTTTTATGAGTTTATGAACTGTAGTTACATCATCTTGTTTCATACATAAGTCACTGTGTGTTCTGCCATGCTCAGTGGGGCTGCAGATGTGCAGTCTCACATGCCTCAATGTCTGAAGATGACCAATATGTTTTGGTCCACAAATGATGCAAATTTGGCGATTTTATGAAAAAGTGCACAATTGGTTGGCTATGCCGCTGCACTGTCTTTTGTTGATGTGGTATAATGATATTTTCATGCTATGGTCAATATATCAGGTTTCACTTCAGCACAACCACAGCAACATTTACTGCACTGCAGAAGCCCTCACAGAACAGCAATGGATTCAAGTACGTAATTATTTCTTGTGTTCCAAAGCAATGGTGCCTCTGGAAGAATGTATCTGTGTGTCCACAAAGGATTGAAATGTGTTTCTTGGTACAGAAAGCTGAGATTCTTAGGAGTCTAAATTGTGCTCAAATTCCTCATGAAATTCTACTTACCATTCAAATGTATTGTGCACATTTCCCCCTTTGCAAGCATTGTTGAATGCTTCTTTTTCTTTCAAAGTCTATAAAAAGTGTAACATATAAACAACAGGCTCAGCCTACTTATCTGTTCCACATGTTTATCTATCATTAACATTAGGGACAGAGAAATGGCTACCTGAATGCCATTAGTACTAAGGACTTTGGGATGTCAGAAAAGAAGACGGATAAGGTGCTGAGTTGTAGAAAAGTCTATTTTTAAACAGCTACATCTATGATAGAATGACAGGACTGGTAAAGATTGGTTTCTTTGTGAATTCTGTCATATTATGGCCGATTTACATTCAGCCACTTATTTGCACATTAAACAGCTTGAGTAGTAGCTTGGTCATGTGAGCAGTCTAATGTATGAGGAGAGAACCTGCGCAATAATATGGCAGCAACTTCTGTGAATAGAAAAGTACATTCTCAAATTCCCACACATACCCCTATCCTAGAGGATTCTGGACAGATCTAAAAAGTTGGGCACCTCTGTCAAATACTCTTATCCTTGTGGCCTAGGGCAGTAGTCTTTTCTGAACTGGATCCCATCTTTAATTCCAATCCTGCAACATAGGAGTTGATTTCAGCTTTTTACTTTATAAATCTCTCTCCATCTCTTCCTCTCTCACTTTATCCTTCTCTTTAACAAACTTTAAACTGCAAAAGAAAAGGGTGTCCTGACCCATCAGTTGATGCATGGCCAAGAGGGAATCTTGCTCCCACTCTCTAGCTGAGAAGGCACGGTTTCCCATTTTGCTTGACAGTGGCGTGTATAACACAGAAGCTTTGATGCCTTTTTAATCCATCAGAATGTGATCCACTAAGTGTCATGGCCTTGCCTGCTTTGTATCCGTAGTCTGATTTTTCCACTGTGGAAGGAAGAATATCTGTGGTGAAATATATGTGTGTTATGTCAGAGTTCAAAACCTGTGTGGAGTTTTCATGAATGAATGGGAGCTGTGACATTTCTGCAATTGTGCTGTTTATTCTTCTGATGCTGATGCTTTTACCTGTGCCCCTGCAGATATATTTTTATTATGTGCTTTATTATATTTTAAATTATCTATAGTACAAACAGCCTTGACTATCCTCTATGGACAGAAAAGCAGTATATAATAAATTTATTTTCAACAAGAATTGTGAAGGAGAATGTCCCATTGGCATAGTTGAAGGGTATCAATTTGTGATGTTATTAAACAATGTTAGGGCTGTTTAGATTAACACCCTCCCACCTAAATGGGGGAAGTGAGATTGTGCCTGCAAGCCACCCTCCAGTGCTGACACACTTATTGGAGTTTCATAGATTTCATAGATCATAGAGTTGGAAGGAGCCTACAAGGCTGTCGAGTCCAACCCCCTGCTCAATGCACGAAACTAGAGGACGGGTCTCTCATCCAAGTAATAACCAGGCCTGACCCTACTTAGTTTTCCACGCTCAGACAAGCTGAGCCAGCATTCCCTTTCTCTCTCTCCTTCAGCTGGCAGACACAAAGATCTTCTAACTAAAGTTTTATTATGGTAATGGAATCTACCAAGACTGGCTTTAAATTACAAATTAAGCGCATTGCAGAAACCAGTAAGAAAAGAAACAAGCATAGTTAGAATTCTAACTGATCAAACCATTAAGGAAGTGTGACTTCAGTGGTAAGAAGTTGATTCCAAACTGAGGGCTTCTCCTCCCTCCCAAACTCAAATTACTAACACCCCGCCTTTAAGGCAGATCTTCTTGCTTTAGGGCCAACTGCTTGACACTTTTTAGTTGGTCCGCCCTCTTTAACTGACATCTGACCCTGGGATTAGTTATGTCTGTTCTGGCCACCTCCTCATTAACAGGCTCACTGTGGCTTCCCATGGTATCTGAAGCTAGTTAACTCTCTGCTGCTTCTTGGCTTATCTCTTGAGTCAACTGGCCTGGGCATTTCAGCTGGGAATTCCACCCCCTCTTCCTCATCTGACTCAGAATTTGTTATCGCATCCTTTGAAGGCTCTTCTGCAGCAACAATGGGCCCAATCCCTACAATTGGCAAGGTCGCCTGTATGTGTGTGTGTATGGTACCTATGCCTATTTGTCAGCTATACCTTGGTATACCAAACTGCTTGCAGATCTACATCTATCTTGTACACAGACTAGTGAATATAAACACATCTCCACATCTTATTATTTTACCCGTGGACATGAATTTTAGGAGCATTCCTGTACTTGGAGAAGGCCCCTTATGCCAGCTGTAGTCATATGCACAGTTACTTGGAAATAATTTCCACTAGAAATGAATGAGAACTACTTTCTAGAGAATGTGGTTATTGTTAATTTAGGATGTATGCTACATGTTTTAAACCTTGTTTATTAAGCAATGATCCGTGTCTCATTGCACACTTCTACATTTCATTAAATCTGAGGCAAAATTTCCCCATGGAACAATATTGTTAATATTCCCGTTGGCTTTGCAAATGCGCAGAAAGGCCCCAAGGTCAGAGTTTCCTTTGGAAAGGTTAATTAAGTCTGAAAGAAAGATATTATGTGGTAATTAAATAGTAATGAGTAAGGAGCCAGGTATGAATGCGGTGTGTGACATGGTACCAAACAGCAAAGCTGAAAATACCTACAAATTTAGTACTTTATTACCTTTTCTATTATAAAATTACCCCTGGGTGTCCAGAGTAATTTTTATTCTTTCTCAACTTGCGTCTGACAGAAAGGGAATTGAGTGGTCAGCACTCTGCCATACATATATGAAATCATAATACATCTCTAGAGGAGTTCAAGGAACTTTAATATCATTCCTGACATATTTAAGAGAACTTTCATCAAAATTGCCATGGCTCTCAAGCTGGGTAGTGCCTCATTCCAAATCATGCTGGAATGTGCTACTTAAATGCAAGTGCATCCAGGAGAGATGCCTTGCGATTTCACCTTGTAAAAAATTTCACACAAAATTACAGCATCACATTTACTGCCCTTCTTAAGAGTCTCCACAGTATTTCCTTCATAGACCCTGATGCTTTGGGATCTAATATTTCAGCATTTTGTGAATATATCTGGCACAAGCTTAGCAAAGAGAAAATGGTTAATCTAATGTGGGTTTTCTTTTTCCCAAATCAAGGGTGTAAATCAGCACTGAATTGGCTCACTGCCTAGTGCCCAGAAACCATATTTCATTCTGTCTGGAACTGTTGAAGTCTCAATGATCTCAATGAAGTCTCATTAGCATATTTGAAACATAGTACATAGCTCAAAAAACTTCCATTAAGACTTAATGATTAAGTAGTAGCTTTAGCTTTTACATTTTTCCACTGGTCAAAGTTTGTCCTTATATTTACGTTAGAATTGGTTTCAAATCTACAATATTAAGGGTACTTTTAAATACATCAACATAGGATAGTTCTTCGAATGAATCAGTCCATTTGAGCAGTAGATTCCACATGGGACACCATATTCCTATCCCTAATCTCTTTGTATGTCATTTTAAAACAAGCTCCAGTCCACAGCAAGGGGAGGGATACACTTGAATTTTTAAATTATTATTAGTATTAGAATTAACCTTGGTTCTGAAAATGCCTGCACTTCAGTTCATGCATTCTAACAGGGGATACTGAAATAACAAGAACAACACAAGTCCTCCTTACCCATCTAGAATTTTCATATTATTCGATGACAACATACACACAATACTTTTCAGTAGAGACAGACACACAACGCATCTGTCATCACGCAGTGGTCTTGCATGTGTGAATCAGGCTGTTGAAGTGGATGGGGCAGCTGCAGCTTTTGTGAACCCCTGTGTTCTTACACAGAATGGAGCTGCTATTCTGAGGAATCTGCACTCGAATTTGGGGCTTTTTAGTTAGCAATTTTTCATTATTAAATATTTTACTAATTATTCCATAGGTGGAAATTGGAGTCAGCAATCAGGAGTGCAAAGGATGGAGCCAACCCTTTTGAAGGGATAGCCCCCTTTCTCTACACTTAATACAAAGGAAAATATGAGGCTCTGAGTAGCTTTGCTAGAGGAATATATTGTGCATAGTGGAGCGAGTTGTTATTACATATTCCACTTTTGTTATTTTCACAGTTTAGAGGAACATCTGTATCATTAAGTCCTAAGATGTGATCAGACACACAAAAACAAAATTTATTCAGTTTATCCATGGAATAAACTCTCTATAATAGTACTTTGTGTAAAACTTTATTTTTAATGCTTTGATATGAAGCAAAGTGTTTTTAAATATATATATATTTTTAAAAATACACGACCTTGTAAACTCAAGCTGACAAAAAGTGGTATATGGTATTTTTAGAAATAACTAATTCTCCTAACTATCTGCTATAGACGCTGTTTCAGTGTCAAAGATTCGGGCACTCCACATCTTCAAGACTGGATGGACTCTTTAACCAAGGGTGTTGAACCTCTTTCAGAAGCTCTCAGGGGCTGCGTCCCAGGGGCGGGCAATATTAAAGGCAAAAGGGGACAGGGACAAAGGCAAAAGGGGTGAGACTGAAATACTAGCATATTTTAGCTTAAAGCTATTACTGCCAGTAACTAAGTCTTCAGAAAGGTATTTCAACCTTTTAGATTGGGGTGGCGGAAATCAGGCAAAAGACAGGAAACCACTAAATGAGCGGTGGTTGGGGGAAAGGGTTGGGGTCAGGGAAAGGGGGCATGGCCATCTGGGGAACCCTGGAGGGCCAGATTGAGGCCCCAGGAGGGCTGGATTGGGAGCCCCGGGCATGAGGGTTCAACACTCCTGCTTTAACCACTGCATTCAATGGGGACTTATTTCTGAATAAACATGCATAGGATCAGGCTTCAAGAAGCTTAGAATTCAACTCCTTAATCAAAGGGACATGGAGACCCTTTATCAAAGGGACAAAAAGATCATGCGCGCGCACACACACACACACACGTGTGTGTACCATGTGGTTGGTATTTTAAAATTTTCAGTGTAGCCGTTCCTATTACAAGGAGACTACCTGTCCATTTATAATCTCTGTTCAAAGTCAGTTGTTACTTGTGCTCTCCCACATCCTTGGATATCTAAGCATGGCAACCAAGAGGCTATGCTTAATTAGAAATGGCTGGTGCTTTTTCTTCTCCCCAGGCCTACTCCTATTGCATCAAAGGGACTAGAGTCATCCCCTACTACTCATCTTCCTTCCTCAGCATTTGCCAAAAACTGTGCCCAAGCCATCACTGTGCATGTTTATCACATGTGTCAAATTCCAGCACTAATCAACCATTTGTGAGTCAGCCCTTTGCCCAAGCCCTAATGTTTCCAGTTGTGAAGTGTGTAGAGGTTTAAAATCATATTGGGGAACACCTAAAGCAGGAGTTGGCAACTTACAGCCCTTGATAAGTTTTGGTCTATAACTTCCATCAGCCCTAGTCAGCACAGCCAATAGTGAGGGATGATGGGAGTTATAGTTTAAAACATCTGGATGGCCACAAGTTGCCCACCCCTGACCTAAAGGGTCTGATACCGATACGGTTCTTTGGCTTTATGTTTGACACTCCCACTTTATATAGTAATTGTTACTGGGACACGAAGAGCGGTTTCTAGAATTAAAAAGAATAAAAGATAACATATAATTGCAGTATTTAATATTCAAAAATCTTAATTAGGTGTGTGTGTGTGTGTGTTTTTAAAGAATCAACACATTTTAGAACTTTTGATCAAAATACTGGTAGTTTAATTGATTCGAACAATATCAATTGACACACGGATAAATGTTGCTGTAGTGGTCAGTGTTATGTAAGCACTGCATTGGTAAAGCAAACTAATACTGCATGCCAGCCAAGTGCCCAATGTGGTTTCCTTTTACTACATTCATCCCTGAGGTAAGAAGCTACAACAGAAGCTTTGCATTGACAAAGCTGTGCTGTGAGGTTTTCTGAATACTGATATAACATCACAGAAACGTGGGCAACCTGTTAATAATAAATAGCAAGACAAGACCTGAACAGCAAGTACAACCTGCTAACAGTCAGAGATGTGCAACAGTGAGCAGGAACCAGGCAAAATATTCTACTTTGGAAAATGCCGAGACAGTGAACCTGTTTTATCATGTATAATCCATAACTTCATATTATGCGTGTAGGTCATACACCAATATCAAGGCTATAGAACTAGGAATGAAAAATAATAATAGCCTGGCTTCTTGGAAATTTTCATAATCTCATTTAGACTGAAAATTTGATGCAAGATTCCAAATGAGTGATTCTCCCTACCACAGAAAGAAGCAGCCTTGTTCTCAAATGTTGTAATAAATCACAGAATCACTCCACATGACATTGGTGCAACCCATTTCTCAATCACAAGTCTTCTAGTCAATAGCTAGACTGCATTTGGGAAACATTAAGGCTTAGTTTACACGTTACAGGAAATGAAACAATGGTCAGTGATTTTATGTAATCTATTCACCGCTCCATGAATAGGGAAAGAGAAGCTATTTCAGTACATGTCAGGCCTAGCCCCAGAGCCACAGTGGGCCCTATGGGTTTAGAGGCAGAATCTGATTCAGACTTAGAGCAGGATGACTGGGAACCCAGTTCAGTCATGGGAAGCTTGGGACCTGGGAGCTTAGCTCTGCCTAGCTTCTCATCTGATTGCAGGCCGAAGGAGGAGGATACTCCCTATCAGCCACAGCTGCAAGAGGCAGCCTTGAAGAAGGTCTCTGATTTACAGCCTGGGAATGTGAGAACCGTGCAGGAGGACTTCACAGGGGAGGGAGCTTGGGGGTGTCTCCCAGGTTTTGGCATCAACTGAAGAGGACAGAACAGAGAGAGCCACTCAGATGTAGTGATTGTTTGCAAGATCATTAGAAGGGGAGCTTTAGCAGCCCTTCCCCTGTATTTAAGCCAGTGCTCAGGCTGAAGAGCCTTTGCTGAGAACAATGTCTTCCTAATTGCTCAGACTACTTTCTCACCTGGATTTCTGTTTAAGAAATGCAACAAAACAAAAAAAGTAATATAAATAGATTTGAATATATCAATTTGCATGTGTTATGTATATATATGGCTTTCTAAGAATTATACATAAACTTCAACAAAAGCAGACCAAATATCCATATAAATATCCATTTGCAAGTGTCATCTATATGCCACTTGTTCAGATGTTGAAAACATTAGGTCCTCCATCCATTGCATTATAGGAAGTGAGCGTTTTATCCTTCCAATGTTGTAGTATCAGTCTTTTAGCTGTCAAAAGGTTGTGGAGAATCTATTTGTGCTGACCATGCATTAACTTGCAGGAAGGAGGCAGATAATTGAAGAGGACATGTACATCAGTACACATTAAAGAGCAGGGCTTTTTTTCTGGTGGAACTCACCGGAACTGAGTTCCAGCACCTTTTCTTCTGTTAATTGCATTACAATTTAATCGCCATCTACTCCCGAGGAAATGTAATCCAAGAGTTCCGGTACCCTTTTCTCCAGAAAAAAAGCACTGTTAAAGGGTGTTCCAATACAAGGTTTATCTGTATAATAACCCCCTCCCCAAAAGAGGCAACTATTGGGCATTGCCAAAACTTATGGTTAAAAGAAGCATTAGATTTATACCAAAAGCAGTTACCTGTCTTAGATAAACACTTATTAAAGAGACATTGTGGCATCCAATAAAAAAGATGGGACAAGAGTTTTCGCTGAATAAGGTGTAACCTGAGATCCATAGATGCTTCAGATACAGATGCTAAAGCAGCATTCCATTGATTAGGCAAAATGGGACAGTCCAGTTCCCTATTCCATTCCTGCTTAAGATCCTGCGTATCATATTTATTCACCAATAATAAGTATTTATAAACATGGATCGTGGGTCTATATGACTGATCAGCCTCAATAAGTGCTTCCAGTAGTGAGGGAGACTGAAGCTGTAAAAGTGACAGGACCAAATCTAGATTCTAACAAATGTTGCAATGTGAGTACTGTGATCCAGCTGTAGCAGGCAAATTGCATTTGGCAAGCAAAGCCAAGAATGACAAAAACTCATAGTCAGCACCCACCAATTGATCCAAGGTAAAACTCAACTTATCCATCTAAGTCCACCACAAAAACATTTTCTTGCCAATTTTTAAATCTGGGTTTCCCCATAGGGTCAATTTAGCATGCGAAAATGGATGAAAATGTAATTGATGTGACATTATATGCCACATGTCTCTAACAGCTGTAACTGTGGGAGGAACCCTATCCACTTTAATGTGCCGAGAACCTAATGTCATCAATTTAGAGAGAGGAACCAGACAAGCAGATTCCAAAACCTGACTATGATGAAAGGGTTAACATCTAGCGTTGCCAGGCAGAGTGGTCGCACCCAGCAACCTATCGGGGCTCGCCTGTAGAAAGTTCTCATGGGAGTGGGAGCTCTGTATATATGTGCCTGTGTGTGAGAGAGGAGTTAGAGTTAGTTAGGGAGATGTGAGTTGGAGGGAAGTGAGTTGGGGGATTCTAGTCAGTCAGTCAGATAAGAGTCATAAAGTTAATTCAACATAAACTATTGCCTTTATGGAAAAGAGATTGTTCCTCTTTGAAGAACTGTTTTACTTTAGAAAATAAAGAACTATTTGTTGGGTTACTGAAGAGACTGATTTATAACTGTTACTATCCTGAAGCTCACCCCTAATCACTTGGTACAGCTGCTAAGAGCAAGATAAACAATATCTACCCAGTGTAAACACAATAACCAGCAATGGTATTTTAACAGAGTTTATCTCCCACAGACAGATTGTCCGCTCGGGTTTGTCTGGGAGTGAGTGAAGACTTGTGACAGAGTTGGAACAGTGTTAGTTTAAAATAGGGTGAACTAATACCCTGGAGCTACCATATCTCAGCCACTGGGTTAGTGAAGAAAGTGAACTGACAGCCAGGTGGTAGTGAGAGAAATAAAAGTAAATAACCGGCCACGTTATCATCACACCGACCAAGGTGAAAAATCTGATCCAAGTGGAAAAGACCAATGTTTAGTACAAGTCAACAATAGGCCCAATGATATAAAGCCAGATCCGAAAAGCCAAACCCACCTTCTTTAATTGGAAGTTGCATCCTTCTTTCCTGGACTTATCAGGAATCTTGAACTCTAGTCTGCCTTGAATCTTGTATCGTTAAGACTCTGACTTGCAATTTATTGCTGGGACTCGGACTCTTGAACAAAGCAATGTGCTCATAGGCTCTGCCTAGGCTATTTGATTTATTCAGGATTATAAACGCTGACGCTCTGCCACAAGCTCTGGAAAACTGATCTGTGTAACCTGATCTACTGCAATGAAGAGCTTCATTGTGATCTGTGTCCATTTGCCAGAGAGTGTCAGAAAGCCAAGCCTGACACTTGGCTTCTCTACATGAGACAGAAACAGGAGGAGATAAGCATCCAAATGCAACGGAAAAAAGGAGAGAACTAGGTTCTCAGGATGCAAAAATCTTTATTAAAGGAGCCCGACGCGTTTCGGCCTGTGTATTTTTCAAGGCCTTCCTCAAGGGGTTGTAAAAGAGTCTGCAGATTACTTCAACAACTGATGTATTTCACTGTTTCAGTGGCTACACTGAAAAATACACAGGCCGAAACGCGTCGGGCTCCTTTAATAAAGATTTTTGCATCCTGAGAACCTAGTTCTCTCCTTTTTTCCGTTTCTCTACATGAGGCCTTTGACCCACCATTTTACCAAGACTTCTGCTTCCAGATTCTTTGTGGGATTAAGATCGGGTCCTTTACACGTGATTGGTTTTTTCCTGGGGTTTTTCTTTCTCTGCCTTTCTATATGTTCCATTACACAACCACAAGGTGGCACTGCAGTATAGCAGAATTGGGCAAATATACAAGGGCCTAATTCTAGTTAATTCTGCCATTTCCAAATAATAACACAGTTTCCTCGATCTAAAAAAAGCCACGGAAATGGTTGCAAAGAACGGGAGAGGCCCTGGAGCATGACGATGTCATGGAAACCACCTGCAAACTACCATGAGTGAGGAATCACAAACGCACAATAAATGCCTCATGTAGGGAAGCCTGATATGTGGCTTGGCATTTTATAGTAACTTATAGAGTAATGCAAAGTAAGGAACCATTGGGTACTGTAGCAAATTGAATCAGTAAGGGCCAATTCACACAGGGCTGATATATAAATGCAGAGAAACTGAATGTAGACTTAATCTCTCTCTATATAAAAGTGAGACCCGTGACTCACTGATTCATCAATTTATCTCCTATTTCCCTTTAAACTAGAAAGCTGAAATTTGGCAAGGTTGTTGCTTATAGATCACTAATAAAAGCTATGTTGTGAAAACTTTCTTAAACCTTCATCCTGTATCTTGGCATGCCTTTCTTACCCCAGGCTCACATTCTATGGTGTAATTTACACTACAATCCTGTCCTGGTAGGACTTTGCCTAAAACAGGGTAGTAAACAATATTACCAAATTTCAGCCACCTACCTTTTACAGAAAAGCAGATGACCACCTCCTTCAAAAAGAAAAGAAATCCATTGAGGGGAAGCATTGTTATGAGGATTTAGTCTTATAGGCCTCAGGCTTTTCAACTGCTAATTGACTCCTAATAGCTATGACTAGGCCTCGCCTTTCTTACATAGATTTCCTACATTTACATTACTGAAGGAAATATTACCGTAAGTCTGAACTTATTTTAAGTATATGAAACCTGAAATCCATTCTTATTCTGATCCTAACAGCCTGAGGGAAACATTCAGTCAGAAAAAAGCCTTTCATATGCACAATTTCCCTTGCCTGAGGCACTTTTCTCTGAGGTGACTTTGGCATTCCAGATTCAACATACGTGAAGTTGTATGTTGTATGTTTCCAAAAGATGAAGGTTAAAAAACCCTTAAAGGGGGAAAGGTTTTTTTTTTAAGTACTCAGCGTACAGGGTAGAAAGTAATCAGTTTTTTAATCCATTCGAAGAATGGGTCCTTCAGCTAGTATACAAATAATTCTAGAGTGGAAATATTCAAAACCTCTGGAGTTCTCCGCATATCCTAATATCAGTCACAGCAGAACCACTGTGTTTCAGAGCCAAATGATCTTGCACTTCTTGGGAACCTCTTTTTGGCTGATTTTTTTGCTTATGGATTGAATTATCTTCAGATGCTTGATTTTATGTTTCATATTCATTGTGGCAACTTCCATTCCTCATCCCAGGTGTCATTTGGCACAGCTGGACGGCTTATTGAAAATAGGGAACTCTTCTGTTAATACTACAAGACATCCAGGTGAACTTGGTTCTCATGCCGCCAATACCTTTAGCAATTTCTGTCTCTGGAATTGATTAGTTGTTGCACGCTGTGCAGTAACCACAGACACTTTTGAAATGTTAATATACCAGAGTAATACTACTGTGTTTCAGCAAAGCAGACTAAAATTTGTTTAAATACAACCTCTAGCTTCCTACTCATTTATCACATGTCAGCCATACACTGGCTCAGTTTGCACATAACAACAACCCATGGGTTGTTTAAAACATGGGTTGCTGGGGCTGCGAGGGAGGGAATGAGCGTGCTAACTCCCACACACTCACCACTTCCATTTTGAAGCAGCTGTAATCAACAACCCAGCGATAGATTGTTTGATGTGATGTCTAAACCCAGAACTTTGTGTTGTTTAGGGTTAAACAACCCAGAGTTTAACCCAACAATCACTTATGGTTTATTGTTGAATTAAAACTCTGGCTTGTTCATCCCTCAAAAACCCAGAGTTCCAGGTTTGGATGTCACATCAACCCAGAGTTCCAGGGTTGTTGATTAAAGTTGATTGAAGGCGGAAGCAATGAGTGGGGAAAGCAGTATGCTTGTTCCCTTGCTTGCAGCCTCACCATTTCATGGGTTAAGCAACCCATGAATTGGTGTTACATGTGAAACAGGTCAGTATGTACACTTCAGACTATCAGCAATTCTGCTTCTTACTTCTTGTCTTTATACAGTCACACACATCTGTGAAGCTCAGTTCCTAGCAACTGCAACAGCCATATCCACTCTCTCTCTCCATTTCCTCCTTATTGCTTTTGTTGTTTCTAAAAAGGGTGGTTTCAGAGGCCAATTCAGATGTTACATTTTGGAAATCTTTTTGGAAACCGCCCTGGGAATATAACTGAAGGGTGGTATAAAGATACTAACATTAATTAAATAGATAAAATATAAATTGCACAACTGCAGTGTTTAGTTGGTTATTAAGAAATATTTTCATTGGATTAAATAGGTACCGCTAATTAATTTGGGCAGTTGATTTATTTTTATTCCTATTTTTTCAAAAATACAAGTGATAACCCTGCTCTTCCCCCACCACTGGCCTGTCACTTGACACTCAGAACTTGAGTAATGGAAAGTGAGGGCGTGCTAGAAATTTGTGCTGGCTAAAAAGACCAGCAGCAGCAGCAGCGGTGGGTTGATGGGCATGTCACCACCCCCAGCTCCCAAATGACCTTGTTGTACTCTGCAAATGTTAGGGGCGGGATTATTTTGAAATCCTAGTTGTAGCATGTCAGGTAAATGTTGCTGCACTTATTTCCTATTATTTCTACCTTAGTAATGGTTTGTTAATGTGTTTTTTTTATTATTGTTTTTCAGACCTGTCGTTTTATTGATATGCACATGAGCAGCACGTTCCTATGCATGGCTACTCAGATGTAAGTCCCACTGTGTTCAGTGGGGCTTACTCCCAGGTAAGTGTGCACAGGATTGCTGTTGATTAATCAATTAAAGGTACAATCCTATGCATGTTTAGACAGAAAAAAAGGTCTACAAGTCCCAGCATGCCCTAGCCTTTTTTCTGTCTAAATGTGCATAGGATGGCACCCTAAAAATCATATGATTAATCAACTGAAGCTACAATCCTATAGACATTTTCCCAGGAGTAAGCCCAATTGAATTCAGTGGGACTTACATCTGAGTAGCCATGCATAGGAATGTGCTGCTCATGTGCATATCAATAAAACGACAGGTCTGAGTAGACAGGCACAGGATTGCACTTTAAGATTTCTTTATTTGGATGACAGCTTTACATTTTTGGCAGATGCAAAGTTGCTCCCATGTAGATGTATGGTGGTAAGCCACAGCCAAATTGGCTCCCCATCCAGCACCCATAACTGTATGATACGCACAGTTGAAAACACGTTTTGCGGGCACCCCGATTACAATTTACTTGTACACAGAAGTAAAACCAACCAGAAGGTCAACTTCATCATGTGTGAAGCAGCCCTCACAACTGCTGATGAGCTCTTTCTTTGGCTTGAAAAAGAAGGAAAAAAACACTGTATGAATTCTGCTGGGTGGGGGAGCAGAAAAGCAGCAGGTATAAAACCGAACTCTGAGGAACGACAGAGCCAAAATCAATTCGGGAAGGGAGTTTTCCTTACATTGCCTAACCTATTGCAAAGAGGGAACCTGAAGCTGCAGCTGCCTGTTGTTTTTTAACCAACCATAAGGGATTTTGATAGCTGTATTTATTAAAAATAGAGTATCAACACAGACAGTTATTTTTTCTTTCACAATTTCTTGTCTTCAGGATAGACATTTATTTATCCCATATGGGTTTATTTTTTGTAAAAACTACTGTAATTTTAAGTTACCACTTTACTGTAAGCTGCCGCTCCCATTAAATTGACTTATGAGAGGACTTCAAGAAAGGAACTCTGTGGGCGTTGATGAAGCTTTCCTCTAGAATAGTGGTTTTCACATTTTGTTCTGGAGAACCCTACAGTCCCTCTGCTCTAGGGTATTTCTCCCTCAAACTGCTGCTTAGAATTCTTTCCCACTTTATCTATCTATTTGTGCTCCAGATACTCTAGACAGAATAATACATACTAAAGCAAGTATACATGGAAAGCATAATGGATGCAGAATCCACATGGAATAGGCCAGAATCTTAGGCATCGCTAGTCTAGATACTGAAAATTCATTTAATAGTCATGCTATCTTCTCAGTAAACCCTGGGAATGTCAAGAGGTGCTAGAAATATCTTTTCAGCACTTCTACATACTAGAGATGAATTTCCAAAATTCTTAGGGGGTGGGGCAGGAAATGTCAGTTCAAAGATGTAGATGTGTCCATTGTCTCGTTACAGATCAGAATTGACCGAGTTGGAGTTTTCAACAAGTGGAAACATTTCCAAGTTGTTTTTTTCCACTGGGGAATCAGCATTTTTCTTAAGCAGCATTGATGCATATTGATGTAGGCTACTAGTCAGGTGATAGATTGACACCAATCTCTGCATTTTGGGAGAGGTAGTAAGTAGCATACCTAAGCATCCTAAGGATCAAATCAATGGACCTTTGCCACAGCATAGTTCAGAATGCCTTTGATAAGGCAATTTACACAATTCTCAGTAAGCACAGACTCATCATCTTTAAGTAGAAGGGTAAGTGTCATTTAAGTTAATGGAAGCAGCATTTTTCATTAAACAAGGGTTAAGTTAGTATTTTAATGAGAAGGTAGCATGCTGAAGTGGGCTTGAGAGGGGAAACCCTATGTAATAATAATAGGATCTATAGGATCTATAGTCAAGTGTTAAACACATTTTATGTATATAAAATTGTATGAATTCTTTTCTGATCATGCTTCAATTTTTTTTAAACAAACAAAATACTCTTCAAGTAACAGTATGGTTCTGTCTGTGTGCACTCTCTGTGTGCACTCACTCACATCAAGGCAGTTTATATATGGGGTATGCCAGTGTACAACTAACAGCTACTGGGTTGTGTCTAGGATCTGCCTTCCATGAGAGAAAGAGCTCCACTCAGAGAAGGTCCCTCGGCCCGGTTATTGGGGATCCCCCTTCCCTATTACCACAGCTCACCCCATTCAGCAGGGTCCCCTGACTCTGTGCAGCATTTTCAGCGGGCTGGACGGGCTGCTGTGGGAAAGACGGGGCAGGGAAGTCCACTTCCTTCAGTGCAGTTGATCCAGTGTAAACCTGGATCCAACCCTCTTCCAACGACGGGTGGGTTCACACATGCAAGTTCCAGTAATCTGCTCCATGTGAATGATCATGTACATGAGTAGATAGCCTCACAGAGAAATATTAGTGCAAGCCAGGCAGCCATCTCTCCAGCCACAGCTGTACTTTTTTCAGACACTCCAAAAATGAGAGATTGTCTCCATATACCACCACCAGAATCACATGGACATTTCACCATATCCAGGAGATGTAAGGACATTTCGAGGAGACAAGTCATATACTTTAGTAGTCTACCCCTGATAAAAAACATTTTTCATTGAGGAGCACATCAGTCAGCCTGCCCACTGCATGTCACCCAAAGCCCTTGACTCCACCTCTTTGGGCATTCAGTAAACAAGACCCCACATGCCGTGCTGCTGGGAGCAAGAATCAACCCCGGGGAGGGACCGTAGCTCAGTGGCAGAGCAGCACCCGCTTTGCATGCAGAAAGTCCCAGGTTCAATCCCTGGCATCTCCAGGTAGGGCTAGGAAAGAATCCTGCCTGAAACCCTGGAGAGTCGCTACCAGTCAGTGCCGACAATACTGGGCTAGATGGACCAGTGGTCTGACTCAGTACTCATGAAGAAGCGTGGAGACTAGGAAGTGGGCAGCAAGGTGGATGATGATGATGGTGATGATGATGATGATGATTTATATTTATTTATCGCCCATCTGGCCGGCAACCGGCCACCCTGGGCGATGTACACAGAATAAAAACAATAAAATACATTTAAAACAATATAAAAATTTTAAAATCTTAACTCACCCCATATTCCTGCCTGAACAACCAGGTTTTTAATGAGCGACAGAAGCTGGGCGAAAGTCAGGATGGGGCTGGGCGAAATTCAGCAGGCTGGGTTGGATCCCTCCCTATGTTTCCCCTCAATTTCCACTCAGTTCACACATAGGGGCAGTTTTCATTACTTGCCACTGGCCCAAATTGGCAAGTGAGGGGAGAAGATAGGGAAGAGGAGACGGGTTCAGAGCGCTGGATTAAGCCTTTAGTCTTTAAGCTGCAATATATAGCATTTGATCCTTTGAGACTTGAACGTAGAAGGCTCTGCCACCTATAAAGCCTGCTTAAATCAGACTACATTCTTTACCTGATCACCGGGCTTTTGAACAATCTAAGTGTTAAGCATATTTGTAATTAATTAAGAAATTAACCTTCCAATTATTTTAATTTCCCTCTTTTGGGGGAATCTAACTAAGGCTCTGTATATCCAAATGGCCATTCATTGATCTTTCCCCTTCTGCCCCCAAAGACATGCAAGCCTGGGCATGGACTTTCCATTTTCATAATTTCCTGACTATCACCTCCCTAGTTAAACAATTCTGACTATGCTGTCAGAATGCTAACTACCAGGAAGGACTTTCTTATTATTATTTTTCAAAATAATATATCTTGATCACTGTATATCTTATCCTGAATTCAATAATTCTGCTAGTGGCTCACTACTGTGATCAATGGTTCTGTCATGTGCATTAAAGGAGTGCTCATATAGGTCTAAACATATGAAATTCGTGGCAGGGAAACCCCTAGGTGTTTTGGAATTAAAGGGGAAAGAGCAAAAGTTGACTGAACACATTTTTTAGACTCTTTAATACAGGCATGGTCCTTGATCAGGGTAAACCACAAGAAAGCCAGAAGCCCCTGGAAATGCATGATCATAATAAGTGGTATGTCCATGTGGAAACTACTTGTGGCTCCTTAAAATCCTGGGGCATTATTGGACATAACATAATCTGAGGCAGCAGGTTTATGTTGTTGTAGTCATAGTTCTCAGCAAGGTTTGAAGGTCCTGGATTTATTCAAGATTAAACTGCAAACAACAACAAAGCCGTACATTTTAAGAGAATTTGTTGTGTTTACCTTTTTCTATATATACTTCATAGTAACTATGGATGAAGACAGATGGAGCAGTAAGGCAGTAGTTTTGGTGGGTTCTACACACACACACTTGTGGCTTCACAATTTTACACAACAGACACACATTCCAGTGACAGAATGCAAGTTTAGCAAAGTAAACATGGACACAATGAAGCATCTATAGATCAGTGTTCTCCAACCTTGGGTCCCCAGATGTTTTTGGCCTACAACTTCCAGCACGCTGGGAGTTGTAGGCCAAAAACATCTGGGGACCCAAGGTTGGAGAACACTGATCTATAGTGAAACATCTGATCCCAGGTTGAAAACATGGCCAAATGCAGGGCTCAGAGGATGGGAAGGAATTAATCCTCCCACGCCTCTCATTCAGTGGCACAACAGTCTTGGAATAAGCTGAGCTAGTTCCTGGGTCATTTATTTTTTGGTCAGTGTGTGTGTGTGTGTGTGTTGCCCATCGCAACACAGAATAAGATCTGAAGTAACTCATTCAGAACTTTCACATGGTACAACTCCAATTGTACTATATCACTTCAGATTTTAGGTGAGGCATTGCAAATACTCTCCTATACCAAAATCTCCCTGTACATAGTAAAGTAGCACATCATAGGAAAGGCTGGGCTACAACCCTTTTTCCTGACATGCTAGCTTCGTGGAGAGGAAGTCTTTGACAAGAGGGAGCATTCAGTCATGACTGTTGTCCACTTTCAGTGATATATCTGAATGGGCAGTGAACCATAAGAGTGCAAGGATACAAATTAGCATGACGTTTCCTAGTCTGATTCTCTGTGGAAATCAGATTGCCAGACTCAACTTGAGGAGCGGCTGTTCCCCAAGTTAGACAAAGGTCTTTTAACTCAGGCTAAAACAACAGCAACAAAGTTTCATAGGCATCTTAAAAGACTGACTGACTGTACCGTTTCAGGCCATGGGTGCTGATGATGCTCCGTGATGTAGTCTGAGTTGCAGGGTTCTGCTTTGGTCTAATCTTTAGCAAGAATCAGTTTAAGTCTGTTTTAGCAGCCTCAAGATGTAACAACATGGGAGTGGCTGTGGCACACGAGTGTCCTCGTGGCCAGAGTCTGAAGATGGCAAGGCAACCTCCTCTAGATGCAGGGGAGCCGATCCCTGGGTTCTTTCTGGGGAACTAGGTCTTGGGGAGCTGAAAGCCTCCTGATGCCTTTCTGTGACCAAATCCTCTTCATGAGCTCTTAGCTCTGGATCCTCCTCAGAGGACAAGGGGATGGGATCCTCTGAGGATGAGGGTTTAGGGTCTGGGTCCATAACACTAGTTTTGTAGGTAGTATTTCTACCTACTTTAGCTGATGCATTATTTGGGCAATGAAGATGATGGATTTCTATACACACATACAAATAAAGAAATCTGTGGGTGGGGATTGTCATCAAAGAGAGAGATTAAAAACGAGTCATGGACCCATCAAATGAGATTCACTCACAAGGGGTAAACAAGATCTTAAATGGAGACTGGTCCAGGCACACCCACTTCTTGCTGAATTTGCACAACAGCACAGGTAAGGTCATGACTGGTGATAGTGATCTACCCAATCTAGATCTCCATTTCAAAAGAAATTGTGTCCAATCTGTCTGTGAACTTCAGTTCAGCAGCCTCACTAACACAGGTAGCCTCACTTAACATGATTACTCTTCTAGAATTTAGCTGCAGCAGTATCAATTAATTTAATCAGTGTGATTCATTAATATATTCTTTGCAGATTTAAAAGGTGAACTTCAAAAATGCTCGCTGTGAAAGGATGCACAATGCTGATAGCCTTTTATATATACTGTATATATAAAATTTGTGCATATCCTGATTGATTACATGCATTTAAAGTTGACCTTCCAAAAAATAAATGAGATGCCTGTTACTTAGTCAACTGTTACCTTCATTAAGAAACCGCAAAATGGCATCTATATATTAGATTGCATAGTATTTATTCTAGGGTGGTGGTGGATTAATTAATTCATCAGTTAAGAGCATAAGACTAAATCATCTTTAACCATTTGGCAGCCCTACTCCAGTGCTTACATTGAGAGGAGCAACTTCGTTGCCATGCTCCTGTGGCTCCAGCCCATATGGCCTCAGTAACATTAGAATGCAGCAGATCATGGCACTTCCTATGCCACTGTGCCCCACCCCTTATTTCTACCATTACTGGAGTGGTGTTGCATAGAAACATAGGAAGCCACCTTATACCAAAGTCAGACAATTCATCCATCTATTCTTGCATTGTCTATTCTGCCTGGCAGTGACTCCCCAGGGTCTTAGGCTGAAGTCTTTCCTGGTCAAGGGGACGTTCTGCATGCAAAGTGTGTTCTTCACCACTGAATGATACCCCCCTTCCCAATATTGGATGGAGTCATGATGTAGAGCAGCTTTCCCCAAACTGGTGCCCTCTGGATGTTTTGGACTTCAGCTCCCATCAGCCCCACCTAGCATGGCCAATGGTCAGGAATTCTGGAAGTTATAGTCCAAAATATCTGGAGGGCACTAGGTTGGGGAAGGCTGGTGTAGAGGCAACCACGTCGCTGTCCGAATGCAAGCACTAGCCCATAACTAAATTACAGTATGCAAAGAAAGAAACAGAGAGGCCATGTGCACCAGTGTCAGAATTCTGTATGATGGTGAAAAGGTAATTGATGAAGTGATATCTAGACAAATTTAGCCCCAGTTCAATGGGGCTGAAATACCATAGTGGAAGAGTGGGGTGGCCATGTGTCCTCTTTTGCAGAAGACAGCCCTCTATCTGAAGGGTTGTCAGAGGACTGACCTCTATTTTTAAGCCCTCCTCTATCTGAAGGGCTGTCTGGTCCAAGTCCAGTTTATAGATAAAGAATAATTAGAAAGGAAGAGCCGTGAAGTTGCCCATCAACAACACCTGGACTGAGCAAGGCACACAGGTCACCTAGTCACTATTTCACACTATGGTGACATGTACTGTATTTCTATTTAAACTATAATAATTCTTTTTAAATTTGCATATATGGTTATAAATTAGCATATGCAAATGTTATGCAAATCGGTGTCCTTTTTTTGTCCTCTCTTTTGGTGATGGGTGTCCCTCTTTTTTTGGTCATTCACATGTGGCCACCCTTTGGAGGAATGGTGTGAGACCCTCCTCCATCTGAACCAAGCCCTCTATGTGAAAGCCAGTTGAATGGAGTCATGGTTTCCATACCTTCTCCTGAATTTTGGGGAGAGGAGAACCAAGCAAGCTGAGTCTTTGAACAATTGGGCAATGGAAATTGTCTCCATTAAGGGTGGGGAACCTCTTTCAGCCAGAGGGCCGAAATCAATTTTGGAGAAGCTCTCGGGGCCCACATTCCAGTGATGGGAGGCAAAAAGGGAGGGGCCAAAGGCAAATACAAAAGCCAAATACCAGCAAATTTTCGCTTTAAGCTCTTACTTGCAGTAACTAAGCCTTAGGGAAGGATTTCAATCTTTTTAAATGGCTAAAAACTGCACAAAAGCTGGGAAATCACCAATCCTGTGGTTGGGGGGAAGGGGGTGGGGCCTTCTGGGGAACCCAGGAGGGCTGGATTGGGACCCTAGGAGGGCCAGAGTTGCCCTACAGGCTTGAGGTTCCCCATCTCTGGTCTCCATGACAGCAGGAAGGGGCTTCCATCACTCCTCTGCACACATTATTATGGTATAATGGCAACTGCATATATGAACTAGGGTTTAGTTAGTGAGATATGTATCAGAATGCAGGGGAAAGTGAAGAAATCTTCCCTGGCAAATGCTTCATCTTGCCGTTGATGTACTCAGGGGTGGGAACTGCCATTTACAGATGGTAGTGCCCCTCCATCAGATGTGAGGGAGAAAATATAGAATTTGGCTCCTCTATGACCGTCAGCAGTGGGAGTTTGGGCTGTACCTATTGTCTGCAATCCAGACACATTACTTATTATTTTATATACTGCCCTTCTTCCAAGGAGCTCTGGGCAGCATACATTGGCTCCCTCTGATTTAATCCTACAAATGGCCCTGTGAGGTAGGCCAGGCTGACAAATAGTTGTTGGAGGATATGGTTAAAAGGAGCCAGTCCTAAACTGATTAGGACAAAGCAGAGTTTCCTCCTTAAGCACATCCTGCTTTATTGAAACTAGTTTCACCACGTGAGTTGCTAAACTCTTGTTTCTTAAGGCTATTAAAAGGAACGGAATGTCTATACAAGGTTTAAAACTAATAAAGACATTTATTAGTTTTGCTTACAGTTCATTCACATATATGCAAGATGCATATAGACAGATTAGTTTCATTGTAGAAGACCTCTGGCGGGAAGCCAGCCCAGATTTGCATCCTCCATGTTGGGAGAGGGGAGAGCAGAGAGCAACCTAAACTTCCACAAAGAAGCAGGAAGTAGATAGAGAGCAGCAGAGCTCTGGCCAGAGTGGCTGAAAATAGGGAGGAGAGATTACAAAAGACATGCACTCTGGGATTCTTTAGTTAACCCATTCCTCCCACTCTAATCAGGAGTTACATCACTTTGTTAATTTTAAGCAGGCACTATTACAATTTCCAACAATAGTGACTTGGCCAAGATCACCCAGTGATCTCTATGACTGAGCAGGGATTTGAAACCCAGGTATTCCTAGTCCAACCCTCTACCCCACACTGGCTGTATATGTAGAATATACACAATAGAATATACGGTAATGCCTTGGATTGCAAGTAACTTGGTTTGAGAGCGTTTTGCAAAACAAGCAAATTTTAAAATTTTTATTTAATTTTTTTTTACTTGATATACAAGCGACTTCTTGCAATACAAGTACTGTAGTACGGCTTAAATTAAAAATTTCTGGACAAATTTTTTTGGGGGGATTTCGTTTTGATATAAGAGTGTTTTGGATTACAAGCATGTTTCCAGAACGAATTATGCTCTCAATCCAAGGCATGACTGTACAAAAGATGCCCACGCCCACCAAAGAAGCTGAGTCATGCCGGTTGGATTTTAAGTAGAGCCTCCATGCAGAATCTTGTACATAGTACTTTCTGCATGCTTCGACCTTTTTCTGCATGCATAATACAGTGTTCTACGATACTTTCTATAGAATGTGCAATGGATCATTGTAAGTGCTAATTGGGGGAAAAATAGATTGCACAAGCCATGCCAGGATTCATAAAATTTATAAGTTGATATAAAATACCAAGTGAGGTGATTAAAGTAAATTAAATACCTCAACACCACAGTTCTTGTGTTGTTTACTGCAAAGATGACATATATTTAGGAGAGATGCCATTAAAGGCATAAAACTGAATAAAATGCCCACAGGTCTGGCAGAATTTTTGCTTGTTTGTTTGTTTGCAGGCATTATGAATCCCAGACATGATGTATCATTAACTTTTAGGGGTACTTTTTACTGGCAACAGGAAAGACATAAAAACAAAGTTACAAAATACCAATAAGGTCTCACCCAAAGGGGGAAAAAACCCACCAACCTCTCATAGGCCTGGATGTAAAGGGTGTTGCACCATCTTCCAATCAGGTATGGGGTGGGGTTTTTTTTAGCCTCTCCGCTTCCAACAGCTGCCTCTTCAGCTCCTCAAAAAGCCATCCCTGAAGGCTGTGATACCCTCTGGAATAGCATTCCAGTAGGTTTGAGTGACTGCTACCAGAAGGGAATATCAGCAAGCCCTCTATATTTATGCACCTTCCCAGGATTTGGATCCTGGTCTAGTACTGACATAACACAAGAGTGGTTGCCTGACTGTAACGACTCTCAGCCTAATCTACCTCACAGGGTTGTTGTGAGGATAAAATGGAGAGGAGGATTAGGAGGGTTATGTAAGCCGCCTTGGGTTCCTTGCAGGAAAAAAGGCGGGGTATAAATATAATAAATAAATAAATTACAGTTATTGGAACAGGAAATAGCGCTCATGGTGGTTCCACATGGACCTGCAGTCTGTTTGGAGTCAGAGTAGAACCTTCATCATGTTGGCTCCCTCTCTGTGGAACTCCCTTCCTGTTGACAGACATCAGGCAGTCACTGACTTTGTTTTGCTTTCAGCACCTGCTAAAGACATTTTTTATTTAAATAAGCCTTCCCTGATTGACCAGCCACAATTTTATTGACGTAACTGGATTTTAAATATTTTAATTCTGTATTTTGATTCGTTTACTTTCTTTTATTGCTCATCGCTCGGGAATTTTGTTAGATGCAGAGCAGTATATAAATCCTGTTAAATGAATAAATAACGCTTCAAGTGAAAATATTCCACAATTTCAGAGTAGAAAATAGATTAACCCAACCTTTCCTTATTCGGAATAGTTCTCATCTAGAGTGTTGTTTAGAGAATGGAAACTAAATCAAGTGCTCAGATGCGTGTGGTATTATTTGAATGACTAATTTATAAAAGACAATGTGGCTAGATAAGAAGCACACAACTGATTACCACTTGACAGACTGAAAGACAAATAAGTCTTGATAACTACCAGCTTACAACAGCTCTGTTGGCTCAGGGATGATCAGCAAGTGTATGGGGTATTCAGTATTTTGAAGGGAAAAGTAGATGCATCATCTGTTTATGATGCTTGCTTTTGAACGCTAGTGATGGGAGCTCAATAGTATCCTATCTGTTACATTTTCAATGTACCAGTCAGGTATGGAATCACATTGAATGGCAAAAAAAAACAAAAAACCTTCGTGTCAAAAATATGCCATTAAGTGAAGAACTGAAGCATAAGTGTGACAATTAAAATTCTGAAATAAAACCCACAAAATACCCTGAGCAGTTGCTCCATCACTCACTTTTGCATTTCCTTGCTGCTGGGCATTTTAATTGTCCTAATCTTAAACCTTAATTTGGTACTTAATGTCACTGTTGAAATCCTCTTGTGTTTTTGGAGTGTCAGAACCTAGTAAGCCATGCTTAAGTATTGCAAAACAAAGCAGGCTGGGAAGTTCTGTCTTGCTGGGGAACATAGCTGGGCTGTTCCGGTGTAATGCCAAATCATAGACTGGTTTCAAGTGCCTCTCTTTTTTTACCCTCTGTAAGGGGAGAGCAAATTTAGGAAAACAAGCACTGTGCATAGTGGTCCTGATCCGGTTAGGGGGCCTGTGCACTTACTTATAAGTAAAAAAGAAAGAGAAGGTAAGCTGCACTATGTATTAAACCTGTCATGCAGTTTAGCCCACGTGCTGCTGGGAATTGCACCTTCTGGCCTGTACAGCAGTGCATTATACATAACATTTCATTCCACTGACTGCAGTCTGAGGGGCAGCTGCTGCCTTAACTCCAGGTGGCTGTAAGCCTTTCTGTCAGCAGAAAGGTAAGTTCTCTGTAGGCTAACAAATTTCAACTCGTTTTTATAAATGCAACTTTAGCTTCAGTTCCAAGGGTTCCATGAGGGGAAAAATAATATTTTTACCAAAAAGAGAATAGTGACAAAACATTTTGGTATGTACACAGTGTGGGGTGGGAGAAATAGAAGTTCTGCTCTAGATTTTCTTCATACATTTCCATGACATTTTCTCTGCTGTGGATATGTGGAGGCAATCTATCTAGTTTCTTGTGACCCTGGAAACCCCAGCATGGGGAAGAATCTGATTGTTGTCCTGCAGCCTTTGCAGCTCATCCATGGTAGAGTTATAGGAAAGCTAGCTCTGTCTGTGTCAGGAGAGATTCCTTCCTTCCCTAACCACCCCTAGTGAATTCACAAAAATGCCTAGATGCTATGAATTATAAAATACGTAGATTGGGGGCAGAGTGGAGAATCAGGTACAGTATTTTTCCATGTATAAGACTATACTTTTTCCTAAAATTGTTAGACTAAAAATTGAGGGTCGTCTTATACACGGAAGTAAGCCAAGGAGAGAACCCCGCGGTTGCGAAACTGCCCAGTGGGGGGGTGTCTTATAGACGGAAAAATGCAGTAATAAGATTCTGAGGGACTTCCTGGCTGCAGGAACACTGTACTCCAAAAAAAGAAGTGTGACACCTGCTATAATCTTACCGGTAATTCATTAAATATTTTCAAGGACTAACATTATATACATACGCATGGGTCAAGCTGATCTCATTCACAACTGCGTGCAAATGATTATATCCCAACTAAGGCATCAGTTTCTTAGAATGTTAGATTTGAAATTTAGATCCATTCATTTGAAGCTAACTTTTTGGATACAGGTGCTGCTGTTTCAGTTTCACATTTTGTCCCCTCCCCACCACCATCTCCCCACCTCAGAATTCTATTCTCCCTCCTTCTCGCCTTTTAAATTTAAAGAGGATGTTTTTATAAAAAGAAAGAAAAAAGAACCAACTAAAATTGCTTCTCTTTCAGCTTTTTGCCTGATTATATCAGTGGGGACTTCGACTCTATTACGTCTGAAGTAAAGAAGTATTATACACTCAAGGTAAGTAAGTTTTTTAAAAGCCAGAAAACTAACATTTCCTGGAAAGCATCTTTAATGCTCACTTTGTTGTTTTATAGGCTGGGGTCTTGGGAAAATATATCACCTTATAGCATTGGTTTTCAAACTGTGTTCTGAATTAGGAGCTCTGTGTTCCTTTGAAACTTATACATCAGGGTTAGGGATGGGCAAATCAGCCTATTTCTGGTCCATATATCACTTTTGCGCATGTTCATCCATAAGTTCATTCTGTCTCGTTTCTACATTAATCTTTTTGTGGCCTAATGTCCTCATTCACATGTGCATGCGAGCTCACATGCGTACAGGTCTAGCTGACAAACCCAAAACTGCTTCAGAGGCTTGGGGAACAGACAATAGAACTGAAGTTTACCATAAATATTTACAGAATGGATAGGACAGAGTAGCACACCACTCCCTAGCACTGGACAGGCACGCGATTCCTAACAACACGTAGGGATGTGTAAATCAGAAAAACCTGAGCTCACCAAAGTTCTTCAAATTCCATCATGAAGCTCATTACGATTCGAGTCCGTATCAGATTGCAAGCTTTGTTTTGGGGGTGGGGTTGCAAGAAATCCGTATTTTCATGCGTATCTTCCCAAATGTATATATCCAGTGCGCGCATCTTTGAAATGTACACATTCTTGTCCCATTGATTAAAGCATATTTGTGTGCATTTTTTCCAAAAAAAGTATTTTTTAATGCACGTTTTTCAAATGCTTTCAAATGCCATTTTTTGGGGGGTCTGTAAATCACATTGCAAGCTTGGAAATGTCTGGACGTCAACCGCAGATTGTATCCAAGTCTGTGTTTGGTCCAGAAGGTGTGAACTGGGTAAAATCCTAATCAAAATGAACTGAAACAGATTTCTCATACATAAGAACAGTGAGAGGCGGGGCATTTAGGCTTGCCAAATATGGAAGCAGGGTGGGTGCTATGGAAATGGTGAGGTTTTTTGGGAGGCCTAAGCGCAGTGGGAAGTTTCAGTGACATGGGGTTGATCACATGAGGGCCAGATTGAGAGCTATATCGGGAGAAAGAGAAGAAAGTAAAGTCAGAATGAGGAGATTCACCTCATTTCAGAGGAAGGGCCGATAAAAGGAAGTATTTCTTCACACAGCACATAGTTAAAATATGGAATTCACTACCACAAGATATAATGATGGCCACCAACTTGGACGGCTGTAAAAGGCGATTGGCCAAATTCATGGAGGATAAAGCTATCAATGGTTCCTAGATTTAATAGCTATATGCTACGTCCAGCATCAGATGCAGTATGCCAGTTCCTGGGGAACACAAGCAGGAAGGTGCTATTGCATTAATGTCCTATTTGTGGTCTTTCCACAGGCAGCTGGTTGGCCACTGTGCAGACAGAATGCTACACTCAATAGGCCTTTGGTCTGAACCAGCACAGCTCTTCTTATGTTCTTAGGTTACCTGTGTGTAACTATCACTGGGAATATGGCTTTTCAGGAGCTCGTAAGAACATAAGAAAAGCCATGCTGGATCAGACCAAGGGTCCATCTAGTCCAGCATTCTGTTCACACAGTGGCCATCCAGCTGCCCACAGGATCCCACAAGCAGGACATGAGTGCAACAGCACTTTCCCAACCATGTTCCCCAGCAACTGGAGTACACTCCCCCTGATACTGGAATACTGGACTCAAATCAGTCTAGAATGTTCTGAATATCTGATTATTGTAATCTATTTCTGCTACTCATTGTCCATCTTAGGAACAAATAAACTGAATATTAATTTCAGTTTTTATGCTTCAAACACTTTTTGTTTATGTAGGTAACTTGGCCAGTTGTAAGTGACACAGTGTCACTCCATTTCAGCTGCAACATTATGTTGCAAACAGCCATAACCGTAGATTCGCAGACTGGAAGTTCACTAATGCCAATTTTTGAAAAAGAGCAAGAAATAACATCATCAAGTTCCAAGACAGGGTTTGTACATTTAAAGGGAATTGCTGAGTTTGAATTTGCATTGCTCGATGCTCACACTTTCAAGACGTGAGCAGTAAGTAACCAGCTGAAACTCTGGAGGAATCCTATGCAAATGTGACTTGCAAAATTTTGGGAGCTCCCAAAGACACTTAATGGGGTTACATAACTGTAACATTGGAACAGGCCTTACATTTACCATGAACACTTACGTCAACTACATTCTGGAGTAAAGTTAGTAAGCGCTGATACTAGCCTGGCTTCTTATACAACCCAGTATGGTTACTTTTGTGAGCTAGGGCAGTGGTAAAGAGACTGAGCTGCAAACTAGGAAGCTCCAATTCAAATCTGAACGAAGTGCTTGGCCTTTAGCAACACACTAAACAAATAATAGGACTGACCTACGTCACAGGTTGTAAGGATCGCAACAAAATAGTGTGGCTAAAGTGCTTTGAACACTTGAAAGTGCTATATATCAATGCTGAGAGTTGTTGTTGTTGTTGTTTTTCACTTTTGGCCCTAATCTGCCCGCTTCTTTATACAGAAGCAGCTCCAGGATTAATTCAAAACAAGGCCTTTAAAAAATATGTTCTTGAACAATACTGTACAAACTGACAGTAGAACATCCACACCCCAAGGATCCTGTGTAGTGTCACAGAGGATGCTGGGACTCAGCCCGCAGATTATGTGCAGGCACACTCCATCTGAGATTTTATCCCAGCATCTTCTGTGACTGTCACATTGGAAGGGATCTCAGAACACACCTATCACACACTGTTCATTGGTGTCCTAAAAATATAACAGTCCCAAGCAACCAGTTTAATTGCTTGTGCAGCTGAGCCAGCCTTTCCAAACTTTCTTTATTGAGTGATTGGTTTTTTTAAAAATCATATATTTCCCCTCCGTAAAGCTTCCAGGGTGTTTTTCAGGCTGGTGGTGCGATGCAGTTGATTTGCATCTAGAGATTAGGAACATTGACTTTACTATTTACAGAAATCTTTGAATTCGACTAATTTGAGAAATTTGCATGTTCTATCTTACATTTAAATATTTGCCAAACAAACAAACAGAACAGCCCACCAGATTTGTTTAGCAAATTGGGAAAAACTTTTTCATTTCATTTCTGATTAAAATCAAGAGTTTTAATATAAACTGATTGGATTTGATTAGAAGTGATAAGAATAGGTTACCTGGTATTAAGTTAAGTTACATATTAAGATGGCTGTTGACCATTCTAGAAGAAGGAAGAATGTTAATGGAATAATTGAGAGTGATTGCCTAAAAGAGTTCACTATATTTACTTGAACGAGGAAGTATTTTTTTTAAAGTTCTTTTGTCTGTGAAACTTTAAAAAAAAAATCAATCTTCTGAGTTCATTTCATGCTGACCTTTTACATACCGTATATACTCAGTGAAAGCATGAAATGCCCCATGTACAGACTGATAAATGCAGCTTATTTCAGAATGTTTAAATGCAGGAACCTGCTGTTTAAACTGAGTTGAGTCACAATTCTATGCATGTTTAGACAGAAAAAAGTCCCACAACTTCCAGCATTCCCCAGCCCACATGGCGGGCTGGGGAATGCAGGACTTTTTTCTGTCTAAACATGCATAGGATTGCACCCTCAGTTGAGCAATTGTGATGGAGTAATGTATGTGTGTGGCGTTAATTGCTATCAATTGGCAAGCTGATGACTTAGAACAGGGTTCTCCAACCTTGGGTCCCCAGATGTTGCTGGCCTACAGCTCCCAGCATACCCAGGCAGCATGGCTAATGGCAAGGGATCCTGGAAGCTGTAGTACAGCAACATCTGGGGACCCAAGGTTGGAGAGCCCTGACTTAGAAGGAAGACAGTATTCCACTGGTTAAGAGGAAAGAGTTTTAACGGCTACATTCTGCAAGCATTGAGTCAAGGATTAAACATAGTTAAATACCTCATGCTTGCCTTATGCTAGTTTCATACTGTGATAATTCCTCTGATTTAAAACTGTTACATATGCTGTGGATTTTAGCAGCTAATGATGTAAACCTGGATTTTAGTTTAGTTTAATTTTAGTATTATTGTTATGTTGTTAATTATTGCAATTTGTGTCTAACTGCAGCATGTGGTCTCTTCTGGATTGAACTTGAGCAATAGGCTTCTTCTTTAGCTCCTTGAGCCAAAATTGTCCAGTCCTTGAAAACCTGAATACTATGAAGAGGTTTGGAGGAAGGTGGTCTGGCAAGTAACTTGAGATTGAGGGGGAGAGAGTAGGAAACAAAGGCAGACAGAATGCAATCCTAGATCAAGATTCCATAGAACTAGGACAGTCAGATACAACTTCTCAGTTGCAGAACTCTTCTCAGGTCACAGGGAGCAAAAAAATGAACCCCTGGACCAGACTACCCTCAGGTTCTGCCCCCTTGTTGAGGAGATGGTGTCATTGCCCAGGACCAGGAGCCCTCAGACTGAAGCCTCCAGTGACAGTGGCTAAAAGGAGAAACCAGAACCAGTTCCTGGTCCTTCTGAACTGTGGCCCACTGCTTCATATCTCATGTCCTATCCATCTGACCTCCAGTGGGTGCACTGTCCCCTGACTCTGAGGAGTGGCCCTCAAACTCCTCTTATTGTAGATCCCACTTGGGATCATAACGTTGATTTGCCTTGTGGGGTTATTGTAAGGATTATTAAGATGGTGTATGCGCTTCAAACAAATCAGAAAGCACTAAATAAATTATTACAACTACTAGTTTCATAGAAAAGAGAAAGAACTAAGCCACATCCTGCTATTTTCTACGCTACAAATGTCAAGAGTTCAGGATTGATCAGAACTAGAAGATGCAACATTGATTAAACCAGTTGCAGGAATAGTGACTACAAGGGTGGTGAAGATGGTACAATAGAAGAAATCATTTAAGTATTAACTAGAACACTTAGTGGTAAACAGACACACCTGTAATATACAAGTTTGACCACTAATGGGCAGCCCCTTGTTTTCTGGTTATCATGAAAGATGTGTCTAGGAAGGGCCTACCTTCCACTTATCAGTAACAATGCATCCTGGGGTGTTAAGTGTGGGTGGAGTTACAGAAGCAGCTGCTTACTACACACTGGCCACCCGGTTAAACGCACATATCACTGCTTGAAAAATGTAGCAGTCCAGAGAGACTTTAAATTCATTTGTAGTCTCAAAGGAATAACTACCAGGAACATCACACCCATTGCCTTATTAATGAATACATTAAGTTACAGGTAACATTGTTCTTAATATCCCCCGGTTCATAACCCCAAAAGATACTCAGTGGATATATAAGTTCCTCGTGAACCTTTAAGGCAACTTGCTTTTTATTCAGATGTCAGCAAGATTATATGAAGATTATATAGCAGCTGCTTTTAGTCCTTTGACAGAGTATCAATCATTTGACAGGTAGTGTAGAGGGCAAATGGTTTACACTTGATTATTCTTGATTCCTGCTTATCTTTCCTGGTTATTATGTAGAGTAATGGGCTGAGAGGGTAAAGCTGCTTATGTATGAAGTTTAATGGGATGTTTATTACTTTTTGAGTGACTATCAATGGTAGGTTCAGTGGAAGTGTTAGAAGTGTTTTGCTGGAGGAATCTTCCATCGTAACAATTTCTGTTAGTCTGTGTCTAGCATATTGCAGCAAAAACAACAAGGAGTTATGGCACCTTAAAGATGAACAAATTTATTATGGCCTTCATGGACTAGAGTCCACTTCATCTGATGCATGAAGTGTTAACCTAAGTTGGCAGGCATGGGTGCATATACTTGCACATCCGGCAACACAAATCGAACATAGTTGTAATTAATGGCACATAGCCAACTGTCACTTGCTGAGCATTTTGTTGAATGTGAGTTCTGAAATGTCCTACCTTTAAGAATCAATGGTGGATGCCTGAAAGGAAGGCAATTTTCACTTAACTCAGTGGAACAAACCAATTTCCATCCCGTGTCTTGAACACCTCACACGGTCCCAGCGCTGTCTTTTTTTGTTTGAAGAGGTTCAGTTATGAACTAATTCCATTCAAGTTCCCATTTCAGATTAAGCTGTCACTGTTTAAAACATTTTATGGACGTAATTTGCTTTAATCGCAATGCATTCTAACTTTCTGTATTGCAAACTGACAGAAAAGAGTAAGTGCCTTTTTAAAAAAAAGTAAAGCTGAGCTGATTGTACCTCCCCACTTTCACGGCCCCATTTTCAGGCTGCAAAACTGGGCAAGGTGTGCGGGGAAAGATTTTGGTGATTTTCCCAGGGAGCAAGAGAAAAACCCAACTTTTTCTGGGGTAGGGAGGCTTACCAAGCAAGCAACAACAGCACTGCCTTTTTCCTCCAACAGAAATATTCTTTGTTAAACTTAGGGCTCAGTCCTATGCATGCCATTGAAATTCACTCAACAAAGTTCTACACTCCCAGTATTCCCCAGCCAACATATACTGTAGGATTTTTGTAGGACTTTTTGTTGTTGTTGTTGTTGTTGTTTTTGTTATAGTATTTGTTATAGTACAAATTCTGAGTATGAAGGAAAATATCCACTTGTAAGTAGCAAAAAAACACAACCTCACTACATATGATTTATATATATATATATATATACACGGTATATATATATAATATACATGATTTTTGCATACCTATTAGAGTGCAGTAATACATCAGTTGTGTGCTTTTTAGCACTTTTGGTTGTTTATATTTCCAACTGTTGATTTTATTTTGTTGATTACATTGTACCTAAGATACCTGTACATAGAAAATCTTTTTCAGGAAGATACACATAATGCCTCCACCAGGCAAAATGGGGAGTAATTAATTTATTTAATATAACATTAAAGTGGGATCACCCATTCTGATGGTATATACAGAACTAATGTGGGTACATCCAGAGGACTTGGACTGGTCCAGTACAACAAGCATCTCTGCTTGTTGTACTTGTGCAAACCACCTTCAATAAACTTCATTCCCACATCTGAAAAACAGACAGTGAATGTGGCAGATCTCAGTGGGTTTCAGTGAACGCAAAACAAGCATCAACATAAAAAGCACGCCAGTCATTAAAACTGTTTTAATGCATGTTAGAACACTCTTGACAAGTGTGTATAGTCACCACTGCCATTTCCGATATCAGGTCTGTTGATGCCTCCGTTCTCCATTTAGCTCCTAAATGGCTGTTCTAACACTTCTGTCCCTAAAGTGGCATTAAAAGTCAGAGCAGAGAGATACCGTAGTTGTATTATGCTTCACAGTCTTCTTCCTATGGTATTGAATTTGAATGGGAGATGAGTCTCCAAATAAAGACACAGCAACGGCAAAAGTGAGCTACATTTTCCTGTCCTTTGAGACTGTAATAAAACGAAAGCATTGAGGACATGAATGGAACACAACAATCTTTCTGCTTTAAATTGGTGTGTTCTGAGAATGCAAATTGCACCCAAATAAAAGGTTTGTTGTCAGTCAGAGTAGAAGGAGCAAAATGGTTATAACATTATTAATTAATTAATTAATTATATTATATTTATACTCCGCCTTTTTTCCTGTAAGGAACCCAAGGCGGCTTACATAATCCTTCTCTCCATTTTATCTTCACAACAACCCTGTGATGTAGGTTAGGCTGAGAGTCAGTGACTGGCCCAAAGTCACCCAGTGAGTTTCATGGCTGACCGGGGACTAGAACCCGGATCTCCCAAGTTCCAGTCCAACACTCTCACCACTACGCCACACTGGACACCTGGGGAACAGTAGTAGACATCTTCAAACGGCTCTTCTACTTGAGACCCAATTGATTCAGCAACATGTCCAGTAACATAAGTGATGTGAGAACTGGAATGCCCTGTCGTATCTTGTCATAGATTCAGCTTCATCAGGTGGTGAAGTAAATCTTTTCTCAAGCAGACAGTGCATTCTACAAACGAGATTACCAGCCATTTTTTCATTGACATCAGCCTTATCCCACTGAACTCAGTGGAACCTTGTCTGCGTAAAGGAAAGTACAGTGGCTTAGGTTGCAATCCTATGCACACTAATCAGGGAGTAAGTCTCATTGGTTATCAATAGCCAGTGGGTGGCTGGATGGGATGGGAGGGAACATGCTGAAACTGAACCCCGACAAGACCGAGGTACTTCTGGTGTGAGACAAGGGAAGGTTAGGGGATGTTGACCTGGTGCTGAATGGGGTACATCTACCCCTGAAGGACCAGGTCCGCAGCTTGGGAGACACTCCCAGCTGTCCATGGAGGCTCAGGTGTCAGCTGTGAGCCGGGCGGCGCTGTATCAGCTCCATCTGATACGGCAGTTGTGCCCCTACCTTCCTAATCATCTGCTCCTATCAGTGGTTCATGCCTTGGTCTCCTCTCGCTTAGACTACTGTAATGCACTCTACGTGGGGTTACCCTGGAAGACGGTTCGGAAGTTGCAGCTGGTGCAGAATGCAGCAGCTCGCCTGGTTAAAGGCTGCCGCCGGCGTGATCACATCACTCCGGTGCTCAAAGAATTCCACTGGCTGCCAGTTGTTTGCCGAGCCGAATTCAAGGTGTTGGCGTTGACCTTTAAAACCCTGTACGGCTCCGGTCCAGTATATCTCAAGGAGCGCCTCCAGCAACATCAAGTAGGCCGCTCAACAAGATCTGCCACAGACGGCCTTCTCCCTGTCCCATCAGCCAGAGAAACCAGGCTGGTGGAGACTAGGAGGAGGGCCTTTTCTGTGGCAGCCCCCAATTTATGGAACTCTCTCCCCAGTGACCTCCGCCATGCCCCTTCCTTGATTAGCTTCCACCGTGCATTAAAAACGTGGCTTTTCAGGCGGGAATATGGGGTGGGTTAGGATTTTTAAGTTTTGTTCTGTTTTTAATTGTGTTTTATACTGTGTGTGTGTGTGTGTGTGTGTGTGTTCCCCCCCCCCTCATATTTTATTGGATTGTAAATCGCTCAGAGTGGCCGGATGTCTGGCCAGATGGGCGATTCATAAATATAATAAATATAATAAATAAATAAATAGGACTTATTTCTGAGTTGACATGCATAAGATTGCACTATTATGCGTGGATTGCAGCTTTAGAAGACAGAGCAATGTTTTGAACAGAATTCTTCGCTCATATGGTATATAACACTCTTAACTCAGGAGTGGGCAACTTGTGACCCTCCAGGCATTTCAGCCTATACATCCCATCAGCCCTAGCCAGCATAGCCAATGGTGAGGGATAATGGGAGTTATAGATCAAAACACAGGTTGCCCACCCTGCCTACATCCAGTAAAACTGCTCTTGGGAAAAAGCACGCCTAACAGTGGAGTATAGCCCTGTGTGTCCACTGACGTTAGCTAATATTATTGTAATACCTAATCACTATAGTATGTGGAGTACATATGATTTATTTTGTAATAGTAGTTTTTCAGTAACAAAAATATTAATGAAGAGGGTGCCAAGGAAAAGTGTTGCAGTGGGGGAGGGGGGCTGAGATGCATCTGCACAACTCCCTCCCCAAAGCAGTAATCATACCAATCTAGAGTTCATTAGGGAGGCGGGAGAGGCGGGATTAAATCTACGCATGCACGTAGATCTCTCTCTCTCTCTCCTTAAACAGTTGGATTAAAGTTTTCTTTTCATTTTAAGAAGTGTTCTCTGTGCACAGCTCTGGCAGCTAGATCAGGGGAGAGGAATTGTATGCATGTGTGGTTCCTCATCATATTAAGGCATGAACACAGAAGCTTGCTTCTGTTCACTTTGACCTCTCATTGGGTTGGGGTTAGAGTATTTATAAGCAGTGCTAGACTAACTGAAAGCCCTTTTTCAAAATATGAGTCTCTTTACTGATGAGATTTGACACTTTACTTGAGTTTTTTCAACTCAAGGAAAATACACAATATATTAATCTCCTACAGTGTGTCTATCTTTTCACTGCCATTGGCAGCAACTGCTATTGCTCCTCATCCTCTTTCTCATCATTGCTACTACCACTTGCTTGCTTGCTAGGCAGAGAGCCAGTGAGCCAAGTAGGCAGTGGCATCTACTGCTGCTCCTCCTCACCGCCATCATTGTCTGGGCCAGAGCAAAAAGCAGATAAACAGGCATGTTTCAATGATGAAGAGGAGGGGCAAGTTCAGGGGTCTCTTGCCAAGGGTCTGCACCCCAGCTGGAGCCCACAGACAGATGCCCAGCTATGCTGTCCCTTGATGCCGGCCCTGACTGGCACTGCTCCCATTCCTTTCAATGGGGCATACACAGGGGAATTTCCCAGTAGACTATGCCCAAAATCCTTTTGTTTATGGAGTGCTGGTAGCCTACCTCCATTCATCTTCAGATGCTTAATAGTGCTCTATGCAACTATGACTGTAACAGTGAACAAAAGCACAACCTCTTTAGTTGATTCAGGAGGTTTGTTAACATTGGAGAAGTATCAGAATCATCAACATAAACTAAGCTGGGTCCTATTAGATCTATTCTTTTGAAGAGTTTTATTTGCAGTCTTTCATTTTTAAAAAAGAAGCATGGCTTGTTCTTCAAACTAAGAATTTGTAGATGATTCCTCAAAAAGAAAGAAAGAAAGAAAGATCCTTGCATGTGGAGCAGAGATTAACAAAAAGTGAAGATTAAAGGCACTGCTGTAATGAGCAAGTAGCTCAGAATTCAAAAGAGATAAAGTGGGTGGTGAATTATGAAAAGTGTTGTGTCAGATAGTTAAGCAAGGAAAGGAAAAAGTACCACTTTGGTAAAACCAGAACATGACAGCACTCAGATCAGATCCACAAATGGTCATCTAATGCAGTACCTCCTCCCAGAATTTATGTTGGGAAGATGTGCAGGCATGGACTAAATCTTTTTCCCCCATGCAGAATGCTAGAAAGTTGGGATTAAAGGGAACAGTTAACAGTCATGCAGTGCTGGCTGGCCTCTGTAGCAAGAGAGGATGAGTGATACCTAAATCATTTGTATCTCACCCTTCCAAGGAGTTCAGGGCACTGTGAGTAGATATTCCCACTTTTATCTTTATAAAAATCCTGTTGGGTAAGTTAGGCATAGAAAGACTGACTTGCCCAAGGCCATACAATGAGCTTCATGGCAGAGTAGGGATTTGAACCCAGGTCTCCCCAGCCTAACAGTCTGTCTACTGCATGTATTGTCTCTATTCATACCTCTGTTCATACGCTCACTTAGCTTTCCCCATTAAAATTGGTAGTTTATTCTTTTGATGAACTACTTCTATAGATAGGGATCAGAAATTAGTCATTTATTGCCCCAGATTACCAGAAGTCAATCATATATGGGTTATTGCATAATTAATAGGTGCATAGTATCTGGTTTTTCTCTACAACAACTTTGTGAGGTAGGCCACCATACTTCCCATTATATAGATGGAGTATTGAGGCTGGGGTATGGTGAATTGTTCAAGGCCAAGCCTGAGCAAGTATTTACCTGAGGATATATTGGCCTTACACACATTGCCACCAAACATCCTGAAGCTGGAAATGAGCAACCTGGTGAATGTGAACATATAACACCTTGCACAGTTGTGATGGTGTTTATCCCACCAATTGGCCAAAAATAATAAGGGTGTTCCATACTTCTTACATTAGACATATTCTAACCAAAATCCCTGTGACTGCAATTTAGAGTTGGCTTGGATAAAGAAGAGAGTAGACAAATTTCATCATTTAGTTGCTGTGTTAGGATCCAGTTATTTCTGTTAGTGATGAAGATGGTGATGATGGTCATGATCTTTCACTGAGCTGAAAGTTGAAAAAAAAGTTTAAATCTTGATCTTGAAACTTCACAAAACCAGGCCTTCAATGGACTAGACCTACAGAGTATTTGCAAAGCCTCATTAAAATGCTGGTCATGAGCTGCATCTGCTGTGCAGGAGAATTGAGGCACAGTCTGAACTAAAGATGGAGTAGAAGAAGAGCAGGGAAGAAAGTTAGGGAAGAGAGAAGAAACAATGTTGACTGAATCGCTGTGATCAAATTGGGGAGACAAAGGCTTTCACATTTATCCCAGAGTGGTGGACTATGGATCATGGCCCTGGTTTCAAGCCTACGGAGAACATAAACATTCGTGAGGGGCGTGGGTGACGTGGGCTCTGCCTCCTTCATGGAGTGCCATGGAGAGGGCGAGTATCAACTGATGGGGGAGGCCTTCTTCTTGCAGGCGTCTGTTGTTAATAAAGAACACTGAAATCATGGGATGTTGTCATATGCATTTGTAGTTCCCAGTCATCCTGCTGGCATTTCACTTAAATTCTGCAACCCATAAAACACTTGCTAGACCTATCAAGCTCATTTGCACATGAACAACAATTGTGGAATATGTAAGGGCTCAAAGAATCTCCAGGTCCGAAGTCTTTGAGTTCCTGCACTGTGATAAGGCAAAGGCAGCTACGGTATTTGTTAAGCTTGAACTGACTGATTATTTTCCAAGACTTGGCATATTGAAATGGTAACCATTACTTATTAAAGAATAACAAACATTAACAATAAACATTAAGTAACAGTTCCCACAGCATACTACTAGTAAGAAGGCAGAGCCTAGGTCACACACCTCCCCTCGGGACTGTTTAGGTTCTCTGTAGGCTTGAGGACAGTTTAGTGGCTCCCTGACTGAGGGCTTGCAGGTTAACTTACTCTTCTCTCTTGCTCCCAGAGTGCATGGTACTAACTTCCACTGCATGCTCTACTCAATTTGGCAAGCCCTGTAGTCAGGGGAGGCTGTTGACTCCTATTGCAGTGGGGCTCCTTTTACATTACAGGTTTTTCAGCTTGTATTTGGAGCTTCATAGGAGCTATCCATGGTGGTGAACCTATTTGGGGGGGGGGTGGAGTTCAGCACCATGGAGAGCTCCTATGAAGCTCAAATAAAATCTGCAATGGAAAGGAGCCCCACCAAAATAAGAGGCACCAGCCTCCCCTCCCTGTAGTCCATCCCCAGTAAAGGTCCTTCCCAGACTGACCCCTCTATCCTTGGACTATGGCTTCTCTATAGGCATCAGATGCAAACAAGAAAGAGAGTATATACAGTAAGGTGAAGCTGGGGAGTAAACATTTATTTCAATTGCTTCTATAGCAACGGTACTTCTGTCCCTTACAAAATGCTGCTCCAGGCAGCAATCCAGATGTTGGATTGCAGATTCCATCATCCCTCATCATTGATTATGCTGGCTAGGGCTGCTGGGAGTTGCAGTCCAACAACATCTGGAGGGCCAAATGGTCCCCGTGCCCTCGTTTAAAATCAATTTGTGTGTCGTCAAAACACACAAATACAGAAAGCATAGTGTTTGCTTTTCCAATTTCACATGCAATGTCAAAACATGTACAATTTGCTGAGTGGACTGTGGGTACTTTTATCTAACAGGCAACATGAAAATTATCAGGTAACTTTTAAATCTTGGTGGAAGTTTGTTCATTTTCAGCAATTAAAGAGATGGAAAGGCTAGTGCAACCTCACTGTCAAATTTTGGGATGAAGGCTGGCAGTTAGGAAGAAAAACATGACTCAAAAACTGAATGAATAGGATATGCAGTAATTGAAAGTAAATAAATATCTGCATAGTCCCACCATTTAATTTTCATAGGGATGTTTTAACGTATGAAATAATGTGCCATTTCAGGTTAATTTCTGCCCTGCAGAACTTCATGAAACACTCTAATGTTGACTAATAACAGCAATTTGTCATGTGAACCTATCAAAATAATTGGCTTTGCTTCATCGGCGATAGCTGATCAGTCTGCATAGCAATACCTTCTGTCACCAAAATGATATACAGTAAGTGCACAGATGTTATTTACGGCATCCCACTAATTCTTCTTGCATTATGGGCTGTATTTCTTCCAGTGCACAATCAGCTTGCTGTTTTTAAAATGAGCCCTGCTCAAGAACTTCAAATCTTATCCAAATTTATGGGAATCAGTGGGTACTTAGCTGATGCTTTAAATCATATTTCTTTTGGAAGTGTATAGGAATTAGCAAAGTTTTGAATACTATTGGACTGAATGATAGGGACAAAATACTGTCTGAAATGTAGGAAATTCCTATTTTAATTTGAAAAGCTTCTTAATGGGATAGACAGAAATATACAGTCACAGCAGCAATAGGCAAATGGTTGAGCTCAAATGCCTCAGCCAACTTTTTACAATTAATATAGAATGCACATTATTTGGATAGTCTTGATATTAGTGTGGTTGGCACTAGACCATGCAAGACATACTGTCCCTGTTGTAGGCTTCTCAATAAAAGGCTTTCAATGGCCAGTCTTGGGCCTGGCCTATGTATGTATCAGAATGAGGTGGTAGAAATGTGAGGTGGTAGAATGGACTGTACAGACTGCAGGTGGGGAATCTCATTGAATGCTCCCCTGTGTAAAAAAGAAAACATCCCTACAACTGAAAAAACAAATTAGCACAGCAGGAAAAAGTTTCTAGCCCAGCATATTCCCCCTCCTGTGCTAGTTTTCTACCAGCAGGATATTAACACACACACACACACACACACACACACACACACGCATTCAAAATTATGATTTCCCCCAAATTCAGACTAAAGTGACACTGCATTCTGCTACCTCGTTCTGCTAATTCGGCTACACAGTTCTAAGTCAGCTGCATAGATAGACTAGATGTTAAAAAACAGCTGGATGGCATGGTTGCTTCCCACACCAGCAAGATGAGTAGTTAGCGCTGGGAGGAGAAGTAACCACGTCAACCAGTTTACATTCTTCACTACCTAGCCTCGTAATATACATTACCTATGTGGCATGAGATCCAACCACATGGAACTGGAAACCATTCTGCACAAGTAATATACACCTCTATAACTGATGGGACAAGCAGATGAATATTTGGTTATATTCTGAACTGCTTCAAAATAGCTTCTTGTGGGAAAATGGATGTGAATATTTCCTCTTTAAGAGGAATGGACCATTGGTATACAAGACCATTAGGGAGGAAATTCCAGCCTATGTTCCTAGAAGATGCTTGGAATGTGACAGGTCCACTATTCTGTCATGTAGAAGCTAGGTTAGAGAGATAGATTTTAAAGGGATGGACATTTTAAACTCAAGCCATCCCCACAATTGGGTTAAACATCAATCTGACCATGTTGGAGCAGCCTTTGCAAGGCATCAAAGAATGGCAGGTAATGTGAGTTTTGCCACTGATTTAATGGGATATGCATTTTTCAATTTTTCTTCCTTTTAAAGCACAGATGAACAACTTCCATATTCTTCTTCCGGGTATGGGAAGGGGTCCTAGGTGTATTTTTCTATGCAACCTAGGCACTTCTCACAGTTTCTGTAATAAAGTTGGCACCATCTAGCAGTAAGGTGTTTGCATTTTTGGAACACTTGATGTCAGATATGCCTAGGCCATTACACATACCAGAATGCAAGAGAAATGTGACATTAGAGCATGGGATATTTCAGTTTCTTACTGCTTTTGAGAATAAGGGTGCAATCCTATGCATGCTTAGACAGAAAAAAAAGCCCTGCAACTCCCAGCATTCCCAAGCCAAGACTTTTTTTTTTCCTGAACATGCATAGCATTGCACCCTAAACGTATTTTCCTTATAAGGAAAGTATAGGTAAACCTTTGATTCGAATTTGGTAGACCTAGTAGCAGGCTTGCTGTGACCCTTGGGCTCCCAGTTGACCATCCCTGTAAAGCAAAGATCCTTACAATTTTATTAACAGAAGCACTGGGGTACGTGAATCCAGTTTTAGTCCATTTGTACTTTTCTTGCATTTGTATACATTGTCTTTTTCAGACAATTTAAATTTACATTAAAAAAAAATCATTCCTACTAACCAAATCTTTTACATGGATTTGAAAGACGTATTTAGAGTTTTTATTATGATGATCATTATTGCTCCTTGGGAGGTCCATTGAAATAGGATATATTATTTTGCATTTGATTAGATTGCATTTAGATTGCAATTTCAGTAGCTAGCTGTCACTTTCAAAATATTGTCAGACCCTATCTACTTTTATTATTGCATTTTTTGTTATGACAACAACAAAAAAGATTAGGAAAGATTGAAGTATAGAAGAAAAATGTAATTGGTATCAAGCAGGATATTCAGGGGTGTCATGGAATGGTGGATGATGGTTATGCAAAAATAAAATGGCAATATCTTCATCTTATTGCCATAATATTTGCTAGAAATCATAATAGTCCAAACCTAAGCCCTTCTAAGCCTCTCGGAGGAACTTAACTTTGGCTGGATTATGCCCAATATTTGTCTATGTTTGCTGTGAAATGCTTTCATTAAAAAGTAAAGCGTTTGAAAGGGGGAGACAGTCTTTTTGCTTATTTTTCTCCCTTGCAGTTATTTGAACCAAAGTAGAAGACCTCGTCAGTGACCCTCTTTAATGGGAATATTTACTAAAGTAAAAAGTACTAGTCATGTTCAATGGGGCTTGCTTTGTTTTCCTTTGGCAGAAAATAATTGGAGGCATTCAACATTCCTTTAAGCCAATCATGGTTTATTAATCACTGTCTTTGTTATATGGAGCAGCCTGGGGCCCAGTCAGTAGTCTGGCAGATCTGACAATGAAGCCAAGCAGGTATACTATCTGCTAGACTTACTGGCAGGCTATCCCAGGTCTTAAGCAGAGGTCTATCACATCACCTGTCAGGGCTGGCCCAAGACATTTTGCTGCCTGAGGCAAAGGTCAAGATGGCACTCCCCCTCCCCCAGTGCATGTCCGGATGCTGACTGGACCTGCTGTTGAATCTTACTTCAACACTGGCAATGTGACAGCATCCTCCCCCCTACCTGAGGTAGCATGCTAGTTTGGGGGTGGGGGGCAGGTCATATGGCATACACCGCTCTGTCTATACACTGCTCTAGAACAGCCAAGGAGTGTATGAGAATAGCCAGGATGTTGCCACTGCTGCCCACCCCCTGCCAGCATCTACCACCTGAGGTAGTCACTTCATTCTGTAAGGCTGGCCCTGTCATCTGACCAGAACTGCCCAATAAATTTCATGGTTGAGTGTGGATTTGAACCAAAGTCTTATTCCAATTCAGTAGTCTACCCACAGCAGCACCACTGTGTTTCATGCTGATTATAGAATACAGTAATACCTTGGATTGCAAGTAACTTGGTCTGAGAGCGTTTTGCAAGACAAGCAAATTTTTTAAAATAAATTTTGACTTGATAAACAAGCAACGTCTTGCAATACAAGGTAGGGATGTAACCGCTCGCCTCGAGCGGGCGTAGCGGGCTGAAATCGGCCCCGCTTACGCCCGCCAGAGACTCGCTTTGATATAAGTGTGTTTTGGATTACAAGCACAATTCCGGAACGAATTATGCTTGCAATCCAAGGTATTACTGTAATAGAAATGTGTGTCAAGATAAAGTGTGTGTATGTGTGTTGCATTCCCCCTTCATTCTTCTTATAAATCTGCCCCTGCTTGTTGAAATAGAGATACAGCCATGGGAAACTCACCCTTTTAGGTTAACATTTTGTTTACTGTTGCTGTGTCTTGATTTCACAGTGGAGTTCCAAACAATGAATAACCATGGAAAGGAAAGGTCTTCCCATGGTGATGTTTCCTGTAAAATTTGTTCATAGAAACTGGCCTGCTTTGGCTCAGCACTAGGGCAAAGTAAGGGGCAAATCCAATGGCAAGTCAGTAAATGGGCACAGGGTCAAGCACAGAAGTATCAGTCCAGCAAGAGGGCAGGTCAAGGCAGGAGTAGTCAGTAAACAGGCCGTGGTCAAAGGCACAATATTACCAGTCAAGACAGAATTCTAAGAAGCAGAGTCCAGCAGGAGTCCAAAGGTCAGTAGCATGGAGGTTCAATCACAGTGCAAGCTCAAGGAAACAAGGGCACTGAGGCACTGGAGTTGGTAGTAAGATATTGTTTCCAACAGCTGTCCAGTTTCAGCTGAGCACTGATGTTGCCGGAGCTTCCAGAGCTCCACCCAAAGGCTCAGCTGCAAGTCCTCTGCACTTTGGCAGGAGTCTTAGTCATGAGGAATGCCTTTACTCCTGAGTAGAGCTTTACTCATGAGGAGTCCAGTTATGACAATTCTTGACGCATGCACTCTGTTTCCATGAGGCAGTCTGTGCCTCCACCTTCTGGAGCTGATGCACTCAAGGGCTAAGTCAGGGCTCTCCAACCTTGGGTCCCCAGATGTTGCTGGCCTACAGCTCCCGGCATACCCAGCCAGGATGGCTGATGGACTAATGGCAAGGGATGCTGGGAGCTGTAGTCCAGCAACATCTGGGGACCCAAGGTTGGAGAGCCCTGACTTAGAAGGAAGACAGTATTCCACTGGTTAAGAGGAAAGAGTTTTAACGGCTACATTCTGCAAGCATTGAATCAAGGATTAAACATAGTTAAAGACCTCATGCTTGCCTTATGCTAGTTTCATATTGTGATAATCCCTCTGATTTAAAACTGTTACATATACTGTGGATTTCAGCAGCTAATTATTTAAACCTGGATTTTAGTTTAGTTTAGTTTTAGTATTATTGTTATGTTGCTAATTATTGCAATTTGTGTCTAACTGCAGCATGTGGTCTCTGGATGGAGAGCCCTGGGTTAAGTGGGCACAGTTTCCTCCTCTGCTTCCACAGGCAAGTTATAGTCCTCAAGGGTCCCTCAGAATCCACTACTGTAGAAGAGCCCGATGCATCTCCTCCATTGATGCCAGAGGTGGCTGAGGTCTCCCTGATGTCAGGGGGGCCCACCGGGAGTACATTCTGCCAGATTGAGCTGTTTATCTCACGAGTCATCCCAGCCTCTGTCCAGGTCAAACATGACAGAAACTCACCTTTCTGTAGTGAAAGATTGATTGGATCCCTCTCCCTCTAAACAGCTGCATTTGATTTGTGAGAGTGTCCATAGTTCGTTTGCTTTAGCAGTGATACAGCTAGGGTTGGTCCTCAGAGCCAGAGTTCAGGGCCCCTGCAACCCGGGGGCAGGGTGGGCAAATGACTGTCTTGAGAGTGGCAGGTGATGGGGCCCATGGCAAACATGCCTCATATTAGCACCCAGGCCAGCATGGGCCTCCTGGGGCTCACCAGGGCTGCTATAGCGTCCTATGTTATTACTTTGAAAAAGTAAGGTTTTTTAGAGTTTCGGGGCAGCTCTAGGCATGTGCATGGTTGTTGTTGTTGCTGTTTACAGTATTTGTATACTGCTCCACATCAGGCAGATTCCAGCTACAGACACTCACTTTATTATTTTTACTTTAAATATATATCATCCTTTTCTACAACAAAATGGTGCTTATTCCCAAATATTCCATTATTAATGGAATTCCATAAATTATTTTATTTTATTCATGTAGTCATGAAAATGCTATGATTTAAGTGAGTTTAAAATGCACAATTGCACATGCTCAGAATGTGGGGGTTTTTTTGCTCTAACACATCAGGAATGTAGAAGTAGTTGTGAAGCATGGAATGATGGGGAGGAGAAAAGACAAATGTTAGTTGTCTGCTTCATAATTGAAATAACGCACATGGCCACCTAACACCCCCCCCCCAAAGATTATTAAATCCAGGGTTTAAAATTACCTAGCCACACCACTGTTTCAGTATGCAAGAAATTCAGAAATTGCAGAGTTCAGGCCTTGGGGGCATAAAGATTATAATTGTGAATGCATTGTTGTGCAACTCTGGTCTACAGCCCAATATTCATAAGGAAGCCTTTTCAAGGATTACTTTGACACACAGTTTCCAAGTAATTATTCTCCTGGGAAGAAGACTTTTGTTAACTCAAAAGACATTTGTTCTTGAAATTCATTCCTGTGGATTTGTTTTTGTAGTATCATGTCATCAGACATATGGCTGCTCAAATGGTAAGATCAATTTAATATTTTGGTTACAGTCTCAGAAGCAGACTTTGATGTCAGCCAGGGATTTCATTTTCTTTGTATAAAAATTAAATTTCAAAAAGTTACTTAAAAGAGTAAGGCAGCAAAGAAAGGCCCTGAGCTTGACCTGTTTCTTCCACATAAAAATCAAATTTTTCCTTTACATGGTGGTACACACACATGATAGTCCAGACACTGTTGAACTCCCATGTGAACATAAATTTCCATTTCACCACCATACTACTCTTCCATGAGCAGATCAAGAACATACTTGGTGTGGTTCACACACTGGTAAGCCCAAGAAACAAGCACAAAAACAAGCACTGGGAAGATGCAGTAAAGTACCTCAGAGCAACCCTGAAAAAGAGTTTTTATAAGGCATGAATCTCCCTTAGACATCTGAAGAGTGTGTGCATTTATACTTCAAAGCAATGCAATCAAGTACATTTGTCTCCTGTTATTTCATGAGCACAGAATTCCATATGGAATTGGAAATCTGTCCCAGCACTTGCATTGAGCAGACTCTTTCCTCTTGGGCAGAAAAGAAAGGGTTCAATCCAGATTTAAGGCACCCTTCCCTTCCCATGGCAGTCTCTCCCCTGAAAAATGCTACACAGAGAGTCAGGAGACATTGCTGAACAGGGTGAGCTTTGGGGGAATCCCCAAAAATTGGGCAGAGGGACCATCCACAAGTGGAGCCCTTCCTCTCATGGAAGGCAGTTCCTGAATTCAACCCTTTGCCTTTGCAATTGGTTAACCAATCTCTGTTCTTCAAGAGGTAGACTCATGTGGAATAGTACTGTCCATAATTCCAGGTGTACTTTAAAAACAGCAGGCATCAACCCCAGACTTAATGCAAGCAAGGTAGGGATTTAGTAGAGAAATTCATTTTAAATTATGAAGGAACAAAGTTCCCCACCAGTCACTACTAGTCAGCAATGCCATTTATGGACCATGATGAGGTCATGAGGCTATCTCTCCACCTCCCTTTGTGTATATATCAGACCACACATGATTATTCCTTTGGCACACATACGTCTCTGGGTATCATGAGCTATGCAATGTAACCACAATGCTTTTTTTCTTCAATTTAATTTTGAATCTATCTAAAGATCAGGCCTTAGCTGCGACTCTCCATTACTTCCTCTCTACCAAAACCTGTTAAAATTTCAGCAACAATCTGTGTTTCCACATATTTATCTGAACCTGCAATGCCATGTGACAAGCCACTTTGGAATAGATGTGAATGCTTGGGGGGAAAACTGTGGGGAAACCAAAAAAAACTACGGAAAAAATATTATTTTCTCCAAAATTTTCAAAAAAAAATCCCTGGGGAAAACCATTTTCTCTTCTAATTTATCTGATCCTCTCCCCATTTTTTTCTGGAGTTTTTTTTCCCCAGGCCTTCACATCTCTGGTTGCTAGCAATCTGTTGAGTTTGTCCAGCATGAGTAACATTCCAAGTGAAAGTTTCAGGGGATAACATGTCATGGTTGTTAACCATGGTGTAGCAACAACCTACATGGGCAGAAGACTTTTAATATTCCCTGAGCAGCGTGGGTGCAGCAGCAAGCACACTGGTGACAGAACATCTGAAGGGGGAGTAATTGTCAGTGCAATAGATGAGAGCAACGTTTTCTATAAGCCAACAATGTTTTTGGAGCTTTCTTTTGTTTGCCCAAGATTAAATGTCAATATAGCAATTGGGTACATCTTGAGCTCCCAGGTGGTCTGATGATCTTTAATCATCTGAGGAATACAAAGCATCTGGTAAATGTTTTATTTTTGTTAGAGCTAATTGGTTGATATACCAGAAGCTTACTTTGACCTTTGAAATGGGCAAACCCCTGTGTAAGCCACTTTAGCAAGAAATTAAGAAATCTCTGAAGAAGAAAAATACCATTAAGGGTGCAATCCTATGTGCGTCTAGACAGAAAAACATCCTACAACCATGCTGGCTGGGGCATTCTTGGAGTTGTAGGACTTTTTTCTGTCTAAACACACACAGGATTGTGCCTTAAATCATTCTGGTTTTCAACCAAGTTCTAAGTCAGCCATGTAAATTGCTTCTAAAGCTGAGAGTGGTTTTCAATAGCACAGAGATAAAAAAAATATGGCTATGAAGGTGGTAGAACCTTGTTCTGGCATGTTTGTCTTGTCTGAGCATGAAGTGGTTAATCTAGAGAATCTCCCCTAAGTATAAATGGAATACAAATTCTATGAATACAAAAACTATTTTATTTGTACATAACTATCCAGTGGCATTTTCTTTCCAGACACAGTCTGGTCAGCTGGCAGAAACACATTTGTTCATCCCACCAACTTAACCCATGTGGGTGGTATAGTAATGCTGTCTGTTGTGTTGAGACACTCGTTTCAAGATCAAGGCAAAGTCTATGGTTAGGGAGATTTAGCAGGAGTCACTGTCCAGTGAATTAATCCATGGTATAGAGCAGCCTTCCCCAACTTAGTGCCCTCCACACATGTTTGACTACAACACCCATCATTCTCAGCTAGCATCCCTATGCTGGCTAGGGTTGATGAGAGTTGTAGTCCAACACACCTGAAGGGCGAGAGAACACCTAAGGGAGAATGGGAGCTGATGGTTAGGGAAGCAGGTGGAGTAAGGAAGTCTTGATACATGGGTGAGTCCCTAACATCTTGACCAGAAACTGATGTTTTCCCTAGAGGCAAGATGTTTATATAGGCCTCCTAGCCAATTGGGAGATTAGTCCACTGACGCTGTGGTCATTCAGGCTTTGGGGGTATAGGCAATCATTTTATCTGTTTAGTGATGGTTTTATTGTATTGTATTTTGTTTGTAATTTAAGAGTTATGATTTTAATGGTGTTTATATGCTGTACTGTTTTATATGGGTTGTTAGTTGCTCTGGGTTCCTTGTGAGGAAGGTCAGGATATAAATCAAATGAATAAAAACATTATTATTATTATTATTATTATTATTATTATTATTATTATTATTATCATCCTCATCCTCATCCTCATCCTCCTCCTCCTCGATCATTTTACTGGAAAGCGGTATACAAATTTGTATAATAATAATGATGATGATGATAATAATAATGATAATTAATTTGGGAGCCAATAAGAAATTGAAGGGAGGAGGAGAGTTTTTACTGCTTCCCAAAGTTCTGAAGCATCCTAGAATGACTCGCACAGCTAACCTGAGATCTCCTGTCCACCCCACCCTCAGGATTTCTAATTCTATGAACACCTACTACACCTGAGAAACGAGCTTAGAAATATCATGTTAGACACAAAAGAACAACAGGAATGCAAGAAAGGAACAACAACAACAAAAAGTACTAAAAGCCAAACATTTCAAAGATGAAGTGCAACAAACTTTTTCAAAAGTAAAAGAACAGTGACATATCCTTGGGGAGCATGTTCCAGTTGCAGGATACAGACTATGGCTATGGCTAAGGTCAATCATAAAGCAGAAAGCCTCCCTGCTATGCCTGTCATATGGACATGCCACACGGGCTGGTATAATGAACAATGTGGTCTCAGAGATTGTGATGGAAGGTAGGGAATAATAGATTCTAAAATGACAGGGAGCAGAATAAAAGGCTGAAGGCTTCACTCAAGTATGTGTCTTAATGCAATCAACTGGATTTATCCGTATGTAACTTGTAGCAAGATTGCACCTATAATATCCTGCAGTATTAGGGCCCTTTCACAAATTACAGCTTTAAAGAGTATTTTGTGTGTATGTGGTTTGTCCCCATAATGTGTGGCCCATGATACTTCCATAACGTATTTCATTGTGTATGCACTATGCGTGCATGCAGTAGGGAACTGGGACCAATCATAACTCCTGACAGCATGTACACACAGTGGAATAAAAGTGAATAGAAGCATCACAAAAATGATGGTGTATACAATTTGTCTCTAATATGAAATGGCCCTTAATTTGAAGCTTTCCTTTAGAGAGGGAATATTTAAGAATCGGATGGATGGATGGACGGACAGAGTGAGTTCCTGGGTTCCACTTCTTTGTCACACATGAGCATGAGCAAGAAATAGAACTTAGCATAAGATAAAGGTAGGCTAAGTTCTCATTGACCCTCATTGATTTACCAAAGATAAGGATCTGGACCAAAAAATAATAATAATAAACCACTTGGGGACATTACTGTAGAAAAGCCAAAACATGGCCCCTGAAGTTTCTTGACAGGGATCCTGCAGAGAGGTGTAATGTTTCTGTGTTCACTAGCCCACTGTCTACACCAGGGGTGCAGAACCTCAAGCCCAGGGGCCAAACCCAGTCCTCTGGGTTCTCCATGTGGACATGCCCCTTTCCTCTGACCACACCCACTTTCTCCTGACCACCAACTATTTGGTGGGTTTCTGGATTCTGTGCAGTTTTTTCCTCATTCTGAGGAATGCCTCTTCTAAGGCTTAGTTACTGGCAGTAAGAACTTTAAGATAAAATATGCTGGCATTTTGGCCTCACCCCTGTTGCCTTTGGCCTCATCAACCAGTGGAATGAGGCCCCCAAGAGCTTCTCCAAAATGGAATTCGGACTTAGGGCTGGAAGAGATTCACACACACTCATAATGAGAAGCATATTCTTAGTGTTACATAAACAAGACTGTCTAGAACAACAAATCTTATCAAAAGAGAGAGAGAGAAAGTTTGATAATAGTTTCCCATAAAATCATGTTGACAATTATATTTTTAGTCTTGCTAATTTTTGAAAGTGCTAACACCAGAGACTAAGCCATGCAAGTCTTAGGGGACAAACAAGGCATTTGCCACTGGTGTTTATTTATTTTATTTATTTATTTATTATATTTATACCCCACCTTTTTTCCTGAAAGGAACCCAGGGTGGCTTACATAATCCTCCTCTCCATTTTATCCTCACAACAACCCTGTGAGGCAGGTTAGGCTAAGAGTCAGTGACTGGCCCAAAGTCACCCAGTGAGTTTCATGGCCGAGCGGGGATGAGAACTCGGATCTCCTGAGTCCCAGTCCAACACTCTCACCACTATGCCACACTGGCTCTCTTGTGAGGCTTAACTTACTAATGTGAGCAGGGGAAGAAGTTCCAATGGAAAGGGAACCTATTTTAGTATCGCTTAATTTTGCAGTTTTATGCCTTAGATCAGCAGCTTATTTTAATGCAAGTAGTCTCTGGGGATTTTATCTTACTGATTTTGCTTTTGTATACGTTGATCTTTTTTTTCCATCCACGATCAAAGGTGGTGGTGGGTGGGAAGAGAACCCTCGATTAAGTACAGAGTTAAGACTTGAGGTCACTGACTCATTTGCAACACAAAAAAGGAAGGATTTCTGCCCTCAGCAGCCTTAATACTGCACTGCAACATTGCATGGGTCTGTTTTACTGTCAGATAGTGGTACCAATTACACAAGCATACGCTGCAGTTAAGCTTTTTCAACTGAGGAATACTGTCACAAATCAGCTACTACAAATCGAGGCTACATACTGCTTAAGCCAGCCTTCCCCAACCTGGTGCCCTCCAGATGTGTTGGACATGCTTGCTGGGGGGTGTTGGGAGTTGTAGTCCAGGACATCTGGAGGGCACCAGGTTGGGGAAAGCTGACTTAAATGTGCTAAGTATCAGTGAGGGCAAGTAGAGATAACCATTTGCAGGCTGAGAATGTAATACAGCTCTTGCTGAGATATGCAGACAAGTTGTTTCCAAGATGTTCCCCTGAGGAAGATCAGTTAACAACCTGGAAATGCAATGAAATTCATTGGATTTTTTTTCAATAAATATGTTTCCTGAACCTGCTCAACTTATTTGTCCTATAATGTGGTGTTTTCCAAATTTTATGAAATCCCCCCCACACTTCTAAACGTACTAACTCTTCTGTGATTTTACCCTAAATTAGAGATCTCTTTGGGTGCCCCTGCCCAGTTCCTACATCTTCTTCCATCCACAGAGCTCCTCTGCCATCTTTGTGCATCATGAATCTCCTGCCTCTGCTCTTCAACATCCCAGTCCCCAAACCACTGAAGCAGCTGGATCCATAACACCAGCATCCTTGGGTAACTGCCAAGGTTCCATCGGCCCAGCAAGGGCCACCGCCACTGACACCTGCCCCTCACCTCTAGCTGCAAGCTTATCTGGCGACAGCAGTAGTGGGCAACCATTTTAATTTCCTGCAATGCTACATTGGGGTCACTGTGGGGAATTTAAATGGCTGCCCACTGCTGCCAGCTCCAGATAAGATTGTGGCCAGGGCCTCACTAGAGGACACTTTGCCAAGGTTCTCCTGAAACCTGGAGCAAGCCCTGACTAGATTATTTATTACCCTTCCCCTCCCCCCTCCCTCCTTTCAGTGAGGGTATTGACAGACTGAGAAAGCCTGAGCCTTGGCTGTTTACATGCATATTGCCATCTGTCTGTGAGCAAGTAGCTCAGTGGGAGGTTTTATTTAACCCAGCAAAGATCTGGGAGGAGACTGAGACCTTGTATACATGCTTCCTCTCTTCCTGGTTCAGCAGCTGCAGCTGGGCCTTTCCCCTCCTCCTGAGTAGACCCTGGGCGACAGGGTCTTCTGGCGGCCAGGCAGGCACTCCAACAATGATCCTGAGTCTTCCACCTGGTCCGCCATCACCTGTGTTCTGGAGAGACGAGGAAAGAGATTTGGGAACCATGGAGTCAAAGGGGTTCTTCAGGGCCCCGGGCAAAGCATCCCTGTGATGGGGCTCCTCAGGCTCCCCCAATCATGTGTGGGAGTGGGGTTTGATGTGTAATCCTCTGAAGAGGTCTCCCCTTGCCAGGAGCCTGACACCAACAGGAATGAACCCCTGCTTTTCCCAGGATTGTACACATACCTTCTTTAGAATGATCTGGTGATAGAAACTGAACTCGAAAGTTTTGTTCCTTCCAGCCCTTTATGTACTTTGAAAGTTTATGCAATGATAGTCTTTTAAAGCAAAAAGAAGAAAAAGAGTGTTCTTGAGGAAGAGCACTTGCAGTTGATGCTGGCTAACTCTTTCACTGCTGCAACTGTCACAGTAAGTATATGTTATTAAAACTCCACTGTCAGCCAGAAGCCAGATGCTGCCTCAGGGGCGTGGGGGGGGGGGGAGTGACTTACTTTGAAAAATAACACTTCAAGGTAGGAAGGAGGAGGAGGGAAAGAAGCGGCATCTGTTGAAGTCAAAAGTTGCAGCTACAGAGGGTTGGGGAAGGCAGTTGTCAAATCTGACAAGTTCATGTAGTTTTTGGTTGGAGGAGATGTGCATATGTTTTTCCATACATTCACTGGCTTTGCTTGATGTCAGTGGCTTTCAAACTTTCTACCTTTAATGAACCCATTCCAGATCAACAGGTCTGCTGTGCATCTGGGACATGTTCTAGGGTGCAAAGTCAGGTCAAGTTGGAAGCTCCCTGCTTGTCCCACATGAACTTAGAAGGTACCCTAGAATACACCTAATATTCCCCTGTGGTTGCGAATTGCATGGAAGAATCAGTGGTGGTAAGCAAACTGACTTTCACAGAAACTTTTCCACCATTACTGATATGCACATGCATGAACTCCTGATAAACTTCTGAGGCACCCCGAAGTTCCTTGGAACACAGTTTGAAAACCACTGGCTGCATTTGCATGTCACACTAAACTTAGGCTTGCATGCTTCCTCTCTCCTCCTCCTACATGAGCACGAGGATGTCTATAGAAGTGTTCACTTCTGCTTTTAGTTAACCATGGTTTGCTGTGTCATCCAGATCCAGAATTGTAGTTACCTAACACTATGTTTAGTTTCCACCAGCCAGCTTCAGAAAGCATGGTTAGAAGCTGGCTTGTTTGAAACTGACCATAGTTAGTGTTAACCACAATTTGTGGCCCCAGAAAGCAAACCACAGTTAACTAAACTAAACAGTTAACTTTAGGAGGACCTAAAGACAGTAGTGCACACGCTGGTAACTTCGAGGCTCGACTTCTGCAATGCGCTGTACATAGGGCTACCTTTGTACCTAGTCCGGAAACTTCAACTAGTGCAAAATATGGCCGCCAGACTGGTTACTGGTACACCTAGGGGTGCTCACATCACACCAGTTTTAAAAGCACTCCACTGGCTGCCAATCAGTTTCCGGGCGAAGTATAAAGTGTTGGTTATTACCTTTAAAGCCCTACATGGTTTGGGTCCAGGCTACCTACGGGATCGCCTTCTCCCATACAATCCACCCCACACACTCAGGTCCTCTGGGAAGAATTTACTTCAGTCAGCCAAAACTAGGCTGACGGGTACTACCCAGAGGACCTTTTCTTCTGCTGCTCCCAGATTATGGAATGGCCTGCCGGAGGAGATTCGTCAGCTCACCAGTCTTTTGGAATTTAAAAAAGCCATAAAGACTGATCTCTTCCGGCAGGCCTATCCGGCGGAATTTTAGGTTGCCTTTAAGATGTTTTTACGATATTTTAATGATGTTTTAATGATGTTTTAATGATGTTGTTTATGATGTTTTTAATATGTTTTAAGATGTTTTAATAGTATGTATTGTGTATTTTATATTTTTGTTGTTCCCCGCCTCGATCTAGACGGAGAGGCGGGTAAGAAATAAAATTTATTATTATTATTATTATTATTATTATTATTATTATTATTATTAAAAACTCCTATTAGCCCTAGGCAGCATAGACAACTGTGAGGGATGATGGAACTTGTAGTCCATCAACATCTGGAGGGCTACATGTTCTGCATCTCTGACTTAGGGCGCAATCCTATGCATGTGTAGACAGAAAAAAGTCCTACAACTCCCAGCATTCCCCAGCCAGGACTTTTTTCTGTCTACACATGCATAGGATTGCACCTTTAATGAGTTGTGCTAGATAAGACTCTGGTGTCACCACATCATGTAATGTGGGTAGGGCTTATTGCCAGACGCATGACAGGCCCACACATTTTGCCAGTAAACACCTCACCTCCCTGCTGTATGACAGGCTGCTGCCAAATCGTCAAGACTGCAGGGAGGTTGGCATGGTTCAGTCTGACTTAAAACTACCCTGACCCACTAATTCCCACTGCAGAGCTGAGTGCTTCACAAAGATTTCTAAATATCTGCATTAAATTAGGTCATATTACTCACATACCAGTCAAAAGTGCTTTCATGAAAACAAAAAGAGGCCCGTGCAATATAAGAAGTGAGTGCTCTCAAGACCAGTCAACAAATCTCTCACCTGGGAACCAGGTCATTCCAGTATCTGGCTCCCAGGTCTGTGTGGGATTCACCAGGTCTCAGCAGCTTGCACTGTCATGTGGAAAGGGAGGGCTGTGCCAGTATACCATGGAGCCTTTTTTTTAGATTAAGCCCCATGTCTAACAGAGGCTTGTAAACAGCCACTCATCTGTTCCTCAGAATCAGTTCAGGCAACTAGGCAGGGAAGAGAGGTGGCAATTTCTCGATTGTTTTAGGCCAGAGGTGCAGAACACCAGGCCCAGGGGCTAAATCCAGCCTGCCCGTGGTCCCAATCTGTCCCTCTGGGGTTCTGCAGAAGGCCACACCTCCTTTCCCTGGCCCCACCCCCTTTCCCCAACCGCCAATTGTTTGGTGGTCTCCCAAGTTTTGTGCAGTTCCCCCCTCCCCATTCTAAAAGGTTGAAATGCCACTCCCAAGGCTTGGTTACAGGCAGTAAAAGCTTTAAGCTAAAATATGCTGGGGTGTGTGTGCATTTTGGTCCCGCCCCCTTTTGCCTTCAGCCCCACCCACCACTGGAATGCAGCCCCCAAGAGATTTTCCAAAATGGAATTTGGCCATTGGACTGAAAGCGGTTCTGCCGTCTGTGCCACGAGAACTAACAAAAGTATATGTGGGGGACGGTCCAGTAAAACGTTTTGTAGACTCACAATTTTTGTGGACTCATTTCCAAGATAAATGAAATGGGCTTCACCTTGCTTTAATGCAGGCTTGGGGAATGTGTGGCCCTCCAGATGTTTTTGAACTGCAACTCCCATCATCCCTCACTATTGGCTAGGGCTCATGGGAGTTGCGGTACACCAACATCTGGGAGGCCACACTTCCCACTCCTGCTTTAATGTCTTCCATTGGTTCACTGTTCCAGTGCAAGATATGTGCTCAGATTGCACATGAGGTGCACGTGTACCTGTGACACCATTTAATAATCCTCTTTATTGTTCATTGGATTCTGCCCAGAATTTCGTACTTGCTGAGATGGCAACCCGGGGCAATAGGTTACTTCAGCTTTCCTGAATATGGAATGCTACTATATTCTGTCTGCAGAGGCCAGATCATATCTGCAGGGAAGGAATAAGAAACTCAGCTACTGCCTGAGAACTGCATCAAGAGTGCTGATGGGGCTTTACATCTTTTATTTATAAACAGTATCTGTAAAGTGCTTACTTGCTTGGGTACGATTGAGCAAAAAATGTCTTTGGGGAAAAACAGTCTTTATTTTTTAATCTGGGAAGAAAAGAGCGATCCCCTTGTCCCTCTTCTAGTTTCAACAGGTTTTGTTGGTTCTAAAATACCAGTTTTGACTTATTTTCATCATTGATTTATTTTGTACTATTTATATACCTCTAGATATTTTTAAAAATCTCTAAGCGGTTTCCATATAAATATTAAAAGCACAATTAAAAGCACATTTAAAAAACAATTTTTGAAAAAAGGCCAGCTATTAAATATAGTGGTTACAGGACTGTTGGGATCAAGAACCCACAGGTTAATTTATAAGGAAGGGCAAATGGTTGTCTTTAAACAGTTGTCCCGTTTTACAGATCCTCTCTGCAACCGTAAAGACTTCACAGCAGGAGGTGGGCAACTTCCAGGAATCCGGGGGCCATTTCCACCCTCCCACCACTGAAATTGCTGCCATGCTGCCAGATTTGCCACTGAAATTTGGTGGCTTGGCATTAAAAAAAAAGCTGCATGCACCTTGCTTTAAAGGAAAAACATGTTCTCCCAGGGCCTACAGGAGATTATGTGCACTTTCCTTTGCCACCACACCACCTAATTTCGGCGGCAAACTTGGCCATTCAGCAGGGGATGCAAAAAAGGCCACATGCCATGTTTTGCCCACTCCTGCTGAACACAGTGCTTTTCTCCTACGCTCAAGTAGGTGACAACCATTGTCAAGAGTGCATGTAATGAGAACAGCCATAAGGCTAGTTCTTATGCTGTGTGGTCACATCCCATGCTACTTCTGCACAGTCACATCCCCATGCATTGTAACTTTTGAGATGCAGAAGCCATGTGGGTAAATGGTGCAGTTCAGCCCCAAGCCAGCATTGCCTCTCTCTGGACCAACAGCATCAACATGTGCAGCTACTGTATAAGTCTACTTTCCCACATGTCTTTGGCATTGTAGACAATATTGGAGCAGTGTGGGTTGGGAGCACACAGCAATGGCAACCATGCCTCCTAGGTAATGCAGGAATGAGTCCATCATATGTTGACTGGCAGATTGTGATAGCAGCAGGTGGGGGGGGAAAAATGGCAACATAGCAGAAATCGTCATCAGCTGTATACCATGATCCAGCACATCACATTTCTTCACATAAGCACGAGTACATGCATAGCTACAGATGGATTGGGGCCACACATACGGTAGGAGAAAATACTACTTCTTGGTAAACCAATATTTAAAAATGTACAGGGCATTTAGATGAACCTGAGACTTTGAGAGTTCTAATAAATACGCCGTAATCCTGAGAAAATCCATTAATAGTATGGGACAATGATATTTGCAAGTCTGGATTTAGCTGTCTTTTCTGCTGGCAAATGTTACTTTACTCTTTTGCAATTCAGGACCTATGCTTTTAAAAGCTGTCAACCTTTGTTTTATTAGCCTTTCCTGAGCTGTAAATGGTATGTTCAGACTCACAATATAGGGGGCTTTTTTGACTGGTGAAAACCTAATTTTCTTATCAGTCAGTACAGCACAAGGTAAAAGTATGAAATGAATCACAGATATAGATAGAGCCTGGAAGCCTTTAAAGAGACCTTGAAGTGGTACGTAAAGGAACTTCTAAATCTAGCAACTCTGGTCCTTATTATAATTTATGATGCTATATAGGTATTTTGTATCCTTGAAATCTCTTTGAATGGTGACTTTATATGGTGGACATACTTCACTATTCCTTACTCAGCTCTTTGGCAGAAGCTTAGGGACTGTTTGAGCTCTGAATTAAGAGACATGAACTTGTACATTGCTCCATTTTAACGTAATCTTGACACCTATAAATGTGCAGTATAAGGGAACTAGGATTTTTTTTTTAAAGTAATATGGAAAACAAACTCACCAAGTTATAGAAAAGGGTGTGTTTTTTTCCTGCCCTCCGATTCAAAGGCATTCCATGATAGTTGAGCTGTCAGTAGGGGTTTAGTGCCAACAAAGTGCAGGATGCTGAGCTTGCAAAAAAAACAACAGCACAAAAAACCTAGTGGCTTCACAGTGTTGTCACCTCATGGACCCTTCCAAATGACACCCAATTCACAGGTCCCCAAGCCTGGCATCAGCACACGGCATGATTGGGCAAAGGCCAGGGCCCATGGACCCCAGCACGGTGTAATGCTGCGGATACCTGCCTGTGCCGTGGGCTGGATGGGCTCTTTTACATACCCCCCGTCCCACCTTCCCCTCAACATTGGGAGGAAAACTGAGCAGGTTCAGCGAGGGAGCAACAGTGCCATCCTTTTAATCCCTCTCCGCTGCCCTCAGTGCAGCCCTGATCCAGAGGAATGCTACATCAGGGAAATAGGGAGGGATTAAAATGTGCTCCAATTAGAGATGTGATGGGTTGGGGGTGGGAATGGAAAAAATAAAGAAGAAAATTCAGAATAAAAGTTCCTCCCCGTACACCCACACAGAGAGAGATTTTCCAAACATCTCTGGGGGGGAAATTGTTTTGTTTTTTAAACTGGGGGGTTCTCCCCAAGCCTTCATATCTCTCTGCAATCACACAGTCCTCCTCTCGGCACAAAGCTGAAAGGAGAAAAGGTTCTTACAGAACCTTTAAGTGCTGCCTGCATTGGACCATGGGCCTCTTCAAGAATTTACCCAAAAGAACAGCATATTTTAGCTTAAAGCTCTTTTAGAATGGGAGCAGAGCAAGAGCCAGGATGCCACCAACCGTTTGGTGATTGGGTGAATGGGGGTGGGGCATGGGGCATGGCCAGTTCCCTGGTCTGATACTGTAACTTCAAGTAACCAAGCCAAGTTGATACAAAGAGCACTGTATAACATCTTCCTGCCTTTAACCTGAATCTAAGCAAAGAACAAGTTTGAATTAACTGTTGAAAATCCAAGTTATCTGTGCCTGAGTTGAATATCAGTTTAGAGACTTTGTTAGAACAATAAATCAAGCTTTTTATTCAAAGTTCTAAGTGTCCAGAGTCTAACTGGTGGACAGGAAAGTAAGAAGGGAATTAACGGAGGGGCACCTTACTTCAAGTAATCAAATAAAACAAACTGCTCTTAATAAAGACAAACAAACGTGGGCGAACAGCTACATATAAGGCCTAAGACACATAATCGGCTAATGCAGCTTAAGAAGACAGCTTAAAGTCTGAAGTGACCAATGCAAGGTGGCACTTGGTGAGAGTGAAGTACCCGTTGAGGGTGTGGGCTTTGGAGGAGGGGTCCCGTCCACTACAGATGCAAGTTTAGAAAAAAATATTACAATTTAAATAGAAATACAGTACATCTCACTCTAGTGTGGAATACAGTGACCAGGTGACCTGTGTGCCTGGCTGCTCAGCCTGCTGCCCAAGTGCTGAATGGTTAGAGTTCTGATGGTTCTTTATCTTTAAACTGGCATTGGACAGGAGAGCCCTTCAAATAGAGGACTGTCCTCTGTAAAAGAGAGCACATGGCCACCTTGCACCCCTACTGTTTCAGATTGCTGATCAGAAGGTTCTCCACTTGCTTATGCAGTATTCATTGGCTCTGAAATAGCCACTCCACAATAGCTAAGAGGGTGTTCACACTAGAGGGGGGGGGAAGGAATATGCTATACTACATTACTGACAGATCGAAACCAACATCTTCAGCTGCAGGATGTGAAATGACACGCTGTGCACTGCACAAGATCTTAGTGTTCATGTGTGTGCATTTACTTGCATGTGCTCGAGACAGAACCCACCCACCCCCTCAGAAATTTATTTTCTCAAGACCCAGGAGTGTAATCTGAAACCTGAAGAACAGCAACTCTAGCAACTTACACTTAGCACCATTTTAACAAAACATTCCTGAGAGGCAAAAATAGGGACAAATGGGGGCTGAGATTTTCCAGGGATTGAAGTCAGATTATAGGAGGCTGTCCCTGGTAAATAAGGATTGTTGGCACACATATTCTCCTTCCCCCCCCCACACACACACAAATATTGCTAGGCATTGAGAAAAAAGAGACCCTCCAACATGTGGCACCTTGGAGGATCAACTCATTGCAATAAAGCAGCCTTCCCCAACCTGGTGCGCTTTACAACTCCCAGCATTCTTGAGCATTGGCCATGCTGGCTGGGGCTGCTGGAAATTGAAATCCAAATCATCTGGAATTGCACCAGGCTGGAGAAGGCTGCGAGAAACAAAGTAATGGATAGTCTTGTAAATGAGTCCAGTAAAGTCTGCTCTCTTTGAATTTGAAAAGAAAATATTTACTATTTGAAAGGGTTTTGAATGCATTTGTCACAGGAAAATCTTATTAATCACTTTTCTTTTGTGTTGTTTTCCTTCCAAGGTTAGATGTTATTATTAATTAGAGAAAAGGTTAACAAAATGTCACTAATTCCTGCACCCTTTCTGAAGTTACAAATCTCAGCTTCAAAAATAACACACCCAGCCTGCTGCTATAGCTCTAAGCCAGCCTTCCCCAGTCTGGTGCCCTCCCAATGTGTTGGTCTACAGCTCCCAGCAACCCAAGCATGAGGGATGCTGGACATTGTAATCAGGACACATCTGAAGGGCACCAGGTTTGGAAGGCTGCTCTAAGCCTTTGCTTTTATTTTCAGCACTAGACTGGTTTACTTGGACACGCTCATAGAGGTCCTTCAGATAACATGACCCCAAAGCATTTAGGATAGGGTTGGGGAAGGAAACACACAGTCCTCCCAATGTTGTTGGATTGCAATTTCCGTCATCCCTCACCATTGCCTATGCTGGCTAGGGCTGATGGGAGTTGCATCCACACAACTTCTGGAGGGCCATATATTCCCCATGCCTGATTTAGGACTTAATGACCAAAACCAGCACCTTGAATTGCACCCAGAAATGCAGTGGAGGCTGGTGGCTCCAATGTCATTGGGGCGGTGTATCCACTCTAGATCTTAGTCTGAACTTTAAAGAAGCTGTCGATGGTGCTGAAGCCTATCCCCTATCTACAAGATTGGTTCAGCACCATGGATAGCTCCTTAAGCCCGGAGTGGATACACTGCCCCACTGTCATTGGAGCCACCAGCCTCCACTGCAGAAATGAATGTAACTGATACAGAATAGTTGTAATATTACCTGAGGGCCTAGCTCCCACAAGCATTCTAGCTGCTGCATTGTGTACCAGCTGCAGGTTTTTTTAACTGACTTCAAGGGCAGCCCCCCATAGAGCTCATTACAGTAATCTAACCTGGATGTAACCAAGGAATGTCTGTGGCTAGGTCAGTTTTCTCTAGATAGGGCTGCAGCTGCCGGCAACCAACACCACCTGCACCTCCATAGACAGTGCTGCATTTATGCCAGAGCACGTAACAGAAAGTAAGAGAAACAATTGTGCTTGATCCTGAAATTGTGGGATTATTAACTTTTGCTCTCCCCTTTTTGTTATTTAATTGCCTCTCCATAGGGATGTGAGGTCATAGAGACCCCAGATCAAGACCTAACAGACTTTACCAAGTGCCTTCAGATACTCCAGCAGAAGATAGAGAAGAATGGCTTGCAGGTAATGCTACCAACTCTTTCAGTATACAGTATGTGCTGATGGGTCTTTCTCCCAGCGGCATCTGGGCTGCTCTTATAAGTTTGCAGTGTCTGAAAATGCTATGCATTGCCTAAGGAATATGTATATTTTGCTAAGTCAGGTGATGTCATGTGACTTGAGAAGTGGGGGGGAACCAAGCAAACATCATCTGCTGAGGAAATGGCCCTTATTGTTTTGTGCTAATGAGCCTTCGAGGCTGCCAAAGAGTGATCAGAGCTGAGTGTTTGTCTTCAGTTCAAATATTCCACTTGGGTATGTATTCACTTTCAAACATCGTCACTTCATTCCTCTCTTCTGATGCGTTTGGGAAATCATAGGCCTCATGCAGCTTCCAATTGGTTGAGTATGTGTCACGTGCCACAAGCCGGGAGCCCTGCAGATCAGGCACTCACTCCTTACTTCCTTTGGGACCACTGACTGAACTACAGGCAGTCCAAGTTGAGATACAAGCAAGATAGGCCAGAATGCTCCTGGGCCTGGTAATCAGGTGGTCCTGAAGAGCCATCCTGTGCTCTAAAGTTCTGTCATTTGCAGTACTCCTTCAGTCTTGACAATTCATCATTGAGATACAGTAATACCTTGGATTGCAAGTAACTTGGTTTGAGAGCGTTTTGCAAGACATGCAAATTTTTAAATATTTATTTATTTATTTTTTACTTGATATACAAGTGATGTCTTGCAATACAAGTACTGTAGTATGGCTTAAATTAAAAATCTCTGTACAAATTTTTTGGGGGAATTTCGTTTTGATATAAGAGTGTTTTGGATTACAAGCACGTTTCCGGAACGAATTATGCTCTCAATCCAAGACATGACTGTACAGTGCCAAACAATTACTGTTTCCCTGCCTGCTTGTCTGACTCACACCTGTCTCCCTCTAGTCCCCTCTGGTCACGGCACTTGCCTTTGCTACTTACAAAACATTTCAGTCCAACACATTTGCTCTTTCATCCCAGGTTTCTCCTTGGTGCCGCCCTCACTATTATACCATAGGGCCGTTTTCCATGTAAAGCCAACGGAGAGCTTCTTGGCAGACAGGAACGGCTGTCTCTGCTCACTTCTGAGGCCATTCCAGGACAAGTTATACTCTTTGGTCCACTCTATTGATGCACATGCCTCAGATTCATGAGGGCATCTGTTTTCATCCAGACATCTTCCTCTGTGTGCTCCTTCTGTTGAACTCCAAGGCTGTATTATCTCCCCACCCCTGCCGCCCCATGTTTAAGAAGCACCTTGCACAGGTGGAACTGATGGAAAAATAATAGCTCAGTAATGTCCTTCCACTTTTAGGAGCATCAGCACATATCTTTTATATCTCGTTGAACTAACAATCTTTTTACAAGTATTTATTTATTGAATTTATATACCACCCAACTGGCAGATGTACTTGGGGTGGTTTACAATCAGTAATAAAAACAAAACCCGAAAAGAACAATAAAATAACAACCTAAATAATACAATGAAAATATAAAAATATTAAAATGTTAAAAATATTAAAGAGCTAACAGTAAAGTTAATAACCATAGCAACAGATTAAAGATTGGATGTCTGCTGGAAGAAGAAGGTCTTGACTTGGCATTCAGCAGCGCAATCCTATGGCCGCTAGTCAGCATCTAGAAGGCCATAGGATTTTTCGGATTCCCAAGCTACGAAGTTAGAAATTCTCTCCAACCTCATAGTGGGGATCCATGCTAGAGCACACACACACACACCCCATTGCAGCTGGCATGGAAAGAACTGTGCCAGCTGCTTTCCCAAAATCATAAGAGCAATGTCAGAGAAGGGCTTTTGAGGCGTTCCAGGGGGCAGGGAGGTGAGCAGATCGGCGCTGCCAAGATAACCTCCTTCCCTCCCCCTTCGCAGCGCCACAACTAGTCGGCCAAAATCAGACATCTTAAGTGTTTTTTGCAGAGTGAGAGGAGTGCAGAGGTGACCTTTGCCTCTGCACTCCTCCCGCCCTCCATAGGATGCCCATAATCCTCCGAGTTTGGAGGGTTACAGGCATCCCCATAGGACTGCACCCTAAATGTATACAATGAGGACACCAAGTAGATCTCCCTGGAAAGGGCATTTCACACCCGGGGAGCACGAAGGAGAAAGCTCTTTCCCTGGTAGCCACCCATCACACCACTGTAGGCAGCGGCACCTAGAGGAGGCCCTCCGAAAGTGATCTTAACAATCAGGCAGGAAGATGTGGGGGAAGGCGCTCCTGCATGTAGGCTGGTTCTAAGTGAATCCTCCCATGATAGGGGCAGCACATCTGAACTTAGAGTAGAGCAGGAAGGAATACATTTGCCAAAGTCCTGCTGCCTTGTGGATTACGCATTCTGTGACTATATAGGTTGTTAGTTCATAAAGAGGTCTCCCCAAAGATTTATAAAAGCACACTATTAAAACGAGAACAATGGAAGCCACATAATCCGCTATGGTGTTTCAACAATACACCTTTCAACATATTCCTTAAATCTTTGAATGCTTTGATCTGGCTGTCATTTAGGTAACCATGCAATACCTCGTTAGGCCCAGTGATGGATATTGCACTCCACAAGTATCTGAGCTTTGAAGCTTAACAAGGCTAACAGGAACAGCATGCGGGAGAGGGGGAAGCATCTCTTTGGGGGAAAGTAATTGTGCTGAATGCATGCCACAATACACAGTGTAACGTCTCTGTTCAATTATATCGTCACACTGCTGCTCGTAATGGCAGCCGTGGGTAGCAGCTTTGAACTCGTACGCGAACATGCGGCTTTTCCAAAGGTACAAACAATGGAAAGGGCAAGTTTGCTCTAAACAGAAGTGCGGCTTGTTTGTGCTTTGATGCTTGCCTCTCTCCTGTCAGACTGATTGCTCCAAAAGATCCTATCATATATCAAATCCGTTTTGACCTTTTTTATGTTTGCCTTAAGGGGATTGATAGAGGTTTGTCACTGTTTTGGTGTACCTAAAATAATACGCTCAGCCTAGCTCATTTATTCATTTGTGCTGAAGTCTTCCACAAGCAAATGTTGGGATTGATTTTATATCAGAAACATGGCAGAGTAGAGTGCTCTTAAAGGAGGAACATCTGTACACACACACACACACACACACACAATTTGTACATTAATTATGGCCATGTGAAACATCTGCAGTCCCTGTGAAGCAGCACTACAAACCTGGTGGTGCAACTTTCCCCATGAACTCAGTGTTACCAGTGTTGGAAAGTCTGGTTACAGCAGAGTTGCCTTACATAAAGAAAGCATGGTAACACAGCATTTAGTATTAGAGGGAATAAACGCAGGTTAGAGCCAGTATAGAAGAAGTTCAATTCAACTTACTTTATTAGTGCTTTTATACACATCATTGAAGAAGGCTATCTAACACTGTTTAACAACAAGCACCCCCCCCCCAAACCTAGGTGCATGAGTGTAAGTGTCAGGCATCCTTGACTGGAACACCGGAGCCAGGGGTGATGAAGACGGATGGAGACCCAAGGCTTACTCAGGCAAGGGTTGGTCACAGGTGAGGCATGGAGGGCCAGAGGCAAGAGGAAGATCAGGAGTAGGCAAAGGTCAGATGGCAGCAAGGCATGGCAGGACCAGAGGCAAAGACAGAGTCTAGAACTGGCAAGGGTTGAGCACTGGCAAGGCATGGCAAAGCCTGAGGCAAAAGCAACATCAGAAACAGGGTTGAGTCCCAGCAGGGTGAGGCAAGACTGGAGGTGAAAGCAGCATCAGAAACAGGCAAGGGTTGAGTACTGGCAAGGCTAGGCAGGGCCAGAGACAAAGGCAGTGTTGCAAACAGGCAAGGGTTGGGTATCAGCAAGGAATAGCAGGACCAGAGGCAAAGGCATGGGTCAAATTCCAGCATTGTGTAGCAAGACTGGAGGCAGGACCCGAGGCAGGACCACAATGCTGTCACCACAAAGACTCATGTTGTCTTTGCCTGAACAGGAAGCCTTTCATAGGGCTTCCAGTGGCTCCCAGCTGGTCTGCATGAGTGGACTTGCTGTAATCCTGTGAGCACCTACAGGTCCGGTGCCAATCCTGCAAGTATTTGCAAAGTGGACCTGTTTGACTACTCTATCAGGTCACCAGGGGGAGCTGCAGCGCTGTGCAGGCTGAGCAGATCCTGACAGTAAGTAAGTGAAGGCATGAGATATGGTTATTCTCTTCCCTCAGGGAGAGAGCATATGTTGTCTGTTGCAGAGGCAAAGTGCAACAGGGAGGGTAGGAAGTAGGAGAAAGCTGACCGATCAAGTTACAGGACAACAAGGGGGATGAACAAGACAAGTGGCTGTTGATACAACACGTTCTCTGTCACCCCCTGGTGTCTGGAAGTGTGCGGAGATGTCCCTATTATTCAACAGCCAGGTTATCAATTTGGAATCTTTGTCTCCCAGCTCCCTGGAATTCTGCTTTATATAACAAATTACTCTGGTTGTGGCAACAATAGACCTAGAGCAGAAACATGCTCTCTTTCCAGCCATCCAGCACCCACGCTCTCTCAGTGCTGTCTCTCACTGCCATACTTCCCTCCCAAAAACAGTTGGCAGCAAAGCTAGCACTGTACCGAGAAAGTCTGAATTCTCATGTATTTGTGTGCAAGAAAGCAAATGATCTCCTGCCTGATACAGGGAATCTCAACTCTTGTTCTGTATTTTCTCACAGTCTGGCAACACTGCTCTTGGAGTTGCTGTGCTGTGTGGACTATATGAAATGTAACTGGAGGAAAAATAACTCTTGTACAAAAATGTCAATACAAGAAAAAAATCATCTTCCTTATTTATACCATTCCTGTGGGATCCAGTTAAAGTCCTAACAGGGCATGGAGGCAGATGCTTGTTGGTGTTATCTTTGAGCAGAGTGTGTGCGAGTTGGGAGATTTATAATCCTGTCTCTGTGTGCTAGCAGAGGCCTGAAATTCCGCACACAGATCTTCCAGATCTCACCTCCCCCCGCGCAGCGTGCAGCGTGCAGCGTGCTGTGTCGGTGCCAGTTTTGGCCAGCCCAGTCTGCCCTGTAATCAGACTTGCTTCCAGCTTCCCCGTTGCAGATTAATCCATGGAGTCAGGAAACACTCTGTTAACACCACAGGTCTAATTCTACCTGTTTATTCACTTAGCAAGTAAAGTTCTACAGAGTATACATTTCCTAGTTACAGTCCATGTGCAGATATAAATGCATAGCAAGCATTACATCCAGTGGAGTAAGTTGAGCTTCACTCCACCTCAGCAAAGACGTTACATTGTTGCAGTAACAAAGTCCAGCAAGAAGAACAAAGGAGAAGAGAGAAAGCAGTCCTGCTTCTCTCGAAGATGGCTTCAGACAGAAAACAAGTTAGCACGTCATCAGAACATACAAACCATGTGACTAGCTCATATTGCTCTCACGGTCTAGCTTCCCATGCGAAAAACACGGGAATCCTGAAAGACATAACAAACCTGTTTACAGCCATTCTGTCCCTTCCATGTGTAAACAGTGTGCTGCAGCTTGTGAAGTGATACATATCACAACATCCCCCCACAAGCTGAGTACATCTTGTTTCACATTTGCTCAATGAGGCCTAGCGCCGTCATTAGTTTCCTGTGTCTTACTACAGGCAATGGTTTTGTGAAAAGATCTGCCACCATGTCCCCTGTTGCACAGTATTTGAGTGTTACCCACCCTTTCTGCACACAGTCCTTTACATGAGAGTAACGAACACCAATGTGTTTGGTTCTTGGCCTACATTTTTCATTTTGTGCCATGCTTATGCAAGCCTGGTTGTCTTCAAAAATTGTAACAGCCTTGTCTACTGGTATTTGCAAATCAGTAAACAGTTGTTTGAACCATTCAATCTCATTGCATGCTTGAGATAAACTGATGAATTCAGATTCTCCACTAGATACAGCCACACAAGATTGTTTTCGTGTATACCAGTCAATCAGAGTTTCATTATACATGATCACAGTCCCACTTGTGGACTTCCTATCGGTTGCAGCGCCCCAATCAGCATCAGTGTACACACAAAAACCTCCCTCTGTGTGTGATGACAATTTCAGTTTGCAATTCATGGAACCTTTTAAATATCTTAACACCCGTTTTACAGCTAGCCAATCATACATAGAAGGATTTTGTGTTTTCCTGCTAAGTATGTTCACAGCATTGCTGATGTCTGGCCTACTCACATTTGCCAAATATAGCAGGCTTCCAATAACACTCTGATATTTTCCAATATCCTCAAATTCAGTGTTATCTGTGTGCTTTTGATATTCAAGAGTCATTGGAGTGGTAACTGGGTTACAATTCTCCAATCCATGAATCTCCAGCAATTTCTGAATTTTCCCACTTTGTTCAACCAAGAAAGAACCTTCCTCATCCTGAGATAATTGCATTCCAAGATAGTGTTTTGCCAAACCTAGATCTTTCAGTCCAAAGTGTGCTTGCAATTCTTTTGCAATTTTGTCTTTTTGACTTACTGATTCTGTTATCAGCAATATATCATCAACAAAGACTAGCAAATACACCCAATGTCCCAATTCTGTGTGACATGTGTACAGACAGTGATCAGCCTTGCTTTGTTTGAATCCCAAACTAATCAAAACTCTGTCTAATTTTTGGTTCCAGCACCTCGCTGCTTGCTTCAGCCCATATATGGATTTGTGCAAGCGACATACAAGACTGGGATTTTCTACAAAACCTTTTGGTTGCACCATGTAGATTTCCTCTTGTAAATCACCATATAGGAAAGCAGTTTTTACATCAAAATGAAATGCCATCATTTTTCTTTGTGCTGCCAATTTCAACAATAATCTTACAGTTGCATACCTTGTTGTTGGTGCAAACACGGAATCAAAATCTATCCCATGTTTTTGTGCAAACCCTCTTGCCACGAGTCTTGCCCTGTACCTTTCCACCTGCCCCTGGTGATTCGTTTTCACCTTGTACACCCATTTACAGGTGATGGCCTTTTGCCCTACAGGTAAAGATACCAGACTCCATGTTTTGTTAACATGCATTGCATTGATTTCATCCTGCATGGCCTCAAACCAATCATTTCTTACTGCTGGTTCCATGCTTTGGATTTCCTCAAAACTTTGAGGTTCTAAAGCTATTTTGAGAGCTTTATGTACAACAGTTTTCCCACTTTGGAATTCATCCTGATATCTAACAGGTGTTTTACGTTCTCGGGTTGAACGCCTTAGAGATTGTTCACCTCCCTCCTGTTCCCCAGATATCTGCTCAGTGGCCTGTTCTGTTTCAGAAACTTCTAGCTGTGTCTCAGCCATTGATTGCATTGGCAATTCCACCAGCTGTTTCTGTTCATGTGTTTGCTCATGAAAAATCACATCTCTGCTTAAAATTACCTTTCTGTGTTGTGGTGACCACAGCCTGTATCCTTTTGTTTGTCCATCATACCCCAGCAGAAAACATTCAAAGCTTCTGGGTGACAGCTTTGTCCTATTTTGAGCTTGTATATGAACAAAACATTTGCACCCAAAAATCCGCACGTGTGGTATCTTTGGTTTCCACCCATGAAACATTTCATATGGAGTTTTCCCACTTGTGGTGTTAGGTAATCTGTTCAGCAAATAGCTAGCATTTGAAAGTGCATCCCCCCAGAAATGGTTTTTCAACTGTGAGTCAGCTAATTGAGCCCTCATCATTTCTTGGAGTGTTCTGTTGCGTCTTTCAGCTACACCATTTTGAAACGGTGAGTTTGGGGCTGTGACTTTGTGTCCAATGCCCTCACTTTCCAAGAATTTCTTAAATCTTGTACTCATGTACAAGGTGTGCTTGTTGTTTCCTGTTTGTTTTTTGTCTTTTTTAGTTTGACCTTACAATTGCTTTTTCAGATGATTTGTAGATCCACAAGTGAAACATTTTTTCACTTTTAAAGCAGCGGCTTGGGTTACTCCCTGCTTGTTATTTGCAGGTTGGCTGTTTGCCACATCAGCCTGGCTCTCTGCAAACTTACGGCCAGAGTTGTTTTTCTTTGCTTGCTGCTTTTTCATTCTGCTATCTCCACAAGCCATTTCTCCAGCTTGAAGCAGAAAAAGCTGCACTTTGTAAATTCCACAAAGATTAAGCTTGGTCACCAACTGCAACTGGATCCTGTGTTACTACAGAGTCCCGCATGGGTTAAATAATGCTGCATCTGAAAACTCCACAGCACAGTCTCTCCACAATTTGTGGATTCAGGGATTGTGCAGCTGCCATTTCTGTGACTGGGGGATTCTCCTCCTCCTCCCCACCAGAAATTTCAGCCTCGCTTTCTCCCTCCAAGCTATCGGCCTTGGAACTTGCCTGCAAGCTGTCTGTGTCAGCCAACAGATTCTCTCCCCCTTCTTCCCCCTTACCAGTTGAAGACCAGGAGATATTTCTTCTTCGATGTCTTCCTTCTCTGCCATTAATCACTGCAATCACCGGAGTTGAAGCTGTTGCCAAACAGGTCCCGCGCTGGTTCTGGTGCTGGTACTGACCTGGTTCTGGTCCGGTCCAGTCTGGTTCTGGTTCCGAACTGGTTCTGGTTCTGGTCCAATCTGGGCCCATAACCCTGTTCTGGTTCTGTCTTTGAGCAGAGTGTGTGAGATTTATAATCCTGTCTCTGTGTGCTAGCAGAGGCCTGAAATTCCACACACAGATCTTCCAGATCTCACCTCCCCCCGCGCAGCAGTGCAGCGTGCTGTGTCGGTGCCAGTTTTGGCCAGCCCAGTCTGCCCTGTAATCAGACTTGCTTCCAGCTTCCCCGTTGCAGATTAATCCATGGAGTCAGGAAACACTCTGTTAACACCACAGGTCTAATTCTACCTGTTTATTCACTTAGCAAGTAAAGTTCTACAGAGTATACATTTCCTAGTTACAGTCCATGTGCAGAGTATAAATGCATAGCAAGCATTACATCCAGTGGAGTAAGTTGAGCTTCACTCCACCTCAGCAAAGACGTTACATTGTTGCAGTAACAAAGTCCAGCAAGAAGAACAAAGGAGAAGAGAGAAAGCAGTCCTGCTTCTCTCGAAGATGGCTTCAGACAGAAAAGTTAGCACGTCATCAGAACATACAAACCATGTGACTAGCTCATATTGCTCTCACAGTCTAGCTTCCCATGCGAAAAACACGGGAACCCAGAAAGACATAACAAACCTGTTTACAGCCATTCTGTCCCTTCCATGTGTAAACAGTGTGCTGCAGCTGGTGAAGTGATACATATCACAACAATGCTTTCCGTCTCTCCCCCACCCCCCAGGTGCTCTTCTCCTAGCTGGGGTCACTTCTGATATTAGGACTTGGCTAGGTGGGGGGAAAGAACCTCAGGAGCATGCTGGATAAAAGCTATGATTGCTTTTTAAACACGAAACCCAGCTTTTTTCTTTCTTTTTTTTAAGGTAAATACGACATTTCTCTTAAGTAATAGCTAGGTTAATCTTAAAAAACTGGATATAAGCATGTCAGGCCTACAGTTACTCTCTGAGCTGAATCAATGCCTTCACCACATACATTGAGTTAAAGGAAGCATTTCTATGTAAATGAAGAACCAGTTTGATCATTTCTCAAATATGAAAATTTTCACTCTGTCTAACTAACATAAGAATTTCACTTTCACCTGTGAAAATAAGCTCCTCTAGTCTGCCCAGTAACTATCAGACCTTACTTCTACCTGTCAGTCATCAGCATTTCATTTTTTTTTTGTTTGCAACAACAGAAGGACAAGAAGGAAAATAATCCAACACCTATATTCCCATTCTTAGCCTTGCAAACTATCATAGGTGCGGGTTGTACGAAAGACTCTATGGGAATATTTTAAAGACATTCCCTTATTGCAAGGGTGGGCAATGTAGGCCTCCAGATGTTTTGGCCTCCAACTCCCATCAACCCTAGCCAGCATAGCCAGTGGTGTGGGCTGGTGGGAGTTGTAGGCTAAAACATCTGGAGGGCCACAAGTTGCCCATTCATTCAGAATGTTTTCAGTGCAACAAAGAGATGCAAGGCCTGGTTGTAAGAATGAAACAGCAATATAAGAATGGAAACAATGTAAGCATGAAACAACAGTAATATTCTACTTAGATGTAAATTAACATGGCTTACTGGTCAGATTTGTAACATTCTTTAGGAATTCTATGACATCTCAATGGGATACTTGATTTAAATCAGTGATTTAAATCAACTTTTTTTTCTTGCTGATTTAAATCAATCCACCCTGCTCAGGGGACAGATTTCAAAGAAAACAGTGATGAGCAGGATTCAGCAACACCCCCATGCACACATACACACATGACCCTTTGGTCATTATAAGAACTGAAACTTTACCAGTTGGTGCCTGAATTGCTTCTTCCCTCCTTCCTTCCACTTTTGTGTCATTCTTTCAGAGTAAAGCCTGAGGGCAGGAACTGGTTTTTGTTGTTGTTGTTGTTTTGATTGATTGATTTTGATTGATTGATTTCTAAGACCTTCTGGGAGCCTTTTCTGCTAAAGGATGGGATAAAAATGCTGCCAAAAAATGAATAACTTTAAGTGACATCCAGCGTCCACAGTATTTTTTAAATTAATTTTTATTGTAAAATTTAAAACAAAACAAAAAAGAGGGGGGATGGTAGCTACATAGTTTTGAGTTTATCAATTTCAATGTATGCATGTGAAAAGTGTGTATATGAAAGTATGGCTTTGTAAGAATTATACATAAACTTCAACAAAAGCAAACCAAATATCCATGTACCGTATTTTTCCGTGTATAAGACGCCCCCATGTATAAGACGCTGCCCACTGGGCAGTTTTGCAACCGCGCGGTTCTCTCCTCGGCTTACTTCCGTGTATAAGACGACCCTCAATTTTTAGTCTAACAATTTTAGGAAAAAGTATAGTCTTATACATGGAAAAATACTGTAAGTATCCATTTGCAAGTGGCGTCCATATACCACCGATTCAAACGTTAAAAGTGTTGCTAGGTCCTCAATCCATTGCCCTATAGGAGGTGAGCATCTATACTTCCAATATTGTAATATCAGTCTTTTAGCTGTCAGAAGGGAACAGAGAATCCATTTGTGCTGACCATCCATTAACTTCCAGGAAGCAGCTGGATAATTTAAGAGGACATGTACATCAGTAAATATTAAAGAGTGTTCCTATACAAGGTTAATCCGTATTATAACCTCCTCCCCAAAAGAGGTAACTATTGGGCATTGCCAAACCATATAGTTAAAAGAAGTATTAGCTGTGTTACACCTCTAGCAATTAGCCAACTTAGCCAAACCCTTATTAAAGAGACCCACAGTATATGTGTAACCTCACTTCCCTACCACCAACCCCTTGTTCTGGAGGCTACTATGGTCCCTGGGTTCAAACAGTAGTGGGATAGATAAGTAGTGGAAGAATGCCTGGCCCCCAGAGCAGTGTTTCCTGCCTCCATGTTTCCTGAAAGGAGGTAGGGCAAATCCAGAGGGCAACTTAAATAGAATAGAGAGACTAGAACCAGGAATTATTAAAGAGGGAGGGCGGAAAAGGGGAAGAAGCAAGGGGAGCAACTCGGATGGGTATCCAATTTAAGGCATGCCTCTAAACCACACAATAGGAGAAGAAGGAATCCAATAACTGAGAGATGCACAAGTGAGCAATTAGAGTCCCTCAGACCTGTCTCTGGCTACACAGTCTGGGCTGGGCTGCAGCTGTCTCTGTCACTCCTCTGGCTGTGGAGCTGCTGCTGGATGATCACTGTGTGAACACAGAAGGTGGCTGCTGCAGCTGCTGCTCTCTCCTTTGGATGGTTGCTTTTAGACCTTATCTCTGTGTTTTCTCAGTCTCCCTTTCCTCTATGAATCTCTTCAAACAACCATCCTCAGAAGGTTCTCCCAGTCTCCTCAGACCAGATCCTCCAGTCCCCCCTACAGCAGCTCCAAGGCTGTGTCCTCCAGGCAGTGGACTATGCTTCACCGTGTTACATATGTGATTCTGGTGGACCCTCATTTAAAGACACAGGGCTGAGATTATCACATGTAGTTCAGTCTTTCTCACCCTTATTTCTGACTTTATCCTCTCCACTTCCTGAAGCATCCATTTTACAGTAGATTACAGCATCAAATTGTCAGATCAGAGGGTTTCATTATTCAGTTCAAGCCACAGTACAGAGGTGTGGAAGGGATTTTAAAAAAATAATAATAAAATCATTTCCATTCAGTTTCTCCCTGGGAGCCAGTCAAGGCATTTTATTTTATTTTTGCTTTATTCCCCTGGCTGTGCTGGATTCGGCTGTAGTTCTTTTCACTTCTGATTCAAAACCTGCTGAAACTCAGTGGGCCTAAAGGTTGATGAGACCTTTGTGGCGTGTTGCTTTACAGACGAAAGCCAGGTTAGTCTAAATTTAGAGCTTTGGAAAATATCTTTGGTGACAGTTCAAAAGCCTTTGACATTACACAAAAGATTCAGATCCACTCCAAGTTACAGTTAGATTTTCATGCAGATATGCTAAGAAATGATAAAATTCTAGAAGTACAAGTCACTCTAGGAAATAAGACATGCAGCAGTGAACTGTGATAAAAGGTAAATAGTATAGTATCTTATAGTATGTTCCCTTAGAGGAATCTTCATTTTAGTTAGTCTCATCCTTCCTTGTTGATTAAAGCCTTTGAGAGTGAATTGGTTTAGGCTTAATTCTTCTGTCCTTTTAGTGCTTCTCTTACACTCATTCTTGCAAGTGGAAACTTGCTGTATACGTGTTCTCCAACCTTGGGTCCCCAGATGTTTTTGGCCTACAACTCCCAGCATGCCCTAGCCAGCGTAGGTCCTAATCTTAAATAGAAAAAGGACCAAGTATCGCTGGCAAATTAATGGACATGTACCGATTCGCCTCGCACGGGCATAGCGGGCCGAAATCGGCCCCACTCATGCCCGCGCAAGGCTCTCGCAGCCTTACCTTTTCTCCGCACCGCGCCGCCCGTACCGCCCGTGCTGGTCCCGTCACGTCATATCCGGCACCGGAAATGGTGCGACGGGACCCTGCGCAGGCGTGCTGGACCCCCGCACCACGTATTGCACATGCGCAGGGTCCCGTTGCGTCACTTCCGGGGCCGGATGTGACGCGACGGGACCAGCGCCGGTGGCTCAAGCGGTGCGGAGAACTGCTCCGCGCCGCTCTGAAGATCGAGGCGGGGGGGCCGCCGCCGCGGAGAATCAATGCAGCGGAGGGCCCCCCACCACCGATTCGTAAGCTTCACTACACCAAATGGAGCAGGTTACTTCTTATAAATATCTTGGTGTAACCTTTCAATCATCAGGCTCAGTGGAAGACCCAAATTAAGTATGCAACTGCAAATGCTTCTAGGAGCACGAGCACTTCTCTCCTTTTTCTATACTAAAGGTGGCCAATACATTGCTGCAGCCATGCAAGTTTTTACTGCTAAAGTAATCTCGCAGATGTTGTATGGCTGTCAAATATGTGTAATTGAGGACTATGCCCCTTTTGAGGTTGTACAAACAAAGTTTCTGAGAGCAATACTAGAAGTTCCCACCTGTGTGCCTAATACAATCTTACGGTTAGAGGCAGGACAACTTACTATGGAGGCACAAATGCTGATATATAAGATGAATCTATGGCTAAAGATGATGTTCTGTCCTGTAGGTCTTGCCCCGCTGACCTTGACTGATACATTCCAATCTAAATGGAAAAGGTCATTGACGGCAAAACTACGGTATTTAGGCTTTTCGACTGATGCCTTACAAATGCTGGGGTATACTAAAGCTAAAGCAACCATTATATAGCAGATTAGAGATATTGAATTCCAAAACCACTTGAGGTTGATTGACCATTATCCCAATTATCAGGATTATATAGGAGCATTTAAAATGTCAAATTATATGTCAAATCTGTTAATTCCTAAATATAGGAGAGCCTTTATGCTAGTTAGATTAAATGTCTTACCTTCTGCCCTCTTGGAAGGCAGATATAATAAGGTTCCCGTTCAAGAGTGGCTATGCCCAGTGCAATTTGGGAAGAGTGGAAATGGCAGCTAACATATTATTTCACTGTTCTTTTTATTGTGACCTCCGGAGAGACTTTATTACCCCTATTCTTTCCAAAAAACCAGGAAGATCTGAGGCATTCTATCTAAAATATTTATTATCAGATTGGAATCCCCAAGTCACTTATAACATAGCGCACTTTTGTGCATCTGCTATCCATTGTAGGAAAATGATGATAAATCAAGGATAGCATGCTTCTGAGACTATACTGTATTATTGATATATTTATGACATTTCGTATTTTTGATATGCGACTTGTATTCCTGCTTAAATTGGATTGTTTTTATAAATATTTTATAAATATTGTAATTGTGTTTAATTGTTTTCAGTTCTAATAGATATTTTAACCTGTTGTTCTGCAAATTGTAATTGTGTTCCATTGTGTTTGACTGTTTTAATTTTAATAGCTATTTAATTGTGTTTTAATTGTTTTTTTTATTATTACTATTTTAATAGCTATTTTAATCTTTTGTTTTACTTATTTTCCTGCTGGTCTATGACCGTAATAAACTGACTTTGACTTTAACATCTGGGGACCCAAGGTTGGAGAACGCTGCTGTATACAGTTATGGTTGTGTGATATCTTCTCTGTGTGCATCCCCCCTTCTTTCTCTCACACTCCTCCATTCATGCACCCACACATCCATTCACACTGTTCACACACGCCACTGACATACCACTTTCATACATGCACAACAATGTCAAATACAGCCTAGCAGTAGGTCAACATTTGAATAGTGCTGCCTACTTTCTTCTCCACTGCACCGCTTCTATCAACAGCATGTAGTCCCACCCCTAAGCCACATATGCTGAGAGTTTTTTAAACTTCTGAGAAGTTGGAATGTTGATTAACCAGTGCTTTTTTTCTGGAGAAAAGGGTACCGGAACTCTTGGATTACATTTCCTCGGGAGCAGATGGCGATTAAATTGTAATGCAATTAATAGAAGAAAAGGTGCTGGAACTCAGTTCTGGTGAGTTCCACCAGAAAAAAAGCCCTGTGATTAACATTGCTTAGCTTAGTAGTTGACACAATGGCTAATGAGGACTTAGTTTTAGTTTAATTAAGGCTAGAGCTCTCACAGCCAATCGCTATGGATGTTTTAAAAACTGTAGCCTGTATTTACATTAGGCTTAGTTCCCTTCTTGACTTTGGGGGTACTTTGGCAAAAATGTCAGCAAATCTACATGTTCTGTTTTTTAATTTGATACCTCATTTCTCTACAACCACCATGTACTGAAAGAGCCCTTTTCATTTTGCACATTGATATGTTTTTATACAAGTAAAACTAAGGCACAGTGGGTTAAGCGCCATACCTTTTACACACACTAACTCCAAGAAAGAGCTGAAAATAGGTATCTTAGTGCCAAATGGGGGAGGGCTTGCCATTGAATCATTCTTCACTCTTGGGTTTCATTGCAAACCACGCTGTTTATAAAGAATAACACAACCCGCTGCTGTATTTTGTCACTGCTCTCCTAACAAATTACAATAAAGACAAGCTAGGTTATAAAAATACCATCATAAAAATGGGAGTAAAGGGACATAGAGAGGAGAAAGAAGTCCTCTGTGAAGGCGCCGCCAAGTGACCTGGAACAATATCATGTAAAGATTAATGGAATCGGTGAGGTGACAATGAAATTGATTGAAGGCTATCATCTTGGATATGGTGACAAAGTAACACCTATCATCCTCTGAAAGCTTTCCTTCCCATAGAGAGTCAGAAGGGTAGGCCTGTAAACCAGTAGTGTGCTCTTCGGATTATGCACACCAATTTGCTAGGAAACCAAAGGCCGAGAACTTTGATGTAGATCTTCCAGGTGTACAGCCAATACAGACAGCAATGAAGAAAAAAGTATATTTCAAATACGTGGAATATTGAAGGAATCATTAAAGTTAGATTGCGCTGGTTAACGTGTAGGACATTGCTGCAGTGGACATAGGTGGGTTCATCCTCACCATTTGCTTGTCTGCTTAAAGAACATGATTAATGACTTTCGCCTCCTCGTTCCTCCTGCTCTGCGTAGAATGCCCATAATCCTCCGAGTCTGGAGGGCTACAGGCATCGCCATCGGATTGCACCCTAAGCAACTTTTCCAGTAACTACGGTATGATGTCAGCTAAATACTAAGCTATGTAAAACATCATGTCTCCCAGGAAACTTGGATAATAAAGGCACAATCAGTTCTTTCCTAATATCCCCGTAGACATGCCAGCAAGCAGGAGAAACGAAAGTTCAATCGGATGACTGTTCGTTGTGTGATTCTTAATTTCTGTTTAGTGCCCATTAATAACGGTGATAGAGCATATTAGAAACACACAGATAACAGCTTCTTTTCACATACATCATTCTTTAAACTACCTTTGCCCCATCTCATTTCCACCTGCTACATCACTACATATTTTCTATGATTGTACAGCTAATACCTTCTTCATTATCAGGCTATCCACACAAGAATGAGAAATGCCTGCTGCACCAATTAGCACTGAAGCATGTTGTTTAACAAGCTTATAAACTGTTTAAAACTAATTGTCCCTTCCATTAGTCCCTGTAGGAAACAGAACTGAAAAGCTGTGTGGTGATTATCATGTATTATCAGCTTTTGTTCCCCATGGTTAGTGGTTGTTACAGACCCTCCCTTATGACTAACAAAACACTAGTCATTCGGACCGGTGGGGTGTATAAGCAAATCATGGTGCTTCTCCCTTTACAACATTCCAAAAATATGGCCCTTCCTTGCTGTACTTTCAGCAAAAACCCTGGCCCGCATCCTGGTCATCTCTCACCTTGAGTACTTCAACCTTCTCCTCTCTGGTTTTCCTTTGTTTCGTTCTGGTCAATTCACATCCATCCTGCACCGTGCTGCACATATTACTCACCTTTCTCTTTGCTTTGACCACATGACACCCTTCCTTAAATCCCTAGACTGGCTTTCTGTCCACTCTCAGATCCTGTTCCAAGTGTGTCATCTTTACCTTCAAAACCCTCCACAGCCTTTATCTCCCCTCATCTTTCCCCTCTTTCCCCTAACATATCCCTACCTATGACCATTGCGTGTCCAGCTCCACCATCCGAAGGCCTTCTGCTCCCCACTTATGCCTGGAACTGTCTCTCAGAATGCTTCTGTGATGCCACCTCCCTAACATCCTTCAAATCCCTCATAAACAGTCTGTGAAGCCTTTGAACAACACACTCGTCCCAAATCTCTATCACAGTCTTCCCCAACTTGGCGCCCACCAGGTGTTTGGGACTACAACACTCAGCATTCCTGACCATTGGCCATGCTAGCTGGAGATGATGGGAAATGAAGTCCAAAACATCTCTAGGGAACCAGGTTGGAGAAGCTGCCCTCTTGTAACTAAGACAACGTATATGTAACTGAAATAGTCACATATTTGCCCAATATTTACTCCTGCCTTTATTTCCCTCTTGTTTCCTTTGTATCTACTCTTAGATTATAAACTGGAGTGACCTATCGAACCTGTTTTTTAAAGCGCAATGTACATAGATGGTGCTACGGTGTTGTTAATAACAATAACAAAGTAACAGGTGGAGGAATAACTTGTATATTGCAAGGACCTTGGGGTGGGGAGCATACAAATTGGACATACTGGATCTCCTGGAAGGATCGCTGTCAATTGAAGGCTGGGCCACACTGTGTCAAGAGGTGATGGGGTAGTCTGGGGTTTCACTGCAGTAATAACTCCAAGTGCAGTGCTTTAGATTTACCCACAGAATTGCACACATTCCCTTATATGGGTGAAAGTTAAAGGCTGCACTCGGGAACCATTCAGGTGGGGCTAGCCCTCCTCCTCACCCTTGTTACCCCAGCTGTTATCAAACCTGTTCCTCTCTGCATTGTCTTCTGGTTTCTGCTTCTTGGTCATACTAATGTGATGGAATGTTGGGAGCTAGCTTTTTAAAATCTATGTCTTTGGGAAAGAGAGATAAAATATTATATGTGCAAATAAAGAAGATGTTTGGAAGAGGTAAAGTATGCCAATGTGGCCAATTGCTTTGAGCTTTTCTACATGAGGGTGTTAACTGGCCGTTAATCTGCTGTATCTACTTTCAGTTTCATCACAGAATTGAGATCCAAGCACTACAAGAGGAAAGTTTCCTTTCCTGCTTTTCTGCTACATAACCTCTAGGTGGCACTGTGGTTTAGTGGAATAACACAAATACACAAGAGGAATTCGCACTTTCTTTTGCTTTCACAATTTAATGCCGCATTTTCCCTGCTCTAAAAAAAAACTTGTGGAAGGTGCTGGTTAGACATAGAAGTGAAACTGGAGGATCAGAACATCATCTAAAGCACCCATAAACAACTGTGAGGGAATGATGAGTGTACGATAAATGCCTCGTGTAGAAAAGCCCTTCAGCTCTCTATATCTTCCAAATTCTCCCACAATTGTGCAAATTTCTTCCTGCATCATTTCTATAAGCTCTTCGACAGCCCCTGAAACTATCTTTCTGCATTCCACTATTTTTAGTGGAAAGGTGGGATATAAATTAAATACATAAGTAGGTGGCTTCCTGTGTGTGTTTTCCTTTTATCTAAAGGAAAAGCAGAAAATATGCTCTCAGTTGTATTTGCTAATCTTACTCCAAAATTCTACCTACTTACGTTAATTAGTTTTTTTTTTTTTTGTGTGTTTCTTTTAGATTGACATGATTGTAACTTTGGGTGGACTCGGAGGTCGCTTTGACCAAATCATGGCATCCGTGGAGACTCTCTTTCATGCAATTAAGATAACCCCCTTTCCTATCGTAGTTATTCAAGAGTGTTCCCTGATATACCTACTTCAACCTGTAAGTAAAATGAAGCCTAAGGTGTTTGTTTGTTTTTTCAAAATCAGCATAAAGATCCTGGTTCTGTTGGTCATACAAATGCTATCATCTTTAGTAAGAATTATGACTATTACAGTTGTGAAATCAATATGTATGGTGAAGCACAGCCAATGTTTTGTTTCTATCTATCCAGGTTCACAATCTAGTTATTGGCTCAGAAATAAAAGACAAAGGATCTCATCAAGCCAAAGTCAAGTTCCTTTTTTAAGGCCCATTAATTGCTATGCAAGGTGTTTACAGTGCAATCCTATACATCTCTACTCAGAAGTAAGTCCTATTGAATTCAGTGAGGCTTACTCCCAGGTAAGTGTGTATAGGAATGAAGCCTTAAGCTCATGTTTCATTCGTCCACTGAAATTGTTGGGACTCAAAAAGTGCTGAAGTTTGACTGGGTCATATCCAGATTGTACTGTGCAACCTTTTCCATTGACTCCTTAATTTAATCACAGACGCTAAGCTCAACCAGCTTTTCTAGCAGTTGCTTCTGTGCTGCTGCCTGCTCCCCGGCTTTGTAGACTACAGTCAAAGTTACCTTAAAACTCCCAAGAAGGGGTTGCACATGTACAATAATGCACTCTCTTGTGGCATTGGTGCTGTTTGGTCCACTAATGGCAGTGGCACACGGGCCAAAAATTTTGGCCACCAATGTGTTAAAATAAGCTTTTGAGGCAGATAGCAGTACCCTTGCCTTCTCTTATTTGAGAAGCCACTGAGAAGATTACATTATTTGCCTCTGGGCCAAATCACCTCCCCCATTCCAATAGATACTGCCTGCAGTATCCCACTTCGGCTTTCCATCCCTGACTCCATTCACAGATCATCCCTACATGGAATATAGTTGCTGGCCAGGGTAAGCACATTAAAATACAAAAGTAAATTCTTTTTCTCAACTTATGAGACCCTCAAGGTTTAAGAAGGATGTTCTGCATAGAAGCTCATCTGCTATTACTATGAGATATCATGTTATTATCATTTGCACAGCTGAAAAGCTACTAACATCTTTTTATATATAAATGAAGGAGGATAATTGTGATGCAGTTTGAATTTAGGGAGTAGTTTACATGTAAACAATTTGCCCACACTGATTGACAGTGTAAATTAAATTTAGATGACTTCGGGGAAGGCTGGTTAGAATCTTTTGAAGAGTCTCAACAAGTTAGCAGTGCCCAGTTCAGAACGTAAAATGGTTGCTTTTATTACGAAGTTGCATTAATGCTGCTAAATGGTTTTTGAAATACCAGAGTTTAACGTTTGTGCAAAAAGATCATTTGAAGCGATAATGAAACTGCTAACAATTTTACAAACTTGCTCTGCCTCATTATTAATAATTGTGTGTTATGTGCTATTTAACCTCAGAATACCAGGCACCTATTTTGTTTAGCTGAAAGTTGTTTACCCTCCTCCACTTTCCTCTGTTAATAAATGCACTAATAAGGAATTTTCAGGTCGATCTCATGATCATCTAAATTTTATTCCAATTTGCACCCTTTTTAGGGGGTGGGGATGCTTTTGACCCTCCTGGTTTCAGAATGAGCCTTGGGGAATCATAGCCAGATGTAATTTTTGTTGGTTGACTGAAATCAGAAACTAGCCTAAATATCAGCTTTAAGAGAGGTGAATTGTTTCAATATGTGCTGATATGTAACTCAGCGCAACTAGAGACTCTCTACACCAGTGTTCTCCAACCGTAGCTGGCTGGGGCATGCTGGGAGTTGTAGGCCAAAAACATCTGGGGACCTAAGGTTGGAGAACACTGCTCTACACTGACCACAGCTACCCAGCTATGTATGGTGGCCCCTTGCCAGCTTTCCTGCTGGCTTGGGATGCCCAAAATAACCTGGGGCTGGGGGAGTCAATTTGGGAGGGTTGCAAGTTGTGGAGGCTCCAGTGCATGGATGATCAAGGGAAATTAGAGGGTCATGGTAAAATACTGGAACATTTCATATCCAGTCCAAGGCAATACAGGAAATATAGATAAGTGATGTTATAGGCCACCACAACCTATGATCCACTAAGCTGAATACAGCTCACCAGCCAGGTATTATTATTGTTGTTGTTGTTGTTGTTGTTGTTTTCATTTCTATACTGCCCAATAGCCGCAACTCTTTGAATTTATGCAATATGCACTGTATTGAAATTATTTATTTATTTACATCTATATACTGCCTTTCTGCCAAAGAAGACAATTTGCACTATAACACAATGCTGTACAACCTAATACACATGACACGACAGGAAACGAAGCAAATTCAGGTGCCAAGACATCTGTGTTGTTAGATCAGCCTTCCCTGACCTGTTGGACTACAGCTCCCATTGTCCCCCTGTAGTTCAACACATCTGGAGGCTACCCTGTTTGGGAAGACTGTGTCACATAACAAAGTTGGATAATGTCCAGGTGGAATGGTCCCTGCAGGAAGGCAGTTCTGGGAGGAGAGGAGCCAAAGAGTGGTTGGTCCCAGCCCAGCCAATGAAATGGGCCTTGCCATCTCACCTTTGCCTGTAATGACAGCAGATAGATTGGGCGTGGTAGAAGTGATGTATTGTGGGGTGGCTGCTAATGTATATGTGGCTGACCGGGTGTCTGACAGTCCCCCCATTTTATTTTGCTTCTTTTTCTTTCAATAGTTGTAGGTTTATTAGGAAAACTCAGCCATAGGCCATTGTGTTATACACAACTGAATGCAAAGGAAAACAAGGGGCTTTTGGGAGCTAAAGTCCCAAACATCTGGAGACCTACCTTCTGCCCACCCCTAATTTAATATGGTGGAGGCTTGAGGATTCTATCATGCAGCTCCCCCACCTTCAGTCTAAAGTACGGTACAACAATCCAGGAACCGTTTTATCCTGTAATGAACTGTAAAGAACCTGTTTGAATTGGCTCTTAGAAAGCATTTTAAATTGTTCAGATGAAAGGCTGCTTAATGGGTGGTGGGGGTTTCCCCACCCAGCCATATTCTACTTCACAGGGAAAGGAACTTAGGAAAAATGTGTATGCGCAGATGAAAGTGGTTTAAAAAAAAAAAAAAAAAGCTCCAACAAAAGACATTTTTCTTTGAAGGAATTCTCAATGTGCTCGGCCATTTGGGCTAAAACAAATTTAAAAAGCAGAATTATGTGATCACACTCTCACTAAATAATAATTACGGTAATATTCTGAGTGGTGAAAATGAATCATTAATAAGATGGAATCGCTCTTTATGAGCAAGAGGCTTTATGTAACAGCCTATACCCTTTCATGCTCAAAATTCAACTAATGTCAATTACCATTAGGCTAAACTTCCTTTGAAGAACACTAGTCCCTCCAGAGCCATGTTGATCATTGCTACCCATGGTCAGAATGAATAGATTAAAGTTTCATGTGCATACTTTCTCATTTTCTGCTACTGTGCTTCTCAGGAGTACAGAAACATTACACTCTGTACACTGAGCATAAATTATCTTTTATCTGTGAATTTTACAGCAGTTTGTAATACAAGGTAGTAGGATTTATGGCCAAGAAATAAGAAGATGTCCAAGAGTTCATGAGCCATGGGTTTTACATTATGCCGAGCTGAGTTCAGTGTAACCTGTGTAAGATTTCAGTACTCTGGTGCAAGAGGAAACTATTTCTACTTGCACTTGAAAATCTATTATGGACGCATATTTTTGTCAGTTATCTAATGCCGCAGAAAGGATGTATGGAATGTTTTGGTAACCCTTTTCTTCCTTGCAGCTTTGTTTTGTGTGTCTCCTCAATAACAGGCCTGTGGCTCACGCTGGCTCAGCTTGTCTGAGTGTGGAAAGCTAAGCAGGGTCAGGCCTGGTTATTATTTGGATGGGAGACCCCTCCTCTAGTTCCCTGCATTGAGCAGGGGGTTGGACTCAATAGCCTTGTAGGCTTCTCCCAACTCTATGATCTATGAAATCTATAAATCTTCTCCACCATCGGCACAACTCTCATTGTGAGGTCCATGCTGCATTTATCTCTGACCCAGAAATTCCCTGGTTCAGACTCCCCTCAGACACAAACGCACTAGGATGGCCAGTGCTTATGCAGCCTCATCCCTTCCGCCGTCCCCAATTTGCAATTCTGGGATAATTACATTAGCCAACATTACAGGGTTGTTGGAAGGATTGCTACAATGTATGTGAAGTGCTCTGAACATTTGAAATGCAGTATATAAATGTTAAAGATTATTATTCCTATTATTGTTGGTGTTATTCTTATTGGGGGGAAAGGTGTGTACATTATTATCATTATTGGGAGAAAAGGTGTGTACATTCCCCACCTAATGGTTCCCCCATGCAGAAGAGGACCAGGGCATCCTTTGTCAGGTATGGAGAGTAGGCTTGGGGACAGTGACTTGGCTGCAGAGAAGTCCATGCGCCTTTGCGAAGCACTTCTGCATATTCATGGGGGTGATTTGGGGGGAGGCTGCCAAAAGGGAGGGGGTTGAAATCCCTCCCCTGCATGCACAAGTGCAGCATCTTACCTTTCACCATTGTAATGAATAGCTACCATTCACTTACATAAGAAGAAGTCACTGGGTGCACTTTGGGAGACAATTGACGTAGGGGTCATTATTAGGACATTACTAAGGACTCTGCAGCCCTGCAGAATGGTGAGTACAGGTTGAAGATAGAACTTGGAATGGAGAACCTGGGAGCAAAGTTTCTCCTTGGATCCTGGCTACTCCAAGGAAAATAACATAGACCAAGAGGCAAGGGAACACAGTGGAAGAAGGCAAGGAAGGGAAGCTTCTTAAAAGTGTGTGGGAGCTTGCATTGGCTCGAGACCCTGAAATACCACAGCACAGTGCCCTGGGCTCCCAGCCTATCCACCAAAACCTGCCAAGGAGCTTAACAGTCAGCAGTTCCTAACAGTGACATCACTTTCACTGCCACTGCAAGGCCCAGCCCCAGTGGAGTCTGGTGGCTCCAATGTCAGTGGGATGGTGGATCCACTCTGGGTTTTAGTCTGAATGTTAAAGGAGCTATCCATGTTGCAGAACCCTAGCCCCCAAAATAGGTACAGCACCATAGCTAGATTCTTAAAAGTTCAGACTACAACTGACAGGGATGCAGGGAGGGATTTAACTCTTTGCCTACTGCTGCAGTCCCAGTCTGGTCAGACCACCCCACCCCGTGTCTTCCATTTGTATTTGAAGAAAAACTTCCATTTGCACCAGTTCAGGGTTTATGGCTTTGGGGTATTTGTTTATTTATTTACTTTGACAAGCAACCCCATGCCATATCATAATGTTTTTGAAAGTCTCCTCAATTTCCAAAATAATATGCCATGCGGCATGAAGAGCTGCCAACTGAGAAGCACAGGTCCGAAGTGCCCTTGTGTATGTAGAACGAGGTGCTTGGTTTCGTTGGATCCTATATGTTTTCTTACACAGCAATCCTATGGCCCTCTAGACAGTGTCTAGAGGGCCATAGGATTTTTCAGATTCGCAGATCCGAGGTCAGAAAACAGCTCCGACATCGGGGCTGGGACTCCATGCTTGGAGCGCCCCCCGCAGCTAGCATGGAAAGAACCACGCCGGCTGCTTCTCCAAGGTCATAAAAGTGACCTTGGAGAAGGGGTTTAGTGGGAGTTCCAGGGGGCGGTGGGGGAAGGAGACCAGCACTACCAAGATATGCGGTATCCTAGCACCAACTCCCCTTCCCCACCGAAGAAGCACTGCAGTTAGATGGCTGAAATTGGCCGCCATCTAGCTCCTTTACAGTGTGGGAGGAATTCAGAAGCGACCTTTGCCATATACCCTTAATCCTCTGAGTTCAAAGGGTTACAGGCATCCCCATTAAACTGCACCCTTAATCTGTTGCTTCTGAAACAGATTAAAAAGCTAATAATGAAGAGAAGAATATTTAAATAACCCAATCTTATCAAAATAAATATAGGAGAATATTACATAGAAAAACAATTATTAAAACAGCATGTAAAGTTATTTTTTTAAGATACATGGATGAAATCAGATTTACAGATTGCTGCAATTCTGCACCCAGTTTCTTATGCAAAGGTTTCATTGAATTCAATGGGATTTGCCTGTGCATAACTAATAGCAGCATTGCATCCTAGAAATGCTACGGCTACAAGCTGATACACAGAGACCTCAAAGTGGGTCCTAATGAATATAGTGGGACTGAAGTCAAATTAAAGATGCAGAGGTTCAGGTAAGCCCCATTTTGTAAAGCTGTAATTTGTGGTGAGTGTATTCTCTAGTTATATATCCATGAATATTTGTATTTGGCGCATGGCTACCTTTGTGCCAAGTGAAACCTGCAAGAAAGAAACAAAACCATCTCCTTGTAAATTACCGTAGATGCTAGGTGTACCAAACAATATTCATCATTTCCCCCACATCCCAACTTCTCCCCTCACCCACCGAACCTACAGTTATATACAGAGCTGCATAGAATTTTCCCCCCAGGCACATTTTATCCAGAAAAGAAAGAACATTTTAACTTGTTTCATCATATACCTAATAATGTGTTTCCAAGAAATGAACATGTATTTTTGAAGAGGAAGTTATTAAACATACCGTAATGTTGTAACTGTTCTGTATAAAGGAATAAAATGGATGGTTGGAAACACATGCCTAGAGTACAGTTATAAGTCATGCAGGAGCAGAAACCTGCAATACTCTTTTATTACTATTCCAGGAAAAACAAGATAATGATATCTGCTACTTATTATGTACTCCTTCATTTAAATGATTGCCTTTGCCAAATTGATCAATGCTTATACTGCCTTTAAAAGGTGGCTCCATTTTATCATGTTTAATTTGTGGGGCATTTTGCCTGGAGGCACCATAAACTACAGACTTTGCTACAAGATTATGATGATGGTTTTCAAGCTTTCTACATCCAGTGCACTGTTGCCATGTTGCCTGCTAAGGAACCTCTGCATGTTGTAGAGGATTCTGGGGCATACCTAGGAAGGACGCATGCATAGTTCAGGTGGGGCACTAGCAAGCCAGGCCTTTGGGGCCCCACTGTTGCTTGGTATGAACTGAGTATGAGACCTAAGATGCACCAAACATTCACCTCGTAGGGTGGCCCTGTGTCTTTTTTTACAGAGGACAGTCCTCTGTTTGAAGGGCTGCCAGCGGACTGTCCTCTATTTAAAGATGTCCACTACTTGAGGTACTGTCTGTCCAGTCCAAGTCGGGTATGGACATAAAGAGCCGTAAGAACTGCTGCCCACCAACAGTACCTGGACAGCAGACCGAATAGGCCGGCACACTGGTCACAGTCTTCCACACTATGGTGAGATGTATTCCTATTTAAATTATAGTAATTATGTCCAAATTGCAATTATATTTCTAAATTAGCATATCCAAATTGCTGTCCTCTTTCTTGGTGATTCATAAGTGGCCACCACACTATTCACCTGCATCTGTGCATTCTGAGGCAAGATCTGTAGTAGCATACAAGCTATCTTTCAGGGAAGATAGTCTCCCCCTTTACATATTGTTTCAAGTGAGGAACCTTAGGATTCCCCAGAACACTGGACTGGAAGAACAAATAATGCTTTGCAAATCCTTCTGTCATTCTGATATTGCCAACATGTGTGTCCCCCGCCCCCGCTGCCCAATCCCATGCACGTTTATTCAAACGCAAGTCCCATTTGACTTCTGTTAGACTTGCTACCCAATAAGCACTGCAGCCTTTATTTGTATAATGTACTAATTCAGTATTTACAGATGAAACTGAAAAATGGGGAGAGGAGGTGCGGAGGTACGGAGAAAAAGACAGAGAATTTTTTTTCTGGGGGTGGAGAATATTGTTGAATATTTTCAAGTGGTGGGGGGCTTTCCTGGACAAGCGGTGGAGGCATTTTTGGTTTATTACACTTTATTAATAACTAACAAGCAGTGCAGGCTTCACTCGGGTTGGAATAGCCCTTAATTTGATACTGCAAAACAAAGTCAAAGTCAGTTTATTACGGTCATAGACCAGCAGGGATACTGCAAAACCTTCAAACAAACTCACACAGCTGTCAGAGCTGGACACATTGTGTCTGCCCTGTGCGAGTGAAGGTGCACTCCTACAGCTCCTTGAAGGAGGGGTCTGTCCACTCCATTCCCCTGAGGGGTGACTGCCCCACAACAGTGGGGAAACGGGCAGCCGCATAACTCTGTCCCTTGGCCTGCTAATCAACCCTGGCTTCAAGCTGTGTGGACTGCAATGCTATGTGCTGGTTTGGGAAATTTGCCCCTAGAGACTGCTGATGGCACTGCAGCCTTCAACTACATGAACATATTAAAATTATTTAAACAAAATTAATAGGTGCACATCCCCTAGGGTCCTCTTAATATGCATGCCAAGTTTCAGGTGTCTAGGTTTCAGGGTCTTGGTGTGACAGATGGACAAACATCCTATTTTATTGTTACAGATGCTACCCTGTACATTATGAACACGTTTATATCTGTTGCAAGAAGGTAGAATTTTTTCTGGGTCTCAACAAAACTCAATAATTTATAAATAGGATCTTGTAAAAGTCAGGGAAACTTGGTCGGTCCGGAGCAGTGGAGGTTGAAGGACAGTACAGGGACCCAACAACTGACAGACAAGCCTTACAGGTACAAAAATAAGAGCTGAATCTCTTTCTCTCTCTCTCTGAAAATGGTAGTTGAACTTACGCTACAACTGAGATTTGGCCTCCAAGGTTTGGCCTGACTTTATGCCAATAATTTCAAAGCCATTATCTACAGGGTTCATGCAAGTGCTTGTTTAACTTCAGTATCAACAGCTCACTGATTAATAGCCACACACTTGTATATATCATGTTCATCAATATATAGCTTGAAACCTTTAAATTAAAAGAGAAGTTTCCGCTGTGTTCCTCTCGTTTTTCATTTCATTTCATTTATTAAGATTTCTATACCGCATGATAGCTGAAGCTCTCTGGGCAGTTTACACAGATTGAAACCTTTAAAATACATTATAAAATGATATACATACAAACATATAAACATACAACACACACAGAGGCACACTTGTATCTAAAAACAATTTTAAATATGCAAGAACAAGAAAAATTCAAGACCTGACTACAACCTCATCATATGCTGCCAAATGCTGGAGAGAAGAGGAAGGTCTTAACCTGGCGCCGAAAAGATGACCATGTTTGCCCCAGTCCTTTTAACTGTATACGGGAGCATTCATTTTTGGCACTGGAGGGGGGATCTGTCTTTGAGGGTGTCAGGCCTCCCCTCTGCCCCTTGAACAGCCCACCACCTCTGCAAGTGCTTCAAAAATCAACACTTTCTTAAATCTCCTCCGCTGCCACCAACCCCTTCCGGGTAACTTATTCAGACCGCTCCTTTTAAGTATTAAAAATGAAACAAGTTTATTTAATTACAATTAAGGGTAGGGAAATAGATAATGTTAAGAGATTCTAAATGTTGGAAACTCCCCCCCTCCCTCAGACTGCACTTTCCAATACTCCCAGACAAGACTCCCACTCCCAACTCCACTCAGACTTCTCAACCGTCTCACAAAAACCCACTCTCTCCCCATCTCTCCTCAGACTTTCCTCTTGAACAGCACCACCCACTGTTTATATAACACAGACTTCACCACCACCACCCTCACTCTCAGCTAATCAGTATTTTCTTTGTATTTTTGGCCTGTCTGTCTCCCTTTGCCTTTCACCATGCCCACCACTAGAATGTGATCCCCTAGAGCTTCTCCAAAATTGAATTTGGCTCTCAGGCTAGAAGAGATTCAACACTCCTGACCTGGAGTCCTTAGCATGTGAAGTATGTGTTCTACTACTACTGAAACTAAGTCACTTTCCTAATCTTCCAGTCAGATCCTGAGCACAAGCAATATATTTGGCTGAAAGATTCTGAACAGGAATGAAAGATAAAGGAGGCGCAAGCATTTTGTTCCAAGCTCTTTTAAAACAAAAGTCAAAATAAACCACCACCACCCTTAAAGAGAAGGGGGGGAAGGCAGGAGCAGATCAGAAAGTGGAATCAATCCCATGGAATGTTAAAAGCGGGAATTCTGAGAAACAAAATGCTGTTTTTAACTTTGAAATTTTCAGCTATTAATGTAACGGCCTAAAAGGCAGTTTAACACTTTGACCATGAAATTCAAGAAAGCCTTTGATGAGATACGTGTTTGATAGCTCAGGGCCAGGGATAATACCTTATGATTTCATGGGTCTTTCTCTCACCCCTTGTTCTCCGGCACAAGGTCGAATTCTTTTTCCTCTCCTTTTTTTCTTTTTCTTTACAAAGAATTGCCAGTTTCTTTGATAAAAATTGCCCAAGGAAAATACAGTGCTTATAAGAAGCAGTCTAAGTTTTATGCAGTGAATGTGAAAATTGCTAAAACTGCAGAGAAGAAAAGAAGGAATAGCTCTACCTGTTCTATGAAAACAAAGCTCCATGTGTAAAGTTAAAAGATGTAGCCCCTTCTTTCCCCACATATATTTTGCACTCCACCCCCAAGAAATGGGCTCCAAGTGCATTTTTCACATAAACACAGTTGAAATGGATCTTCAACCAAGTTATTGACTTAAAAACACAACCTCTAAAGGCCTGAACGGCTTAGAACTGGGTTCTCCAACATGGTACCCATGGGTACCAATGTACTCACAGATGTCTCTCTTGGCACCCAACAGGCTCCCTGCCCCTCCTGATTTTTATTTAATTCATTAACACTTTAAAAAAAATACCTGGCAGGCTAGCATGCTGCTCTCCAATGCCATCTTTATTTGGGTTCAAAAGAGTGGTCTTGTGTCTTGAATTTCAGATCCCATCTCTGCCTTGTACTTAGGTTCTTGGCCAAGTTACTTTTCTTTTAGCCTCAACAGTTTGCCTTCTGGGAAATGAGTGTTTTGTGACTGGCCATGCCCACCATGGTAGCCATTTTACGAATGGGCAAGCCCCTCCCTGTGGCACCCACAACACACTCTCCAAATTCCAAATGGTTGGATACCCCTCGCTTAGAATTATCAGTGATCTTTTCTCATTTATTTTCTAGGGAAGTAGTAAACTATAGCTCTGGTTTCATGTTTTGTGAGTTTACCCTGGGGCAAAATGACAATGGGCGGGTAATTTAAGTTTGCAAAAATTCAGAGCTTCTGAACCATCCACACATCTCTCACCTGTTCTGCATCATTTTCACAGTGCTTGAAGTATAGATAGTGTAAGCCAGAGGTCTCTGACCATTCTGGACCCATGGGTACATTTGGCATTTAAAAAACATATCCTGGACACAACCACAAATGAGCAGCTGTGTAGGGGGGGTGGAGGATCAATCATGAAAATGGTGGGAGTGCCAACACACCTTTCTTTGTGTATGTGCATGAATGTGCTGCCTGAGTTTGCTCTACTCTCTCTGGCTTCTCTCTCTGTCTCTCTGGTTCTTTTCTTCCTTCCTTCCTTCTGTGTCTCTGGCTCCTCTCCCCACCCACAACTCCCCAGCTCCTCTTTACTTCTCTCTCTCTCTCTCTCTCTCTGGCTCCTCTGTCTTTCTTTCTTTCTTTTGTTCCTTCCTTCCTTTTCTCTCTCTATCTCCTCTTTCTTCATTGCTTGCTTTCTCTTGCTTTCCCTCTCTCTGACTCTTCTTTCCTTCCTTATTTCCTTGCTTCCTTCTTTCTGGCTGCTCTCTCTCTCTCTCTCTCTCTGGCTCTGGCTCTAGCTTTTCTTCTTTCTTTCTTTCTTTCTTGCCTTCCTTCTTTCCTTCCTTCTTTCTGCCCCCACTCTCTTCCTCTTCCCTCCCTATTAAGGCCAATGGAGCAATTTCCCCATTGGTTTTAATAGGGGGGGGGGAATCTTGTCAAAAAATGGCTGAAGTGGGGCGAAGGTCACCCCGCACCAAGGACCCCCTTGCTCCAAGGGTGCTTGGTGGGGTCTGGACTTCACACACACCACTCCAGCCATTTTTTGGCAGGGTGGCTTTTTTCCACCCATGCAAGCAAACAGAGGGATCACTCCACTCACTTGCAGAGGGGGGAAATCGCTTGGCAGGTGCCTGGTGTAAGAGTTCTGCACAGATCTCTAGGTCAAGACTTTTCCGTGATGAATAGGTGGAGCTTTAAGTAAAGCTGCACCTATTCTTCATGGGAAAGTTTATAATTTATTTATTTAGTTTTAAGTCCTGATCCAGAGCTCTGTTTGGAACACTTACACAATCAATGCTTCAAGCAATTAGCAAGCCATATGGATTTAAACTAAGAGCAGACCCTAAGGACAGGTTAGTATTCAAAGTTCAATGTTGTAACACAGATCTGAGAGAGCAAGAAGTATTTCTTGAAAAAGTGGGCACCTTTACCTGCAGAAAATCTCAGTGCTCAAAGTGTGATGCCATCTCTGCTGACTGTATCGCCCATGCTGGTACTGTAATAGCCACTGTTCACTGTGTGGCCCAGCATGAATTGACGCATGGTAACATACAACCAGGAGCGCCTGAAATATCCTTGGAAAATGTGAAGGACTGCAACCGGTCCTTTATCTCAAGATGAGAGATCAAAGGCACCAAACTGCTAGCCTTGGCTCTGCCGTCCTGACACTGATTTTCTCAGGGCTTTGCCCTTGGTCTATACACTGGATTTGAGCACTGAACCACAGAGGAACCACACACACCGTGTGGGGTAGAACCAGGAAAGTTTATTTAAGGTAAACCAATTACAATAAAAGGTGGGGAATGAGGGAAGGGGGGAAAGGTGGGGAGACACTTTGGTATACACAAGTAGAGCTACAAAACAACAAAACTAGTTCCTTTACTATATAAACACCCAGGCACTTACTCTTTGCCTGGGGGGTTGATCTTCTTAGGGCCTGCCTCAGCAAAAGCCCTACTCCTTGTTTCTTCGCATCCAGAACAACAACAACCAAACCCAGAAGCCACGGCTGGCAGTATCGATTCCCCCCCGCCCCTCCTTTCTGTAGCCCGGCTGTCAGGGCTAGGCAGGGGAGGGGTGGCTCCTAGGTGTCAGAGGGGTGAACTCCTGACCATGACTACAGTGCTTGGGGAACATTTGCCTGCGAATACATCATCGGAGACGCTGAGGCGGCAAGAGCCATCAGAGAAAACTATGTACATTTGTATGAGGTTCCCAGCCTCTGGCTGCGATTATACTTGTTTACACGTGTGTGGTGGCGAAGGACACCGAGACCCTGTCTGCTTTTCTTCACAGAAAACAATGGCACTGTTGTTTGTTCCCTCTATAACACTCCCCTGTTCACAGTGGAAAGCCATTGGTGAAAGCTACACCGTCCATTGGTCTTGCGATCTGCAGTGTTCACCATGTGAGCTGATGGGACCAGGGTAAACCACACCCTTCTGTGTACATACACTGCAGTGCTAAAATGCTGCATCAAATCCCTTTTTAAACATCCATGTGCATTTGTTCTGAGATGTACTAAAAAATGCCACCTAATTACATAGTTATAAATAAACAAATCTAGATATATATATATATGTATGTATGTATGATACCCCTATTTAAGACATTATCCACCAGAAACATATATCCAAGCCCCAGTGAAATAAATTAAAGTTGAACAAGAGCAAATCTTTGCCTTTGTCTAACTCCCATTCGCCCCCTGAGTGCTTGTGTAGAAGTACCCCCTAACCTCCGCTAAGGCTCTTCTCTGGTTCCATTGAGCAAAACTATGTCTAGGTGTGCAAATTACATATGCATTATTCCTAATTTATGACACAGGGATGATGGCTATATAGTTAACATTAAATAACAGAGCTCCCAAATGAGGACAGCAACACTCTGACAGCCATCTAATCTTATTACAAAAATGTACTACGCTGAGCAGTATTTAAAATATAAAAGGCACGAATGTGAGGCAGGTACAGTTTAATTTTGAAACAGTTACATCCACCAGCTCCATTCCTCCCCTATAATCTCAACCCTTGTAACTTTCTGCAAAAGGCACATCAAATAAGTATGTATATGCAAAAAAAACCCCACCACAGTGGGGTATGCAATTTTAATGAGCAGTTTGCTCATGAATGTGTTTGAAATCCATGTGACTTCGAAGCAGAAACAGGAGCATGCTCTGAAAGTCAATATACAAAGGCTGCTATGCACCACAGGTGGGAGTGAGCTCCAAAATTGATAGCCTCCCTGCTTTATTTGAATAGAAGCCCAGGCACTCTGGTTTGCAGACACCCTGGTTTGCAGGCACACCCACCCCCCCAGCGCTTTCAGCTATGGCAAGGAAACATGTGGAATTCCAAATACCTACCACACCATGTTTAACATTGCAGGAGGCAGAAGGTATGGAGAAAACCAAACTACAGTAATACCTTGGATTGCAAGTAACTTGGCTTGAGAGTGTTTTGCAAGACAAGCTAATTTTTAAATATATATATATATATATATATATATATTACTTGATATACAAGCGACGTCTTGCAATACAAGTACTGTAGTACGGCTTAAATTAAAAATCTCTGTACAAATTTTTTGGGGGGGATTTCGTTTTGATATAAGAGTGTTTTGGATTACAAGCACGTTTCCGGAACTGAATTATGCTCTCAATCCAAGGCATGACTGTAGTCTCATACATGTGCAGATGGGGTGCCAGTGAGGAGCATGATGCACTGATGATGCTGTACTATGCTCTTTTGCAGCTTCCCTTCAGTCCAATGAGACCTTTTCTATGGGATGTTCCCTCCCAGTTCTGAAAATAAGTATGATTTCTTACAACCAAATGGCAGAAGCAGAATAAGGGTGCAATCCTATGCATGTTTAGACATAAAAACGTCCTACAACTCCCAGCATGCCCCAGCCAGCTGGCTGGGGCATGCTGGGGGAGTTGTAAGACGTTTTTATGTCTAAACATGCATAGGATTGTGCCCTAAGTTAAGTTTCCAAGGTGAGGATTTTGTTTTGCTTTTCCAGTAGAGAAAAATCTATCAGGTTTTATTTTTAAAACTTCTACTCTACTTTTCTACCCAAAATAGTCTCTCAGTGCAGCCAAAAAAAATTGATTAAAATGCATTTACAATACATAATAAGTGTTAATGCCTAAAATCAAATAATCAGTGCAAATGATGGAAGAAGCGGCAAGAACAGAATCAAGCAGTTGGCTCTGACTGAAATTTGATGTGTGTGTGTGTTTGTTTCGTTTTTTAATGAACCTTCAGAGGGAGTATTATGTCTTCTAGAATTGGCTGTTCTTCCAACCCAACTCACAGATCATACAGACTGCCATGTATCAACATTTCTTGGAATAAGCTTTGGCCTCATTGAACCCTAGTCACCTTTGGACACCTGTTCAGAGGCATCACCTCCATTCATGGATTCAAGGTGAATTAAAGATAAAGCTGTTGTCATCAGCGGGGGGTGCTAGGGAAATCTCAGCCTCCATAGACCGCCTAAGACATTTTGGTGCTGAGACAGAAAATCCAAACAGTTCCCTCCTAAAGTAGGAATATAATATAACAAGGCCTAATAAACCTGTCTGTACCGAAGATGGTCTGAATATCCCCCCTCCCTTTTGCAGGACCATTAATCCCCCATGGAAGGGGGCATATTAGGCAATACTTTCAGGGGGTGGGCAATTTATGAGAATTTTCATGTGTGGTGGTCTTACCTTTAATACAAGGTGGCTGAGGGTTCCTTCCTTTATTTTAACTCAGCAGCCTGGCCACAGTCCTGGAACAGAATGGCCCTGAGAACAACGCTACATCACACAGGCTAGGCTAAAACTGCTCAACCGGCATGCTAGTTTTCTGTATGCATGGGGAAATGTGCCTAGCGTTTTGGAGGAGCATTCCGTCATGTGAGCCCCCACCTGCTGTCTTAATCGGTACAATTCAGATGCAGACTCCAAGGGAAACTAGGCCTATACAAGTGGAACCCTGAAACAAAAGAGCTCCTTTTCAGGATTCCAGCCACCAGCTGACCTTGTCCTCCTCCACGAGACTCCATTCCATCCCCCCCTCCCTGGTTTTCCATTATTCCTCCCCAGCAGTCAGCACTCTGTGCCCAATGAGTATGCTGTGTTCATTGAGATATTTTGGCTTAAAGATTTTATGTACTTCTGCAATCCTTGGACTTCGTCCACATAGTCTCCAACTGCCCCAAAAATGCCAGGACAATCCCCAAAACCCTTAAGCCATCAGGGCTTCTCACTTTGTAATGCAGAGTCCTAAATTCCCCTGCCTCCCGCAACTGCAAGCTACTTAAAGGGGCCATGGGCTAAATTGCAGCTAAGCTTGCAGTTTTAGCTTAGCTGCAATTTTGCCCATGGCCCCTTTAAGAAACAGTAAACAGGGAGGAAACAGATGCGAGGGTGTGTGTGCACATACGTGTGCATGTGTGTGTGCACACACGCTCCACCCACTGGCATGGACCAAGGGAGAGGTGAATGAGGGAATTTATCACATGATTCCTACAGTCATGTGAAAAAGAAAGTACACCCTCCTCGAGTTCCATGGTTCTACGTATCAGGACAGAAGAAAAATCATCGGGCCTGTAGCAGGTCTCAAAATTAGGTAAAGTCAACCTCAGATGAACAACAACACATGACAGAGTATACCGTGGCATTATTAATTGTACAGAAATACAGCCAAAATGGAGAAGCCATGTGGGAAAAACTAAGTACACCTTATGATTCAATAGCTGGTAGAACCACCTTTAGCAGCAATAACAGTGAAGTAATCGTTTTCGGTATGACGTGATCAGTCTCTCACATCATTGTGGAGGAATTTTGGCCCACTCTTCTTTACAACATTGCTTCAGTTCATTGCGGTTTGCGGGCATTTCTTTATGCACAGCTCTCTTAAGTTCCCGCCACAGCATTTCAATCGGGTTGAGGTCTGGACTTTGACTGGGCCATTGCAGCACCTTGATTCTTTTCTTTGTCAGCCAATCTGTTGTAGATTTGCTGGTGTGCTTGGGATCATTGTCCAGTTGCATGACCCAATTTCGGCCAAGTTTTAGCTGCCGGACAGATGGATTCACATTTGACTCTAGAATACCTTGGTATACAGAGGAGGTCATGGTCGACTCAATGACTGCAGGGTGCTCAGGTCCTCTGGCTGCAAAACAAGCCCAAATCATCACCGAACATGGCGCTGTGCATTATGGCCACTTCAGTTTTCGCCACATGGCTTCTCCATTTTGGCTGTATTTCTGTACAATAAATAATGCCACGGTGTATTCTGTCATGTGTTGTTGTTCATCTGAGGTTGTCTTTACCTAATTTTGAGACCTGCTAGAGGCCCGATGATTTTTCTTCTGTCCTGATACGTGGAACCATGGAACTCGAGAAGGGTGTGCTTTCTTTTTCACATGACTGTATCTTTATATTGCCAAAGATTTTATTTCCTAACAGAGCTGACTCTGTGCCTCTAACAGGTGAGGTTACAGTGTCAGAAGGAAATGCAAGAAACTTCCCCTTCTCTCTGAAGCTCCATGTTTGGGGGTGTAGGGTGGGTGGGTAAGCTTCACCTGTTGAATTTGTGCCAATCCTGACAATTTTAAAACAAAAAGAAAGAGATTGCCCAGCAAGCACTGACACACTCACCCATGAAAAACACCAGATAGCAACAATTAAGGGTTTAAGTAAGGTAAAAACAATATTACAAAAGCCACTAATAAAATATTATAAAATAATATATAATGTAATAATTATAAGACTTTGTGTGTTTCCACTAATAACTTTTGTACTTGACCATGCCCTCTGGTTGCTTGGCCATACCCTTGGACACACCCTCATGTTGCCTGGCCACACCCTCTTGATCACACCTTCATGTTGCTTAACCATACCTCTTACAAATTCACATGATGTGTGTCCCTTTTTCATCTGTGAAATGTTGGAGGACAGGGCCGGTGCTACCATTAGGCCAACTAGGCGGCTGCCTAGGGCGCCGGGCTAAAGGGGGCGCCAGAAACGCCTTGAAAATAAATACAGCGCTAAAATGCATATTTTACCATCTCCAAGCCTCGCGGCGGTTACCAGGAGTGGTGGAGGGGAGAGGGGGGGATGCACCTGCAAACATATCCTTCGCCTTCCCAGGGGATGCACCTGCAAACACCCCCTTCGCCTTTCCAGGGGATGCACCTGCAAACACCTCCTTCGCCTCCCAGGGGATGCACCTGCAAACACCTCCTTCGCCATCCCTCCCTCCTGGCGCACGCCTCAGGTTCCTCAGCTCAATGTCCCCTGAAAGCAGTTATTTCCAGCAACCAGGGAGGGAGGGAAAGGTATTTTAAGCTAGCTGGGGCTCCAATGTTTTAATTATTTACCATGCTGTTTCTGTGTTTTGGTTTTAAATGCTTTTAGGATGCAATCCTACGTGTGTTTGGAGGGAGGGGGAGTCCTACAACTCCCAGCATTCCCCAGCCAGCCATGCGCAATCCTACGCACGTTGAGGCAGAAAAAAGCCCCGCAACTCTCAGCATTCCAACAGACAGCCATGCTGGCTGGTGAATGCTGGGAGTTGCGGGGCTTTTTTTCTGCCTCAACGTGTTTAGGATTGTGCCCTAAGCTGTTGATGTTTGCTTTACTGTACTTTGAATATTGTTGTCTGCCTTGAGCACTAGGCTGGTAAAGGGAAAGACAGGATAATATACATTATTCTGATAAAGAAATACGGTATTGCAACAAAGTGATAGAGAGGAGGGGAAGCAGAAATTTGAACCAGATGATCCATGGGCTCTCTCTTTGCTATGTTTCTACTACATGCATCCCCCCCCCCCGCAACCCAGAAGGTGTATGAGTCAAACCGGTGTCTCCGCACCTCCACCCTGCGAGGTAGGACAGGCTCCGCACCTCCACCCTGCGAGGTAGGACAGGCTGCAAGACGCCCTTTTGTCTCTATTCCTCACAGGTAGCGCCACCACACCTCTCTCACATCCTTTTTTCATATCCCTTGTGCTGCCCGCAGGAGGAGACAGGCTTTTACACACACACACACACACACACACACATATATATATATATATATGGAGTAGGAGAAGGCCCTTGGGAGTTCCTGGCATAGCTGGGCTGATGTTGCCTCTTTGCTTTCCGTGTGAACACAAAAGAAAAGTCTCAAAGTCCACAAAGTTTTTCTATGGGGCTCGGCAGTTCCCAGGGAGGGAAATTTATTTCATAATGGGCATAGGGCTGGAGGGAGGGGAGGGCTCAAGTGGGAAGGGGGGGCGCTAAATATCTGATCTTGCCTAGGGCACCAAACTGCCTTGCACCGGCCCTGTTGGAGGATATGCCTTCAGGCCTGCTGACACCCACCTCTTATGCTTGGATGGTGCAGCTTTGGCTACATAAGTATCCACACCTGGAGAATGGAGTTTGCTATTAGTAAATAGGATTGTTACTTTGTTGCCCTTTAAGGGTGCCCCCCAAATCACCCTGAGGCAGCCTGCTTACCCAGGGTCAGATTGAAATGAGCCCAGGAAAGCCGTTTTCTCCAGAATACCTTCCACAGATTTTATATGCCTGCAAGACTTGCTGTCATGTAATCTGTTTTGCTTTGCTTTGTTTCCCTGTGCTGGATCACAAAATCATTTCTGATAGCCTTTGGTGATATCTTGATATAGCACTCTAATTCTGTAGGGATAATTCATCAGTATTATAGTTATGATGATAAATGAGATGCCACGAAGAAGCAAATTCTGCTTTAGGAGCTTTATGCAGTTTTGAGAAAATGCTCTCCCCTTGAGCTCCTATAAAGGTCTGTGTGAAGTAGGTTGGGTTGGGGTCAGACACATGCTTAACATGGCTGGGATTTTTTCAATCCAATTCAATTTTGGTTTTAAAATTATGGTTCAAAATTAGTGGGGGATCTTATGCAATGGTGCTAAAAGATTTTGCATACTTGGAATGATAAGCTATAAAAATAATCAGGGCTGATTTCTCAGTAATTGCTTTTAGAATTGGGGTGTTAGTCCCCAAACTGTGTTTCGGACTTGCATTATATGATTTCTGATTTTGATTTCCTACAGCGGTGGCACATAATTCTTTGTATCTTGTCTTGTGTCTGGCCTGTCATCAGTAACATCATACATTTCATGTCTAACAAATCTATTCAGAAAAGAATAATCATTTTAATTTAAAACCTGTTTATAATCAAACTTTGCAATAACCTCTGTATAAACTATACATCTTCCACACAGTTGGTTAAGGTGGATTGCATTGTTGTGTCACCAGGGTGGTAGGTAATTATGAGATCCATTCTGAAGGCCAAAACAGACATTAAGGGTGCAATCCTATGGCCCTCCGACCTTGCCAGGGGGACCATAGGAGAAGTCAGACTCCCTGCTGTGACCTCAGAAATCCCTTCCAAGATCGCAGTGGGGGGGTGTCCAAGTGTGGAGCACCCACCCATCCAGCCCTGCCATCTCACTAGCTGGCATGGTTCTTTCTGCTCCAGCTGGGAACTGAAGCCGCAAGTCCGACTTCCGTTCTGGCATGGGGGGGGGGCATTCCTGGGGGTGGGGGAGGAGCGCAGCACCACCATCTTCTGAGGAATCCAGGCGGTGCCTCAGCCTCCTTGCAAGGAGGGGTAAAGCATTTAGATGGCCGAAATTGGCTGGTCTAAATGTTTTTGAGGGTGAGGGGAGCGCGGCAGCAATCCTATCCGCCAGGCTCCTCCTGCCCTCAGTTGGATTCCTATAATCCTCTGGGTTCGGAGGGTCACAGGCACCCACACAGGATGGGGCTGCCCATCTGTTTCTCGCAGTTGTGTCTTTTTAAAACAAAATTACTCTGGTGTAAGTGCAGGGGCCACGATCTGGATCTTAAAAGTCGCCCTCCCCACCCCATCCCACACACACACACACACTAGGGTCCTGATCCATATTGTGGCCCATGCTCTTGCTCTAGAGTAAAAATGAGGCAGGGGGTGGGAGACATAGCTGCTCTACACACACATTTAAAATAATTTCTGGTTTGGCCCTAACTCATAGTTGCAGCAGTATGGGAGCTCCTTCCCCCGTGGTGTGATCCAATGCGGCTGCAGGTACTGATTGAGTTGGAAATGACCACACAAGTGGCCCTGTCTGCATGACGGTCATTCACATGCAATTCCGTGCAACCACATCACAGGGATGCAGCTTCCCCACTGCTGCAGCTATGTAAAGAAGGCTACAGGTGTTATGTGGAGCAGCGTGGGAGCAACGATGGAGGCAGGGGAACCATGTGACCACAGGCAACATTTGGATGGAGACTTAATACATTCAGTTTCATTCAGTTTTTGTACTTAGGATCTCAGCCATATGCCTAGTTCTCATTGAGGTGATAAACCTATTTCTGAGCTAATACTTGAGATTCCATGTTGATATTCATAGGATTGACTGCTCCTCCATACAAACAGTTCTCAGACTAGATGCTGAGAGAAGATCCCATGCAGTTTTCTATGTGCAGTGCTTTCGGGGCAAGGTGTATGGAGAGGTTTTCAGTGTTGTGAACCTCCCGCGTGCACTCTGCAATGGTACATCCCAAACTCAGGTTTAGCACTTCAGTAAGAACTATGCCTTAAGAAGAACCTGCAGCTCTAGGATCATATGCAGCCCTCAGCCTAATTTCATGCCGCTCTCTGTATGCAATCAGTTCAGGCCTCTGGCAAGAATGATGTGTCTTTTCCTGGAAGCCCACGGGGCAGGAAAGAAGAAGGAGAGAGAGAGGGTTGACCCATCCACGTTTGGCTCTGGCCCCACCCACCATCGGCATGTGGCCCAAGACACATTACCCATGAGGGGCTGTTGTCCTCAGCAGAAAAAAGACTGCCCACCCCTGCATTAGATACAGAAAACAGGTACAGAGAAGAACTTGATGCTTCTTTAATGGTCAGCTTGGACCAGGGCAGGCAAGTACATTTTGGGCTGGTTCGCACAATACAACAACCTATCATTGGTTAATTTACCCTCGAGGAGCTGTGGAGTATGCCGGTCACCATTATGAATTTGCAACCCCTAACTGGGGGTTGCTGTGTTGTGCAAACCCGGGCGGCGGTGGTTATTTGAGGGTTAAACAACCCTCATATAACCCTAAAACAAACTGGGTTATGCGAGGATTTAGCCCTCAAATAAACCCCACCAGCCAGGTTCGCACAACATAACAACCCCCAGTTGCAGCTTGCACATTCATAATGGCGGCCAGCATGCACTGCAGCTCCTCGAGGGTAAAATAACCCTTGATGGGCTGTTGTGTCGTCCGAACCAGGTCTTTATATTCAAACTTGAGCTTCATGGTCCAATGCATGCAATCAAATAGCAGTTGCTCAAATCTGAGCATTTCTGTCCTGTTTGTTTTGTGTTGGGTAGAAAAAATCAAATTCAAGGTACATCGTTATGAGGAAAACCTCCAAAGACATTTTTCCCCATTAGATTTAATGCCAAGTAAATGAGTTATGAACTGAACTCTTAGTTCAGTTGCCGCAAGGCTCATCTCTCCAGCCATCAGTTGTATCTATACTGTTTTGCTGGTCATAAAGGCCACATTTAATGAGTAAGCCCTGGTCTTTTAGGGATTTCTAAACAAAACAGTACATTAATATGAGCAAAATAAATAAATAGGGAGCTATATGAACAAAGAATGTGAAAAGCTCAGTCTTGTTTTCGATGAAACACTTTAAAAAAATAACACCCTTTGGAAGTTTCCCTCATAAGGCTGAACTTAAAAAATTGATCTTTATTTTCCATCACCAGACATGAAATGAAAATGGAAAAAGAACTGAATCAATTTTTCTGATTGATCAAAGTTTTTCCAAAAAAAGGTTTAATAAGATAAAAATCGATGCAGCCGCATTATATAACATGATTTTTTATCAGCAGTAGCATTAATTAAAGCATGGTCAGGCTTAGATTCAGAAGTTAAAATGTTAAAGCTCTATTCAGGTTCTCCACTTTGGAGGCAGCTAAAACATAAAAGAGAATACGTAAGCCACCTTGGCTTTGTTTTTTTGCTTTTTAACTTTAAAGCTTTAAGGTACATCCGCACCCATTCATATTGGCTCACCTGTGCCAAACTGAGGCATCATACCTGCACCACAGCTATTGGAGAGCAGCTTACATCTGCTGCACAGCTGCACTGGTGGATCCAGATTGTAGACTACTATGGCTGCTTGTATGATATACTGTGAGGGTATGTGCTGTGAGGGACCTGAGCAGTGTTGGGATGTGATCTACCCTCACCTGACTGTTTCTTCAGTGCAACCTATGAGAACAATGTAGGAGCCATGCTGGATCAGACCAAAGGCATCCAGCATCTGTTCCCGCAGTGGCCAACCAGATGCCTGTGGGAAGCCCACAAGCAGGACATGGGTGCAATAGCACCCTCCTGCTCATGTTCCCCAGCAGCTGGTGTATATAGGCACACTGCCTCCAGTACTGGAGGTAGCACAGAGCCATCAGGACTAGTAGCCATTGATAGCCTTCTCCTCCATGAATATACAGTACTGCCCCTTCCACTATCAGATATGATTAGCTGTTATCTTTTGACACAGTAAAGTCCTCATGAGATTGTCTGGACAGCTGTTTCAAGTGGTAGGTATTCCTTATGTACATACCCACAAAAGATAGCACTTACCTCACAAGGGCACTTGTTAGCTGTCAGGTTCCCCCCCCCTCCCCAAGTTGTTAAATTAAATACCAACTATCACCACATGGGGATGGGAGTGGTACCTCCTTAACAAATATTCACGTGTGAACTTGGCAAGGGGCTGGTTCACACAGTAGCCAATAAGTCTTCTGGCACAGAGGAACTTCCCTTCCTGTCACTGTGACTTACTTGTTCTTCTCTGCCAAAAGAAGCCAGTTGTATCCAGAGGGTAAGCAGACAGTGGTAATGCTGGCACTAAGAGAGCTATAAAGGGAAATTCTGCAAGTGGCTGTAGCAGCTCTCAGAACTACTAGCACTATAGCCACCTGTAGGCCATTTGTGTTAGCCTTCGCATGCCCAATGGCATCTGGGGCACTGTACAGCTCGAGCCACCTGCAGAAATTCCCCTTATGGCCTTCTCAGTGCCAGCACTGCCATTTGCCCATTTATCCTGTAGATAGGGATAAGGACCCTTCAGCCCACCAGGCTGGCCCATCTAGCCCACAGGGCCTCAGGTGAGCCCCCTGCCTGAAGCCCTGCCCCCTCAGAAGGGACAGTAGGCAGAAAGCCAACTGAGCCACATCTCAGTCACTTCCCTCCTCTGTTGCCTTCCCCGTGTGAGCGGAGTCGGCTTCCTTTCTAGATGCACCTGGTCTCTGCTAGCAGGTGAAGAAGCAAGCAGCAGTGGGGATGCTGGCATCAAGAGGGCTGGAAAGCTGACAGTGCCCATTCTCAGAAGTCCAGCCAGGGTGCCACAAATCCCAGGGATGCCCCCCTGCCTTGATAGACAAGGATGATTTGGGGGTTGTAAGCACAAATCTGTCATGAGGATTTCCATCACCTTCCTATTTATATACTTCAGCAGTAGCTACAGTACATATTTGAACATTAACTATTGCCATTGATAAGCTCACAGTTCATCTCTCTCTCTCTCTCTCTCTCTCTCTCTCTCTCTCTCTCTCTCACACACACACACACACACACACAGTTAAATCTTCCTTGATGCCAAGATCCTGTTGGAAGAATCAGCCTGCAGCCCACTTTGCAGAACCGCTTATAAAACCTATCTCACACACACACACACACACACCGTACTCTACACACTCACCTGGAAGTGTGTGTGTGTACTCAGTGGGACTTACCTCTGAGTAGAACTGCATGGGATTACACTGTTAATATCTCTTTTAACTTCTTTTCTTTTCTGGGGAGAATTGTAACTGTAGACTGACTGGTGTTCCAGGATAAAAGCCAAAGAGAAGAACTGCCCAAAGAATCATTCACATTCATTCCCCAACATTATTTAAAGTTACATTTTTAAAAAGCTAATTTCATTGCTTCTCAATAACCATTTTGTCTTTATAATTAGCATAAGTGCCAAAACTGTTTATGATTTTAATCTCTTATTTTGTTCTAATAAAGCAAATGCTTTCAGCACAGTGTGGCTCACCATGTCGTGTGGACCCTCCCAGCACACGTGTGTGTCCGCACACATCATCAAATCACTGAGCTTCACCTGGCCCCGCCTTCCCCAACCTGGTGCCTCCCAATGTGCAAGACTACCACACTGATAATAACCCCCAGCCTGCTATACCGTGCTGGCTGGGGGTGTTATGAGACTTGTAGTCCAACACATATGGAGGGCACCAAGGTGGAGAAGGCTGATCTAGCCCCTTACTGAGCTTGCCTTTTTTGCATCTATTTCCCCCCATGGACTTCCCTACTTTTTGGTTTGGCCATAATGCTGCTTTGCGTTTATATATCTTCCCACCACCAAAGCACTCTGCACATGTGTATTGCCTCAGTAATCCTTAAGACTCCCACTGCTCGCTGGTAAGCGAGGCAGTATTGTTACTCTGAAATTACAGATGGGGACTGAAGCTGAGAGTTGGTAGCTTGCCCAAAGCAACCCAGTGCGTCTCTGGCAGAGGAACTTCCCGGCTCATCGCTCAGTGTTTTAGGCTACAGTCCTAAGCACACTTACTAGTGAGTAAGTCCCATTGAACACAGTGGGACTTACTTCCAAGTAAACAAGCGTAGCATTGAACTGTGCTGCGCTGGGCTCCATCATGCATGTGCTGTCTAATCCTAGCCAGTGTGGTGAAGTGGTTAGGATGCTGGAGTGGGACCCGGGAGACACGGGTTCAAGTCCCCACTTGGCCGCGAAACTCACTTGGGTGCCTTTGGGCCAGTCACTGACTCTCAGCTTAGCCTCCCTCACAGGGTTGTTGTGAGGATAAAATGGAGAAGGGGAGGATCATGTAAGCTGCCTTGGGTTCCTTGGAGGAAAAGGTGGGATAAAAATGTAACAAACAAATACATTAAAAAAAACAATCCTATGTACGCTTACTCAGAAGTAAGTCCCAGTTGGCGCAGCAGTGCTCACGGCCACCATCCGGAGTCAGCATGGGTTGGATTGCAGTTTTAGCTATCTAGCTGGCCTGCCTCATTGCAGACAACTGGCAATTAGGTTTGCTCCGGTTGTGCTTAATTTCCACATTGACAGCGAACTGTGAATATCGGTGAGGTTGGCTTTAAGGAGTACAGTATTTAAAAAAACAACACATTTTTTTCATAAAATGCATGGCATAAAACTATAGTCTGTTTTTCCTCCTTTAAAAAAAATTAACGTTCTAGAGCGCTCAGCACTCTTGTACGAGGGGAAATAAACCACTGCTGCAGCATTTATTTTTATTTTTATTTATTTTTTAAAAAATAACTGTTTACTTGCTGTTCAGACTATGTATTGTGTTGCATAACTTTGTTCAACAAATGAAGAACAAATCTTGGCCAGGATGCAACGAGCCACAAAATCAGTTCTGGGAGTCTGGGGGGGGGGGGGGTCTTTCGGCTTTGTTTTTGTTGAATAGCAGCCCCATGTGCCACGCAGCAAGCTGCTTTGAAAACTGAGGGGGGCTTTCAAAAGCAGCTTGTGATGTGGCATGAAAGACGGCTGTTCAAAGAAAAAAAATGTCAGAAATTCCTGGGGGGCTAGTGCAAGCCCCCTCGTGAGCAGCTGAGCAGCAATTCAGCTCCCGGCCATTGTTTAAACTCTTACTACTGTGAGCTGAGTGTTTGTTTGCTTGGAACCTTTTCCCCCACACTCTTCAGCTCAAAAGGCTCCCAGAGCAGCTTACCTAAGATCAGTAACAAAGGAGACAGCCTCTGCTCACAGGATTACAGTCTAAAAGACACAAAAGGGAAGAGGAGGGAGGAGGAAAACAAACAAGCACAGGCACCAGCTCTTATGTTGCAAAGTTCTTACAGCAAGCATGGAGGATGGAAATAGTTCAGGGAGAGGAGGAGCCCAGTGGAGCTGGTCTCTCAGCAGAGCCGATGGAGTAGCCCTGCTTTCCACCTCTCCCTCTGCTGTGGCCTGATGGAATGGCTGCTCCCAAGCAGTAGTTGAGGGGGAGGAAGCGCCAAATGGACCTGATCTCTCAGCAGAGCTGAGGGAGTGGCCCTATAGACCTGTCTCTCCCTCTGCTGTAGCCTGATGAGAGAGCATGTGCTTCTCTTACTTCTGTCTCTTGCTTTTTAATATACATTTCAATGAAGGTTTCCCCTTGCTGTCCTAGTACTAATCATTGTGTATTTCCTGTATGTGCTGATGCATCCTCCAATTGGGGTTTGAAGGAAAACCAAGTGTCACCAAATTTTCATCAGTTTTCCATCCCAATTTCAACCCATTGGGATCCCAATGGAATAGCCCTAAAATACAGGTGGAAACTAGTATCTCTCCTGTGTTAAGTTATGCTGAGTGCAAGAGATTTCTATTACAGCTATAAAAATAAGAGGCTTAAAAAAAACAGCACACCCACACACTATTTTCTCAAACCCTGGAGAATTTTAAAATGCTGTTTACATGACCTCATTTGACATGCTTGGAATTGCTTTGATCTTGGGAGGTTGTGGTAGTGCGGGGGGGGGGATATATAAACATCTGTAAGTCTGACCTTTTAGTGGAATTAATAATACATCTCCGGAAGAGACCTGCTGGATCAGACCAAGGCTTCATCTAGCCCAGTATCCTGCTTCCAACAGTGGCTCAGATTGTTCTGGGAAACTCACAAGCTGGGTATGAAGGCAAGAGCCCTCCCCTATTGTATCCACACCGCCCCCCTCCCCCAGCACTGGTATTCAGGGATATGATGCCACTGAACCTGGAGGCTCCATTTAGTTCTCATGGCTAATAGCCCTTTACAGATCATGAATTTGGCTCATCCCCTTTTGAAGTCATGTAAGCCAAGTGGTCTGCTTGCCTAGTCTGAATGCCTCCAACCTGCCAGAGCTAACAGCTTCCGTGTTCTGCGCATAAAGCCCTTTCTTGGATCCTGCACAAAAAAAACACCCTCGCATTGGTTGTCGCAGCCTTCCGCAAAGCAGCTTTGTTTGATGGGTCATTTTACATAATGCAGGGGCGGGCAGCCTCTTTTGGTCTGGGGGTTGGACTGCCACTCAGCCCAAGCCAGCAGGCCAGGTGAAGTCAAGGGAGCAAGCCCCTCCCCTTCTCATGACATCATCCAGCCCCCCCCACCCACTTGTTTCCCTTCTTTTTTAAAAGTTATTTTTTTCTGTGCTGTACGGAGAAAGGGACTTGGCCAGCACTTGCAGGAGCCAGCTCTTGCAAGCGCCAGCTGGGTCAGGTAGCTCCTCCTTGCTCCACTGGTGTCCCAATTGGGGTGCGAGCAGCACAGGAAGGAACTTGGACAGAGCTTGCAGGACCAGCTCCTGCACGTGCCAGTTGAGTCCAGAGTAATCCCCACGTTATCTCCAATCTGTGCTTGGAGATAACAAAGGGATTCCCCTTCATGCTGCTCACCCATTGGCCTTATGGGAGGGGCCCACAGATTGGTGATAAGATGGGGATCAGGACCGGTGCAGGGCAGTTTGGCGCCCTAGGCTAAATTATATTTAGCGCCCCCCTCTCGTGCCGTGGGGGGGGCCCTCCGGAAAGCAGCCCTGCTCTGCACCCTCCCGCCACCGCCGCCACCGCCACCACCACCAGACCCCCCCCCCGCACGCCGCCGCTGCCGCTCCCCACCTACCTTCCCACGCCTCCTCCGAAAAGGGACCCCCGCGCTCTGTTTTTGGCCGGGGGAAACCAGAGCAACAGGGCTGTTTAAGCCCTGTTGCCCTGGTTCCTCCCACCAAAACAGAGCGCGGGCGGGGCTCCGGAAACAGCGCGGAGAAGGTAGGTGTCGGGGGGGAGGCGGCGCGGAGGCGAAGCGAGGCGAGGCGAGGTGGGGGGGAGGCGGCGCAGAGGCAAGGCGAGGCGAGGTGGGGGGGAGGCGGTGCGTAGGCGAAGCGAAGCAAGGCGGGGGGGAGGCGGCGCGGGGGGGAGGTGGCGCAGAGGCGAGGCGAGGTGGGGGGGGAGGCGGCGCAGAGGCGAGGCAAGGTGGGGGGGAGGCGCCCAGGCTCGGCCCCACCACTACTCCGGGCGCAATCCCCCGCACTGACCTGGCTTTCTCAGTGAGGCGGGCGGGCAGGGCAGGAGCGCGCCGGCAGTGAAGAGGAGCGCAGTGTTCTGCACCCTCTTCCGCTACGCGCCCTAGGCAACAGCCTAGTTGGCCTAGCGGTAGCGCTGGCCCTGATGGGGATTCTTCTCCCGCACCTCCTCCCCAAGTCTCCAGACCAAGGGGTGGGGTTTGGGGAGGGTGCCCGACCCACGGAGGATGCCCAACCCTCCACGGGCCAAATTAGGCTGGATGTTCCCTGCCCCTGACATAATGGCAACTGCAGGTGATTTAACCAAAGATTTTCAATACATCCGTGAATGATAAGGTGATATTTGAAGCAACCTCTCCTAAGTCTAGTATGGCATCTATTGCAACACAGAGACCAAACACACAGACTAAAATGTGTAGTGGGGTGGAGAAATGCATAATTCAGGTTATCATTAGTGAGGAATAGCCTAGAGCAGGGGTCGGCAACCCGCGGCTCCGGAGCCGCATGCGGCTCTTTCAAGCCTTTGCTGCGGCTCCGCTCCGGCAGCAGGGACACGAGCAGGCAGCGGAAGAGAGGAGAGCAGGACAAGGCTGCCTGCTCCGCAAAAAACTTTGCCGCCGCCTCACATATGGCCTGATTCTGTTGGCGGGGGCAGCCCGATTTCGCTCTTCTGAGCGGCGCGGAGCGTTCTCCGTGCCGCTCTAGCCGCCGCCGCTGCCACTGGAGTCAATGCCGGAGCCGCCGCCGCCGCGTCACATCCAGCTGCTTCGGCGAGAGCGAGAGAGGAGCGCGTGAGAGAAGATGGCGGCCCGCGGCGCCTCTGCGAAGCGTGGAGCCGGGTCCGGGGGCTCTCGGGGGTCCGAGCCCCAAGAGGAGCCGCCTCCACCGCTCCAGGCCGTGCTGGTCGCCGACAGCTTCAACCGCCGCTTCTTCCCCATTTCCAAGGACCGGCCCCGGGTGAGTGACGGGCAGGCGGCGGAGGGGGATGCGGGCAGCTGCCGCCGAAGGCCTCGGCCTCCTCCCTTCGTTCTCCGCCGGGGAGGCGCTTTCGGTCTTCGGCGAGCTGTAGCGCTTCTGCAGAAAGCGCCTCCCCGGCGGAGAACGAAGGGAGGAGGCCGAGGCCTCCAACCGCCGCTTCTTCCCCATTTCCAAGGACCGGCCCCGGGTGAGCGACGGGCAGGCGGCGGAGGGGGATGCGGGCAGCTGCCGCCGAAGGCCTCGGCCTCCTCCCTTCGTTCTCCGCCGGGGAGGCGCTTTCGGTCTTCGGCGAGCTGTAGCGCTTCTGCAGAAAGCGCCTCCCCGGCGGAGAAAGGGGAGGAGGCCGAGGCCTCCAACCGCCGCTTCTTCCCCTTTCCAAGGACCGGCCCCGGGTGAGCGACGGGCAGGCGGCGGAGGGGGATGCGGGCAGCTGCCGAAGGCCTCGGCCTCCTCCCTTCGTTCCCGCCGGGGGCGCTTTCGGTCTTCGGCGAGCTGTAGCGCTTCTGCAGAAAGCGCCTCCCCGGCGGAGAACGAAGGGAGGAGGCCGAGGCCTCCAACCGCCGCTTCTTCCCCATTTCCAAGGACCGGCCCCGGGTGAGCGACGGGCAGGCGGCGGAAGGGGATGCGGGCAGCTGCCGCCGAAGGCCTCGGCCTCCTCCCTTCGTTCTCCGCCGGGGAGGCGCTTTCGGTCTTCGGCGAGCTGTAGCGCTCTGCAGAAAGCGCCTCCCCGGCGGAGAACGAAGGGAGGAGGCCGAGGCCTCCAACCGCCGCTTCTTCCCCATTTCCAAGGACCGGCCCCGGTGAGCGACGGGCAGCGGCGGAGGGGGATGCGGGCAGCTGCCGCCGAAGGCCTCGGCCTCCCTCCCCTTCATTCTCCGCCGTGGAAAAGGTGGGCGCTTTCTGCAGAAGCGCTACAGCTCGCCGAAGACCGAAAGCGCCTCCCGGCGGAGAACGAAGGGAGGAGGCCGAGGCCTCCACCCCGCGTCGTCCCCATTTCCAAAGGACCGGCCCCGGTGTGAGCGACGGGCAGTCGGCGGAGGGGGATGCGGGCAAGCTGCCGCCGAAGGCCTCCGGCCTCCTCCCTGTCGTTCTCCGCCGGGGAGGCGCTTTCGGTCTTCGGCGAGCTGTACGCGTTCTGCAGAAAGCGCCTCCCCGGCGGTAGAAAGCGAAGGGAGGAGGGTCGAGGCCTCCAACAGCCGCTCTTCCCCATTTCCAAGGACCGGCCCCGGGTGAAGCGACGGTCAGGCGGCGTAGGGGGATGCCGGGCAGCTGCCGCCTGAAGGCCTCGGCCTCCTCCCCTTCCATAGTCTCCGCCGGGAGGCTCTTTCTACAGAAGCGCTACAGAGCTCGCCGAAGACCGAAAGCGCCTCCCCGGCGGAGAACGAAGGGAGGAGGCCGAGGCCTCCAACCACCGCTTCTTCCCCATTTCCAAGGACCGGCCCCGGGTGAGCGACGAGCAGGCGGCGGAGGGGGATGCGGGCAGCTGCCGCCGAAGGCCTCGGCCTCCTCCCTTCGTTCTCCGCCGGGGAGGCGCTTTCGGTCTTCGGCGAGCTGTAGCGCTTCTGCAGAAAGCGCCTCCCCGGCGGAGAACGAAGGGAGGAGGCCAAGGCCGAGGCCTTCGGCGGCAGCTGCCCGCATCCCCCTCCGCCACAAATCCCTTTTGCTCATATATAAAGCAGGGGCCAGTTCTGGGCAGCATTTGAATTGAAATCCACTCCTTCCTTGCCAGCCACCTCTTCGTGCCTTGCCTCCAGTTAGGCTTGCCAGGATATTCTCCATGTTTAGACATGAAAAAAATCCTACAACTCCCAGCATGATAGCTGGGGCATCCCGGGAGATGTAGGACTTTTCCCCTGTCTTAACATGCATTGCACCCTAACATGCATTGCACTTTACTTCTTGCAAGGAACCCAAGGCAACTTACATAGTCCTCCTCCTCCTCCTCCTCCATCTCCATTTTATCCTCACAACAACCCTGTGAGGTAGGTTATGCTGTGAGTCAGGGACTCTTATAATGTTCCCCCTCCCATTTTATAATGTTCCCCCTCCCATCCCCGCAGCGATATTGTAATTTGTGTTTTATTCTTCTTTATAACCTGTTTTGGATTGTTTTTAAGAAATGCAGGGTTAAAAAAGCAGTTAATAAATAAATAAATTTATGGAGATATAATTTTGTTCTATTGCTATTAGTTTTCCAATAATTTGTACATGAATACATGATTCTGTATATATAGCATTAAGGTAAGAAACAATATATGCAGTGTTATATTTGTTTTAAATGTCACAATGGTTTTGCGGCTCCCAGGTTTTTTTTTTTCTTCGGAAACGGGTCCAAGTGGCTCTTTTTGTCTTAAAGGTTGCAGACCCATGGCCTAGAGCAGTGCATTAAGATTTCACTTGGGATCAAAGTTTCATGTCTGGCACACTCTATTTCAGCCTTCCCCAACCTGGTATGCTCCTGATGTTTTGGACTTCAACTCCTATCAGCCCCAGCCAGCCTGGCCAGTGGTTAGGAATGCTGGAAGTTGTAGCCCAAAATATCTGGAGGGCACCAGGTTGGGGAATACTGCTCTATTTGGAGCAACCCGGGCAATACCAAGACAATACTCAGTCTTCCAATTGAGTGCAATAGGATTTGCTGCCATGTACATATGCATGGGTTTGAAGCACGGTGCATTCCATATCAGAATTTAACAGCTCAGATTTGCCTCATATCTATATCTCCTGTTTTGCATAAAGGTTCGTTGCTTGCATAATGTCGTGTATCCTTCTCAGTGCAAGCTAAATCCCAGTTCCTTCTATATTGCAGGGAAAGCACAGACTCCATGTAAACACAGGACTAGAAGGCAACTGGTGTGGCCTCATTCCTGTCGGGAGCTCTTGCGACTGTGTAACCACAACAGGCCTAAAATGGAACCTGAGTAAGTAAGGCTTTTTGTATCCAGTATGGCTGAATACACATCCTTTTTTCCTCTTTTTAAGATAATTTCGGGAGGGGTGGGTAACTTGTGGCCCTCCAGATGTTTTGTCTACAAATCCCATCAGCCCTAGCCAGCATAAGCAATAGTGAAGGATCATGGGAGCTGTAGACCAAAACATCCAAAGGGCCACAAGTTGACCACCCCGTTCTAGATTATGCTGGGGGAGGAGGTGTGGAGGGCGGGGGGGGACTATGTGGCAATTATTTACTAATAGTTCACTCTGTAGTTCCTAACACCATCCTATCTGCCAATACACTTACATGGGGAAATTGCATTTTGCCTGAAAACAAAGAGCTAATTATAGTTACTGGAATAATACAATTACGTCCTCTGCCAACAAATCCATTATTGGTGGTGAAGTAGTATGTGTAATTAGACGTGTATCGAACATTGAAGGAGGCTCGCAAGCAGGGGTGTTGCTTGGCACTTAAAAGATTTGGGGGCCAGAACCCCTGGCACACCAATCTGCATAAAATTTGTATATGTTGGTTTATATCTACATATGCAAATATAGAAATAATTACTAGGATTTATTTAAATTTCACAAGGGGAAACACCAGCCAATTCATTTCCCATCCAAATAATCTCAAATAACATAAATGCCTCCATTAATTTGCGCCCAGCTCCGGATCATCTGAAACCAATGGGAAAAGGTTTTTTTTAAGCTTACCGTAATTGCCGTGCAGGGAGATATTGGCGGGGTGGGTGGGGGAGGTTGTTGCAGCCTTCCACCCCCAGCTGCAATCCCCCGTGAAAATCCCCCTCTGCATGGCAATTAAGCAAAAGAAAAAACCTTCGATTGACACCAATGGACACTTGGGGCTCTGGGGAATGGATTCGGGGCCAGGACAAGCAACTCCCCTGCTTACAAGTAGGATTGGGACAGCCATAGCCCTATTCACCTGCTACAAGCAGAGCTACGCTTGCCTCAGTCCTATGAGCCATGGCCACCTTCCTTTTCCCCTGCCCCAAGGTCAAGAAATTTACTTGGGTGGGCAAGAGGCAAACAGGCACACTCAGCCTCCAGCACAGGCCCCGGTCCCTGTCATGGAGAAGGCCCCTTGGGTTCCCACTCACATGAAGAAGGCCAGCATCCATGGAGCTGTATGCACAGAGACCCCCTCCACACTACTGTTGGATATGTGGCTGCCAGGGGGTATGCCCAGCAGTGGTAGGGCCATGACCAGTGGGTACAATCCTGCTATTCCCCCAACACGTTTACAGAACGTGTGTGTGCGTGCATACGTGTGTGTGTGTGTGTGTGTGTGTGTGTGTCAGGGATGGGTGGGAGGCTTAAGAGGACTTTTGTAAATTTACAGTTTGTAGGTAATGGGGAGGAAGAGACACAGGTTCGATCTTTCACGGTATTTTCAGTCATGGGATGGGGAGGGAATCGATTAATTGTATTTAAACTTGCAGCACTGCAGGAAGAAATGTGTTTGTCTCCTGAGAAGCTTTGTTGAGGCCATGATACATTACCCTCTCAAGTACATTACTCTTCAAAGAGAGCAGGTTTCTAAGGCCTAAATCTCATACTTCATAAGCCGTAAAATTGACAGGCAAATATTAGAGCAATAGAGATTATTAAAAGTCCCCCTATTTGCCCTGATCTGCTTGTTATAAGTCATTTGTTTCTCAGCTCTGGATAAATATATAGTTGAGGGTCCATTTTATTTTGGAATGAAACAGGTTATTGATAATCCGAAATGCAAAGCAGAAAAATAAGAAGCCAGCTTCCTGTCTCTTTTCTTTGTTGTGAAAAAGCTATGCGGGGGTATATTTATTTATTTATTTATTTATTATTTACATTTATTAATCAGCCCATCTGGCCTGGCAACCGAAAATCCATGATTTTCAGCTCCCGATGTACTGCATATTCAGTTTGCCGATAATTATCCCACACAGGCAGCAGATTTCAGAATATTACTGCCAAATCTGCAGAGAGCGGTGATGGCGGAGGAAGCTGTGCACATTGATGCACTTTTGAACCAATCATGCATGTGACGTGCGGCACTGATCAAGATCTGCAGTGTGCTGCTTTTGAATGGGGAACATGATGTGCAATTAATCCCAGTCCTGATGATAATAAATATACAGTGTGCAACATTGCTCCCAATCGAATGAAGACGTATGGCAGTATGTGGGATGAATTATAGGCCTCAACTTTCTTTGATTTGTGCTGAAGTAAGGACTAGGAACCACCATTCTTGCCAGTCACCGGGTGTCACTACCCTGGCTCCAACCACCAGATCAGTGCAATAACTGGTCTTTGCTCTTTACTGCCCATACGCCTGAGCTGTCCCAAGTCTTTAGGGGCTCAAGCCCAAGGGGTCTCCCTACTCCAGGTCCCCTCTGGCTAGTATAAGCCATGAGAAGTTATTTTGGGCAATCCTCCTTTTATCAGGGTGTTCACCAGCGTCCACTATGTCTCTCCATCTTTGAAGCCCACATTGAACCAGCTGGTTGTGACCTGTTTCTATGGGGAAAGCCTTATGGCAAATGAAGCCAATTCTTCCTTTTCTCTTCTTTATTACATTTCTATACTGCCCAATAACTGAAGCTTTCTGGGCAATTCACAAAAGTTAAAACAACATAAATTACAGCGACATGATAAAATATAATATGAAACTTTTAAAAGTTTCAAACTACAGTCTAAAAACAAAGTAAAAGCCAATTCTTGACCCAATCAATGTGACAGTGCAGATTAGGTGGAAGGGAAACTCACTTCCTGTGACCAGTTTAGGATAAGACCCAAAACATCTTTCTCAGTCTCACTGGTGTCCTGCACTGCCAGAAGTCAGGTGGGTGGGGAGGGCCACCTGCGGGTGGGAACTGCAGCTGGAGGAAAATTTGGCCACCATAAACAGCGACAGCCATGCCCGTCACTGATTGGCTGTGCTGCCAACACAGGCAGCCAGTCAACTTGGTCCTCATCTTCCGTTCCTTCTAAGGCAAGGGTGTTGAACCTCTTTCAGCCCATGGGCTGAATTAAATTTTGGAGAAACTCTTGGTGGCCGTATTCCACTGGTGGGTGGATCTAAAGGCAAAAAGGGGCAGGGCCAAAAATACCAGTGTGGCGTAGTGGTGCGAATGTTGTACTGGGACTTGGGAGATCTGGGTTCTAGTCCCCGCTCGGCCATGAAACCCACTGGGTGACTTTGGGCCAGTCACTGACTCTCAGCCTAACCTACCTCACAGGGTTGTTGTGAGGATAAAATGGAGAGGAGGAGGAGGATTATGTAAGCCGCCTTGGGTTCCTTGCAGGAAAAAAGGCGGGGTATAAATATAATAAATATAATAAATAAATAAATACTAGCATAAAGCTCTGACTGCAAGTGATTAAGCTTTAGGAGAAGCATGTCAACCTTTTAGGATGAGGAAAGAACTGTGCCAAAGCCAGGAAACCACCAAACAGTCAGCGGTTGGGGACAAAGGGGTGGTGGGCAAGGTGGCATGGCCTTCCAGGAGAACACCAGTGTTCTGGATCTAGCCCTCAAGCCTGAGGTACAACAGCCCTGTTCTAAGAGGTTAGGATGACCACCTACACAACTCCAAAACAGAGATCATCAATTTGCATGAAATTTGCATGTGCTAATTGATATGTATAGATTCACATTTAGAAAGCATTACTGTAACTTAAATAGAAATACAGTAATACCTCGGATTGCAAGCATAATTCGTTCCGGAACCGTGCTTGTAATCCAAAACACTCTTGGATCAAAGTGAGTCTCTGCCGGGCGTGAGCGGGGCCAATTTCGGCCTGCTACGCCCGCTCAAGGCGAGCGGTTACATCCCTACACTTGTATTGCAAGACGTTGCTTGTTTATCAAGTCAAAATTTATATTAAAAAATTGCTTGTCTTGCAAAACGCTCTCAGACCAAGTTACTTGCAATCCAAGGTATTACTGTACAACATATCTCACCATAATGGGAAAGACTGTGACCAGGTGGCCTGCGTGCCTGCCTGCTCAGTCTGCTGTTTTGGTGCTAGCTGTTGTTGGGCAACTTCAAGGCCCCGGCTTTCCTGGCTTCTTATGGTTCTTTATCTTTAAACCAGACTTGGACTGGGCAGCCCTCCAAACAGAGGATGCCTTGAAACAGAGGACTGTCCTCTGACAGCCCTTCAAATAGAGGACTGTAAAGTAGGACATACGGCCACCCTAGGTGAAGGCAAAATTGGCCCCGTACCCCAGAAGTAGGTGGAGGAATTCAAATGGTCCAGTCTAGATGCTCCTTGTGTCTTCACATGGTTGGTCCACTAGTCGTCTCACAATCCTGCTAGGGTTGCATGGTCCCTTGGGTGGCTACATGTGATCTAGTACAGGCAGGGGCAAAGGGGAGTGTCAAATTACTCACTTTTATTACTTGCTTGAAGAGTATTGCTATGGTGTTTTATGCACTTTGCCATAATCCAAAGAGCCCTGCAACTATTTCCATGTGCTTAAGAGTGCTGCCCACCCCTCTGACCCTAAATAGCATCCCCTCCTTGCTGCCTGGCAACTAATTTTTGAAAGAAAATGTTTTGCTCTCAAAAGCAGTTGTTATTGCAGCAGGGAATGCTGTCACGCTAAATAAGGAAAAGTCAGAAATCCCATTGGACACATACTAGGGCTCATTTAAAGTACCTCTTGGAGTCCTGGCCCCTTCTTCCCATTTATTTTAGTGTGCTATATTGTAACTCTACATTGAAGCTGCGCTGCGATGCTAAGCAGACTTTCTCGAGCAGGGGCGGTTGTGCACTCTGGGTTGTTTGTGGGTAACAACCCACAGTTAAACCATAGTGCAAGGTTCGCACATGACAACAACCCACGATTCAGCAACAACAACACATACTCTGGGTTGTTGTTTCGTGTGAACCAGGTCAAAGTGTCCATATAAAGTGTGTGTGTGTGTGTGTGTATACATACCTTTGACCTGGTTTGACAGCCCAGTCATGCAGCATATACATATTAGAAACAAACAAACAAAGCACCCTGAACCTTTAGGAAAGGCAAGAATATTACGTCTAAATAAAGAAATAAAAGTTGATGAGAATAGTAATCAAAACTGAAATCTATGCACTCTCCCTCCAGCAATAATCCTAAGCGAAGCCAGATGACTTGATTACATACCTAACTCTACAGAAATCAATAAATGTTAGTTCAGCCTGGCCTTTATAATACACGTGTATAGAGCAGGTTTCTTATTTTCCACTTTGTGGGTAGAAACTCTGTATACACAAGCGAGTGCCTAACCAGGTTTTGATTTTGTGACATATTTGCTTTTCTCTTTCCTAGCAACTATATTTGGTGTGCTCTTTATATTCATGAAAACTTGTTTTTTGGAAGGTAGAAGCCAAATTGCTCCAATGCAGAAAACAAACAAACAAACAAAATAACACAATGAGAAGATGCATTCTAGAGGCAACCTATTATGATTCAATTGGGATTTCGAATTTTGTTCACCAGCACTTTCTTTTATTAGTCAAAATGAAGTGTTTGGGCCTGACTTGTATAATACACACACATGCTCCAGTGGTTCTCGCTTAACAGGGACAGAATCTATTTCCTGGTAAATTAAGGCCCCGATTTCCTTTTGGATAGGTTGATTGTGATACCTTTCTGATATTGAGAAACACATATTTTTCCTCGAGGTATTGCCATAAAATGACTGGGATAATTTTGTCCTTTTGGGATGCCTTTTAAAATGTTTTGTTACTGTGCACACACATGAGTTGTGATTCTTAAAGTTTCAGCCTCAGCTTCTAGGTTTCTAGAAGTTAAATATCTTGGTGAAGGACAGACACAACTTGTCTCTAGTCAACATGCAGACCTTTATTTATTTATTTTTATTTTATTTATTATATTTATACCCCGCCTTTTTTCTTGCAAGGAACCCAAGCCAGCTTACATAATCCTCCTCCTCCTCCTCTCCATTTTATCCTCACAACAACCCTGTGAGGTAGGTTAGGCTGAGAGTCAGTGACTGGCCAAAAATCACCCAGTGAGTTTCATGGCCGAGCGGGGACTAGAACCCAGATCTCCTGAGTCCCAGTCCAACACTCTAACCACTACGCCACACTGGCTCATGAACTTTGGGAGCACATGAACATAAAACTTCCATGTGCTGCACAGGCTGCCATTTCGTATCCTGCAGCTGGTGAGGTTCATATTATACTGTCAAGTATAACATCGTATGATAGGCAATTACATTTTTTCTAGTGTGTCTTTTAGCAAAATTGGCATTTAAATCATGGCAATCAGACCCAGGTGTATCTACATTTATTTTTTCTTAGTTGAGTAGACCAAAAATGTCACCGTGTTCCATCTCTCCCTTCCCCCTGTAATGACCTAGCCAGACAATCAAGAGCCAGTGTGGCGTAATGGTGAGAGTGTTGGACTGGGACTCGGGAGATCCAGGTTCTAGTCCCACTCAGCCATGAAGCTCACTGGGTGACTTTGGGCCAGTCACCGACTCTCAGCCTAACCTACCTCACAGGGTTGTTGTGAGGATAAAATGGAGAGGAGGATGAGGATTATATAAGCCGCCTTGCGTTCCTTATAGGAAAAAAGGCAGGATATAATAAAAAAATAAAATAAAATTGTGTTTGAGTTGCACCTATTGGATTGGAAGAACAGTCTGATCCATTCTGAGGTTAAACTTTCTATTAAGCATGCTTAAGTTTTGTTTTGTTTTTTTATGTAAGGAAAGAGCTATGGTCAGTTTACTGACATGCCCTGCTTTAGAATCCAGTGCAGGACAGAAGGAGATTCAATGATGTGTATGATGCGGCAGCTATCATTGGTCAGCTTATGTCAAGGGTGGGCAACTCGTGTCCTTCCAGATATTTTGATGTACGGTTCCCATCATCCCTCATCAGTGGCTGTGCTGGCTAGGGCTGATGGGTGTTGTAGGACAAAACATTTGGAGGGCCACAAGCTGCCCACCTCTGGCCTTTGGGGAGAGCTCATGGGTTAGTAATAGAGCACATGCTTTGCATACAGAAGGCCCCAGGTTCAGTCCTCAGCATTTCCAGTTAGAAGGATCAGGTAGCAGATGCTGGAAAAGACTTCTGCTTGAGACCCTGTAGGGCTGCTGCCCGTTAGGGTGGATAATCCAAGGCTAGGTGGACCAGCAGCCTGGGGCCTTCCACTGTTCCTATGACTATAGGGATGTTACCAATACATGTGTCCTTACTTTCCTCTGTGAAATGTTGAAGGGTATATTTGTGAGAGCTGGACTGACCCGGGTTCAAAAGCTTCCCTAGCCAATGACCCTCAGTCCCAGTCACACAGGCGGAAGGAGGAGATAACAAATAAAGATTAAAGAGTTTATTTGTAAGACCCAATTACATGGGATTAAGGCAATCAATGCATCTCTTACTCACTACATCATTGCAGATACAAATCCAATACCCCAGTGGTAAGGCTAGATGAAGTGAAGTCCAGAACAAGAGACATGTCGAGTCGAGACGAGAGGAGTGAGACGAGAAGAGGAGAGAGACGAGTGAAGCTATCAACAAGTGTGTTAGCTTTATACCACAGACCCTGCACCTATAAATAGGATATTACTCACCCCAGTTGTATAACCTATTCATCAACATTTTAACCCCAAATCTGTCCCAAGGTTGCTGAGTCATATCACCTTGAGACTATGTCTGGTGACCGGAGCCTTGTGTACTTCATCTCAAGAGACAACCTCCATGTCAGGTGATAATCCTGATGTCAGGTGGTAATCTCGTTCTGCCTATGCAAAACCTAACATCCCCCTGCTTTTGCATTTGTCGCAGAACGTGGTTATTTACCTCATACAACAGCAACAGCTTTGTTGACATCTGATGCTGTTCCTTCATCTATGGACTTTGATAAAAAAAACTTTTGCAGGAATGACTTTACCTGCCAGAAATTTGAACCACCATCAAATCACTTCTGATGTATCCCTCTTTATGACACAGTTTTATTTGCAAACCCAAAACGTTGTGTATTGCTATCTGCCTGCAGCATAGCAATCCTGCCTTGGTTTCCTGAAAAAACTGTAATAGGTTTTTCACATCAATCCCAGCATCATTTAAACATTTTTTTACAATTTAAACTATTTAAACAAATGCATTCAGTTCAGCTTCAGTTGAACTCTAACCTTTAGATGATTGTTTCTAACAAAATCAATCAAACAAAGTATGGTTATAAAAATAACAAACTTCAGGTGTGTTCTTGTTGTTCTTACTATCACAACCACAACTGGCATTTCTGTGAATCTGTAAGCCACCTGTGCTCTGACTTGTAAAACTTAGTCTGAAGTATGATGTTCCCTCCAGATAACACTCAACTCCTTTTCAGAGCTCTCCAAGCATGTCCTGTTGGTCTAACAGTCTGCCCATTACACTGACAGCAATATCTGGCCTTGTTGCTTGTACAATGAAGCTCAACAGCCCAATGCTTCTGTGTAGCATTCAAACTGCTTTTCCATCAGCATGTGCTTGAAAATCCTCAATTATTTGGAGTCTCTCACTGAGTTAACTTTCTCCAAAATTCTCAATCACATCCATGATATTTCTCTGGTTTGTTGCAGTAAGTACTGCCCTCTTGGTTCTCCCTCAACTTCTATTTACAAATAAACAGTTGATCCCCCACCAAGCAGTTTCATTTTCAAATGAAATTCCAAACCCTGGATCAATTATATCATATTGCTTTTATCTGTCCAGAAAAAACAATAGATCATCTATTTAAACAAAGTACATACAGTCTATGTCCCTGTTCCTCCTGTTTAACAAACAAACATTGACCTGCCTCTCTGTGCAAATCTCAATTCAGCAATGTTTGAGTTCAAAACAGAATTCCAGCCTCCAGCTGATTCTAACTTTTCTACAGAAAAATATTCTCAGTTTTCCAAAGACTTCCTCTAATTTAAAATGCTTATGTTCCAATATTTCCAACTGTGAAATATTCATACATTTCTCCACATTCTTAAACATCAGTCTAACTGTTTCCAAAGCAAATTGTTGTTGCTACTCATCTCATGATTATCCAGCTCCTTTTTAACTTGAGCAAAATCACAAGCAACCAATCTTGCTATTTTTCATATAACCTTTTCCAATCTGGTTAGTTTTCATTTAAAAAATCTATCTGGTAACAATGAGTTCCATGGACTGCTGTTTGTTTCACCAGTTTCCATGTTTTGTTCTTTATCCAAAGAATTCAACTCAGCTTGCATAGCCTGAAGCTATGGTTTAGCTTCCTTAACAGACAATGTTTCACCTCTTTGAAATTTTTAAATTTCAAATGGCTTTTCCTGCAAATTCATCCTGATATCTCACAGGTTGTTTGACTCACCTGTTCCTTACCTCATCAGTTATCAGGTTCTTGTTCTAATGAACTTGCACCAATGATGAACAATCATTTGTTTAGCCTCCTCTAAACCAAATGTGTATCAAAGTTTGTCAAATTTACCTGACTGTCTTTCAGCAAATGCTTTTCTATTCTGACTCTGAGCTTGATGCATCCCCTGCATTAACAGAATTAATTTTGAAAAATGTTTTCATTCAGCATTATACTAAACACTTCTAGATAATCTCACTATCCAAGTGTTGTTCATGTAAAACACAATATTCTCATTTCTAGAAAAATCTCATGTAAGCTCCCTTACAGATTTCTTCTAATTTTGAGGTGTATGTACCTACATATCAGATCCAAGATCCTGAAACGTTTCTCCAGAAGATTCTTCCTTCTACACTACTTTCTATAAGGTGTACAGTTCAGCACAGAACTAAAACTTCTATCATGTACATAATCAAAACATTTAAGAGCTTCTACCCAAACCTCATTATCCAAATTGGCATCACCTCTTCTGAGTGTTTGTCTACTCTTCCACACAATCCATGTGTTCAATACCACATCCTGTTAGAAATGCATCTAAATATGCACTGAATTGAACTTCCCCCCTTATCTCAAAAGAAATAGGTAACATGGGTAATATGCTTGTTTCTCACCCAAGCACAAAACACCTTGACTCTGTTCAATACTCCAGCTTTCTATCTAACATGTACACAACCTTGTACTTCGTGTATTGATCAATTAACATCATGAAATAACGTGCCTCTCCTCTAAAAACCATCAGAGTACCCACAAGATTACCAAGAACAAATTTAAATGAAATGAACTGGTTTTTCAGCTTGCCTTCCAGTTTACCTGTTGAAGCTAGCATCCCTTGTTTATGTGCACAAAATACCTTTCATGTGAAAATTACAATTTCCAAATGCTTTCCCCAACATAGTTTGCATTTTCTTTCACAAGCCTGTGAATCTAAATGACCAAACATCATGTGATATGCATGCATGTACATGTCATACATATAAGCATTTAACTTTTTATAGTTGCAACAGTACAACTTTCCATTTCTTTATTTACATCATTGCAGTATATAAAAGAAATAATCCATCTCTTAGCTTTGCCATATAAACATACCTAATAATTCAGTATTTTACATTTTGCTACAGGGAAAATCCACAATATACTCAAGTCATATACATTCAGTACATTTCCTGACATTTCAGAGCATATATTACAATTTCTTGAATCTAAGTTATCCAAGTTCGTGCCAGTCGGGCTTCAGGTCTGGACATGGGACGGAGACGGCCTTGGTCGCCTTGGTGGATGATATGAGGAGGGCTTTGGATAGGGGCGAATGCTCCTTTCTAGTCCTCCTCGATCTCTCAGCGGCTTTTGATACCGTTGACCACGGTATCCTCCTGGACCGTCTGGAGGGCTTGGGCTTGGGAAGCACTGTATTGCAGTGGTTCCGGTCCTTCCTCTCTGGAAGGTATCAGAGGGTAGTTCTCGGGGAGGAAGCTTCGGACCCTCGGCTGCTCACTTGTGGAGTGCCGCAGGGTTCCATCCTCTCCCCGATGTTATTCAACATCTACCTCAAGCCGCTGGGAGCTATCATCAGGAGGTTTGGGGTGCAGTGTCATCAGTATGCGGATGACACGCAGCTCTACCTCTGTTTTAAGTCCTCACCGAGGTTGGCCGTTGAGACCCTGTCCAAGTGCCTGGAGTCAGTGGCTGGATGGATGGGAAGGAACATGCTGAAACTGAACCCCGACAAGACCGAGGTACTTCTGGTGGGGGACAAGGGAAGGTTAGGGGATGTTGACCTGGTGCTGAATGGGGTACATCTACCCCTGAAGGACCAGGTCCGCAGCTTGGGGGTCATTCTAGACTCCCAGCTGTCCATGGAGGCTCAGGTGGCAGCTGTGAGCCGGGCGGCGCTGTATCAACTCCATCTGATACGGCAGCTGCGCCCCTACCTTCCTTATCACCTGCTCCCATCAGTGGTTCATGCCTTGGTCTCCTCTTGCCTAGACTACTGTAATGCGCTCTACGTGGGGTTACCCTTGAAGATGGTCCGGAAGCTTCAGCTGGTACAGAACGCGGCGGCTCGCCTGATTAAGGGCAGCCGCCGGCGTGATCACATCACGCCAGTGCTTAATGAGTTGCACTGGCTACCAGTTGCTTGCCGAGCCGAATTCAAGGTGTTGGTTTTGACCTTTAAAACCCTACACGGCTCCGGCCCAGCTTATCTCAAGGAGCGCCTCCAGCAACATCAAGTAGGCCGCTCAACAAGGTCTGCCACGGACGGCCTTCTCCTTATCCCATCAGCCAGAGCAGCCAGGCTGGTGGGGACTAGGAAGAGGGCCTTCTCTGTGGCGGCCCCCACATTATGGAACTCCCTCCCTAGTGACCTTCGCCATGCCCCCTCCGTGATGAGCTTCCGCCGTGCATTAAAAACATGGCTGTTCAGGCAGGAATATGGGGTGGGTTAGGTTTTTAATGAGAATGTTTTATATTGTTTTAATTATTATGTTTTATTGTGTTTTATTGTATTTTAATTGTTACATCGCCCAGGGTGGCCGGGTGACCGGCCAGATGGGCGATTGAAAAATATAATAATAAATAAATAAATAAATAAACTTTCAAGAAATACATTTCCAAAACACATGACTGTTAAACCTCTGACCATTTGCATAGTCCTCTTTCTGCTTATTCATGTCCAACACAGAAAGCTTCGTTTAAACAATCCACTGCTTCTGCTCACACACAAAATAATGTCCATTTTGTTATGTCCTGGGTTAAAACACAAAGTTTTTCCCATCAGCAGCACCCCTGCTGATTTCAAGCTCCTTCTTCTCTGATCCCACATGAAGAAAATGAACAACAGCTTCACATTTTAAGCACAGCTTTCTCTGTTCAAAACTGCCGTGCTGTTTTTCCCCTGCTGTTTTAAAACCACGCCTCCGCTGGTTTGATACAGCCTCCCGTGTAGTATCAAGTTTCCCAAGATACGTTCCTGTCACACGTGACTTTGCTTTGCTACGACACACGCTCCAGACGCTTTGCCCACGGCAGACGTAATCCACGTCATTTGTAATCCAAGCCACTTGTTGATACAATGCAAAAGATAGCTGATCCGCTGCTGAGCGAAGAAGCAAACTGTAAAAGAAATATGATCCTCCTGCTGTAGCCTTGACTCAAATGAGTAGACACAGAGCCTCCTGGAGATTATTTCCTTGCCCGATACAGCTCCTTAACAATCACTCCAGCAAGCTGTGGAAAACGAAATCCTTGTGTCCAGCGTTGTTCACTTTTCAGCCTAGTAGCTGCCCGGTAGCCTTGGATTTGCCAAGCCTGGCACCTCCGTTCCAGCTGCTTCCAAAACGAAAAATCCTCCGTCTCTCTGTCTCTGCATTCTTCAGTTGTGCTGCATTCCAAGCCGCTGTTATCAGCATCCTGCTGTAGCAACATCGCCTTCCCGGTTATTTACAAACCTGTTCTTACAAATGTTAAACAATTCCTTTAACTCTATAACTGCCAAATTTCTCCGTACTGCGTCTCTGTGGGCTTATCTGCCCCATCTGAGATAACAATCTTATCTCTGCTGATTATCTGGGCCCATAACCAGATGTGGGAGCTGGACTGACCTGGGTTCAAAAGCTTCCCTAGCCAATGACCCTCAGTCCCAGTCACGCAGGCGGAAGGAGGAGATAACAGCAGTTAATAAAGATTAAAGAGTTTATTTGTAAGACCCAATTACATGGGATTAAGGCAATCAATGCATCTCTTACTCACTACATCATTGCAGATACAAATCCAATACCCCAGTGGTAAGGCTAGATGAAGTGAAGTCCAGAACAAGAGACATGTCGAGTCGAGACGAGAGGAGTGAGACGAGAAGAGGAGAGAGACGAGTAAAGCTATCAACAAGTGTGTTAGCTTTATACCACAGACCCTGCACCTATAAATAGGATATTACTCACCCCAGTTGTATAACCTATTCATCAACATGTTTACCCCAAATCTGTCCCAAGGTTGCTGAGTCATATCACCTTGAGACTATGTCTGGTGACCGGAGCCTTGTGTACTTCATCTCAAGAGACAACCTCCATGTCAGGTGATAATCCTGATGTCAGGTGGTAATCTCGTTCTGCCTATGCAAAACCTAACAATATTATGTTCCAGTGAAAGACTGAAATGTGGTAAGTGGAGTCTTTCACATGTGAATGTTGGCAAACCCAGATGAACTTAGTGAAAGTTAGCATTCACTGGTGTATTTCCCCACTTGTTGGAGGTCCACTACCAAATGCTGACAATCGCATTTAGGTGACTATCAGCATGCACTGGTGAATCGCTGAATTTGGGGACATTCACAAAATTTGTCTGAAACAAACATTTATATGACGAAGTCATGTTAGCAAAGAATGTCACAAAATTGGCACCCATCTGCCAATGGGGTACTGATTCCATGGTTGAGACACACACAGTTGACCCCAATCCACATGGTTGGGTCATTCAAACATTACCCTTGCCATACTGGAGTTACTAGTGAAGAAGTGGTTCCCACACAGCTAGGATAATATTTAAGGAGGCTCATAGGGATGCTCTAAACCAGGGGTGCAGAACCTCAGGCCTAGGGGCCAGATCTGGACTGCCTGTGGTCCCAATATGGCCTTCCCGTGTTCCCTAGATGGACATGCTCCCTGGCCCCACCCCCTTTTCCCTGAGCACCTATCATTTGGTGGTTTCCCTGCATTTCTGTTGTTTTCTACTCCATTCTTAAAGATGGAAATGCCTCTCCTAAGGCTTAGTTACTGGCAGTAAGAGCTTGAAGGTACAATAGGATGGTATTTGCCCCTGCTCCTTTTACCTTTGGCCCCACTGCTACTGGAATGTGGCCCCTGAGAGCTTCTCTGAAATGGAATTCGGCCCATGGGCGAAATTGGTTCACTGCTCTCAACACTGCTCTAAACAGTTGTGCCATTTCAGAGTTCTATGAGTGAAAAAAATATAGGATAGAAAGAGGGATGGTTCTTCTGCTCTTACACTGAACTGATTACTGTTTCTCCCTATATTTACATAGAAACAGAATACAGCATAATTTTTCTAGCTTCTGCAATTGCAGGAATTGCTACAGTAGAAATCTGTGGTCCCCCTGTTCACATATTATATTTGTCCACGTGGGTGCATACAGAGCATTATGCAAACTAACCTCAAGGAGAAAACTAAATATTACATGCAAATGCATGTAAAGAAGAACCAATTGGGTTTTTTTAATAGAAAGTAGGTGCAGGAGGGCGTGATTTTGAGCAGCAGAGTGATAGTGGAAGGGAATGCTTAAACCTGAAGTGGGGAACTTTTTCAAGCTCGAGGGCCAAATTCCTATCTAGGAAAGGCCTCAAGGACTGCATTCCATATACAGGCCTGTGGCTTACGCTGGCTCAGCTTGTCTGAGCATGGAAAGCTAAGCAGGGTCAGGCCTGGTTATTACTTGGATGGGAGACCCCTCCTCTAGTTTCCTGCATTGAGCAGGGGGTTGGATTCGATAGCCTTGCAGGCTCCTTCCAACTCTATGATCTATGAAATCTATGAAACTGCAAATGGTTGTGGCCAAAGGCAGAATGGGTAGCACCAAAATGTGATTATTACTGATTGTAAGCCTACTTAGAAGTAAGCAGGACAAGGCTTCTGCATATCTGCTCAGAAGCAAGCAGGAAAAGCCTCTGTAGAAATAAGCAGGACTGAATCACTCAGCAACACTTTCAAATAGCACCCCAATTCCCATGCCTCTGCATGTCTACTTACAAGTAAGTAGGACAGCTTCTGCATATATACTTACAAGTGAGCAAGACCAAATCACTCCACAGCACTTTCAAATAGCATCCAAATACCAAGCCTCTGTTTAATCAAAAGTAAGCGGGTTGAGCCTCTGCATGTCTGCTGTGAAGTGAGCAGGGCAGGCTTCTGCAGGACAATCTTCAGATGTAAGCAAGACTCAACAGCTTCCTTCCCTGGCCCCTTTCCCCAGTACGGGAAAGCTCTTATCTCCTCAGAAACTGATTGGAGATAAGAATTCTTCCCAGCTGCACAATGACAAAGGCTCCCTTTCTGTGCAGCAGGAAAAAGCAAGCACCCCCCCACGGGGGGGCAGGGCCTAGGAAAGTGCCACTGAGCCTGAGGTTCATGTTTCTTTGCACAAATTGCAAAGCTTGGCAATGACCGTAGTGGACCATGTTCCCTGAAATTAGAAAGTTTGAAAACCAGTGTACTAGGGAATTGGTGGAGCTTTGAGGCCAGTGGGTGTTTGAATCTGTGCAGCCCAAATTGATCTCAACAGGCCTTTCTAGATGAAATGTTACACCTGATACCATTTTATCCTTGCATTTGCTGCTTTTGATGCATTGCTAAACCTGCTCCAGGAGCCCCCAATTTTGAGCAAAACCATGGCTGTGGATATATAGTAAATGAGAACCCAATTTGACTGAGGGAAATCCTTATACTTCTGCTAGTAGCCTTCTTCTTTCAAGCCGCTAACATAAAATACTAGGAAAATCAACTCCTTTAAACCATCGCAGAATCATTGCTGAAACAGGATTCAGAAATGCAGATCAGTGAAGAATTGGCCAGTGTACAGATTCTCATTTGTCTCACTCCTGCAAACGCACTGCATCATATTTAAATAGCCCAGATTTAATATTTAAATAGCCCAAATCAACCATAATGAATGAGAGGAGGTGTCTTGCTGCTGAGAGATGAAAGGTATGACTCACTGTCTTTTTTGCTACTTATGCATATCCTCAAAGGCTCTGAGCCACCACTACCCCTGTAAACAAGACACAGGTCCACTCCTGTGTGTAAAATTATGAGATAGGAAGGGAACCTACACTTGTCTTCTTGCCAGAAAAAAGCCACTTCTAGAATCTCAGCATTGCAAGGAGATGTGTAAACTTCCTTCTTACACTGTGATCTACTAACACACACTACTGAACATGTAACCCTCTTTGGATCTGTGACAAAGAGTGACATGGGACAGAAATCAAACAAACTCCAGATAAACAATTTATTTGACACTCATGTGCAAATTACCTCTAGTATTTGGAAATGTTGCTGCTGAATTTTCATGCCACTCTTCAGGATTATTGAATTAAATTGAAAATTTAAAACACTAAAAATATGATCACTATAATAAATAAATAAATAAATGCACCAGAGCAGAAACTATTTCTCTGTATGGAAAAATCTGCATAGGAGGGAGATTTTATTAGGTTCTGTGGTAATGGAATTGGTTTCCCAGGCTCGGTCTGGGTTGGTGAAGGAATCACCAGGAACATGGATACCAGTCCTCCTCTGAGAAGTGCTAGATTCCAAATTGACCCTGTGTGAGAGATAGCAGTCCCTCATTGAGACTTTGGTTCCATATTTTCTCCCATCAGGAATGGGAAAGTGTGGATTTATGACATATGATCCAATACTACAAGAGTCTTTGTAGTTAATAGACATTATTCACCACATATGAAAAAAATCATAATATAACAATTATTATGATACATGTTTTACAGGATGGCTGTATTGGATCACATATTTGATTTGAACTGGAAAACCTGGGTTCAAACCCCTATGTAACCCACTGCACAAAAAGGCTGGTGATTTGAGTAATACAGTGTTGCAGGCAACATGTCCTTTAGCACCTTGGACAGCACTCTGCTAGGAAGTTTCCAGCATTGACCCTCCTAGATGTACAATACTATGTTCAAATAGTGGCTCCTTCCGTACAATATGTTCCAGGTAACATTAAGAAATAAAATACAGCTCCCAAGTTTACATCTTGACAGGTTACAAGGGATGCATTGAAAAAGCATTTAGCCAGAGTATTCTTTTCTTATAGCCACAAGTCTAAAAAAATTAGCCATAGGGGGAAATTAGAGGTATTCCATCTAAATATGGAAATGTGGGTAGATGTATATGTCAGTTTCTAAATCTTACTTTTCAGAAATGAATTTCTTTTAGATACAACAGAGCAAATGACACTATAAATCTTAAGTGAAAGTCATTAATCTTCAAGTTTTTCTACCTGTTTATTCATCAGCTTCAGCCTGTGAACTCAGTATGAGAATGAATGAATGCCGCCTGCGGGGAAACATTTAGAAACACAAGATTGTAGAGGAATCTTACTGAACATCCCTGCCTACTGCACTGGTTTATGATAGCCCCATCAATGCAACGACTTGCAGTCAAATGAAATTGTATGAGTACTTTCTTTTTCATCTGGCACATCAACAATAGCAAGATAAAGTGGAGGTTTTTCCACACCTAACACTTCGAGATTATTTGAGAGCCAGTGTGGCGTAGTGGTTAGAGTGTTGGACTGGGACTCGGGAGATCCATGTTCTAGTCCCCACTCGGCCATGAAGCTCACTGGGTGACTCTCAGCTTAAACTACCTCACAGGGTTGTTGTGAAGATAAAATGTAGAGGAGGAGGATTATGTAACCCGCCTTGGTTTCCTTGGAGGAAAAAAAGCAGGATATAAATATAATAAATAAATTAAATAAATATTTAATTTCCTCTGAAAATACAGTCATGCCTTGGATTGAGAGCATAATTCGTTCCAGAAACGTGCTTGTAATCCAAAACACTCTTATATCAAGACGAAATCCCCCCAAAAAAATTTGTACAGAGATTTTTAATTTAAGCCATACTACAGTACTTGTATTGCAAGACGTTGCTTGTATATCAAGTCAAAAAAAATTAAATAAATATTTTAAAATTTGCTTGTCTTGCAAAACGCTCTCAAACCAAGTTACTTGTAATCCAAGGTATTACTGTATAGAGATAGCTCCAGCTGAAGGTGGAACACCATGTGGACAGATTTATGCCAGGAAATGCTAGCTATTCTATGCTATTTTCTATTCCAGAAGCTCACTGAATGGGCTTGGCTTCATACTTGGAGATTAACTGATTACCATACTTCGTGAGTAGGAAGTAATTTTACCATCGATCAAATCAATTGGTGGCTTTAGTGTTTTGATTTCTTTGCCTTTCCTTTTAGTGTGCAGTAAAGCTCATGTTAGGCTGCAATCCTATGCACACTTACCTGAGACTAAGCCCCACTGAACCCAGTGGGACCTACGTCTGAGTAATATGCTTAGGATTTCACTTAGCTACCTGGATGCTTGCTCCTGCTTCCTAAATGTGATCTGAGGCAGGGCTCGTTTAAAATTTCCTCCATGGAAAGCATTCAGGAATAGGAAAAAGATGAAAAGCCATGTGAAGATTGTCCTGTGTGATCACTGAGCATTGCAGTGAAATAAGACGTGTGAGTGATGATGATCTCGTGATGTTTCTCTTTCCTATACAGAAATTATTTCCATATAGGAAAATCTTCATATTGGTAGTAGCCCACAGTAAGGGCACACAGCTCCTCCCCTAGACATAGAGAGGTCCCTTCCATTATTATGACGCTGCAGAGAGAAATTGTTCTAGCTTATTTTAAAGTGACAGGGATATAATGTCTTCTTTTTTTTTAAGTGGATGCATATATTTTCTGTGTCCATGTGCAGTACTAAGAACCTCAGAACTCTGTCTTTTTAGGCCATTATCAAACCTAAACTGGATTGCTTGATAGTAATGACTGCATGCTTGAGCTGCAGGTCTTGAACTGGTGACCATTAGGGATGCCGGCTTGGGTTCACTGCCACCCAGCTTTGGCCAAAATAGGCCAGAGCAGGTCAGCTGATACTCGTATTCTGGTTCAGGCTTGCCCACTAAGCTAAGGATCTCCTCTGCTGTTGCCTCACCCTGTCCTTGTCTGCACCAGAGCTGGGTTTGATGAATTCTTAGTAATATCATAAGGATGGGTGAGAAATTTATTTCAGTTTGGTTTTGGTAAGTATTTACCAAAATTCGCCAAGTTGTCCATATTCAGAACAAAAAAGAACTTGAGAATATATATTTTTAAATTGAATGTAGGAGAAACCTATAATGAAAAGGCTTATCCCAGGAACCAGGGCTTTGAGTCCTTAGCTCTTAAAAGTGTGGGTTTCCATTCCTATGTATTCAGTCATGCCTTAGCAGAAAGGCGGTATAGAAATGTAATAAATAAATAAATAAATAAATAAATCATGGTAGTGCTTAATTAGGGTTGCCACCTCATTTCAGTTGGTTTTCGGTAAGAATTTACAAACATGCACAAGTACCTTATATTTGGAGAGAAAGAACTTGAGATTAAAAAAAAATAAAACTGAATGTGGGAGAAAGCTGAAACTGACAGATTCTCCCATTCCTATACAAGGAATTGATCTCTTATAAATACTCTACTATCTGCAATCTTTTTCTACAATGACATGTTCTCTTTGGGGAATCTGCCTGCAGTATTGCTGAACAGATTAGCAACGACTAAGTGCTCCAGAATATGATCATGCAAAACTAAATGGCTATACACACACTATTGCAGTGTAGCTTTGAATAACAGTGTTGCTAGGCATCGTCGGGGTGTTCTGCCAGAGGCAGTGGGTTTTTTTAGGATCCAGAGACAATGAGCACACTTATGGGTGAAGGTTGAAAAGCTTTATTAGCAAACTACAGAAGAGGGATTACAGAAGAAAGATAGATGCAGAGTAATGCTTATGTCCCTTCTGTTGTTGGGAACCCCTCAAAGAAACAACAATGGACAGACTCTTTGGCCAGCACACAGCACCTCCTGCAGCTAGGTCTATGTCAAGGTTGCGCCCTCCTAAAGATTCCCTAATCTTATATAGGTTTTCTGTGTTTACAATAATTGCACCTGTTCTCATTAAGTTGGACAAGGTTAATATGTTTTGCACATAACTAATTGGGGAAGAATCTCAATAGATGATGGCATATCCATCTTAGACACTCCCATACCAGGTTCCCAGGCTATCTGATGGTAGACAGTACTTCTAAGTTGGCCAAAAGGCCACCTAGAGTGACTCAGTTCCCAGGTCATCTGAGCCCATCCAGATAACGAACACAGTTACCTAAGCCATTGAAATCTGGCCAACAGATAACCAAGTGCCCTTCCAATGATAAGTCATTAAAGTCAGGCCCACTGATAACCAAGTGCTCTTCCAATTCCAATTGGCATCCTTGCCAGGTTTAAGTCTGTCTGAAAACAGATTTTAATTGGCAGCCTTCTCATGGCAAACTCTAAACATTATGAACTCACTGATACTAAACATTAAATAGTAAGAGACAACAAGAAACAGCAAATTCAGACCTGCTGGAGACAAAAAGAGCAGGTAAATTCATACAATAGAGACCCAGACACAAGTACAACAATGCTCGTACACCACTGTCTCCTCAAAATCACAATGGTCTTCTGGCCTTTTCCACTACACAGGGTGGGTAAAGAACAGTTGGAGGATTGTTGCCTTCATGCCTTCCTTCTGGGCTTCCTGGAGGCATCCCGCCAGATGCTTGGCCACTGCTGGAAACAATACACTGGACTATATGGGCCCTCACTCTGACCCAGCAGGGCTCTTCTTATGTGATGTAGCATCTCTTCTGATTGGCTTCCTACTGAAGGGTTCTGTTTGTGAGGCAATTTTCTAATCAGCTGCATGAACATTCATCAAAAGGAAAACTCCTAATTTTGAAGCAGAACAGCTGGAGATCAGCCACATAAGGGTAGTTGATCAAGCCAATATTTGAAAGGAAGAACGAGACGTTTTTTACAAAACCCACAAAAATCAGATATTCATTATACAAAGCAGAAGTACATTGTCAAAGAATGTTATCAACACATTATTTATCAAAAGATTTTTTCTATGTTCTGATTATGCCCTTATTATCACATTGTTGTCTCTAATCAAATGTTGATTTGTGGATGTGAGTGAGTCAGTACTTTAAAAATGAAAATTTTAAAAGCCATAGTTAGCAGCTCTGAAATCGGATGGCAATTACCTACAAATTAAAACCTCCTGTTTGCAAAGTATTGCTCTGTCATTGTCAGCCTTTTTCACAACAACAATAAATGAAATTATCTGATGTTCCAGGAAGCAAAATGAACTACTCAAGTCGTTATTGTTTTTGCCTCACTTTCAGATGAGAAACTTTTGTTTTCTCCTCTTCTCTGAAAATACTGCATAAACCTTAACAGTATGGTTTTGGTGTTATTTCACTGAAATGTAGTCCCTTCCCATGAATTGTGTTGGTTACTAGTGGCAGTACGTTCAAGGCAGACAAAAGGAAGTTGGTTCTTCACAGCATGCATAACAAACTTATATTCAGTACCAGGAGATGTGGTGATGGCCATATTTAGTTGACTTTAAAAAAGGGTTAGCCAAATTTGTGTAGGATAGGATTGCCAACAACTATTAGCCATGATAGCTCATGGAGCCTCCATATTCCAAGGCATTATACCTCTGAGTACTCAATACTGAACAACAGAGGAAGGTTTTCCTCTTCTTGTGAGCTTTCCAGTGCCACCTGTTCAGTTGCTCTTGGAAATGAATACTGAGCCAGATGGACCTTTGATCTTTCAAGGCAATTCTTACGTCTTTACATATCTTCTTGGTTACTTACTTACAGAGCAATCCTAACCCCCTCTGACAGCCATCTGAGGGGAGGGTTTAGGATGTAGCAGGGTGCCCCTCCACTGACAGAGAGGAGCTCCCCAAAGGCCCCCATTACACCTGCGGAAAGCTCCACGGGCATAAATCTACTGCCAGTGGTATGCACCGAAGACAAACAAAAGACAACATAAGGAATCAGATATGTTTCCTGAAATATAGTATGCCTTTATCCATTTTATTAACGGACAAGATGAGAGAAGAAACACACCAAAAACCCACGGAGAGCTGTGGAAAGATACGTTTTAACAATATGATTGAACCCTAATGAATTTTTATGATAGTTTTTATTGCAGGTGACCCCCTTCCCCCGGTGGACTTAGTTGATGATTGAAATACATGTTATGAAATGGCTTGGGGGGTTGTTGTTGTTGTTTTATTGGAAAATTTCTTGCATATCTATTGCTATACCACATTAAAATGTATATATCTATATATCTATTTTAAATAGGACATTCCTGGGCAGAGGCAGGGCACTGTCGACCCTCCATTCCCCTGAAAGGCGCCCAGGTTGGAGCTGGTGTAGTGGTGTAATCCCCCCACTTCCATTGGTTTCGATTGGGTGTGGGGAATTCCAGTTTACAAAAAGCCACCAGGGCCACCTCCTGCCCTGGCTGGTGTGATCTGGCCAGGCTTTGGAAGTAGCAGGTGAGATCCACTACATCATGCACCCCGCCAACCTGAATTAGGATTGCTCTCTTACTTGTGGCTTTTCTGCCAATGCACTCAGTGCAGTTTACCATTTAAAATGATAGCTTTCAAACTGATAGACATGATACAGAAAAGCAAGGAAAGGAGTGGGGGGGGGAGCCAACTGAGATGCCAAATCAAAATGGCTAGGTGGAATGCTCACTGCAAGAGGCAGTTGTGGAAGAGAGGAGCGCAATGGCAGTTGGTCCTACCCAATCTTATGGAAGGGGCCTGGCTAGCTCACTTCTTCCTTTGATGCAGAGGACACCGAATGGCTGCAGTTCCCTTTGAGTGAGTTATCATTTTAAAGATGTTTGCCCCAATCTAATTAGGGCCATGTATGCGCAGATGTAGCCTCCCACATATGCATCATTAAAGAGCCACACACACAAAAACAGGCGATCATGTGCATTTTCCCAGGCTAAAAAGACTGGTTGAAGAGTAATTTATTTATTTATTATTTAAATGTATAAAGCACCCTTCATTCACAGGATCCCAAGGCGGTATATACAACATCAAAAACAGACAACAAATCCAATGTTAAAAACCATACAATTACACACTGAAAAGCAAATTAGACAACAACAACTCTTCAATCAGCAAACCAAACAGTCAATTCAATTTAAAATAAGTTACATTTAATTTATATATATATATATATATATATATATATATTAGCATTCTAAAATAAACAAATGTTGAATTATAAAATGCTTGGGCAAAAAGAAACAGTTTAACTTGGTACCAAAAAGAAAGCAAAGTTGGCATCAAGTGTATCTCCTTTGGAAGGGCATTCCAGGGTCAGGGTACCACCACCAAGAATGCCCTCTCCTTTGTGAATACATAATGTATTTCTCCCACTAATGATATTTAGAGAAAGGCTTCCTCTAACGATCTTAATGCATGGGCAATCACCAATACCTCTGATTCAGCCATCCTCTTCCTTTCCTTGTCTTTGAATAGTTCAGGGGTGGGTTACTTGTGGCTCTCGAGATGTTTTGGCCTACAATGCCCATAATCCCTTACCATTGGTTATGCTGGCTATGGCTGATCGGACTTGTAGGGCAAAACATATTTAGGGACACAAGTTGTCCACCCCTGGAACAGATTATCAGCACTGACTGTGAAATTGGATCTCTTTGTTATATGTAAGGATACCATTACATTAACATTTTAGGTTAAAACGTTTTATAAAGATCCTTTTTATACATGTGCAAAAGTCAATAAATAGAAGAACATCTGAGAACATGCATTTTTTTTCTCTGTATAAAGGTATTAGTGATATGGGATGTAATCTTTAACCTGTTTACTCTAAAGCAACGTTCTCCAACCTGGAGGTCACGACATGCTTTCTGGGGGGTCGCCAGCTATACTGGAAGGAGGGAGGGGGAGGGAGGGGGAGGTATTTTCCTACAGCACCAGGCGCTTGCAATCCAATTGCTGGAGAAGGAGAGAGCGTGCACGCGCCTACACTGGTGCTTTATGGGTAACAGGCACGTGAGCCTTGAGAAGGAGCCGCTGCCTGCAGTTGCCGCCAAGCACCTCCTTCGCCTCGTGCTTCTCCTCCTTGTGCTGGAGTGAGTGAGTGAGTGAGTGAGTCACTGCCTGCAGTTGCCGCCAGCATCTCGCCTCCTCCTCGTGCTGGTGTGTGTGTGTGTGTGTGTGTGTGTGTGAGAGAGAGAGAGAGAGAGAGAGAGAGAGGAGACGACGACGACGCTGCCTGCAGTTGCCGCCAACACACGCTTCTTCCTGCTGCGGCTGCTGCTGTTGAAGATCTCTGTAAGAACGAGTTGGAGGAGGGGGCAGATTGAGCTGTTGTTGGGCTGGAAAGGGGAGGTGGTCGTGGCAGTGTCCAGGGGTGAGGGGAGGGTGGGGGGCATTCCACCCAGCCCTTCCTTCTCAGACGCAGCCGGCTGGGAGAGGGGGAGCGGCAGCACGAGGACGACCTGGGCAACTTGATTATTTGCACAAAGGCAAGTGTGCTTACTTCCTCCTTAGCCCTTCGAGATTTTGGCAGCCCCAATGCAAAGCAGTGAGGCGTGCTGCTGGCTATAATTCTGTTGGGAGAAGGTACTTAACACCACTTGGAGAGCTCACGTTATGGTATTTTTTGACACACTCATTGGGAAGAGTTTCACTGAACTATGGCTTCTTCTGAGTGAAAATGAAGTGTGTGTGTGAGAGAGAGAGAGTGAGAGAGACTGTGTGAATGAATTTCATTTCACTTGCTTCTGTGGCTATTGCAGAACTATTTTTAGCTGTCTCCAGCAGAACAGAGAGCCAGTGTGGCGTAATTGTGAGAGTGTTGGACTGGGACTTAGGATATCCGGGTTCTAGTCCCCACTTGGCCATGAAACTCACTGGGTTACTTTGAGCCAGTCATTTACTCTCAGCCTAACCTACCTCACAGGATTGTTGTGAGGATAAAGTGGAGAGGAGGAGGAGGATTATGTAAGCCCCCTTGGGTTCCTTGCAGGAAAAAAGGTGGGGTATAAATATAACAAATAAAATAAATAAATAAACAAATAAACATGTCTTCTCCTTTCTGATACAAAGCTGGCTGCTAGTCAAATAAATCCGCTCACTTGCCTGCTCCCTGTTGGGCCCTATTTCCACCAACATCCAGAGTCCAAAGAGAGGAAGGGCAGGTGAGCAAGTACAACAATAGAAATACAAAAAGAAATTGTTTTTCCTCAAAAAAGATTTTTTATTTATATTTTCGGAAATCTGTACCCATGGAGAAAAAACGGAAATATTCAGAAGATTACCTTAAATTTGGCTTTACCACCTTTAATGAATATTAGGTTAAATTAAATTATATTCTGAAAAATCTATTTTTCATGTGTTTTCTTTACCCCACCAAAATGCAAATTTATGCAAATGTGGTGAGGGGTCCCTGGTTACTTTGCCATTACAAAAGGGGGTCGCGACTCGAAAAAGGTTGGGGACCACTGCTCTAAAGGTACCTTCTTCAGTTCAGTTCATTATTTGGTCCAATCCAGCAAGGCAGTTATGATATGTTCTTCAGATGCTACATTATTTATTTATTTTGGTATTTCTTCCCATTCTCGCATCAGTTGATCACATGAAAAATCAGGTGTCTCTCTAGTTCAGTCTTCTCTTTTCTAATATTCATATCCATGGTTACATTACAACAGAACTTTTCCGCTTCCCCAAGCTGCTTTTGTGTAGCGACTTCCAAGTTGGTACCAAATCACAATAACCTCTTCATTTAAAACAAAAGGAGGGAGGGAGGGATCTCTCTGTCGTATTTGATTTTAGAAGCATGGTGCGCTGTCTCACTAGCAGAGCATACTACAGGTATGTTAACAGTGGGCAATTAGTAATGAAATCCCAAATTACTGATAGCTTTCCATTGTTGTTTTTAGAAGGTTAACATTGTGAAATGATCTGTGATTCTGACTCAGTGTACTTCACATATTGTGTTAGATGCTGCAATTAGGCTATAGTTTTCATTGTTCACAGACTTCAGGGAGAGCGAAAACCCCATTGTCTGACATACACTGCCATCTACAGATCAAGCTCTGCAGCCAGAGAACGCCATATAGCATGCCTGCTGTTTTTACTTCAGTACAAATGACATCTGTGGTCACAGTGTGTGATGAACCTGCACAGTCGGAACATTTATCAGCTGCATCGTCATGGTCAATAAATGCTAAATTAGAATCTATAAAGTGTGTTTGTCAGTGTACCCAAACACACTATGGAACTCTTTCTATACTGTCAGGAACCAGAATGAAAATCATTAATTGTTTCAGTGCACCCCGGGGCCTGACCTTACAGCTGTAATGATGTGTTTAATTGTAAAAGTATCCCCTTTATGTAGGAACGGCTGGCTATGCTGCCTGCATCGCTTAGGGCCTCCATCACTTTGGAGCAGCAAGGAGTGCCAGCGAAGAGTACAGTGCTGTCACATAGGGGGGTTTGTTTCCATCCTGAATATGCTGACACTGAAGGGGATGTAGAGGGCAGGTGCAGCAGGCAAGGTTTACCTTCGGTTTTAAAAGGTTTTTTTATTATTATTATTACACTGATAATCTCCCATTGATGGTGGGAGATTCCAGACAGATAAATGGAAGCACTTCTTCACAGAGCACATTAAACTATGGAATTTGCTACCACAAAATGTAAGGATGGCCACCAACTTGGCTGGCTTTAAAGGAGGATTAGAGAAATTCATGGAGGAAAAAGCTATCAATGACTACTAGTCATGTTGTCTATCTATTAGCGACAGCAGAGGTGCGGAACCTCTTTAAGCCTGAGGGCCAAATCTAATTTTGGAGAAGCTCTCAGGGGCTGCATTCCAGCAGTAGGTCGGGCCAAAGGCAAAAGGGGTGTGGCCAAAAATACAAAAAACCCCAGCATGTTTTAGCTTAAAGCTCTTACTGCCGCTAACTAGAACTTAGGAGAGGCATTTCAATCATGTACGTCTACACCTAGGAAAGTAGATAATTAGGTTGGATGTGTTCTCTGTTGTTTATATAATGGATATACACTTCAAATCTGTCAGAGATCACTGTTTTTCTGTGTCACCACGGCTGGTCAGCAAAAAAGGGAAGTAACTGCAGGAAGTTTGAGCTGAGCCACCCACACTATGGCCCAGAATCCTCCTGGTCCAAGAAGTCAGATGACCCCAGTGGGTCAATGCAATGCCACTGGCTGATATAAAGTTCCTGAATATGCAGGATTTACCCTCAGTCTGGGCCACTTCGTGCTGAGTGAGGTCACCAGGTTCTCTCTCTGTGCCACTAATCTACCAGTTTTTGGTGTCTCTGCCCAAGGTGTTTGCCCATCCTTGGTCCTGAGCTCTCAAGAAGATCTTTGTAATATTGGTAGCTTCAGTAGAGGTAGATTGGTGATCCATGTGTGGTTGTCAAAGCTGAATGCTAACTACAATTCTTGTTTTGGTGTGTGTGTGTGTGATGTGATTTTCTTAATCAAAATTAAACCTGAGAGGGGACAGAATAAAGTATGATTTGCAGCAGCGTTTTAGGATAATTATGTTGTGGTAATCGCCGACATTTCCATCTTTTAGTAAAGTAGTTTGGAACTGCTTAAGCATGGCAGTTCCTGCAGCCTGAGATTAGATAAATGGATGCAAATGGTAATTGTAACTGATGAATGATTGATGATTCCTCTATATGTTTGCTGCTGTAGACCCTTGTAAATGATTCCTTCCTCATCAAGGATGGAAGCCTGTAGGCAACAAGCTGCCTGCGCAGCAATCAGAATTCGAAGCACAATCCTTTTAACAGCATATGGGGTGTGGAAGCCGGCCCGGGGATACTCTCAGGGAGAATCATGATTAATTGATTAAGTTTGCCATTGAAGTCAAGGTGTTCAGTTCCCCATCACATCAAGATAAATGTTAACCCCAGAAGAGCTCAAGAATCATATTGACAGAAGCAGCATAGGAGCAGGAGGCAGCCGAGTTTTGAAAACTCACATGGAGAGGTTATTAAACTCTGGCGAATGTAATAACCTGCATGCACTTGTCTAGGAAATCATGACACACTAGTACTGTCTCGCCTTTCCACCTGAGCTATTTGCCTGTCTGTTATTCCAATGCAGAGACAAAGGGAACTTAAGAATCACAGGGCATAGGGCTTCCAGACAAGGCCTTTATTGTGCAATCTTCCAGCCTCATTCATGGAACGGGTGGCGGGTGATGGGGAGAAACATTGTTGTCTTCCATTTGTAACCCTCCCATGTTTTCCCACCACTTCTTTTGTCATTTTTTTTAACTACAAGAGATCCGCTAAGGAAGAAAAGATGGAAGAGTGACACATTACACAATGCCTTTTGATTGGTAGTGCTAGGAGCCACCCATCTGGAAGCATCCTGGTGGAAGGATGCTTCCTTTCTCCATGGAACCCTGGGAGGTGCAACTCTGTGAAGAGTGTTACGGATTTTCAGCATCCTCAACATACTGCAGTTCCCAGGATTCTTTGCAGGAAACCATGAGAGTTAAACTGTTAGAAAATGCATATGAGTTTTGCCGTATAGATAGGACGGAAGTTTCACAGAGCTGAAAGGATCCTCTGGATCATCTTCTAGTCCAATTTTTTTTGTCCTGAGACAGGACTTCCTGTATCCAGCATCACCTATGAGGGGGTTCACAACATGTTCTGGACAGCCTGCCCTAGGCTGTGTGAGTGACCAAATAGGGTAGTCTTCTCCAATCTGGCACCCTCCCAACATTTCTCACCATTGTCCATGCTGACTGGGGCTGGTGGGTGTTGAAGTCCAAAACATCTAGAGGTCACCAGGTTGGTGAAGGCTGAAATAGCGGAAGGGCTCATTTCATTTTGTGCATGTGCCATAATCTGTGCATGCTCACAGGCCTGCCACAGTCTCTATAAGCACGGGAGTTGCCTACAGTACAAAAAGAAACATTACATCTACCCAGAAAGATCATCACATTCTGTCTGATTCGTTTCAGTATCTTATGCCACATTTTGATCAAGAAACCCTCAAGGTAGTGAACGGCAAATTTAAAATGCAGTTAAAATGCTATTAGTAAAGAACAGTGAAACATAATAAAGCATGAGACTTAAAATCATAAATAGAGCAAAAGCAGTGAAAACCAAAATTCAGCAGCATTTGAAGATCAGAAGTTCAGCAGGCCCGATGTCAGATATCAGAGGGAAAGGAAGAATGTATATAGTGTAGTGGACAGAGGGTTACACTTGGAGTGGGGAAACCTAGGTGTGATTGTTCACTGATCATTTGTGCCACAATATCATGCTGTTGACACTTTCATAGTTGAACATATTTCATCACTCATGAATTAATTTCACCCTTGCTTGTTTAGGGCAGTCTTCATAGGAACACAGGAAGCTGCCTTATAGTCAGACCACTGGTCCATCTAGCCCAGTATTGTCGACACTGACTGGCAGCAGCTCTCCAGGTTTTCCAGCAGGATTCTTTCCTAGCCCTACTTGGAGATGCCGGGGATTGAACCGGGGACCTTCTGCATGCAAAGCCGGTGCTCTACCACGAGCCACGGCCTCTCCAAGAACACTGGCTCATACACAAGAGCAGCCTTGCCCAACCTTTGCTGTCTGGATGTGTTGGATGACAACTCCCATCATTCCCCACCAGCATGGCTATCATAGCTGGGGATGATGGGAGTTGTCTTCCAACATATCTGGACAGCACCAGGTTGGGCATGGTTGCTCTAGTGTATGAGCAGAGCAGTGTATGGTTTTGTTGGATTATTGACATACCAAGAGCTGACTCTGACAAGATCTGTAAGGATGCCAAATATACCGCATTTGTGTGTGTGTGTGTGTGTGTGTGTACCCTATGGAATCATTTGTTCTTTGAAGTGTTTCGGAGAAATCCAACTGGGTTAAGAAAATTGACCATGCACAGAAAACGAAAAAGAAGAAAGGCCCACAGCGAAAATGTTGCGGGTAATGGGAGAGAATTACGAGATCATATTTAGAACAGGCAATACTTGTGAGCTTTGACAGTTACTCAGTAATCTCTTTAGCAGTGAATATTTAGCAACTAGATTTCATGTATAATGGGGATTGCATTCAAGCAGATGGAAAGCTTATTAGAATTTCATCTTTTTATATTTGTGTGCTCAAGGTAACCTTTCCATATTTGCCTAGAAACCTTTCATGAGCAGAATATAGCTTAAGAAAAGCACACAGATCTGAGGGGGGGGGGAGGTCTTTGCTTTAAAATCTTTGAATAAGCTGTATAGCTGCAGAACAAACTTTTTTTCACACTTTCACTGTGGCCTTGAAGATGAGAAAATAAGCTTGTTTTATGTGCCTTTTGGAAAGTGGGGGGGGTAACCTGGCTTTGTGTTTGGACAAGTTCCTGTCTAGTTGACCATAATAGGGCTGTTTCTTACATTGGCCCACTTCACACATCGCAACAACCCAGGTTTTTTTGAACTAGTGAGTGTGCTAGTGCACACGGCCCGATCTAAACAACGGTGACATGTTTGCTGTGAACCAGGAACTTCAGCTTGTCTCTTCCCTTCCAACAAGCCAGAGATGGGACGCAGGGTAGTTGTGACCCTGGATTGTTGTGATGTGTGAACTGTGCCATCGTGCAGCAGCAAGCCGCTGAGACATGGACGGAACCACAACCATCATGTCACCCAGATGAATGTACCCGTATTATGTAAATGTTTGCTGCATTCACACTTAAGATTTTTTAGTGTGCAGGTAAAACATCTTAGATAGACACCTGAAACATAATGCATGAAGTCAGTGCTGGCTTCACATTTTTGAGGGCCCTCAGGCAAGACCCCCTCAATGGGCCCCCTCTCTCAGTGAATATACCTTCTCACTGCTATTGTCACCAGCTACTCTTGCTCCTCATCCTCTTTCTTGTCATTGCTACCATTTGCTTGCTTGAGAGGCAGAGAGTTGGTGAGCAAGTGGGCCGTGGCATCCACTGCTCCTCCTCACCACCACCGTTGTCTGGGCCAGAGCGAGAGGCAGGTGAACAAGCAGGTTGCCATGGTGAAGAGGAGGAGCAAGTCCAGGGGGATGTTGTCATTCAGCCCCTGCTGGGATGTGGGCCCTCAGCAAGGGGTCCGGCCATGCCTAACCATGATGCCAGCCCTACTTGAAATGGCTCCTAAATGCAAATGCAGTGCAAACCCAGTTTGTTGGTTCATCACAGGTCTGATCCTTTATTGTCCTCATTAATTTCAGAAAGTGCTTATTTGAATTTTTGTTAAGTAGTGTACCAGCCACACTGATGCAGATCACACATCTGATGAAGTAGACTCTAGTTCACGAATGCTTATGCTGTGATAAATCTATTAGCCTTTAACAGCCCCATCCTATGTGGGTTCCCGTAACCCTCCGAACCTGGAGGGTTATGGGCATCCAATTGAGTGCGGGAGGAGCATGGCTGATAGGATTGCCGCCACAATCCCCTTGCCTTCAAAAACATTTAGACGGTCGATTTTGGCCATCTAAATATTTTACCTCTCCTTGTGAGGAGGAGAGGCTGAGGCACTACCTGGATTCCTTGGAAGCTGGTGGTGCCTTGCTCCTCCCGCCCCTGCCCCCAGGAACAGCACACACACACACACACACACACACACACACACACACCCCGGAACCATATTTACTCTTCCGGCCTTGGTTCCCAGCCAGCATGGAAAGAACCACACCGGCTGCAAGATGGGGGGAGGGAAGGCGGACTCCCCGCTGCGACCTCAGAAGGAATTTCTGAGGTCGCAGGGGGCAGTCCAACTTCTCCTATGGCCGCCCAGACAAGGTGGGAGGGCCATTGGATTGCATTTACCATAAGTTGCTAAAACAGCCTTTGTCATTACTGATGCAGCATGTAATGAAAACAGGTTTCTTGCTTCTGGAGAGGAAGCTGTCTTGTGTCCTATAATATATTTTACTGGTCTCTGCATTCTCTAGTTTGCTTAGTCAAAAAGTGTCTAAACAGATGGCTTCTAAATTTGGAGTTGGGGGTACTCTTTGGGTGTTTTCTCCCTATGCAGTCTGTTGTTATGGTTTAGTTCTGAAATTATTTGAAAATGAAACCAGAAAGGATCTCTGGTCTCATTATGAATACTAATTGCAAAAGTGCATAGTTTTCCCATAATACAGGCTCAGTTTTATTGACACATTTTAGCTCAAGATTGGTTTGCATCCTGATTTAGTGCAGCTTTCTATTTCCTTGCAAACACCTGCAAATCAGTCTTTCAAGTCATCTCTTCTACTTTGTTCGTCCAGCTGCCCTAACAAAAAAGAATTGGGGATTCTATCCTGTTTGTATCTTTGCCGAGAAAGAAATTGAGCAAATATAGAGAACAGATGTGATGGGAAATAAGAAATGCATTGGAGATGCATACACTAAGAGAGAAATTGTCTGCTCATGGTTCTTCAGAATTATCTCTGTATTTGGCCCTTTATTTAACTCTAAAATGTATCTGTTTTATGTTGTTGTTTTGTTATTCTGTGAGATTGGTAGAACCTGCACACCCACAGCGCTGCAAGCCTCCTCACATGACATCTTCATATATGCAGGTCCAACCTTTCCATCTGCATAGGCACATCTGCGCATCCGCATAGTCTCACCCTGTGTTCTGTTTCTTAGCTATAGCCACACTGTGACACTAGAGCACCATGGAATCATTCAGAGAGATAAGTAGATAGACAGGTGTAGTGTTTAATGGTTTTATTGATATTGTGCTATTGTTTTATTGATATGCGTTGTTTTGAGCACATGTGGCTGCAAAAGCACTGAAAAATTTGAAAAATATCTGAAGAAGTATGCATTTCTCTGAGATTTCATAGCACATCTGCCCTCTTTCTATGGAGCAGGTTCCATTAGTGGAATCTACCTTGGTCCACAAGCAGAGGCCTCTCCATGACGTTCCTGCTTCCATTTTCTTTCTTAGTATCTGCAGGTGAAATCCAATGACAGGTGAGTGGATGTCTGCTTCTACTGTGGGACTTCCTCCTATTTCTCCCTGCAGCCCTCCCCACACCCTCCAAAAATCCGTTTCACAGGGTCCCCCAGCCATCTGGAGCAGATTCTGAGGGGATAGACTTCAGCGGGGAAGGGGAATTGTCTTTTCCGTCAGCAGGAGAACTTAATTGGATAGCACCCTGTGTTTTTTATCCTAAAAGTCTCTTGGAGGTGTGTTGAATGGGCAGCTCGCACGCAGAAGAGCGTGAGCAGCAAGTAAGACTTTGGTACAGAAATACTTTTCACAGACTCTAGCAAGTGACTGTTTCTTCTTGGCTTCTTGTTTCCAGCATCAGCCCAGTTGAGGTTTCATAGGCAGCCATTAGGGATGCTCATTAGTACCAGGATTGCTCTAGGGTTAACCCCCCCTTTTAGGGGGCAAGTTGGGGGCATGGACAACATAGTTGGATGTGCACAGAGGAGGTATGTTTGGGCTGGTTAAACATTTTTCCTGGGAGTAAGCCCCATTGATCTCCATGGGACTTACTTCCCCGTAGGCATGCATAGGATTGCACTGTCAACTTATTTAGTGAATTTTATACAGATAATTTTGGTGATAATGTATTATTTTATTGATAATTCATATTGCATGTGCAAGTATATTGTAGACTGTTAATGGTTTTGAAAATAACTCCATCACACACTGATGTTTTTATTCCTTTCTTTTTGGGAGTGACTTTCTCCTGTTCTTTGGCCAGATGTTGGTTCGCCTCATCCCCTACTTTTTGTTGTTGTTTAGTGTAGCCCTCTCTGATAAGGGTGTTAGTGTATAGAGAAAAACAGGCTTTGTGTAATGTTTATGTTTTGTTGTTTTGATACGTTTTGCAGCGGCTTCTGTGCTGCTTATCTGGGAACTTTCCAGACAGTGTGAGACATGGCTGTCTATGTTTACGGAGCTATTCTTTTGTGGGAAAGCTAACCATGGGACAGGAGGTCATGTGGTGTACATAGGCCAATGACGTGTAGTAGTGGCCAGGCTTTGTCCATATGTATCATGCTTGTATTATTCTGAGCTGCACATGCTTGCACTTGCTTTTTGTTGAGCTGGATGTACCTTCAAGGCTTTGTACTCTGCATATGGACTGTATATGGAATTGAAAGTAACCTGCAGTGATACTTCGTAATAAGTTAATAAAACAGTTAGAATAGAACTGTTTTGGCTACAGAGTGATTCCTGAGTCCTGGATGGAATGCTACTGGAAAGGTTGAAGCTGACTGCTGCATGGGGAGAGAACTCTGCTGCTGTGTGTGGACAGCCAGGGCTTCATTTAGCTTGTTAGCACGCAGACCACTTTTCCACTCCAACCCCAACTAAGCAGGGGGCTTTTTATTTATGAGGGCAGCATTCAAAGATATGACATCCCCCACCTGCAGTCTGAAGTGGTACAGTCCAGAATTCTACTACCTCAATCTATCACCTGATTCACCTCATCCTGTGTAATATGTGGATCAGCTCTCATGAGTTGTATGTTTCTCGTTTTGAGTGGCAATGCGGCTACCAAAAGTGGTCTCTAACTCTTGATTAGTTGTTTATGCCTGTCTACTCTGTTAATGTTATCTGCTCTTTGCGTAAATCTGGAAAATTTGCTTGGGCAAACCCATAGGCCATTGATCTCTCCTTAATAAAGAAAATTGACTATAAATTTCTGTTCTAAACTTAGTAGACAAGCCAACGTTTTTATAGAGAAAAAGATTTTTTTTAATGAGGTGTTCCCTGTAATTAAACATCATAACTCTGCTTTTAATAGGCATAATAATATTTACCTACTGCTTCTTTCAGGAGCATTAGAAGCTTAATTAGTCTTTATAAATTGTGTTCAGGTGTTGGGGCAAGGAGCACTATAGTTTGTATCAGTTACTGATGTTAGCATTTTATTAATCAGTACTAGGTCTGGGTTTGTCGTTAGCATTGCCCCGGAATATTCTTCAGTAGCTCTGTTAGAATGCATCTTTATTAAGCTTAATTTGTCTTCCCAGCTCTGAGTTTTGTTTTGCTTTCCCCCCATTAATATGATTTGTTTTTTAGAAACCTAAATGCATTTGACTGAGAATAACTTTTAATGTGTGCTATGTACATTGAGCATTAATTGTCTCCTGGCAAGGCACAGAAATAAAACCCAAGTCATTTGAACTTGCTATAAAATCATGAACAGGAATAAAGCCTCCCCCACGGCCCACCCCACCCCTTGCTCTCTCATAATACTAGAACTCAAAGTGGTTTAATGAAGTTGTGGGAATACTGCACTGTGCCCTGTTTTACATTTTTCTTGGTCTCCTTGTAAACAAGCTGGGGGCTGAGCTTGTTCAAACTTGAAAAGCAGAACAGTCTCGGAACCTGAACAAGAATGTGAGACTGTGATGTTCCTCTTTATTTCTACTCTCTGAACGCTCAGGGATCTGTGTGTTTTGGCCAGAGCAAGACACAGATCTGAGTTGTGGTCTTTGTCCCAGAATGCTAAGTGTAATCTGATACCTGCAACACCTACCAGTGACTCATTCAGTCTGCAGTCACCAAAGAGCCAGTGGCTGTGGGGAGGTCACATTGCCTCCTTGCCAGTAAGTGCATGCATAATAACTGCCAGCTAGTCTCAGGGTAGCTGCTCTGAAAGTGTTAGCAGAATATTTAGTTAAGTTCAAATTCTTTGTGTTTTTCATATAAAATTTTAAACGTTTGTGTAAGCTGCTCAGAGCCTTATGGACAGAGGACACATATAGAAATGACATTTTTCCTAGTGCCACCATTGCCTTCCCCCCCCCTTATTTATTTATTTGCCTACTTGATGCTAAGGACACTGTTGTTTTCCCCCTCCCTGGATTGATCTACATTTCACAAAGATGCCCTCCCATGATGTGCTCTGCAATTTCCTTCTCACTCTTGCAGGCTTGCTATGCAGATGGCTCTACCATGATCACACAGAGGCACGAATGCATTTATTTTGCCTGTCCTATTGGTCCTGCTTCTCATTCCATCTGGCCATCTAATTTCCTCCTTTAAAAAAATAATAATACAAAAACCACACACACAAGCAAACAGCATGTCAGAAACATACCACATAGTTAGCTAAATATGTTTAAAGTGACCAGAGTTCATATTTTAAGAAAATCTTATTTCGTGCTATGTCTAGATTTGCCAATCTTGTAAGATATCCCCCTATGGTTAAATTCTTTGAGATCCTTCACTGGATATCAGGCAGATGGCACAATCAGTGGGTTGTGTTGAAGAATCAAAAAAATAATATTTTTGTTTTCATTTAGTTATTTTTGATTTTACAAAGTTACAAAGCAAAATGCATAACAGTAGAGTAGATATAAAGGCAAACATTAATAGTCACTGTCTAAATCATGGAGGGAGAGGGAGAGAGAGAGAGAGAGAGAGAGAGAGAGAATCAGTGATATTTTTTTGTTCTAAACTATAGAGCAACACAACTACATAATGTTACTGATGGTGCCAAAATTCAGAATAGATGTAGGAGGGTGGAAATGAACGCCCTGAGCTCAGAAAACACAATGTGAAACCCTCCCTGATGCAAGCATGTTCAAAGGATTGATGTTTGTTACACGTTCCAAGTGTGTACGTGGCAGACATTCCAAGCTACCGCCACCTCCACCGCTGTCCTTCCCCAACCCACCTCAGAGCCCACAAACCTTAACCAGGACAGAGGCTCTCCCTACAGAAACTGATCTGGATGGAGTCGTTTTCCAGCAGAGGATGCTGGGAAATGTCATCCCAGCCCCTTCTCCATGCTGGAAATGGACACCTGTGTCTGTGCCACTGCTGCCTCCCGTTCTCCTGCCCCAGTTAAGATTTATGGGCTTTAAGGTGGGCAGTGGCAGTAGAGGAGGTGACGAAGGTGTTCAAGGGGCGGGCTGAACAGGCCCTGCTTGACCTGACCCTACCCAAAGGAGTAGAACAAGAGTGCTCACTTTTCTGAGCACCCTTATTTGATTCCTTATGACATCCCTTTATGAGAGCAAGCATCAAATACTTCTCAGTAAGAGGCAAAGGCATACTAAAAAGAGCTCCATGACAAAATTCATGGAAGATTGGCCATGATGGTTACATAGAACCTCCATGTTCAGAGGCAGTGTAACTTTGAGGACTGGATGCTGAGGACAAGCACTAGGGCTGCCTACCCCAACCTGGTGCCCTCCAGGTGTGTTGGGCTAAAACTCCCATCATCCCCAGCCACCATGCTGGCTGCGGATGATGAGAGCTTTAGTCCAATGCATCCAGAGGGGCGGCAGGTTGGGGAAGGCAGCCCTAGGGGCAGGAAAGGGTGGTGCGCGATCACTTTCATGCTCTGCTTGTGAACTTCCAGTAACTTCTGGCTGGCTACTGTTGGGAACCATGTACTGGACAACATGGATCTTGTTCTGATCCAGTAAACTGCCTCCATATCCTGTGTCTTCTGAAGACATAAGATGGTATATGTGGATTAAACAAGGGACATGGCTTCATTCTTGGGTAGGGAGACAAAGCTGCCTCTTTGCCAACATGCTGTGGGGGATGGATGATGCCCACCTGTTAAGGCTGGATGCAGCCTACCCACCCTCCTGATTGGCCTTGTGCGTCCTCCAGCACTGGAGTGGGGCAAATCCACCCTCATCCACAAGCCACAGGCCAGGGGAGCAGCATTCTTCAGGATGACAATGTTCAAGCTTTTTAATTATCTGTAGATTATAGATCAAGGTGTTCCAAATAAGATCTCTCCCCCCCCCAGCTCCCTCTCGCTCTGTGTTTAGTAATTTATTTATGCATCCAAGCTGAATAGAATGCAGCTCTACAAACAAGCAACTCAAAAGCATTTGACCTTGTAATCTCTGTAATGGGCTTTTAAAATCACCCTTTATGTAAATGAATTTGGTTGTATAAAGCAGAGGTTCTGTTCCACATTTCATTACAATTCAACTGGATGAGGCTACACAGCTATTTGCTGTACTACTAAACTTTGAGGGCTGCATTTGATGTTTCATAAAACAAGCAAAGAGGATGAATGGAACATGTCTGCATTGTTTTCGTAGAATTCTATGTTTTCAGCTGTTCAACATTCTGCAGGCAAACATTTCCCATTTAAAAATGTACTAGGTGAGTGCTTTGCTGATAAGTAAGAAAAAGAACATTATTAATAGTGCAATCCTGTGCCCACTTTCCTGCGAGTAAGCCCCACTGAACTCCATGGTCTTATTTCTGAGTAGACCTGCCTAGGATTGCGCTGTAAGAATTTGAATACAGAACACTCTAGTTTTCTGCTACCATTGTGAGACACACATAGATGTGGATCATGCAATGCAACCCTCTGGCACACCCTGAGAATCCCGATATAATAGGTTATGACTGGAAGCAGAGATGGCAAAGAAGAGGGGTGGAGCTACAGGCGTTCTTGTCAGGGAAGCAGAACTGACAAAGCTCTCCCCCATTTTCATTCTCAAGCTTCCTACCTATTTCCCTGAGAGAACTCCCAAATAGGAATGCCTCTCGTTACCATGACATTGCTTGGCAGGTCTTCAGCCTCATTCTGGCCCAGTACCAGCAACATAGAACTTGGAACCAGGTACTTGTGGGGCAGGGCGGAGTGGTGTGTGTGTGTGGGGGGGGGAACTGTCTATGGTGGCATTTTCAAACTGATTTGGGGGGGGGGGTCCCAATCACTGTTGTAGTAGAACCAGGGCTTTTAGGGTCAAAGCACCAGGAGTTTTTGCTTAGCAGGGATGATGATGATGATGATGATGATGATGATGATGATGATGATGATGATGATGATGATCTGCCACCCCCTCAGGCGTGCCTGTTTTCTCTGAGCTTAGTTAGCTACTGCAATCCTAGTGGCTGGGGACAAAAAGGATTTTCCCAGCAACAATATATTGTTGTAACTGTAAGCTATCCCGGATGCAAGACAAAGTATTTTTGGGTGGCTTGGTCTTGAGTGGACCATTAAGACCCATTAGCTTTACGAAAGACCTGTGCCTGCCTGCCGGAGATGAAGACTGCTAGAACTGGATTGTTGGTATGGATCAACACGGCCGCCTGCATTTTTGGACTCGGCTGGCGGGCTGGCTTGAGCACTGTCATGATGAGCACTCATACCATCCACCGCAGAATGATGATAAACCTGTTTTGCAGAGCATTGAAGATATGAGAATGTGAGGCTAAGCACAGGAGCTTGGATTGCCCTCTGTTTCCTTTTCTATTTATTTAGCTTCTGATTTCCCAGGCCTTCATTCTTAATTTAATAACTGTGCGCTCACTTCTGTGTTACTAACCTGCAGCTCATGATTGTGCTGCCTTTTGCAGTTACTGATCTCCATTTTCCCTTAGCTCCGGTTGTGAGACAGAGACATGGAATTGCAAAGCAAGTGGAAATTAAAACAGAATAGGCCTTCAAACACTTTTTTTTAAAAAAATGATCTGCAATTGTAACAAAACAAAACTAAAGGGGGGAAACCTGCAAATAATAACACTGATAGCAAGAACAGAAGAAAAGCAAGAAGAAAAGCATATCCAATCACAATAACTGTTCACACCATCGTTGATGAACAACAACAAAAAAAGTGTTTTAACACTTCTGCTTCAAATATATGTATTAATATAAGCAGACCATATGTCTAAATAAACATCCAGACAAGACGGACGACTATAAGATTTGCGTTCAAATGCAGCAAGAGCAGTAAGATCTTCAGTTTATTGAATAATAGGTTGTAAGGCTCTTCAAACATTTAATGAGGATCATTTCTTTATCTATAAGGTGACTTCAGTATACATGGTGCCTTACCAAGTTACATAAGCAAAAATAGACAGGTCCCTGCCCCAAAGAGCTTACAATCTAAAATAGACAATGGGGAAAACAGCAGTTGGGTCAGGCCTGGTTATTACTTGGATGGGAGACCCCTCCCCTAGTTTCCTGCACTGAGCAGGGGGTTGGACTCGATAGCCTTGTGTAGGCCAGGGATGGGGACTCGGACTCGAGGACTCGACTCGTGAGTCGGACTGAGTCCCCCCTCTGACTCGACTCGGACTCGAGTCCCAATATTTTTAATGGGACTCGAGACTCGACTCGGGACTCGAGACCAAGGACTCGTCAACATCCCTGGGCTGTTGACGAGTCTTCTGGCTGTGCCAGAAGGAGCGCGATCACCGGTGAAGAGCGCATGGAAGCGAGGCGCGCCGCTGCTCGGCCACTATGGACAGCTACCAGGAGCGCAGCCCCAACGATGTGTTGAGATTTATTTTGATTGATGTGTTGTGGGGGGTTTGGGTTAGGGTCAGACATTTTGGGTTTGGCTGCCTCTGCCTGCCTGTTTGGGGTTCCCAGCCTCCTCTGCCTGCCTGGTTATTTTGGGTTTGTCTGCCTGGTCTGTTCTTGCCAAAATCAGTTGCAGAGTTTTGAAATAAAAAGGCACACTTGTGCCTAGAATTTATTTAAGCCACACATCTGAAGTAGCCTTATTTTGTTGGGGGGAAACCCCATTGATTTTAATAGGGACTCATGGAGTCAGTTTTGGGAGTGACTCAGGACTCGTGACTCGTGAGTCACCATTTTGGACCAAGGACTTGGACTTGGACTCGAGACTCGGGTCCAAAGACTCGTGACTCGACTCGTGACTCGAGACCAAGGACTCTTCAACATCCCTGGTGTAGGCTCCTTCCAACTCTATGATCTATGAAATCTATGAAATCTATGGAAGGGAGGGAGAGGCAAGGGTAGGAAAGACAAATGCAGACAAAGGGTGGATTTTAAGGAGGAACTCGAGGAGGAGAGAGAAGTTGCACCATGTACCTGTTTAGGGAGACAGTCCCATGCAGAGCAGGCAGGAAAGGAGAATGAGCTTGCCGTAGATTGGATAAGGATTGGTAATGTTTGTCAGACAATGAGGCGGAAGCCAAATACAATTTGTTTTTGTTTTGGAAAATTCAATAAAATAAAATAAAAATAATAATAAATAAAAAATAAAAAAAGAGAATGAGCATGGAGAAGCTTTCCTCAACCTGGTGCCCTCCTGACGTGTTGGACTGCAGCTCTGATCATTAGCAGCCAGCACTGACCTTTCAACATGTGAGCCGGTGGTATTAGACGCCACCTGCGGATGGATAAATACGTGGATATTTGGTCTGCTTTTTCAGAAGTTTATGCATAACCATTTTTATCGATAATTGTATTACTACATACTTTTTGATACTTATGGATATATATTTCATACATGCTTACTGTCTATAATGCATCCATTTAAAATGCTGTAAGAAAATTCTATTTTTTTTCTTTCCTTCATTTTTTTTTCCTTTCTATGAATTCACATTTTAAAAACTAATAAAAATTATAGATGGATGGGCTTATCTGTGCCTGTTTTTGAGAGGGTTTTAAAAACTCATTTGTTCTCCCTGATTTTTAATTAAAAGTTTAAGCTCTTTGCCCTTTCCTTCATTTTTTTTTCTTTCTATGCAGTTTGTTTTGTTTTGGTGTAATTCACATTTTAAAAACTAATAAAAATATTTTTAAAATATCCCTGCTCCACTCCTCTCAGTGCTCCCGCGGTGTCCCCTGGGATACCGGCGGAAGCACTGGGGGGGGGGAGGCGGCGGCACCCTAACCCTGCTGTGCCCGATAGTCTGTCGGGCACAAGGGAATTTAGCCACAGTGCATGGCTTAAGTTCCCAAGGGGTTTAGGGTGTCATGCAAACCCTCCCATTGTTTACTTGGATTTCCAAAAGGCTTTTGACAGAGTCCCTTATCAAAGACTCCTGAGCAAACTTAGCAGTCATGGAATAAGACTGCTCATGGATCAGAAACTGGTTAAAGAACAGATTCATAATTAGAGTTGGAAGGAGCCTACAAGGCTATCAAGTGAAAGCGGAGACTAGGACTAAATGGTTGATTCTCACAATGGAAGGCTGTAAATAGCAGGGTCCCACAAGGATCTGTATTGTGCTTTTTAACTTGTTAATAAATGATATGGAATTAGAGAGAGAAAAAGAAAAGGGGGGGGGAGGTTGGGGAAGGCTGACACAGAGAATAAGAGAGAATTGGCCAGAAAAAAAGAACAGAACACTTCATGAATTTGAAAACATGAAACTAGTAGTTTCCATCTAGTAGTTTTTGAGCTGATCAGTTGTTGAATTCCCGGTTGGAATCCCCATGCATTAATAAGTCAGTGTTTTAAGGAAGTGAGTAGTCAGCAATGCCTGTAAATCTTTCTGGTGTCAAGTTAGTGTCTTTTTACTCCTTACACTGTGCTTCTGAAGCTCACATAGTTACCCTTGCCAAGCAGGCTTTTTAGAAAATAAATAGCTAGGGGTGGGGAGCCATGTGGTTCGGGACCCTGGTAGGGTAGGGGGGGCTTCAAAACTCCTTTTTCAAAACTCCCATCTCCTTTGGCCCCATACAAAGTATGATCAACAGGGAGCGCAGTCAGTCCTGGCTCCCTAATGGGGATATGTGTGAGACTTGTTTGCAAGCGCACATTCTCCAGAGGCTCACGGAGGGCATTCCTTCACTTTGGGATGGCACCTCCTTCTCAAGCACGCATGGAGGGCCAGACTGTTGCTTCTTCTGTGGGAGGAGCCACCCAGACCGGCTCTGCCTAGCGAGCCACGAGGTTGGGTGGGCTAGTGCTCCTAAGAAGCCCAGCTCCTGTTGCTAATTAGCTTTCCTTTCCTTCTCCTTCTCTCTCTAGTCTATACATCTCCTCACTTCCCCTCCAACAAATTCAGGCAGTGACCGGGGTTTATACCCACCCAGAGTCCCAGGAAGGGGGTTGAGTATTGGGCCTCTTCCACTCCTGCGGGCAGGTGGGTGGGCCAACCATAGCCACCAGATTGCACCACTTCCTTCCCCAGCCCTTCCCTCAGGTGCTGGGCGGGCAGCATTTTCTGTAACCAGCAGGAGCTGGCCGTTTCTGCTCTGATCTCCCTCCTCTCACCATAGGGTAGGGAGCGGATGCAACACCACCAATCTTGGCCACCAGCCAAGGGCTGCCGAGCCAAACCACCAGGGAAGAAAGAGAGGGAGGGAAAAAATGGTGGAAAGGCATGTGGAGGCCCAGATGGACTCGGAGGGCTCAGAGGCAGGCTCGTCAGCAAGAAAAATGGCCACAGATCAGGGCAAAGCCTCGGTGCCACAGATAAACTGGTGCATGGGCTTTGAGGTGAGCCCCCCCACACCTGTACCCAGGGCCAGATTAAGAGCATTATGGGCCTGGTGCTGAGGAGGGCGCGCGGCTGAAGAGGGCGCAGAAACGATGCACTCCTCTTCGCTGCCGCTGCGCCGCCCCCGCCAGGCCTCTGCCTCCGCTGCGCCACCCCCGCCAGGCCTCCGTCTCCCCGCCCGCCACCGCCGCGCCCGCCCGTCCCGCTCGCCGCTGCGCCTCCCCCCGCCCTCCCGCTTGCTGCCGCTGCACCTCCCGCCGCCGCCGCCATCACCACCACCCCCGACCCCCTTCCCCTGCCACCTACCTTCTCCGCGTCATGTCGCTTCCGGAGCCCCGCCCGCGTTGTTTTGGCGGGAGGAACCAGGGCAACAGGGCTTAAACAGCCCTGTTGCCATGGTTTCCCCGGCAAAAAAGCGCGGGGGTCCCGTCGCGTCACTTCCTCCTCTTCGGCGGCGGCGGTGGCGGCAGCAGCAGCAGCAGCAGCCAGGGCGGGGGGAAGGTAGGTTGGTGGTGGCGGCGCAGGGTTTTTTTTTTGCAGAGCAGGGCTGCTTTGGAGAGGGGGGGGGCGCTAAATATTATTTCGCCTGGGGCACCAAACTGCCCTGCACCGGTCCTGATTGTGGGCCTATTTTCTGGTAGGGGCCTGGAGCTGCAGCTCCAATAGCCCCTATCTTAATCCAGCCCTGCCTGTACCAGACTTATCGGGGGGACGATTACACTGTTCACCTCCTGGGTTCAGGACCTGGTATCCCATTGGGTAGCTGTGGCACTACCTAATAGGGGATGGAGGGGGCACGGGAGATGTCCCGGTATAATCCTTCCCCAATTCCAAAGAAGAAGAAGGGGGAGAGGAAGAGAGGCCATAGATCCTGAGACAGGTGTACTTGTAAACACAAGAAGGCTCAGGTCTAGATCTTCCTCTACCTCCTGCTCCTGGACCCCAGAGGAATCCATTTCCTCAGGACCCCTCTCCAGAACCTCAGGACCCCTTTCCCCATCAACCTGCACTTCCAAATCCAGCAAGGGTGGGGGAAGCCCCTGAGCCCCTCCAATGCCAAGGGAAAGAAATCCAAAGGGGTTCCACTAGACTTTGACACCCAATCAGAGCCTAGTAATGAGGAGGAGGCTCTTTCTGAGGAGGAAAGAGAAACCTCCCAGGCCAGGCTCTTTTCACTGGACCTGTTCCCCACACTTCTGGCTAAAGTTGGGGCCTCCTCCAAGACTCCAGCTCTCGGAGGAGGCCCCAACCCGCAAGACTCAGCAGGCAGTTTAGGACAAAAAGGAGAAAAGGCAGTTTTCCTCAAAAGCCTGCCAAGCCCATGGCTATCCCTCTGCCAGAATCCTTCGAGGAAGTCTGGAAAGCAGAACGGCCTAACCCAGCCAAGAGCTGTACACAAGCTAGCCAATAAGCTTTATTCACTGCCAAGCGAAGCTATGGGTTTACTTAAAGTGCCCACCATGGACAAACCAGCGGCAGCCCTCACTTCTACCGCCAACATCCAAGCAGACAGGGAAGAGGGTCCAAATGTGTGGAGGCGGCACTTCGCAAGGTTTTTGAAGCATCTGCAGCTGCATTCCATTCTTCAGCAACTACGGTAATTCCTTCTCTTCCAGAGCAGTATTCCTTTGGGCAGAAGACATGGCAGGAGCGGACACTACTCCCAAGCCTCTTAAGGATGGTCTAAAGAAAATAACCTTCACGGCTGCTCTTTTGGCAGATTCTTCCTTGGATGCCCTTCACTTCAACACAATGATTATGGTGTCTAACACACTGGCATGGGGAAATATTTGGCTGCATCACTGGGTTGTTGATCCTGGTTCACAGTCCCAGCTAGCTAGCTCTTCCTTCGAGGGTGCCAAGCTGTTTGGGGGCTTGGATGTTGTCCTGGTGGAGACAAAAGACAAGAAAAAAGCACTTCTGTTGGCAAAAAAGGAAGAAGGCAAATCGAGGCAACTGTTCTCCTTTTGCCCCAATAAGAAAAGAAATCACCCTTCAGGAGGATTCAAACCTAGATGGAACCAGTCTTCCAAGCCGCTAGGGAAAAGCTCCACTCACACCTCTCCTTATTTCTCCACCTCAAACAACAAGGAAGGGAAGAGACATCAGTCCTCCTGACACCATGGGCACCCCACTCAGCAGCAAATTGGGGGGGGGGGTCACCTAATGCACTTCTCAGAAAGATGACTATCAAACACCTCCAACCTCTGGGTATTCCAAGGAATATGCCCTGGAACTGGTTTCACCACCACCATCATCATCATCAGGCGATCACTCGTGACCGAGTAAGATTGTCTTCCGGGATAAAAGGAGGAAATTCTAAAGAAGATTGTGTAGACTCTAGTGATGGGTCCGTAAGTGACTGTGGAGGCCAATTCTAGATCCACACAGCTTCCCACAGTGAGGACACAGGTTACCAGATAGAAGATGGTCCTGTAAAGGATTCATTTGACGTGCTTTTCGCTTAGCACGTTTCTCCCTTTCACCTTGCACTCGGGCTTCTTCAAAGTCCATGGAACCTTTGTGAAAGGCCAACCTCAATTTAGATCGTTCATGGGCCAGAGCTTCCCAGTTTTCGATGTTTATATTGCATTTTTTTAGATTAGCCTTATGAACATCTTTAAACCTCTTATATTGACCACCGATATTCCGCTTTCCATCCTTGAGTTGGGAGTAAAGTAACTGCTTTGGGAGACGGCAGTCAGGCATTCGAACAACATGACCGGTCCACTGAAGTTGGCGTTGAAGGATCATTTTTTCAATGCTAGTAGTCTTTGCTTCTTCCAGTACACTGACATTTGTTCGCCTATCTTCCCAAGTAATTTGCAGGATTTTCCGGAGGCAACGTTGATGAAACCTTTCAAGGAGGTGGAAGTGACGTTTATAGATAGTCCATGTTTCGCAGGCATACAATAAAGTTGGTAATACAATGGCTTCATAAACCAGTGTTTTGGTCTTCTTACAAATATCCCGATCCTCGAACACTCTATGTTTCATTCGAGAAAATGCGGCACTTGCGGAGCTCAGACGATGCTGGATTTCACTGTCGATGTTAGCTGTAACAGAAAGATAGCTGCCAAGATAGAGAAAATGATCGACATTTTCCAGTATTGTCCCGCCAAGCTGGATAGATGGCATCACCAAAGGATTGGCTTGCACTTGCTGATGAAGCACTTTGGTTTTTTTGATGTTAAGTGAGAGACCAAGTTTTTCGTATGCTTCTGCAAAAGCATTTAGGATAGTTTGGAGATCATCCTCTGAATGTGCGGAGACCACATTATCATCAGCATACTGAAGTTCCACAACGGAGGTTGTAATTACCTTACTTTTTGCTTTCAGCCTGCTGAGATTAAAAAGCTTTCCATCTGTTCGATATATAATTCCCACACCGGTGGGAAGTTTCCCCTTGACAAGATGTAAAACCATGGCGATGAAAATGGCAAATAATGTTGGGGCGATAACACATCCCTGTTTAACACCTGATCCCACTTTAAATGGAGCACCATGAGAGCCGTTGTTGTCCAAAACCGTTGCCGTCATGTTGTCATGGAGAAGTCGCAAGATATTCACAAATTTATTGGGGCATCCAATTTTCATAAGGATAGTCCAGAGAGCTGTACGGTCTACAGTATCAAAGGCCTTAGCCAAATCGATAAATGCCATATAAAGGGGTTGATTTTGCTCCCGGCATTTTTCTTGGAGCTGACGTGCAGTAAAAATCATGTCTACTGTCCCTCTAGAGGGGCGGAAACCATATTGAGTTTCAGGGAGGATCTCTTCTGAAATAGATAGAAGACGGTTTGCGAGAATCCTAGCAAATATTTTACCTGCGGTTGCTAAGAGAGAAATGCCCCGATAGTTTCCACAGTCTGTTCTATCACCCTTCTTAAAGAGGGTGATAATTATGGCATCCCTGAAGTCTTCTGGGATCTCTTCTCTTATCCAGATTTTTTCGATGAGTTTATGAAGATGTTGTACAAGTTCGGGGCCCCCTTCTTTAAAGATTTCAGCAGGAATCCCATCTGGTCCACTAGCTTTGTTGTTCTTCATTTGATTAATGGCTTTTTTTACTTCATCCAAAGTGGGGAGTATTGCAAGTTCCTCTTTAATTTGTTTTTGCGGGATTTGCGAAAAAATCTCATTATCCACCTTAGATTTACGATTTAAAAGGTCATAATAATGCTCTTTCCAACGCAGTGCAATAGACTCTTTGTCTTTTAAGAGTTTGGTGCCATCTTTTGATTGTAAAGGGTTTGTACCATAGGTTTTTGGTCCATAAATGGCCCTTGTGGCCTTAAAAAAGCCCCGTGCATCATGAGATTCTGCAAGTTGTTGAATTTCTTCAGCTTTCTTTTTCCACCAAGCGTTCTTAAGTTCTCTTGTTCTTCTTTGGACCTCACCACCACCACCACCACCACCACTCCTCCTCCAAAAGAGCCTTCAGCATATTCAGACCATGTTGTCTTGTCTACAAACCCACAGGTTCATGGTGAATATGAAAAAAAAGCCATCTGATTCCAACACAACAGATCACACACCTGGGTGTAATTCTGGACATGGGGGAATTCAGGATGTATCTCACAGCAGAGCATCACTCTGAAGTCAAGTCCCTACTTTCCAAGTTTCCAGCGTTAATGCAGATGGATCTGATGGAGTTGGCCTGCCTCCTAGGTATCATGGTGCCCTGTCAGGACCTGGTGCAATTGGCACATTTTCACACCAGGCCACTACAGCACCTCCTTTCAGGACCAGATAGCACAACAGGTGCATCAAAAGGTAAGAATTCTCACCAAGTTGAAACAGGACCTCCTATGGTGGATGAAGTCTGGGAGAAGGATGGTCTGTAGAAGTGCCCGCCATGAGAATGCTCACCATGGATGCCAACCTGTTCAGTTCAGGTGCCCACCTAAGGGAACAGGTAGCCCAGGGGACCTGGACGGCACAGGAGAAATGTCACAGCATAAACTGGCTGGAGCTGAAAGCTGTACTCCTGGCCTTTTGCTTTCTCCTCAAGGGTTGTCATGTGACAGTCAGAACACACAATACTACGGCCAAGGAGTATATCAACAAAAGGGGGGAACAAAATCTGCATCCCTCCACAACTGTTGACCTGGGCAGAGGATCACACCCGGTCCATAGTGGCAGAATGTCTTGCCAGGGCAGCCAACCTGACCGCAGACTGGCTGAGCCGTCAAGTCCTAAGGGAATCCGAATGGGCCCTGAATCTGCAGGTATTCCAGGAACCGATTCTCCGGTTCAGCTTCTGCTGCTGCTGCACATGTGGGGAGGTAGCTACTAGGGACTCCTGGGGTTGATGTCCCAGCCTGTCTTGTTCTTACAGCTTGGTTCGTTTTCCCTATAATTTGGGGGGACTGTGTTTCATTTGTTTTCATTGTTACACCCTTGAGGTAGTTTCTCTTATTTTCCTTCCCTTCTAGTAGGGATATGAGGAGTCATTCTCTGCTCTGCCAGCGTGGTCTTCTCCTCCCACAGAAGAAACAACAGTTTGGCCCTGCCTACATGCTCCAGAAGGAGGTGCCACCCTGAAGTGAAGGAATGCCCTCTGTGAGGCTCTGAGAATAGAAATTCACAGTAAGACCAATTTCCATTTTTCTCCCCATTTTTTATACTTTACATTTTCAAGTGTACACTTAAAACATCTTAGAGGTACACCTTAAAAAATGTAATGTGCAAATTGGCCATTAGAAGCCCCAGAATTGAGCCTCTTCAGTTCACAAGATAGACCAAGATTTTTTTCCCCAAACTATTGAACTTGCTTGTTTAAATGCCATATAATTTTAAAGGTCCATAATATAATCTAAACTACTCTAAAAAAAATCTAATTATCTTGAGTGAGCATTTTGTTAGCGACAGCACTCAATGCAGGGATAAACCTTTACAGATAATTGGCAGAATCTCCTTGATTCTCCCAGCACTTTATATGGAATGGAACTTAGTTAAATCTATACAATATTTTATAATGTGTTCTTTTTAAATCAGTCCTCGTAATTATGATTCAGTGGGTAGCTTGCCTTTTAGTCTGGATCTTTCTCTGGAACAGGGGTGGGCAACTTCAGAAGGTCTGAGGGCTATTTTTGCAACCCTGTGGGCTGCAGTCTGCTGGGCAACCTGAAAATATTAAATTGCAAAAATTTGGGGGGTAATGGTATCCACAGCACTACAGAGCACCAAACATATCAAATTTAGCCTGTCCACAAGCTCAATATGACCCTTTTAGGACTATGTAGCAGGTACAGAGCCCTAAAAGGGTCATATTTAGCTTGCAAACAGGCTAAATCTGACCTTTTGAGTGCTCTGTAGTGCTACAAACACCATCCTCCCCCCCTCCAAATAAATGTTCTTTATTTTTTTCAGGGAGTAGCAGCAGGGCGGAGTGAGGGGGGCAGAGCCACAATGGGAAGCGGCGGGGGCTGCATGCAGCCTGCAGCCACATATTGCCCACCCCTGCTCTAGAACATCAAGGAAGTCTTCTCCAATGGAAATTCAAGGCCTTTATACCAAATATGCAGTGAGGTAGTAGAATTACACCCACCGAGCTCAACATCTGTGTTTGCCTTGCCTCCATGCATTGACATAGCATATAAATGTAGAGCTGCAAAAGAGGATGATGGAGCCATACACTGATGAAGTCATAGTGGCCTAGTTCAAACTGAGGCAGTTATGCCCAGATACATGTTTTTCTTGAAGCTACATTTGATACATGAAACAGATATTTCCCTGAAGAATGGATGTGTGGCCCAATATTATTGGGACTGTGAACTTGTTGGGTTGGGTCCAGGATCTGCCTTCTGTTGACAGAAGGGCTCTGTTCATGGAAAGTGTCTCCGCCTGGTTTCTGGGGATCCTCCTTTCCCCCGCACCACAGCTCACCCCATTCAGCAGGGTTCCCCAACCCTCTGTGTAGCATTTTCAGGGGGCTGGAGAGGCTGCTGTGGGGAGGAGGGGGAAGGGATGTCTTCTTCCGCCAGCCCAGTTGTATACGCCTAAATCTGGATCCAACCTGTTGTCTCAAGACAACGTTTATGCTCCTGTTACACTCTTCCTTGTAGCATGCATATGTGACTTAACATTTTCATTTATTCTGGCATGAAGATTCTGGAAATGCACAATGCTTACCCCTGAAATTTGGGTGGTAAAGATTGGGTCAAACCAGTGTACACCCTTTTGGAATGAATGTGCATATTTCACACTTAGGTGGTGTGTCAATAAGTGGAGGTGAGGTATATTTGGAGATGGTGGAAGAGCAAGCAGGTGGGATCCCTTTTCCACCATGTGTTTGATATACGCACATTTACATTTTGTAAACATAGGTAAATGTTTTCCCAAAAGAATTGTAGGAACATGGTCTTAGTCTCCATTTCTCCTTTCATCCATTATGAGGGAAGCTACTGATGTCCTGAATTAGTGTCCAGAGGCGGTAATGGGCTGGATGAGGGCTAATCAATGGCTCTGCTAACTACGAGTCCTCCAAGCTAGTATCTCCTCCAAAAATGTGCCAGTTTTGTGCCACAAATCCGGAGTTTTGTGCTGCCACCAAAAGCTTGAAAATGACATACTCTTAGGTGGGACCTGATGAAGGCAAAAAAATCTACATTCTCACATCACCTCCAAGCCTATGCCAGCGTCTGTGCTAGTTTTGTGCTCTTTGTGCCACAAATCCCAAGTTTTGTGCCGCCACCCACAACTATGTACTCATGCATCAAATGCGGGAGTTCACATAGACCAAAAAAAGCCCACATTCTCATATCACCTCCAAACGTGTGTCAAAGCTTTGTGCTGTTTTGTGCCACAAATCCCAAATTTTGTGTTGCTACTATTTACTTAAGTATTGCTAAGTTTGATGGGCTTTCTCCCTTGTGAATAAGGGAAGAGTTTCACCTTTTAAAATAACTGTTGTAGAGAGTGATCCTATGGCCCCAGACATTGTCTGGGGGGGGGGGGCACAGGATCATTCGGATAGCCAGGTCCAAGGTCAGAGACAGAGTTCCAGCTTTGATCCCCCTCCCCCCCCAAGCCCCTGGCAGCCAGCATGGAAAGAACCATGCTGGCTGCTCTCTGAGATAGGAAAAGTGACCTCAGAGAGGGGTCAAAGGGGGTGGGGTGGGGAGGAGTGGCCAGGATATGATGTATCCTGAGTCTGTTCCAGCCTCCTTCCCTCCTCCTCCAAAATGGCCCAGCTAGATAGCCGAAAACGGCTATCTAGCACAAACGCAGAGCGGGAGGAGCAGGGAGGCACAGATCGCCTCTGCTGCTCCTCCGTCTTTACACAGGATGCCTGTAATCCTCCAAGCTCAGGGGTTTATGGACATCTCGATTGGATTGTGCCCTTAGTTGTTCAGATATTTTAATAAATTAGCATGAGCTTTCGTGGGTTAAAACCCACTGTACAACTCAGGATTTGTGGCACAAAACAGCAGAAAACTAGCACAAAACTTTGTCATAGGGTCGGAGGTGATATGAAAATGTGGATTTTTTGCCTTCACCAGGCCCCACCAAAGAGATGTCATTTTCATGCTTTTGGTGGTGGCACAAAACTCGGGATTTCTGGCACAAAACTTTGCCATATATTTTGGAGGTGATATGATAATGTTGGGTTTTTCTGTGTTATCTACAAACCCACAAGGCAATTGAGTCCAACCCCCTGCTCAATGCAGAAAACTAGAGGAGGGGTCTCCCATCCAAGTAATAACCAGGCCTGATCCTGCTTAGCTTTCCACACTCAGACAAGCTGAGCCAGCGTGAGCCACAGGCCTTATCTTTCCTCTGAACAACAATCAGCTGTAAACACCAGGAGAGGTGCTGAAAGGCACTTTAAACCTCACATGTGAAAACATCCCTGGGCTTTGAACATGCAACAGCTCCTCTGAGCCTTAGAAGCAATATTATGACGCTGTCATTTCCAATGGTACGCTCATTTGTTTTCTGAGTCCTGCCACCATCTTTGCTTAAACTGGTTTTGTAGGTTTTCAGAACAGTTCAGGTTGTATCGTGGAAAAGCCCAGATCAGCCCCACGGTGCACAATCAGCATGACTGCATCTAGCCCCTAGGAGCATGGTTATCAATAACTTCAGTGACTGGGTTCAGACAACATGATAACCCTTGAGTGTGGGTTTTCGTTGAACCATGAATTGTTGTTGGAAACATGGGTTATTGTGTTGTCTGAACCCAGCTGAGATAACAAACCATGGTGAACAACCCACAGTTCACAGCCCAACAACAAACCATGGGTTCTCTTCATGGGTTGCTCATGGTTAACAAGCCATGGCTTGTTAGCGCAGCTGGTTTCAGACAGCATGATAACCCACGTTTCAACGACAACCCACATTCACGCCATACTCAACCCCTGAGTGTGGGTTATCGTGTTGTCTGATCCCAGTCAGTGTGTTGTGACTGAAATAAGTATCCCCACTCCACCCTGCCCTCCATGCCAGCAGCTATTTGTGTATTTGTTTGAAGGGATGAGTGCAGATCACCTTATATGCTCATGTGCAAAGGAGCAACATTCACTAGACCTAGAAGCTGCTTGCGATCTGGTCTAGTCAGTTTCACCTCTCCACTGACTTGTATGGGGAAAGGGGAAGAAGTTGCCACTAGGACTTCGAAAAACGGAGCAAGCTGGCTTTTGCTTCCTGCGGGAGCGGAGGGGCAGGAGTTTTACCCTTCCCATAATTCCTTTAGCTTTGTGCAATTATTCCACTGGTGGTGGAGTAGGACTAGCTTCACAGCTGCGGTTAAATGGAAGCCAATCCTGGTGCTTTGTAGGTATCATAGGGACGTAGGAAGGAACCATTGGTCCTTCCAGCTCATCACTGTCTACACCAGCTTTCCCTAGATATTTTGCAGATATTTTGGACTTCAACTCCCATCAGCCTCAGCCAACAAGGTCAGTGGTCAGGAATGCCGGGAGATGTCACCCAAAACATCTGGAGAGCACCAAATATTGGGGGAAATTGGTCTGCACTGGCTGACAGAAGGGCTTCTCAGTTTCAGACAACAGGTTCCCCTCCACCACCATATGTACTGTATAAAAACCTGAAACTCTCCATAATACTCCATGCATCTGATGAAGGAGGCTATAGTCCAGGAAAGTTTATGACAGAATGAAATTGTTAGCCGCAATCCTATGCATGTTTAGACGGAAAAAAGTGCTACAACTCCCAGCATGCCCCAGCCAGCCAAGCTGGCTGGGGCATGCTGGGAGTTGTAGCACTTTATTCCGTCTAAACATGCATAGGATTGTGTCCTTAGGGCTTCTGTACATGAGGCTTTTAGCCCATCACTTTACCAAGGCTTCTGCTGCCAGATTCTTTGCAGGACAAGATCAGCTCCTTTACACATGTTATTTTCCTGGGGTTTTTTCTTTCTCTGCCTTTCTATACGTTCTATTACACAACCACAAGGTGGCATTGCAGTATAGTGGGATTGCGAAAATATGCGAGCTTCTCACTGTGCAATTTCCAGATCATACCAGACTTTTCTTGAACCAAATAAAAGCCACGGAAATGATTGCAAAGCACAGGGGAGGCCCTGGAGGAGGATCGTGTAAAGCACCTGCAAACTATTGTGAGTGAGGAATCACAAGCAGACGATAAATGCCTTGTGTAGAGATGCCTTTAGTCGTTAAAGTGCCACAAAACTCTTTGTTGTTTTCTCAGACAAGAGTTTTTTCCAGCCCAACGTGGATCTGCCAGGAATCAAACCTGGAACTGTTTGCACACAAAGCAAATGCTCTACCATTAAGCTACAAGCCTCTTCACTGATAGTCACCTGTATGCCACTCAAGGCTGTGATCCCAAAGATATTTTTTCAATCATTTAAGTGGGGCTTATTTCCATGTTAGATGCAACTACAACTGAGTTGTGAGTAAGGAGCAGGGAAGAAAGGAATGAAAGGAAACTCAACCCTAAAAGCAAATGTGACAAAGTCAGCAAGTGCATGGACACTTACCTAAAAATAAGCTCCCGTTGATTTCAATAGGTCTACTTTCTAAGTATGACCGAACCTAGATCCAAACCCTGGATTGGGGGCTTACGTTTGAGTAAAGAAAAAGTAGTGGGGCAGTTGCACCCTGTTTAATATAACATATAGTTTGACCCTTAGTTCTGATTCACACAATGGCTCTTTTTTCCGTGTAGGCAGTCCCTACATTCCCTGAACGCACTTGGGTTGACAAAAGTAATGTGTGAATCATGACATTATGGATCTCTTCAGCATCAGTGCTCATGATTGTTGCAGATATTTTTCCAATTGCTGGGAAATCATGGGAACTGTTGCTGACTATATGTTCTGTTGGTTTGTGCATTATGTTTCTCCACTCCAGATGAGCATATGCTCCACTTATCTTAAGAACATAAGAAGAGCCATTCTGGATAAGACCAAGGTCCATCTAGCCCAGCATTCTGTTCACACAGTGGCCAACCAGCTGCCCACGGGATCCCACAAGTAGGACATGAGTGCAACAGCACCCTCCTACCCATATTTCCCAGCAACTGATGTACATAGGCTTACTGCTTCTGATACTGCAGGTAGCATATTGCCATCAGGACTAGTAGCCATTGATACACTTATCCTCCATAAATTTGTGAATTTACTCTTACTCAAATGCATGCACCCACCCTTTGCTATTTTTTGGTGCGGAAATATAGCAGAGATTTTGCCGTGTAGAGCCATCATGAGCCTAAAACACACAATTGGGAGAATCATTTGGTCTGTATTTTCCCTGGACTGTACTATTCAGATCTCATCTGCGGGATCATATGCTTGAATACTCCCCTATAATTAAAAAGACCCTTCACATTCCCTGAGGAGCTTTCTGCCTGGCAGGATAATTTTGGATGTACAGAGTGGGCTTATTCATTCATTTATTTATTATATTTATATCCTCCCTTTTTTCCTGCAAGGAAATTACATAATTACTTAATCTTCATCATCCACTCCATTTTATCCTCAAAACAACCCTGTGAGGTAGGTTAGGATTAGAGTCAGTGACTGGCCCCAAATCACCCAATGATCTTCATGGCCAAGTGGAGACTAAAACCCAGATCTCCTGAGTCCTTGTCCAACACTCTAACCACTATGCCACACTGGCTCTCCAGTGTTGTGTTTCATTTTGTTTTTAATGTAGGGGATCATTCAGAAATGCCATTCCCTACCTGCTGCTGGAAATGGCACAGCCCAGAATGCGCTGTGTGATATGATTCTTCTGATCATGTGTTTCAACTCTTATCTCTGATGTGTCCCACTTGAAATCAGCAGTAGAGGAGCATGCATCATCTAGTATTGTTGCCTAATCTCTGCAGACAACCTGCTTTATTAGGTTTATAACTATGTTCTTAATCTAATTAATGATCAACTTTTAAAAACAATCTGCAATTTAATCATTAACTTGTGCATTAATTTTGGAGACCAAACAAACCACAAGAGAGCACTCCACTGGCATTTCCAATGTAGCAAAGAGAAAGCAGTCCACACCTAAGCTTTGGGGGGAGGGGTGCGAGGGGGGTGAATGTTTGGAAATCATTGCAATCAATTATGGATGCTTATTCTAATTTTTAAAGGTCATTTCTGCAAAACCCCAGATAATGCAGTCTTTAACTGCTGCTTTGATTTGTTCGAGCAGAAGGACAATTAATTGCCCGTGCTTAATAGCAGGCATTTTTGCACTCCCCTCTGTTTAGAAATCAGTGTTCTGTGTTGATTAAATGGCTACTGAGAGCACCAACTCTTTTGCAAAACCCACTCCCGGATTCTGAAAAATATGGACAGGAACTGGGGGCAGGGTGGATGGTAAAAAAAAGAGCAATGACTACTTTATTATTTGTATGCAAAATGGAAACACTTCCTGTTATTCTAAGCGCCTCTTGCCTACTTTCCTTCCTTCTCTTCTTTCTTACCTCGTATTTAATGTTTGTCTTCCACCATCTGTTGGATGCAGTTGTGTATGGTTTGCTTGTTTTATTCATTGATGGGATCCATAAGGAGTATGAAGATATAGGAAACCCGAACATTCACAGAACTTGGATGCCTGGTTGGTTGGTTATCCCTTCCCTGTCATTTTCAGCATTGCAGGAGAGTATTGAGCAATGTCTGTGTGATAAACCTACACAACCCCCCCCCCCCAAACAGAACACAGACACACACACACACCTGGCCTGAATGGTGAGCTGCCAGGTGCTGGACAACTATACTCTCCACTTCCTTCGTTTTTTCTTTCTTTTTTTTTTAGAGTCCCAGGCCAATAAAAGTGGGAAGTTATCATCAGCCCCCATGGAGGGCCATCATTGGGCTGCATTCGGTAGACCTGCTCAATGAATTCCCTCTATCTCTTATTAGGGACAGCTAGAGTTACAATCCCCAATGAACGTCATGGAATGTCTTAAAGAAAAAACAACCTAAGGGTTTATTTGATGCTTTTAAAAAAATAAATAAATGTCAAAGTGAATATTGGCTCTAATGAAAAGGTACCACACTGTTTTGCCTTGCAGCCTCCTTACTGTGCCAGACTATCACAATGGTGATTTGGAGATGGAGCCTAGGAAAGGGGGAGCAAGCCATGTTGCTTAGCCTGTGGCTTCTTTAGCACATTTGCCAGCTGACAATTAATTACAGTGTCTGACACTAAGAACTGGCCAAGGACCAAAGCCACACATTGTACATCAAACGCCAGCCGAGATTTTCAGAAGGAAGAGGTGATGTGCCGCTGCAGACATGAGCTGTAACTGTGGACTGACATTCTTTTTCTTATCTTTGTCAGCCCTTCCAGTTCACTTCAGAATCTCTCACAAGCCCCTTTGCCAAATGCCCAGTAGCATTCACTGCTCAGAAACTATTTATTTTCTGTATTTAGTATTTATGACTGACAGCTGAGTGTCTGAACTGATTCCACTGAAAAGCATTATTTTTCAGGGTCAAACTACACATTACGTAGCATCCATTTCCCTTCCTTATTTTTCTTTCCTCTAAAGTAAGTTCATGGGCCCTCATTTGAATCAGGACCACTGCATGCAGGGAGGAGAGGTGTAATCCTTCCTTCCCCAACCACTTCCTTCTTGGAACATAGGAAGCTGACTCAGGCTGTTGGTTCATCTAGCCCAGGGCTCTCCAACCTTGGGTCCCCAGATGTTGCTGGACTACAGCTCCCAGAATCCCTTGCCATTAGCCATGCTGGCTGGGTATGCTGGGAGCTGTAGGCCAGCAACATCTGGGGACCCAAGGTTGGAGAGCCCTGATCTAGCCAGTATTGTCAACACTGACTGGCAGCGGCTTTCCAGGGTTTCAGGCAGGATTCTTCCCTAGCCCTACCTGGAGATCCCAGGGATTGAACTTGGGACCTTCTGCAGGCAAAGCAGGTGCTCTACCACTGAGCCACAGTCCCTTCTAAAATCTTCCCCCCAGTGCAGCAGTTAAAGAAAGAGGGGGGAAGGTTTATTGGTGCCAATGGAGGCTCTTTTCCCTTTCCTTCCTTTGTTTGTTTGTTACATTTATCTCCCACCTTTCCTCCAAGGAGCCCAGGGCAGCATACACAGTCCTCTTCCTCTCCATTTTATCCTCACGACAACCCTGCAAGGTAGGTTAGGTTGAGAGTCAATGACTGGCCCAAAGTCACCCAGTGAACTTCATGGCCAAATCCAAGCATCCCACGTCCCAGTACAACACTCTTAACTATTATTACACCACACTGTCATAACTGCCCATGGAGGGGTGGGGTGTTCAGGAAGGAAGTGGCGGGGGGGGAGGATTAACCCTCCTTCCCCCACATGCAGTGGTCCCAATATAGAGTGGGGCCCATGCACCTACTGTAGAATAAAGAAAAACAAGAAAGGAAGCTGCATGCCATGTAATTATGTAAGCGACAGTTTGACCCTCAGATTATACGAAAGCTCTATCTGTGAGGTTTGATCTATGATGGCTGATTCACACGTGCAAAACATCACTTGAATTACTTAGGGTGGGTTCCAGACTCAGTCATACTTAATGGAGACCTACTGAAAACAATGGGGTTTAACTTAGTCATGGCTCACTGTTCTGGCCAGCGAGGATAGATCTAGGTAAGGTATGATGATGATGATGATGATGATGATGATGATGATGATGATGATGATGATGATGATTTATTTCTTACCCGCCTCTCCAGATCGAGGCGGGGAACAACCATAAATATAAAATACATAACTAGTTAAAACATAGTAAATATTATTAAAATATTCTTAAAAACCTTTAAAAGTATCCTAAAAACTCTTAAAATTCCACTGGGTAGGCCTGTCGGAAGAGGTCAGTCTTTATGGCCTTTTTAAAAGCCAAGAGACTTATCTAGTTGACGAGTCTCCTCCAACAGGCCATTCCACAGTCTGGGAGCAGCAGAAGAGAAGGTCCTCTGGGTAGTACTCGCCAGCCTAGTCTTGGCTGACTAGAGTAAATTCTAGGGATGTAATCACTCGCCTCGGGGGGGGACGTAGCGGGGCCGAAATCGGCTCCACTCACGCCCGCCCAAGACTCACGGGGCCTTACCGATCTGGGCTCGCCACCTCGAGCCCGCCACGCCGGTCCGCGCTGGACCCATTGCATCATTTCCAGCTGGCCAGAAATGACGCGACGGGACCAGCTCCGCACCGCCCAGAAGAACAAGTCTTAAACAGCCCTGTTGCCCTGGTTTCTACGCAAAATACATAGCGCGGGGGCCCAGCGCGCCGGCGCAGGGGCCCAGCACGTCATTTCCGGCTGGCCGGAAATGACATGACGGGTCCAGCACAACTGGCTCGGCGGGCTCGAGGCGGCACGGAGAACTGCTCCACACCGCCCAGAAGAACGAGCCGGGGGGGGGCGCCACGGAGAGTTGAGGCGGAGCCCCCCCAAGGTACGTGGATACCCCTAGTAAATTCCTTCCAGAAGACCTAAGTGTGTGGGCCGGATTGTACGGGAGAAGGCGATCCTGCAGGTAACCCGGACCCAAACCATGTAGGGCTTTAAAGGTAATAACCAACACTTTATATTTCGCCCGGAAACTGGCAGCCAGTGTAATGCTTTTAAAGCTGGTGTAATATGGGCACCTCTAGATGTACCAGTGACCAATCTGGTCGCCATATTTTGCACCAATTGAAGTTTCCGAACTAGGTACAAAGGTAGCCCTATGTACAGCGCATTGCAGAAGTCAAGCCTCGAAGTTACCAGTGCGTGCACTACCGTCTTTAGGTCTTCCAACTCTAGGAAGGGGCACAGCTGGCGTATCAGCCGGAGCTGATAGTAGGCTCTCCTCAGGTATTTCTCAAATATCATTCTAGCACAGCCTTCCCCAACCTGGTGCCCCCCAGAGATTTTGGACTGCAACTCTCATCATTCCCAACCAGCATTGGCCATGCTGCCTGGGGATGATGGGAGTTGTAGTCCAACACAGCTGGATGGCATCAGTCTGGGGAAGGCTGTGCTAGCATCGTGATCCTGCCATAGTCAACAGAACTCCTCTTTCGGCAACTCCAAAGTTTAATGACAAGTAGCTCAACTGGCAATGTAATTTCCCAAGATTTGTGTCAAGACTTGGGGTCTACAGCAGGTCTTGAAGCCAAGGTACAAGTCCGTAGCTAGAGATGGAGACTGAAGCTTTTAGGGCCACTTATTCACACAAACCCGTACACAATCCGTTGCTTGATTACTCCTAACTTGTTGACTCTCCACTGAATGTATTAGTTGCCTTCTTTGGGGCGGGGGAAACATTGCTTTTGAATTGATATCAGTTGATATGAAAATTCTGTGCCTGATTATTAAGCTGTAATGGCTCATTTAGACATGCTAGTTAGCTGCACTTGATGCTGGAGTCAATGGATGATGAATGAGAGATGCCTGTATTCAAGCATGCACCAATGCACAGAGGTATACTCCAAGCTTGATTTTAAATAGAAAGGGGTTTTAAAGCATCTAAACATCATGTTTACCTATCAACAAAGGTTACTGTGGAGCTTTGTTAAGGCCGTCCAATCATTAGAATAAAAAATGTGTTAGGGCGCAATCCTATGCCTGTTTAGACAGTAAAAGAAGTCCTACAACACCCAGCATTCCCCAGCCATGCTGGGAGTTGTAGGTCTTTTTTTCTGTCTAAACAGGCATAGGATTGTTGTGGCCTTACATGTTTTAAATTCTTTTACCCCAGCTTTCAATCAGATGATCTCCAAGGCAGCGCAATCCTACTTTGTATGTTTACTTTGGAGTAAGTCCCACTGTGCTCAGTGGGGCTTACTCCCAAGTAAGTGTGTTTGTTTGCAGCCTAAAATATGCACAGAAGTATCCAGCCACCCTTGTTCTCTAGGCTGATGGGATTCCTGGTTCCTGTGGCCTGGAATGATGGAACTTGCAGTCCAACACATCTGCAGTCCTGGGGCAACTGTAGTTGCAGCAAAGTTCTTGCCAGTGGGGAGGAAGGAAGCCGGTTCCTGCAGCTGCTCCTCTGTTTGGTGCTTGGGGTCGGGCTGGTCTCCTCCTCGTTATGGTGTATTTCCTGGGAGGGTGGTGGGGTCACAACCTCCCAGTAGTTCTTGTTCCTTTGGCCGTTATGGAGGCCAGAATGTCCTACCCCTCGCTTTGCCGGTCTCTAGTGCAATCCCCATTTCTGTAGTTCCAATACATAAGAAAAACTTGGTTTTGTGCTACTTGAAAAGGAAATTGGGATCATGTTATACATGTGCAAATGAGCACCCATTCAGCCTGCCACTTATTTATTTATTTATTTATTTTATTTAAGCTTGGCAGTATAACGGACAGTGATGGGCACATAATCTTTCAAGTTGAAGCTGTTTAAGTGGGCTAAACATCATGGTGATGGGGGGGAACTTTTGATTCTGTCTTTTTCTTTTCCTTTTTTCTTTTGCTTCTGAGAAAGTCAGGAAACTCTCCAAAGCAGCCTCTAATGGAGTGTGAGGGTCCATGACCAGTTCCAGAGGATGCTAAGGTTGGGTATTTGCCAGGGGCCCCAGCACCATTCCAAAAGAACTACTATTTTAACATTGCACAGGTGCCTGAGGAGGTTAGAGGCAATGTCCTAGTTTCCACAAACAGCAGATGAGGTGGTAAAGCTGTATCTGGACTGTACCACTTTTGACTGCTGGTGGGGGCTCATATGATCAAATGCGCTTCCATTTTTTAAAAGAAATTTGTGCACACAGAACACTAATGCATCAGGGAGAAGGTTCCTTGGATCTGGTCCCTGGAACACGGGCACTGGTTTAAGGCACAATGCTATGCAAGTTTAGACAGAAAAAAGTCCTACAACTCCCAGCATGCCCCACCCAGCTATTGCACCCTTAATAGCTTATTTAAAAAGCCCTGTTGGCTTGCTAGCCTTATATATGCATAGTAACATGTAGCAATGCAACCAGCTGATTTGCAGCTTTAGCCCTTCGCAATTTTGCTGCCAAAAGAAGCAATAAGTTCAGTTTTGTGGGTGTGGGAGATCAGAAGCAATTTTGTGGGTGTTTACTTGGAAGTAAGCCCCAGTTACACCTTAGCAACTGGGTGTTTAGGATTGCAGACTTAATCATACTAGCAGAGGGACTTTAGGCAACTGAATGTTTCTTACTTTCTAATCTAAATGAAAAAATCTTGAATGAAACTTGTTAGCTCTAGAGCAGCCTTCTGCATCCTGATGCTCTCCAGATGTGTTAGGAGTTGTGATACAACACACCTGGAGGCTAGGGGAGGCTGCTCTAGCGTATTTGCTTCACATGTGGAAGTACGAACCTATGTAATATGTGAGCAGGGAATTTAGGCAACCCTGAAGAAAAAATGTCTCTGAATAGGGAGGTTCTTCAAAGCCAGAAATCCCTGTTCATGGAGGTAGGTCTGTGGGATTTTTAGAAAGCCCCCCTCATATGCTAAACCTCCCACTCTGAATATAAAAAGCAAACAGGAAGAGATTTAGCCTAGTTTTCTTTCTGACATGCCAGTTTTCCATGTGCAGGGAGCTTTTCACAGAAAGGGAGTCTTGGAATATGTGGTCTCCAGGAAGGACTATACCATGTGCAATTTCTGCACACTGGCATTGGCCCCCAGTCACATGCACAGACCTAGCAACAGACCAGAGAAGCTGAACAAATATCATATTTGTTCCTTCTCTCCTGGACTCGGACAACTTCCAAACTGCATGGAGAGTCAGTTGGCTTGCTAGGTTGATGATTCTATCATAGATAACCTTACTTTGTGGTGTTTTATACCAAGATTGCATTCTGTATTAATGATGTCCCAGGAGCAGGCAGCCTCCCAACTAAACATTCATCATATTTTCCCAAACTGTTTCTTTGGGAGAAGTATTTCCTCATCTATTCTGTAGCCATTTCTGAGACAGCCCCCAAGTTACAGTGATTTGAAGAATTAATTAACAAATAATTATCACCTCTTGATGGTTAATAATGCTGGAAGGCTGATGAATCTTCTGAAATATTGTGTGTGTGTGTGTGTGTGTCCTGTATGCGATTTGCCCCAATTTATCTTGAAATTCCATTATTAAGCATGTTTGATCTGTTCTTTAATATTGAACAATAACTGATAAAACCAACACTGGCATTTCATATATGGTGGGTGTATATTGTAAACAATGGGTAGGATCCAGGTTTAATCAGAGTAGACCCACTGAAATCAATGGAATGTAAGTTAGCCATTATTTCAATGGTTCTACTCTAAGGATGACTAAATCTGGATCCAACCTTATATTTCTACGTACGGCTATGAATAATCATTAGGTGGGGCCAAGCAGTATGAATCCTCAGTATCTGTGGAACAGATCGTTATGGGCTGGGCTTGGAATGGGAGGATGATTTACATTTATAGAACTAATTCCTTTTCTGCTGGTCTCTGTCTTCCTGCTATGGCCACAGACTGGCAGTAGGTGGCAGAAACACTACCTGAGGAGCTCTAAAACCCCATATACAGTGGTCACCGTGGGGCTGGGGAGCTCAGGTATGAGGGGCAGATATAATGGCCAAATCCCATATCTGAGGAGGCATTAAGCCAAACCGAAGGTAAGAAGTAGCTCTCTTATATAGGAAAGGAGACTTAAAAAGCATTTGAGACATTTTATTTTAGGGGATAAAATGGTGAATAGAGCAGACATGAGAACGGTTTATACAACTATAAATGGTGTCAGGAAGGGGATTCTCCCCCCCCCCCCCGCTTCTCCCATAATATTAGAACTTGGGGTCACCCTATGTAGCTTAGTGGCAGAATACATGCTCTACATGTAGAAGGTTCCATGTTCAATCCACGGTATCTCTGCATAGCTGGGAAAGACTCCTACTTGACAACCTGGAGATCCTCTGCCAATACTGAGCTAGATGGACCAATGGTCTGACTTGTGTTCAGGATGATGGACAGGAGGTTCAGGACTGACAAGAGCAAGCACTTCTTCACACAGCATGTAATTAATGTGATGGGCCCTAGTTAGCATTGCTTTAACGAAGGATTACATGAATGAATGAAGGATTGGTTTGTCCTCTACCTTTAGCTGGTAGCTACCGGTAAATGGAACTTCCAGATACAGAGGCAGTATGCCTTTGAATACTAGATGCTTAGCACAAATAAGGCAGACCATCACCTTATTCCCTGTTTGTGAGTACCCAGAGGCATCTCTATGGTAGCTGTTGGAAAGAGAATGCTGGATGAGATGGACCTTGGTTTGATCCAGCAAGGCAGTTCTTAATTTTCTTAGATGCCAGCTGTATTGTGTATGGCTAGGAATGTATTAATTACATTTTTATGCAACTCAGAGTTGCGTACATGGGGCTTATCCATAGGTTCCTGTCACAGATGATCATGCAACCCCATATTCTCCATATTATTAACCCCAAAAAGTACATCAGATACTCTTGGCTGGAACAGCATCTCATCCATGACAAATAATTATTGGTATTCTGATGCACTGCATCACATCATATCTGCAAGAGAGATGGCCTCTGGCATAAAACATGACAAGATTAATGGAGCATAACACAGATTATCACAACTTTTACAGCAATGGTGATCGTAGAGAATGGTCTACTCTACATGCACATGGTGCTATTATATTGTGAAGGGCCATAGCTGAGTGGTAGAATACATGCTTTGCTTGCAATAGGGCCTTGTTTCAGACCCTGGCCATCTCTTATTAAATGGGTCTCAGGTGTAGGGCTGGGAAAGAACTCTGTCTGAAAATATTCTGAAAGCCTGAATGAAGACACACAACAAATGGGTGGGGGAAGTGAAGGTTAGGATGAGAGACATGATGTGGAATGGGATTGTGTACTAATACAGTGGAAGGACTGGAAAGGGAGCAGGGAAATAAAAGTCTATACTCACAAACACTTAGCATAGATGTGATGAGGGCACTCCTGCTGCTGTAGGTCTGTCTACAGATTTCAGGAAACAGGAATAGGGATGGAGCTGGTGGGGCACATGAGAGCCCAGTAGACATTGGCAGGAATCTAGCCTGTAACAGTCATGGATCAGGATCCCAAATCCTCATCCTCAGAGGATCCCGAACCCTCATATTCAGAAGAAAGAGACTCCTGAGTTAATGGTTATATAAAAGCACCACAAGGCTTCCACCTCCCCAGGACCCAGTTCCGCAGGAAGACCCCAGAGACCTGCCCGCCCCTGCAACCGGAGGAGGTCACAATGCCTCCTTCGAATTCTGAGGACTCCAGCCATGAAGACACCAGCATGAAACAGCCACCCTGGCATTGTCACAGCCTGAAGCTGCTAAAACAGACCAGGCACCTGTAAGAGAAAAGGCCTTACTCAGTGTTGAGGTGGGGCTAACCAGCCTAAAAGAAGCCAAACCCCTACTTAAGCCTCAGTCAGGATCTGCTGCTTGTTGGAGCAACATACAAACAAGCTTGTCTGGCTTCCAGCCCCATTTGGAGCTCTCCAGGGTCCTGTCCTGTTCCTGCCTTCCTGGGGAACCTGATGTGTCCAAAACCTTGGTAAACACCTGATCCATGGTGGAACCCTGTAACCCAGACCTCATTTAGTGCAAAACAATGCCAAACCCTCACTATGACAGAAGCTGAATAGAACAGTAACACAGAATAGGTGAAAGAAGTTTCTTGGAAAGTTGGAGGGGTGGAAACTGGGGTTGACTAGTAAAGGGAATAACAAGCACTTTTCTTGAAATATAATACAGTGGCCGGGGGGGGGGGCAGAGTTTGAGTTTTTGTTTAGTTCAACTAAAAGAACAGGCTTGATGCTGTTGTTTTTATTGTTAAGTCAAGATAATTCCCAAGACTCCTTTGTAAAAACTTGGGGGAAATTCCTTACACATTCTATAATGCAAGAAGAATGTGCTTAGATTTATATATATACTAGCTTTTTTTACCCAGCATTGCACAGGTCATCATTTTCCTATAGGCACTATTTGTTTGAAATTCCTTAAGGTAGCTGTCCGCTGTTTAGAATCCCTGTTCCCCCCCCCCAGGAATGCACAATAAAATCCCTGCTTCCCCCCATGACTACACAATGAAATTCCAGCTTCCCCTCTCCCCAGGACTATGCAACAATGAATTCCCTGTTTCCCTCCCCACCAGTACTACACAATGAAATCCCTGCTTCCCCCCCCCCTGGACTATGCAGCAATGAATTCCCTGTCGTCGTCCCCCAGTACTACACAATGAAATCCCTGCTTCCCTCCCCCCCCCCCGGGACTATGCAACAATGAATTCCCTATGTCCCCCCCCCCCGGGACCACACAATGAAATCCCTGCTTTCCCCCCCGGGACTACGCAATCAAATCCCTGCTTCGCCCCTCCCCTGGGACTGCACAACAATGAATTCCCTGTGCCCCCCCGGTACTACACAATGAAATCCCTGCTCCCCCCCCGCGGGACTATGCAACAATGAAATCCCTGCCTTCCCCCCCCCCCGGGATTACGCAATCAAATCCCTGCTGTCCCGGCTGTGGTTCATGTGAACATTCTGTTTGGACGTAGGAGAGATTTGCATATCCTCCTCTGATTGGGCCCCTGTGGAGGCAGTGCATACCAACATTCTATGTGCCGGTTGAAGCTATTGCATAACGCCTCCTGAATGGCCCCTGCAAGCATTCCAAGCAACGCCATTGGCTCTCATCTATTTTGGGCTGTACCAGCACGGCGAGGGTTTTTTCGGAGATTTTAACCCACCAGTCTTTGTCCTTGGGTGATGGGGAGTATGCGTGCCAAGTTTGGGGCGGATCCGTCCAACCGGGTAGGAGCCAAGGCGACGCAAACCCACCGCGCGGACCAATGTACGTACGTACGGACAAACATACAAACGTACGGACAAACATTCACATTTATATAGTAGATATATATAAATATATATATATATAAAGTTCTTCCATCGAGATTTATTTCAGTTGATGTGAAGAAAACAAATCAAGATGTTATATCAGCAGTATCTCACTGCACATAGGCTAGATCAGATTTATCGGCTGGAGATGTTCTGATGTGTATGCAGACATTTTTCCTTTCTTTTGGGATTGTCCTATTATCTCTGCATTCTGGGGAGAAGTATTAAGAACCATTCAGGTAACAGAATACAGTATTGTTATGGATTTAAAAAAATCTTGCTTTGTTACTTACAAAATAACGTAGATATAATTGACTTAGACATGGTATTGTCCTTACTAACATTGGCAAAACTTGTATTGAGGAAAATTGGAAAACCAACAGTGCTGCTACTCCTGAGTGGCTGAAGACGTTTGGGATGTAGTACTCACCATACTGATTAATTTTTCTAGATCATATTTTAAAAACCAGACAGGTTTGTAGAAAGATGGACCCATTTCATAATGTACTAGAATGATAAGTTTTGTGATAATATTCAATCTTGGCTTGGATCCAGATGTATACTGGATCGATTTCACCAGTGAAAGTGGACTTGCTTGTCCCCTCCTTCCCATGGCAGCCCCTCCAGCCCCCTGAAAATGCTATATAGTCAGGAGACCCTGTTGATGGAGTGAGCTGTGTGTGGGGGAAGATCCTCAAAAATTGGGTGGGGGCACCTTCTGCGAATGGAGCCCTTCCTCTCATGGAAGGCAGATCCTGAATCCAATCCCTTTGAATTATTTTTTCTTGTTGTAATGGATTGTGTGTGTGTCTGTATGTGGTTGTTTCTCCTCCCCCCTTTTTTTCTTTTGCATAATTTAATAAAACTTACGGCGGGGAGATTATTGATGGCAAGGAAATGGAAAGTTCAACATTAGTATTTAATTATAGATTGGTATAAAGAGGCATGGGATATTGCTTTAAATGATAAATTAACATGTAGTATTAAATGTAAAAAGGGACAATTAAAGAAAAACAATTTTAAGGATATATGGGGACTATTTTTAGATTATGTTTTAGTAAAGGGAAAAGGGAGTAAGCCATGTCAAGATATGATGTATTTTTGGAATATAGATTAATAATGGATTATGTGGATAGAATTATTATTTTTTGGCCCCGTGGTGATGGGTGCACTTTGCAGTTATATGGATTTGTGGGTTTATATATTTTTTTGTATGTGTGTTCATTTAAAAAAAACAAAAAACAACTTAGGGCTGTATCCAGTGGTGTTCTTCCGTCTATGGCAGTGTTCTCCAACCTTGGGTCCCCGGATGTTTTTGGCCTACAACTCCCAGCATGCCCCAGCCAGCATAGCTGGCTGGGGCATGCTGGGAGTTGTAGGCCAAAAACATCCGGGGACCCAAGGTTGGAGAACACTGGTCTATGGAATGGACATCACTGGCCAATCAAATTTCTTCTCCCCCCTGCAGCTCCCTGTGCCCTCCCCCCCAATCTGCAGTGGGGAGGGGGAAAGGGAAACTCCCATTGCACAAGTGAAAGTCCACTTTCATGTTTCATCCACTAATTTTAAAAAAGGGAATAAACTGACGATGGGCGAAACCCCTGCCTAGGTTTCATAGATTCATAGATCATAGAGTTGGAAGGAGCCTACAAGGCTATGGAGTCCAACCCCCTGCTCAATGCAAGAAACTAGAGGAGGGGTCTCCCATCCAAGTAATAACCAGGCCTGACTAGTAGGATAGGGATGGAGGACAAGGTAGGTAGCTAACTTAAGAAAGCTAATAATATACCATGTGAATGGATCCTTAGAAGAACAAAGGCCTTTCTGTTCTGTTCTAACCCAGGCACACACACACGAAAACTTCAGAAAGCCAGTCACTTCCATTCAACCAGAAGAAATGTTGCAGGTCTGATTTGTGCATATTTGCATGGAATGTATAATTTAGTCAGACTGTGGTTGAACTTTATAGGCACAGAATTTGGATTTTCTGGCCCAGCCCCTAGGGTCTCAGCTTCCCCTTATTCCGCTGCATATAGGTGTCAGCTATTGGCCCTTAAATCTATCACGAGCCTAGTGCAGAACTGGCAGGTTCTAAACTCGTGATGCATGTAAGCAGAGAATGTCTAAGTGGAGTCATTTTTGTGACTTCAGAAATCATACTGGTTATCATTTTTCCTACCTTTCTAGTCCTGCAGAGCTTTGATTGCAGGTGGCTGTGTGGTGCACAGCTAGCAGGCACAGGAGTGATATAAAAAAAAAAAACATAACTAAAGGCTTCAGTAAATGTTTGGAAGGCTCCTATTTGTTATATTGTGATTCAGTAGTGCCAGGATGTCTGTGCCAAATACAGGCATAGTAAAGAATGATTTTTTTAAAGGGTTATATTAATGCCGTGATAAATTATCGCTGGTATGTAGTTGTATTACAGTCTTGCACGGAATAAAATGGCATATTTTATGTGCCTGTACAGTCCTGGTCAGCAGCTACTTTTTTTCCCAAGAGGGCCGCTTTGAGAAGTAGAGGTTTAGCAGTCAAGATGTGCCTGTGTACACAAACACAGAGTTCTCTGTCATTGTAACTTGACAGCTATAATGCATGAAGGAAGAAGAGTAATTTGGAGACTCTGGCTACGTAGTGAGCTCCATCTTGTCATCACCACCCCCAGCCCCTTGGAAATCCAACAGGTGAGAGCAGAGTGCAATTTACTGGGGCCCAGAGATCCATTGGGTCCTGGCCCAGACTGCAACCCCATTGCCGTGCATGTGTGTGTGGCAGGAGAATAAAGCTAAACTGTAGCTCATGCTTTAGGATATTTATGAAAGTTTATTTCCTAGGGTTGGATCCAGGCTCTGCCTTCCACGAGAGGAAGGGGTCTTCCTCAAGGGGAACGTCTGTCCTCACGGAAGATCCCTGTGCCTGATTTTTGGAGATCCCCCCCTTCCCCCCCACACCACAGTTTACCGCATTCAGCAGGTCAAAAAGTGTGGCGGGGTGTTTTGCCAGGCTTTTCAGCCCAGTGGATCTTTTTAATTTAATTTTTCCCCCAACTGGAAGCAATGGGTGGGAAATTAGCTATCCAAGTTCCAGGCTGGTGAAGCTGAATGGTCTGTTCCAGGTCCCTCTCAGGGACAGAGGTGCTTTGGTTCCAGGGGGTCCAGAGATGGCCCTTACATTCAGTACCACTGGCAGGAACCACCACCGGTGGTAGCATGCAGCCTGTAGTGCTTTCCACAGGAGGAACTGGGCCTTGGGTGACCACTTATGAATGATCAAAAAAGAGGACAAAAGCAGAAAGCAACATGCATAAAAGTTGCATATACTAATTTATACGCATAGATGCACATTTAGAAAATAGTATTAGAGTTTAAAGAGAAATACAGAACATCTCATCGCAGTGGGGAGGGGGAAAGGGAAACTCCCATTGCACAAGCCAAGGCTGGGACCAGGTGACCTGTGTGCCTGCCGCTTCAGTCTGCAGTTTCATAGATTTCCGGTGCTAACTGTTGATGGGCAACAGTTCTGATGGTTATTTATTTTTAAATTGGAATTTCTCAAATAGAGGACAGTCCTCAATAAAAGAGGACACTTGGCCACCTTAACTGGGCCACTGGAGTAGCTGGAGCCCCCTCCCACCATTAGAGCTCTTCTCCACCAGCGGGACCTTCCAGGATGGTGCCTCTGCCCCATAACCCCCACCACCACTGGCAAATCTTGGGGTTAGGATTGCTCTGCCCATCTGGGGATCAGGATTGCTCTGCCCAATGGCCTGCAAAGAGATACATCATGATTTTGTAATGAAAAAGCTTTCAAGTGAATTGGCCTGTTTATAAAACATTTGCAGCAACATTGGTCCATTAGAATAAAAAAAAAAATTAAAACATCAGCAAGGTAATATCTTTTATCAGGACTGACCAAAAACGTACAAAATAATCAGCAAGCTTTGTAGAAACTGTTCTTCAGGGTGGATGCTACGTTAAACAAAAATGGCTGGTTGGGACATGGTAGAAAATCCCCGGTGGAGGCCATGGTGTGATTTCAGAATGTAAAATGTAATTTCAGAATTTAAAATAGAAACTTTTCCTTTGTGGCTCGTGAGATTGATGGGATGGGATTGTAGTATGTGTGTGGGAGGGAACCCATGTTGCATGCTTGTCCTGCCCCCCCCCCAAATGATGCTTCGGTCCTGCATGGAAGCAGGGACGTTATAATCAATGCAGGTTCTAGGTTCTTAAGGGCCCTTGTCAAGACATGTACAATGGGCCTCGTCCCTTAGTGGGTCTACCTTCTCACCGACACTGTCAGCTGCTGCTGTTGCTATTCATCTTTTCTCATCATTGCTACTACCACTTGCTTGCTTGTCAGCGAGAAAGTCAGTGGACAAGTAGGCCATGGCATCTACTGCTCCTCCTTCTCACCACCACCATTAACTGGGCCAGAGCAAGAGGCAGATGGACAAACAGGTTGCAATGGTGAAGAGGAGGGGCAAGTCGAGGGGGCTCTTTCAGTGGACCCCTGCTGGGGTGTGGGCCTTTTTCAGGTGCCCAACCATGCCTACCCTTGACACTATGCCCTGGTTATTACACTGTCTTGCTGCCTAGGATTTCTGTGCAGTAAGCTTTTAAGTGGCTACCGCAAGATGCCCACTTATCTGTTTCTACCCACAAGATACTTTTCCTGGAGGATTTCAATGTCAAGGCAATGAAAGGAGACGTGTTTATCATCACGATGTGTGCTTTCCCAGCATAGCCTCTTGTTTTCCTTTTACTCTTTAGCAAGTTTCTGCTGCTACTACACAATGAAAGGATCCCCCAGCTAGAAGACTTGCCAGTGAAAATCTTGCTGCTGACTTCAGAAGGACTACTGACTCTATGTGAGCCAGTGATAGAACGAGATCCTGCATGTTCTTTGAAATGTGAATGTGGACTCTCCCCCCCCCCCCCCACGTTCTCTCTCTCTATCTTTTCTTTTTTGGAAGGAACTTTGATTTTTAGGGCTTAAAGATTAATATTACAAGAACACGAACCTACAACATGTTCAACTTTTTCTTTTTGAGGATGAACTTGATTTGTGTTTATGGTCTTTCCAGAAATGGGCATGAAAACCTTACCTTTTTCCAGGGTTGCAATTATTTAAATCAGAATGATTTAAATCAATGATTAAATAATTGATTAAATCATCAATAAAAATCTTTTTTTTTTTTTGCAAAAAAAATCATGATTTTATCACATTTTTTGCTAAAAAGCATGATTTTTTGCAACCCTGCTGTGTAGGTAGCCTAGTTCTGATAATGTTTTCTGTATAATTTGGTGTTCTTAACTTTTAAGTGTAGGCTATTTGTACATGTGGTTGCCTGAAACTTGGAAATTAATTTTACGGGGGGGGGGGGGGATTGATTACATCGATTTTTTTGATTTTTTGCAACCCTGCCTTTTTCTTACCCCAATGCTAGTACAAGTATACAAGTGCCCATAAAGAGCCAGAGGCACAATTTCTTGCCTCTGCTTAATAGAAGTTACAGTGCAATCCTATATATGTCTACTCAGAAGTAAGTCCAACTGATTTCAATGGGGCTTACTCCCAGGTAAGCTGGTCTATGTTCGCAGCCTCAGTGTAAACTTCCTGTTGTTGGATAGCCCATACTCCTGATGAAAACAATCGTGTTTATAAGGGCACAATCCTATGCAAGTTTAGAAAGAAAAAAGGCCTACAACTCCCAGCATTTCCCAGCCAGCATGTAGGACTTTTTTCTGTCAAAGCATGCATAGGATTGCACCCTAAAATGTTTTGTTAAGTAATTACAAAATATTGGACCAACTGAAGGACCTTCTGTATTTTTCCTCTCTCTACATCATTAATTTCATCTGTATTTCAAGGTACAGAACATACAAATAAGGTAAATTACATTTTCATTACAGTAAAACTAGCATTAAATCCACAGTAACACTATTGACTTTACTATAATAACTTTTCTTAATCTATAATTTCTGTCAAGGGAGCAGTAACTATGGAAAACTTGCCTTGAAAAGAATGGATTTTGCAAAGAACAAATGCTAACACATCACTTGTGTTTGAGTTTTAGACACCACTGTCCAAGAAGGGTAAAATTAAACTGAAGAAACAGTAGTTAAAGTATCTGAGAATGCTTGTTGGAATGGAGAGCCTAATTTATGAACAGTGATTAAAGGAGATTCCTATTAAGCTTTGAAAAAAGAGGTTGAAGAGCTACAATTGCCCTCATACATACCAGAGTGGAGTGAAGAAGGGAACATTTGGGTCAAAGAAGGTTGTGTTCACAAGAACTAATGCCTGTAAAGTGGTCAATTAAAGTGTGTACTTTGGGAATTAGACAGTTTCTAACTATTATGAAGCTGACTGTAGTTTAGGATCTTTTGGAGGCCCTTCTCTGTGTCCCTCCACTGAGAGAGTCTAGGTTGGTAGGAACATGGGAGAGGGCCTTCTCTGTGGAAGCACCCTGCCTGTGTAACTCGCTCCCTATGGAAGTTGGACTGGCCCCTTCTTTGTTCAGTTTTAAGCAGGCAATTAAAAAGTGTTAGTTCTGCATGACTTTCTAGTATTTTAAATGTATTACCTCTACACTTTGTTTTTAAAAGATTTTCCCCAGCATTCTTCTGTTTGTGGTGTTTTTAAGTTTTAAGGTGTTTTTTTTAATGTTCTAAATTGTGTGTATGCCTGGACCGGGGGCGTTATTCTAGAAAGACTACTTCAGAGTCCCGCACCAATTTTTAATTTTAGAGACATAGAGTTAGACATAGAGATAGATTGGCGTGGGATTCTGGTACCAGCAGGTTTTGTTCTTCTCTTTTCATCCCACATAACACTACAAGATTGTGTGTGATTCCACATCCTACCTCAACCTATGCCCATAACAAGTATTAAAGTTTTCATCTTCATGTTTCTTTAAAACACACACACACACACACACACACACGTGTTCCCCTCTGTTAAGTAATGTGAATACTCAGCCACTGTTGGCAGCCAGTGGATTCTGGAAGACCCAACTTCCATGTTCTTGTTTTACTGGCCAGATGGTACCAACATGTGCATTCCCCAAGTGTCATTTCTACGTGTGCCTTTGCATTCCCCTTCCAGTCTGTCCTTTTGTATTTCATGAATCAGTGTTCCGTTAAAAGGCAGAAGAAATTACATATTTTCCCTTCCTTGCTCAATTAGATTAGGAGGGAGAGAATTCTGCTGTAGAATCACATTGTGTAAGGAAACCTTCAGTAGTATGTTGTTGTGATTAGCTTCACTCTATTCTAATTATCTAAGCTTGGATCCAGCAGAGCCCTTCTGCTTACGTGAGGAGGGGGCTGATTTTCGCTGTTTTTTTCTCCTCTGCAGCTCTCCAGGCGACACTGAACACTGATTCTGGGGAGCTGCAGCAGATCCAAGCCGTTGCTGTTGTTCTTGTTATTATTATTTACATTGCAAATAGTCCCTTCACCATGTTATCCTCACAACAGCCTGTGAGGCTTGTTTAGACTGAGAATGATTCCCAAAGTCACCAATGGCATCATAGAATGATAGAGTTGGAGGATGCTTCGTAGGCCATCTAGTCTAATCCCTGCTCAGTCAATGCAAGAAATCCAGCGGTTGGCATCCCTAACAGATGGCTGTCCATCCTATGCTTGAAGACCTCCAGCAAAGGAGATCCCAGACACGCACCTCCCTGGGTAGCTGGTTCTATGGTCTATCTAACTGTTAAGAAGTTTTTCCTAATATTCAGCCAAAATCTATCCTTCTATAACTTAAGCCTGTTAGATTTAGTGATAGGTGAACTTGCCCTAAAGGAATTTGTTTCCTCATGAAATAATGAATTCCTCTGTGTAATCTTGGATGAGAGTTCTCCTTTAATACAAGATCTTGTTCGGCGTATATGAGTTTTCGTGCATGTGCGGTATCAAACTGCATGGTGGGAGCTGCTGTTTGAAATCGCATCATGTGTCACCACATTATGTGCCCCCTTCCTGATTGCTTATCCCTATGTGGCCTTCCTACATAATATAGGAAAGGGGTTAAGCCAACCAACTCAGCTCATGCACAGAAATGCAGACTGTGCACGCCCCGAAGCTCACAACCTATTCTGAAATTGATAATGAATTTGTACAACAGCGATCCAAGCTCACTATACAGGTGAGCATTACAAATGCATGAGTTTTGACTAATGAGCCAACTAATTACAAAATTTGGCAGCATCACTAGTTAGATCTAGTCTAGATCTATGGAGCTTCATGGGTAGAGCAGGGATTTGAACTTGGGTTTCCCCATTCTAGTCAGTCAGTTTCATTGCATATAACCATAAGTTCTTACAGCTTTGCCACAACAACAAACAAGGACAACCACAGAAAGTAAAAGGTTGAACAAGCCGCTCAAATTGATTCGACAGGTGCACAACGTACAGCAACAGTTTTTAGGACCTTTGCTCTAATCTTTTTAGCAGCCACTGCTAATAAGGCGACTTGATTAGTTACATAAGGATCTGTACCTACAAGTAGTTTACACATCTGCTCAGCCAAAGTTCTAGCAGACATTCCTCCCAGCAAAGGTACAAGAAAGCTTTTCCTGGGACTAGCATACAGTTCACCAAAAATATATATAATGAATAATATTTGTGGAGCCCCACATATACAAAGGTATTGAAATATGGGAACATTTATATACCTCCCATCCAGATATGCAGAAGGCGTAGTCTGGAAGCGTAATTCCATAAGTGCCTTCCTTAGCTCCAAGGGAGTCAAGCAGTTAAGATAATTAGAGAAAGATTGCTCACCCTTGTAAAGATTGTACCACCTGCTAAATCCTGTTTCTTCAGTGATTCCAACATCTTTATTAGCTTTCTGCGAGTATAACCCATCTCTAATTTTGGCTCACGCTGGCTCAGCTTGTCTGTGGAAAGCTAAGTAGGGTCAGGCCTGGTTATTACTTGGATGGGAGACCCCTCCTCTAGTTTCCTGCACTGAGCAGGGGATTGGATTCGATGGCCTTGTAGGCCCCTTCCAACTCTATGATCTATGAATCTAAGGTGAATTGAAGCCAGTGAAAAAGAAAAATGGGCCAGTTTTTCAAAACAAGAAGTCCAAAAACCACTTCTAGATAGCAAAGTTAAGCCAAATGGTGGTCAGACATGTTAATCTTTTCAGATAAAAGAAAATGGCCTTGTTCACTCTGACAGACATTGATGGTAGTTCCACTTCAGCAAGAAGGAAAGCAGCTGGAGTGCTAGGAGGAAGGGCTAGAATACCACTTAGGGCACAATCCTGTAGGATGCTAGACAGACTCTAGATGGCTGTAGGATAATTCAGAGTCCCAGCTCCAACCTCGGAAACGTATTCCAAAGTCGGAGCTGAGACTCCAAACTCGGAGCACCCTCCCCCCCACTCTCGCAGCTGCCACGGAAAGAACTGCGCTGGCTATGGCTTGCAACCTCGGAGATGGGCTTTTGGGAGCGGGGAGAGGAGGAGACAGGTTCCACCAGCATATGCAGTATCCTGGCAGCACCTCAGCCTCCTCGCGCTCCGAGACGCCACACTAAGGATGGCCGAAATTGGCCGTCTGTTTTGCATGGCAGGAGGAGCACGGAAGTGACCTTGGCCTCCACGCTCCTCCCATCATGCATAGGATGCCCATAATCCTCCAAGTTGGGGGGGGGGTTACGGGCAGCCTCGTTGGATTGCACTGCCTGGAATTTATTCTGTATAACCTCTAGATCTTCTGTTCTACCCAGCCCCCAAATTTCTGCACCATACACAGTTTGTGCTAAGATCTTGTGCTCAAAACACAGGATTTCAATGTTGGGTACACCAGCTGGCCTCCCTTAGTTTTGAAGGAGGTGTGTATCAAGCTTTTCCAATCTAGAAGCTGCCAAGATAATAGTCTGTTTATGTGACTTCCAGGACAGATCCTCTGAGAAATGTATACCCAAATACTTGTATGGTGAGCAGTGTGTAATACAAAGATTATCCAAGAACCATTTATACATTCTAGTCCAATGCTGATGAGAGCCAGTGTGGTGTAGTGGTTAGGGTGTTGGACTGGGACTCTGGAGATCCGGGTTCAAGTCCCCACACAGCCATGAAACTCACTGGGTGACTTTGGGCCAGTCACTGACTCTCAGCCTAACCTACCTCACAGGGTTGTTGTGAGGATGAAAGGGAGAGGAAGAGGAGTATTATGTAAGCTGCCTTGGGTTCCTTGCAGGAAAAAAAAGTGAGGTATAAGATGATGATGACGATGACGATGACGATGACCACGACTACACCCTAGTTTGCTGACAGTGGGCTTTTGGTGCTCTTATCAGAGGGGTAGGTAGCTTGTGGTCCTCCAGATGTTGTTGGGCAGCAATTCCCATCATTGGCTATGCTGGCTAGGGCTGATGGGAGTTGCAGTCCAACAACATCTGGAGGGCCAGAAGTTGCCCACCCCTGTCTTATTACAAGTGCTGCCCCAATGATGCAGGTGTTTACAGAGCACCGCTTGTGGAAAACACAGAAAAGTGTCTCCCACATCGCTGATCTAGAGTAGACATTGATTAAAATGAAGGAGAGACATTGGAGACAAACTTGTTTACTGCTGTGCATCCCGTGTGATTTCTCCCCTCCGCAACCTCTCCCCTAAGTAATATATTGCAACATCTTGGCAGAACAAATGACCCTCATCTAAAGATTAATAGAGCTATGCCTGGATATTTCCACAGGTGCACAATGAGACCTGAGTTCTTCTATATGTCTATGCACTGAGGTGTTCTTTAACTGCAGATATCAAGATCTGTGAAAACTAAGATCATTATTGAAGAGGGCACGAGGCAATTTAGAAAGATCACTGCCTTCATATGACAGAAACTTTGCGGCAAAGCACAGTAATTTATGATGATAAATTGCAGCTGTCAGAATGTCCAGATCACTTCATGGAATGTATTTCCAAGCTCACATTTTGAGTTGAGGTGGCGGTAGTTCCCCCCCCCCTCCATGTGAACTTCCCAGGAAAGCAGTGCAAAAGCATTGATAGTCTCCCCCTCCCCAGCAAACAGCAGCATGCTGCAGCTAGGGGCAAATTGACCCTGCTTTGTCTTAAGGCAGAGACAAAATGACTTCTGTCCTTTTGAAAAGCCGGCAGCAGCAAAGGGAGAAGGAATTCCAACTCCCAGATTTGCGGATGAACTTGGAAGCCTAGTCTACCAGATACACTTTTTTTGGAAGCAAATGCTTATCAGCACCTGAATTGTACGTTTCTTCTTACTTGGGAAAAACATTTAAGATTTTCTTTTTCAGGCATGCAAGAAGCAATGCTCGTATGTTAGGGTGGCCACTTGGCAACCTGGACACTGGACCTTGCTCATTAAAGGCACAGTCCCATGCATGCTTAGATAGGGAAAAAAGTCCTACAACTCCCAGCATTCCCCAGCCAGGTGGACTTGTAGGACTTTTTCTGTCTAAACATGCATAGGATTGCACCCTAAATCTGCCACTAAAGCAGGGGAGAGGGCAACCGCTGCCTCTTCCATCTGCATTTCTTTTCTCTCCCTCACTTGTTGGGACAAGCAAGTTGCCCGGTTGTGCTGCACAGCAGGCGAAGGAAGTGGACACATGATGTGTGTACAAATGAAATGGGCATTAGGCCCCAAGCTTTTTGGGTCGGTGGGCACATCTAGAATTTGGGGAGAATGTTGTGGGTGCTCTCACAAAATGGCTGCCATGGGGCTTACCCATTCATAAAATGGCTGCCTTGGAGGCATGGGTGATCAGAAAACACCCATTTCCCAGAAAGGAAATTGGTGAGGCTAAATGAAAAGTAACATGCTGAAGAACTTAAGTACAAGGCAGAGGTGGAGTCCAAACTCCAAAATATAAAATTACTCCTTTGAACTCAAATATAGATGGTGCTGGAAGCAGCGTGCCAATGTCCCAGGTACCGTATTTGGTTTTTTTAATAAAAAATCTTAAATAAAATAAAAATCAGTTGGGGCAAGGAACCTAGCAGGCGCCAAGAAAGGTGTCTTCGAGCACACTGCTGCCCACTGGTACCATGATGGGTGCCCCAGGGCAAGAAGAACCACAGCTGCCTTCTCTCCTCCTCTGGTGGGAGATTGAAAAGGCCATGTCCAGGTTACAAGGTTGTATCAAGTGTTCACACAAGAAGCTGCTTGGGTGCCTGAAAACGTAGCACAGAATTGTTGATTAGAGCTTTGACAAAGTTAGTACTCCTCCTACACCAAGTGCGTTTCCATGCTTCCTTGTGTGGCTGAGAGGTAAAAGTGTAAACCGTCTCAAGCTACATTTTCAGCCCACAGTAACGACTCAGTCTCGGGTAGCATTCGTGGCTAAAGTTGAGCCCATCAGAGGGAGGGGAGAAAGAAGCCTGGTACCCTTCCATCGCAGCTGGATGCCCTCTTAATTGCTGTGGGCCTCTGCTGTGGCCGTAATCTGCGCAAATTTGGCCGTTTTCTACGTAAACAACATAGAGCCGGAAAGTCCGGCGAGCACCTCGGCTGGCTCTCCGCTCGGCTTGCATGCCGCGAGTCAAGTGCCGGGCAGGTCGCCCATCCCTACGTGTCGTGCAAACCCACCCAGCGTGTACAAGCTGGGCAATGAAAAACCGGGGGGGGGGGGCAGACTAATAGTTGCATTTCCATTACTTTCATTTGTATTGCTTACATTTCCCTCATTCCATACATCTCTCAGCCATCGCTATAACATCATTCCCCCCCCCACCTCAGTGTGGGCGTTAGGTCCAAAAAGCGGTATTAAAATGCTTTTTATAAATAAATGAACAAATAAATAGATTATTTTTTATGTAAATAGCTTTCGTCTTGCAAATGGAAGATCCACACACTCCGATTGGATGCATTTGGGGAACAGACTGGACAATAGAGAAGGCTTTTGTCTCTCAAGCACAGGGCTACATTTAGGCTTTCCCACCAAGGCCAGAATCCTACTGGTCAGCTCACACCTCAGCTGTTGATCCCAGCAGGGAGGGTGGAAACGAGTCTGGTCTGGTTGCTGCTGTGTCAGAGAGGATGCCTGTTTTAACCACTACAGCAGGGCTCTCCGACCTTGGGTCCCCCGATGTTGCTGGCCTACAGCTCCCGGCATACCCAGCCAGCATGGCAAATGGCAAGGGATTCTGGGAGTTGTACGCCAGCGACATCTGGGGACCCAAGGTTGGAGAGCCCTGCACCGCAGCATCTCCACAACCCCGCCATATTAAGTCACATCCGGCTTCTGCTGACTTGATTCCCACATTGGAGGTGAGAGCACGAGTCCTCTTGAAGAAAGACTCATCGTGGCCCTCTGGAGCAAAAGCTATCAGCTCGCTCAGCTTTCCCCAACCTGGTGTTAGACTACATCTCCCAGCACCCCCAGCCAACACCTCTGGAAGACACCAGGTTGGGGAAGGCTGAGCTAGGAACTGCATCAAGTGAATAAATAATTGTGAGAAATGTGATTTCCCACACACACACCTGAAATCCACTGCTGCATTTCCCCTCGTAGGCCAAGAGGGGTGGGTTTAAGCAATAACCTTGTTGGGCTCCAGCGCTCTGCCTAACCTGGCACTGTGGCTGCCCATTCATTTCCAGCTCAGAAAGGCCTGGCTCGTGCCACACATTAAGGACGTTTCAGTGCGCCACTTCAGCCTGCCATTCCTAGTCCACCTCTCGCCTGCATGAATTACGCAAATTGGGTAGATTTGTGTAATTTCTCATCACTTGTTCTGCCGTTCTGTTTTGCATAATGTATCCTGGTTTTGCTACTCATGGAGCTATGCAGGGCAATGCCCCACTCTCACCCCCAGCACTGGAAACTTCATGCAGTTATCCTCTGGTTTCTGAACTTTCTGTAGGCATCGTCCTTGTGCTTTCAGGCATAGCTTTGCAACCATAAGGGCTAATAACTTGCCCAGTTGCCCTTTTAAATGAAACATACATGATATATGCGGGCGATTGTGCATTGTTACTTAGTGTGTGGATATGTATCTTTGTAAATGTGTATTTTAAGAGTAAATTTGATGTGTACTTACATAGGGGTTTTGCCTGTAATGATAGTGTACTTGAGAAGCCCTTTATTGTTGTTCGGATTTGGATGTTTAGATCTCCTGTCACACCTAGCTGACCCATCAGTGAGAATAAAGAAATCACCACCATTCCCCAATTTGCATTGCAGCAAGTGTTTTATCGCTAGTTATCAGTACTTCGGTGTCTCCATCTTCTCAGGTATATACTAGACACCAATACCTGCACAAAAAGTGGGAAAGATTTCAGGTGAGATGATGAACAGCCTGGTTTGTAAATCAGGTCCGCTTGACAGGAACTCACAACAGCCCTAGAAAGATATGCCTGGGGAGTTGATTTCCTTACTTTTCAATTGTGCCTGTCACCATCTTTTAACCCCAAGTGTCTAAAATTAGTTGACGTTGACAAAAATCCAACTAATTTCAAGCACTCAGGGTTAAAAGACACTGACAGGGTGTAAAGCATTTGATTTAGTCTATGATTGTGTTTTTTTGCACTTTTATTGCCTGATCTCTGGGTTGTCAGTTCCTGCCCACCCCCAGTTTTACTTAACAGTGTTTGAAGTACGGTAGGTCAACCCTGCACTTTTTCTTTTTCTTTTTTAGATTGTTTTTTGGTTAAATTGGAAGCCAGCTTACCGTATGTGCTCTGTGCTCTAGGATCAGGCAAGACACTGATATACATCCCAGAACATCTGTGTGTGGCTGCCACCCTTCATCTTGAAAGCGTGTTTGAAGGTTGGGGGCGACATGCAATTGGTGGCAGTGTTAAAAATTTAATGTGTTTTAGCATGGTGTGCCAGTACATTAAAAGCCACGTATTAAGATAAGCCATTTCAAACAATTTTTTTTTCTATATCAACTAAGGAATACATTATATATATCAGCATAGGAAAGCTACTATATGACATTTGAGGGCCATGGAGCTGGTCAGGATCTGATCTTTTACCATTAGCATAAAGGCATTTCATTCTATTGGGCCTAGCTGCAAAAAACCAGGGATTAGGACTCGGACTCCAGGACTCGACTCGTGAGTCGAACTGAGTCCCCCCTCTGACTCGAGTCAGACTCGAGTCCCAATATTTTTAATTGGATTCAAGACTTGACTCGGAACTCAAGACCAAGGACTCGTGTTCCAAAATTGTGTTCCTCAAATGCAACATGGATAGGTTTTAGGAAGTACAGCAAGTTTATTTTTTAAAATCATTTTTCTAAAATGCAACCTTTCAGGCACTTTGGGTTTGGCTGCCTCTGCCTGCCTGCTTTGGGGTTCCCTGCCTCCTCTGCCTGTCTGGTTATTTTGGGTTTGTCTGCCTGGTCTGTTCTTGCCAAAATCAGTTCCAGAGTTTTGAAATAAAAAGGCACACTTGTTTCTAGAATTTATTTAAGCCACACATCTGAAGTAGCCTTATTTTGTTGGGAAAACCCCCCATTGATTTTAATAGGGACTCGTGGAGTCAGCTTTGGGAGTGACTCGTGACTCGTGAGTCACCATTTTGGACCAAGGACTCGGACTCGAGACTCAGGTCCAAAGACACGTGACTCGAGACCAAGGACTCTTCAACATCCCTGCAAAAAACAAACCAAAACCCCACCTCGTTATATCTCTGCCATAGTAGTTTTCCTTAGAAAAAGGGGGAGAAGGTGACACTCACATCTTCAAGTTAACACAGCCCCTTGAGAATATGAGAGGAATTCTGGGACTAGCATGCAAGCATAGCAATATGCAGAAATAACTAGAAGAAAGTTTTAAAGGTCCTACTGAAGATTACTGGGGGATAAGTGTGTGCTCATTGCTGGCAAGCAGATTCACTGAAGGGGGGGGCTGGTTTCCTCTTTTACAGAGGACAGTCCTCTATTTGAAGGGCTGCCAGAGGACTGTCCTCTATTTTGAAGGTGTCCTCTGTTTGAAGGGCTGTCCTGCCCAAGTCTGATTGAAAGATGATGAACCATCAGAAGGAAGAGTTTGGCCTTGAGGTTACCCTTCAATCTCATCTCAACAGCAGTCTTAGCAAGCACGGAAGTCACAGTCTTCCACATTATGGTGGGTTCATCATACATGGTCATAATTTGGGCCCAGGCTCATGGGGAGGGAGGACTTTCCATTACTGCAGGAGTAAGGAATGTGTGTCCCTCCAGTTGGACTGCAACTCCCATCATCTCTAGCCAGCATAGCCAATAGTGGCTCATGCTGGCTCAGCTTGTCTGAGTGTGGAAAGCTAAGCAGGGTCAGGCCTGGTTATTACTTGGATGGGAGACCCCTCCTCTAGTTTCCTGCATTGAGCAGGGGGTTGGACTCGATGGCCTTGTAGGCCCCTTCCAACTCTATGATCTATGAATCTATGTTCCCCATTCCTGTGTTAAGGCAAAGCCACCATGGGATACAAACAACCCATGGCCTTACCTGTAGGTGACTAACCCACTGATACACATCTTATAATTCAGTTAAAATTAAATAGAAATAATAATATTTTCCCCCATACAAATATAGAATGAAGCTAAAGAAGACTTCTGTAACGTATTCTTTATTTAATTTATATGGATCTGCCTTCCACAAGAAGAAGGCATTTTCCATGAGAGGAAGCACGCTGCTCACGGAAGGTCCTTCCACCCAATTTTGGGGGGATCCCCATACACCACACCTCACCGCATTCAGCAGGGCCTCCTGTAGCATCTTCAGGGGGCTGGAGGGGCTGTGTGGGAAGGAGTGGGTGTGGAAGTCCACTTCTGTCAGTGCAGTTGATCCAGCTTAAATCTGGATCCAACCCTATTAATGAACATTCATAGATACTGATGAGCTAATAATGCATGACCTTTATAAAGAACAACATTATCAATAAGTTATAATGAGCATTATGTGGAAATACCTAACTCTCGCCATACAATCCTATGCATACTTAACTTAGAAGTAAGTCCCACTGTCTTCATTGGGCATACTCCCCATTTGTAAATGTGCTTAAGATTCATCAGGTTGTTGTTAGAATTATTATTATTCAGGGATGTTGAAGAGTCCTTGGTCTCGAGTCACGAGTCATGAGTCACGAGTCACTCCCAAAGCTGACTCCACGAGTCTCTATTAAAATCAATGGGTTTTTCCCCCAACAAAATAAGGCTACTTCAGATGTGTGGCTTAAATAAATTCTAGGCACAAGTGTGCCTTTTTATTTCAAAACTCTGCCACTGATTTTGGCAAGAACAGACCAGGCAGAAAAACCCAAAATAACCAGGCAGGCAGAGGAGGCAGGGAACCCCAAAGCAGGCAGGCAGAGGCCTTTGTCTTCGACAATTCAAACTGTGGAACTGGTCAAGAAGAGACCAGGCAGGCAGAGGAGGCTGGGAACCCCCAAACAGGCAGGCAGAGGCAGCCAAACCCAAAATGTCTGAAAGGTTGCATTTTAGGAAAATGATTTTAAAAAATAAACTTCCTGTACTTCCTAAAACTTATCCATGTTGCATTTGAAGAACACGATTTTTTCTAAATGTTTGGCCCCCATTCTGGAATGGTGAGGTCTCATCACAATTCCACCCTCACTGAACACCCACTCCACTGGTGATGAACTTGCTGGAACCAGAAACACACTCAGAGCAGCCACACAGAGTAATCTCAGGTCCTTCTTCTGCCTCTCCCAAGTACGCAACACATCAATCAAAATAAACCTTGACACACTGTTGGGGCTGCACTCCTGGTAGCCGCCCATAGTGGCCGAGCAGCGGCACACCTCGCTTCCATGCGCTCTTCGCCGGCAATCACTCTCCTCTCCACTCCTTCTGGCACAGCCCAGGGATGTTGAAGAGTCCTTGGTCTCGAGTCCCGAGTCGAGTCTCGAGTCCCATTAAAAATATTGGGACTCGAGTCCGAGTCGAGTCAGAGGGGGGACTCAGTCCAACTCACGAGTCGAGTCCTTGAGTCCGAGTCCCCATCCCTGTTATTATTTATTACATTTTTATACTGTTGAATAGCCAAAGCACTCTGGGCAGTATACAATCTTATTATTACAATAATAGTGTTACCAAAGTGTAACAGTCAATTTTGTATAGTTACAGGTAACATTTGAACTGAATGATCGTATATTAATAAATATCTTTATATTAGAAAGGATAGATTTCCTGCATTGTAGAGTTCCACTTTTTGAATTGGGTTGCAGAGTTTATTCTGAAAACCTGTTTGGATCCATTCAGAAACACTGAACTGATGCCATAATTACGTTTGCTGAGTCCCTATAGAGCTTGTTTACAGACATTTGTTCAGTTTGAAGGCCAGTGGTTCCTACAAATTCTCCCTGTAGTGAACATCTATAGGATTTTGCATAAACAAGTCATTAAATAAAAAGCAACTGTACTGACTTGTAATTGGAAAAGCAGAGATGCTAGAGGTACGTACATAGCACATTGATCAAAAGGATGACTCCTGGGCTTAATGAGGTAATAAAATGAAAAATTATTTTTCTAAAAAAAACATTACTGCTTAATTGTGAGGTTGCAGATTAGAACATGTTTGCAACATCAAGATTTAACTCAACCTCATCCGGGTAACGTCTCTCTCTCTCTCTCCCTCTGTGTGTGTGTGTGTGTGTGTGTGTGTGTGTGTGAGAGAGAGAGAGAGAGAGAGAGAGAGAGAGAGAGGGAGAGAAGTTGTACCTGCTTAGAGAAATGTTTACTTAAGAAAATAAACACCACAATAACCAGCCCTGGTATTTTGAGAGTTAATCTCCCACAGACAGATTGTCCGCTCGGGTTTGTCTGATGAGAGAGGGAAATCTTGTGACAGAGAGGGAACTGATGCCCTGGAGCAACATATCTCACCCACGGGGTTAGTGAATGTGAACTAACAGCCAGGTGGTAGGGAGAGAAATAAAATTTAAATAACCGGCCACGTTATCGTCACAGCCAGTTCCATGGGAACTAGGAGCAGGTTTGTTTTATCAGTGGTAACTAGGAGCAGTTCGATGAGAACTAGGAGCAGGTTAGTTTTTGGAGCAGTATCGAACAAGGTCATTCTGCTAATACAAATCCCGTTGCGCTAGCATAAGTCACCTCTAGCATAACACCAAGAGCATTAGCTTGCATGATGGGTTTTCCCAGGAATCTAGTTTCCTCCCTCCGGCACCATCTTTGTCTGGATTCAAAAGAGTGGTTTTGCGTTTTGGAGCTCATGCCCCGCCTCTGCTTTGTACTTAGATTCTTAGGCAGGTTACTTTTCTTTTAGCCTCACCAGCTTGCCTCCTGGGAAATGAGTGTTTTGTGACTGGCCACGCCCAGCATGGCAGCCATTTTGTGAAAGGGCACGCCCCTCTCCACTATGGCAGTGATTTTGTGAGGGCACCCACTTCATTCTCTCAAAATGCCACATGTGCCCACTGACCCAAAAGGGTTGGGGACCCCTGATTGGGGAGCTTCCTGCCGGGGAAGGATGCCTATCTATTTATCTACCCTTCGGATCAGAGAAGTGAGGACAGGAGGGTGTGATTAACTCTCTCTCTAGCCACAGTTTCCCTTGTTGAAATTATCCTGCCAGAGGCTTTCTGCCCCTCCTGCCCGTGAAGTTCCAAATGTGTGTCTGCAGAGGGGAAGGGTGAAGGGAGCCACTTCGAGAACGGGGGGAAGTTGCTCCCACACACTCCACCACTTCTCCAGTCCTGATTCCCCCCTCGCCCCTCCAAAAGTGGCTTTTCTGGTTTTAAAAGGGCACCCGCATGTAACAGTGCAGTTTGTGTGTCAGGCCTTAGTCCTAACACCGCTTATTTCTGAGCACTGCTGCTGCTTCTCCATATTGTAGATTGATTCATTGGGTTGCTTTTAGTTTGTTCCTTTCCAGGCAGGGTTTTTGTGATGTGTAGACAAATAGATGAGGGAAGGTGAGGTACTTTGATACAATGCTAATGAGGCCGTAATAATGATTTTAGATCAGTATATTGACACCTCACTGCACTGATAAGGAAACTCTGCTTCAGTGGAGTTTAAAGATAAATGGAGTTGCTTCCCTAACAGGAGTGTTAATAGTCTTGCCTAGTTGTCTGAGGTTTAAAAAAACAGATCTGTCTGGAGGAGAGAGGAACTTCAGTGTCCTTGGTTATCTATAGCTAATCAATTCCCACCCACCCCCACCCCGCCAAAGTAGTATTTTTCCACTCCAGGAGGAACAGTCTATAAAACATCTAGCTGATACTTAGTTGGTGTGCATACGTTTATTCTTTTCACTTTCCAGTGAGAACGTAATGCCATGTTTCCATAAATTCCATTATCTTCTCAAAAGTAATGGCACAGTTTATTCTCGAAAGCTCCACAATAAAGCTCCTTGTTATGAGGTTTAATTTGATCCGAAGCTGCTGTGCATAATCTAAGCTTTATGAGCCGCATTATAGACCAGCAGAGAATGGCTCTTAGCCTCCTTTCCACCCATGGTCCACGAGGCAGAAACATTCAGCCAAGTATAAATCTAGCCCAGGACCAATTCGTGCCAATGGTGACAAGATGGCAATCAGATGGTGGGCAGATGCCATGCAATTGTTTGAAGTAAATGCAGACTGAATGTTACCACTTTCCCCTGGTCTTACGCTTTGTTCCTGGCCGTGGCTTGAAAAAACAGTGTTTCATAGAACCCTGGGGTTCTTTGGAAGCTCACCTAGGATTCCTCAGCAAACAGATAAATAATGGTGGACAAGCTTAGATTTATTACAGCTCAGCAAAACTTGAGCTCATCGAGTTTCTTAGATTTCTACCTCAAAGCTTGTTCCGACTTGTGTCTGTATTGGATTGTGAGCTTCAGGAGGGGGGGCGGATTTCCACACAAACATTCGTGCATATTTTCATGTGCATTTTCCCAAATGTACACAGCAATTGTACACATTTTTTAGGAAATGTACGCATTTTTCTCCCATTGACTAAAGCGTGTTTGTGCTTTTTTCAAATGCACACATTTTTTTCATGCGCCTTTTTCAAATACACATATTTTAATGTGTATTTACATTACACATTAAAATGTGTATTTTATTTTGTTGTTGTTGCACGAATTGCATTGTAAGCTCGGGAACGTATGGCACTGCAGATTGCGTTTGGGTCCAGGAGGTACAAACTGGATAAATGCTGGTCCAAAATGAACTGAAATGAATTTCTCACCCATCCCTACGAAAGACAGCTTGCCCAGTATCAGCAACCATCCCCAGTAGTATGTAGTGACATGGAGGTGTTGGGGGTGTTTTAGGGTGCATTCTCAGTTCGTGCAGAGCTACACTGAAGCCCCAAAGGGTTGGCCAGTGCCCTGCATGAACAGAGTTCACCACAGAACACTCCCCATAATCCTCTGCAATGCGCAGAGGTTCTGTGGCAGACACACGTAGGTTGAAAGAGTGAAGGTTGGACGTTTGCAAACCTGTGATTTATATAATATGCACAGATCAGACGGGGATGTTCCATCTCAGGCCAGCCTATGCTGGACCCTAGCAAGGATCCATACATCCTTTTCATGTATGTGGTGGAGCGGAGGCTGTTTTTTTTTCCATTTCTGTGTTATTTCATTGCTCCCTTTTTGCTGTATAATTGATCACAAGTAACATCACCAAAAATTAGCTGTGATGCCACCAGTGAGAGAACTAGCCTGTAATTCTATCATCTTAATTTGGTTGTGTATATAAATCAGACTGTTATAATCTTAATATATACAGAAGCCATTGCCCACAATTCCATCACATTTCAATATGAACTAGAATCAAGATGGCACAGAGCAGCAGGCAGGATAGTGTTCCCAAGTGCTCCTTTGCTTCCTTGCATAGAAGTGAGTAGTTGCCATTCACTCATATGGGGGATGGGGTGGGGAAGTAAAATGATGCACACGAGTGCAGAGTTGCAGTGAGGACAAAACCTGCTCTTCATGGATGGCTCAGATTTCCCTGTCAAGGATCCCTTAAGAGCATTAAATGTGTCTCTGTGCTTGGGCACACCACGTGCGCACATGAATGTGCCCACAAAGTCCCTGCAGTGTGCAGGCCCTTCCTTCACACTCATACATTGCCCATCATAATGAGTATTTTGCTAGTTAGAAAGTAAAACAGTAAAGCAGAGTGCTGCTAGTCCTCCAGGACTCAGTGACCTGCAAAGACAAGCTGGTGCATTACTCTTTAAATGCAGATTTTGCTTCTTACACAGGGTCTTTAGGGAATTCCTCTCCAGGTAAATTGTAATAGGTGAGCAAATTGTAATTCAGAATTTCACTTTACTTGTGTTTCAAGTTATTGATCTTCATTTTTCTATCATTTTAAAATGCATGAGTTCCCTCTGGGGGAATGATGGAAGTTTGTGTTCATTAATAAAGCTTTTAATTAAATGTTGCTTCTGATATTTCAAATATGCAGGCTTGCAGAGCCTTTTTTTCCCCAACAACAAAATTCTAACTCATCTATCTGTTTTTTCAGGAAAGGAAAAATCTAGAGTTTGACTTTACATATTGCAGGAAGTAGAGACAACCTAATGGACAACTTATGGCAATAATAATATTCCTGATCCCTTAGAATATTGTGGGGTTCTGAGATTTGAGGTTATTCAGCCTGGATCTTTGCAAATCTGTATTAAGTTTTGCCGATCCAGAGCACAGAGCAGGTCTTTCAGTGTTCGGTCAGATTTGTCCTGAGATTTCCTCCAGTGGTGCTCTAGCTGACATCTGCCACATGATTTTGCTAAATGTGCAGATCTTTCAAGTTTCTTTCCTGCCTCTTGTTTTCCTCCACTTCTTCATGTTGGCACAGCACATGATAGATACCTCCCTTCCCCATGCAATCCAGTTTACACCTTTGCTTTCTCTCTTTTCTCTCTTTTCTTATGCTTCCTGGTCTCATAAACTGGGTTGGAAGAAGTGAACCAATAATGTGCTTTATCTGTCATTTCAGCCACTAGTGGTCATATGTAGTCATCCTAGCCATCTTTGAGAAGTGCTTGGAGAGCAAGCATACTATAGGCATATTTTCAAGATCTCTCCACCCATGTGGGCTAGAAACTTTTTAAAAAGTAAAAGATGAGAATTTCAATACTCTAACAAATGAATATCCAGTCAACCATAAAATGTCAACTAAAAAGTACTTCCGATTTCTCCACAACCAAGTATAAGTAACATCAGATATTCTATATAATGATTATAAAGGAATTGCTTCCTTTTTCCCCTTAAACAAACAAAAAAATCAAACGAAAGATTTCCCCCCTCTTATTCATCAACCTCACAAGTTCACAAAACCTTGAAACCTTACAGCAATTTACTCCTAAGCACGTATAATAATCCTTCTAGTTAAACAATATTCAATATTTCTATTTATGTTTAATAAAAATCTCTTTATCTTCTTTCCCTCCATTTATAAACAGACAACCTAGCTTTTATTTTATTTTTAAAATAGTTTCACATTTCCACATTACTTCACATCTCCAATTCTATTCCATATTTAGTTGGTTCCTTTCCATTAGTTATTCTCTATGCTATATTTCATCTAGACTCAATACATTTTTACCAATAACAACCACCTCAAACTGGAAGTTCTCCTTTTCTCTCAAAGGGGTTCCTCTCACTAGCCCCTACTGGTTCAGATCTATATATATTTTCTTTGGATCACTATCAGCAATCCATTTTGGTTTATCCCATCTGAATTTCTCTCACCAATCCATTTGGGAAGCTGAACTTACTTCTTTCATAAGAACCTCCCACTTCCCCCAATATTCAACAATTATCATAATATAAGTCCAACCATTTATTCCATCAACTAATCAGCAAACCATTTTTATCTTAACACAGGTCAAACCATTTATCCCATCCAATAATCAGCAAATCATTTTCCCCGATCAAACACAGTATTCATGATGTGCATCTTTTTCAGGCTCATGCTCCAGAAAAGACTTTTCCCCCCCATGTGAGCCTCCCTAGCTATCTTCCTCCAAGTAGCCCAGCAGCGATCAACTTTCCAGTTCTCCCTGGATGGTATCTCTAAAGCGTCTTCACTGTCCGTTTTGCTGGCATCCCTCCCTTTTCTGCTGTCTCTCTTCAAAGGTCCAGTTGTTATCTCTCCCAGTATATCATTCTTCGCCTCGTCCTCCCTGCTCTGCATTTCCGACCTCACCAGTCCCCCCAACAGTTTATTTTGGAAAGTTTGAAACAGTTCCATCAGCTCTCCGGCCAATTGCAGCAGTAAATCATAAGTAGCCATCTTGTCTGTGACGCAGTTAGAATTTACAGCTACTTTAAACTCTTCCAGAATTCAAAGTAAAAGGAATTACAGTACCTCTTTCTTTCTCATTTCAAAACACATTTGTTGATCTTCCCATTATGAAGTTTTAAAGCACATTTTCTTTTTAGTATTCCAGATGAGGGTATTTAATCCTGATTGTGGATAAAATTCCTCTTTATTCCCAATTGTCAATAAATCTTTAAGAAATGGAGTTGTCGTTCTTCAGGTTCTTTAAAAAAAAAAAAGAACTCCAAACGCAGCGGTGAGCGCTGGTGGCTTCTCCCACACTCTACCCTCCCCGAGAGAATCTGAGTGCAGAAGCGCAAGCAACTGCAAAAAAAACCTCACAGAGAGCAATTAAGAGCTATACTGGGAATCACTCTTAGATCATCCTCTTGTTCCGAGGAGATTAAGCAGCCAAGATAACCTCTTGACTGGATTTCTCGCCGTGTTGGTCTCCCTCGATTTCAAGAGATTTTCAAGGGAGCTTCAGTCCGACATTAAGCTCCACCCGGAAGTCCAACCATAAAATGTTTTCTTATCCGTGAAAACCAACAATTTAACATCTATTTAATGTTTACATTAAAACCATTGGGGAAGTAAGTCATTCAGAGTTTGGGCTGCAGTGTCACCAACATGCGGATGACACACAGCTCCACCTGTGTTTTCCACCTGCCAGTCCCAGGGAGGCTGTGTAACTCCTGGATAGGTGCTTGGAGTTGGAGGCAGTTTTGGGATGGATGAGGGTGAACAAGCTGAAGCTTAATACAGACAGGACAGGGGTACTTTGGGTGGGGAAATCTGCTGATTTGGATGGAGCAATTCAACGGGTATTCGATGGGGCTGCATTCCCCCTGAAGGACGAACATTAGTAGTTTGAGGGCCCTTCTGGACTCAGCACTGTCTGTGGAAGCACAGGTAGCAGCAGTAGCCAATAGTACATTTTAGTAAATTTGGTTGGTACATCAGCTGTGACCCTAACTAGGGAAAGCAGACTTGGCCTCAGTTATGTCTGTCCTTGTTATATCCAGACTGGACTACTGTAAAGTGCTCTATGTGGGGCAACCTTTGAAGATGACTCAGAAACTTCAGCTGGTACAGAATGTAGCCACTTGAGTCCTCATTGGGACTAGAGGGTCAGAACATATTACACCAATCCTGTATCTGCTGCAATGGTCACTTAGTAAAAAAAAGATAATATTTAGCAGCTCTATTTACTGGCCACTAAGAACAGTAAGGTTGGTGAGCATTAGAGAGAGGACCTTCTTAGTGGTGGCCCCTACCCTATGGAATTTCCTCCCAAAAGACATATGGGTGGGCCTATCTGTGTCTGCTTTTAAGAGGGTTTTAAAAACTCATCTGTTCTCCCTGGTATTTAATTGAAAGTTTAGACTATTTGCTGCTCATAAATTTAACAATGAATTAAAAAGAGAAATGTATTGGAATTAGTTTTTGTTTAAAATTGCTTACATTTAATATTTTATTTATTTATTTATTTATTACTTTATTATTACATTTATATCCCTGCAAGGAACCCAAGGCGGCTTACATAATCATCATCCTCCTCTCCATGTTATCCTCACAACAATCCTGTGAGGTGGGTTAGGCTGAGAGTCAGTGACTGGCCCAAAGTCACTCAGTGAGCTTCATGGCCAAGAGGGGACTAGAACCCGGATCTCCCAAGTCCCAGTACAACACTCTAGCTACTATACTACACTGGCTCTCGGTATTTTTATTCTGTAAGTTGCCTCGGGAAGACTATGATCTTGAAAGGCAGCTAAGAATTTTATTAAATGAATAACCAACTAACCTTTTGGGATAGTTTCACCAAAAGATAGTCCAAATGGTAGACACTCAGGTTATAACTTTAGCCCCCTTCACAAACTCCCCCCATGAATTCAGAACACATGGAGGAGGTGTGGAGCCACAAGCATTGGCCATACAAAGGCCCCTCCTTTGTATGGAAGAAGCAGGGTCAAGCCTGGTTGTTACTTGGATGGGAGACCCCTCCTCTAGTTTCCTGCATTGAGCAGGGGGTTGGACTCGATAGCCTTGTAGGCTCCTTCCAACTCTATGATCTATGAAATCTATGAAACAAGGCTGCTGATCACCTAGAGCAGGGCTCTTCAACCTTGGGTCCCCAGATGTTGCTGAACTACAGCTCCCAGAATCCCTTGCCATTAGCCATGCTGGCTTGGTATGCTGGGAGCTGTAGGCCTGCAATATCTGGGGACCCAAGGTTGGAGAGCCCTGACCTAGAGGATCATGACGTTCAACCGAATGTGCGTTGGCTCCTCCATAAATCCCCCCCAAACACACAGAGGTCTGGAAGCGGACCCAGCGATGCTGGGGGCAGTGTCAGCATCCACAGGCCTTCTCCCTGCTGGACCCATTCAGAGGATTTTGGGAATGGGGCTTTTGTACACTACAGATGTTGCGTCGTTGCTAAAAGGGTGAGCTGGAAAGTTTCCAGTTCAGATGTGACTTCAGTCAATAGCTCATTGGATACCTCAGCCTCCCGTCTGCAAGATAGGGATGATGCTGACCTGCTTTAACGGGTTGTTGTAAAGGTGTGTGCGAAGCATCATTATTCATTTCCAGTTAGAAGATCTGCTACGAGGGAGGAGACTTGTCACATCGATCACACACTACCCAGTTTTTCATATAGTGCAGCGGTGGGCAACTTATGGCGAATTTTGGTGAATTCTGATCAGAAATGATCTGAAAAATTTCTCACCCTCCCAATCGCACAGGTCTGCGCCAAAGGTATTGCAAAAACAATTATTCTTTAAGGCTTGTAATATGTGTTAGCCTTGCCACTTCATTAATTAATCTTGGCCATGGTTGTTTGCTTTCTTCAATTACATCAGTTAGAAATGTTTGCTGGGTAGGAAATCACTTGTTTACATGGAATTATGTGAATTGATAGTCCTGTTTAACTCTTGTCGTTTTCAGTAGTGTCTCAGGAAACTGTCCTTGCAAAAGAAAAGCGGCTTGGAGGGAAAGATGAAAGGCGCCACCTACTGTGCACAGGGAGCTATTGCTGCTGAAGTGATTTTATTCAAATGACTTAATTTCCCTTTGTATTTTAGCCATCATGTGGCCCAGCTGTCTCTCTTTCCCAGAGAGAAGAGACTTGGGGTGGGTGGGAGCGGAGTAGAGTTCCTGCTCACAAAGCAGAGCAGGAGTTTTGTATCTCATGCACCTGCATTTAGATGTGATCTCTGCATGAGGAAAGCACAAGTTTTGTTTTGTGCTGCAGGCATTTTCTTAAAACACACACACACACACACACACACACACACACAAACAGGCCAAGTGTTAACAGCCCCATCATATGATCTGGTCTTTTAGTGCTAGAGCACAGCCTTCCTCAGCTTGGTGCCCTCCACATATTTTGGACTACAACTTCTATCTTTCCAGGCCAGGCTGGTGGGACGTGGGAGACAATGGGAGTTGTAGTCCAAGACTGCAGCACGTTGAAGAAGGCTGGCGTGAGCACCTACGGTCGGCCTTCAGGAACCCAGTTCCACTGCCAGGGCAAGCATGTTTGGTGCCAGGATCTAACCCCTTACTTGGGTGTAGGGGTAGCCACTAGCAAGCGTTGCTGCTCCTGCCCTTCCCCCTGAAAAGCGAAGGCATTTTTTGTCAAGCTGCTGATAGCCCTGACAAAATCAGAGAAGAGCCAGCACAACCACATCTTTGCTTTCCTAATATTGACGTATGCATGGTTGGGGAACTGTTACTGAGGAGCTCAGCCTTGCTGCCATTTTAACGACACTCTTAACACCTTGGTTCTAAAAAGAAGAAAAGCCTTTTGCCTGGGGAAGGTGAACCAACCACCTTCCCCAAGATTCCTCCCTCAAGATTCTGTGGCTTGAGGAGCCAAAGAAAAATGACCAAATGTATTTGTTATCCTCATTTTACAGCAGGGGTGGGGAACCCTTTTTCTGTCGAGGGCCACATTCCCTCCAGGGCAATCTGTCAGGGGTCACATGACAGCAGTGGGTGAGGCAGTCTCCCCCCCCCCCACTTCTTCCCCACTAAATGAGCAGCTGGGTGAGAGACTGATCACTCTCACCAGACATCTAAACCAATTGCTTGCAGAGAGCTTTTGAAATTAGGCCAAAGGCTGCGTGATGCCCACCCATTTAGCAGTGTACTCCAAGCGACAGCGGTGCAGGAACTCTGGCTATATGCAGAAGCCTTACTCTAAGCCACTTGGCCTGCGAACTGCATGCAGCAGCCTTCAGGGGCCTTTCCTGTGGCCAGCCAATTCCCTAGTTGCTGCCTGCTGAATTCTCCCCTCCCCGCCCCCGGTTCTGCCGCTATCCCTTTTCTTCCTGCCACATTACCCACACCGATTTCCAGCTTCCTTGGACCCAGCCACACCCAAAGGAGCAATGCCATAGCTGCACCCCCAAAACTGCACCTTTAGATTGGGAGGATGGGAACTGGGGAGAGTCATTCCTACGCACCACTCTTCACATGTAAACTGCTTTCCCAGCTGCTGGGTAGACTGGAGGGCGAGGTGCCTAGACACTCAGAGGGCTAATCACAGAGTGTGGGTGCTGGAGCACTGTACAGCACCAAGCGGCCAGGGTTCCCTCACACGTCCTAGGAAGCTTAGTTTTAAAAAAAAAATAGTTTAAAAAAAATATCACTCCCTTTGTCTGTGTGTGTGTGGGGCAAGGATGCAAATCCTCAGGCCTGGGGTCCCAATTCAGCCTTGTGGGGTCCCTAGGAAGCTGTGCCCCTTTCCCCTACCACTGCTCATTTGGTGGTGTCCGGGCTTTTGTGCAGTTTCCCCCCCTCTCCAAAAGGTTGAAAGTCACTGGCAGTAAGAGCTTTAAGCTAAAATATCTTTTTGGTATTTTGGCCTGACCCTTTTGCCTTCGGCACCACCCACCACTGGAATGTAGCCCCCGAGAGTTTCTCTGGAACGAATTACAGCTCTCCGACTGAAAGAGGTTGTTCACCCCAGGGAGGAGGGCTATGTGGGGGGGGGCATTTGTTCACCATGGCCCCGCCACCAATGCAGCCCCCAAAGGATTTCCCAGCCACAGGACCCCTGTTGCATCCAAAGTCAGCTTAGACACCCTATTCAATTTTGCTCCAGGCACCTATGGCACGAGAGCTAGGAACTTAAATCTTCTTTTCAATTTTGCACACTATCTCCATATATTGGTCAAGCCTGATCTAGGTCTTTCTGTTCTCTTTGTTCTGCAAGAAGTCGCTCCCCCAAACCCCAAGGATGCAAGAAGGCATGGAAAGTGCTCCTCTGGGTTCTTCTCCCGGGAATTCCCTCAGTCTCCTCTCCCGCTTTTAATTTTTACTTTGGTTTAGTTGGGGACCCACAAGAACACCCCACATCATGTTCCCTCTCAAAGCCTGTACCTAAGGGAGCCTTGTAGCTTCGTGGGCAGACTTCAGGCTTGCGGGATCTACTTTGATTTTTACTAGAAACCTGAGCTCCACCAGTCAGATCGTGGCACAAACGACATACACTTAGAATTAAAGAATTAATTTTGAGTACCAGAACTGAATGGAGCTCACAGTCCTTCCACACAAAAATCCAGTCCTGTCACTCTAATCTTTCATTTCAGCAGTATAATTTAGAGTGGGGGGGTATCATTCTGTTGCCTGCTATAGTTAAACAGTTGGGAATTAGAAACCCTTGCCAATCTACTGCAGATTACCCAAAGATCTACTAGACCAGATCTATTTTCTACCTGGTATAGAAGTCTCCAGGAACTTCCAAAGTTCCATTTGTCCCTAGTTCCTCATGCAGACTACAAGAGCCAGTGTGGCATAGTGGTGAGAGTGTTGGACTGGGACTCAGGAGATCCAGGTTCTAGACCCCGCTTGGCCATGAAACTCACTGGGTGACTTTGGGCCAGTCACTGCCACTCAGCCTACATACCTCACAGGGTTGTTGTGAGGATAAAATGGAGAGGAGGAGGAGGATTATGTAAGCCGCCTTGGGTTCCTTGCAGGAAAAAAGGCGGGGTAGAAGTATAATAAATAAATAAATAAATAAAATAAACTCTGGTGGCCTGGAGCCAAGGAAGGCCTCCTGATGCATCCCTCAAAGAAGTCACCCATTTTCTCCCTTGCTTTAGAAGGGGTAAACATATACCGTACATACGAACAAGGACATGTGTTAACAGAACAGGGGGCCTGGAAGAGGTTGCCGTTTCAGCTGCTTCTGTGCAGGTTACAGTTTACCCTGCCCCAGTTAAAGCAGATATTTAGAATTGGGCTGCAAGATGCCTTCCAGATATTGTCAGCTAGGGGATGTGAAGCATCACTATCCTTCACCTCAAGTCACTTCACTGCATCCTTCCTGACACGTGAGACGAAGGACGGGAGAAAGCAGCACAGTGTATGATTGATGATGGCTCTGGTCCATATGCCTCACCATTTACAGACTGGTGTAGCGAGTCAAAATGGTTTTAGCGTACAGAACAATATTTTCCGAGGTGAGATACACTTGGAGAGTGGGGTGCACAACCTTATTAGTACCACGGGCCACAGCAGGGATATGCTGGAGGGTGGGTGGGGGGAGGCTGCACATGTGCGCACACAAACACAAATTTAGCAATTTGAACATTTTCCTGCCAAGCACAGCTCAATTCTTTGCAGGTCTACTCAGATGTAAGGCCTAGTGCCACAGGCTTCAGGCATACAAAGCACAGTGATCCAGATTGGCGTTATGAGCCTGGGGGTGGAAAACCATTCTCATCTCGGGTCAGTGACTGGAGATCAGAGCGATTTAAAGCCATTTAAACTTTAAATACCCAGCTCTTTAAATACGGTACATTTGAATTTAATTTAAAGAAAGTTATTTTTACTGCTTAGAGCTCAAGAAAGTCTCCTCGCCCTCAGTGGCACCAGTCTGCTTTGCCCAGCACGAATAGCCACACAACCTGCACCCAAGGGCCACATGTAGGCTGTGCACCCATTGTAGAGTGCAGAAGAAGACTTACCCACCCTCAGGGAGCCCTGCGACGACACGGCCCTTTACACTTTAGGACCACGCGCATAAACCCTTCTCAGGCCAAGCATCAACACTTGAAAACCTGTGGGGAGGGTCAAATGAAACCTTTCCCCTACTAATGAGGGAAAAGATTAATGCTGGTTATTAAGGATCTAGCTTAAATTTACGATGCTGTTGGTACAAAGGTGTGTGTGTAGATTTAAAAGTAAAGCAGGTAATAACGCCAAGCTGACACGTAGGATTTGGGTAGCAAACAAAATAAAAATAAGTTTATTTTAATTATCAAAATCTTAGTTCGAGAAAATAAACCTGCCTACACCAAACATTTTGTAACTAACCTAACTCCCAACTCTCCCCACACCACACACTACAAACACTCTCCCATATCACACTAACTCCAACCACCTAAAACTCTGTAACCCAACTCCACACTCCCATAACTCGACTCACTCAAACCTAACTCACTGACATAAAACCTAACTTCAACACTCCACTAACTCTGACATCACTCAAACACTCCTTATATACTCCTCCCCTCCGTGGGTCCACACTTTTGAGCCCAGAGTAGCCTTGATTTCAGTCGTTTATTTCTCATAACTTACTAGGGCTTCTCTCATGGCAGCATACATTCTGTATCCCAAATTAGGGACTAGGCAGCCCTGCTTGAATACCTAACAGTTAACATTACCAGAATGAATAATATCTAACTGTAGGGGGGAAATTATTTGGTGTCTAATAACTCAAAAAAACTTGCAATCATTTAATATGGGTGGGCAGAAAAGGCTGGTGTTTTGTGCACTCCCCCCCCACCCCCTGTATTGTTATTTTCCATAGGTGGAATTTAGTCACAGGTGCAAAAATGTTTCTTTGAAATGTGGGGGGAAAGGCAGACTAAGGCCAGGGCTGTAATGGCTTTTTCCCTCCTATTAACAATACTAGCATGATCAGTAACAGTGGAATGTAGATGGTTACAGTGCAGTGTAATATTGTGACCACAATATATAGGCACAGTGAGGAAAGTGGACTTGATGGTGACAAAGAAAAGGCTCATTTTTAGAATCTGAAATGATATATGGCACTGGGTTTGGGTCAGCCAGGATCTACACAACAGCAGAGGGATGGGTGTGATGATTCGTTTACTGATCAATGGGGACTTCTGAGAGGAGGCTCCCTGTGGCTCAAGGTTTTGTGGGCAGGATAATGAATGGGGAGGGTAGGCATGAGCTTTCAAAACTGGACCCTTTCCATCCAAACCTCTATGCATCACCTTGCCCCAGCAGAATTCAATGAACCCACTCCTTCCACTTTCCTACCCCTTTACCAAACGCATCCCTATCCCCATTGTCCACGACCACTGTACTTTACTGTTCCCCCTCCACATGTTCCTTCCACCTCATACCTTCTGTTCTGTTCCCCACTTACATCAGCCTTCCCCAACCTGGTGCCTTCCAGATGTGTTGGACTCCCATAATTCCCAGCCAGAAATAGCCAGTGGCCCATGCTGGCTGGGGATTCTGGGAGTTGCAATCCAGCACCTCTGGAGGGTACCAGGTTGGGGAAGGGCGACTTGCGCCGTTCGATGAACATCTCAGCTACAGGCTCAGATATTCTGAAAGCTCTGTATGGCAAAGGCTTTCAAAGGGGGGGGTGTAATAATGTTACAGCTAAAAATGCATTAAAATGTTGACTTAGTATAGTGTCAGTTGCCCCACTGAAAGATTTGTTACTTTCATAAATGTTTCAACTCCTATCAGGGCTGGCGCTACCGCTAGGCAGACCCAGGCGGCTGCCTAGGGCGCGTGGCGGAAGAGGGCGCAGCGTTTCTGCGCCCCTTCCTCGCCTCCGCCGCGCTCCTGCCCCACCTGCCGCCTCCGCCGCGCCTCCCCGCCCGCCTGCCGGCCGCTGCCACCACCGCACCTCCCCCCCGCCAGCCACCTACCTACCTTCCCATCGTTTCTGGAGCCCCACCGGCGTTGTTTTGCCGCCCTGTTGCCCTGGTTTCCCCGGCAAAAAAAAAAAAAAGCGCGGGGGTCGCGTTGGAGGAGGAGGCGGCGGCAGCAGCAGCCAGCAGCGGGGGCGGGGGGAAGGTAGGTGGTGGTGGCGGCGGCGGCAGGGGGGGTTGCAGAGCAGGGCTGCTTTGCTCCGGAGCCCCCCCACAGCACGAGGGGGGGCGCTAAATATAATTTGGCCTAGGGCACCGAACAGCCCTGCACCGTTCCTGACTCCTGTACATATGAAGGAAAGCAATATCCAATGAAGAAAGGTGTTAAACCACCAATCCACAATATGATGGTTCAGTAAGCCAGATAGGACAATTTAATGGGCATTTCAGTGGGGGGCAGCGGACAGGTACCCTCTGTCTCCTCAACCTAAAAGGCAACCTTTACATCACTTTTAAAAAGACATGTCTAGGGAATTACAATGCTAACTAATTGTACAGAAAGGGAAGCAGGGCTAAAGAGATCTTGCATTCTTAGGTCATTTTTAAGGACACTTGCCCCCTGGTCAGCAGCTCATTTTTAATAGGGGCCATCCTTTGAACGGAGTAGTGCTGAAGGACCAGCAACACTGGCTGGAAGCAAGCGGAGTGCTGCACTACACAAGAGAAAAGGGACAAATCCTGCTAGTACAAGAAAATGGTTTCTAGCAGAAAGGAAAAAAAAATATTTTTAAACTTTTTCAACAAATCATTTTATGGTGTTCAATGGCTTTACCCTTTTATCATTTCACTCCCACATGAGCATAAATAAAAGCAAAAGCTTCTTAACCCTCCCCTTCTCAGGGAGAGCAACAACTCCACCACTGTCTCACATGGCTGCAAAGGAGATGTATAATAAGGGAGAACCAGAAGTTATACTGAAATCTAGAGAAGGAGCTCGGGGTGCCAAATTGAGGCCTTGACCTTGGCTAATGCATGTTGGGGCATACAAATCTACTACACTACAGACTTTAAATGGACTAATGGTCATTACTTCTGGGGAACCCTGAGAATTGTGGTTCCGTTAGGCAGACTTCTCTTAACAGAAAATGTTAACTGAAAACTAATCCCAGGATTCTTTGGAGGAAGCCATGATAACGAAAGCGTTTAACACAATTATATGTTTGTAGTCTCAGATACAATCATATACACTCTGGCAGGAGGAGGGGGAGGGGAGATTCTATAACCTTGTCATCATGACTCTAGTCATATGTGCACCTATTTGGCGGTAACTTCCATTGAACTCAGAGGGCCTTATATTTCAGTGCAAACATTTAGGATCATGATGTAAGTGGCTAAGAATGTTAACATTGGACCAGCTCTGCTATATTCATCTCCGCTTCTTGTGTTCATCACAGTATAAATGCAGCAAGCTTCAGGAATTCTTGAATTAACCTTTCTTTTTCATTGCTTACAGATGAAAGCATTCTAAGGTTTGGAACACTCGTCAGCACTTCAAACACTTATGATGAATCTGGGGCTGTGACTATCGAAACTGACAAGCCTCTGCTTTGGACAATGGGAATCAAAGATGAAGGGTGTGCTTGAAAGGCTATAAATCACCTGATTTTGTTCAGCCCAAGCCTTAAAGTGACATTTCCTGGAAACTTCCAACTCAGGATTATGCAGGAAGCAGTTACAAGTCATTCATTGTAGCTTTACAGAAATTCAAAATTTTACACATTCGCTTATTTTTATGCAGTTTCAATCTGTAGCATGCCAGGGCTTTTAGGGTTTTTTTTATTCTTATTGGCGTAATGCCATATTTATAAGGGTGGTTTTTTTAAAGTCTGAAAATGGATATATTTTTGGATATACTGTGTACAGGCTTGTTTGTTTTTTAAGAGGGGGAGGGATGGTAAACCCAAGCAGACAATATCTCATAACAGTTATTTTATCACTTAAACATCCTCAAAAAATTGGTATCTGCCTTCAGCAAAACACCAACTGGTGATTGCATGTGTGCATATTTAGGCCATTGTGCATGTCAGGAGCCAAATAATCAAGGGAGGACTCAGGCATGCAGCCTCCACACCACACAGCCCTGTTTAAGTACGGCCTCACTGAATTTCTCTTCACAACCCCCAGCATTAGAGAAGATCTGGCTAAAGAAAACACACAGGAAACCCTGCTGATACCTACGCAGCAGTATTTCCCACCCTCCACCCCATCCTGGTCACGGAAAGCTTGGATGCTGTGAAAGATGCAGACATGGCTGGTTCTGTTGAGGTTGCTTGCTACCTTGAGTGCCGTTTTTCTTGGTAGAAAGGTGGGGCACGAATTAAATAAATAAGGTATGAGAAAAGACAAGCACACACTGAAAATGTTTGCGAGGGATGGGGTGGAAGGGAAGAATTGCCTCCTGAGTAATTGTGTGTGTGTGTACCATTTATATATGGTGTGTGTGTGTGTATAAAATGGAGGTATGCACATATGGTAGCTTTGCAACTATTCATAAATGAGGTTGTCAAGGACAGTCATGACAGACCTTAGTCTCATGTATATCACTGGGAATAGAATTAAACTAGAGTAAATCCCATTCATTGTCAATTTAAGCAGCACTGTTAGTATGATAATCTGCCCTTGCTTTAGTCTGCATGAACCAATGTAATAAATTTTGAGCTTAAAGCACTTCATCATAACTGTGTTTAACTGAACAGACTGTCCAAAAGAAAAATGCCAAATTGTCAATTGTTATGCAAAGCCTTGCATTTAATAAAGATTATTTTTAAAGAGTAGGTTTGCTAGTTATGTTTTTGCTTCTTACATCACATGGGGGAGCAAACAGTCAGGACTGCTTTAAATTTGGGGTCAAACTTAGGGAGGGGGAATTCATGGCAATCTAGAACTAAGTTTGTACACAAAAGTTATGATGCCTAGATTTTTAGAGACAATCTGTCCTCTCAAAGCTTACATCTCATTTACCAAGGACAACGCTTTAAGAGCCTGTGATGAGTTAATCATAGTCTACATGTGCTTCTATTAACCAAATAGGATGACACACCAGTTTTACTTTAAAACCTGGTTTATATTGTACAAATTGTACACAATCAAATATTGACAAATTGTAAAAGAAAATCTAGGTAAATTATTAAGTCAGGAAGCCCACACCATTCTCCTCAAGTGACCATGCACTATGTGAAGTAACACTTCTTCCTGATGCATTCAGCCACCCCTGCAGAAAAGAAAAAGACACAATCAACTAGATACTCTGCAATATGACTGCATGAACCTGCCCCATGATTAGCACTACTCCCTTGAGCATCACAAAGCTGCAGGAAGTGTTGTGGGAATCATTTAGAACAGGGATGGAAAATGTGTAGTCCTCCAGATGCTGTTGGACTCTCAACTTCCATCAGCCTCAGCCAGTATGGCCCATGGTCAAGGACAATAGGAACTGCAGTCCAACCTCATCTGGTGGGCCACAGGTTCCTCACCCAATTCAGAAGTTTACAATTGCAACAGAAAAAGGGGATGGCAACTATCTCCAAAAATGAGTACACATGATATCTAGCTCGGTTTGTCCTTTACATCAGAATCAGGCGAGATGTGATGGACACATTTGCCTGGAATAGGCAAAGGGCTAGATGAGGGCTAATAAACTGAAACTTAGTACAGGTGTGCTGGAGGTGTTGAGAGGCAGTGTTTCAATGGCTTCAGGAGGTGGTGTTCAGCCAGCTCTGGACATGGTTGCATTTTCCTTTTAGAAAGCCATTCATAGCTTTGGGGTCCAGATAGCTTAGGGATCAGATGGGGTCATAGCTTAGATAGCTTAGCCCTTTACACACTCCAGGTATCAATGGTATGAAGAGCCTTTCCAACTTAGGCTGGTATACCAGCTATAGCCCCTCCCTGACAAAGACCGACTTGCCAATGTTATCCATGCTCTTGTAACATCCAGGTTACTGTAAGACCTTTACTGTAAGACCATTATGCATGCTCTGCCCTTGAAGACAATTTGGAAAATGCAATTGACTCAGAACAAAGCAGCCAATTTACAGACTGGATCTGTCATTCTGACCATAACACACCCTTTTTAAAAAATTTGAAGGTTTCCAATGCATTTCCATGCTCAACTGAAGGTGCTGGTTTTAATAAAAATCCTAAATGGCTTGGGAACAGGTATTTAAAGGACTGTCTTCCTCCATATGAATCTGCAGCAATCTTAAATTCCATGCAGAATCTCTTATTTGGGTGGCACTAACCAACTGGCAATCAGAGACAGAGCCTTCTCAGTGGTGGCGACCTGCCTGTGGAACACCCTTCATTAATGGAAGCACATAATTCAGAAAACAAGTTGAGACCTCTCTATTCTGCCGTGATATCTCAGTAGTTCTAACATTTTATTAATGCTCTCTATTTTAAAATCTGAAATACAATAATACCTTGGATTGCAAGTAACTTGGTCTGAGAGCGTTTTGCAAGACAAGCAAATTTTTTTTAAACATTTTGACTTGATAAACGAGCAAGGTCTTGTAAGACAAGTAGTCGTAGGGATGTAACCGCTCGCCTCGAGCAGGCCAAAATCGTCCCCACACACCCGCCAGAGACTCGCTTTGATATAAGAGTGTTTTGGATTACAAGCATGGTTCCGGAACGAATTATACTTGCAATCCAAGGTATTACTGTAGCTTAATTGTGTCTGTTGCTGTTTGTTTTTATATAAGGAGCTTTGGATATTATTTTTAAAAGAAAAACAACCTAGAAATATTTTAAATAAATCAGTGTGATACAGAACGTATGGTAGAGACTCTAAGTAGCCATCAATATTACTTTAAGAACACTGGATGTATTGACAATCTTAGACATAATGCTGTGGTTTGTGTACCTAGAAAGAATATTAGGTGTTATTTGTAAGTCCCAGCAGAGCTGCCCCCCAAAACCGTAGGATGTTCCTCACAGGATTTTTTTTTTTAATACTAGTAACATCTTTTGCCACATTTACTTACACAATGATGTTGTTGATCGGAATGTGGATCAGTTTTACGAAGAAACCAATAAATCCCATTATTGCAAAACCTATTGCTGTCGCCATGGCTATCTTCTGGAATTCTGGAATTTAAAAAAAATAATGTAAAAATGCAAGTGATAAACGCTACAGTTGATGGTGATTTTAAACATGCACTCTTGTGGATTTGAATAGTTATAACCAGTAAGCTTTTTATCTGTAGCCAAGAATACATTCTTGAACAACTGAACCACATTTTTGCAATCTGATTTAAAGCTGGTATACTACGGATGTGGGCTACTAGCACCCTTTTATGTTATCCCAGCTAACATGGCCAACTTGAAATTATGGGAGTTCCAGTCCAACACACCTGGAGGGCACCAGGTTGGGGAAGGCTGCTCTAGAGTAAAAGATGTGCTCACCAGTGACAAGCACATGTCTAGATCCTTGTTCAGAATCACTCTCCTCACCTACCCCCACCTCAAAACTCTACCTCTAGCCTCTTGTAGGGCTCTTTGAAATATGAGCTCAGCCAAACGTATACCAGCCAAAGGAACATTTTATGTTATTTGGCTTTTTAAAAATGCAATCTGAGTGCAGTATAAGCCTCCTCTGAAAAAACTGACTCTTTCACCCACAAAATGAAAATATGAGACTGAATATAGAAATCAGACATTAGCACATAATAATTATCTATAGACAAAGCTCGTTTCTTGAACTTTGCTTATGACATTACTGGATAATACAGATTTAGTTTTTCTTGATTACTTTACCTTTCCTATCTGGCTTTGTGCATCTTTTAACAAGCCTGATGGAATCTTTCACAAACTGCCGGCTGGGTTCCACAAACTGCATTACCTGATCCATGATAAACTACAAGAAAAATACAACAAATATATCAACTTAAGATGTTCTGTACCATCATTCCAAATCAGCTCAGTAATTGCCTTCACCAGAAATTATAAAGATGAAGTTTTTAAAGAGCAAAGGAAATGACAAGTGCATAATGTTTCATGTGTTTTGGGTTTAGCTTTGGAAAAACAGAAAGATAATACCTTGATGTTAACTTAAAAACAAATGCACTCTGGGGTGCTTAGCATAAGAAACAGGGTTTTCCCCCATTTGCCAAGTACATAAAGTATTTTTAGAAACCTCCAACAGCAGTAGTGTTGCAGCAGTATATATATAGTGCTCCTTAACAGAGCTGGACATATTACCGTAGCAGCAATGTCAACTTCTAGTACACCCATCCTGATCTCAGAAAATCTGAATCTCTTCTCTTACATCACCAACTATGACTAACTCTGAGACTCTGAGGAACCTAGATTCCACCTAAACATCAGGAAAAATTTCCTGACTGTTAGAGCAATAAGACAATGGAATCAACTACCTACGGAGGTGGTGGGCTCTCCCAGTCTGGAGGCATTCAAGGTGCAACTGGACAATCATCTGTCAGGGATGCTTTGACCTGGATTCCTGCACTGAGCAGGGGGTTGGACCCGATGGCCTTGTAGGCCCCTTCCAACTCTACTTTTCTATGATTCTATGACTCCCACATCTGTTCCCTGCCTCCCTTCCTATTCCTTTTAGAAATACACAGCAGCTCAAAACTTATGACAAAGCTGCAATACGTTTGGGGGAGGAAGTGGAAGCATTACATACACAGTTGATGGGGGGGGGGGATACAAAACAGAATGGTACCATAGCCTTAAACTACACAGTTAAATAAGTCTCCACCCCACCCTTGTATACATCCAATATCTGAATTCTGAAACCAGTTACACAGTTCAGCAGAACACTCTGTAGCTCTTGATTTAGGTCCAGAAACTGTGGCAATCCTTAGGAAATGCTTAGCATCAACCCCAATTCTCTTAGGCATGCTTAGACAATATTTAATCAGGAATACAGTATGCACAATGGGCAGAGGGCTGAATGTGGGTATGATGTATCACGAAATGGGACATGGCTCGGATTTTCTTACCCTTCCACACTTGGAATTGGATCTAGACTTAGTCAAACTTACAGCAGACTCACTGAAGTCAATGGGACTTAGGTTAGTCATGAACAACTTCATCCCCACTAATTTCAATGGGTATGCTTGAAGTATGACTACATCTGGATCCAACCCTCACTCTTTTTGAGGAAGAGGGAAAATGATAATGATACATGTGTCTCCATCACACAGTAGGTCAGGAGTTGGCAACATAATGCCTTCCAGATGTTCTGGAATACAGCTCTTATCAGTCCCAGTCAGCATAGCCAATCACAGATTGTGGGAATTGTAGTCCAAAGCATCTGGAGGGCACCAGGTTGCCTATTCCTGCACTGGGTGATACATATGGGAGGGGCATCGTCCCACAGTGTTTCCAGACTAGACACTAGGAAAACCAACACTTCTTCAGGTCTCTCTGCCTTCTGAGATGAGGTTGGTGTTGACCCACACTAGCACCTTTTCAGCTATGCCATTGGCACTCTGAAATGCTCGCCCTGGCACTAAACTTGATGTACTTTTGGCACCAAATGAAAACCTTTATTTTCCTAGGCTTTTAAAGATGTTTTCACACAGCTTCAATCTGGCTCGTTACTTGTACCTCTGCCATTCCTTGTTTCTACACTGTGTTAAGTTTTTTTTTTTTTTTAAATGTACTGTTAGCTTTCAGTTTTAGTTTTGATAATCACTCCAAGAGGTTTTGGCTAAAGAGAAGCGTAGAAATTAAATAAATAAATAAATAAAAACACCCTCAGCAGCCTAAATACCAAGGGACTCGTTGCTATGCCCTTGCCGCTGGAAGCCCTGGCCCTTCTTGCCAGATTTGGTGGGCGGGGGGGGGGGGTGTAAGGAAGGAAAAGAGAGGAGACTGGCTGTGGTTACTTGGTGGCAAAGGAAAGGCACTCTGCGTATGCCCAGGGACTTAAACTGTTGATAACGGAACAAACCGCACGAGCGAGCCTTAGCAACGTTATTCCCTCCTTTGTCCCCCACAGGCCAAGTAAAAGGTCGACAACCACCCGCGTTCAGTCTCACTCACCAATTCTCGGTGGGACGCTGCGACACAGACGGCCAACGCTGCTCCTAAAGACACGTAGCAACAACTCGACAAAAAGAAGAAGGAACCGGAACCGGAAAAGAGAAAAGGGCAGGGAACGCGCGCGCGCGCGCCAGAGACGGATTTCCTCTGGATCGTTTTCGAACAATATTTCCGAACAATGGTTCTCCGGTGCAGCACTTCGAATCCTCTATATGCGGGGCAAAAGTAGGAGAAGTAAAGAGGAATCAGTGTTTTTAAACTCAGAGCATGGCGGGCTTACAGGCGCCCTTTTGATGCGTTCTTTGAAAGCATCACACACACCCATACACACCCAAAAACCTAAGTTTTAAAAAAGAGATAGCTAGGGTGTCACTTTTCTAGCGGGGCTTCTGTGCATTTAAAAGCGCCAAGACGTAGAAGCATTCAGCACTAAGAATTGCAGTGGGGGAATGTCCTTCACAAGTTGAATGTCTGTATATCAGCTAGATTTTAAAGGTACAGGACTTACAGTCTCGCTTTTGTTGCATTGATTTGAAAGCTTCGCCTCTTTACCACAGCAGTACAAATGTTTCGGAAACACGTTATTTTGACATACATCCTTTGAAAGGCATCGTAAGCACAAATTCAACAGGTGCAGCCTTCCCGGATACAGCAATGGGAATTTCTTCTGCCCAGTCACAGATACATCCAGATTTCTCCATTATGGGCAGCGCTTATTTTGGACTCGGCGTAGGGGAAAGCAGCAAAAATAAGTCCTGTAGATAAGACGATTGGATTGTCACTCTTCCCTTTTCTATCTCTAGGTGTACCAGCCATACTGTCCAATGCAAAATACATAAGGCGTTCATCACAGAGATTGGAAGGGATAGAACGACGCTACTCCGCGTCCACCATAGAGATAATGAGATATTTATGGGCAATTTCGGTTATTAATTGAACACTGGGAGTTCAGTCTTTGCATGACTCTCATCTTTATCTATCTCTATGCTTAGGCTGCTGCTGTATTGTTTTGTATGTCTGGACGCGGCGCCGCGCGCGGTCCTCTTAATTCCATTCTATTTTCTGAGCATTACTTTTTTTCCTCCCCGCCCCGCCCCCCCCCCGAAAATACATACATATAAATGTATGTATTGTCACAAGGGGCCTTTTGGCCACATTCACTCATTGCCAAGGATTACTTGTGTTTGGGAATGTGGTTGTGTGGACTTTTAACACAGACTACCATAAAAAAGATAGAAGCATTAGAAATGTGGATTTATCGCAGGATGTTATGAATTTCATGGACTGAGAGGGTGACCAACAAAGAAGTATTAACGAGAATGTATAAAGATCAAGAAATTATAAAATGCAGAAAACTAGAATATTTTGGTCATATAATGAGAGATGAAAAATATAGACTGTTGCAGCTAATTATACAAGGAAAAATAAATGGGAAAAGAAGTATAGGAAGAAGAAGGTGGTCTTGGCTGAAAAACCTTAAAGAATGATTTACGGGCAACACAACATCATTGTTCAGAGTGGCCATATTGAAAGACTGTTTAGCCATGATGATGTCCAACCTCTGGTAGGAGAGGAACGAGAAGAAGAAGGTGGTTGTGTGTGTTTTCTATCAGTCACAACAGATACTCTTGCTCTGGGGAGGTGGGTGAAAAACTTGAAAAGGTTAGGAAAAAGCCAAAGCATATTTTTGAAGCTTGTTTTGAACCTTTAGTGATTGTTAGTGAAATAACTCACACTTCAATTAACAAAAAATACGTCTTGAAATGTGGGGTTCCTTTCCCCAGCATTTGAAATGCTGTTGCAAAACATTTTTACAGGATTTATGAACATGAGAGGTTTTTTCCCCAGAGGAGAGTAAGGCTTTAAATTTACTTGGGAGTAAGTTCTATTGATAGGAGGCCACTCGTGAATCACCAAAAAAAAAAAAAAAAAAAAAAAAAGGACTATTTGCATATGCCAATACATATGTATAGGTACAAATATAGAAATAATTACTGTAATTTAAATAGAAATACAGTACACCTCACCACAGTGTGCAAAACTAAGTAACCTGTTTGCCTTGCTCAGTCCACTGTCCAGGTGCTGTTGATGGGCAACTGCAAACTCCAAACTCTTCCTTCTTAATCTTTATCTTTAAACCCACTCAGACTTAACAGCCCTTCAAATAGAGGATGCCTTCAAAATAAAGGGCAGTCCTCTGGCAGCCCTTCATACAGAGGACTGTCTTCTGTAAAAGAGGACACGTGGTCACCCTATGAGCTTAGCAGAACTAACTTCCATCAGGTTAGGCTCCCCAGATGGAATTAAAGAGAGATTTTAGGGCCCCTTCCTCACCCACATAAGTTAGATAGAAATCTATAAATATAAAAGCGAAAGCCCTGACTCATCAAGGTATCTCCTATTTCCTGTTAAGCTAGAAAGCTGAAATTTGGCATGGTTGTTGCTTATGGGCCACTAAGAAAAACTTTGTTGTGAAAAAATAAATAAACCTTCATCCTGCATCTTGGGGTGCTTTTCTTACCCCAGGCTCACATTCCATGGTATCATTACATATAAGTAGACCTACAATCCTGTCCTGGTAGGACTTTCATCTCCTTCAAAAAGAATAGAAACCCTATGAGGGAAAACATTGTTATGATGATTGAAAGTTTTATAGGCCTCATGCTTTTCAACTGCTAATTGATTCTTATAGGCTTTTCAACTGCCAATCGACTCCTAATAGCTCTGACTAGGCCTCACCTTTGTTATGTAGATTTCTTGCATTTACATTGCTGAAGGAAAGATTAAATCTGAATTTACCTTAAGTAGCTGAAACCTAAAATCTATTCTTATTCGTAGTCTAACAGCCTGGGGAAAACATTCAGTCAGACAAAAGCTATTCTTTTCTATTTTCTCTCTTTATATAAAAACAAAAGCCCTGACTCACTGACTCATCAATGTATCTCCTATTTCCCATTAAGCTAGAAAGCTGAAATTTGGCATGGTTGTTGTTTATGGATCACTAATAAAAATTACATTGTGAAAACTTTCTTAAACCTTCTTCCTGCATCTTGGGGTGTTGTTTTTTTTTACCCCAGGCTCACATTCTGTGGTGCAATTTACACATAAGTAGACCTACAATCCTTTCCTGGTAGGACTTTTGCCTAAAACAGGGTAGTAAACAATATTACCAAATTTCAGCCACCTGCCTTTTAGTTTTTCTATAACCAAACATGCCTGGGACATAAAATGAGCCCAAAAAATCTGCATAACAATGCTGTATCTGGGGTACTTCAGTGTCCCCAAGCAGTGGGGGAACAACAGGAGCCATCCACAGGTTATTTTAGTATCTTTTTATTGCCAGGAAGAGCAGAAAAGAGAAAACACCTCCTTCAAAAAGAAAATAAATCCATTGAGGTTACAACCAGGTTAACTTGGTGATATTGGCACTGGAGGGTAAAACTTCAAACGTAGTGGACCAAGAAGCACTAGCTACACAATTAAATTAAAGATGTTACACCATCCACAAGGTAGAAAGTAATCAGTTGTTTTTAATCCATTCTAAGAACAGGTCCTTCAGCTAGTTCTTTCTATAAGGACCAAAATAGACATTACTTTGTATCTAGGAGATCCATCTTTTTTCATTTTTACCCTAGAGTTGGTGCAGGAGGCCCAGTCCAGATCTTAAAAGTCCCCTACACCCACATACCTCACTATAGGCTTGATCCAGGGCCACTACACCTACTCTAGAGTAAAAATGACGACAAAAAGATGTATCTGCTAGATACAGAATTAAAGTCATGTCTGTTTTGGCCATACATGAGTTGTTAGCTAGGCCACATTTCACTCTCTTTGCAAGGCAGCTTTAAAATATAATAAATATAGATTTACAATAACTTCTCGTGTATAGTTTCCATTGCTAATGATAATGATGAGATATTTAGAAATGCAAGCTCTCTCTCTCTCTCTGTATATATATATATATATATATATATATACATACACACATACATATATAGTTTATTTATTTATTTATTATTTATTTATTTATTTCATTTATACCCCGCTCTTCAGCCAGAAAAGGCTCTCAGAGCGGCTTACACAATTTAATAATAAGACAGTCCCTGCCCTCAGGCTCACAATCTAAAAGACATGAACACAAAACATCAAGGAACACTGAATATAATATTTTAAAAAATAATCTACAGAATATAAGAACAGCAATACAAGTTAAAAAATATTTTAAAACACTAAATATTAAAAAAAAAAATACAACAGAAATAATTACAGATACCAACAAACAAACAAACAAACAAACAAAGGCAGGAGCAGCAGCAGCCTTTGTAGCTGGAGTCAGTCAGGCCCCACCCTCCCTGGCCAGGTGTGATGAGCCAGGGAAGCATGGACCAGGTCTTGCAGGACTCACAGCTAGATGGTCTCTATGCACCTTCAGCAGGAGCAGGAGCAGCTTTTGTAGCTGGAGTCAGTCAGGCACCACTCTCCCTGGCCAGGTGTAATGAAGCACAGACCAGGTCTTGCAGGACTCACAGCTAGATGGTCTCCAGGCACCTTCAGCAGGAGCAGCAGCAGCCTTTGTAGCTGGAGTCAGTCAGGCCCCACCCTCCCTGGCCAGGTGTGATGAGCCAGGGAAGCAGGGACCAGGTCTTGCAGGACTCACAGCTAGATGGTCTCCAGGCACCTTCAGCAGGAGCAGCAGCAGCCTTTGTAGCTGGAGTCAGTCAGGCCACACCCTCCCTGGCCAGGTGTGATGAGCCAGGAAAGCACGGACCAGGTCTTGCAGGACTCACAGCTAGATGGTCTCCAGGCACCTTCAGCAGGAGCCTACCCCACCTTTTTTCCTGCAAGGAACCCAAGGCGGCTTACATAATCCTCCTCCTTCTTTCCATCTCCATTTTATCCTCACAACAACCCTGTGAGGTAGGGTAGGCTAAGAGTCAGTGACTGGCCCAAAGTCACCCAGTTTCATGGCAGAGCGAGGACTAGAACCCGGATCTCCCGAGTCCCAATCCAACACTCTCACCACTACGCCACACTGGCTCTCATATATAGTAGGTTGTGTATGGTGTTGAATCCAGGATTAGTATCCCAAATCAACAGTATCATCTTGGATTTGTCAATATAGTCAGGAAACCATAGGATGTTTTAACATGTCCACTTCCACAGGCAGCATCATTACACTGTGTACTTACTGTGAATTTTGATCTCATCCCTTATGGCTTCTTATGGCTTAGAACACACTCCCTAATATTTACAAGAGGTATTATTTGCAATGGTTATCCAAGAGTCAGTGTGATACAATGGATACAGTTTATTTATTCACTCATTATATTATATCCCGCTTCCCTTGCTCTCACATATTTCTGCACATAGAAAACTAACAAATCAGCTAGAAGGTTTCTAGTCTACTTTCTCCCTGGCATCTGGTTTTCTATGCGGAAGGAATATTTATTTATTTTGTATGGAGGAGCATTCAATTTTGTGAGCCCCACCACCACTTGCAGTCTGAAGTGGTTCAACCCAGATCCACATTTCTCATGACAGACAATGCTAGGCCTCTGCCTGATGGGAATCTTGCTGCCAAAAATCACAGAAGTAATATGCAAGAAAAACATTGCAGCATTTCAGATAGTTTCTCAGCATTTAACAGCAGTCACATCTTCTTGGTCTGCAGCTAAATAATTGCTTCAAACATGAAACACATTTAGGGCTAAAATATACTCCCAAATTAGCAGATTATTTTTTATTATATATCTTGGAAACAGACACAATTGTTCCAAATTGTACTACGCCGATTCCCTACATTGCACAACAGTCTTATTGTTCTCCAGTCAAGTGTACAATTCCACTGCTCTTCTAACAATGCCCATCTGACAATCTCAAGAAGATAACCCTGTCTGTACAGTTAATACACACTATATTTGTTTTGTTAAAACATGTACCAAAACCGTAATAAGGCATACCAGTTTCTGGGTGAGAAATTATTATGTTTCATGATTTTCAGGCAGAAACGTTTAAAGTTGCTGGGACATTTCAACAAGACAGCAAGCTGCAGTTTTCCATCTAGTGGTGTAAATGTCTTCCTCTTTTTTGCTGCAAGCATTTTTGTGCAAGTGAAAAAGCAGTCAAAATCTCCCCCTGCTCACCCCATTTTTCATATAAACACAGCAAATAAAGTAGAAGAGAAACTTCCTTGAGAGTTTGTTGGCATTGCACTCAGTAAGTACTCACCTCAAGATTCTGGTGATGTGATGGATGACATCACAAAATCTTCCTTTGTTGGTGAGGCTCACTCAGACTGAGTCTTTTAGCACATTAAGTAATAGTAGTAGTAGTAGCAGTAGATATAGAAGTAGGAGGACCATGGCAGAGAGGAATTATGAGGGCCATTTTTCATCAGGCCGCTCATTAGCTTAACAACTAAATCCTCTCTCAAGTCAATTTCCTTACATTCTTCCTTCCCTTTAAGGCCAAACTATCTCCTGCATCAGTTCATCCTTTTTCCTCATCATGGAACCAAGGAAAGTTCACAGTGACATGCCAGACCAGGGTAAGTCTGATCTCCACTATGCAAATTCCGAAGATCGACTCTTCCTTCGGGAGTCATTAGAAAATATAAATCATTCCTTATCAGTTACTCTGAACCATGTCTGTGTAGGTGAGGCTGGTGATAAACTTCTGGAAGATCAAAGGAAAGAGACTGGTTTGGAGACCTGTAGTGAGGAAATGATGGAACAACATCAGAATGACATCCAAGAAGTGGAATACAAAAGCCTGCAAATAACTGATGAGATGAGGAAGAAGATCAATAAAACAAATAAGGAAGCCTTTGGAGCCCTAGCCGAAGGTGAAGTTCAGAAAGCAATGGATTTGTTCACCAAAGCAATTGAGCTGAATCCACATATTCCCAGCTCCTACATTAACCGTGCCAATGTCTTCATGCAGTTGCAAGATCCAAATGCTGCCATTAAGGACTGTGACATAGCCATTGAACTGAATCCCAAATCAGCAGAGCCATTCAGATTGCGAGGGAAAGCATTCAAGAATTTGGGGCATTTGAGAGAGGCAGCCTGTGACCTTGCTTTAGCTTCCAAATTAGAATATGATGAAGAGGCCGATGCTGTGCTAGAAAGATTGAAGTTAAGGTTTCAAAGGATTTCTGAGAGTCAGGCAAATTGTGCCCTAAGATATAAGGAATATGAGATAATGGAGAAGATTAAGAATGCACAGACCTCTTTAGAGGATCAAGGAAAAGATCAGAGAGATAAATACTCCAGCACCCAATTGGAGAATGAAAGAACAAGAGATAAAGAGGAGGAAGAGATCGTGCTAGATCATGATGATGATTTCCAAGAGATGACAGAAGAAAATGTGGAGATAGCTGAGATGTGGAAGCAGGCCAGAAGAAAAAAGAAGGAAGCCTTTGCTGCAGTGGAGAAAGGTGAATTAGAAAGAGCCATTGACTTATTCACCGAAGCTATTGAATTAAACCCCCAGCTTACCACCTTGTACGTTGGCAGAGCCAGTGCCTTTCTAAAGCTGCACATGCCAAATGCGGCCATAAGAGATTGCAACCAAGCCATTAAAATAAACCCTGATGCAGCATTACCATACAAGTGGCGTGGAGGGGCATTTAGTCAGCTGGGTTATTGGCAGGAGGCTGCTAAAGATCTTGCTTTGGCCTGTCAGTTGGATTATGATGCACATACCTATGCCATGCTGAAGGAGGTAGAAGCAGAGGCCCAGGAAACCATTAAATGTTGGGGAAAGCTTGAGGAGAATTGGAACACAGGAAAATTTAAGGAGGAACTGGATGGGATGAAGGAAGCTTCCATGCTTCAGGGGCAGGAAAAGATACCCCAGAAGAAATCTGAAAGTCAAGAGACTGCTTCAGAAGAACAGGAGAGAAGTAAATATAAAATCTGTAAAGAAAAGAAAGTTCCATATAAATATTCCTCAACTCAGGACACTCCTCTTTATTTTCAAGAGGAACAAGACAAAGATTATCCTATGTATGCTGCAGAACAGGAAAGAGATCCTCTTATAGCTCATGAAACACATGAAACATCTAAAATGCTGGAACCAGGAACTCAGGAGGGAGCAAAGAGAGAACAAAAATGCATTAATAAATCAGACAGTGAAGAAAGTGAATTGGAATTTGATACCGAAGAGGTGATTGAGCCAGATGAAGCTGTTCCTCAAGAGATGGGAGATGAAAACCTGAAGGTAACAGATGAAATGCGGAAACAGGCAAATGAAAAGAAGAGAGAAGCCTTTGATGCAGTCAATAAAGGTGAACTTTTAAATGCTTTAGACCTATTCACTGAAGCAATTAAGCTCAATCCACACCTTACCATCCTATATGCAAACCGAGCCAGGGTCTATCTGAAACTTCAGAAGCCTCAAGCTGCAATTAGGGACTGTGATAAAGCCATACAAATCAACCCTGATTCTGCACAGCCCTATAAGTGGAGAGGGAAAGCACTCCAGCTCCTTGGTTACTGGCAGAAGGCTGCTAAAGACCTTTCCTTAGCCTGCCAATTGGATTATGATGAGGAATCCTATGCCATGTTGAAGGAGGTACAACCAAAGGCTCAGAAAATTGCCAAATTCATGAGGAAGCGTGAGCAGAAATGTGAGGAAAAGAAGTACAAGGAGCTATTGGATAGAATTCATCAAAAAGTGTGTGAGAAGTCTGAAAGACCTCAAACTATCCAAGTGGAGTTGGAAAGAGAGCACAAGGGAGCCATGGAAAGGCAGAGGGAAGCCTGGGAGCAAACTATGAAGGAGCAGCAGAGAGTCAGGCAAACATTGCTGAGAAAGCAAGAGGTCTCGCCCTGGGAGGAGCTGGAGACAGGTCTGAAGGAAAACATAACAAAACAATACAGATCTTTTGAGAAGGAGACTGGGGAACAAGAAAACTTCCAGCAGAAGGAACTGAAATACCAGGGACTAGTCCACCAGAAAGAGCTGGAAGAGCAGTTGAGAGCTCTTCAGCAGGAACTAGAGGAAAAGCTGAGAGCTTATCAAGAAGAGTTGGATGAAGACGAGAATGTTTGGCAGAGATTATTAGAAGAACAGGAAAAATCACAGCAGAAGCTATTCTATGAACAAGAAAGAGCTTACAAAATAATCCTAGAACAGGAACAGAGAGCCCAAAAGATGGCTCTGGAGGAATTGGCAAGAGCTCAACAAGAGGCTCTGGAAGAACTGGCAAGAACTCAAAAGAAAGCCCTGGGGGAACAGGAGAAAGCTCAGCAGCAAGCCCTGGAGGAACAAGAGAGGGCTCAGAAAGCTTTGGAAGCTTTGGAAAGAGCTCATAAACAGGCATTGGAGGAACAGAAGAAAGCCCAGATGGCAGCCATGGAAGAACAGGAGCAAGCTCAGAAAAAATCTCTAGAAGAAAAGAAGATGGCTGAGGCAGCCCATAAAGAACTCTTAAGGATTCAGAGACAGGTCCAAGAAGAGCAGCAGAAAGCTGAGAAAAAAGCAATGGAAGAAAGAGAGAATGCTCAGCAGACCCTAGGAGAATTAGAGATTGCTCAGAGGAAGGCCATGGAGGAACAGGAAAGAGCTCTGGAAAGAGCTCATAAACAGGCCTTGGAGGAGCAGAGGAAAGCTCAAAAAGCAGCTATGGAAGAACTGGAACAAGCACAGAAAAAATCTCTAGAAGAAAAGAAGATGGCCGAGGCAGCCTTGGAGGAACTCCTAAAGACTCAGAGAAAGGTCCAAGAAGAACAGGAAAGGGCTGAGAAGAAAGCAATGAAGGAAAGAGAAATACTTCAGAAGGACCTAGAACAATTAGAGATTGCACACAAGAAAGCTCTGAGGGAACAGGCAAGGGCTCAGAAAGCTCTAGAAGACCTGGAAAAAGCTCATAAACAGGTACTGGAAGAACAGAAGAAAGCACAGATGGCAGCCATAGAAGAACAGAAGCAAGCACAAAAGAAAACTCTAGAAGAAAAGAAGATGGCTGAGGCAGCCTTGGAGGAACTCCTAAAGACTCAGAGAAAGGTCCAAGAAGAACAGGAAAGGGCTGAGAAGAAAGCAATGAGAGAAAAAGAAATACTTCAGAAGGACTTGGAAAAAATAGAGATTGCGCAGAAGAAAGCTCTTGAGGAACAGGAAAGAGTTCAGAAAGCTGTAGAAGCTCTAGAAAAAGTTCATAAACAAGCACTGGAAGAACAGAAGAAAGCTCAGAAGGCTGCCATGGAAGAACAGGAAGAAGCACAGAAAAAATCTCTAGAAGAAAAGAAGATGTCTGAGGCAGCCTTGGAAGAACTCTTAAAGACTCAGATAAAGGTCCAAGAAGAGCAGGAAAGGACTGAGAAGCAAGTAATGGCAGAAAGAGAAATACATCAGAAGGGCCTAGAAGAATTAGAGATTGCTCAGAAGAAGGCCCTGGAGGAACAGAAGAGAGCTCAGAAAGCTTTGGATGCTCTGGAAAGAGCTCATAAACAGGCTATGGAGGAACAGAAGAAAGCTCAGATGGCTGCCATGGAAGAACAGGAACAAGCACAGAAAAAATCTCAAGAAGAAAAGAAAAAGGCTGAGGCAGCCCTGGAGGAACTCTTGAGAAAGGTCCAGGAAGAGCAGGAATCAGCTGAGATTAAAGCAATGGAAGAAAGAGAGATAGCTCAGAAGACCCTAAAAGAATTAGACATTGCTCATAAGAAGGCCCTGCAGGACTTGGAGAAAGCTAAAAGAGAAGCCAGGGAGGAACAGGAAAGTACCGTGAAAGCTCTGTACACTCTAGAAAAAGCTCATAAGCAGGCATTGGAGGAACAAGAGAAAGCACGGAAAAGATCTCTAGAAGAAAAGAAGATGGCAGAGGCTGTCCTGGAAGAACTCTCAAGGTCTCAGATAAAGTTCAAAGAAGTCCAAGAATGGGCTGAGAAGAAAGCAATGAAAGAAAGAGAGAGAACTCAGAAGTCCCTTGAAGAATTAGAGATTGCTCAGAAGAAGGCCCTGGAGGAACAGGAAAGAGCTCAAAAAGCTCTGGAAGCTCTAGAAAGAGCTCATAAACAGGCTCTGGAGGAACAGACAAACACTAAGATGGCAGCCATGGAGGAACAGGAGCAAGCACAGAAAAAATCTCTAGAAGAAAAGAAGATGGCCGAGGCAGCCTTGGAAGAACTTTTAAAGACTCGGAGAAAGATCCAAGAAGAGCAGGAGAAGGCTGAGAAGAAAGCAAGGAAAGAAAGAGAGAGAGCTCAAAAGTCATTCGAAGAATTACAGATGGCTCAGAAGAAGGCCCTGGAGGAACAAGAAAGAGCTCAAAAAGCTCTGGATGCTTTGGAAAAAGCTCATAAGCAGGCATTAGAGGAACAGAAACAATCATGGAAAAAATCTCTAGATGAAAAAAGGATTGCTGAGGCAGCCCTGGAAGAACTCGCAAGGGCCCAGAGACAGGTTCAAGAAGAGCAGGAAAGGGCTGAGAAGAAGGCTATGAAAGAAAGAGAGAGAGCTCAGAAGTCCCTCGAAGAATTAGAGATTGCCCAGAAGAAGGCCCTGGAGGAACAGGAACGAGCTCAGAAAGCACTGGAAGCTCTAGAAAGAGCTCATAAACAGGCCCTGGAGGAACAAAAGAAAGCTCAAATGACAGCCATGGAAGAACAGAAAAAATCTCTAGAAGAAAAGAAGATGGCCGAGGCAGCCTTGGAAGTACTCTTAAAGTCTCAGAGGCAGGTCCAAGAAGAGCAAGAAAGGGCTGAGAAGAAAGCAATGAAAGAAAGAGAGAAAATTCAGAAGTCCTTTGAAGAATTAGAGTTTGCTCAGAAGAAGGCCCTGGAGAACTTGGAGACAACTCAAAAAAGGCCATGGAGGAAAACATAAGAGCTCAACAGATGGCCTTAGAGGAACAAAGGAAAGCACGGATGGCTGTGGAAGAAATGGAGAGAGCAAAAGCTAGGGCCATAGAGGAACAGCAGAGAGCTCAGAAGGTGGCCTTTGAAGAACAGCAGAGAACTAAGAAGATGCTTAATGAACTGGATGAAACACGAAGAAAGGCCTTGGAGGAACAAGAAAGAGTACAGAGGAAGGCTCTAGATGAACAAGTGAGAGCCCATCATGCTATAGAGGAACTGGCAAAGGTTCAACGGACAGTTTTGGAGGAACAAGAAAGAGCTCGGAAAATGACTCTAGCAGAACAGCAGAAAGCTGAGATGATGCTTAAGGATCTGGAGGAAAGACAGAGAAAAGGTTTGGATGAACAGGAAAGAACACGGATGAAGGCACTTGAGCAACAAAAGAGAGCTCATCTTGCTGTGGAGGAATTTGCAAAGGCTCAAAAGGCAGCTCTGGAGGAACAAGGAAAAGCTGAGAAGAAGGCCTTAGAGGAACAGAAGAGAGCTCAAAAAGCCATGGGGGAACTGGAAAGAGCAAAAAAACAGGCCTTGGAAGAAATGGAAAGAGCACAGAATAAAAATCCAGCACAAATCCAGGAGCCTGTTCTTAAAAAGATTAATGAGGCATGCCAGACAATACTGAAAATAGGTGCTAATGAACCAGACATTGCTGAAAAGAAAGAGCAGGGCATAGTTCATAAAACATTCTGTGCTGAGCAAGGAAAGACTCACAAAGACTTGGAACAGACAGAATACCCACAACCTCAGAAGATGATAGGCTATGACAAGAGTTCGCGAAAACACTCTGTTTTGGACTTTGAGTAAATTCCACAATTCTGATACTGTGTGAGGGTTAGAAAAAAGATGAGCCGAATTTAAAGGTCATCTGCAGGTATTGTTTGTGTTCATGAAAATAAAATTGGGAAGGAAGGAATAAGAAGAGAAATGTTTCTATTTTAAAAGGGTTTTCCCATATAAAGAGTATCCCCCCCCCCACCGCCTTCAGGATTAAAATAGTTCTACCCACACAATGTTGGGTCTTGGCACAGATATTCCTAAACATACAGTGTTTTTTTCTTGACATTTGGTAGTTAATTCATTTGGTAGTTAATTCATTTGGTAGTTAATTCCAGGCTCTTGTGCAGTTTTTCTCCCATTCTAGAAGGTTGAAATGCCTCTCCTAAGGCTTAGTTACTGGCAGTAAGAGCTTTAAGCTAAAATATGCTGGTATTTTGGCCCCTCCCCTTTTGCCTTTGGCCCCACCCACCACTGGAATGCAGCCCCCTAGAGCTTCACTGAAACAGAATTTGGACCTCAGGCTGAAGGAAGTTCTGCACCCTTACTTTAAACATTGACTGATCCTTTAAAATATTAGAGATTTCTTTCCCTGTTCAAAGGAGTAAAATGTTTCACCACCTCTACCACCATCAGGCAGATAGATATAGAAAGAAAAACAATATTTTTGGAATGTGAATGAATAGGATATTCAAGGCAAAATCAGAAAATTGACCAAATAAAATGACTGGCATTTTAGTTTGAGTACTTTCAAATGCCATGCCGATTCAATTAAAATTTCAAACATTTCATTGTAAAAAAATATCCATCACATAGGAATCCCATTATTCTAACAAGGCCTATGGAAAATGTTGGGACTTGAAAAAGATACTAGGAGAGGATATATTGTGGAGTAATATCCTTCCTATCTCACGTTAGTGAGATCAGCAGAGTAGAGTCCCTTTCCAGCTTAAAAGAAGCTTAGATTTGGCTAGTGTTAGCCAGTTAGCATTTGGTAATCCAGGATGCTTTAAGGCAGACTGGATTTCCCTGGTTTTGCCCCCTTTTCTCTCCCTCAGAACAATAATCAGAGACACAGTCTTGTAAAAGTTAAAAGTAACATTTACTCACTCAGATTATGCAGTTTCATTCAGGCAGGCTTAAAAGCGTTTCTTACAGTTGGTTACAAGTTCATTTGGAAATACTTGGGGTCTGAACTTGTGGAGTTCAGACCAGCAACTCTGGCTATATGCTGCTACAAGGATCACATGGAGACAACAACCTGGTGGTGCCACACTCACTAGAGTCTGAACAGAAAGAGGAAGAAACTGGGAGCAACGCCCACTTCCTGTTCAGGCTGTTAATAATTCAATGAGTACCTTCTAGGAAAACCACCCTAGAAGGTATCAGTGATCTTAACCATTTCACCCAATTACCTGGTGAAACATTAGCCATAGGTTTTGACTGCAATTTTAGTTATCCAACAGAAAATAACTAGTCTCTTTCCCTTGCTCCTTTCCTTAATCTATGTGAGATGAGAACCTGATAAATACTTGATTAATCTCCCATTTATATTGTTAATATATTTTCTATGGTGAGAAGAGATGTGTTTTGATATATTCTTCGCAAAAGCAGAAGTCAGTGGAACAGTACTTTAGGGCAGGGGTGGGTCAAAAGTAGATCTTCAGACATTTTGGATTTCAGTTCCCAGAAGCCGCTACTAGCATGGCCAATGATCAGGAATGCTGGGAGTTGAAGTCCAAGACACCTCGAGATCTACTTTCTCCCCCACCCCTGCTTTAGGGGACTGGATTCATGGACATGTTGCAGATCCAGGTCTTTAAGCTCATGGGGAGAGTGGATGTCATGGTGACATCAACCAATATCCACTGCGGTTAGAAGATAATCCATGTAGAGAAGATTTCAGATTTCTAGGCTACAAACCTAGGGTGCTTCCAGATGATGCTTTTATTCTCTGGCTCATTCATGGAATTTTACAGGGGGTCCACATGATGTTATTGTAACCCTTCCACATTTTCCTACTGCTCTTTCCATCTTTGTTCTTTCCGCAGAAAATCCACCATGGAGGAGAAGACAGAATAGGGGCACAGTGCCCTTTGATTGTTAGCACTAGAAGCCCCTTGTCTGGAAGCAACTCTATGGACTAAACTAAAGATCCAAAGTCTCAAGATGTTAAAAAATATATACGGTATGTAGTTTTATTCCACAAAGTAGCCCTACATGTTTCAGCCTTGGATAATATATATGGGTCTTCTTCAGGGGTCTGTATTTCTAAAAAGTGCCTGCAGAGTTCTCTGAAAAAGTTTCCAAGATTTTTCAGAGAACTCCGCAGGCACTTTTAGAAATACTGACCCCTGAAGAAGACCCATATATATTATCCAAGACTGAAACATGTAGGGATAAAACTACATATTTTTTCAACATCCTGAGACTTCATCTCTTTATTCCATTGGGCATTTTGGGTGTTCTCCAGTTTTGTTTGACTGTTTTCCTTTCTACTGAAACACCCCTAATAAGGTCCTTATCTGTCAGGGAGTCCCATTGAACTCAGCAGGACATGCTTCCAAGTAAACTTGTTTAGGATTGGTTACCATTTTAGGATCTTCATTTTGTTTCTTTAATCATCATGCATAATAGTTAAGAACCTAGTGAAGAAGCATTCTTGCACATCATGTAATAGATTCAACGTAAAAGAAGCAAGATTACTTCTACTTAGGGTTGCCAGTGGGCCAGGAAAAAATGGCCTGGCCTGCTCCTGTGTCTTTATGCAGAGTTTAAAAAAAATAATAATTGCAGAGATCAGTAATTGAAGCTTTAGACCAGTGTTCTCCAACCGTGGGTCCCCAGATGTTTTTGGCCTACAACTCCCAGCATGCCCTAGCCAGCATAGGCCAAAAACATCTGGGGACCCAAGGTTGGTTGGAGAACACTGTGTTAAAGGGACAACTGCAAGAACTATTGCAGGAAATGAAAGCAGGGAACTCTTAAACTAAGTATCTCTAGATACAAGACCTGACCCCAAATACGAAGGTTTAGAATTTGACACTAGAACAATGGCTGAAGATAATTTGTAGACTGAGGAAGGCTTCAGAAAGTGCTAGTAAATAGGACACTGCAAGCCACCAGGCACTTCACAGTTCAGCCAGGCACAAAAATGCTAAGAGAGTCATTCACTGCCCGCATTCACATTTATTTGAAAAGATTAACATCTGAATACTTACACACACACACACACACACACACACGCACGCTCCATATTACAGTCTGATACCCTATTTGGGATGCTAGAATAAAAGAGTTGCATACATCTTAATTATCAGACTGGTTTAATTCTAATCTGCTATTTCATTTGGACGAAGGAAGGGGTTTTGCCTTCTCTCCAGATTCCCACTAAGAATTTCAACCTGATCCCAATTCCTAGCGATGAGGCTGAGTTTGCAATTGGGGGAGTCCCAAATATAAAAAAAGGCTGACCCCCATTTGGCCCTGATCCTTTCAAATTTGGGTTTGGCTCAAAATGGGGTTCATGCACCCCCACTGCTAGCCAGCGCTCTCTGCCAATTCATCCCTTCCCTTGCAAAAATAGAAAAACAAAACCCTTGCCTTTTGTGCAGGGAAAGGGAGTAATTGGCACTGAAGAGGCCTTTCTCTAGAGCAGGGGTGTTGAACCTCTTTCAGCTCTCAAGGGCTGAATGTAATTTCGGAGAAGCTCTCGGGGGCCACATTCCAGTGGCGGGCAGGGCAAAAGGCAAAAGGTATATTTTAGCTTACAGCTCTTCCTGCCAGTAACTAAGCCTTAGAAGAGGCATTTCAACATTTAAGAATGGGGCGGGCAGGGGGGGGGAGCGGAATGGTGCAAAAGCCAGGAAACCACCAAATGAACCCTGGAGGGCCACATTGGGACCTCAGGACGGCCAGATTTGGCCCCCAGGCCTGAAGTTCTGCACCCCTGCTCTAGAGAAAGGAGACACATTTTCAGCCTCTGCTTAACAGCTTGGATCATACATCATTGCAGTGTTCTGGTTTTTCTGAAATCTAAATTGAATCAGGAGACAGAGGGAACAACAACAATCCATCTGCAGTGGATCAAAAGACTTAAAATTTACCATGCCCCTTCATCTGATCATATGCTATCATTGTGTTTTCTCAATAATTAGACATTTGGGAGCAATTTTCCAGTATTAGTATATTATCTTTACATTCCTGTATTGTGGACTGTACATATCTTGTGCACTTTATGCATTATGTATAGCTGTTTTTCCTGGATAGAAACTGGCAACCATATGTTCCAAATATTGGCTCTAGGTGGCACTGTAGTCTAGTTGTCAGCAAATCAGCAACAATAATAGGACTCCCATGTCAACCTCGGTATGACTTTACAGAAGTACCAGTAACTTTCATTTCACCAACAAAAACAGATTGGAATTTTTCATTGTTATGAACAAACTGATCTTTCTAGGCTGAAGAATGTGGTGAACGTATATTCCTTGCCTATGTTGTTGGTCCTTCCCGAACCCAAGCTGAGCTTCCACAATGGGTTCAGCGGCCAAGGCTGGCCATGTGTCCTCTTTTACACTCCTCTCTTTGAAAGGCTGCTAGAGGACTGTCCTCTGAAAGCATCCTCTGTATGAAGGGCTGTCCAGTCCAAGTTTGATTTAAAGATAAAGAACCATCAGAACTACTGCCCAACCACAGTTAGCACCCGAACAGCAGTCTAAAAAGACAACCACACAAGTTACCTGGTCACAGTTTTTCACACTATGGTCAGATGTACTGTATTTCCCTTTAACTTATAATTATTTCTAAAGTTGCATCTATGTATATAAGTTAGCATATGTAAACTTTATGCAAATCCCTGTGCTCTTTTGTCTTCTTTTTTTTTTGGTTATGTATTTCCTCTTCTTTGGCGATTCACAAGTGGCCACCCTCTCAACCATCCACTGTCCTTGAATTGTCCATCCGCAGCTCCAGTGGGCATATGTCTATTCTAGAGTAAAAATGGGGGTGCGGGGAGATGTAGCTGCTAGATAAGTATTTAAAGCAAGGATGGAACTTGTGACGCTCCAGGTATTTTGGCCTATTACTCCCATCAGCCGTTGCCAGCATAGTCAATGTTGATAATGGGATTTGTAGGCCCACACATCTGGAGGGCCACAAGTTGTCCACCCCTGAAAGTAATGTTTGTTGTGGCCCTAGGGGAAAAGACAAACTGGCGCAGAGGAGCATCTCAAAGTGGATCACCATGGCTGTGAAGTGAACAGCCACAGAAGATATAATTCGGGTATTCCCCATTTGGGGGTTTTCAGGGTGAATTTCACATTTCACACCCCACCAATCCCCAACTCTGCTCTCAATATTTTTCTGAACGATACTTCAGGCGACCCCTAAACTTAATTTTGGTTACTTTTAAAGCTTCCTTAGTTTCAAGCCTTGATTTATTTATTTTTTAAAGTTCCAGTCAAATCAAGTCTCATCACTTTCCCCAGTCTTACAAAAACACTTTTGCTGAAACTTTTTCCTAATTGCTAGACTATTCTTATTTCATGCTGTCCTCTTGTCCCCACAGTCCAGACCTGCAGGATGCTTTAGTCTGTGCTGATTCCGGCCAATTTACGTAGCTGAAATGGACAAGCGTGGGCTGTGCATTCTGCTCGGCTGGAATCCTGCGCTCACTTGCAGGCTACCCTGGACATAAAGGTAATTCCCACACTCTCAGCTGTCCACTAGAGTGCTGAACCAGGAGCACAGGAAGGAAGCTAGTGTCTGGACAGGCCTCCCAATATCAATACAAATATTTCTGAATGTCAAACATCTAAAATTAATTACAGGTTGGTAATTCTTAATTTTGGAAGTGCTCCTTTTTCTGCATTTCCAGCATTTAGTGTTTAAAGCAGCTGTGCTCTCACTCAACCATGAAAGAATTCACCACTTTCTGATGTTTAAAGCTTGAAATGTGGAAGAGCAATTCAGTATTGTGTAAATGGAGTTAGTTGCTATGGCTTTGTATTAAAGCCTTTATGCTGGGACCAGCTGTTTCTTCGTTTTTACCGGACTGTAAAAATGTGTTTAAAAATAAAAAGCCAGGCAGTGTCTTTGTACTGAGCTACGGAGGCTGCAATCCTTTGCCCAGTTACCAGGAAGTAAGTCCCATTGCACTTAATGTAGCTTACATCTGAGTAGACATGTACAAGTTTGCACTGTGAATGTCTCAGAATCAAGCTGCCTAGTTCTCAACTGAACTACAATAAATGGATCAAGCTTTGAGTATGCATAACATCTAGAGCCAAGGTCCAACATATTGCTAGGCACACTTAAGTCCACTGAGTAAGTCCAATCCATGGGCAAAGGTAACTAACTCTTGCCAATGTATAACAATATAATGAATTGTGGTCGATGTCTAACAGTATAGTGTAAGTGCAACTCCCAGGGTTCTGCTAGACTCTGGTGAGATGACCCCCACCCACCCCGAGCCCATGATAGAAATAAGCAAATGAAGGAGTAGGACTACATGTAGATAGGGGGTGGCTCGGTTCATAATGGTTCCTGTTTAGTTCTATTGAACAAAGTAAATGGGCAGCAACAAGCCCATAGCCAGCCTAAAAGTTCGGAGGGGGCACCAAAAAGTAGGGGGGACAGTAAATCTGGTTTGCAGGCCTCTAAAAGACAAAATTATAAACTGTTCTTTTTATTATTTGTTTGTAAAAGAATTAGGGGGCAAAGAAAATTTAGGGGGACAGTGCCCTTCTAGCCCACCCCTGGCTACAGGCCTGGGCAGCAATATCTGAGACATGGTTGAGAATGGTACAGTCCCCTACTCCAGACTCTGGGATTGTCTACATTACAGTCCAGAGTTGCCAACCTGATTTAGGTTTATTGTTTTCTCACTATGTTGATTGATTGATTGATTAATTCATTAATTAATTAAAATGTATACCTTGCCCCATCCCCATCTTAGGCGGTCAGGAAGATAGTCAATAAAAGATCCTATCAATGCACAATCCAATCCATTCAGTCAACTTAAACATGGAAAATGTTCAGCCCCCTGGCATAGCTTTACCCAGACTCCAAATCTTAATCAAGTGCCAAGGTGGTGCAGTGGTTAGAATGTCAGACTAGGGCTGAGAAGACGCAAGTTCAAATCCCCACTCTGCCATGAAGCTCCCTGGGTGACCGTGGGCCAGTCACTCTCTTTCAGCCTAGCTTACCTATTGTGGGGATAAATAAAGGGTATTTATTTATTTATTATATTTATACCCCGCCTTTTTTCCTGCATGGAACCCAAGGCGGCTTACATAATCCTCCTCCTCTCCATTTTATCCTCACAACAACCCTGTGAGGTAGGTTAGGCTGAGAGTCAGTGACAGGCCCAAAGTTACCCAGTGAGTTTTGTGGCCGAGCGGGGACTAGAACCCGGATCTCCCGACTCCCAGTCCAACACTCTCACCACTACGCCACACTGGCTCTGGTATGGTATGAGCCATGGCCACCAACTTGAGCACTTTGGAGGATTAGAAAGATTAGAACATAAATGCAACACACAAACAAACAAAAATAGCCCAACTAGATACTATTTGTATGAAATCTCAGTTCAAGGGGATGGAATTCCATAGAGAGATAAGCATGTGCTTCGATTTAAACAGAAATATGGATGGAACATTGCTTTTTCAGAGTGTCCCCCGCATCAGTGGAAGCCTGTATAGTATGCAAGCTTCCACTGATGTGTGGGGCACTGCAAGGCATACAAGGCATACTTGTATTTCCTGAGTCTTGGATGCACCTAATCAGTCAGTGCACCCAATACTCACAAGCCAAACGACGTCATAATATTCTACTGGTCCAGAGCAAAGGAGGAAGTCCATGTGACAGAAAGCTCTACGCAACTCCATACAAATATCATTCCCCCCTACTTCTCACTCCTCTGATTCTGCAATAAGATAACTACACTACATTCATTCATTTATTGATGTATTGCGTTTCTATACTGCCCAATAGCAAAAGCGCTCTCAGAGGTTCACAAAAATTAAAACCATAACATACAACATGATAAAACATAATATAAAACCTTTAAAAGTTTAAAACAGAATAAAACCAAAGTAAAACCAGAATAAAAGCCAGCAGCAATGTAAAGATGTCAAAACACAACAATGCATTAAAAAAAAAACACCTGAAGGACTAAAAAGCCTGGGAAGATAAAAAGGTCTTTACCTGGCACCAAAAAGATCACAAGGTAGGCACCAGGCAAATCCCTCTAGGGTGGATATTCCACAACCAGGATGCCACCACTGAAAAGGCCCTCTCTTTAGTACACTAGGAACTGGGGAGCTCTTCTGTGGAAATGGTCTGGATGTAGATTACAACATCTTGAACAATTAAGATAGCAATCCTTGAGATTTTCTACATGAGTCATTTACATATGCTTACCATTCCCTACTCATGGTTGTTTATGGGTTCTTTAGATGACATTGTGTCCCTTCAGTTTCACTTCTGTTTGTAAACATCACTTTCTGTGAGTTTTTTTAAGAGCAGGGAAAATGAGGCATCATTTTTGATGGCAAAAGAAAATGCTGTTTTTACTTGTGTACTTGTGCTATACCACAGTGCCACCTAGAGGTTATGTAGCGGAAAAGCAGGAAAGGAAATGTTCCTCATGTAGTGCTTGGGTCTCAATTCTGCGACAAAACCAAAAGAAGATGAAGTGGATACTTACCACTGTATATTCTTTTACTCTAAAGGAGAAATGTTTTGTAAATCAAGCCTTAATATTTCTTACAGGCTAATTACTTCCACTAAGAAAGTCAGAGGAAAGGGAAATGAATCTTGTAGTTATCACTGTTCTGGGGTTTTATGCCTGTTAGCGATCAGCTTGACATCTGGAGAAAAATTTGTAATGAATGCAATGAATAGTGGAGCTGATTGCAAAATATTTGGTCAAGGTGCTATTGTTAGAGATTAGATCAAGGGGGTGGGGGAGCAGAATGATGAACTATGATGCAGTCAGGCAAGATAATCCAACTAGTCCCTTCTTGGCCCCATTATCTATGTTTCTTTTATTATGGACCAGTGCTTTTACCACATCAGCCAATTTCCTTATCTTCTTTGACAGTTTGTCATGATTTGTACCGCCAGTTGGTTGTTAAAGAACAGCAAAATGTCAAGGACAACCCATTATTTAAGACCCTTACTGGCACAGTGTGGTTAATTTTCATGCATTTCTCGTTACCATGGTCTTGACAACAGCAAAAAGATGGCATTGTAGTATTATAACCTGCATAACTTGCTCAGAATCAGGTGTATTTAAGTAGGTATTCAATTTCCTCAAATGAGTTAAGTTCCATAGAAGGAATCAAAACCTACCTATATAGTAGGATGAGTTCCCACAATACATCTTGAGGTGGATGGGTGTCCTGATAAGGAGCGTTCAGAAAATGTGACTGCCTTCCTTCACCCTTCCGTACACTCGTGGGGACTGTCCAAATTTGCATTCCTACATCAGATGGGGCTGCAGAAAGAGGATCTCCCAGTCCCAACATTCACGAGTGGAGCAGCTATTCAGGATCTTTGTGGAACTTCAGGTAGCCTTGCATGTGCAGAACCTCTTCTGTGTTGCCTAAAAAGCTGTAGTCAACAGTCATGCTAAACATGCTCAACAATATTTAGTGATATGATTTGTTGAAAGACAGTGCTGGCTCCAGGTTTTTGCACATGTAGAAACCCATTAGGCTTTGGTTATTTCCAAATGTTTAAACCTGGATTTCCTGTTTCATTTGTTCTGTGAACTACTAACAAGAACCCCCCCCCCCAATTTTGAAACAAAAAAATTGACAGACATTACCAATGTTAACCTGTCAGATTAGAAAGCCCAATTTGATCTGATTATAGAGTGTGGAGTGCAAAATCCCAGACTTTGGTCCTCTGTGGCTTTCTGCTTCAGTACAATTTTGGTGCTAATTTGCACATTAAATTTCAGTGTTGAGGTGTTGAGATTTGGAAATGTGTTCCATTACATAGATATCCAATCCTCTCTCATTCGAAGGAAGCTTAAGGCTGCAATCCTATACACACATTTACCTGGGAGTAAATTCCATTGAGCTCAGTGAGAATTACTTTTGAGTAGATGTGTAGAACTGCTCTATAAATCTTGTAGTGCCACCCCGGAATTTCTTACCACTTAGGGAAGTGGAGGCTCTCATAATAATATATCATCATCAGTGTGTACTGCTAGCTAGAGCATATAGATTCTGAAAAATAATCACATATGGTCTGAAACCTTAGGGGATGAGGGACTGCCCCCTTCCCTAATGGCACCCCTAATTAGAGCATTGTTGAGTTTGAGGTTGAAAGTTTGTCGACTGTCATTAGCCTCGAGCATGATGCAGAGAACTAAACCAGGTGTTTAATGAGCGACCCCCAAGTGCTTCTGGCATTGCTGAACTTTTCCCAAACTCTACAACAGGCTTCAGGGCAAAAGTTCAGGCCAATTCTTCATTCATACCTTGCAAGCTAGCTGTGGCCACCTGACTACTTTGTACAGGTGGGGCCATGGCTCAGTTAGAGAGCCCCTACTTTGCATGCAGAAGGTCCCAGGTTTGTTCTCCAGCTAGGGCAGGAAAAATTCCTTACTTTAACCCATGGGGAGCTGCTGCCAGTCCGTGTCAACAATACTGGGCTAGATGGCATACCCTCCAACATTTCACAGATGAAAATAGGGACACATGTGAATTTGTAAGAGGTATGGTTAAGCAACATGAAGGTGTGATCAAGAGGATGTGGCCAGGCAACATGAGGGCATGGCCAAGGGTATGGCCAGGCAACCAAAGGGCATGGTCAAGTACAAAAGTTATTAGAGGAAACGCATAAAATCTTATATGTTATAATTATTACATTATTATATTATATATTATTTTATAATATTTTATAAGTGGCTTTTGTAATTTTTTAAACCTTACTTAAACCCTTAATTGTTGATATCTGGTGTTTTTCGGGGGGGGGTGTCAGTGCTTGCAGGGCAATCTCTTTCTGTTTTAAAATTGTCAGGATTGGCACAAATTCAGCAGGTGAAGCTTACCCACCCACCCCACACCCCCAAACATGGAGCTTCAGAGAGAAGGGGAAGTTTCTTGCACATCCTTCTGACACTGTAAACTCACCTGTTAGAGGCATAGAGTCAGCTCTGTTAGGAAATAAAATCTTTGGCAATATAAAGATAGGAATCATGTGATAAATTCCCTCATTAACTTCTCCCTCTGCGTGCACACACACACACCCTTGTGTCTGTTCCTTCCCTGCTCTCTTTCTCTCTGTGGGCAGCCGTTTGAGCCTAAGCGAAGCTATCTTAAAGGGGCCAGGCCAGCTGCAATTTTGCCCATGGCCCTTTTAAGTAGCTTGCAGTTGCAGGAGGCAGGGGAATTTGGGACTCTGCATAACAAAGTGAGAAGCTGGTGAAGTCTTAAGAGTTTTCAGGATGGTCCTGGCATTTTCAGGGCAGTTGGAGACTATGAGATGGACCAATGGTCTGACTCAGGATAAGGCAACTTCCTATGATCCTGTCTTCCTAGAAACATTTTGTCTTGGTTTCCTCGAACTAAGACCACATACAGATTGTTTTGTCTGGAACCAACCTAAGTTTTAAAAAAACACAGCAACCTCAAACCATATAAACTCTCCTTTAAACAAATCCATTGTTCTGTGTCTTTCCATTCCCTTGCTATGAGTAACTACACGTCCAAGAAAACCGCTTCACAGTGGACGGCTTCTATGTGCAATGAAAACACAAGGAACAAAAAGACAGTCATTCACCAAAGAACCATTGAGGAAAGACATGGTTTCTAACTCTGCTTTTGAAAAGAATTCTGGCTGTTTAGCAGTTGTGGTTGTTTGTAGTTTCTGTCTTAACAATTAAGGGTGGTTCCAGATGGAAGATGCCTTGTGCAGCCATTCCATCTTGTCTTCCTTAATGGATTTCTTTCAAATAAGAAAAAAGATGGAAGAAGCAGTGGGAAATATGGGAGGGTTACAAGTGGAAGATGATGACATTTATACCGTCCCCAATTCTCTGTTTCAGGTATGGCAACTGCACAGTAAAAGCCTTGTCTAGCCACACTTTAAGTTTGTTTTGGGATAATTTCATACTCTTGTTTATTTTTTTCATACTCTTGTTTATTAACCAGTCATTTCACTGGTTATGTGAGCCTCTCTAAATCTTTCCCCCCCCCCTTTTTTCTTTATTCAACATAAGGCTCATCTGATCTTTGTAAATTGCTCCATAGGAAGCGGCCGCAGGGACATAATCGTACAGAGGAAGTTGTATCTGACCTGGCACATTGAAGGATAGAGGTTGCCTCCTCCTAGCAACAAATCAGAGAAATGTGGCTGGCTCAATGTGGGTGGCTCAAAAATGTGATGCTGTGCTCACAAATTGCCATGGGAAAGCAGTGGCCGTATATCCATGGATGCATGGGTCAGATGTTACTTCCTGCATGGAATGCTCCTCAGGCTGCTCTTTGTGGAGCAACTCATAAACATCTGAACTGGCCCTAACTCTCTTTTAAGGCCATAGCATATCCGGGATTTATTTTTTCCGTATTAGCTTTAGATAACATGTCTGCTAGCAAGAGCAGGATTTATTTTAGGCCTAGGGGGCACCGCTTATTAGGAACCTTCTCCCTGCTTTGCATTGCTAAAATATCTTCTCCATTAGATACTTCATCTTCCCTCACCTTACTTCCCCCACCTCTCCACCAGGACCGGTGCAAGGGAGTTTGGCGCCCTAGGCAAAATCAGATATTTAGCCCCCCCCTCCCACTTGAGCCCTCCCTCCCTCCAGCTCCCTCGGAGCTTACTTCGGAGTAGACCTGTTCTGTACAGTTAAGCACAGCTGGAACTGCTGGAGGCAAAGCGAGGCACCCCGGCTCATCTGGAGCTGTTTTGGAGCGTGGGTGAAGGAGGGAGGGCGGAAGGAAGGAAGGAAGGAAGGAAGAGGGGGGAGGCGGCGAAAGAAGGGAGGAAAGGAAAAGGAAAGTGGCGTGCGTGAAAGAGAAAGGAAACCACAGGAAGATTATTTTTTAAAAAAAGATTAAGGGGGGGAAGGGGGGGGAGACTGATGAAAAAGGAAAGAGACAGACAGACAGACAGAAAGAAAGAAAGAAAGAGGAACACAAAATGAACTGAAGTAGACCATTGGAGAAGGGGGAAAGACAAAATAGATTAAGAGGAAGGAAGAAAAATTAGACTGGCTGGAAGGAAGGGGAGATTTTGCCCACCAGCCTCCCATCATTGGCCCCTGCCCGGGAAGGCGAAGGAGGTGTTTGCAGGTGCATCCTTCCCTTCGCCCACCAGCCTCCCATCATTGGCCCCTGCCCGCCTCCTCCAGCCTGTCACCTTCTCTGCCTCTTTTGATGCTGGTTGTGAGGAGGAGCCTGCCTGAAGCTTCAGCGGCGCCAGATTGGAGACGGAGCCCTGAGGTGGAGGAGAGAGAGGGAGGGGTGCGCTTCTTTCGCCTCCCCTTCCCCCGCGTTTCTGGCGCTCCCATTTAGCCTGGAGCTCTAGGCAGCAGCCTAGTTCGCCTAATGGTAGCACCGGCCCTGCTCTCCACTGGTTGGCTCAGGCAGTGTTTCTAGTCATCTCTAATCTCAGAGTATTTGGGAATAACTATTTAGTTCCCTAGTTACTTTGGAGGGCAGGACCTTGCCTTGAACCTTCTAAAAATAATAATCTGTACATAAGTGTGGAGGAAGGGGGGGCTGGCTGACCCACCACAACCCACCCTTTCCTACCTAAAGGACCCAAGACCCCCAGAGATCTCAAGGTACCAGACTGCCAGCCTCAGCTGTCTGCAATCTTACTTGAATCTCTGTTCAGGGACTTGCCTTTCTGACTGTAACCTGGATTTAGTTGCTGGAACCACAGAGCAATCTACAAACACCATGTGGGGTAAAAAACTAAAGAAGGTTTATTCTGGTAGCATTTTACAACAAAAATAGGGAAATGAGGGAAGCACACGAAATAGAGAGAAATACTTTGGTACAAAGTAATAGAGCTACAAAATAACAAAACCTGATTCCTTATATCTCTCAGGCACACAGCTAGTTACCTGGGGGTCAGTTCTCTTCCAGGGTTGGATCCAGCACAGCTTTGCTGCCCGGGAAGACTACACACCTACCCGAAGGTCTGAGATGGGTAGCCCTCCACAAAGCTTGCCCTGCCAAAGCCCTCATTCAGCTAATTTCACCAGGAGCTACTTGGGGTCGGATCCTGAGGCTGCCCGAAGGCTTGGACCTCTGCTTGGCTTGCTGCCATTGCTCTACAGCCAGCAACTAAATCCAGGTTACAGTCAGAAAGGCAAGTCCCTGAACAGAGATTCAAGTAAGATTGCAGAGAAGCTGAGGCTGGCAGTATGGTACCTTGAAATCTCTGGGGGTCTTGGGTCCTTTAGGTAGGAAAGGGTGGGTTGTGGTGGGTCAGCCAGCCCCCCCTTCCTCCACATGGTGGCAGAGGTGGGATTTGAAACTGGACCACAGAGTGGGTGCACGTGGGCAAATAGAGATGCTTAGAGAGACTTTGGCACATTGGTAGAGGTTTTGTTATTTTTTTAGAGATTGAAGTGTGAGATTGAGCCTCAGGGAAAACGTTCAGATTGCGTGGGAGGGGCTACCCCAGTCTGTGGAAGCCTAGCTGCCAGCGGGGAGCATTGAAGGCAAGAAATCTCAACTGTAGAGTGAGTAAGAAGAGAAAGCAACTCCAAAAGTTCCAGAACAGCCTGTGTGCCCAGCAAGTGAGCAGAGGGCAGCAAGTGTGTGATCCAAGAGTACCAGAGCTGGGGGAGCCCTGGCTAGAAGCAAGAAATAGGTTGCGTGTGCGTGTCCCAGAGGCTGGGAGCAGCAGTTGCCAGTGAGTAAGCGGAGGAGGATCCTACCCATCGAGTGCAAGAAGCGGGAGGAGGAGAGAAGACCAGAAAGCCTCTCTTAAGAGACTTGTGTGAAAGAGCCAACAGCCGTTTGGTGAGTGATTTTTGTTGTGCTATGTGCCCCAGAGGAGTTGTCCAGACTTTGGGGTGGGAGGGCACAGTCCTGCCCTACATCTCTCCCACGGGAGGACTCAGATTTTGAACTTGGACTGTCCAGTCGCTCTTGGGGGGGGGAAGACATCAGAAACCCACCCACCCCAGAAAAAGAGACCTTGTCCCTGTGCTGCCGAAGTGGAGGGCTGAAAGGAGCAGAAGGAAAAGGGAATTTCTCTCCTAGCTGGCGAAGAGAGAACAAAGGAATTTCCCTCCAGGTGTCTCCAGTGAGAAGAAAGGGGACTGAGATTGGGTGTTGATTAAAGCCAATAAAAGCTGATGAATTGTTGCTGGAGTGGGAGGGGAGGGGACGGGTGATCCAAGTGTAAGCAATTGAACTATTTGTGTTGTCTTGTCCCCAAGTGCAAGAGTTAGTCCCAACTGTATCAGGTCAACTTGAAATTTGAATGTGATGATAATGATAATGATGATGATAATAATAATGATGGCTGCATGTGTTCAAAGTGCCTCGGGGCAGGGAAGAGTTGCCAGAGAAGAATCAGTCAGAAGCAAGAGAACAAAGCAGAAGGCTAAAAGGAATGTTAGAGGCAGGAAGCCCTCTAACGGCTAAAAGATTGCCAGGCTAGTGTTCTAGCCGCCTGAGTAGAGCCTCCATGGCTCAGCATTTAATTCTGAGGGAGACAGTCATCCCGTGCAAGTTTGGGTAGTAGGCTAAATGAGCCAAGCCCAAGAGGCTAGAAGATTGCCAGGCTGTGTGTTCTAGCTGCCTAGGTAGAGCCTCCATGGCTCAGCATGTAATTCTGAGGGAACAGTCATCCCATTCATGTCATTGGGTAGAAGGTGCCACAAGCAAGCCTTTGGGAAAGGGAGTGGTGTGTTCAAGTCTGGGTGGTGAGTGCCATCAGCAAACCTTTGGAGAAAAGGGGTGGGTGCCACCAGCAAGCCTTTAGAAAAAAGGGGTGGTGTATTCATGTCGTTAGGTAGAGGGTGGCAGAAGCAAGCCTTTAGAAGCAAAATTAAAGGCGAATTGAAGAGTCACATTTCAGTCAGCAATCTGCCCCCTACAGGCTTGTGAGAAAAGCAGCAACCCTAAGAAGTTTTTAGACAGAGTGCCAGTCAGGCAACAGAAGGGTTGGGGTTCCCATTTGAATTGTAGATGATGTTTCTTGTATATGCAAAATGATGTAATGTAAACCTGTAAGCTATTGATTGTGTTTTGATGTTTTCGTTTTGTTTTGTGTGTGTAAGTGAAGAAAGGTGTACTAGTAGTAGAAAGCTAGCGCAAGCTCTTTTCTTTTTAAGTTAGTGTAGATGAAATGAGAGGGTTAACCCCTCAGTTCATCTTTTTCCCAAAGGGAGGGGTGTGAAGAAAAGAGCCTTTGGGGGTTCCTACATGCACACACACACACACACACACGCATCCTCATGTGTAAACCAAGTAAGGCTGGTTGGGGGCTGGGAGGAGGCGAAATGTGCATAAAGTATCGGGTGGGGCATGGCGCCTGAAAGTCCTGAAAAGCCGGAGACCCGGCTTTCAAATGCAAAAGTCATGAGTCCCCCTCCCCTGCCTGGCCAGGTGAAGTTCATCCTGATTGACTAAGAAGCAGCAGAGCTACAGAAAGGAGGAGGGGAGGGGGGGAAAGGTATATTTCCCAAAGTGTGGGTTTTGCCTTTGTCTTTGTCGTCGCGTGGTTGCTGGCTGTGGAGCAATGGCAGCAAGCCAAGCAGAGGTCCAAGCCTTCGGGCGGCCTCAGGATCCGACCCCAGGTAGCTCCTGGTGAAATTAGCTGAATGAGGGCTTTGGCAAGGCAAGCCTTGTGGAGGGCTACCCATCTTGGACCTTCGGGTAGGTATGTAGTCTTCCCGAGCAGCAAGGCTGTGCTGGATCCAACCCTGGAAGAGAACTAACCCCCAGGTAACTAGCTATGTGCCTGAGAGATATAAGGAATCAGTAGGTTTTGTTATTTTGTAGCTTTACTCTGTGTACCAAAGCGTCTCTCATTTTTGTGTCCTTCCCTCATTTCCCTATTCTTGTGTAAAATGCTACCTGAATAAACCTTCTTTTGGTTTTTTTACCCCACATGGTGTTTGTGGATTGCTCTGTGGTTCCAGCAACTAAATCCAGGTTACAGTCATAAAGGCAAGTCCCTGAACAGAGATTCCAGTAGGATTGCAGACAGCTGAGGCTGGCAGTCTGGTACCTTGAGATCTCTGGGGGTCTTGGGTCCTTTGGGTAGGAAAGGGTGGGTTGTGGTGGGTCAGCCAGCCCCCCCTTCCTCCACAATAAGGATACATCTAAATCTACTATAACAAGCATATGTCTATCAATGAGATTTTCTTGTCATTACAACTTTATTATTATATGAATAATTGGCACATATATAGGCAGGTATCCTGTGCCTTTGCCATAAACAGCAAGAAAAAATGAAATATGACCAAATTAGACCCACTGTAAAGTTATGGTAAATAACTCAGATTTCAAAAGACAAAGAAAAAACAGCAACCAACACATTGACAGGAAATAGTAAAATATGAATCACATAAAATTATACTAAATTCTATCACAAATGAGAGATTAAACAAAATCCACCCCACATATAATCTCTAAGTAGCAATAATATACAAAAGTGGTCAGTCAGAAATCAGCCTGTCTGTGGGCACCAGTAGAAGGTAGAACAGCAGAAAAGAAAAGAAAATTTAACACATTGGCTATTCTAGTACCAAGATAGTGATACATAACATCTTGCAATTATTACAAACTATGGCTAGGTGGCAGTATACCTCCAAAAGCTGACCATGTGGTTTGGTTACAGTCTGAGACCCACTTATGATGGGGAGAGAAAAGCAAGATAAGATCGGGATAGAAATCATAGTTTACTGGAAACTTGTAACTGTTCCATTGCATGACAAACCTGCTACTCCTGTCTCCAGCTAGTCAATATTTACCCTGTAATGATGAGCAGAATAAAACATTAACCTGCTTTCCCTCTTCTTTAGTCTGCAGAAAAATAAAATTCTCATGGAAATATATAATAGTCTAGTTCTGATCATAGACTACAGATATTGCTATTTGGAGAAAGATGTGCCATTTTATTGCTCTTTTCATATATTTGGGCAAACGTCCAGATGCCAAACATGTGGCATCATATTGCTCATGAGAGCAGCATTTTCATGCCTAACATTTATGAGATTAACTTCAGTGCAAATGTTTGTATATATGTAGAGAGAGCGAGAGATGTCTTGCCAACACAGCATCAAGTTCAAACCATGATTTCTCCCCTCATAGCTCTGGCTCCCGGAACCATCAGGGTTTTCCCCCTCCTAAAATAATGTAATGGGAATGCTGAGGTGTTGGATCAAGTGAGATGACTGTCACTCTACGCCAGGGTTGGGCAATCTTTTCCAGGTGGAGGGCCGCATTGGTGGCTGGGGAATCCATCAGGGGGCACATTGGTGGGTGGATTTTGTAGCAGGGCAGTGGTGGTTGGGGTCAAGACAGATGGGACCACACACACACTAACCGTGCCTTCCTCTCTCATACACCCTTCACTCATATACACCCTACACACACACACACACCAGGGTTGGCATCCACTGGCATTCTCCCTGTCAAGCAAGCTAGTGGTAGTAGCAATGATGAGAAAAGATGAATAGCAATAGCAGCAGGTAACAGTGGCGGTGAGAAGGCAGACCCACTGAGGGAGGAGGCCCATTGAGGGTGTTTAGCCCAAGGGCCCACAAAGCCAGCAATGACACACACACACATCCATTCACAGAAATAGACACACAGCCTCCTCTCCCCGTGATCCTCCTCCCTTAGTGATCCTGATGCACAGTGCTCTCTTGGATGCCCTGGGATCACTGGGCAGGGAGAGGTGAAAGCCTCTCGCCCCGCCCATGGGAGGCTGGTCACTCCTATATCGGTGGGGCTCCTTTTCCATGACAGGTTTTGCAGCTTTTATTTGGAGCTTCATCGGAGCTATCCATGGTGGTGAACCTAGTTTGGGTTCACCACCATAAAGCTCCTATAAAGTGCCACATAAAGCCTGAAAAACCTGCAATGGAAAAGGAGCCCCACCAAAATAGGAGTCACCAGCCTCCCCTGTCCCCACCCCACCAGTGATCCCGATGAAGACTGCTGTCCACATGCTGCTAATAGCGGCACCAGAACATCAATCTGTTCCTTGCTGCCCAGCTGATGGCCCATCAGCAGGGGAAAGTGGGCAGGGTTCTGCAGGCCACAAGTTGCCCACCTGTGCCTAGGCTTTTGTATAGCTCTGTAGTATGGAGTTACTTGTTTAACTGACTTTAATGGCCTTTGGTTACTAGCTTCCAGCCACATGCCACTTCCTTTGGTGGGTGCTCAAAAACACAGCTTGGTATCTTTTCATGAAACCACTGAAAGATTTCATAGATAGTGATGCAGACTTAGGTGTTGTAGCCAGCTTGCAAGAAGAACCGTTGGTGATGGGTGATGGTGATGTCCAAGCATATGCTTTTGCTTTTGGAGATCTGTTGCTGATTTCTAGACTAGCACAGTCTTCTAGATGTTCCCCAAACACCTTGGAACATCTACTGCTTGGGGCTGTGAGAAGCACACAGCAGAAAACAATGTCATGCTTTTAAAGCCCCATTAAAGCATCAACTGTTATAGTGTTTTCTGGGCCTCACCCCTCTTCTGTTTGAAAAATGAAGTCTACTTGATGTCCGAAATCCTTGCATTTGGCATGAAATAGATTGAACCTAAAACTTCAATCATCTTCTTTCCCATCTTAACTGTGTGGCTTACGCTGGCTCAGCTTGTCTGAGCGTGGAAAGCTAAGCAGGGTCAAGCCTGGTTGTTACTTGGATGGGAGACCCCTCCTCTAGTTTCCTGCACTGAGCAGGGGGTTGGACTCGATAGCCTTGTAGGCTCCTTCCAACTCTATGATCTATGAAATCTATGAAATAACTGGGACCAGATTACCGTACTTTTGCTAAGGTATTGAAGATAGAGAAGGTATTTGAATCTTTGTACAGTCATGCCTTGGATTGAGAGCATAATTCGTTCCGGAAACGTGCTTGTAATCCAAAACACTCTTATATCAAAACGAAATCCCCCCAAAAAATATTTGTACAGAGATTTTTAATTTAATTTTAACTATACATTTATATTTGCTTTTCTTTTATCTGAACATCAGATATCTGAACATGTCAATTGCCAACAGATTTTATCTGAGGACTCATAGAACTGTGACATTCATTGGTTTAATTGGTAGACTAAGGGTGCAATCCTATGCATGTTTAGACAGGAAAAAGCCTGTCACAACTCCCAGCATTCCCCAGCCAGGATTGCACCCTAATTAGCTGAAGCTTTAGTTGATTAATTGGCGAGTGGCCCTTTTAATAGGTGAGGGTAAATTTGGGTTGGTGTGGATTATAAATTGTGTATGTGTTTGGGGAAAGCAGGTTGCAAGGTATTTTTGGTTCTAGTGAGTCACTGTAATCGGGAATGAAATAAAATATTAAAGATGGCATATTCATCATCATCATCATCATCATCATCATCATCATCATCATCATCATTTACAGTATTTGTATACCACTCCATATCAAGTAGATTCCAGAGCGGTGAACAATAAAAAGATAAAAACAGATAAACGAAACAAAAACAATATATTGAAAACAAAGTAACATTACATTGGTGGTTGGAAAGCAGAGAAGGCTTCCTGGAACAAGGAGGTCTTCAACTGGTGCCGAAAGCAGCACAATGTTGGAGCCTGCCTGACCTCCAGAGGCAGGGAGTTCCACAGAAATGGAGCCACCACACCTAAGGCTCTTCTTCTGGTGGACTCCAATCAGGGAAAAGGTCCATGGGGAACCACCAGGAGCATGCCATCTGATGACCTCAGTCACGAGGCAGGTTGGTATGGGAGAAGGCGCTCTTGCAGGTAACCTGGTCCCAAGTTGTTTCAGGCTTTGTACACAAATACCAGAACCTTAAACCTGACCCGGTAGTGAATAGGTAGCCAGTGCAGTTCCTTCAGCAAAGGAGAAAAGGGGCAGCTCCCAACAACAGCAGAGCTGCTGCATTCTGCACTAGCTCCAGCTCCCAGAGCAGCCTTAAGGGTGGTCACATTTATTTCTTAAATTGTAAGTTGTCTTCAGGGCTATATGTATGCCGCTATTCTACCGCTGTACAGAAGAAGCATCAAATTTGGTAGTGGATACAGAATTCAGCTTCCAGGAACTCTTAGCATTTTTGTTGTTAAGGATAAATGCACGTTTCTAGCCCTTATGGTTCTGAAGATAGGCTTGAAAGTGTGTGGGTGATGCCTGGTGAAATTTCTGAAGCCGGATGAGTGGTAAAATAAAAATAGTTCAGGGCAGGGCTTCACGGCCCTGTATAGCTCCTTGCTATAGATTTCATAGATTTCATAGATCATAATGTTGGAAGGAGCCTACAAGGCTACCGAGTCCAACCGCCTGCTCAATGCAGGAAACTAGAGGAGGGGTCTCCCATCCAAGTAACAACCAGGCTTGACCCTGCTTAGCTTTCCACAGACAAGCTGAGCCAGCGTAAGCCTGTTCATGACTAAGAGCTGCAGGACAAAGTATGCAGAATAGGAGAAATTATGCAAATTTGCTCAATTTACATACATTCTGCATAATTCAGCTTTACTACTAGATGCAGATTTAAAAAACAAAAACAGAGCCCTGGTTATCTTACACTTCCTTCAGTATCTCGAAAAGGTATTTATATTTTGCTGGCATGCAAATTTACTTAAATCTGTTAAAAGGCAAACAATGACTCAGCTAAGCCTAACACTCTTTTAATCACTGGACAGCTCCATTTCTTAGGCAACCCACTCATGTCCAATGGTTGCTATAGGCTACCAGTCAACCCACTCCTCTGGAATTTGACTCAACATTTATATGGTGTCTGGATTTGTCATGACCAACTCATTGCTGCACATTTCTCAATTGCTTCGCAGCAAAGAAACAAATGCAGATGTCTGGCAGCAAATAGGATGATGTGTTTCATTGTTGATCAAATAGTCACAGGCAATGTGTATCTAAAAGAGAAAGATTCCGGAACTATGGCAAGGAAGTCTTGAATCATAAGTGTCAAAAGTGAGTTAGTGGGACAGACACTGCCATGCACCATCAGTTTTCCCTGGTCTGTGGCAACCAATGACAATGCAGAAGACAGATGAAAAACACAAACTTCAGAACAAAATGGGTTTTTCCCCCCCTACAAGCCTGTCAAAACCTCTTGAGACATTGTTTCTGGAGGCATGGGTGTCATTTCACACATAGAGGACTAATCCAGATGTTGTAATTACAGCAGAGGTACAGAACCCGAGGCCTGGAGTCCCAATGTGGTCCTCTGAGGGAGACAATAAGTGTCTGAAAAGCGGCATCACAATACAGTAAATAAATAAATGAATTAGTGTATATGAGAATTTAGGATTTTTGGCCCCAACTGCTGTGCCAAAGGGTGGTGGGTGACCCTTGCAGAGAAAAACATGGGCAGTGTGTTCTCTCTCTCTCTCTCTGGGCGTGTTCCCACGATGCAGGAACCACGGGGGAGCAGAGGTCCCCCGCGGTTCCCATGTCGTGCGAACGCTGACCGGGGGCGCCTCTGCAGGACAGCTGTGTGCGGGATGCACGCAAAGTGACCATGGGAAGTAGAGGGGTAAGTCCCTGCCGTGTGTTGCCACCCTGCCGTGCAAACAGCAGGCAGCCGTCCTGTGGGGGCCGCAAAGGCGGCAGCCCAGAGCGGCCGGAGCTGCAGCTGCTCTGGCCTGTAGGGACAAACGGCCCCTCTGGGCATCCTGGGCCGCCGTCTCCTAGCGCCGGGAGGCCCGCACTGCGGTGTGGGGACTGCTGGCTCCACCGGGGTCCGCCCACACGTGCGGGGCGCAGGTTGTCTGCGGCACCCTGCCAGACCCCGCAGACGGCCCCGTGGTGCCTCCCCCGCTCGCAGCCTGGGTCATGCGAACCGGCTCTCTCTCTCTCTCTCTCTCTCTCTCTCTCTCTCTCACACACACACACACACACACACACACACCATGAATGTCTCAGCAGCTTTCAGGACCATCAAACATGGTAAATTTCTGGTCAACCTGACTAGGACAGGATTTGGGGGCACTGCTTTGTTGTAGATCCACCTCCACCTGTCTGGTAGATCCCAGACCCACAGGAATAACTCTGTCCCACAGCATTCTGTTCTCTTCCCTGTGCTTCTAACTACATGAAACTGCAAGTCTGCAAGGAGAAGTTGTTCTCTGAGGATTTGGGCAATTAGTATGCTGATGACAGTCAGTTATCTCTCTCCTTTCCTCAAATCCCAGTGAGGTAGTAGAATTCCTGATTTGGTGCCTGGAATAAGTACTGTGCCGGAGAAGGGCCAACAAAATGAAGTTTAATCCAGATAAAATAGGTGATGGTGGCAGATGGATCTTTAGATTGAGTAGATGGATGGCTCACTCTGGACAGGGTCACGCTCCCCCAAAAGAGCAGGTTCACTCCATGTATTTGTGAAGGGGGCGGCAGTCATCATCAAGATGTTGCACCCACTTGGTAATCTCTCAGTTAGACCACTGCAGTGCACTCTTTGTGATGCTGCCAATGGAGATGGTTCAGAAACTACAACTAGTCCAGAACATGGTGGCCAGAATTTCAACTGGAATGTGCTGATGGGATCACAAAAAAGATTTACACTGGTCAGTTATATCAGTTCATTTCCGAGCTCAGTTCAAAGCCAATAGTTAACATAGGCAACTGGGTGCCCTCCGATGTTTTGTCCCAGCCAGCATGTCCAACAGTCAGGGAATATGGGAGTTGTGGTCCAAAACATCTGGAGGGCAACAGGTTGTACCTGACCTAGACAGTTGGGCTCAGTCCTGCATCATGATCCTGTGCATTAATTGCAGATGTGTGAGGGAAGGCTGTGGTTACTCAGGAGCAAAGGTAACACACTTTGCCCATTCCCCAATAAATAGTCTTTATTATCCTACCTTTTAAGTAGTTACCGATCCCCTCCTCCTCCTCCTAGCTAAAGGCTCTAAGACAGGAGTGGGGGGGGGTTCCAGGGGCCACTTTTCAACCCCTGGGCCCTCCCTGAATGCTACACTCTCAGCGGCAGCAAGATAAATAAATAAATAAATCACTGGTTTCCCACCAAAACTGAAAACAAACTAAATTTGTCATTTTTAAAGACCCACAGTTGTTTGCCAGTGAATTTTGACAGCAAACTGGTAGGGTTTTTTTGTTTGCTTGTTTGTTTTTTTGCCACCACACAGCATGACGGGAACAATTTCAGTACTGTGGCAGCAGAGGACACAGAAGAGTCTGGGGGGGCCACACGTTGCCTACCGCTGCTCTAAGATCATGCAGATGACCAGGAAAATGTCATTCAAAGACCTCTGGAATAAATACTAACTTTTCTGGATAAGTTTAACAAAGATTGCCCATTGACCTCAGTGTAGAATCAAAGGTTTCCCCTGCTGCCTCAGAGCAGCCAGATGTGTGTGTCACACCCCTCCCCTCAGAGGGCCCTCAAGCCTGCCCTCCTTTTTGGAGCTATGGGTGTGCTTACGTAAGGTTGGGGTTTTCTCTTTCTCTAACCCAGTGTTCTCCAACCTCGGGTCCCCAGATGTTTTTGGCCTACAACTCCCAGCTATGCTGGCTGGGGCATGCTGGGAGTTGTAGGCCAAAAACATCTGGGGACCCGAGGTTGGAGAACACTGACCCAGAGCTTATATAACACAGGCTTTACCCCCCCTTCTCACTCTCTCAGCCAATCATCTCACATATGCAAATACACCATTCTTCCTGCCCATCATTTCTCACTCACTCCAGACTTACTTAACATAACGCAGAGAGATGTGACAGGAATACAAACTTATAACCATAGACTCAATTCAAGAACACATTGTCATCATTACCCTATATACACTTTAAATTACCCCCAATAACATAACATCACAGTGGGCCCCATGATTCTTGACAACAACACAGGCTGTGACATCACAGCAGCAGAGCCACTGGCAGCTAGGAGATATGATATTTGGGTTTTGGACATACTTGCAAGAGTATTTAGTACAGGCAGTCCCCAGGTTAGGAACAAGTTTCGTTCTTTAAGTCAAATTTGTATGTAAGTCAGAACAGCATAGTGTTCTATACGTTAAAATCGGCATTTACACAAATTGCGTAAATCACACAAATTGCATAGTATACTACGCTATGTACACTACGTAAATGACGTATTACCGGGGAACCCAGTTCTTAAGTATGGGTTGTCTGTAAGTCGGACGTTCTTAACTCGGGGACTGCCTGTAGTTTTAAAAAATTGCATGTTGCCTTTCTGCCATTGCTGGTGTTCAAAGACCCATTGTGACTTTGGAGTTAGACAAGCCTTGTTTTGTGTCTTGCTTCATGTACTGCGAAAGCATGAAGAAGATACTGCAGTTCCTTCTCAGGACATTTCTACTTCAATTAGGCTCCAAGGAGAGGCTGAAAAGAGGTGGTATATTGAACTACATGCCAAAAAGGGTTAAAGATTGTTGGGGAGAAGTTTTGTGGAAGCAACTAGTCAGGTGTGAGAATTGTGAATGATCCCTTTGTTTGTGACAAAGCCTCCTCTGACATCCACATCTGTGGATGTCAACATTTCTCAGGTCTCTTAAATCTGCAGAACAAGCAGATGGAATAGATTCAGAAGAAGAGGGAAACAGGCAGTGCGTGAGGTTCAATGCTCACAGCTTGCCCTATTGGCAGGGCCTTTGCTAGTTCCTTTCCATCCGTACATTGGCTTTATACGAGTTTAGCTGCCATGGTTTCCCTTCAAAGAGTCCTGGGAATTGTAGGTGGTGTTGAGAATTCTCTGTTTGAGCCTTTCTCCACATTGCATCTTACAAAACAAGTACAGAAACAGTAATGTGGAAGCCAGTCCTACAGTTTGGCTAATGCTGAGCCTGTCTTCAGTCTGGCTGCAGCTTTAAGCCCGGATGTACTAAAAAGAAATGCATTGGCTCATTCAGAATAGCCATAGGAAATCATCGTTGGAAGATTTTACGGACCATCTTCAAAGCAAAATACCTGCAAGAGATCAACATTTATTTTTTCATGTAAATGTTGAAATAAATTGTTTTTTCATGCAAAACAACTCCAAATCAAAGTACGGTACTTACTATCAGACTGGTGGGGGGGGGGGACTCCTATGACTCTGAACACAGCAGTTTCTTGGGATCATCTCCAAATACACATGGCCATTCGTAATGACACCTTCATATAATGGCCATGCAGAAGCAGGGGCTATTTCTATGGTGCATACATCAAATAGTGACTCTTGGGATGTTGTGGGGTGCCCCCTGTGGCACCGATGAGCAATTTGGAGGCTCTCACTGGCCCTCTTTACTGTGGGGCTCCTTGTATCATTGCAATGTATTCCTATGGTCATTCGGAAGCAAGGGGAGGTTGTCAGTGGGGGGTGAATCTGTAAGCATGGAAATAATCCTAGGTAGTTTTAGGGGGTGGAAACCCTCCACGTGTTTAGGCCATTTGAAATTGGTGCTTATACATCATTATGTAAGACTGCAGTCACTTTTAGTTTATTGCATTCTGATTTCTTTGTGTATTTGGAAATGATCCCAAGAAACTGCTGTGTACGGGTCATAGGAGTTTCCCCCTAAAACCACTCTGTGTAAGTATTTTGATTTGGAATTGTTTTGTATGAAAAATAAATGTTGATCTCTTGCAGGTATTTTGCTTTGAAGATGATCCCTAAAATCTTTCAGTGATTTCCTATGGCCCTTCCGAATGACCCAATGCATTTCTATGGCCATCTGATGTTTGTATTTCAACTTCAGCTGGAAAGCCTGAACTTCATGTCCAGGGCTTAATTTGAGTCTGGGCTCACCCAGACTCAGCCCCGGAAGCTGTGTTGAGTTCTAAGGTTTTAAAGCTCAGTCCTGAATATGTGCCATGATGAGAATCAAGAGACTCTTTTCCCCCCTCACCACTGAGTAAACCACAAGCAGCCCCCACACATCTGGGATTCACAATATGGTTTCCAAGACAAGGAATGTAACTTCCAGGGAAGCTTGAACTCTGGCACCTCTTGCTTTAGAAAATAAGCACTACTTGTGACTAAAAAAAAATGGTATGCAAGTCAAACAAACTTCAAATCTGTTAATGATATTCAACAGCCTGAACATTAAGTCATTCCTGTCTTTTTAGAAACTGTGCGTGGGCTGGCCCATATTCTAGAAAACTCTGAGTTTGATCCAGACTGCATTTATGTTTTTTGAGTTCCAGGTCAGGGATTGTTTTTGTTTAACCCTTTTTTTCTTTTTCTTTTTTGGGAAGTGTGTGCTGTGTGTGTCTTTTTAAGTGTAAAAGATTTCCATTTTTGTTAGGGAAGAAGGCCTTGAATATCTTATATGACAGTCTGGGCGGGGGGGGGGGTGTCAGAGAGAGTTTAAAATGCATTCTTCTTGGTCTCTTGTAAAGCAGTTGTGCTAGAAAGTGTCTGGAATTTTAAACTCTGCTGAGCTATATATGCATACCAAACTTTTAGTTGGTTAATTATCTGCTCTTTAACTAGTTATCCAATTAACAAACCAATTCAATTTAAATAGATTTGGGCTATGGGCTTTCTCTACACGAGGCATTTATTGTGCGCTCATGATTCCTCACTCATGGTAGTTTGGGGGTGTTTTATACGACATTGTCATTGTCCAGGGCCTCTCCCATGCTTTCCAAGCTTTTCTGTGCTTTTTTTTTTTTTTTTAATGAGGAAAGTGAGGTAATATCTCACTAAAATGCTAAATCATGCTAAAACAAACCCCTGTATTTTCACAATTCCACTATATACCACAGCACCACCTTGTGGTAATGTAACATATAGGAAGGCAAAGAAAGACCCCCCCCCCGGGGGGCACGTGTAAAGAAGACAATCTTAATCCTGCAAATAATCCAGAAGCAGAAGCCTCAGTACAGGGGGTGGGGTCTGGGGTCTTAAAAGCCTCATGCAGAGAAGCCCTGTATAGAATAAATGAATTGGCTGGATCCCAAATGATACAGGCCTGTGGCTCATGCTGGCTCAGCTTGTCTGAGTGTGGAAAGCTAAGCAGGGTCAGGCCTGGTTATTACTTGGATGGGAGACCCCTCCTCTAGTTTCCTGCATTGAGCAGGGGGTTGGACTAGATGGCCTTGTTAGGCCCCTTCCAACTCTATGAATCTACGATCACTGTACATACCTGTTGGGGATTTGAGATTCTACAGGAGCTTATGATTTCACATTGCTTCTGGAACAATACTGGCACACACTACTTTCTGCACTGTCATGACTATACACATTGGTCTCTGCTGGGGGCCAGGAGTTAGGTACCCATGTTGCTGTAGCTGTACATGGCTTCAACTGGAGGAAAGGGTCAAAGGCGGGGGGCAACTTGTGGCCTTCCAGATGTTCTGACCTACAGTTCCCATCAGTCCTAGCCAGCATAGCCATTGGTAAGGGATCATGCGAGTTGTAGGCCAAAACATCTGGAGGGCCATGAGTTGCCCACACCTGGTCTAAGGCCTTATCCTCTTCCTGCATACTTTGTTCTATGAATGTAGCTATTGATATGTTGCTGCTGTTGATTCTTGTGGAGGACCGGGACTGGTCCTTTGTGTGAGTTCGGGACTTAAAAGGGTTAACCGGCACTGAGAAAATGCCCTTTACGCAGCTTCTGTGAACTTTAATTCTAACTGCGGCAAGCCATTGAGACTGAATCGCACCGAATCGTATTGAGACAGCAAACAGCTATGTTTACAATGCCTTTAATGGAGTGGAACTAATAGACTACCAGGAATTTCACACTATAAACAACAGAGATCATAAAATCATTGAAGCGTGAGGCTTCAATACACATACGAGGTATAGGCTTTGCGTAATACAGAGAATAACTTCACATTTGAGAATCTGACTTACTGAACTAGCGTAGCAGTCCGTGTAGCTGGTCTCCGGGCGCAGCTCCCGGGGTTGGAAGTAGCTTAGTCCTGACCGGAGCCAGGGACCTGATCCGTGCAAGCCTGCACCGTGTTCCCAACAACCCTTTGTTCTTCAGGACGTGCTTTTTCTACCCTCCCTCGCCCCCTCCCCGCCCTTGATGACCGGGTGGGCTGGTTCCACCCCGTGGGGTGGTGGCGTGGCACCTCTTGGGTGCTGGCATCTCCTGGATACTTTGGGGTACTTTGCAGCTCTTTGAGACTGCGCTCCCCACCTTCGGAATGTTATGCACTTCCTTGAGGGTAGATGTAAATGCACCCTATTGAGGGTATGCAGATGTAAGCTATGTACAACTGGTCTGCCCAGAACTGTGTCTCCTGTGCCCCAGGTGGGGATTATGCAGACAGATGGAGGGAGAGGGGTGGCAGCGAAAAGGGGGGGAAATATGTCAGGGTTCAGCAGTGTGTGATCAGGCTTTCTCTCCACAATTCTATTGTACTTATTGTTGATATGTTTAAACTTTGTTTTTATTGCTTCTTTGTTTATGTTTTTTTAAGCCACCTTGAGCCTTGGAAAATTGGGTTATAAAGGTTTTAAAGAAAGAATACCTGTACATGTCTATCCACCCCACCTCATCTTCACTGATCCCATGATACTCGCTGCCAGTACATGGAGGCAGTGGAAGCTGGTGGCTCCAGTGTCAGCAATATATCCACTCTGGATTTTACTCTGAATTTTTAAGGAGCTATCCATGGTGCTGAACCTTTTGGGGGGGAAGCTAGGGTTCAGCACCATGGATAGCTCCTTAAAAGTTCGGAGTAAAATCTGGAGCAGATACACAGCCCCACTGGCATTGGAACCGCTTGGAGGTGAGACTAAACACCTGGGGTGTTTCCATATGGAGAGCTCCTAGCACTTTGTGCAGCTATTCTGTCTTTGTTTCCTTAACGGATTTTTCCGTGGTAAGGAAAAAGATGGACGATGCGGTGGAAAAGCACAGGAGGGCCAGAAACGGAAGACGATGATGTCTGGACCGCCTGTAAAATACTGTGAATGAAGCAGTGTGATTGCACAATAAAAGGCCTGTCTGGAAGCACCTCTGGTTTTACCCTTGGTTGATAGAAAAAAATCTACTGGTTTGGGGGTCAAATGTACCCCAAGAAAGCCATAAAATTAGAACAGCTGCGGGATGGTATTAAGCATGACACCACTTGCGACTTCTTTTCTAACAACAACAACAACAACAACAACAACAACAACACACTTTTACTTAGAACCTTCCTTTTTCAGTAAAAAAAATATAGTTACAAAGAAGTCACCAGAGTCAATAATACCCTAAAACAGTGTTCTCCAACCTTGGGTCCCCAGATGTTTTTGGCCTACAACTTCCAGCATGCCCCAGCCAGCTACGCTGGCTGAGGCATGCTGGGAGTTGCAGGCCAAAAACATCTGGGGACCCAAGGTTGGAGAACACTGCCCTAAAATATGACACTCAGACTCCTCTGGTGTGGGGGCACCTAACTGACTCTAGTCTAGGGTTCCAAAACATAAAACAACCTAATTTGGCATTAACATGCATTTAACATAATAATGAGCTGTTGGTGTTATCTTTGAGCAGAGTGTGTGCGAGTTGGGAGAATTAAAATCCTGTCTCTGTGTGCTAGCAGAGCCTGAAATTCCACACACAGATCTTCCAGATCTCACCTCCCCCCGCGCAGCGTGCAGCGTGTTGTGCCAGCAAGACCAGCCCAGTCGGCCTTGTCAGACTGCTTCCAGCTTCCAGCTTCCCCGTTGCAGATTAATCCATGGAGTCAGGAAACACTCTGTAACACCACAGGTCTAATTCTACCTGTTTATTCACTTAGCAAGTAAAGTTCTACAGAGTATACATTTCCTAGTTACAGTCCATGTGCAGAGTATAAATGCATAGCAAGCATTACATCCAGTGGAATAAGTTGAGCTTCACTCCACCTCAGCAAAGACGTTACATTGTTGCAGTAACAAAGTCCAGCAAGAAGAAGACAAAGGAGAAGAGAGAAAGCAGTCCTGCTTCTCTCTAAGATGGCTTCAGACGGAAAAACAAGTTAGCACGTCATCAGATCATACAAACCATGTGACTAGCTCATATTGCTCCCACGGTCTAGCTTCTCATGCGAAAAACACGGGAATCTAGAAAGACATAACAAACTTGTTTACAGCCATTCTGTTCCTTCCATGTGTAAACAATGTGCTTCAGCTTGTGAAGTGATACATATCACAACAAAATACTGTGAATGAAGCAGTGTGATTGCACAATAAAAGGCCTGTCTGACTGGAAGCACCTCTGGTTTTACCCTTGGTTGATAGAAAAAAATCTACTGGTTTGGGGGTCAAATGTACCCCAAGAAAGCCATAACATTAGAACAGCTGGGGGACGGTATTAAGCATGACACCACTTGCAACTTCTTTTCTAAGAACAATAACAACAACAACACACTTTTACTTAGAACCTTCCTTTTTCAGTAAAAAAAATATAGTTACAAAGAAGTCACCAGAGTCAATAATACCCTAAAACAGTGTTCTCCAACCTTGGGTCCCCAGATACACTGCCCTAAAATATGATACTCAGACTCCTCTGGTGTGGGGGCACCTAACTGACTCTAGTCTAGGGTTCCAAAACATAAAACAACCTAATTTGGCATTAACATGCATTTAACATAATAATGAGCTGTCAGTTATCTAGACAACAAAATTACTATTTTTAAACAGAACTTGCAGTTATAGCACACAGTCTACAAGCAGCTGATGCACAATCACCACATCTCGCAACTGCAGGAGCTGGACAGACAAAAGGGTTGCTGCAATTTTCTCTCTTTGCCCTAGACCACAGAGATGACACCTGTCCCTTCTTTGGTGCCAGCAGTGGCAGGCCTGCCAGTTTTGAGCCTGTCTCTCATGAAATTGCAGGCAAGCTGGCTTCAGTTCTAGCTTCAACCCAGGGTTTGATCAACACTAGCCCCAATTCTATAAGGAAGATACACCTTTGGGGATGTTCACTCCGTCATGGGTTTTTCAGCTGCCAAGCAATCTAGGCATTCAAACAGACGATGTCTAGCTAGTGTTTGGAAGGATATGTGAAGAAGACCATCAGAACACAGCTTTCTACACCACCTTTTCTTTTATGATAATAGAGCATTCTCTATTACAGCCTTCCCCAGCCTGGTTCCCTATAGATGTTTTGGACTTCAACTACCATCAGCCCCAGCCAGCATGACCAATACTCAGGAATGCTGGGAGTCGTAGTTCAAAGCAACTGGAGGGTGTCAGATTGAGGAAGGCTGTAATAGAGAATGGGGATTACGCCCAGGTAAGTGGGTATAAGCAGGGCTTTTTTTCTGGCGGAACGCACCGGAACGGCGTTCCGCCACCTATTTTCAGTCAATTAGAAAGCGCTGCTCGCTTTATCACTCAGCATAATTAAATTCTTGTGATGTTAACAGCAGTTCGTAATCCCCCATTAACTATTATTGTGAACTTTCTACTAGGAATGTAGATTGAAGAATGTATGTTGTGTTGCTGCAAATCATCAGCATTACAAAACAAATATTCCTGCCCTTAGGAATTTAGCAAGGTATTTAGCAATTAGCATAACTACAGTGGGGGTTTTCTTCAGACTCAGAGTTAGTAATTAAGTCAATTAAGTCAATTAAGAAACACAAAAGCAAACACAAAAGATCTTGCTGTTCGTGACTCACTTGGGTCCGAATTTGTAGTGGACGGGAGAGAAGAGGATCAAGATGCTTGAAGTGATTAGTAAGCCAGTGAAAGGGAGATATTTTAAGACATGTCATTGATTTTACTGGGTCGCTAAGGCCCCCAAATATATTTGCTTAGGCAATGTGTAATTGGTCCCCTGTTATCCCCCCCTTTCTTTTCATGTATTCACTTTACTAAACTGTGATTAATATGTGTAACTGCAAAACTTATAAATAAACATCTTTTGAAAAGGAAACGTCTCTGAGCTTACTTTTGGTAAGTATTCCAATTTTTTTGCACATTTTACTGCATTGCTTTTTATTTAATTCCATACATTTACTTTTATAGCCCCCCCCAAATTTTACTTGCATCCCTGTTCTCTAAAGGGGCGGTTTTAGGGGGCGGTCCTAGGGGTGGGTAGGGGCGTGGCCAGGGGAGGGGGGTGAGTTCCACCACCTTTTCTCTGAGAAAAAAAGCCCTGGGTATAAGACTGCAGCCTTGTCACTATAAGTCTAGACTAACTGGTTACAAAGGTGCCTGAAGAAGGTACCCTCAACAACGCATTTTGCAATGAATGTTCTGAAAACAGAGAAACGGATATCAAAGTCTGATATTTAAGAGCCAGTGTGGCGTAGTGGTGAGAGTGTTGGACTGGGACTCGGGAGATCCATGTTCTAGTCCCCACTCGGACCAAAGTCACCCAGTGAGCTTCATGCTCACTGGGTGACTTTGGGCCAGTCACTGACTCTCAGCCTAACCTACCTCACAGGGTTGTTGTAAGGATAAAATGGAGAGGAGGAGGATTATGTAAGCTGCCTTGGGTTCCTTGCAGGAAAAAAGGTGGGGTATAAATATAATAAATAAATATTAAACCAGATATTAAATCTGGTCACCTGCCAAGGTGATGGTGCAGGTTGCTTGCAAACATGTGCAAAGGTGATCAGGGTCAAAAGGACCCCCAAAAGCTGAAATACTTAGTCTTGCTCAACATGAAGTCCGCAAATAGGGGTGAAGGGGGGGGAAATCAGTTTTGCTGGGTCTCTTGTATTTTCATCATGTCTGCTCCTTTCTTACAAAAAATAGAAAGAACAGGTTCTGGTCTAACCAGCCATAGTCATGAAGAGTAACTAAATAACTGAACATCATTTTGCAGAGTCACTTTGACCCTTATGTGCGTGGTTTTCCAGTTTTTGCATTCATTCCAATAGAAGTAGAATTGACCACAAAAGCCGTAAGAACCCCCAGCCCCCATCAATTTGTCACTAAATTTAGGAGGAGGAACCTGAGGCACCACATGGCAATTCACACCTCATCATGGTTGAGGAATACCTGAGCTTGCGGTTGTAGGGCTTTTCTACATGAGGCATTTATCATGCACTCATCATTCCCTACTCACAGTTGATTGTGGGTTCTTTAGAAGACGTTGTGACCCTCCAGTTTAGCTTCTGTGTCTAACCAACACTTTCAGAGAGTTTTTTAGAGCAGGGAAAATGCAGCATTCAATTGTGAAAGAGAAAGAAGGCGTGATTCCCTCTTGTGTATTTGTGCTATTCTGCTATACCACAGTGCCACCTAGAGGTTATGTAATGGAAAAGCAGGAAAGCAAATGCTCCTTGTGTAGTTTTCGGATCTCAATTCTGGGACGAAACTGAAAGTAGATACAGTAGATTAACAGCCAATTAACAGCCTTGTGTAGAAAAGCTTGTAGGAGACTGACACAAATGTTTTTTTTTTTAAAAATTCAGTGTTCTCATGGTACATTTGACCCCACCTATCAATCAAAACACTCTTGCCCGTCACCTACCATATTCACCAACCAGTTGCTACCACTGCTTCTCTATACTGGCTCCAAACTCCTCAATGTGGGGTCTTCCCTTCCACTTCCTCTTTAACATTACAAAGTTAGATTTTATTTTCTAGTAAGAAGTAAAGAGTATGAATGAACTTATTTCCAGACACAATGTGCTAATTCTGCCGTGACTTCCAGTACTGAGGTTTACCAAAGTGCGACTCATTTCAGTGGAGTGGTTCTTTTGAGTCCAGGCTTGTTGGTGAGTCAGATTCTTATTGTTAAGATTGCACGTATCTTGCTCTTCAGAAGCAGACTATGAGTATGAACTTTCTCAAACTACTACATGGAGTAAAATTTTGACCTGAAGGTTTGACCTGAAAAACATTAAGCATCACTAAGCATCTGCAATTTTCAATTCCCTTTAAGATTTGAATGAGAAACATATTGCCTTTTTTACTCTGATGGTGGCAATTGGAGGACTTCATTTTTAACAAAATGTGTGTGTAATTTAATTTGATCTGAACATGAACCCCTTTCAAGTGGCAGTATATGATAATCCAGCTCTATCCAGTATGAACTGCTCACCTGCATATTCACAGCTCATCAGCAAATTCTTCTGGCCAAGTCAGTCTCTCGTTCTCAGCCTCAGATGCTGACTGGACAGGCATTACAAAGCGGGGGGGGGCAAAAAGCAAGCACACACTGACTGGGTTCAGACAACATGACCCCAACTCAAGGGTTGAGTATGGGTTGAGCATGGGTTGTCTTGTCGTTGAACTGTGGGTTGTTGCTGAAATGTGGGTTATCATGTTGTCTGAATCCAGCCAAGATAACAAACATGGTGAACAACCCACAGTTCACAACCCAACAATAAACCATGGGTTCTCTTCATGGGTTGTTTGTGGTTAACAAGCCATGGCTTGTTAGCACAGCTGGGTTCAGACAACCTGATGACCCAGTTTTCAAAAGCAACCCGCCGTTCAATAACAACCCACACTCAACCCATACTCAACCCTTAAGTATGGGTTATCATGTTATCTGAACCTAGTCACAGACTGGGTTTGCACAACACGACAACCAGTCATGGGTTGTTAATCATGATAGGTTGTTGCGTTGTGCAAACCCAGTCCAATTCCTGCTGGGTGGCTTGTTTGAGGGCAATAAGCCACCCTGACAGCCCATGGCTTGTTGTAGGGGTTGTCATACCCACAATGGGTTGTCGTGTCATCTGGACCTTGGCGACCGACCCCATTGTGGGTACTGGGAATTGGCTACTGAGCCACTTGGCAAAAGTGGCAAAAAAAAAAATATCTTGCCGCTCTTACCAAGCTTGCCTGAGCACCCGCCAATGCCAGCTGCCCCACAAGTGCCCAAGCAGCACTTGGGGGGGCTGGCACAGGCTTGCTACCCTCCCCTCCATGACTGCAAGCCGATTTTGGCTCACTGTAGCATTTTTTCCCCTTTCCCCCTTCCACTCCCCCCACCCCGAGATCACAAAGTCCAGCTTGTCAGCCAGCTTTCACTGTCTCCATTTTGACAGCCACTGACAACTCCTCCAAAGTGTCTGAGTGGCACGTGGAGGGGCTGTCGGTGGTTGGGAAACATTTTTTTAAAATTCTTTTTGTACACACAAGGTGCACAAAAATTTTCATTTTAATTTTTTAAAAAAATAGCTGCAGTTGCGCAACTGGACATGACCGCAGTTGCGCAAGTGTGGAAGTCGGGAACCATGGTGGGGCCAGGTTGTGGGGGTGGGGTGCCTGCTGCTGTCAGAGTGCAGCAGATACAAACCCTGGACATTGACCCAAATAGGGTCCAAGTAGGCTTTGTCTACCGGACAGCCCTTCAAATAGAGGACACCTTCCAAACAGAGGGCAATCCTCTGTAAAAGAGGACACATGGCCACCCTATGAGGGCACTCCCCTAGCCTTTCTACGGGCAGGCAGGCAGGCAGGCAGGCTGCCCAGTGTCAGCAACAGCAGCAACAACTGAGCAGAATTCTGGATCTGCGTGCCTGAACTCACCAGACCCGCCATCTTAACTACAGCGCCCCGCCCCATGATGCACACATCTGGGCAGGGCCGGCATAATCCAGATAGTGGCACCAGCAAGTCCAGGCGCATGGGCCCAGAAGAGTTCCTCTCAGCACGGTTTCCCCCAGTCCCTGCTCAACACTGCTGTGGGCAGGCTAGTGGTACAGTGGCAGTGGCAGCAGCCACCACCCAAGAATACCCGTAGTAGTGGCGGCAGCATTTGCCTGCATGCTGGTTGAACGTCGGTACAAATATGTTCTAAGTTTAAATGGCAAAGTATCTGTTGGCCAGGTTTCTATGCAGGAAGCATAGGCACCGAGGGCTTTTCTATATGAGGTTGTTAATCACTGTATCTACTAATCTACTTTCCATTTCATCACAGCGTTGAGATCAGAGCTCTACACAAAGGGCTCTTCCTCTCCTGCTTTTCTGCAACAAAACCTCTCGGTGCTGCTGTGCTATAGCAGAACGGCTCAAATACACAAGGAGGAACAGTGCTATTTCCCCCGTTCTAATAAAATACCCCATTTCCCCCATTCTAAAAACAAAAACTAAATGGGAAAGTGCTCTAAAAAAACCAGAAATGAAACTGGAGAGAGCACAACGTCATCTAAAGAGCCTGTAAACAACAGTGAGTGAGGAATCATGAGCACACAATAAATGCCTCATGTAGGAAAGCTCTGAGTGGGAAAGGGTCAGGCCTCCCTTTACGTATGTATTTCAGGCCACCCAGCCATTTAAAGGTGCAGATATAATTCAGAAAGAATAGTGCTGTTCATACTTGGGCACTGTTTTATTAAAGTTCCAAAAGCAAGGTGTGAATTTCCCCTCTGCGTGTGTATATATAATTATGAATGTGTATGTTACAGGATCCTTCCTACCCCCACCCCCACCAGGCAGAATGCAGCTGGATTAGGCCACGGAGTTTGCAGTAAAGCGCCAATTACACAGTTTTCTATTGATCCACAATTTTAGAAAATGCTTTCTTTTCTTGTGGCTGTATTTTTTTTTAACAAGACACAGGTGCATGTCTTACTGATTTGGTAGTCCAATGGGATTTTACACTTTAATCAAATGCAGTTATTGAGTATGTCTTGCCAGAGAATAATGTTTGATATATAGATAAAAAATAATGAATGCACAGGAAAAGGGGGTTGAGGGTATTTATTATCCTATGGTTACTTGATTAGGCTATTTTCATGAGGCCATTGACTGAAGAATAGACCTTGATCCAACAGTTTCCAAGCAGCTTTTTGTTTCCGAACTTGTTTAAATATTAACTGTACTGGGACTGGATAGGTTAGAGAGAAGTTAATGAGCTAATCGGCCTTGAATAACAGAGCTGTCACTTTCAATTGGATCTTAAACTGTACAAGTTGCTACCATTTCTTGCTAGCTCAGTGTGTAGCCTTTGAAATCATCTGATGGTTTTGATCCCTAAACTTTGGGCATATCTACACTGGAATTTGAGAGAAAAGAAAAACAAAAGTAGTTTAATTGTGGTGGTGAATAGTTTGTAAAGATGTATATCATATTATTTTAAAGGACTTTTTTTTGTCCTTGGGACTGTTGGTTTGGTATGTTACCATACTAAATAGGCTTTGAATTGTTTTAAAAGTTTAGTGTAGACATACTCATATAGTCTGCAAAGGAAAGAAGTTCCTTTCCACAAATGCCAATGCTACAGTCGTCTCGTTATGAGACAAAGCTTAACATTACATGAATTAATGTCCATAACAGGACATTAATTTTGCCCATAGCAGGTGAGCAAGGAGACACAAGGAGGAATGGGGTGGAAGGCACATTTACTTCATAGGATTTAAAGGTATGGATGGCTTCCCTAGGCAAGGACTTGACAGTAGACATTGGTGAACTGCAACATAGTAAAATCAGATGCTGTCGATCCAAATGCATGCAATTTTCATGGTTCACAATAAAAACGTTAATAGTGAAAACAATGGCCTTGACTAAACTTACAAGCAGTGGAGGCTGGTGACTCCTATTTTGGTGGGGCTCCTAATCCATTGCAGCTTTTATTTGGAGCTTTATAGGAACTATCCATGGTGGTGAACCTATTTTGGGGATGGAGCTTAGCACCATGGATAGCTCCTATGATTGGCTAATTATAACTAGGAGTCAGTCACCAGCCTCCCCTGCTTACAAAGAAACTCTTAGTTAGGGGTACAGAACCTCTGGACCAGGGGCCAAATCTGGCCCACCTGGGGTTCCAATCCAGCCCTCTGGGGTTCCCCAGATGGCCACACCCCTTTCCCCAGATGGCCATGCCCCTTTCCCCCAACCACCGATCATTTGGTGGTGTCCCAGCGTTCGTGCAGTATTTTCCCCACTCTAAAAGGTTGAAATGCCTCTCCCAAGGCTTGGTTACAGGCAGTGAAAGCTTTAAGGCAAAATATACTGGCATTGGGGGGGGGGGGTTGCTCCTTTTGCCTTTGACCCCATGCACCACCGGAATGCGGCCATTGAGAGCTTCTCCAAAAGGGACTCTAGCCCTCAACCTGAAAGAGGTTCTGCACCCCCACTCTACGCATTCAAACTAGTTGGTGGAGCATACTGATTATCTGGACCCATTTCAATCAAGCTTCCAGCCAGGATATGGATATGCTTTGATCAACTTGGTGGATGCCAGGAACCAGGTGGGGAGAGCTCTCTTGGACCTCTTGGTGGCTTTTGATGCCATCATCCATGGTATCCTTCTGGACCACCTGGCAGGGCTGGGCCTTGGGGGCACTGTATCGCAGTGGTCCTGATCCTTCCTGTTGGGTCACATCCAGACAGTGGTGCTGGAGGACTACACTTGGGCACCACAGCCTTTGGCCTATGGTGTCCCACAGGATTCTATCGTGTTATTTAATATCTACATGAAACCAGTGGTAGAGGTCATTCAGAGCGTTGGAGTGAGATGCCACCAATATGCTGATGACACTCAGCTCTATTGCTGCATGACATCTAATACCAAGGAAGCCATCAAGTCAATTGAATACCCTTGAACATTGTCTGGATTCAATAATAGCCTAGATGAAAGTGAACAAGCTGACATTAAATCCGCACAAGAGGTGCTGTTGCTAAGTAACAAGTCCAGCTGAGGGATTGGGATTCAGCCTATTCTGGAAGGAGGAGGCACACTCATCCTGAAAGATCAGATAGCTTGGGAGTGTTCTTTGATCCTATGCTGCCCCTGGGTTTCCTGAAGGCAGTGGATTGGGTATCTTTACCTCAACTAAGTTATATGCCTCTATTACTAAGTGTAAGCCTCTTCCTCAACTTGCTACTGCTTTGATTCTTACATTTGGTCATACTGTCCTGCTGATTATTAACATCTAGTGGTGGAAAGGAGTGTGTTTGTACAGCTATGTGTAATGCACCACCTGTGATCTTGCCTGAGTTGGTCTGATTTGGCAGCAGTTATCCATGCCTTGGTTACATCATGCTTAGGCTACTGCAATGCGCTCTAAGTAAAGCTAACCTTGAGAAGTGCCCAGGATCTTCAACTGGTGCAAAATGCGGCAGGTAGACTGCTTACCGGTACAGTCAGTCAGTCAGGCGATCACTCGTGACCGAGTAAGATTGTCTTCCAGGATAAAAAAAAAAGAAAATTTACAAAAAGGAGATTTTAAAAGGAGGAAAATTCTAAAGAAAATTGTGTAGACTCTAGCGATGGGTCCGTAAGTGACTGTGGAGGCCAATTCTAGATCCACACAGCTTCCCACAGTGAGGACACAGGTTACCAGATGGAAGATGGTCTTGTAAAGGATTCATTTGACGTGCTTTTCGCTTAGCACGTTTCTCCCTTTCACCTTGCACTCGAGCTTCTTCAAAGTCCATAGAACCTTTGTGAAGGGCCAACCTCCAGTTAGATCATTCATGGGCCAGAGCTTCCCAGTTTTTGATGTTTATATTGCATTTTTTTAGATTAGCCTTAAGAACATCTTTAAACCTCTTATATTGACCACCGGTATTCCGCTTTCCATCCTTGAGTTGGGAATAAAGTAACTGCTTTGGGAGACGGCAGTCAGGCATTCGAACAACATGACCAGTCCACTGAAGTTCGCGTTGAAGGATCATTTTTTCAATGCTAGTAGTCTTTGCTTCTTCCTGGGAACATATTACACCTGTCTTGAAAGACCTGCACTGGTTGCCACTTGCTTTCCGTGCTCAATTCAAGGTGTTGGTTTTAACAGTTGCTTGCTGCCCTAATGGTTCAGGGCCTGCCTGGCTATCTGAGGGACCACCTGTCTCGCTGTGAACCTGCCTTGTTATTAAGATCTGCAGGAGAGGCCATTTGAAGATGCCCCCGCTTACAGAAGCCCATTTGTCGGACACATAGAAAGGGTCTTAGATTCTTCTCCTGCGCCGCTCTCAAACTGTGGAATGCCCTCCCTTTAGAGTTATGACTGGCCCCTACTCTCTGAGTTTTTAGAAAAGGTATCAAGGCACTTTTTAAAATGCCCCTTTAAACTACTTTTAGGGAGCAGCCCTGTGGCCCATAGGCAGCATCTGAGAGGCTATAGGATGCTGCTGATCACCGAGGCTGGAAACAGAGCTCTGATCTCAAAGGAGGAGATCTGATCATGGATCTCGCCTCACACCCTCCAGCCGCTGCAGAAAGCTCTGCAGCAGCTCCTTCTCCCAAGGTTGATGCCATGACCTTGGGAGGGGAGGAAATGGGCATTTTGGGGGCAGGACAGTGGGCAGGGAGGATGATGGATGGATGGATGGATGGATGGATGTGGCATGGATCCGCCACATCCACAAGCCTCCCAGCTTCCATCCCCATCCATCCATCCATGGGAGGATGAGTTAAGAGAGTTAAAAGAGCTCAGAGGCCCATCTAAGTTACAAGGCACTTAAAGAGGACTGGGAAGCGAAAAAGCCTCTGTCATTCCTCCCACTCTGCATGGCTCTTGTTGGCAGGGCATAAGATGGGGAGGAAGGCTCCGATCTTGAAGCCCTCCGTCTAATGCTGCCTAGCCCATAGGATTGCTCCCTTCGTGTTTTATTGTGGTAAAAATCTTTTTAGGGCGCAATCCTATCAAGATGAGCGGGAGGCTCATGCTCATCCAGTGCAGAGTGGGAGGAGCAGCGGAGACTATCTTTGCCTTCCCGCTCCTCCTACTCTGCATTTTTTTCTAGATAGCCGTTTTCGGCCATCTAGCAACTGTATCTCAAAGAGGGAGGGAAGGAGGCTGGAATGGCTTCAGGATACCTTGTATCCTGGCTGCCCAAGTCTCCTCCCCTTCCCACCCCCTTCCCACCCCCTTTAACCCCACTCTGAGGTTGCTTTCCTGACCTCGGAGAGCAGCTGGTGTGGTTCTTTCCACACTGGCTGCAAGGGGGCGGGGGAGCGGGAGCAGAGCTCTGATACCCAGTTCCCAAGTTGGAGCTGGGAATCTGAACTATCCTATGGCCACTCAGACAATGTCTAGGGGCCATAGGATCATTCCCTTAAATGGTTTTTATTGTTGGTTTTACGGTTTTAATAATTGTTTGGATTTGCTGTGCCAAACTGGCTTGATGGCTTCCTAGAAATAATAATAAATAAAATAAATAATACATTTTCAAGGCTTATATAAGATTCAAGTGCAGAGCAAGCAGAAGCACTGACTGCTATATAACTTTAAAGGATGGTGGCACCATCACTTCAGCTATTTTCCCAACCCCCAGCCCAGATGCTTCGAAAGGTGAACCTGGTTGGCTGTGTTTCATAAATGGACGAGTGCAAAAGTGTTTGAATAGAACAGGAAAGGCAGAAGAAATAGAATCGGATTAAACATATCAATGCTGTGATATGCTGAACTTTCAGCTCTTTGTAATCATGGAGACCCATTGCCAGGTGCAGAATCATGGAAGAGGAAATAGTCACACTGCAATAATAACACAAGATTTCAGCTGGAACACACACACAAAAATGGGGATTATTTTTCCATGCACTAATAAAATGGGCACTGGCTTTTCATCACATGAAATGCAGTTTTGTCTCGCTGCCTTCTTTCTCAATTGGCCAGTTTGATCTTGTTTTATAGCAACACCGCTTCTAGGATCGCTTCCAAGTTCTCATAGCTCTCCGTGCCACAGCTCACAGGCTAATTGGGATTCAAATTACCTTTTCAAGGCTACATGTCGTTCTGAAGCACTTTTACAGATTCTGAGTCTGGATTTACCCTTCAAGCACCCGGACTCTGTATGCAAAGAGGTCTCTCAAAGAAAGAATTAGTGGCCAGACAGGTTGTTAGGGTTGAAGGCTTGAGAGACAGATGTCAGCTTTTTGAAGTGTTGAAGGTGGTTTCAGAGAGGCATCATTGCCTAGGTTGTGTTGTGTACACTCATTTCAGTATACGTAAGTAAAAAGGTTTGCCGGTTTGCATGGAAAACCAAAGATGGCAATGGGACAAAAGAAATATTTGTACAGACACCAAGGGGCTTGATGTCTCTATTGAAAAACTAGTCTATGTGGATATTCCTCATTTGCAAATGTACACAACCGTCTCAGGCAGGAATAGGACACTCAGCACCCAGACAGGCCACAATTTGCCAGGAAAAAAGTACATGCAAATGTAATTGATAGATGGAGGGAATGTTCCTATGGCCCCTGGATATCGTCTGGGTGGCCACAGCATAGTCTGGATTCCCAGCTCCGAGGTCAGAGACAGCACCCCTGACCTCAGAGCTAGGAATCGGAGTTCTGATCGCGCGCCCCCGCCCCCTCGCAGTCAGCAAGGAAAGAGCCTGTGGCTCACGCTGGCGCAGCTTGTCTGAGCGTGGAAAGCTAAGCAGGGTCAGGCCTGGTTATTACTTGGACGGGAGACCCCTCTTCTAGTTTCCTGCACTGAGCAGGGGGTTGGACTCGATGGCCTTGTAGGCCCCTTCCAACTCCATGATCTATGAAATCTATGAAACTGTGCCAGCTGCTCTCCAAGGTCAGGAAAGCGACCTCAGAGAGGGGCTAAAGGGGGCGATTCGAGGGGGGCAGAGAGGGGAGGAGGCTGGAGAGGCCAGGATATGAGGTATCCCCTCTGAAACACCGTTGCTAGACGGCCGAAAATGGCTATCTAGCGAAAATGCAGGACAGGAGGAGCAAGGAGGCGAAGATCTCCTCTGCCCCTCCTCCTGCTCTGCTTTGGAGGAACATGAGCCTCTGAGTTTGGAGGCTCCCGCTCATCTCAATAGGATTGTGCCCTAACTGACTAAAGCTCACCGGATTAACTGATTATAATTTATTTAGTCAGGTTGCTGTACTATTTAGAAATTTACAATTTGGATGGCGGCAGTCAGCCCTAATAGGAGAGTTACCAATACTAAACCACAGTGACCTTGCCTGTAGCTTTAAGTATTTGGAGATGCCAAGGACCTTTTGCATCCAACACATGTGCTCTACCACTCAGCTATGGTCTTTCCCATGATGGGTCAGATGCCACTGATACTCACCCACAGCGGCTCAAGTTCTTAAACAGACACACTCTCCAGATTAGTGTCTGGCAATCCAACAGACAATGCAATTCCAATCATCAGTACTATTGGGAATTCTCATTCCCAGAGAGCAAACATGCACAGAACCTCTGCTTCCAACACCCAGGACAGCTGGTTTACCATTGCAATATTTCCCCCTCAAATCAAAGACCACGCATGTAGCCCACCCCAACCCCACCACATTGGTTACACTCCATGCTGGGATTATTCCTTGCCTCCATGGTTGCCATGGGCAAAGAGATTTTGATATGAGGAATATTGAAAGCAATGCTGAAAAGCTACTTAATTTTTTTCTTCTTCCCTCCCCATTCATTTTGCCTTGTCTGTCATGTCTTTTTAGATTGTAACCCTGTGGACAGGGGCGGTCTTTTTTGTGTGTGTGTGTGTTTTGGCCGAGGAGCAGGATTTTAAAAAAACAACCTTTAAATAAATTAAATAAAATACATTTCCCAGAGTTCTCTGGGAACGGCTGTTATACTAGTTTAGGTCTGTAACACAGATATGCCCTCAGAGTCTCACGGCATTCTGTTTTGTTTTGTTTTTCACATGTAACCAACACTCCTCAGTGGCATTTTTAGACATAACACATTAATTGTAGAAATGCTCCTTTGTTGTGAATTCTGAAATGGGGACAAGACAAATGACAAGTATTGGATGTCACAAGGAAAACAATCCTCAGAAAAGGTTACTGGTTTGTGTTAAATGTGCTGAAAGAGTTAATCTTCAGAAATTTTCATCTAGCGCTTCAGGGTTCCCGAGGAGCAGTTAAATTTAGTTCTCAGTGCTTTCTTTTAATTTTAAATATTTGTTGTGATTTATAAGACCGAGCTGCTGTAAACTCAGATTCCAGTCATGTTGAAGCCTGCGTGCACTGCGGCAACGTTTGGCAGAGTTCTTCGTTGGGAATTTAATCCCACACTTTGTGATGTACCTGAGGCTGACAAAGAGAGGAGAAAAATGCTCTTAGCCTGGTTCCCACACTCTTGGGGGGGGGGGAGTCAGCAACCTGTGGCCCTCCAGATGTCGTTGGACTCCAATTCCCATAATCCATGACCATTGGCAAAGTTGGCTGGGGATGATTCATAAGTATTGCTGAATAAGACTTAGCCTAAGATCCATTGGCCCTTCTGAGATGGATGCCAACACAGTGATCCATTGATTGGGTAAGATAGGACAGTCCAGTTTGCTGTTCCATTCTTGCTTAAGACCCTATGTATTATCTATATATATAAAAGAAGGTGTCCTGACTGACTGACTGATTTTGTCTGACTCATCAACGCCCAGCTCAAACCGTTTAATCTAGGAACGTGAAATTTTGAAGGGACATTGCTTGACGTAGACACCCACTAAGGAAGGATTTTTGGAAATTCCATCCCTAAGGGGGTGAAAAAGGGGGGGAAATTGCCCCACTCTCATATCCTATGGGCAAAACAACAGGGGAGCAGTTATGCAAATCGGCCTCACCTCATAATTTCTGCAGGAGACAATAGGAGCAGTTATGCAAATAGCCCATACAACACTTAATGTTCGTATGAATTCCTGCAGGGGCCAATAGGGGTGGGTATGCAAATCTCCCCTCGGCCACTTAGAATGTTCTCTGCGGGGGTGAAAAGGGAGGGAAGTTTTTAAATGACTGAATGACTGTTGTTGGGGGGGGGGGCGTCGCATAGGCTCCACTCAGGGCCAGTGCTACCATTAGGCCAACTAGGCAGCTGCCTAGGGCGCAGGGCTAAAGGGGGCACCAGAAATAGGGAGGGGGGCGCTAAATATCTGATCTTGCCTAGGGCACCAAACTGCACCAAACTGCCTTGCACCGGCCCTGGCTCCACTCCATCACATTTTGATGGATCTACCCCAAACTTGGCACGGTCACTCTTCATCATCTGTAGAATCTCAGGATTAACATGATTGTTCTTTAAGATCAGATATTTCTGTCAGAAAAGTTTTCTGCTGCCAGCACCCAGCCTAAACGTTACACTTTCAGTCAGAGACACTGTATCTTTTCCATTGTACCAAATCCTAAAATCCATGCAAGCGCAGCCGTGGGCAACAGCTAGTGCTATATACAGAATAAGTATTTATAAACCATTTATAAATGGCAGTAAGTGCTTTAAGCTAAACTAGGCTGGTATTGTTGGTGTTTGGGCACCACCCCTTTTGCCTTCAGCCCCACCCACCACTGGAATGCAGGCCCTGAGAGCTGCTCCACAATGAATTGTGCCCTCAGGCAGAAAGAGGTTTCCCATCCTGGATTTAGGTGCTGTAAGGCTGGCCGCCAGGACTTTCATGATGGCAGCGGCTCAAAAAAGTACAATTGCCATTTTGGAAATCACTGTCTGCTTTCGTCCAGAATCATGTGGAGACATTGCTCTACACATATAGTGCCTCCATGTGAATGTGGCCCAACTGCAAGATTGACAGAGGCCTTGTGCATTCCTGAGTTATGTGCATGCAAATAGGCATCATGTATGAATGAGGCCTACGTAATGAGTGATACCTGGTTAAGACAGACAGGGCCTGACCTGATGCTTTCTTTTTTATTTAATACAGGGACATTTCAACTTCATGGCACACATCAGTAGAATCTCATGGGTTGAGCCTGATATTGATCCAAGCCAGAACTTCCAGTTTCCCAAGACAAAACTCAGCAGCATTCTTACGAATGGACTAAGTTTATTCAGGAAAACCAGGACATAAATTGAGGCACTTAAGAAAAACATGACTTGAATCCATAGCCTAGTTCTCACTGAGTTGGTGATCTCACATCACCTCTTCAGACTGCAAGTGTGCACTCACATGGCTGTATGCGCCTCTATACATAAAAATGAATACCGTAAACAACAATCCCTGTGCATAGAAAACTAGGATGTTAGGGAGAATAGGATAGAATCCTCTAAAGTTTGACTAGTGTCCCGTATAAGGAAATGTCCCTAAGGGTGCAATCCTATGCATGTTTAGACAGAAAAAGTCCAATGACTCCCTGCATTATAAATCACTACACTGATATTTACTTTTCAGTGAGAGTTAGGCCTATATCTCCAACACAACTTCCTAATTGGACATATGCAACAGAAACCTTGTTCACCTCACATCAAACTACTAAAACTCTGTATATGTTTGGAGCAGTTCTTTCCCAATGATAGGAAAGCAATAGAATAGAAGGACAGAGAAAAACCAGGGTGCAGAAGTCTTAGCACTCTGCATAAATGGCAAACCCAGCGGTAATACATGAAAAATATTTATTACGAGAATTTATCCTCCCTAAACCCTGAAATAACACCCAGTGTTTGATCTACAGTGCATACTCTCTGGTTTGTTTTTATATGGCATATAACGTGCTGAATACTTTATTCAGTTGTGAGCACTCTTTAAGTTCAAGGCCCAAGTAATGTAAATAATAAAATATGTGGAACAAAAAGAAACCCAAACACTTTGCTCTCTAGAGTCAGACTTGGTGTCATGTTGCAATAGATTTCTGAAACACTTCCCTGCTTTTGTGTGCTTTTAATATCATGTGAGTAGTGAAAAAGGCTTCCTCATGTCAAACTCTAAACCCTGCCCCCAAACATCCCAACATCCCAAGGAGTATAATATATGTTCTTTAGGATTCGTTTGTGCTCTGCATTTTGTAGGTTAACACAGGAATGGATGTGTAGGGTTACAACAAACCATTTTTATTAGTGCAAAAAAACACAACCCAACAGAAAACATGATCTTTCAACACTCAGGTCTGGCAAAACAGACGGAATGCAGGAAATGTTTACAGCCCGTGAACTCTCAATGTTCAAGCTCTCAAAAGCACCACACAGCCCATATTCCTGGGTTTAAAAAGTATTAAAACAAAGAAACAGTCTACTAATCAGCATTTACCATCAGCAATCAGTCTCTACATACTATTAAGAACCAGGGATGTTGAAGAGTCCTTGGTCTCGAGTCACGAGTCTTTGGACCCGAGTCTCGAGTCTGAGTCCTTGGTCCAAAATGGTGACTCACGAGTCACGAGTCACGAGTCACTCCCAAAGCAGACTCCACGAGTCCCTATTAAAATCAATGGGGGTTTTCCCCAACAAAATAAGGCTACTTCAGATGTGTGGTTTAAATAAATTCTAGGCACAAGTGTGCCTTTTTATTTCAAAACTCTGCAACTGATTTTGGCAAGAACAGACCAGGCAGAAAAACCCAAAATAACCAGGCAGGCAGAGGAGGCAGGGAACCCCAAAGCAGGCAGGCAGAGGCTTTTGTCTTGGACAATTCAACTGTTGAACTGGTCAAGAAGAGACCAGGCAGGCAGAGGAGGCTGGGAACCCCAGACAGGCAGGCAGAGGCAGCCAAACCCAAAATGTCTGAAAGGTTGCATTTTAGAAAAACGATTTTAAAAAATAAACTTGCTGTACTTCGTAAAACTTATCCATGTTGCATTTGAGGAACATGATTTTTTCTAAATGTTTGGCCCCCATTCTGGAATTGTGAGATCTCATCACAATTCCACCCTCACTGAACACCCGCTCCACTGGTGATGAACTTGCTGGAACCAGAAACACACTCAGAGCAGCCACACAGAGTAATCTCAGGTCCTTCTGCCTCTCCCAAGTACACAACACATCAATCAAAATAAATCTTGACACACTGTTGGGGCTGCACTCCTGGTAGCCGTCCATAGTGGCCGAGCAGCGGCACACCTCGCTTCCATGTGCTCTTCGCCGGCAACCACGCTCCGCTCCTCTCCACTCCTTCTGGCACAGCCCAGGGATGTTGAAGAGTCCTTGGTCTCGAGTCCCGAGTCGAGTCTCGAGTCCCATTAAAAATATTGGGACTCGAGTCCGAGTCGAGTCAGAGGGGGGACTCAGTCCGACTCACCAGTCGAGTCCTCAAGTCCGAGTCCCCATCCCTGTTAAGAACAAATATCTTCCTTCCCATGCAGTGGGCTGCCAGGGATACAGGCCTGTGGCTCACGCTGGCTCAGTTTGTCTGAGTGTGGGAAGCTAAGCAGGGTCAGGCCTGGTTATGACTTGGATGGGAGACCCCTCCTCTAGTTTCCTGCATTGAGCAGGGGGTTGGACTTGATGGCCTTGTAGGCCCTTTCCAACTCTATGAATCTATGAAATCTATGGAAGGAAGAGATCACTCTCATCAGTGATCACAACATGCAGAGGGCTTTTGAAATTAGGCCTAGCGTTAGTCCGAGGGCTGCAGGTTGCCCACCCTCAGTTTACTCAATATACAAAAGGATGTACATCAAGATCTAGCTTGTCTTTTTTCTAGTAGGTCTTTCCCAACTCTTTGGCAACAGAAGCCTGACCACTGGGCTTCTGTGTGGGGGAAACAAGCAAACAAGAAGCAAACTCAGGTGAAAACCATCTCTGCAGTCTCTTATCTATTGATCTATCTAGTAATAAGTAAGGGGGCAAGGAGTAAAATTGATCTAGGAAATCAAGTTTATGTAAGGCACCTCTATAATGCTTCACAGAGTCAATGGGCTGAACAGAGGTGTTACAGTAATTTAACCTTTTGCATTTGGTATTGCTTCTGTATGCATTAGGAATACTAAATATCTTTTGTTGGGCCCTGGGCTATATGAAGTGACTTTGCATTTTTAAGAAGACTTACTCTGCTTGTAGCTTTTTCATTCCACATGAACAATTCTAGATAATATCTCACGTTACCTGTCACAGATCTGTTATTTTTCATGAACAAGGTGACTGAAGTTGGTGTCGTCGTCGTCCCCCAGTTGTGTCCCAAATGATTAGGACAGGGATCCCACTGAATGGATCCTATCCACTGTCCGAATGGCAACGGAAGGGTGTCACACACAAAAAGGAGTGCAAGCTAAGGGTTAATTTGTGCTTGGGAGGTCTTAAAGCAGTTATTAGGTACAAGAGCAGAGCTAATTAACAGGATTTGATACAGCAGAGAGCCTTGGGTATAAACAGGGATCATGGGTGGGGATGCTGCCTAGCAACCAGGTGGAGCCAACTACGTTTCCTTTTAGCCTGGCTTTCTTGTGTATAAATAGACAAGCATGTTCATTATGTTCAGTAGTAGTAGCAGTTGTATCATTGTAGTTGTATAGAACAGGAGTGGGCAACTTTGGGAGGTCCAGGGGCCATTTTTGCCCCCCCCCTTGCAGGCCACAGACAGTCCATGGAACCCCCCTCCTAAATTTTTAGGGGGGGAAGTGTTGCCCGTAGCACTACAGATTACCAAAAGAGTCAAATTTCACTTATTATATTTATACCCCACCTTTTTTTCCTTCAAGGAATCCAAGGCGGCTTACGCAATCCTCCTCTCCATTTTATCCTCACAACAACCCTGTGAGGTAGGTTAGGCTGAGAGTCAGTGACTGGCCCAAAGTCCCCCAGTGAGATTCATGGCTGAGCGAGGGCTAGAACCTGGATCTCCTGACTCCCAGTCCAACACTCTAACCACTATGCCACACTGGCTCTCACTTGTGAAATTTGACCCTTTTGGAACTCCATAGTGCTACAGACACCATTCTTTTCCTTAGATTTTGTTGTTGCTGCTGCTGCTGCTGCTGCTGAAACACTTTGAGGCACCCTGTGAATTTGGCAGGGTGGCAGAGAGTGATGGGGGCTGCATGTGGCTCATGGGCCATGTGTTACCCACCCCCATATTAGAAGCTTGGCCTAATTTGCTGTGTTTTTATATTTCTGGTTGCTTAGTCTGTTTATGACTCAGTAAAGATTACCAAGCCCTACACTTTCTGGATTCAGTCAGTTTTATTCAGCCACTTCTGCTAACATCCACATGCCGGGGGAAATTGCATTAGAGTCCTCTTTTAAAACTCTCTCAAAAACTTCCTTCTTGAACGTCCTCCTATAAATGCTTAAGCTGCTACACCTCTTGTTTCAGAAATGGTTGTTCCTTTCTCTTCCTCTTGGTTCCCTTCTTTCCTCACCCATCACTTTTCCCCACCCTTGCCCTTCCAGTTGTGACAGCCAATTTTAGAACATAAAGGCCAAAACAACCTTCCTGTTGAACGTGTATTTGCATGTAACTTGTCTCATTTAAAAAAAAAAAAAAAGGTAGCTGCAGGAGCCCCAATCAAGATCCAGAAAGCAGTGCATGGGGGTGGGGGTAGGGTGTTAACCCTTTCCTTTTGCCATCCTGATAAAATATCTCCCCCCCCCCCAGCTGTTATCACCCTGGAACAAACAAAATATTTGGAGGATGGGTGATTTTCTTAAGGACCACAGCATGGGTGAAAGGGTGAAGCTCCCCCTCCACCTATACGAGAGTCCCAGTCCAGATTGGGGATGCTGTGGCTGCTATTTTTTTTTAAAGAACTCACACATAGGCAGGGATGGGGACTCGGACTCCAGGACTCGACTCGTGAGTCGGACTGAGTCCCCCCTCTGACTCGAGTCCCAATATTTTTAATGGGACTCGACTCGGGACTCGAGACCAAGGACTCGTGTTCCAAAATCATGTTCCTCAAATGCAACCTGGATAGGTTTTAGGAAGTACAGCAAGTTTATTTTTTAAAATCATTTCCCTAAAATGCAACCTTTCAGACATTTTGGGTTTGGCTGCCTCTGCCTGCCTGTTTGGGGTTCCCAGCCTCCTCTGCTTGCCTGGCCTCTTCTGAACCAGTTCCACAGTTTGAATTGTCCAAGAAAAAGGCCTCTGCCTGCCTGTTTTGGGGTTCCCTGCCTCCTCTGCCTGTCTGGTTATTTTGGGTTTGTCTGCCTGGTCTGTTCTTGCCAAAATCAGTTGCAGAGTTTTGAAATAAAAAGGCACACTTGTGCCTAGAATTTATTTAAGCCACACATCTGAAATAGCCTTATTTTGTTGTGGGGGGAACCCACTGATTTGAATAGGGACTCGTGGAGTCAGCTTTGGGAGCGACTCGTGACTCATGAGTCACCATTTTGGACCAAGGACTCGGACTCGAGACTCGGATCCAAAGACTCGTGACTCGAAACCAAGGACTCTTCAACATCCCTGCACACAGGCAACTGAAGATACACTTCTATAGCCCACCTTTCTTCTATCATGAAACTCAAGGTGGTGCTTATGCAATTCCCAGGTGGTCTCCCACCCTGGCACTCACCATACCTGCTTCAGCAAGATGACTACACTACACTACACAGCCTGTGCCGTCACACCGCACCCTAGATCTTTTGTAATATGCAATTTCCTCTAAGCCTGCTGGCAAAGATTCATCTTAAGGAAAGAAAGAAAGATTGTACAATGGATAGAAATTTTAGGTACTTCACAAATAAGAACTAATCACAGCTGTCCGTGTGTTGCAGCTCCACAGGTGTACCAAAAAGAGAGAGCCTCAGATATGGTACTGGATGCAGAATTCAGCTTTCTGAGAATTTCATCCTCAATTGTATGTTGTTATTTTTAAAGCAGGTGTCTAGTCCTTATGGCTGAAAAGTTAAGAGGGAAATATGTATCTATGGTCTCCTCATGAGGCAAATACAGTGGTGGGCAGGTACCTTGGGGGCAGAATCAATTGGCAGGAGGGAGTGCTTAACCCTTTCCTGCCCACCCACTCTCCCTTGCAAATAAGCCCCTCCCCGGGGCCATTTTAAGTCACTTTTCCACCAGCTGCATTCCAAAACCTGGAGATCAACTAGGGCAAAAACAGCCTTGGGAAACATTTGCAGAGGAGAGCTGGTGGGTGCAGGAGGGGTTAAGGACCCTCTTTCCCTATCCTCCCCTGCAAATGCTCCCCACTCCACATTCATGTTCTCAGCAAACTCACATTTGGGAACTCATATTTGGTAAAATAAATCTGTGCCCATCTGCCCTAATTTCCTTCTCTTTCCTACAGTAAACCTTTTCAAGTGGTGTACAAGAGGATTGTGTGCCTCTGATGTTTTGTTTTGTTTTGTTTTTTGACTCAGACAAAAAGTGTGTCTAACCAGACGTTTGGGAAACACCAGCCTAGGGACAAGCTTCAGCACCCCTGGGGCAGTGCACAGCACAGGGCATGCCTGTCCATGCTGCAACCTGTTCCAGGCTCCACCACAAATACTGTGTAATTACCTTTCAGGTGGGATTTTCAAATGGCAGGATGTGCTCACATTCCTCCAGAGAGAAACAGAATTGTGCAATTTTTAAAACCTCACCAGCTAGTCTAGGGAGGACACAAGAGCACGTGCCTGTGTCAATTAGTAGAAGAAAAACACACTTCCCAGCAAAGTAAATCTTAGCTCGATTTCACAAGCCGACCGGCAGAAAGCAATTAGCTCAGTCAAGGCTGCTGCATTCACAGATTCGTGCAATTCCGCCATGGGACAGTGTGGATTTAATTTCTCAAGCAGCTAGCCCATGGCCTTATTTCAAATATGTTAGATTGGGAAAGGATTAGATTGAGGAAAAGGCTACCAGATCTATCAACATCTTAAAGGTTGCCCAACTGCTGCAGCACCTGAAAAAAAAGCAATTGATAATAATATGCCAGGTGGTCTGTTATTAGAAGGATGGTCATGTATAAATCACCTAAAAAGAGAAAATGAATCACAAAAAGAGGACAAAAGAGACCACAGATTTGCATTACATTTACATATACTAATTTATATGTATAGATGCTAATTAAGGAATAATGATTATAATTTAGCGAGAAACAGAGTACATCTCACCATAGTGTGGAAGAGGACTGTGGCCAGATGACCTGCGTGCCTGCCTGTTCAGTCTGCTGTTGAGGTACTGTTGATGGACAACCGTTCTGATGGTTCATTATCTTTAAACAGGAATTGGACAGGGCAGCCCTTCAAACAGAGGACACCTTCAAATAAAGGACAGTCTTCTGCATCCCTTCAAATAGAGGATGTCCTTGTATAAAAGAGCACACATGGCCACCCTATTTTGCTTTAATGAACAAGTGTGCTCTCCTTTTGGAGGAGGGTTTATTGTTTGTTACAAGAAAGTTCTCATTGGCTAAGAGATGCCAGATCAAGATTTTATATGATTTACCATTTTGCTGGGGAACTCCTTGCCTTTAAGATCTCTCTCTTTTTTTTTTCTGCTTTAAACCAAGCATTCCATGACCCAACTGGTTTCTAGAATAATTGCACTGATCTCAATGAGGTTTGCAAAAGAGATATGCTTTCCTTCTTAGTTCTCATCTCAATTCATAGGGACTAGAATATAAGGGTTTGGATCCCGCTTTAGTCATACTTTGAGTAGGCCCATTGAAATCAATGAGACAAGGTAGTCATGACTAACTTAAGTCTCATTGATTTCAATGGATCCACTTTAAGTATGACTAAATCTGGATCAAATCCAGGAATTGCCATGGTATGCTAGACCCAAAGTCTCCATCGAATCAAGTATCCTGTTTCCAACAGCAAGCAGCCAGATGCCTCTAGAACAGGGATCGGGAATCTCCTACCTGTGGGGTTTCCCATCAGCCTACAAGAGAGTATTTAAAGGCAATTAACCTTTAAATACCCTGCAAAGAATCCAGCTGCCGCAAGGATTCTGAGTGGTGAATTTTGCAGGCAGAAGACCGCCTTACAGCAGACATGCAGAGGCTTGGTATTTGGGATGCTATTTGAAAGTGCTGCTGAGTGATTCAGTCCTGCTTGCTTCTGAGTAGAAATGCAGAAGCCTTGTCCTGCTTACTTTGGAGTAGGCTTAAACTGGTAATAATCATATTTGGCCCTTTCCCATTTTGGCAATTTGGCTCTCGGTCTGAAAAAGGTTCCCCACCCCTGCTCAAAACACACATGAGCAGATCCCAAAGGTGGTAGCTTTCCCCCTGCTGTTTGTCCCCTGCACTTGGTTTTCAGGGGTATACTGCCTCTAAACATGGATGCTCCTTTCGTTATCAAGGCTTATGGATGCTGGTTAACATGTCTAAAACCCACCTTAGCTGGTGCCATCACCACATTTTGTGGCAGTGAATTCCATCAGCGCATTATGCACTTCGTAAAGTAGCTGAGCAACAGTTTCTCCACGAAGCCTCAGCACAATCTGCCTTAACCGCTTTGCAAGGGTAATTTTGTGAAAGAAGAGACAGTTGTGTAGAAAAGCCTGAGAAGCAGCCCTGACAAGTTCAAGAGGGCTGGCAACCCATGTAGCATGTTCCACCCTGGAGGATCTTATACTTTTTTAGAGTAGTGTGTCAACTTTACTCGTCACTACAATGTCCCTCCCTTGCCTTTGGGGGAGAACTTGGCTACTGTTCAGTCATGCACAGCTAGATTATAAAATAGTCCAAGATTATGAAGAAGGATATCATAGCCAACTATAATTTGGGGGTGGGCGATATTTTATCTACATTGACAACACTGATCTAGTTCCTTCAAGTTATTAAAAGTATTCACAATAAAAGTAAACTTTAAAAGGTTTTGTTTTTGTGGAGAAATGAGCCTTTGGGGGTACACACACACACCTCATGTGTGAACCGGCTGGGGTGGGGTGTGCATAGTTAGCGTGTGGAGAAAGGGGCCTTTGGGGGTTCCTGCATGCATGCATGCATGCATACACACACACACACACACACACACGCATACACACACACGCCTCCTTATGTGTAAACCAAGTGGGGCCAGTTGAGGGGGCTGGGAGGAAGCGAAAGGTACATAAAACATAGGATGGGACCTGGCACCCGGAGGTCTGGAGGAGCCAGGCTGAAAAGCGTTCATATGCAGATGTAATTCAAACCCAGTAAGTCATGAGTTCCCTTCCCCCTGCCAGGTGAAATGCATTTTGATTGGCTGAGAGGCAGCAGAGTTACGGGGAGGGGGGGGAAAGGTATATTTCCCAAAGCGTGGTCTGTCTTTGTCTGTCTTTGGATCGCGTGGCTACTGGCTACCCTAGCTATTGGGTGATGGCGGCAAGCCAAAGAGAGGCCCCAAGCTTTTGGGGGGGCCATCAGGATTCGACCCCAGTTAGCTCCTGGTGAAATGAGCTGGATGAGGGCTCTAGTGAAGGCAAGCCTTGTAGGAGTTTACCCATCTCGGACCTTCGGGTAGGTGTGGTAATTCTCCATCGGGCGGCAAGGCTGTGCTGGATTTAACCCTTGAAGAGAATACCCGCAGGTAACATAGGTGTATGCCTGAGAGATATTAAGGAATCAGGTTTTATTGTTTTGCAGCTTTACTGTGTACTAAAGTGTCTCTCTCTTTATTTTGTGTGCTTCTTTCATTTCCCTAATCTTGTTGTAAAATGCTACCAGAATAAACCTTGTCCTGGTTTTACCCCACATGGGTTTTGTAGTACTCTGTGAGTTCAGTATCTAAATCCAGGTTACAGAATTGAAGGCGAGTCCCTGAACAGAGATTCAAGTAGGGTTGCAGACAGCTGAGGCTGGCAATCTGGTACCTTGAGATCTCTGGGGGTCTTGGTTCCTTTGGAGTAGGAAAGGGTGGGGGTGTGGTGGGTCAGCCAGCCCCCCCCTTCCTCCACAGTTTTGTTTTGCAATTTAGTCTTGAATATATCCAAGAGGAGGCTGGCTTTTAAATCCTGCTTAGAATCTTGTCCCATCCGAGAAATCTGAATGTGCACCCCTTTCACATTTGGCAGCATATGATGAGATTTTTAATCAGGTCTGGAATTTTGTCTTGTTTAAAATTGTTTTAGATGTATGAGTGTGTCTCTGTATTTTTTTAACGTTTATATGTTTGGATGTATATGGTTTTTATAATGTATTTATAAGGTTTTTAATCTTTGTAAGCCATCTGGAGAGCTTTGGCTATTGGGCAGTATAGAAATGTAATAAATGCAATGATATGCATAATTGCAGCAAGGGATTATTGATGGATTTAGCTGTCCTCGATGCAAATAGCACAGAATGAGAAATCTTTGAAGCCAGCCAAAGAGTGGCAGAACCATCTTATATTGGGTAGCTATTGCTCAATTGTTTGCCATCCCTCCCAAATATAGAAAGGGGGGAGTGGGTTAAGAAGACCAAATGCTGATTGAAATAATTGAGAACTGATGTGGAATAGTCCTCACATGCCACTGTGTTTTCTAACTATTTCCAAGAATGCCAGTTTAGATTGCATTAAATGGGCAAAAAGAGATTTCAGGTAAGGAACACGGTTCTCATAAGGTTTAGAATGGGGGAGCAACCTGTGGCCTTCCAGATATTTTTGTCCTACAACTCCCATGATCCCTCACCATTGGTTATCCTGATTAGGGCTGATGGGAGATTTAGGCTAAAAATCTGGAGGGCCACAATTTGCCCATCCCTGGTTTAGAGCCCATTCTTATTCACATTCAGGATGAAATTACTAAATTCATACTGTCACCTATTTCGTCAGATTATTACAGCTGTCTGGTGGTAGCTGGTTTGTAAGGGCGGGGGGATCAACACAGATCAACTGTCATCATTGATAACCAACCAAGGAAGATAACAGGAACATAGTTCTTGACACTTCAGTTGGTCGCATGCATTACTTCAATCAAAAGCAACTGGAGTCTATGGGAAATATGGTATTGGCCTATTTGGCCTTGAATCCATCAGCTCAGAACTGAAATTGGAAACCAATGAACTGGTAAGCAGTGAGGCCACATGATGAAAAGGTGACACTGAAATAACTTTATGTCTTTTTGTTGCATTTCCAAAAACCCCAGCGTCGTCATCCATTTGGGGGGGGAAATTACGATGGTTCAATAGACTATCAGAAAAGTTATCAGTATGAAGGCAACAGGAATGGAAGTACAGAGCGGAGGTGGAAGAATATGTCACCAAGGATTTGTCATTAGTAGTGAGAAGATCTGAGATAGTTTGCAGCTGGGCAATATTGTCCTGAAATTGGGGTTGAGGTGAGGAGGAGGGGAGAAAGAAGGGGCTGTCCAGAGGCTGCTTATTAAGCTAGGCCAGCCCTGCTGTGAACCGTTCTTCTTCTCATTTTGAATTGTTACCAGATACATATCCCATCATCTCTCTTCCTTCTTCAGAAGGCAGACAAGCACACTTACCTTTCAGATCTGAAGCCAGTGTCTCTGGGATCATTCACTAACCATCTATTATGCTAAACTGGACTGGCAAACTGGAGCCTCAAGCTAATTTTGGTCTAACAGACATTTATTTTGGCAACAGAACTCAGTCATGGCACTCTTTTATTTGGCTCAGTAATGAGGAAAATTGGAGGGTGGTGCCAATCTCGCTGTGAATATCACAACCCATGTCTGGCACCTTCCCTGACAGATGCTTCATTAAGCAACAATGGATAGACTTATGATTCTGTTGTTGTATGCCAGGGGAGGGCAAGCTGTGGCCCTCCAGATGTTTTGCCCTGCAAGTCCCATCAGCCCTATCCAGCATTGCCAGTAGAGAGGGCTGATGGGAGTTGTAAGCCAAAATATCTGGAGGGGCACTCCTGCTGTACGCCCACTGTATTTCCAAACAGCACTGACTTTAAAACTGAGTTCTAGAGAATGCTGGGTTTCCTCAGAAGACTCTCAGGGGTTCCCTAGCGAGAAGATCAGTAAGGGCACACATGCTTCCCAGAAACACAACCTGCAAAGTGGCAGAGTGTTTGGTGTGTTCTTGGGCATACTCGGCCCAAAAACACAGAGGCACACTTGGCCCAACAACATGGAGGCCCAACAGGACTAGCCAATGTCCTACATCAATCAACTGTGCACCACAGAATATGCCCCAGAATCCTTTGCAATGTGCAGGACTTCCTTGGGAGAAAAGGTCAATGGAGAAAGTTTCTTGGAGGTAGAAAATCTAAAAATCACTGGAAACAGAGACAAGCACTTCCTTGCTGATTTTCAAAAGGCTTTGTTTTCCTTGACATCAATTTCAGATATTATTACCCTTCATGGGTGATTAATGCACAATGATGTCATGTGCTCTTGAACTATAATTTTCTGGTGCTAGTTTATCTTCAGGTCAGAGAGTTAGTTTGTCTGGAATGAGCTCCCAGAGGTTCAGGCAGTTGTCTGATTTGAATCCAAGTTTTTACAGGAAATTTATATATGCAAGACTGAACAAAATATAACCGCCAAAACAAAAAAAAAGCTTCGTGGAGTTGTGTGTTCCCTGAACTCTGACTTAACACAAGCTAAACCCATTGGGATGTTATCCTGCTAAAGACCCATCAAAATGAATGGGAGCACTACCATGCCTTGAGCAGCTCCTATTCAGTTTGATGTGGTTTGTGTAGAACAACTTCCTAGTGGCTGAAGCCTATTGTATAATGGGATTTGGATTGAAAGTTATTAACTGTGGAGGAAGGGGGGGGCTGGCTGGCCCGCCAGACCTCCTACCCTTTCCTAACTCAAAGTAATCCCAGCGCTTGCCACCATGTGGCCCGGAAGGGGGGGCTGGCTGACCCGCCACCCCCCACCCTTTCCTACTCCAAAGGAACCAAGACCCTCTGAGATCTCAAGATACCAGACTGCCAGCCTCAGCTGTCTGCAATCCTACTTGGATCTCTGTTTAGGGACTCGCCTTCAATTCTGTAACCTGGATCTAGATACTGAACCAACAGAGTACTACAAAACCCATGTGGGGTAAAACCAAACAGGTTTATTCTGGTAGCATCTTACAACAAGATTAGGGAAATGAGAGAAGCACACACAATAGAGAGCGACACTTTAGTACACAGTAAAGCTAAAACACAATAAAACCTGATTCCTTAAGATCTCTCAGGCACACACCTTTTACCTGAGGGTGTCTTCTTCAAGGGTTAGATCCAACACAGCCTTGCCGCCCGGGGGGAACTATTTTATCTACCCGCAGGTCCGAGATAAATAGCCCTCCACAAGACTTGCCTTTCACCAGAGCCTTCAAACCAGCTAATTTTACCAGGAGCTGCCTGGGGTCGGTTCCTGAGGGCCCCCCCCAAAGGCTCGGGCCCCTCGCTGGCGCGCTGCCATGGCTCCAACCAGGCACGCTACCGAAAAGGACTAAGACCAAGAACAAAGGCTACACGTGGGGAAATAGCTCTTCCCCCTCCCCTTTTCTGTAGCCTTCCTGCTTCAGCCAATCAATTTGAACTTCACCTGGCCAGGCAGGGGGGAGGGAACTGGCCAGGCAGGGGGGAGGGAATTCGTGAGTCATGGCTCGAACCATCTACATATGAAAAGCCTAGGCCAGCTTCTCTAGGCATCTAGGCGCCACCCATTCCATCCGAGGCCCTCGCCTCCTCCCAGCCCCCACCTGGTTCACACATGAGGAGGCGTGTGTGTGTGTGTGTGTGTGTGTTCCTGCATGCATGCATGCAGGAACCCCCAAAAGCTCCTTTCTCCATACGCTAACTGTGCACACCCCACCCCAGCCGGTTCACACATGAGGTGTGTGTGTGTACCCCCAAAGGCTCGTTTCTCCACACCCTTTCCTTTGGGAAAAGATGAAACGAGGGGGTTAACCCTCTCCTTTCATCTATACTAACAAAACAAAACAAAAAGAAACGAGCTTGCGCTATCCTCCTACCACTAGTGCACCTCTTCTCTTTCACACACACACACAAAAACAGAACAGAACAAAAAAGCAAGCATCAAAACATCAAACACATTAACTATAGTCTTAACACAGCTTTAACATCTTAATTCTTAAAATCTTTAAACAGCAAAACAGCAAAACACAATCAATAACCATCAATCAGAAGTTTACAGGTTTGCATTACATCCGTTTTGCATACACAAGAAACTTCATGCACTTCAAGAAAAAAACTTTTTAGGGTTGCTGTTTCTCACGCAGCCTGCAGGGGGCAGACTGTTGACTGAAATGTGACTCTTCACTAAAAAACTTCAAAAAAAAACAAACAACCTTCCAGCGTTGCTGTTTCTCACGCAGCCTGCAGGGGGCAGACTGCTGACTGAAATGTGACTCTTCAATAAAAAAAATAATTAAAAAAAAAACTTTTTAGGGTTGCTGTTTCTCCCACAGCCTGTAGGGGGCAGATTATGGACTGAAATGTGACTCTTCAATTCGCCTTTGTTTGCTTTTAAAGGCTTGCCTCTGCCACTCTGTACTCAACGACCTGAATACCATCACCACCCCCTCCAAAGGCCCGATGGGATGGCCTCCCACCACCCAACGACATGAATGCCTACTCCCCTTTCCCAAGGGTTGCATTTGGCACTTCCTACCCAATGACTTGAATGGAATGGCTTCCCACCCCCCACCCCTGCGTTTCTCCACATTAACCAGTTCTTGTAAAGTGGGCTTCTTTATTGTCTATTGGAACATAGGCAAGAAATAACAAATGGGGTCTTTTCCTTTATTAGTTAGTTACCCAACGATATGTTCGAAAAGTGCCTTCGCTAAAGTAAACAAGACAAATATTGCTGCCATATTTCTTAATTATGTTCTCTCCCAGTGTCAGTTTTCATATTTTTTGTCTCCACTTTTTCAAAAAAACCCAAAGATTTAGAAATAACATAGATAGATAGACAGACAGACAAATATGGAAGAGCTACAGCTCAGTGGTAGAGCACATGCTTTGCATGCAGAAGATCCCAGCTGAGGTTGTTCGCTGTTGCTTTGGGTATTTTATATAGAAAAGCAGAGTTTAAATATATTGACATACGTAAATGCATGAATAAAATGGAATGAAAAAATAAGTAAATTAGGGCTGAGTGAAAATGACCTCCTACCCAACTTGTAGGTGGCAAAATGGGGGAGCACAGGTTCATGGAATATTCTGGGGTGCAGGAGAATTCTCTTGAGAATACATTTCAAGAGAAAGTTCTCAGAATATTTCTGAGGAATTTCGACTCGATGTTGAATGCTGAACTATTTCACTAGTTCCTACGGGTGGATGAAGAAAGCAATCGGCTAAGAGAGGAGGAATGAAAGGAGTGGGAGCCAAGCCCGTGCCTTCCTTCAATAACATTAAAATAATATTGAATAATATTAAAACTGTATCCACAACTACGCCCCCAAATTCTCCACCCTATTTATGAGCAGCAAAATTGGGGGAGGGCCTCTTGCCAAATACTCTTTAGCAGTGTGTGTGTGTGACAGTTTGGGGGTGGGGGAGGTCCTGTAAAGCAAATTCTCAGAAAATGTAAAATCCTTTTCTGGAAAAATTTGGACCGGCTCTAATATAAATGTGAGTGCAATATTGTTAACCATGATATCTTTCCTACTCCCAACATTTCATTTATTTGCTGTCTAGTACCCATTTTACCCATCCAATCCATTATTCTAATAACCTTTTTTTCTCTAAATAATCCTTCCAACTGCTGTACATTTTCTGGAAAGTCCTCCATCGCTATCACTGGAGTCAACGGGGATATCCCTGCTATAAATGTTTGCCTATTGCTATTCCAAATCTCTAACATAGTCTTTAAAAAGGGATTTTCTATTCTTTTCATACATTTATTTTTATTTTTAAGAATAATTTTTTTTCCAATCCCACTACCTAGTTCCCCTGTGCTTCTAACTCTAACCACATACTATCTTTCCTTGCTATAATATCCATTATATGCCTGAACTGGTTAGCTATATAATACCACTTAATATTAGGAAGGCCTAGCCCTCCTTCTTTTTGCACTTTATACCATTTAGACTTGGTTAATCTCGATTCTCCCCCCCCCTTGCAATAATTATTAATCATTACTTGCCAATCTTTAAGATCCTTTTCTGTTAAACTTATTCAAATCATTCTAAATAAAAAAATTATCTTTGGTAAAATCTTCATTTTAATCAGAGCTATTCTACCAAACCATGAAAGATCAATCTTTTTATAATCCTCTATTTTATTTTTAACCTCATTCATTAATTTCTTACAACTCCAGTCTCCTATTTTATCTATATCTTTTAAGATATCAATACCTAAATATTTAATTGTATTTTTTTTATCTTAATATTTGCTCTCTCTTTTTTTCCCTTCCAGCTCCTCTATTCTACTATAATTAAACAGCATAAACTTGGATTTATCCCAATTTACTTGTAAATTTATCCCATTTTACATGGTTAACAATATTGCAGTTAGAGCAGTGGACTAAGAAGTGGAAGAAGAGAAAAGAGTATAATGGGGAATTTACAGGTTTTGAAAAGAAGGTATTAGTTAGAGAAATTATAGAGGGGAATAGTTCAACAAGGGGTATAACTAAGGAGATTTATAAAATGATTTTAAAAAAGGAAGATCATAAAGATAACCTTAAGTCTATATGGGAATTGGAATTTGAGGAGGAGATTTCGAATGAAGGGTGGAAAAATATTTGGAGCAGAAGAATACTAAGAAATATGTCAGTAAGTATTAAAGAGAATTTTTACAAACTTATTTGGAAATGGTACCTGACACCGGTAAGATTGAATAAAATAGATAGTAATTATTCTACAGAATGTTGGAGGGGCTGTCAGGAACTTGGTACATATGCTCATATGTGGTGGAGCTGCAAAAGCGTTTTGGATTTTTGGAATAATTTTTTGTAGAAATTTCAGAAATAACTGGTTTAAATTTGGAGGTCTGTCCCAAATTAGCATTGTTATCAGTAACGGAGAAACTGGTTCATACCCAAGATATAAAGGAACTTATTGTAAACTTGTTAACAGCTGGGAGATTAATGATAACAAGGAAATGGAAAGTCCAACATGTTTTTTCAATTGTTGATTGGTACAAGGAGGTATGGGACATAGCTGTAAATGATAAGTTAACGCTGTATTAAATGCAAAAAGGGACAATTAAAGATAAATAATTTTAAGGAAATTTGGGGGGCATTTTTAGATTTTGTGCTAGTCAAGGGAAAAGGGAGCATGCCTTGTCAAGATATGATGGGGTTTTTTTTAATATTGAGTAATAGGGGAATATAGAGGATGAATATTCTTTGGTCCTGAATGGTGAAGAGGACACTGTAGTTGTTATTTGTATGTTGGTATGGTTTTTGTTGTATATTATTTCAAACTCTAAATAAATAAAATAAATAAATAAAAAATAAAAACAAAAACCATCTGAAAAGGGGAAAAATAAAGTTGATTTCAAACTTGAAATAAATAAATAAATAAAATAAATGTGAGTGCAGCTGCCTGATAGCGATGGAAACATAGATTTATAGATACATCTGCCTAATTTGTGACTGTTCCACTCCAGATCATCAAAGAATTCAGTGACAGAACAGGAAAGTGATTGCAAGTGAAGAGAGTCCCGTGTTGTATATGTAAAAGGAAACAGTTTAGAATGGGTAGTGCCCAGGTTTAAGTTGATGGTTCTGGTTGGGACAAGCATCCTTTATATGCTGCAATGTAACATCATATCATGTTCAGTGGTTCTTATTTATCAGATACACTCCTGATTTTCCAGGATCTGCTCCTGATAAATTCCTTTCTTTATTTTGGTCATATTTTGTCGGAGAGATTTTTGGTGATGCCTTTAACAAAAATGTTACTCTTGAGTTGCTAGTGTCGCTATTCGTCAGATTCAAAACTCATCCCCTGGGGTTCTAGACGCTGAATTTCCATGTGGGAGGTGGATGCCTTATCCTTAGTAGATATCGATGTGATGCACACACACCTGAACACGAAGGGCTTCTCTACAAGAGGCATTTATTGTGCGCTGGTGATTCCTCGCTCACGGTAGTTTGCGAGTGTTTTACATGACATTATCAGCCTCCAGGGCCTCTCCCGTGCTTTCCAAGCATTTCCACGGATTTTTTTAGATCGAAGAAAGTCTGGTATTATCTGGAAATGGCAGAATGATCCGGAATGAAAAACTCATGTATTTTTGCAATTCCCCTATACCACAATGCCATATTGTGACTGTGTAATGGAACATATAGAAAGGCAGAGGAAAAAACACTGGGGGCGGGGGAAACATGTGTAAAGCAGCTGATCTTAATCCCGCAAAGAATCTGGAAGCAGAAGCCTCGGGAAAGTGGCGGGTTAAAAGCCTCATGTAGAGAAGCCCTAAGGCTCCAACCCAATATACACCTACCTGGAATAAGACCCATAGGATTGCTCTGTAAGGCACCATGTAGTACAACGTTCCCCAACCTGGTGCCCTTGAGATCTTTTGGACTTCAACTCCCATTAGCCTCTGGCAGGAATTCTGGGAGTTGTAGTCCAAAACATCTGGAGGGCACCAGGTTGAGGAAGGCGGATGTAGTGCATAGCCTGCTTGCTATTCCACATGCTGTCAGTGGTGCTATTCCTTTTGAGCTGTTGCTAATTACCGGTATATTTTCTAATATATCTTTAATGAAAAGAACAAACAGCCTTTTCGCTTTGAAATCGACACAAGACATCAATATGAGCTGAATGCTGGAACTTTTTGGATGAAAATGTGTGGCGGGGGGGAGTGTTCTTGTGGGGGAACAGATTTCACAGAACTGCTTCCCCCCAGCTCACCTTTTTCACTGCCATGTGTTTCATCACCTTGGAGGTACTGGCGCTCCCATATGACCGGCACCATCTTCCTCTCCCTCCAGGATTCCCTAGAATGAGAGCAGAAATGTCACCCTCATTCTCCAGGCTCTGTGGTGTTTCTGCATCAACACACTGCAAGCCTGTGGTGCCTCTTTCAGCCTGAGGGCCAAACTCTGTTTCAGAGAAGGTCTCTGAAGTTCACATTCCAGGGGTGGGCGGGGCTGAAGGGAAAATGGGCAGGGTCAAAATACCGACATATTTTAGCTTAAAGCTTTTACTGCCAGTAAATCAGCCTAAGGAGAGGCACTGAAACTTTTTAGAATGGGGGAGAAACTGCACAAAAGTCAGGGGAAGGGGGTGGGGCCAGGGGAAGGGGGCACAGCCATTTGGGCACCCCCTGAGGGCTGTATGTGACCCCCAGGCCTCAGTTTCTGCACCCCACTCATAAAGCATTATCCTGAAGCCGATCAGAATGAGGGTAATGCTTCCTGCCCTCACTCTGGAACAGCCAGTCAGGACTGCTACAAGCGCCATCACCACCGCCAGTAAGTTGGCATCCTTTCACCACCATCCCAATTACTCAAATGCCACCCCTAATTTAACTACATGTGAAGAGCACGTTGGAGCTGGGGGAGGCATTTTGGATCAGTGCTATCCATGAGCACAGCATACAACCGGTGGAGAAGCGCCTTCAGCGACATGTAGGAGTGGCAAAAGGGCTCAAGCATGGATTCTTTGGTGTGAGAATATGGCTACAATTCTATACTGACTTACCTGGGAGTAACTGCTTTGAACTCAATGGGACTGCCCTCTGAGTAAGCAAGTCTAAGATTGCACTGTAAGAGCATTAGAAGTATACAGGTGTGTCCCTATTTTTCACTGCATCATGTTGGTGAGTATGTAGCAGGCCTGCTAGCGGTTAGTTTTGCAAGATCAGAGTCTGAAATCCCTTCAAATAAGATTCTCACCAAACATTCATTGGGGTGGAATCCAAACGCAGTCAGCATGACGTAGCAAGGGAAGAACTGTCATTTAAATGTGGAATACTCCAGGTAAACGGCCACCAGTTTCAGTTCTTTATGCTTTATCAGCTTGATGTCTTTTTTATCTTTCAGTTAAATAGATTAATTTCCACACACCCATCTTCCGATAAGCAGTTTCATCAAAGTTATTGCTGGAACTACGAGCTTAATGAGCTAGATGGCTTGAAGAACTGAAGGAACCTTTTGGAACAGTCACTGCAGCCAGACATTCCTATGAACTTTGACTCAGACCGTTGGCCCTTCCAGCCTAGTATTGTCTTCCCTGATTGGCAATGGTTCTCGAAGTTCTCCAGCAAAGGCCTTTCCCAACCCTACTAGTTGAGATACCTTTAACAACAAATGCTCAGATTGAATTTGGGATTCCCCCATGCCTGCATGTGAATGGTGGCCATTTATGAACAAGTAAATATCAACGTACATCTAGACTGGGCAACCTTTGTGCTCCCAAAGGCCGCACATGGCAGTGGGTGGTGAGTCAAAGGCCACACGCCAATGGGTGCTGCTGGATCCAGTGGTGGACAGGACCTGGGTTGGTGGTGGGCACAGCCAGCCCCCCACACTCATCCCCCCACCCTGCAGTCACACACACACATTCAGGAGAGGGTTAACCCTCCTCTTCCTGCATGCCTTTCTCCCTATCACAATCATGCCACCTGCCAGAAAGCTGTTTGGTGGGCCATGGGTGGCATGGCCATTCATACATTGCCCCCCCCCAAAAAAGAGGAATGACATCACCCAGAAAGAGGACAAAAGAGGACACCAATTTTGCATAACATTTGCATATGCAAATTTCAAAATAATGCCTATCATTTAAATAGAAATACAGGGGGGAGGAGCCTGCGCTGGCTATGGAGCAGTAGCTTTTCTGCCGAGCTCCCGGAATGATTTGAAAACATCTGCAAATACACAGGAGAGACAAAGCGTGAGTTTAAATTCCTTTGCTGTTTGCTTTCTGGAAGGTATGCAGATATAGAGCTAACAAAGAAATAACAAGAATAGCTTTCTTTTGATGTGCTTCGCTCTGGATTGTTTATGAGCTCCAGACGGGTGAAAAAGTCCCTACCCCCTCTTTGGAAACGCGATCGGGCGCATCCCTCGGATAACAGTTTGAAAAGGCTAATTAGGATCCTTGACACTAAAGACATTGAATGTTCTTATCAAACGGTGCAACTGGGTCCTGATAAGAAGCCACGAGGTAGTGAAAGTTTCGAGACAGCGAGGGGGAAGGGCGGAAAAATGGCGGATTCAGCTGGCAAATTCCCTGCTGGTGCCAAGCCAAAGTCAATATCTCCAGCCAAGCTTAAAGGGGCAGCACCAGATTGAGAGAAAATTCTATCACAGTTTCAAAGCTCTATGGAAGCAGGCCAGCAGAAACAAATAGAAGCAATTGAGAAATTTCAAAATCTGCATCAAGAGGATATGAAGCAAATGCGAAAGTCCATAGATCATTTAGGGGTTCAAGTTAAAGAGCTGCAAGTTAGAGTGGATAAGGTGGAAAAACTCCAGGTGAAGGATGAAAAAAGTTTTGAAAAGTATGAAATGAAATTTAATGAGATGGAAATACAGATGATTAACATGCAAGACAGGCAACGTCGTTCCAACATTCGGATCAGAGGCTTCCCCATGGAGATGGGGGAGACTGGATATAAGTTAAGAGGCAGTATTTTGGAATGGATGAATGAAGCTGTCTCTGGAGAAACAATTTTTTGGGATGATATGGACATTGAGATTGTGCATAGAGTGGGAGCATTAAGGCGTGGTATGACATCCAGAGATGTGGTACTGAAATTTGCAAATTTATACAAGAAGGATGTCTTCATGAAAGAGATTAGAAAGAAAGGTCAAGTAGCTTTCAAGGGGGCTACTTTGCAAATCTACAATGATCTTTGTCAGCAAACAATAAAGTGGAGGCGAAGTGTTAAACCGTGTACAGCAGTCTTGATCAGAAAGGGATTACAATACAATTGGGGTTACCCAGTTTTTCTTACTTTTGTGTGGAACAGTAAGAGATACAAGATCTCATCATGTGATCAAGGCATGGGCCTGCTGGGAGAGTTGGGGCTTCATGATGATGCGGAGGGTCCAGAACCGATGGGTCAACTGGAAGAAGAAGGAGCCAGTGGAGGAATTGTATAAGAGGTCGTTTCAACACGAGAAGAAAAAAGAAATAGAAAATGTTTTATAAAGAAGTTATCCGGGAGGGAATGAGGGGCTGCTGTTCGGGCTGGTGATGGGTCCTTTCCCCCCCCCGGGATAGGTGGGTAGGTTTAGGGTGGGGCAAGTTGCCCTGGCTAAGCAGGGGGGATAGTTTAGATGAATGTGGGGGTGGGTTAAGGGGTATGTTATTGTGTATTATTTTCACCTTTGGGGACCAAAAAAGAAAAAATGTTGTTAATAGATGGATTATAAGTTAAGAATTTCAACTTTAAATGTTAAGGGGCTAGGTTCAGTTACTAAGAGAAGGCGAATAGAAGCACTTCTTAAAAAGGATAAGGCAGATATTATATTCTTGCAAGAAACGCACCAGGCAAGGAAAGGAGTCAATGAATTGAAATTGAGGTGGTCTAGAATATATGAGATAGCATGTGGATCATCTAAATCGCGAGGAGTAGCAATTATAATTTCAAAGAATTGTGGTTTTAATGTTCTAAAGGTGAAAAAGGATGATACAGGTAGATATATTATAATGTATGGGACCTTGGGAGGGGAAGAATATGTTATTGTTAATGTTTATGCTCCCAATCAAAATCAAGGAGAATTTTATCAACATGTGTTTAAAGAAATGGGTAATTTTCAAAATCAAAGGGTTATTATGGCTGGGGACTTTAACATGGTATTGGATAGAAGAAAAGACAAATCCAATCCGACGAGAGAAGATCAGAGAAATAATCTAACGATCTTGAATAAGTTAATTAGTAAGGAAGGGTTGCTAGATGTTTGGAGAGGGGTCAAGGGGAATGAGGAAAGATATACATTTTACTCATCAGCAAATAAGAATTATTCTAGGATAGATTTTATTTTTGTGTCCAGGACACTGTTTTCAAGGGTCCTGGGCACAGAGATAGGAGTGATAAAAGTTACAGATCATGCTTTGGTTAACATGGATTTGAAGATACATAAGGATTACAGAGAAGCGAAAAGATGGAGATTGAATAGTAATATTTTTCGTTATAAACATTTAACAGAGAAAATAGAGAAGGAATTGAGGGAAATTTGGGAATTTAATCAAACAGAAGAATGTACTGAAGCGATAATATGGGATACAATGAAGAGTGTAATGAGAGGAATAGGATTGAGAGAGGCAATAAATTTGAGGAAACAACAAGAAGTTTTTTATCAAAAGCTAGAGGGGGAGATTAGGGATTTGGAAAAGAAGTATTTAGAGAAGAGGGATAAAAAGATTTTTGCAGAATTACAGGGTAAAAGGAAAGAATTGGAGAATAAAGAACTGGACAGGGTACAAAGGAATTTGATTTACACAAAAAGGGAGTATTTTGAGAATAGTAATAAAAACTCTAAAATGTTGGCTAGATTAGCACAAAAATAAAAGAAAAAAGCTTAGTGGGGATGATTAAAGATAAGAGGGGTAAAGAATATAATTTAGTAAAGGATAAATTGAAAATTTTTCATGAATATTATACGGAGTTATATAAGGCAGGAAAATGGTCGGAAGCTGAGAGTAGAAGATATATCGAGAAAAATTTAAAAATAAAAATCCAGGATGAAGATAGAGAGAAAATGGAGCAACCATTCACAGAAATTGAAATAGAAAGTGCTATAAATAAATTAAAACAGGGGAAAACGCCAGGACTGGATGGTCTGGGGGCGGAATATTATAAAGTCTTTAAAAAAATGTTAATTCCGAAGTTAAAACGGTTGTTTAATGATATTTTACAGGGGGGAGAGATCCCCCCCGTCATGGAAACAGTCCTTGACCATTTTAATCCCGAAACCAAGGAAGGATTTAGCAGAACCAGGTTCTTATAGACCAATATCATTAATTAATCAAGATGCTAAACTATTGACAGCAATTTTAGCTAGAAGAATGAATAGTTTTCTAAATAAGTATATAGGGATAGATCAATGTGGGTTTATTCAAGGAAGACAAATGGCAGATTTAACAAGAAGGGTTCTGAACATAATTTATTTAATAAAGAAAAATAATTTGAAAGCGGGGGTTCTTGCATTGGATATTTTTAAAGCCTTTGATTGTGTGGAATGGCCTGCATTAAAGATGTTAATAAAAACTATGGGGTTTGGAGAAAAATTTATAGGTATTACTAACCAATTATATACTCATAATGTCACGTCGGTAATTGTAAACGATGGAATAACAGAAACTATTAGCCTAGGCCGGGGAACTAGACAGGGTTGTCCTCTTTCCCCAGTATTATTTGTGTTAGTTATGGAATTGTTAGCGAATTCGATAAGACAGGAGAAGAAATTATTGGGGATAGGAATAGAGACCAAATGTAAGATAAACCTTTTTGCAGATGATATCTTGTTAACATTAGAACGGCCTATAGAAAATTGGGATTGGATAGAGAAACATTTAGATGAATTTAGAGAAGTAACAGGGTTAAAAGTTAATTGGGATAAATCGGAGATAATGACATTTAATTATAGTAAACTGGAGGAAAGGGGATTTAAACAAAGGGGAGTGGATATAAAGATAAAAAATATAATTAAATATTTAGGTATTGATATATTAAAAGATTTGGATAAAATAGGGGAATGTAATTTTAAAAACTAAAAGAGGAAGTTAAAAATCAAATATAGGATTATAAAAAATTGGGATTATCGTGGTTTGGTAGGATAGCTTTGATTAAAATGAAGATTTTACCGAAGTTTAATTTTTTATTTAGAATGATACCATATAAGATATCAGAGAAAGAAATTAAAGAGTGGCAAGTAATGTTAAATAGCTATTGTAATGGGGGGAAAAAATCAAGGATTACTAAGAATAGATGGTATAAAGCTCAAAAAATAGGGGGACTTGGTCTCCCTAATTTAAAATGGTATTATATAGCTAATCAACTTAGATATATCATGGATATTATTGTTAGAAAAGATTTTATGTGGTGGGAAATAGAAGCATTTGAATTGGGTAATAGGGTGGATAAATTCTTATTTACAAAACAAGGACATATTATGACAAAAAGATTAGAAAATCCCTTTTTAAAAAATATGTTAGAAATTTGGGGTAGAAGTAAGGAAATATTTTTACCAGGTATATCCCCGCTTACTCCAGTGGTGGTTATGGAAGATTTTCCCGAGAATGTTAGACATTTAGAACGAATTTTTAGAGAGAAAAAGGTGATAACTTTAATGGATTGGCTGGAAAAAATGGAGACAAGACAGCAAATAATTGATAGGGTTGGGGCAGGAAGAATTTCTTGGTTAAATTTAATTCAATTAGTACAATGGGGTAAGAAATGGAAGAGGAGACATGAGCATGAAAGGGATTTCACTGCATTTGAGCAAGTGGTTATGTCTAGAGAACTTGTAGAAGGAAATGCATCAGCTAGGGGTCTTACAAAGATGTTATATAAAATGTTGCAGAAATCAGAAGAGCAAGCAGAAAATCTTAAAATAGTTTGGGATACAGAGTTTGAAGAGGAAATATCAAAGGATGAGTGGAATAAGATTTGGGATAGGCGAATATTGAAAAATATGTCTATAAGAATTAAAGAGAATTTTTATAAGCTAATTTGGAGATGGTATTTGACCCCAGTGAGATTAAATAGAATAGATAATAAATGTTCTCCAATGTGTTGGCGAGGATGTCAGGAATTGGGTACATATGCTCATATGTGGTGGAGTTGTAAAAATGTAATGGATTTTTGGAAAATGATTTTTGAGGAAATATCAGAAATTGTTGGAGTTGAGTTAGAGGTATGCCCTAAACTAGCTTTGCTAACAATAACGGAAAAGGTGATCGGTTCACAAAATGTTAAAGAATTAATCATAAATTTGTTAACGGCAGGTAGACTAATGATAGCAAGGAAATGGAAAATCCAGCAAGTTTTCACTATTACTGAATGGTATAAGGAAGTATGGGATATGGCTTTGAATGATATGTTGACTTGTAATATTAAATGCAAAAGGGGTCAATTAAAGAAAAATAATTTTAAGGATATTTGGGGTTTATTTTTGGAATATGTGTTTAAAAGGGGGAAAGGGAGTTTACCCTGTCAAGATATATTGTATTTTTGGAATAATGAACAATTATAGAGTTATTGGATTGTTTGGTCCCATGGTGATGGGAGCACAATATTAGTTATGTGTGTATGTTATTTTCTTTGTATTGTTTTAAAATTAAATAAAAAAAAATAAAAAAAATAAAAATAAAAAAAAATAAAAAATAGAAATACAATACATTTCACCATAGTCAAGAAGCCTGACAGATGACCTGCGTGTGCCTGCCCAGTTGGCTGCACCGGCGCTGACTGCTGATGGGCAACTGCAAGGCTGCCGCTCTCCCTTCTTATAGGTCTGTATCTTTAAACCAGACTTGGACTGGGCTGCCCTTCAAACGGGACACTTTCAAATAGACGATGGTCCTCTGCCAGCTCTTCAAAGTAGAGCACTGTCCTCTGTAAAGTAGAGCTCACCTGGCCACCCTGGGAGCATTATATTAATGGAGGGAATGGCGCACAGGAAGGGTCATCCCTGCCTGCTGCCCTCTCCGTGAATACCATGCTCTCCGCAGCCCTGGGCACCTGTGGGAGGGGCTCTGCTAATGGCCACTGAGGGCCATGGATTGCCTACATGTGACATGAGTTGTCAGGGCAGCCCCTGCATTCTAGAAGTTCCTCTATCCAAGCGTCTACTGGTGGATGAGCAGCTGCTACCTGGAAAATGTCTCTGCCATACAGCTGCCAAACCATTGAAGGCTAAGCCTCTAATTGGTGATTTTCTACATGCTCCTCTGCCTGGACGTGCCTTTACGGCTTAGAGGTAATTCTAAGCCAGTGACAGGCTTCCACTTACAGACCAAATACCAAACCTCAACAAACATGCGCTGGCGGCAACACCTTCCCCACTGAAGTACAGATGGCAGCAGGGCACCTTGAGGAGCACACACGGCTTCTTCCTTTGGAGCAATTTGCTATCCCCATTTTAATCCTGGGGTGTGTTTGCCCAAACATTTCTTTCATGCTGTATCAAGTAGGGTTGAATCTAGTGTACCTTCTAACCAGATTTAGTTTGCATGCCAGTTCATTTCAGGATAAATAGTCCTGTGGTGATGGTTTCCTCTCCTCTCTAACCATGCTGAATGCTGGGGAAGTCTATCCCATCCCAAGACCAATTCATACTTTCCATTTTGAACCTGGATAGGTACATAACATGGATGATTTATTAATTATCTAGCTTTCTTTTCTCTTACTCATCTCTTCATTGATCTTCCTAACTGAATTCTAACTCAGGGGTGGGCAACTTGTGCCACCCACAATTTTTGGCCTAGAACTCCCATCAGCCCTAGCCAGCATAGTCAATGGTGAGGTATGATGGGAGTTGTAGGCCAAAACATCTAGAGGGCACAAGTTGCCCACCCCTGGTCTGGATTGAGAGCTAGTGTGGTGTAGGTAGCTGTTTTAAGCACTGCACATTGACCAGGGAGACCTGAGTTGCACTTGGAAGCAAATTTAGTCACACTTAGAGGAGAGCCATTGAAATCAATGGGAGTCAAGACTAAGTTAAGTCCATTGATTTCAATAACTCTACTCTAAGTATGACTAACTCTGGATCCAACCCATTGTATCTCTGCTTCACCATGAAACTCACTGGCTGACCTTGGGCCAGTTATTATCTCTCAACCTAACCTACGTCATGGGGTTGTTGAGAGGATAAAATGTGGTAGCCCCCAAGTAGCCACCCTGACCTGGTTCCACAAAGGGTGACGGAGAAATGTGTTTAATAATTATTACTGGCAGAAATGCCCATCATAATGATGTGTGTGTGTGGAGAAGGACATTGAGAGCCAGGGCATCCAGTAACAGCAGTGGAGAGCATACTTTGACATTCTTGCAGCTCCATCCCCCAGGTACAATGTTTTATTTTTTCCATACCACTGGATCTCACAACCCCTGGAAATGCTTGACACTCAGAATCAAGCATGCTACTACCTGTTTAGCTCTATCCCAGGCTCCATTCTTGGTCATGCTAGAGCAGTGTTCTCCAACCTTGGGTCCCCAGATGTTTTTGGCCTACAACTCCCAGCATGCTGGGAGTTGTAGGCCAAAAACATCTGGGGACCCAAGGTTGGAGAACACTGTGCTAGAGTGTGACCAGACATCAAGAATTGATTTTTACATATCTAAATAAAACACCTTTGCTACTTTTGTTCACTTTTGAACAGAAAAGGGGGGGGATGCATAAGTGTCCCATATTACTTCACAGCTTAAAGAGATGTGGACTTTCCCCCTGTACGATGTTATGAATTATTCAGAAAAGAAAGTGAAGGACTCAGCTTTATCTGAATTATGCAAAGCCCCCTGTGGTGCTCGAAATGCTCTTTCTCAGCAGCAGAGTTTTCAAAAATGTATAGCATAAAGGTGTGAAAATTGAAGCCATAATTATTACCAGGTAGGTAGTTTTCTCTTTCTAACTCACCTGCTGTCTTGGCACTGTACTTTCCTATTATTATTATTATTATTATTATTATTATTATTATTATTAAAACAAAATGGTACACACACACAATAATATCTCTGACATTATACATTATTGATCTCAAAATGCATGGCTTATTTGTACAAAAAGACTCCAGCCCAGCTCCAGTCACACTTGCTTGTCTGTAATAAGTGTACAATAAGAACAGTAGTCTTCGTGGAGTGCGTTAGTGTGTTCAAAGCACTTCACATAGCCTTACAGTAGCCCTGTCATGGAGTGCCTATTTCATCTCCACTTGCATTAAATGTATAAATATAAATTTAATAGATAAAGTTAAGTGGAGATAGGGCTGGTTTTAGGAGCACATGACCCATCCTAAACCATCTGGCCTTGGGAGTACCAAGCTCAGGAGGTCCCTGTCATGGACTATGCACTCAACTATATCCACTCAACCTAAACAAATAGTAAAAACAATTCATATGGCATGGATAGATGCACATTCTTTGCAGATTCATCATCTTATATGACAGGGATAAATCATGAATGTAAAATGCATCAGTTAAAAAAATAAGATGTTCAAATGGTCTCTTCCAAAGTTTGGTACAATATGCTAGGAATCAAATATGCTAAACTGTAACACATTTTTCTTTTTATGCTGTACCCAGTCACCTTGACTATGTATCAACTGTTGCTTCCTACCCATGTTTGCAATGACTGACAGCAGTGGTGTAGTGGAACCAGAGCTCACAGGGTCGAAACGCCGGGAGTTTTTGATGAGCAGGAACGATGACATCATCTGCCACCCCCCCTCAGACTCCCTTGTTCCTTCTGAGTTTAGCTACAATCTTCACAGTAGCTGGGCAGGAAATGGGTTTTCCCAGCAGCAATAAATTGTGAGCCATCCTAGTTGTAATACAAAATATTTTTGAGTAATGGGCAATTAAGACAAAAGACCTGCTCCTGGTGGAGATGAAAACCACTAGGGCTGGTTTGTTGACTTTGATATTGTGTGTGTGTGTGTGTGTGTGTGTGTGTACATACACACACAATACACACAGAGAGAAAGATATATAGACATGACATGTTTTCCCTTCACACATTCAGTCTATATACATATGTAAAATGGCTTGTGTCCCAGAGCAACTTAAGATATATCACTTCTGAACAATCAAGAACCACTGAATTTGTTTGCTTGTTGCTTGATTTACAAAGCACCTTCTACAACATTACTTTTGATGAAGTACAACCGAAAACATCATAATAGAACATCAGAAATGAAACACACACTCACACACCCTATATTTCTTCAGGCTACCCCAAAGTAACCAGTTCCCCCGCCGCCGCCCATTACTGCTCATAGGGCCCCTGCACTATCCATTCACTTTCTTCTGCTTTCTCCTTCAAGTTAAGTCAAATACTGTCCTCAGGACCCCCAGCCAATTCCGCCAAATATTTACTCAGTACCCCCCCTCACTAACCTTATTATTATTCCCCTCACAAAACACCCATGCAACACAGACAACAATCTCCATATTCCCTTCAGCTTCCCTCAGGTGCAGTCCCTCCTCAGTGTTCTCTGCCCTTATTACCCATGATTCCTTCATCTTCCCCCTCCAAAATCACTAGTCCTCATTATTCCCTTCTGGACTATACCTCCCAACACACACACCCCAACTCCTCTGTTTTCCTTAGCTCTCCAATTACAGTACTTCCCACAAAACACCCCCACTGGTATCTTCTCACTCAGCAGTCAAGTTCTCCCCGAGTCCAAGACATAAACACTTGCATGCAATGATTCAGGCCTTTTTATTGTTCCCTTTGCCTTCCCTTTATTGCGCTGAAACTCAGAAGAGGCATCTGAGAGCTGAACTACAAGTGGATATCTGATATGAATTAAATGCTCTGTTGCTTCAGTCTCTGGCATCGTCTGTGTTTATAGCAGCATAGGTTATGGGATATTGTGTAATTACATTTTTTACAACCTGATACAGCCTGAATTTTGTTGGGAAAACACACACATCAACAAATGCTTTCCTGTATTTTCTTTGTTGCAATACCCATTAACCATTTTGGATTAGAATGGAAATTATGTTATTTGTAAATTGAAATCAATTAAATTAAAGTGGGCTTTGCTTATGCAAAATGTCCCTTTCTGTATAGGTTTTTGTACAACCTGGCAGCTGAGGGTAGAGAATTGGGTCCTCGTCCATGGACTTTGGTGGACTGCGGATACTCTAAGCCAGCGTTCCCCAACCTGGGGCCCTCCAGCTCTGTTGGACCACAACTCCCAGAATTCCCCAGCCAGCTATGCTAGCTGGGGAATTCTGGGAGTTGTGGTCCAACAGAGCTGGAGGACCCCAGGTTGGGGAACAGCACTCTAAGCCTTAGCTGTGGCTGCTGTAGCTTACTTCTGCATTGTAGACTGAGTTGTGTGTCAAGTTTATTTGATCGAGCACCCAGTGCTTCCTGCTGTAAATCTGAAAGAGTGGGGGGTTTGCCCACCTACTACTTTGCCCATGGCGTCACCCACTTTTGCATTTGGCCCCACAACCCACTGGAATTGTAACCTTCTCCAAAACCAATTTTGGCCCTTTGGCTGAAAAGAGATTGACACCCAAGCTCTAAGACCTAGAGTCAAAGCCACTGGGATGTATGTTATGGGATATTATGATGTATTTTAATTTTTGATTTTGTAAACCACTTAGAGATTTTTTTTTAGATATGGTAAAGAGTATATAAGTAGAGTAAATAAATAAAATAATAAATACATGTGTGTCACACTGCACTTGTGTGGGTGAAAGGAACACTTTGTTTGTAGACTTAACTTTGTTCAGAGAGAGAGAAAATTTTGAAGCTGACTGGAGAAGATTTCTTCATTATATACACATATATACATTGGAGTACTTGGGCACTGGACTGATGCTATTTTGAGATTAATTTCAAAACAACACAGTCTTCTGCTCCAATATCTTTTTTTTTTTTTAAGTCTTAGCAAACATTTGCCAGTCAGCTCACTTTCCATCTACTAATTTGGTATATTTCGAAATAAAGAATGTATTGCAAAAGGCACCATCATCAATCCCTGTAATACTGTCATCCTGGCCCTATCAGTTTGGATGAGAAATGGGGCTGCTGTTGCCACCACCAAAAAAGGTGGTGGTTTCTTCATACCTGGGGGGCACACCAGCTATGCAGGATTATAGTATTTTGTAAATTAAAGGAACAAAGATAGATAGGGAGGGGGGAGACATAGATACAGAGGGTGGGGGGAGAGAGAAAATGAGAGAGCTCAAACAAAGCATTCAGTTCAGATTTGGGGCTGGCAGCCAGCCCCCTGAACCTAAGTCCGTTAGCACTATGTAGCATAGCAGAGGAAGGTTTCAGGAGGGTGGGAAAGAAACGGGTGTTCTTTTTCTTCCCCTCTTCCTGAAACCTTCGCCGCTCCTCAGAAGCCATAACAGGGGTCCCCATTTATACATATCCAACACAATCTCACAACAAGGAAATTAACTGACCCTCTGAAAAAGTTGCCTGTGGAAGGTCCTACTGCTTACAGAACAAGAGATGATGAAATAATACATTGGCTCTAGGTTTATCAATTGTGAGACATAACGTCAGGGAGAGATCCAAATGTGAAGGCAAAGGCATGAACAACCAACAGTCACTATCATTAACAAAGAACACCTTATAGAAACTTTCATGTACATGTTATTTTACCACAAGGGCAGTCAGGAGGTGGGCTGCAGTCAACTGGTAGACCATTGGCCAGTTTCTGTTGGACCACTAACATCCACTCATTGCTGGGATTCCTGCTAAGAATGCTGGACTGATTGGACCTTGGCCTGATCCAGCAAGACACTTCTTATGATCTTAAGCAAGGGTGCATTCCCAGAATCGCTTAATATGGATTAGTTGTACCTTCCCAGTTAAGGGATCCTCCTGAGTATGCACTCTTGCTTTGCAAAGCATGTTTGTGGAACTCAGGGCTCGAGGAGAGAAAGAAGAAAGTGGCGCATGCAAGGCTGAAATTAGCCCTACTCTGCTTTACAGAGAAATGAAAGAAGACAGGCCCTTGCCTCTAATTTCAAGATCTGGGAAACATTGGGGGTGATGATTTAAGGCACAGACTTCCACACTATGGTGAAATGCACTGAAGTGCTCTCTAAATTATAATAATTATTTCTAAATTTACATCTGTGCATATAAATTAGCATATGAAAATTCCACGCAAATCACTGTCCTCTATTTTGGTGATGCGTTTCCTCTTTTTGGGTGATTTGTAAGTGGCCACCCTAGTGGCCAATGGAAAGTATGCAAAGGGATTTTGAAATTAGGCTGAGGGCTGCACGTGGACCTCGGGCCGCAGGTTGCCCACCCCTGATTTAAGGCAAGCCTCTCTTTTACTTGATGTTTTTAGATTGCCTTTTCACTCCCAGAAGTGACAGCAATCACAGGGAAAGGGGGGGGGGACAGAATGTAGTTGCAGTAATGATTATGCCATTGTTGTCCCATGGACCATTTCATTTGAGGCATGAATAGTTAAGGCAGGAAGGCCAGAGCGTCATTTTATGCTTAGGAGCATAAAATGGAATGGAACACGCAGAAGGGAGAAGGTGCCAGAAGGTTCCCAGAAAAAATAAACCTCACCATCAGTCACTGCTCACATTTTTTTTGTGGCAAGCATCACCACTTCCTGGTCATCTCTTGTCCAACCCTTGGCAGTGGGTTTGGCCTTCTTCTGGGAGAACAACTGAGAAAATGTTTTAAATAAAGTTCTGCAGATAGAAAGAGTATTAATCTGTCCCTGTTTATCATCCTCTTCAGTCACTCCCTTATTTATTACATGCCTGCTTGCTTAATTGGACTTTGAGGGATTATTAGTTCTAGCCAAGCAGTTACTAGAAGATGATGCTAAAAAAAATAAAAAATAAAAATAAAAAAAACTTTATCCCCATCAGAGGCTAAAGCTTATTAATATGCATTTAAAGAAAAGAAAAGAAAAGAAAAGAAAAACCAAGTCCAAGCCAAAGAAGGGGGAAATCAATCCAAAATTAATAAGGTAAAAGTGCTAGCCTGCCAGTTCTTCATAGGATATTATTAACAATCCATCACAAGCATGGTAAAGGTCTTTATTCCTCATTTAGAATAATTCCTCTGTTCAAGTCAATATTTGGGAACGTGCATGTGTCTACCACCAACAGATGAAGTGAATAGGTCAAATACCTTGGGAACAAGGAAGTCTCTGTAGACTTGGCCACATATTATAGTACAAATGACCTCCCACATACATTTTATGGAATGTAAACATTTGAAGTGTCCAGTCAACTTTCACCCAACCTCAGTTTGTAAAGGTACACAGGAACATAGGAAGCTGCCTTATACTGGGTCAGACCATTGGTCCGTCTAGCCCAGTATTGTCGACATTGACTGGCAGCAGCTCTCCAGCGATTCAGGAAAGATTCTTTCCTAGCCCTACATGGAGATGCTGGGGATTGTACCCGGGACCTTCTACCTGCAAAGCAGGTGCTCTAACACTGAGCTGCAGCCCATCCCACTTGAGCTACGGAATTCATCACCACAACATGTTGTAGTGGCCACTAATGTGGTTGTATGATAAATATAGCTAGATAGATGGTAGATCAGCCAATGGATATTACTGTAACAAGCTAGATGGAGTCCTTGTATTTGTGATTAGAGACAATATGCCTCTGTCGGATACTGGACACCAATGGGGATGGTTCTTGTATCATGCCCTGCCTGCAAGTGGTGCCAGCTCCCAGCTTTTGGGGGCCCTGGGACAAGACATCCTCAGTGGGGCCACCTCCCTCAGGTTGCCATTTGCTGCTGCTGCTGCTGCTGCTGCTGCTGCTGCTGCTGCTGCTGCTGCTGCTGCTGCTGCTCCTCCTCCTCCTCCTCCTCCTCCTCCTCATCATCATCATCATCATCATCATCACCATCACCTGCTTGTGTGTCAGACAGAGAATCAATCAACAAATAGGCAGTAGCATCTACCAGGGGATGCTGGTGACTCCTGTCCTGTGTCAGTGGGGCTTCCTATCCATTGCATCTTTTTGTTTGAGGTTTATAGGAGCTGTCCATGGTGCTGAACTCCATCCCCAAAATAGGTTCGCCAGCAGGGAGCCCCATGGATAGCTCCTATAAAACTCACAAAAAATTCAATGGATAAGGAGCCCCACGGACACAGGAGTCACCAGCCTCCACTGGCTTCTACGGCACCACCACCACCATTATCTGGGCCAGAGTAAGAGGAGGGTGAACAAGCAGATTGCAATAGTGAAGAGGAGGAGCAGCTCCAGGGGGGTCTTGTCAGTAGGCCCCCTGCTGGGGTGTGGGGGCTCTTGGCAGTTGCCCAACCATGCCTACTCTTGACACTGTACCTGCCTGGAAGCCCCCAAGACATCTGGTTCACCACTGTTGCAGATAGAATGGGAAAGCTGTGACCTGAGGATTTCATCCAGCCTTCAGAGAAGAGGTGGCGCGCGCGCATACACACACACACACACACACACACACACATGGGGTAGCACAGAAGGGGAGAGAGTGTTATATAATCAGGCAAAGTTGCAAACCGCACCCACTTTTTAGCTCTGGCTCCACCCACTGCTGGCTCTAACCTTGCCATAGTGGCGAACCTATTTTGGGGGTGGAGTCAGCACCATGGATAGCTCCTATGAAGCTCCAAATAACAGCTGCAAAACCAGCAATGGAAAAGGAGCCCCACCAAAATAGGAGTCACCAGCCTCCCCAGTATCTCCCGTGGTCTACCAGGATTTGTGCCCAACAGACAGGGAGGCAGGAAAAGGGAGAAAACTCTGCTCCTCTTCCTGCATTCCCCAGCTGCTGTTCCCACCACTACAGCTTAGCACAGGCATGCAGAACGTCAGGCCTGGGGTCCCAGTCCAGCCCTCAGTGGTGCCCCAGATGGCCCCACCCCCTTTCCCCCAACCACCAATGGCTGGGTGGTTTCCCAGCTTTTGTGCAGTTTGTCCCCCATTCTAACAGGTTGGAAGTCTTCGCTACTGGCTGTAAGAGCTTTAAGCTAAAATATGCTGCCATTTTTGGTATTTTGGCCTTGCCCCTTTTGCCTTCAGCCCTTCCCACCACTGGAATGCAGCCTCCTCCGAGAGCTGCTCCGAAATGAAATTTGGCCCTCAGGCTGAAAGCGGTTCAGCACCCTTGGCTTAACAGATGAATGAGGAAGGTGTTTGGGGCAGGGGCTGGTGAGGGGGGCAGATGGGGACTGTGAGGCCACGATGTACAATGAGAAGCTGGAGGACCTGGGAATTCTCCTCCAGCTCTCTGAGCCAGAGAGGAATTTCGGGGATTGAAAAGATCACTTCTCCTTTGAGACTGGCTTGTATGAGCCTCTGAAGTTTGTTTCTGAGCCCGAGCTTGGAGACCGGCAGTGGCGAACAGGAGAGTAGGCACATTAGACCAAAGGCCTGACTTTACTTGGCCCACTACTCAAGGATATCAGAAGAGAACATAGCCTCATCTCTGCAAGATGTGCTGGAGCTGACAGTCTATTTTGTACACAGGTCATCTGTTCCCTTGGCACCCCAGTGTTGCACTGCCATCTGCCTTGAGTCAGGGAAATGCACAGAGGGAAGCATCATTCCAGATATGGCCAGCTGCCCAGTGCATTAGGTCAGCTTGAAATGTTGCACTTTGAGATACTTACAAATTCAAGAGGCATGAACCTTTGGGAACATCTGTTGTCCACAAGCCCCACCGAAATGAAGAAGAGGAGTTCTGCGAGAGCACAGCTGGACTTTTGAACTCCCATTCATTCGAATGGCGCTTGTCATAGTCAATGTTCCTGGCATATTGCACCAGCTGTCATTTGTGAAGGTCGTTTTCAGAAGTCACCCAAACAGATTCACTAAGGTGAGCATCCTAGGATGAAACTTTATATTTGTGAAGAAAAGAGCCTCTGAGGGTTCCTACACACACACTCACACACACTGCACACACACACACACACACACACACACACACACACCTCCTCATGTGTAAACAGGTAATCCGGGCTGGGGGCTGGGAGGAGGCGAAATGTACATAAGTATCTGATAAAGCATGGCGCCTGAAAGTCCTGAAAGGCTGGTCTGGTCTACAGTGACCCGGCTTTCATATGCAAAATGCAGAAGCCCACTAGTCATGAGTCACCCCTCCCCTCTGCCTGGGCCAGGTGAGGTTCATCCTGATTGGCTAGAGGCAGCGGAGCTCCAGAAAGGAGGAGGGGAGGGGGGAAGCTATATTGCCAAGCTGTGGCTGCTGGGTGTTGTTGGTCGTTAGGCAGCAAGCTGCAAGCAGGTTCATGACTCCGGTCAGGCCTCTGCCACCAACCCTGGGGGGCTCCCAGTGAACAAAGCTGAATGAGGGCTCTGGCTAAAGCAAGCCCTGAAGAGGGCCACCCACCCCAGACCTTAGGGTGGGTGCGGTGGTCTCCTCGTGTGACAGGGCCAGGCTGAGTTAAGCCCTGAAGCAGAGGGACCCCCAGGTAACTGCCTGCAAGGAATCAGTTGTATTGTTTTGTAGCTCTATTGTTTGTACCAAAGTGTCTCTCTACCTTGTCTCCCTCCCTCATTTCCCACCCTTTTATTGTAATCTGTTTACCTGAATAAACCTTCCTGGTTTTTACCCCACATGGCGTTTGTGGTTGCTCTGTTGGTTCAGCTCTAAATCCAGGGTATAGACAAAGGCAAGTCCCTAGCAGAGATTCAAGACAAAGGACTGCAGTGCTGAGGCTGGCAGTCTGGCACCTTGAGATCTCTGGGGGTCTTTTAGGTAGGAAAGGGTGGGTTGGCGGAGTCAGCCAGCCCCCCTTCCTTCACAATATTGTTATCTCCCCACCCACCCCTTCTCTCTCTCTCTCTCTCTCTCTCTCTTTAGGAAAACCCATAATTTATGCTGCAGATTAGTTGGAGCCTTTCCAGTCATATCCAAAAGGTTTAATAAAATATAGATCGACCTTGGATGATGGAAAATTGTGGGTTACAGCATACATTTAAGCAGTTTTCCCAGTCATTCCTTGACTTCAGTGGGATTCAAGCAATCTCACTGTGTGAAAGATTGTAGCTTTAGCATTCCTAAAACCTGGCAGCTGCTCTTTCATAAATAGTCTGAAAATCTTACTATGGCCAAAATGTTGCCCTCCAAGGTTCTAATTTAAAAGCCATTCATTCTGAAAAAATCAAATCTTTCCAGATGACTTTGTCAAAAGATGCAACCGCCATGTGGCTTCACTTGTACATTGAGCCTGCTATTTGGTCCAATGTAATGTTTAGACAGGAGAAGAAAACATTCGCTGGTGCTTTTTATTATTTTAATTTATTGAAAACCTTGGCTTCAGAGGACCGACCCCCTTCTGGGGGCAATGCATCAAGAACAGAGGAGCAGGAATCCATGTGATCTGCGCATGCTGGACAGATCTCAGGAGGTGCTGAACAATCAAAAGACCCATTCATACAGCCTTTGTGTTGAACCCGGTGGAGGGGGGAAGGAGCTATGTTTTGCCAGATTGCTCAATAGACCAACTGCTGGAGCCTGCACAGTGTTTTTCACACCTCCAACAGAATTGTGGGTCCTCCTGGACCACATTGTCACACTGTTATTTGTTGTCAAAGCAGGCAGACAGCTGTTTATATATGATTCTCCCAAGAATAATATTCAGTTTGCTTCAACTAAAGACCCACAGTTGAAAATTTTGAATGAATATGTAAAATCGAGCCCTTCTAATCTCTCTGCATGCTTCTTCGTCATCTAGAACACCTTATAGAGTTGTATTTCCAGGTGCACAAATGACTCCTTTTCGGTACAGAAAAGAAAAGAGTTGAAACTGTCCAAGTAGACACTCTTGGTATACTCCTACAAAGAGAAATGATAACTCTTCGATTAAAGCTCGCCAATAACCAACAGGTAACTATTTTGAGCGCTTATGCACCAACATTAGATGCTGATGATGACATCAAGGAAAGTTTTTACAGCCAGTTGGACACTCTCCTGTCAGAGATACCTAAGGAGGATAAAATTATCCTCCTGGGCGATTTTAACGCAAGAGTCGGGCGTGACTTTGATTTATGGCCAGAAACTATTGGAAAAGACGGAGTTGGTAATAGCAACCCGAACGGACTCTTACTTTTGTCTATATGTGCAGAGCATAATCTCACTATCACAAACACGCTCTTTCGACAAAAGAATAAGTTTAAAACATCATGGCAGCACCCACGGTCAAAGCACTGGCATCTTCTGGATTATGTAATTGTCCGTGTTAGAGATCGCCGCGATGTACTTCTTACTAGGGCCATGGTGAGTGCCGACGACTGCTGGACAGACCACCGACTAATCCGGTCCACAATGGTTATCAACATTGCTCCCCAACGTAGGCTTCAAGGAAGGAAACCAAGGCGTAAAATGAACATCCAAGTCCTTCAAGATCCTATTAAGCAAACTCGTCTTCAATCACTTCTTAAGGAACATCTACCTACGGAACCTCCTGACAACATTGAGGACCATTGGTCTAAGCTGAAAACCTCCATTACTGCAGCTTGTGAACAAACTATTGGATATGAAACTAAGAAACATCAGGATTGGTTTGATGAAAATGACAATGAGATTAAATATATAATTGACCAAAAAAGGAAAGCCTTCCAAATATGGCAAAATGATATTAACTGAGCTGCCAAGAAAAAAACCTACGCTAGCGCAAAGGCTGAGGTCCAAAGAAGAACAAGAGAATTTAAGAACGCTTGGTGGAAAAAGAAAGCTGAAGAAATTCAACAACTTGCAGAATCTCATGATGCACGGGGCTTTTTTAAGGCCACAAGGGCCATTTATGGACCAAAAACCTATGGTACAAACCCTTTACAATCAAAAGATGGCACCAAACTCTTAAAAGACAAAGAGTCTATTGCACTGCGTTGGAAAGAGCATTATTATGACCATTTAAATCGTAAGTCTAAGGTGGATAATGAGATTTTTTCGCAAATCCCGCAAAAACAAATTAAAGAGGAACTTGCAATACTCCCCACTTTGGATGAAGTAAAAAAAGCCATTAATCAAATGAAGAACAACAAAGCTAGTGGACCAGATGGGATTCCTGCTGAAATCTTTAAAGAAGGGGGGCCCGAACTTGTACAACATCTTCATAAACTCATCGAAAAAATCTGGATAAGAGAAGAGATCCCAGAAGACTTCAGGGATGCCATAATTATCACCCTCTTTAAGAAGGGTGATAGAACAGACTGTGGAAACTATCGGGGCATTTCTCTCTTAGCAACCGCAGGTAAAATATTTGCTAGGATTCTCGCAAACCGTCTTCTATCTATTTCAGAAGAGATCCTCCCTGAAACTCAATATGGTTTCCGCCCCTTTCGAGGGACAGTAGACATGATTTTTACTGCACGTCAGCTCCAAGAAAAATGCCAGGAGCAAAATCAACCCCTTTATATGGCATTTATCGATTTGGCTAAGACCATACAGCTCTCTGGACTATCCTTATGAAAATTGGATGCCCCAATAAATTTGTGAATATCTTGCGACTTCTCCATGACAACATGACGGCAACGGTTTTGGACAACAACGGCTCTCATGGTGCTCCATTTAAAGTGGGATCAGGTGTTAAACAGGGATGTGTTATCGCCCCAACATTATTTGCCATTTTCATTGCCATGGTTTTACATCTTGTCAAGGGGAAACTTCCCACCGGTGTGGGAATTATATATCGAACAGATGGAAAGCTTTTTAATCTCAGCAGGCTGAAAGCAAAAAGTAAGGTAATTACAACCTCCGTTGTGGAACTTCAGTATGCTGATGATAATGTGGTCTCCGCACATTCAGAGGATGATCTCCAAACTATCCTAAATGCTTTTGCAGAAGCATACGAAAAACTTGGTCTCTCACTTAACATCAAAAAAACCAAAGTGCTTCATCAGCAAGTGCAAGCCAATCCTTTGGTGATGCCATCTATCCAGCTTGGCGGGACAATACTGGAAAATGTCGATCATTTTCTCTATCTTGGCAGCTATCTTTCTGTTACAGCTAACATCGACAGTGAAATCCAGCATCGTCTGAGCTCTGCAAGTGCCGTATTTTCTCGAATGAAGCATAGAGTGTTCGAGGATCGGGATATTTGTAAGAAGACCAAAACACTGGTTTATGAAGCCATTGTATTACCAACTTTATTGTATGCCTGCGAAACATGGACTATCTATAAACGTCACTTCCACCTCCTTGAAAGGTTTCATCAACGTTGCCTCCGGAAAATCCTGCAAATTACTTGGGAAGATAGGCGAACAAATGTCAGTGTACTGGAAGAAGCAAAGACTACTAGCATTGAAAAAATGATCCTTCAACGCCAACTTCAGTGGACCGGTCATGTTGTTCGAATGCCTGACTGCCGTCTCCCAAAGCAGTTACTTTACTCCCAACTCAAGGATGGAAAGCGGAATATCGGTGGTCAATATAAGAGGTTTAAAGATGTTCATAAGGCTAATCTAAAAAAATGCAATATAAACATCGAAAACTGGGAAGCTCTGGCCCATGAACGATCTAAATGGAGGTTGGCCTTTCACAAAGGTTCCATGGATTTTGAAGAAGCCCGAGTGCAAGGTGAAAGGGAGAAACGTGCTAAGCGAAAAGCACGTCAAATGAATCCTTTACAGGACCATCTTCTATCTGGTAACCTGTGTCCTCACTGTGGGAAGCTGTGTGGATCTAGAATTGGCCTCCACAGTCACTTACGGACCCATCGCTAGAGTCTACACAATCTTCTTTAGAATTTCCTCCTTTTATCCCGGAAGACAATCTTACTCGGTCATGAGTGATCGCCTGATGATGACAAAGAGAAATGAGATCTCACATAAGGCAGACCAGGAAAGGAGGTAAACTGAAGCAGAGCTAGGTGGCCACTGATGACCAAAAAAGAGAGGAAACGCATCACCAAAAAGGAGGACCAAAGAGGGCACAGACTTGGATAAAATTTGCACATGCTAATTTGTATGTATAGATGCAAAATCAGAAATACTTACTATAATTTAAATAAAAATACAAGTCATCTCACCACAGTGGGGAAGACTGAGAACAGGTGAGCTGTGTGTCTGCTCAGTCTGCTGCCCAGGGGCTATGCCTGGACAGCCAACTTCACGTGGAAAGCTAAGCAGGGCCCTGCTCTCCCTTGTTATGCTTCTTTATCTTTAAACCAGACTTGGACTGGACAGACCTTCAAATACAGGACTGTGCTCTGACAGGACTTCAAACAGAGGACTGTCCTCTGAAAAGTGGGACACATGACCATAACTAAGCACAACTGGGGTTACCTCTAAAACGACTTCCTGCTCCACATGGCTCTGCCACCTATCTTTTGTGACTGTACCAACCCAGTGGGTTCTGAAATGAGGAATGGTGATCCATAGAACACAATACAGGCCTGCGGCTCACACTGGCTCAGCTTGTCTGAGCGTGGAAAGCTAAGCAGGGTCAGGCCTGGCTATTACTTGGATGGGAGACCCCTCCTCTAGTTTCCTGCATTGAGCAGGGGGTTGGACTCGATGGCCTTGTAGGCCCCTTCCAACTCTATGATCCTATGTTGGACAAAGAAGTTGAACGTATGATTCAATTTTTATTCATTCCTTTTATTTCATTCCTTTATTACTCAAATTTTAAAGGAGGTACAATTACTTTTTAAAATCCCACCTGCCTACAAGGAGCTCAAGGTCAGGTACAAGGTTTCTCTCCACCACCGCCACAAGTTCTGTCCTCACAGCAGCCCCTGTGAAGTAGGCTAGGCTGAGAGAAGGTGACTGGCTCAAGGTCACCCGGTGAGCTTCAAGGCTAAGTGGGGACCTGAACCCAAGTCTTCCTGTTCCTAGTCTGACATTCTAGCCACTACACCACAATGGCTCCACACCATTCCAGTGCCATTGATTTATAGCTGCCTTACACTAAACCAGACTGTTCATCCATCCATTTAGACCAGCACTGTCTACTCTGACAGCAACTTCCCAGCTTCTCAGTTTTCCAGGGCTTTCCCTATCCTTGCCATTTGAGATTCTTGAGAGTGGGATACCAAACATAAATTTGAGCCTGGGATTTTCTTCAGGCAGTGTGTGTGCTCTACCATTGAGGTGTGTGACCTCTCTCCCATACGTTTTATACACATACACTTTGAGACACACACACACACACACACGAAAGAGAGATGACAACAACTCTTAGTGAAAGAGAGGAGTAGTAAGTCCTCTACTACTCTCCATTTTTGAACTGGCTAAGACTTGCAAAACACCCACGTCTTTACAAATGGAACTGTCAGAAACAGCAGCCTCTGTGCACCATGAAATATAACCCTGAGAAAGTTGCTCTAATTGGCAATCTTATCAGAAGAGATTCTAGCACCACTGGCCTGTCAAAATCCCAGTTTATTGGCACGGTAAAAATTACTCTATGGTAGGAAAGGTTGTGCTACGAACTCCTATGAATTTCAGCTATACCTTCTTTTGCAGATTATATATATATGCATTTGCAGGATGTTGAGAATAAGGTCTTTGTGCACTATGTAATGTTTATAAATTGCCAACGGTTACAGATAAAATCAGGCACCTACAAGTTGTATGTGCATTGCTGGCTTATCTCCCCAATGTAAACGTCATTCATTATAGCGTGCAAGACGTTTTTCTAGTTCATTAAACTGCTCTGAAAACAAGTACAAACAAGTTTTAAGACTTGAGCTCAACTTTATTATTATCCAAGTTCTTATTTAATAGTCAACGGAGGGAGGGAGCTTTCTTGTTCCTTCCACTGAAACGTGATTATGTAGCAGCTGGGGAAAAAGCAAAGCAGCCTCAAGGAGACAACGCTTTCAGCTGGGCAAGCATGTACAAATCTGACTAAAAATTTCCAGCATTGATGTGTGAGTAACTCTTTTAAGCTCACTGTGCTGTGTTGCTTCTGATGCTCCCAGCCTTTGGACACTGAAGGTATTTTTTTGGAAAATATTACAAACGAATTGTCTAGCACAGTGTTCACCAACCTTGGGTCCCCAGATGTTTTTGGCCTACAACTCCCAGCATGCTCCAGCCAGCATAGCTGGGAGTTGTAGGCCAAAAACATCTGGGGACCCAAGGTTGGAGAACACTGGTCTAGCAGTATGTCCCTCAATATGAAACCAAACAGATTTGCATTGCTCAAATCGAAGTTCCATTTCCAAAGGCCCCTTAAATCATCTGGACTACAGAGCAGGCCTCGATATCATGCTCATGGAAACCAGGATCGCCGCCAATGTCTAGTGAAACGAGAACTGCCAGCTTGCTTGCGGCTCCCTCATTTTTCCCCCTTCCACTCCTGCAGTTTTTCATTACAGGGCTGCATACGTGCATTTCATCCTCATAATAACTCTGACTCTGTGAAGCAGGTTAGGCTGAGAGCCAGTGACTTGCCTGAGACCTTCTGCAGAGAGCTTTGCATAGGAGCAGGAATTTGAAGCCAGACTCCCTCAGCCCAAGTCCTAGGGTGGCCACTTATACATCACCCACCCACCCAGAAAAGGAGGACAAAAGAGGATGGTGATTTGCAGCCTGCTGTTCTGGTGCCAGCTATGAACGGGCAACAGTTCTTATGGTTCTTTAAACTGGACATGGACAGGACAGCCCTTCAAACCAAATACACTTTCAGAGGATGGTCTTTGGGCAGCCTTTCAAATAGAGGACTGTCTTCTATAAAAGGGCACACATGGCCACCCTACAAAGTCCAATGTACTAGCCACTGCACCACACTGCTAGGGTGGCCATTGCATCCTCTTTTACAGAGGACAGTCCTCTATTTGATGGGCTGCCTTGTCCAAGAACTGTTGCTCATCAACACTTGAACAGCAGACTGTACAAGCAGGTACGCACTGGAATGTATAGCCTACAGCCATCAATTTTGTATCCTTATTAGATACATAGGACTGCTTATATTAATGTATATATTTGAAATAGAAGGGTCAACTCTCCCCCCACTTTTTTAAATTAATGGTGTTGTAAACGGTTATTGTGGATGGGTATGCTTTTTCATCATGTTCTTTCTTTTTCTCTTTTTCTTTTTCTTTCTTTTTCTTTTTCTGTTGCTGTTTTTGTTTTGTTGTTCTCCCTTGTCCTTTTCTAAATTATTATTATTAAATAATTGCAAATCATTAAAAAAAGAAAAAGAAAAGAAGGCAAGCACACAGGTCTCCTGGTCACACAAGAACCCTCCCATTTTCCTAGGCTTTAATTTATGGTGCACCTTCAAATTGATACCTCTCCCTTAGGAAGAAGGCAAACCAGCTTTGGGCTTGGTAGCTGTCAGGCTACATAATTCAGAAGAACCAGTCATTTAAAGCTAGTTGACAAGTAGAACAAAGAGATCCATAACTTCCACTGAGGAACCAGTTCTCAAAATGCAGTCTGCATTTTTTTGGCCCATGGCTCTTAAGGCTAATCTAAAAAAATGCAATATAAACATCAAAAACTGGGAAGCTCTGGCCCATGAACTGATCTAACTGGAGGTTGGCCTTTCACAAAGGTTCTATGGACTTTGAAGAAGCTCGAGTGCAAGGTGAAAGGGAGAAATGTGCTAAGCGAAAAGCACGTCAAATGAATCCTTTACAAGACCATCTTCCATCTGGTAACCTGTGTCCTCACTGTGGGAAGCTGTGTGGATCTAGAATTGGCCTCCACAGTCACTTACGGACCCATCGCTAGAGTCTACACAATTTTCTTTAGAATTTTCCTCCTTTTAAAATCTCCTTTTTGTAAATTTTCTTTTCTTTTCTTTTCTTTTATCCTGGAAGACAATCTTACTCGGTCACGAGTGATCGCCTGACTGACTGACTGACTGAAGGCTCTAGTCATCACAACCTTTAGGATCAGGATGTAAGGCTTACTTTTAAAAGTTATTTACATGTTTGGTAGACAAATTAATGGAGAAGAGCTCTAGCAGCTACTTTGAACCTTCATGGTTAGAGGCATTGCTGTTCCCCTGCCAGACATTGGAGCCAGAGACATATTTATTTATTAGATTTATATAGAACTCAAGGTGCCATACAGAGCTTTTCAGCCAGGAGGTCACCCATCCAGGCACTGACCACACTCAGACTTGCTTAGTTTCAGCAAGCATGCCTTCAGACCATAGTTCTGGCCGTAAGGCTAGCTGCTCTTTGGAACAGAATGCCGGACTCCTAAGGTACTTCCAATGTGTGGACTCCTAGCACTACCAAACAAAAGGCATTGTGCAGTCTTTGCCTCCTTCACAGATTTTTCCTGGTAAGAAAAAAAGATGGAAGAAGCAGTGGGGAAAACATGAGGGTTAAAAATGGAAGGGGACAACATCTGGAACCTCCATAAAAATCCCATGAATGAGGCAGGGTGATAGCACCATAAAAGCCTCAAGTGGAAGCACTTGTAGTCTGAACTAGCAGAGCTCTTCCTCTGTCCATAACGTCATGAGCTGTAGAATTTCTCAAATGGTACAATGGTTCCAAATAGTAGTGTTCGTGTGAAAGATCATCTGGTTTTTGAGACAGTTTGCACAGGATCCATCCATCCCATTCTGGTTCACTTCTTTGCTCACAGTTACACTTCCTGTGTAACCTTACGTAACAAATTGGGAAGGAACTGTAAGTAACCATGCAACTAAAGCATGGCAGTTTGGAAATAGAGTGTGGCCCTCCAGTTGTGAAATGTGCTTGTTCTCAGTATTTAATCAACAAAAGCAGCACATTTGGTCCCTGGTGATGCTGAGGGCAGGAAGAAATTGCAGAGGAAATAAAACTTCCAAGTTTGTTTGATGCTCAGAAGTTATTTAAACAGTGGAGATGGTTTCCCCCATTCTTTGAAACAAGTTCAACAGGTCACCTGCATTATTAAGTAAAGAAGTACAGTGTTGGGAGTCATGGCATAAAGTTGTTGATATTATTCTTATTCTCATTCTCATTATTATTATTCTTATCATCATCATCATCATCCCATCTATGTGCATGTTGCCTTACAGAGTACAAGAGAACTGGTACCTGCTCGGTGGAGCTTATAGTCTAAACTTTGACACTAAGGAAACAACAGGGGAAGGGGAGGGAAATAGTTGTAGGAGTAATTAATGGAACCAGGACCAGCTCTACTATTAGGCCGAGTGAGGCAACTGCCTCAGACAGCAGATGGGGGGGGGGCAGTGACAGCTGTGCCCTCGACTGTTCCTCCTGAACTCCCAGGGTATTCCCCTCTTGTCCTTTGCTTCAGGCAGTAAAATGTCTTCGGCTAGCCCGGAACTGAACAGAGACATACTGTCTGTGGTTGGAGAGCAAAAAGTGTGCACCACATGGCCTGTCCTGAGCCCCCTAAATGCTCCTGCTTCCTCAGGTGTAGTGGAGGATGCCACTCCATCAAGTGCCAGTCTAATTAGTTTCTGTACGCGGAATGGGGCAGGGACAACATCTTGTCCTTTGCTTCAGGCAGTAAAATGTCTTCGGCTAGCCCGGAACTGAACAGAGACATACTGTCTGTGGTTGGTGTGCAACATCTAGATATAACTGATCTCATTTATCATTTCTCCCTGAGAGTGCTTTGAAAGGACCTTTGAGGACTTTTGCATACGGATTTATAGCAGGCATATCTCATAGCAATCAATAGCGCAGGATGATGTGCCTCAGTTTGTGTTAACGGTGAAGGCAGGTATACCGTTCACAAGAGCTCACCGTGAATCCTTCAGCTGTTGTGTAGGCCTGGCTTCGTCCTGGCTTTGCAACAGAAATAACAGACATGCATACCATGAATCAGGGACTGGTTCAGCCGTCCGTCTTGACCCAAGGCTGGCCACTGATGCATCACCCCAAAAGAGGACAAGGGAGGATACAGATTTGGATTAAAATGTGTGTATGCTAATTTACATGGATGGATGCACATTTTGATTACTATAATTCAAACAGAAACACAATACGTCTTGCCATAACGGGGAAGACTCTGGCCAGATGACCTGTGTGCCTGCTCAGTCTGCTGTCCAGAGGCTAACTGTTGGTGGGCCACTTCAAGGCCTCTCCTGCTCTCTCTTTATCTTTATACCAGGCTTGGACTAGATAGCCCTTCAAACAGAGGACTGTGTTGTGGAAAAGGGCCAAGGAAAGGTCTGACTTGCCTTTCTAGGCCTTTCTGTTAAACTGAAGCCTAAACAAAATTTACTTCTACAACTGTCCTCTGTAAAGTAGGGCACATGGCCATCCCTTGCTTCAAGAGGGCTGTCTGACCTTTTCTGTTTCAAAAAGTGCCGCATGAACAGCTATGAACTTATTTGTTCATTTGTCTTCTTATGAATAAAAACAAAAGGAAACTCTGCTTTTTTCTTTTTTCAACTGCAAAAGTTTTAATGCTTGTGACTGAGAGTGAAGCCTCTTCTAGGTCAGCCAGACCACAATGCAACCCTTCTCAAACCCGACATGACAGGCAACACTATCATGCCAAATAGTTTAGGGATGCTTCCAAAATTCTCCTCATCTGAATTTTTCCTTGGATTTGGGAGTTCTGAATTCGTCCGTTATGTTTCTAAAGTGGAACTGATGCATTAGTTCCGTGTGTGTGTGTCTCTCTGTGTGTGTCTTAAACATTTCTGTCTTCTGTACTGGACACTGCGGATGAACAGTTTGCCACAGCTGTCACTTCCTTCCCTTCCTTCATGTTTCTTTCACAGCCATCTCCCCACCACTAGTACACACCTTCTCCACAAGGCATTTATTGTGCACTCGCGATTCCTCACTCACAGTAGTTTACAGGTGCTTTACACAATGGCATCATCCTCCAGGGCCTCTCCCATGCTTTGCAACCATTTTAGCGTATGTGGTTCCCCCCCCCCCACCGCCCCAAATGAGGAAAATATGTTATATCCCTGAATGGTGGTATGAAATCCTGGTGTATTTCTGCAGTTCTACTATACCACAGGGCCACCTAGTGCTTGCATAATGGAACATATAGAAAGGCAGAGAAAGAAAAACCCCGGGGGAAAACATGTGTAAAGGAGCTGATCTCAGTCCCACAAAGAATCCAGAAACAGAAGTTTCAGTAAAGTGGCAGGTTAAAAGCCTCATGTAGAAAAGCCCTACATCCCTGATGCACATGTGCACAAAAAAACCAACCTTCATGTGACTGTACACAAGGTTGTTTCAAGAATCGTGTAGTGAGATGTTTTACTGATGTGCAACAGCATACAGTCACACCAGCAAAACACTGCACAAAAAGAAGCTTGATGTGTCGACTTCCGGGTGAACATGGAGCCTTGAAGTCCAACTGATACAGCGTTCCTGGCCAGAGAAATTCTGACTGGGGAATCTACTTCTGATAAGAAGCTAAGATTTGACGTTACCCCCAAAATATCTCGCAGGGTTATATAAATCACTTTATGTTTGTCTTTTGGCGGACAGATTGTGGCTGTAACCTGAGGTGGGGGGAAGCGGCGCCGTATTCAGGAGATCGGCTTTCACCGATCATTAGAGGCGTACGTGTTCACTTCCAAAATGATGGATAATATCTGGACTGGCCGATTTGGAATCTTTCTACAGCACAGTAGGAATTATAATTAACTGTAAGTTGAATGTGGGTATATCTGGGAGGCAAAGAAGATAAGAAGCGCTAATTGGAAGGAGGGCTATAATTCTTTTATGTGCAGTGGAATTTTGGAAGTACAAGGGCAATATGACTTCAGCATTTATGTTGCTCTGGAAAAAGTTGGAAAATAATATTTTAAATAAATTGGAAAGAAGAATCCAAGGTTGGGATGTAAACTTTGAAGTAGACGTAACAAAAAAAAGACGGGAATTGGACACTACACAGGAGGAGAAAGAAGTAATTAAGGATGTTGGAGACTTTCCAGAGATTCACAGAGGCGTTGAAGTGTTAACTGGACTGAATTTGTTTAAGGAGAATGCTCGGAGAAAAGTTATGACGCAGTTTTTAAAACCCAAGATGGCGAATGCTGAGATTCACAGAGGCTTTGAAATCTGGATTGGACTGAAGGTTCATGAAGCCGGTGAGCAAGATCCCCAGAGTAGGCTTTCTTTGTTTTTTGTTCAGAATCTGGAATGTAGTTATTATCCTTTTGACAGAGGGAAATATGAGCTTTGTTAAAAAATCTGATTTTGCTTTGACTGGGAAAGGATGAAGGGCTGTTGTTTATTAAATTATTCAGATAAAGGGATTGCCTATATGATTTGTATGGACTTTAAATATTTAAGAAAAGGGATTGCTTATATGATTGTCCTGGATTTCAAATATAAATGGTGATGTAAGAGAAAATATTATTATATTATTATTAAGATATAAGCATATTAGGTCTATTTGGAAATATTTACTTAAAAATGTCTTTTTAATCTTGTGTGGAGTATTTGACATATTGAAGGGGAAGGTGTTTTTTGGAGTTTTTTGTTGTTGTTGTTATTGTTGTCTTTTACAAGTAGAATGATGACTTATGTGCTTCTGTTGTTTTGTTAGCTGTTACTTATTTTTTAACTTTTAAATTTTTCTTTATAAAAAAAAGATATCTTTAAAATTAAAAGTGAAGTGGTTTATGGATAGATAGAAAGAAACAAGGAGTAAATGTACTATACTAGAGAGGGATTCTTAATATTCTTAATAATGGGATTTTAAATTGGATTAAAATGTTGTTTTGTTTTTGGTTTGCCGTAACTGAATGTGAGGTTTTGTTAACGGAGAATGTTGTAAGAATAACTGTGGTTGCTTAAGCTGTGGAGAAGATTGGAAGTCCTTTTTAATTGTGTATATTGTTTGTTATATATGTGTTTTTGTGTTTGTATGAAATGAAATAAAAATTTATAAAACCAAAAAGAAGCTTGATGTAATCACATGTATGGTCACAACACGATTGTGTGGTTGTTGTTGTTTTTGCAGTGCCGCATCTGTATGTGCGTTTCTAACCCTGAAAAACTGCTAAAGGGGAAGAGTGGCTTCAGGATTGATACAAGAGCCAGCCAATCAGCATGAAGCACAGACACTGGGGCTGCAAACTGGAAGAACAGGTTTCCCACGAGGTCAATCTGGGGGGAAAGACTATACATCTGACCAAATGCAGCAGGTGTGCTTGTCTCATAGCATGTTGACCTAAATCAGGGATGCAAAACCTCAGACCCGGGGTCCAAATCTGGGGCTCCCAACCTGGCCCCCCAAGGTTCCCCAGAAGGCCTAGCGCCCTTCCCCTGGCCCCACCCCCTTTCTCCCCACCCCCAATTACCAGACTTTTGTGCATTTCCCCCAATTCTAAAAGGTCAAAATGCCTCTGCTAAAGCTTAGTTACTGGCAGTAAGATCTTTAAGCTAAAATATGCTGGTATTTTTTGTTTGGGGGTCTCTTGCCACTTTTGCCTTCAGCCCTGCCCGCCACTAGAATGTGGCCCCCGAGAGCTTCTCCAAATTGGAATTTTGCACTCAGTCTGAAAGATGTTCTGCACCCCTGACCTAAACATTAAAACCCTCTGGAGATTCTATCTCAAACATATAGCCTGCAGATCTCCACTGATGACCTCTCACTTTAATTCTTATCACCCACTTAGATATGTACATGAAGCATCCATATTTCTCCTTTGTGGTTTATGGTTTGTGTGGCATCATGCAGTCTCATCCACTCTGTTGGAAATCTCTTTATTACAGGAATTTTGCATCAGCAAGGAAGCCAGGGTATTTTAATCAATGGTTCTACAATAATCTCAGTGGTGTTCTTTTTATTATTGTTACTTAACATCCTATGAGAGTATAAAAGAAAATAACTTGTCATGATGAAGTATTTTGGCTGCCCAATATTCTGTTAGATCTCTGAAGTTAAATCTGGCAACTCTGTAATTGTCTACATGCACATGTACTTCTTAGATCTTTTAGTAAAGTTTTTACATTCTTTTTCTCCTTTTCTTCTTATGCAAGCTGCCAGGGACAATTTTAACAAACATGAGCCCCAGATGAAAGTGATCCTGATGAATAATACTGCTAATTGTGCTGGAGGTATCAAAGTATGGATCCCTGCAATGAAGCTAAACTGCAAGTCGCTCCGGGATTGCTGACCACAGCGAGCACCAATTTGCTACTGGTTTTTATGGGGTTGGGGCAGAATTCCACTCCAGTTGAAATCACATCCAAAAAGTCAGGGTTCCAATTTGGGCAGAAACAATTCTGGCACAGATCCAGAAACCACTGCAGAGCCTATTGTGGAAATAGCACATAAGGCAGACTTGGCAGCAGACTGGGAACACCCTCCGATATGTGCTTATGCCTACCTTGGTGCTCGAAGGCCTCTGATAGGATAAGGGTGCGGAGCCTTTATCACCAGCACCTTTGTGTACTGGAGCCCTAGCTGGACCTCTTTCAGTCCAAGTGCCAAATTCCATTTTGGAGAAGCTCTCCGGAGCTGCATTCCACTGGTGAGCAGGACCAAAGGCAAAATGGGTGGGGCCAAAGCCAAAAGCTCTGCCCCCTGTTGCCATATGTTGTGGCTGGTGTGGGAAAGGGCTCTACACATATACTAATGTACGTGTATAGAGCTCTTCCTTCCAAGAGGTGAACTGTCTCCCCTTCCCTATCCTCAGATATTGTTCTGCAGTACCCCCCTATATAATCTAATGGGGGGATGCTATGGGGAGGCTGGGGTGGGGGGAGCAATTTTTCTGAGCCCTCAGACTGGCCTGGGGAAATTATCTGAATGTTTTGCGTTTCAGGGAACTCGCTCATCTCTAAACTAAAGTTTCCAATTGGTCTTCAAGGGCAGCCCCACATACAATGTGTTGCAATAGTCCAAGCAGGACATTACTGTGGCCAGCCTGTCTCTGTCTAGAAGAAGCTGTATAGTTTTGGGCACCAACCTAAGCTGGAGAGAGAGAGAGAGAGAGAGAGAGAGAGAGAGAGAGAGAGAGAGCGAGAGCATCCTCAAAAGGCAAAATATGGATTGTAATTTACCAGATGCCAGGAAATATATACTGTTTCTATCTCTGGGAAACAAAGACTGTTGAAATAAATACAGAGGTGAGAATTAGCATAGCATGAGAGACTAGAAGGGCTCTACCAGCAGGTTGGAGAAGATTTGAACAAAGCTGTGTGAGGGATTATAGTTTATTATCATGTTTTGGCAAAGTGATTAGAGTGTTGGGCTGGGACTCAGGAGATCCAGGTTCTAGTCCCCACTCAGCCATGAAGCTCGCTGGGTGACTTTGGCCCAGTCACTGACTCTCAGCCTAACCTACCTCTCAGGGTTGTTGTGAGGAAAAAATGGAGAGAAGGAGGGATTGAACACCAGTTTATTGGCCCTCAGCCAGTCCACTCCCACTCCCAGCAACCGTTCAGCATTTCCACAGCATAACCTGAATTTGATTTTTTATTATTATTATTATTATTATTATTATTATTATTATTATTATTATTATTATTATTTTAAAGGAGAAGTAGAGATAGAGGTCAACAGCATACTGATGAAACCCACTTCAGATCTCTGGCTGACCTAACTCTGCGGTCTCCTGTAAAAGTTAAGCTGCATGTGGGACCAGAGCTCAGTGGGAGAGCAGAGCACACGCTTTGTATACAGAGGGTCCAAGGTTCAATCCTTGGCATCTCCAGTTAAAAAGCTCAGGTAAATGGGTGATGTGAAAGACCTCTGCCTGAGACCTTAGTGGACCCTTCCCCAACTCGGTGTCCTCCAGATGTGTTGGACTACAACTCCCATCACCCCAACCAGCTGTCTGGGGATAATGGGAGTTGCAGTCCAACCCATTTGGGGGGCACCCTTGGTTGGGTTGGGGAAGGCCGACTTATCGAGCTACTGCCAGTCACAGTAGACATTGCGCCCTGTTGGATTCTGCCCTCGGTGTCTGGGGTGCCATGAGGTGAAATGAAAGCTCTCTGTCATTTGATCTATGACGGCTCATTCACATAACATGCAAGTCATCACTAGATGCTGCAGTCATCAAGTAATGAAAATGCATGCGTGAACTGGCCCTTTAACTCCTCTCTCTCTCTCTCTCTCTCTCTCAGGCCAGATTCACACAGGCAGTCGGCAGCATGACAGCCGCTTGAAGACACAAGTGGAAGTGGACAGAGGCAAGGTTTACATGGTAGGCTGGTTACGTTACACTAAGCAACACCCCCTTGTAGCGTATTATAGCTCCTGCTCCCGTATTATAGCGGGAGCAACGATGTGGCTCCCACTATGGTGGCCGCATGATCACAGGCACAAATGCTTGAAAATGAAGCCTTACAAGAGCATGGCTCAAAGTGCCCCGGAGCTGCAGTGAGCCACTTCTCAGAAAAGCTTGCCACATAGTGCTGCCTCCATGCACTTGAGATTCCACGTCTGCTATGCCACGGAGGTGAACCAGGCCTCAGTAAAAAGAACAGAATGGTGGGTTTAGGGCAGAGCTGAAGGGAGTCGGTGGCCCTCCCGATGTCGATGGACTGTTACCCCAATCAGCTCCAGCCAGCCTGGCTAGCGGTGAGGCATGATGGGAGTAGCGGTTCATCAACATCTGGAGGGCCACAGGTTTTCCCAGCCCTGCTTTAGGCCTAAGGGTGGCCTAAACTGAAACAACTGCTCATGTGAACGTACTGCAACCATGACTTAAGGGGCTACTGAGCTGTCTTTGAGAAAAGAATTTGATCCACCAGCTGTTTTATTTAAAAAAGAAGAAGAAAAAGATTCATTTGAAGTCTGAATGCCTGACTCATTTCACTTGCTGAGTTCTTAAGGGTTCCAAGAAAAACAAGAGCGCTGCCAAAGCATAAAGCCTTGGAGGGAGTCCCTAAAACAGAAGCCCCCCCTGCAGTAACAAGAGGCTTGGCGAGAGTGGGCTGGTAATCCTGGGAAATAAAGCCATTTGTTTATCTAAAAGACAGAGACAGTGTAAGCTATCAAAGTTAGAACTTCTCCTGTAATGAGCTTTCAGCACTATTTTAAGCTTTAAGTAAAGAAACGTGTTTGCCTTCCTTAAGAGGCAGCAAAATGCCACATACAAATGTGAATTTGGTTTAGGGGGCTGTCAAAAGATTAGGCTGGAGACAGATGTGTCATTCTTAACAACAGGAGTTGTGGTGCATTCTTCATGCCATCTGCCATTTATATACATTTTTGACATGTACATTCTTTCTTTACTTATCCTGCCCCCTCCAATCTGGAGAAAGGTATGTTGGTGATGGGGGGAGGTATTTTAGCTTCTCTCAGTTTCTCATTTTTCCATGCTAGTTTGGTGGATCTCGCCATTTAAGAATTTTCACGTTTGGTTCACCCAGAAATTAGAGATCCCACCCCCCTGCAAAAAAAATGTTTGAATGAAAATTATGTAATACATACTTTTGTACACAATTTTATTTTATTTTTTTATTTTATTTCTATACCGCCCAATAGCCAACGCTCTCTGGACAGCTCACAGAAATTACAAAACATAATATTAAAACTTTAACATACAAAATTTTAAAACAATTTGAACAGCTCAAAACAGTTACAATGAGATACCAGGACCTGATAAAACAACTAACATTTGCCTAATATACACTTTTTTTGTAAACAAGTTTTCTATATAATGGTTCTTTTATTTTTCTTTTATTTTTTACATTATTGTCTCCCTTTTGTGTGTATACTTTTCGATTTGAGAACTCCAGTGCAAAATTCCAAGAAGTGCCAATTTCAAAGAATAATTAAGTTTCCATTTGTGTATTGGATGCAAGTGAGGAATTAGGTAAGTTCACATTAAAATGCAAACCAAATGAATTTCTCCCCCATACCTGAAAAAGTGTCTGTAAGAGGAAAAAATGGAAAACCAGGGGTTGGAAAGAGAGGAAATTGGGCTTCTTGGGCCCCTAACCACTTAAGAGTATCCTGGAAGTAGTATGGCTGGCTGGAACTCTGAGTGGAAGCACTCCGGTTTGGGGGTGAGGTTGCAGTGCAACATTTTGTTGAAGCCTCTCTTGTCCCTCACTGTTACACACCATCGAAGGCTCTGCTATATGTGCAGTTAGCTGTATACTCTACAAAAACCTGTCCTACAGTGGCTTCTGAAGCAGGTGTGCTAGTTAATTGACCATCATCACACTTCCCTTTTTATTTATTTGCTAGTAAAATGTCCATCATTCTGATGGACAAGGTGTGTGTGTGTGTGTGCGTGTATTTCAAGGGCCCATGGAATATGCAGAGCGAGCTTTTCTGTGCACAAAGACACATTTCACCTCCCTACAGGAATTCTATCAGTGAGGCCTAGCCAGCACGTGTCAAGGGTGGAAGGCATGGTTTGCCCTCGCCTTTACATTTGTTCCCAAATACGGTGTGTCGGTATGTATGGTAGTCATTTCTTTTATGGAAGTTAATTCAGAGGGCCACTGAAGGACACCAATAGGATGGGATGCCTAAACCTACTCCCTCCCCTTATGACCTATAACTTTTCTACATGAGACATCTGTTCTGTGCTCGTCATTCCCTACTCACAGTTGTTTATGGGTTCTTTAGATTTCATAGATCATAGAGTTCAAGTCCAACCCCCTGCTCAATGCAGGAAACTAGAGGAGGGGTCTCCCATCCAAGTAATAACCAGGCCTGACCCCTGCTTAGCTTTCCACACTCAGACAAGCTGAGCCAGCATAAGCCACAGGCCTATATTGTGACCCTCCAATTTCACTTCTGTTTGTACCTTCCAAGAGTTTTTTTTAGAAAATGTGGTACTATTTCTGATGATAAAAGAAAGTGCAATTTCCTCTTGTGTATTTGTGCTATTCTGCTGTACCACAGTGCAACCTAGAGGTTATGTAGTGGAAAAGCAGGAAAGGAAATGTTCCTTGTGTAGTGCTTGGATCTCAATTTTGGAACAAAACTGAAAGTAGATGCACCGGATTAACAGCCTAGTGTAGAAAAGCCCCTAGTGTCTACATTATGAGAGGGGCAAATTCTGTCTCTTCTCAACAGTGTCCCCAGCAATGTTTCTTGGACATACTAACATGTTACAGAATGTTGAGAATTTCCTTATATAGGCAGATGGATGCACATTTTATTTTTAGCCCCTTTAGGGTTAAATATTTTATAACTCAAGAATACTGAGTAGAATGTTTAATATTACGCACGATGGATCTGGTTGTGGTTATTATAGAATAGCAGCAACTTAAACATATTCAGCTATATTTACAATCTGGATAGGCAGTTACAGGGGAGATATAAAAGGGCTGCTTGTGAACGTATGCACACAAGAGAGAGAGAGAGAGAGAGAGAGAGAGAGAGCATCCTCGAAAGGCAAAATATGGATTGTAATTTACCAGGTGCCAGGAAATATATACTGCTTCTATCTCTGGGAAACAATGATTGTTGAAATAAATAAAGAGGTGAGAATTAGCATAGAATGAGAGACTAGAAGGGCTCTACCAGCAGGTTGGAGAAGATTTGAACAAAGCTGTGTGAGGGATTATAGTTTATTATCATGTTTTGGCAAAGTGATTAGAGTGTTGGGCTGGGACTCAGGAGATCCAGGTTCTAGTCCCCACTCAGCCATGAAGCTCGCTGGGTGACTTTGGGCCAGTCACTGACTCTCAGCCTAACCTACCTCACAGGGTTGTTGTGAGGATAAAATGGAGAGAAGGAGGATTATGTAAGCTGCCTTGGGTTCCTTGCAGGAAAAAAAGGTGGGATATAAATATAATAAGGGCATCATCCTATGGTCCTCTGTGTGAACCTGCCTGGGCGGCCATAGGAGAAGTCAGACTCCCTGCTCAACCTCGGAAATCCCTCCCAAGGTTGCAGTGGGGAGTCTGAGCGTGGAGCGCCCTCCCCTGCACCTTGCAGCCGGCAGGGTTCTTTCCTTGCCGGCTGGGAACCAAAATTGGAAGACCGGCTTCGGTTCAGGCATGGGGGGGGGGGCGTTCCCAGGGCAGGGAGGGGAGGAGCGAGGCACTGACAGCTTGCGAAAAGCCAGGTGCTGCCTCAGCCTCTCCTCCTCGTGAGAAGAGGTAAAACATTTAAACAGCCAGAATCAGCCGTCTAAATGTTTTTGAGGGCAAGGGGAGTGCAGAGGCAATCCTATCAACCGCGCTCCTCCTGCCCTCAATAGGATGCTTGTAATCCTCTGGATTTGGAGGGTTACAGGCACCCACATAGGATTGGGCAGCGTAGTGGTGAGAGTGTTGGACTGGGACTCGGGAGATCCGGGTTCTAGTCCCCGCTCGGCCATGAAACACACTGGGTGACTTTGGGCCAGTCACTGACTCTCAGCCTAACCTGCCTCACAGGGTTGTTGTGAGGATAAAATAGAGAGGAGGAGGAGGAGGAGGAGGATTATGTAAGCCACCTTGGGTTCCTTGCAGGAAAAAAGGCAGGGTATAAATATAATAAGTAAATGATAAACAAAAATGGTGTGGCTGTGGACTGATTCACACAGATTTATTAAATCTATTTCTTAGCCTCCTTTCAAGACCGGATCTTCCCAAGGCGGCTTACAATATAAAACAGTAAAATTCAGTATCAAATTATAAAGGATAATTATAAAATAATCCAGTTTTTAAAAGGTACACTTTCAAATATCTAGCAGCAGCAAATACCATAAAACCCTTCTCAGTTAAATGCCAGAGAGAACAAGTATGTTTTTAAAGCCCTTTTAAAAGCAACCATAGATGGAGCTTGCCATATATATCTCAGAAGAGAATTCCACAGTGTAGGGGACACCATCAAGAAGGCCCTCGCTCTAGTGCCCACCAACCTTACTAATCTTAGCGGTGGTCCAGTGAGTAGGACCTTCGAAGTTATCTTAAAGCATGGGCAGGTTCATACAGGTGTTGGCAGTCAAATAACCTGGACTCAATTGTTTAGGGTTTCTAAGGTCAGCACCAGCACTTGGAATTAGGACCGCAAACACCCTGTCAACCAGTGCAGCTGGTGTGATACTGCATTGGTATAATATGATCTGACTATCTAGCCATAAGAGGGATGTGAGTGACCTCATTCTGTGCCAGCTGAAGTTTCTGAGTCGTCTTCAAAGGCAGCCCCACATAGAGTGCATTATAGTTGTCTAGTCTGGATGTAATTAGGGCATGCATAACTGAAGCTAGGTCTGCTTTCTCTCTAATTGCAGCTGAGCTACGAACCAAAGTTGGTAAAAAGCACTCCTGGCTACTGCCACTATCTGTGCTTTCACAGTCAGAAAAGAATCTGGAAGTACCTTCAAGCTAAGGACTAGGTCCTTCAAAGGGAGTGCAACCTCATCCAATGCCAGTTGAACCCCTCTATCCAGATGAACAGATTTCCCCACCCAAACTACTTCTGTCTCATCTGAATTAAGCTTCAGTTTGCTTGCTCTCATCATCCCTCCCAAAACTGCCTCCAAGTCCAAGCAGCTGTTCAGGTCAGGAGTTCCTGAATATTTAGATTACGCAGAGCTGGTTCCAACAACTGCAAGGTGGTTCACTTACACAAAGCACATACGCAGCCTACCCCTGCACTCTTGCTGTAAAATCCTTGTGCAACGGTAGAGAATTCTGGGGAACATTTGAGAGTATCCACGAAAGATTCTGCAGGATGCACACTTGGCCTGTCAGGGTTAGCTTCTGTCACCCAGCACGATGCGGCCTGACAATGTGCCTGTTGAACAGAGGTACAGTATATTGACTTCAGTGTTGTGTGGTCATTTTTTTTTTTTTAACTAGAATCCCTGTGATCCAGTTATGTGTTTTAAATTTCTAAACTTTAACGGTGAAGAGATTGTGAATCTCTTCACCGTTAAAGTATAACTTGTTGCTACTAAAACAACAAAGAGTCTTGTGTCACTTTAAAGACTAACAGATTTATTAGGCATAAGCTTTCATGGACACTGTCTACTTCATCAGACACAAGACAGATGGAAATCCGTCAACCTCATGAAGACTCTTCATTTTGCTGCAACAGACTAACACAGCTACCCCTCTGGAGGTTGTTATTGGTACAAAGTGCTCCTGAGTATGCACTCTTGCTTAAGAACATAAGTAAATTGGCAGATCAGATCAAGATGCATCAAGACTAGCATTATTTCCAAAAATTTCAGCAACCAACAGTCAGTCAGTCCACCTGAAACTGGTCAGTGGTCCACCGGCAGTGGTCCACCAGCAGACACAATCTACCTTTGGCCTAGCCTTGCCCTAGAACAGGGGTAGGGAACCTTGTGTCCCTCCAGAGATGTTGTCGGGCTCCAAGCCCCATCAGCCCCATCCATTGTGGCCAGTAGCCAGGGATGATGGGAGTTGTAGTCCAGCATCATCTGGAGGTCCACTGGTTTCCCATCCCTGCCCTAGAACATGCCCTTGCGGCTCCTGATTGATAATGATGCATGAGCTGTCTTTTCAAGGGAGTTATTTGCCATTACTGATCTTGCCAATGAACTGATGACAAACCCACAAGGAACCACTAGGAAAGTTAACCCAGCTTTAAAACCACTGGGTGTGCTTGCACATCACAACAACCCACCCTGGCAATAAGCCACAGTGGGTTGGTTGTTATACAAACAACCCACGGTGTGCCCAAAAGACGATCACTCAGTAGGTTACTGACTTCCTCCCTCCCACTCTTCCTTCCTCGATCCTCCTGTGAGTACCCCAGGGGACACCAAGTTGTCTCCCCCATCCCTGCTGTGATCATGAGCTGTCTTAAGTCAGTGTGGGATTGTATCTTTCCCTGTTGGTTTGAAATGACCTGGGCTGCACCCTGATATAGCTAACACAGTAAGAGGACAGCTGTTCATACAAAAAATGACACTCATGCGTTATATTTGTAATGGCGACACAGCTGACCTGGGTCAGTCAGCAGGACATGTGCTGCAGCTGTGCAAAACTACCCTAAGGTGGCTTTCAAGAGCAGATGTGCCAGTTAAATAGTTGGTAGATAGCAGGCTTAGTTGTTATCTACCAGGGACTTCTACTCTCACATTGCTATAAATGCCTTTATGCCTGGAAAATTCCATGCTCCCCGCCCCCACCTCTGATGAGGGGATCTCTTTCTAGTCAGGAAGTTGATGCTTACTGATAGCTCTTGTGAGACTCAGCCCTGGGTGGGGGGGGGGGGAGCTCATCCTTTGGCAAACACTGCTAAGATTAATTGAAATAAGATGTCTGTGAGATCTATTGCTTAAGGTCTCTTGTTAGGGACTCATGAAATACTGTGTGCTACATGCTTCCTTTATGATGACAATTTTTTAAACACAGTATGGGTTTTTCTGCCAAAGAACAATCTCAAACCACGGAATACTGGAATATATTTTAAAAACATGTAGCATTTTGTTAGGTTCAGGAATGAGTTGCCGCCGGTACTACAATTGGGCTGGGTAATACAAAGGCGGCCTAAAGAAAAATAATGGAGGATAGTAATCACTGATGTTTTCAAAAATTAAAGATCAGGTTTCCTATTTAAATCTGATATGTACTTTTAAACATTTCCAGGATAGTGTCTCTTTTTTAAAATTAGTCTGAAATTAATATATTACAATCACAATTGTGAAAGTCTACACTTAGACTCCCTTAAAACTGAATCATGACAATGTAATGAGCAGGTGGCAGTCTTTGTAAAAAAAAAGAATCAAGGGGAAGTATCTAACTTTCGATATAAGACATTGCAAATGATACACTGTAACATACTGTATTCATACAATGTAACGTTCTGTATTCATACTGTATTCATTCTTGTGCACTCTGCACCAGACCCATGGTCTAGCACCGCCTTCTCCAGCCAGGTACCCTCTAGATCAGGGCTCTCCAACCTTGGGTCCCCAGATGTTGCTGGACTACAGCTCCCAGAATCCCTTGCCATTAGCCATGCTGGCTGGGTATGCTGGGAGCTGTAGGCCAGCAACATCTGGTGACCCAAGGTTGGAGAGCCCTGCTCTAGATGTTTGGGACTTCAGATCCCATCAGCACCAGCTAGCATAGTCAATGGTCAGGAATGGTGGGAGTTGTAGCCCAAAACATCTGGAGAGCACCAGGTTGAGGAAGGCTGGTCTAGCAAATAATCATATGTGCTAGTGTCCATGAGATGCCATCATGTTTCTCACCAGGATCATCCACAGAACTGATATGGATGAACTTCTTCCCTCTTATTGGCCTCCAGCTACCTGCTGTGTTTTGATATTATTAATTTTATTTCTATACCGCCCAATAGCCGAAGCTCTCTGGGAGGTTTACAACAATCAATAAAAATACAATAAAATACAACATAAATACACACAATAAAAACATTATTAATAAATGTGATACTAAAATTTAAAAACCACATTTAAAAATGACTCAAAGGACTAAAAGTTAATACAATGTGACCTGTAAAAAAAAACTAACTACCAGCCCTTGTTTATGGAAAGTTCTGGATACTTTGCCTTTGAGTAATTGATGTTGTTTAGTATCCTTGCATGTGTACAGAAAAAGCCAAACAGCAGTCTGTCTCCTATCTCAAATCGGAAATAATTCTAGAATGCATATGGGCTACATGACCAAACATTTTGGATTATGCTCACAGCATAATATAAAGAAGCGGTGATCATTGAACCTCTTTCAGCCGAAATGCCAAATTCAGTTCTGGAGAAGTTCAGGAGCGGAGGTCACATTCCAGTAGTGGGCGGGGCTTAAGGAAAAGGGGCAGAACCAAAGGGAGTGGGGTCAGGGGAAGGGTGTGTGGCTTTCTGGGGAACCCCAGAGAGCTGGATTGGGACTCCAGGCGGGCCGGGTTTGGCACAAGGGCCTGAGGTTCAACACCCGATATAAAGGCTCTATTTAGTTACAAACCAATAAAGTAACCAGGTCATGTGCATACTTATTCAGGAAATACACGAGTTTCCAAATGGGACATTGATTTAAATCAATTATTCAAAATCAAACCTTTCCTTTGGTGATTTAAATCAGTGATTGAAATCAGCTTGATTCTTATCAATCTACCTTTAAACTTTGTTTACGATATCTGCAGAGAGTTTTGCAGCCCAGATCCTCTTCAAGGCTTTCTTTCATTTGAATCAGTGTTTACCCATCACTGCGAAAAGAATAGGAAAAGAGGTTTACTGTAGAATCCGATGCAGGTTTACTCAGAAGGAAGCCCTGTTGATATCGAGGAGACTTACTCCCATGTAAGTGTGCATAGGAGTGCCATCTCAATCTACAGTTAACTATGTGTTTGATGGTTTGTTTTCTTGGGAAGATCCCCATTGTCAGACCTTCCCTCCCCCACCCCCAACTTCTCTGTTCATGCGCAATATGCTGGTTCTATTTTTATTCTTTCCATGTAAGGCTTAACATGTGTTTGCTTGAATCAGATTTCCAACTCTATCTATGAAATCTATGAAATCACAGTAGGTGGCTGTGTGTGTGTGTGTGTGTGTGTGTATCTTTAACTTGTGAAATGTCTTGGGGATAGCAGTGTGACTAGTCATATTATGGGGTGTGTTAGGAAACAAGGAGAAGCAAGAGTTCTGCATAGCCAAACAGGAGCTGCCAGCTCCATCACAGAACATCACAGACTGTTCTGCTCCAGTGCAAACTATTTGTCTGAGTGGGCGACTGGTTCATTGGCAGTGCACATAACATAACCTCTGTCCCCTGCTCAGGTCTACTATGAGGAAAGTAGCAAACACACAGAGAGACAAGCGAACTAGGGAAAGAGGCAACAAAGAGGAAACTAACTCAAAACGCGTGGCTAAGTACGGCGGTTGCGCCTCCCACAGTATAGACTTGTGCAATAGCTAAGATCATCGGAGGCCTTGCTGGTTGTACTGCGAACTGCAGATTGCTATCTGGCGGCAACCTAGTAGTGGGCCTTCTCTGTGGCGGCACCCACCTTATGGAAGCCCCTCCCCACTGGTATCGGGGGAGGCGTCAGCCATGGTACGTTTTATGTGCCTGTTAAAGACCCATCCCTTTACCCAAGCCTTCCCTGAATGAGTGTGCTGCCCAGTTAGCTTGTTTATTCATTATTGTACAAACAAACACGTTAACAAATAACTTGAGTATAGGATTGCTCTGTAAATGTGTGTATGCATTCTTGTTTTACACTTTAAAAAAATAACAGCCACGTGAAGGGGGCGATTGGGACCACAGTGCATCAGGCGGAGTTAACCCTTTCCTCCAGGCCCATGGTCCAGTGCAAATCTTCCCCCCAACCCCTACCCAAGATGCTATTCACACTGAGAAGGAAGCTGCCATGGGGGGAGGGGGCATAGTGAGAAAGCCAGAGCTTTTCCAGCCAGTAGCTAGGGGAGGGTTCAAAGACTGCAATCTGTGCTTTTCTTAATTTCCCCCCTCTTTTGTCAAGTTTCTATGCTTTTGCGGGGGGTGGGGGTGGAAAACCCTTTTTGGTATGTGTGTGTTTAAGGGTTAAGGGTGCCATCCTATGCATGCTTAGACAGAAAAAAGTCCTACAACTTCCAGCGTCCCCCAGCTAGAATGGCTGGCAGGGGCACACTGGGAGTTCTGGGACATTTTTCTGTCTAAACATGCATAGGATTGCAACTTAGGTGACTTCATAGACCGTCCAAAGCTGGCTTTGACTTCGCAAAAAGGGTTTATGATATGTTCGGGGCTCTGCTCACAGAAGGTCCCACTGCCCAATTTGGGGGGATCCGCCCTCTCGCCGCAGCTCACCCCATTCTGCAGGGTCCGCTGACTCTCTGTGTACCATTTTCAAAGGGATGGAAGGGCTGCCGCGGGAAGAGGGTCCAGGGAAGTCCACTTCCACCGGGGCAGTTGATCTGGAGAGAAATTAAAGCAGAAATGTATTTTTTTGTATTTTTCTATGTATATGTTTTAATTGTACAAATTTTAATGTGGTGAAGTGTTTTCCCCAGTGTTAGGGGAAAAGGTGGGTTATGAATAAATAAATAAATAAATAAATAAAGTTAACGACCGCTCAGTGTGCATGCACAATAATGTTTGACTTAACAGGCGACACAGAACTATGCTAACCCGGTAATCCTCAGCATTGGGTTAGACCAGAGTCAGACATGAGCTACGGGGCTGGCAGAAGCGGACTTCCCTGATCCCTCCTCCCCTCCTCCATGCAGCCACTCTGGCTCCCCCCCCCAAAAAAATGCTACACAGAGGTTCAGCGGCCACAGCTGAATGGAGTATGCTGTAGTGTGGGGGCATGAAGGGAAGGGGGGAACCCCCCGCATTGAGCAGAAGCACCTTCCATGAGCAGATCTCCACTCATGGCAAGTAGTTTCGGCCAGATTGTCAGTGATTCCCCCTACCCTTCCCCCTGCGCCACAGCAGGCTCCCCCACTGGGCAGGCTCCCCTGCCCTTCTGTGAAGCACGTGTGGGGCTGGGGGAGCTGCCCTGGGGAGGGGGGAAGCCCGCTTCCTTCAGCCCAGTTGCATGCACCTAGATCAACCCTATGTTGAGGATATCGGAGTATTGTTCTGTGCAGCCCATTAAGTCAAATATTATTGTACATGAACATTGAGCGGTCAATAATATTTCTGCTTTAATTTCCCTCCACTTTTAAGACACGAGGGAAAGGTGATCAAAGTCAAAGGCGGGGGGGGGGGGTGAATACTTCCGCAAGTATTCAACCATGTATTCAACTGTATATTCAACCATGTTTGTGATGCTTAATTAGTGTTGCCACCTCTTTTTTCTGACAGGCTCCTCAACCTTAACAGCTGTGTGGAAGGCAGGTACATCATGGTCCTCTCCATGCTGGGAATAGCAATAGCCATTGAATTCGACTGGTGTAGATGGATGAGTATTTTGTTTTGGTTCTGTGGAGAGAAAGCCAGAGCACACATTGAACCCTGACACCTTGAACCCTGGCACACTGATCCCTGACTTGTTTTTCTCGTTCCACTCGCCATCCGGCTGCATAATCCCCACCCAGGGCATAGGAGACACAGTTCTGGGCAGACAGAGGCACAATCCACATCTGCACAATAGGGCACATAACATTCCAGAGAGGGTGGGGGCGCAGTCTCAAAGAGCTGCAAAGTACCCCAAAGTGCTCCAAAACACCCAGGAGGAGTCAACACCAAGAGATGTCACTGCCCCACAGGGGCGGACCCAGCCCACCTGGTCAGCAGGGGCGGGGAGCGGGCGTAAGGGGTAGAAAAGGATGTGCCAAAGGACCAGAGGTTGTTGGGAACACGGTGCAGGCTGGCACACCTCAGGTCCCTGACTCCGCTCAGGGTCAGGCAGCTTCCAACCCCGGGCAGGCGCGCTCGGAGACCGGCTATGCAGATCACGACGCTAAGTCCGTAAGTCAGATTCTCTGATGTAAGGTTACTTCTTCTTCTGTGATATGCTTCTAGTGTCTGTAGATTGAAGCTTTCCGCTTTGGTAAGGTTACGAGTCCTGCTATGTTTGTAGTGTGAAATTGCTGGTAGTCTATTAGTTCCACTCCATTAGTCGTATAGTAAATAAAGTCTATTCTTTGACCTAAGCACGGTTCTATGTCATTCATTAGGCAGCGGTTGTGTTCTAAATGCACAGGAGCCGCATAAAGGGCATTTTCTCAGTGCCGGTTAACCCGTTAAGTGCCAAACTCACGCCAAAGACTGGTTTTTTGGCCCTCCACAGGTTCATTTCTTAAATAAGAATGTACCGAAATCCACAGGTTTCTTCATATATGGCAGGGGTGGGGAACTTGTGGCCCTCCAGATGTTTGGCCTACAGCTCCCATGCTCATTCACCATTGGCTATGCTGGCTAGGGCTGAAGGGAGTTGTAGGCCAAAACATCTGGAGGGCCACAAATTGCGCAGCCTGACATATCAAATAGAAAGAATTTGAGGTTTTGTTTTTTTTAAAGTGAATGTGGAAGAAAGCAAAATGGGCAAATCTATCCATCTGTATTAGGCGCCATATTAAAATTTCTGACCAGGTTTGATTTGGATGTCACTTTAACATCCTAATCTCCTACTGCTACATCTCTGGCTACATCTCCTACCGCTCCTCTTGACTGCATATGTAGGTGAAAGAAAATGGCACAAAGGGGGTGTATAACGCTTGCTAACCCATCATGTAAATTAAATATTCCGCCCTTGTTGTTTCACTTGTGTCAGGGAATTTCCTCGGTTTAGGCTTCAGTGCTTTCAAAAGTGCAGACCTGCTTCTTCCTTCCTCCACTTGGAGAACCCTCTGGGACCTGAACTCTGCTTGCTCCATCTGAGTTGGCAGCTGTTTAAATCAGACAAGGCATGTGGCCGATTGAATCACCTGTCACATTGATTGATGGCACTTAACGGTTATTTGCTTGTGACTCGGAAGGGTTTCGCTCGGGTGCCACGCGCTAAAAATAAAAGACATTATTACGATGGGAAATCATGATAATAATTGAATGGAGGACAAGTTCCAATTGTAGTGTCCAGTAAAGCAAAAGGATCCAGTGCTGTGAAGGCTAAATCGCACTAGCTGATGGAAGATGCTGCAGGTTCAGGAATCACAACCCCTTCTGTCCTCATATACGTTCATTCTTGCCCTGTATGTACAAGCAGGGCTCCTGCTTTCCTATCAGCAACGTGCAGCAGATGAATGTCACGCAGATGTGTGTCCCCTTTCTCGGCAGTGTGTAAATGGACACCCTGAGCTGCTACAGCTGCTGGCACTTGCTCGTGTTACACACAGACGCTGTCTGTGCCTCTGCGGGGTTGCCAGGCCACATGCTCCAGGTGGGCCCCGGCCTGCACCCACGCGAGCTCCATGACCCACGGTTACGCAATGTGGGCTGCTGCCAGAAGAGACACTGCCCCTGCCACCCTGCCGTCTGCCCAGCCACTGGCCAAAGCACAGGCATCCTGCTGGAGTGGCTGCTTGGCCACCCTACAAATGTTTCTTTCCCTTTCAGGATCTCCTCAGTCCTGCATGCTGTTCAGTGGAGGCTTTGACTTTGCCACATAGAGTTATACTCTACTAGAGATTCCTTTCCCATGCTCTGGTATTATCTGCCTTCAGCTGGGCCCAGGGTGGGGGGGACTTTGGGGGCATGGGTTCAGAGCCTGATGGGCTCAGGGGCTGTGCCCACCCCCCACTCTCTGCTCAATCAGGTCCCCTGGACTGTGAGGGACCAGACCTCTCAGGTGCACCAGTGGGATGGATGTTGTTGTCAGGGTGTATGAGGCAGTCAGTTGGAGGGGTGGGTGGGGTGGGAGAAGGATAAGGAGGGGAAGAGATGGGGGGTTGGATCCAGATTTACACTGGATCAGTTGCGCTGGTGGAAGTGGACTCCCCTGTCTCCGTTTTCCCCAGGGCAGCCTCTCCAGCCTCCTGCAAATGCTACACGGGAGTCAGGAGGCCCTGCTGAATGGGATGAGCTATGCTGGGAGGGGGGAATCTCCAAAAATCGGGTAAAAGGGACCTTCCAGATGTGGAGGCCTTTCTTCTGAGGAAGGCAGATCCTGGAGGCAAGCCCTTTTATTTTTTTCTGTCAAGGTGTGGAGAAGGGGGCAGCCTCCTCCACACCTTGACAGAAGTGTGAGGCATAAATGCGAGAAATAATAAATAGAACTGTTTCTTGGCTGTATCACTTCGTCGTGCGGATGGGGTATAGCCTGGCTGAATGCCACCACCTTTAAACAAAAATGCCCCATGTAGAAAACTAGCATCTCAGATAGGTTTGTAGCCTAGCCTTCTCCTCATCGCACTACTTATCCATGCGAAGTGATCTTTTTCAACAGAGAGCTGTGACCCTACCACTACCACCGACAGAAGCCTTCACCAACCTGGTGCCTTCCAGATGTTTTGGACTTCAGCTCCCATCAGCCCCAGCCAGCATGGCCAATGCTGGGAGTTGTAATCCAAAACATCTGGAGGGCACCAGGCTGTGGGAAGGCTGACCTACGGTCAAAAGCAGTAGACTCTAGGGCCAGTTTTACCAAACCATCTGCAGCTTGTATAGACCAGGCCGAAGAGAGAACTTATAAGCCAACAGTGCAACTTGCTTTTATCCCTTTTACCTTTGAGGATCAGGTGCCACGTGCATGAAAGAGAGGCTCTATTTATTTATTTATTTTATTTTCTGTTTTGCTTGAAGTGGGAAGCGGTTGGATCATCAGATGATTTCTCGCCAAAGAAAAGCAGCAAAATGGAAAGGGGTATTCACTCATTGGGAATTCTAAGAACCTCCCATGGGAGGGCAGTAGAAGCATAAATACCCTTTCTTTGAACACTCTTTAAGCCTGGAGGGTTGTGCAAGTTGGCAAAATTGCAAAGAACTGAAATAATTTACTAAGGTTGACCTGAAGCTATGTTGGGAAAGTCGTAGCAATTCCCTTTCATTACCATTTTTGGTAACGCCTATTAACATGTCCGAGATGCTTAGGATTAGCTGAGATTCATGCTGCAAAATGAAGAGCGGTGAGTCAAAGGGCTCCACTTATTCTAGGAGACAGAATACTCCTGACAGCTCACAAACAAGTTAGCACCTGAGATCAACTCTACACAAAAACTGAGAATTAAATCAGTAGCCCTCCTATACACACACACACACACACACACACACAGTATAAAAATGGAACAATGTGCGTTGCAATGGGAAATAATACACTGGGTTGGCTCCAGGGTCTGCCTTCCATTGACGGAAGAGCTCCGCTCGCAGAAGCTGCCTCTGCCACATCACAAATTAAAAAGGAGGGCAGTAAACCGGGGATGGGGTGAACTCCCTTGAACAGGCTTGGAGAGAAACGAACTGCACCACCACCCCAAACTTGGAAAATACCTCCGCTTATTCTGAGTCCACTTCCATGCCTTACTGGATCCTATTGTGCCTCTGATGATTTTGCTGGGAGCACAAGGGTGTCTGTTCCACCCCATCCCACCCCACCAATCTCAGTGAGCCTCAGATCCCGCAAACTATAGGCATCTCACTAGTATTGGAATATAAAATTACCGTAAATGAGACTAGTCGAGTGAATCAACTCCGTGCACTCATCTTATTCATTTATCTGCCTTATTTTTGTATTTGATTTATGGGTGTGTGAGAACAAACAACACTGCTGATACTTAGTATGTGTAGCTGAAATATTAATAATGTCTTTGATATATAATAATAATAATAATAATAATAATAATAATAATAATAATAATAAAAAGAAAGCCGAGAAGAAGTAACAGTTTTCAAACCAGTAATAGGCTTTCATTTCCTTCTGGGATGTTTGCAGGATGTGTATTCCGGCAAGGCCACATTAGTCAGAAAGGACTTCAAAAAATATATGTGACAGATTCTAGGTAGAGTTAATGGATGGTGTGCTTGATCATAGATTTCTTTGGATCACATAGACCACCACAACAACAAAACAACACTAAAGTATAAAATGCTGTGGGCTCAGACTACCTCATTCTAGCTTAAAGTGGAACATTCACATAAAGAATTCTCTGCACATGGAAACGTAGCAACCAAGGGAGAAAGGTTCTATCCTGTGTCCTGCCTTCTTCTTGATATTCCCATTTTCTAGGTGCAGAAGTTTTTAATGTAGCAAGACCGCCAAAGTGCAATCCCCCCTTTCAGTGTAAAGTGGTATCATCCCAGAAGGAGCCCCACTGTGTGATTTTGCTGTCCATGTATATCAGCCCTTACTGAAATAAAACAAAGGTTCTCTTTTAAAATATGTATACAGGGTAGCTGGTTTCCTACCACAGCTACTTCACATCATCGTATGTTCATGCGCAACAAACTCAGGTTCAGGTCATCCTGTCATTAATGATTTCTAAAACATCAGTGAACATTGCAGTCTTGCTTTTTCAGATGCCTTCAGTTCACTCTGGGTTTTGCTGTCATATGCCACATTTACCGTGTATGTATCATGAAAGTACCCCCGCAATTCCCAAGCTATAATTTTCAGGTCAATCCTTAACCAATTCATAGTTGTGATGTATGAACATGAAATGCTCTGTTTTGTCTCCGTTCTTTATGACAGGAGTGTCGAGCTTCTTTCACTCCGAGGGCCGGATTCAATTAAGAGAAGTTCTCAGGGTAGGGAATGTTGCATTCCAGTGCGGGGTGAGGTAAAAGGCAAAGGAGGTGAGGCCAAACACCCCCCAAATACCAGCATATTTTAGCTTAAAGCTCTTACTGCTAGTAATTACGCCTTAGGAGAAGTATGTCAACCTTTCAGAATGGGGAAGGAACTGCACAAAAACCAGGAAACCACAAAATGATTGGTGGTTGGGGGAAGGGGGTGGGGCCAATAGAAGGGGGCATGGTCTTTCAGGGAACCTCAGAGGGCCGGCGAGCCTGAGGTTCTGCACCTCTTCTTTATTATATCAGTTTTCCTTTGTGTGTGAGGGCCAAAACAGACATTGCTTTAAATGTATGCCTAGCAGCTACATCTTTTCATTTTTACTCTAGATTAAGCACAGGGCCCCCAATCCAAATCAGGACCCTAGCATGGGGGTAGGGGGACTTTTAAGATCCGAATCAGGGGGCCTGCACCTACTCTAGAGTAAAAATGAAAAGACATAGTTGCTAGACACACGTTTAAAGTAATATCTCTTTTGGCCCTGCGGTACCCGATTTCAACTTTTCCCACTGTGGGAAAGCCTGGCCCTGTAGTTAGATGCTGTTGTTGTTTTGTAAGCAGCCTCGGGGGCTCTTTGACCAAATGGTCAAGTGGAGGGTGCCTGGTTAGGGAAGGCAGTTATAAAACATAAGACTGGCAGCGAATGGCCTGCAAGCAAATAACTGTGTGACTAATTCTGCACATTCAAGGGAGCTTTGGATTTCAGCCTCCCGTGCTACCTATCAAGCCGTTTGGAAATTCAGCGGAGTTTCAAAAACAATGCGTGATATGAAGGTCTGCTATTCAAGCAGGGAGGGGGAGGAAGTCAAACATGCCATTTTAGGAGCACCCAAGGCTCTGGCCATTCGTAAAGCAGCTCTTTTGGATCCTGGCCTTTCAGAAACAGGCTGTAACATGCTCCTTCCACCACCAACCCCTCCCCCCCCCACACGTCTGGATTCTCGTATCTGAAAATAGACACAGCAGCAAACGTTCTCTCCCCCTCTCTTCTCCTCCCATATTTTCCCCCCAACACTTCTGGTGATACGATCTGGAAGATTTACTTTCTTTGAAAAGTATGTGAGAATCCATAGATTCGTTTGAGGCCAGATGAAGCCATGATCAGGTCCAACTTCCTCCATAAAATGAATAGAGAAATGGCCTTTTATTTATGGAATTTGCTTATCACCATCGGCAGCCATTCCAAGATGGAAATGAGCCGGGGAGCAGGGCCATTCTATCAGCCCTGCCGAAGACTACTTAATTTTTTCCTCTTCCCTCCCCATGACTTTTTTCCTTGTGCGCTGTGTCCCCTGTGGACAGGGACGGTCTTGTTTTACTGATTGCACGTAAGCCACTCCAGGAGCCTTTTTGGCTGAGAGGGATAAAAATACTTTAAATAAATAAATACATGCATAAATCAATAAATAAATCCAAGAACTTTCAATTTAACTTGATGGTGGGCCTTCCCCGTACCACGGCCACAGGCCATGGCCTCTGCCTTTTTTGTCTCATGCCTGCAGTGAATGCTTCCTGAACATGGGGAATGAATTGTCCTGCTCTTTTGCAGATCCTGCCAGCGCTCTGCAAAGTTTGCACACAAGGCAGCTTGACCCATTAACCACAAGCGGAGCAGTTCATGAAGAAAGCCACTACTTTCAGTGTGTGTGCTGGCCTCGAAAGAACAGCAGTGATTGAAAATCAATCATATTCTTGATAAGGGGAATTCTAGTGGCTATTAGGTTACTGTACAGAGTTAGTGTGCACTGCAGTAGAGAGCTACTCTAATGGCAGAACACCAGAGCTGTGGGGGCGGGGAAGTTCAAATCTAATCTCTGCCATGAACTCTCTCAGTGTCAGCCCCCTTTCCATCTTCAGTCTGATGATGATAATAATGCCCTACTTTACAGGGTCGTTGTTTTTTTGAAAGAATTATTGAATTAAATATAATAAACATTGTGTGTAAATGGTTTCTTCCTTTTCTGGTGCTCTTGCTCCACTCTTCCTATTGTTTTCATTATTTGTATTCTTTTAAGCTCTGTTTATTTTTAATCTAATTATAAGTCACAAAGACCCAGTTTGTATGATCACCTCAGCTTCAACAAGCCATGATGCATGCTGGCGCATGCCGGGCACCATTTGCCTAATTACTTGCCTGAGCGCAGCTTGTTGTGTCATCCAAACCTGGGTGGCATGGCTTGTTGGTGGGGGAAACAACCTCCAAATAACCCAACAACAGACCATGGTTTATTTGAGGGTTGTTTCCCTCTTCCACAAGCCATGCCACCCGGGTTCAATTGACAAGACAAGCCATGCCCAGGCAGGTCATTAGGCAAATGGCGCCCAGCATGCATCAGCACACACCGTGGCTTAAACAAGCCATCATAGCTTGTTTAAGCCATGGTGATCGTGTGAACTGTGCCTTTGTGTTGCAAAAAGAAAAGCTATTAATGCAATAATTAAAGATAATAAAATAATGCAAATGAAGCATTTAGAATAATTCCAAGTGCATCATCATCAACTCCAGTACATTCTGGCCATTTGAGACATAAATTGGGGTATAACTGAGAAAAGAAATAACAGTAATTTTTCAGTTTGTTTTTCCAGCTCTTTGTAGTTTGCACTGGCCCATCATTCTAACCCAGAGAGTTAATGGTTAATCCAGGGGTACTTTCCTCTTTAGTAGAACCAGGGTTTCATCATCTCTTTTTTGCCTGCTCTGTGCCTACAAAGCACCAAAGTTCCTTCTCCTGGAATGCAGCAATTCCTTTGAACCAGAAACCAACAACAATCTTTAACCCGGGTTCTTTTGCACGAACAAAGAAATGGATTGGAGATAGGATTGTAAAAATCTGATGAGCTTAACAAACGGGAGACTGAGACAAGATATCATTGCAATCTGCAAATATAATATAAAGTGGAGTGATCATGAGTGCAGAGAGGTTTTGCTAAAAGAATAATGCAGAAGATGATAAAGGAAAGTGTGAAGAAAAGAGCCTTTGGGGGTTCCTACATGCATGCACACACACACACACACACACACACACACACACACCCTCATGTGTGAACCGGCTAAAAGCTGGGTGTGTGTGTGTGTGTATGGTTCCTCTTGATAGCCTCTGCCGGCGTCCCAAAGTCTACAGTGACCCGGCTTTCATATGCAAATGTAGTTCAGGCCCAGTAAGTCATGAGTCATGAGTCCCCCTCCCCTGCCTGGCCAGGTGAAGTGCATCCTGACTGGCTAAGAAGCAGCGGAGCTACAGAAAGGAGGAGGGGAGGGGGGGGGGAAGGTATATTTCCCAAAGTGTGGGTTTTGTCTTTGTCTTTGTCGTCGCGTGGTTGCTGGCTGTGGAGCAATGGCAGCAAGCCAAGCAGAGGTCCAAGCCTTCGGGCGGCCTCAGGATCCGACCCCAGGTAGCTCCTGGTGAAATTAGCTGAATGAGGGCTTTGGCAAGGCAAGCCTTGTGGAGGGCTACCCATCTCAGACCTTTGGGTAGGTGTGTAGTCTCCCCGGGCAGCAAGGCTGTGCTGGACCCAACCCTGAAGAGAACTGACCCCCAGGTAACTAGTTGTGTGCCTGGGAGATATAAGGAATCAGTAGGTTTTGTTATTTTGCAGCTCTATTACTTTGTACCAAAGCGTCTCTCTCATTTTTGTGTCCTTCCCTCATTTCCCTATTCTTGTTGTAAAATGCTACCTGAAATTCCTGAATAAACCTTCTTTTGGTTTTTTACCCCACATGGTGTTTGTGGATTGCTCTGTGGTTCCAGCAACTAAATCCAGGCAAGTCCCTGAACAGAGATTCAAGTAGGATTGCAGACAGCTGAGGCTGGCAGTCTGGTACCTTGAGATCTCTGGGGGTCTTGGGTCCTTTAGGTAGGAAAGGGTGGGTTGTGGCGGGTCAGCCAGCCCCCCCTTCCTCCACATGGTGGCAGAGGTGGGATTCGAAACTGGACCACAGAGTGGGTGCACATGGGCAAATAGGGAAGCTTGGAGAGACTTTGGCACATTGGTAAAGGTTTTGTTATTTTTTAGAGATTGAAGTGTGAGATTGAGCCTCAGGGAAAACGTTCAGATTGCTGGAAGGGACTACCCCAGTCTGTGGAAGCCTAGCTGCCAGCGGGGAGCGTTGAAGGCAAGAAATCTCAACTGTGGAGTGAGTAAGAAGAGAAAGCAAACTCCAAAAAGTTCCAGAACAGCCTGTGTGCCAGCAAGTGAGCAGAGGGCAGCAAGTGTGTAATCCAAAAGTACCAGAGCTTGGGGAGCCCTGGCAAGGCAAGAAATAGGCTGCGTGTGCGTGTCCCAGAGGCTGGGAGCAGCAGTTGCCAGTGAGTAAGTGGAGGAGGATCCTACCCATCGAGTGCAAGAAGCGGGTGAGCAGATGGCGGCTGTGTGATCCCAAAGAACCGGGGCAAAGAGAAGAAGAAATAGTGTGTGTGCGCGCGTGTGTGTTTCAGGAGGAGGAGAGAAGAGCAGAAAACCTCTCTTAAGAGACTGGTGAGCAAAACGTTGAATTTTGGGACAGCGTTTGGTGAGTGATTTTTGTTGTGCTATGTGCCCCAGAGGAGTCATCCAGACTTTGTGGGGGGAGGGCACAGTCCTGCCCTACATCTCTCCCACGGGAGAAGGACTCAGATTTTGAACTTGGACTGTCCAGTTGCTCTTGGGGGGGGGGTCAGACATCAGAAAACACCCCCCCCCAGAAAAAGAGACTTTGTCCCTGTGCTGCCGAAGTGGAGGGTTGAAAGGAGCAGAAGGAAAAGGGAATTTCTCTCCTAGCTGGCGAAGAGAAGCACAGACAAAGGAATTTCCCTCCAGGTGTCTCCAGCAAGAAGAAAGGGGACTGAGATTGGGTGTTGATTGAAGCCAATAAAAGCTGATAAATTGTTGCTGGAGTAGGAGGGGAGGGGACGGGTGATCCAAGTGTATTTGTGTTGTCTTGTTGATAAATTGTTGCTGGAGGGGAGGGGACGGGTGATCCAAGTGTAAGCAATTGAACTATTTGTGTTGTCTTGTCCCCAAGTGCAAGAGTTAGTCCCAACTGTCTCAAGTCAATGATGATAATGATAATGACGATGATAATAATAATGATGGCTGCATGTGTTCAAAGTGCCTCAGGGCAGGGAAGAGTTGCCAGAGAAGAACCAGTCAGAGGCGAGAGAACAATCCAGAGAGTTAAAAGGAATGTTAGCGGCGGGAAGCCCTCTAACGGCTGAAAGATTGCCAGGCTGGTGTTCTAGCCGCCTGAGTAGAGCCTCCATGGCTCAGCATTTAATTCTGAGGGAGACAGTCATCCCATGCAAGTTTGGGTGGTGGGCTAAATGAGCCAAGCCCAAGAGGCTGGAAGATTGCCAAGCTGTGTGTTCTAGCCGCCTGAGTAGAGCCTCCATGGCTCAGCATTTAATTCTGAGAGAAACAGTCATCCCATTCATGTCATTGGGTGGTGGGAGGCCACCAGCAAGCCTTTGGAAAAAAGGGGTGCGTGCCACCAGCAAGCCTTTGGAAAAAGGGGAGGTGTATTCATGTTGTTAGGTGGAGGGTGGCAGAAGCAAGCCTTTAGAAGCAAAATTAAAGGCGAATTGAAGAGTCACATTTCAGTCAGCAATCTGCCACCTACAGGCTTGTGTGAGAAGCAGCAACCCTAGAAAGTTTTTAGACAGAGTGCCAGTCAGGCAACAGAAGAGTTGGGGTTCCCATTTGAATTGTATATGATGTCTCTTGTGTATGCAAACTGATGTAATGCAAACTTGTAAGCTTTTGATTAATTGTTTGATGTTGCCGTTTTGATGTTTTAAGGAGCTGTGTTAAGATCGTTGTTTAAAGTTGTTTCTTTTTTCTGTTTTTTGTGTGTGGAAGTGAGAAGAGGTGTACTAGTGGTAGAAAGCTAGCGCAAGCTCTTTTCTTTTTAAGTTAGTGTAGATGAAATCAGAGGGTTAACCCCTCAATTCATCTTTTTCCCAAAGGGAGGGGTGTGAAGAAAAGAGCCTTTGGGGGTTCCTACATGCACACACACACACACACACACACACACCCACACACACACACACCCTCATGTGTGAACCGGCTAAAGGGTGGGGGTGGGGTGTATATGGTTCCTCTTGATAGCCCCTGCCGGCGTCCCAAAGTCTACAGTGACCCGGCTTTCATATGCAAATGTAGTTCAGGCCCAGTAAGTCATGAGTCATGAGTCCCCCTCCCCTGCCTGGCCAGGTGAAGTGCATCCTGATTGGCTAAGAAGCAGCGGAGCTACAGAAAGGAGGAGGGGAGGAAGGTATATTTCCCAAAGTGTGGGTTTTGTCTTTGTCGTCACATGGTTGCTGGCTGTGGAATAATGGCAGCAAGCCAAGCAGAGGTCCAAGCCTTCGGGCGGCCTCAGGATCCGACCCCAGGTAGCTCCTGGTGAAATTAGCTGAATGAGGGCTTTGGCAAGGCAAGCCTTGTGGAGGGCTACCCATCTCAGACCTTTGGGTAGGTGTGTAGTCTCCCCGGGCGGCAAGGCTGTGCTGGACCCAACCCTGAAGAGAACTGACCCCCAGGTAACTAGTTGTGTGCCTGGGAGATATAAGGAATCAGTAGGTTTTGTTATTTTGCAGCTCTATTACTTTGTACCAAAGCGTCTCTCTCATTTTTGTGTCCTTCCCTCATTTCCCTATTCTTGTTGTAAAATGCTACCTGAATAAACCTTCTTTTGGTTTTTTACCCCACATGGTGTTTGTGGATTGCTCTGTGGTTCCAGCAACTAAATCCAGGTTACTGACAAAGGCAAGTCCCTGAACAGAGATTCAAGTAGGATTGCAGACAGCTGAGGCTGGCAGTCTGGTACCTTGAGATCTCTGGGGTCTTGGGTCCTTTGGGGTAGGAAAGGGTGGGTTGTGGCGGGTCAGCCAGCCCCCCCTTCCTCCACAGGAAGGATGATTGATTGGTAGATAGATGCCAATTTCTACATTCCATTACACAGTGTCATCAAGAATCAGAGTCATGAATGAGGCCATGAAAGCTTTAAATTATATACATTTTTACCATTAATACTTGACATCCACATAATACAAAACAATATTACAGAGAAAGAAATATGACATAACAAAATACTAAAAGCATGGTATGAAAGCTGATGGTAAACATATATCACAATTTGGGGATGAGCAGATTTCACCTGTTCAATTCCTTCAGTATTCCAAAGGCCATCCCAAATGGATAGGTCTTAGCACCCAGCACCCCTCTTTCTTTCACACACACACACACACACACACAAATGTGGGAACCATTTCCCTGTGGTATGATCCCACTCCACTGGAGAAAGTGTGTGAATTAAATCTCATCTGTGAGCTCAACTACATGGGTCTTTCCCCACTCACTCAGCACCCTGAAGCACCCCTCTTCCCTAAATCCTACCTGAAACCTACTCTGAAGAAATTCCCTATTCCAGTCAGATCCCGGCCAACCCAGCTGAGTGGGACGAATTTTCCTCCTGCACTAAATAGGATTATAAAGTGATAGAAATAGGATGGGGGAAAGTAGGGGGAAATATTTTATTGGGCCACTCCACTCACTATCACTCCATTTACTTACGCTCTAATATATTTTTTTGTTGGTGAGAATGGGAATATTTTGATTCTCATGTAATGGGTTTACAGACAGAAACGGAGAACTCATTCCGGCGATGTCCATAAAATTCATTCAAGGTGCGCTGTAATGTCAAGGCTTGCCAGTGGACCAAAAGTAAAACATACTCCAATTGGGTTTTTAACTTCCAGGCCAGTTGCCAAAACGTTTGGTGTAAAAGTCAGAATTTGGGGCTGCTTGCCAGAATTTTTTGAGGAAAAATCAGCACTGGCGTTTCCCTGGTGTCAGGGCTGGTGTCAAAGGTTAGGCATTTGCTGAGGCCCACACCCTTGCAGGGGGCTCACTGCCAATTCTCAGAGCCTCCTGGCCCTGCTGACACTCCAATTTGCTGTTGCTGTCTTATCCAGCTACCCTCTCTGGGACGGTTTGCACGATCACTGCAGCCCACCATAGTTTATTTAAGCTATGGTGGATTGCGGTGCATGCCGGCCGCCATTTTGAATATTCAAGCTGCGCCGGGAGGTCGCTGTGGCTTATCGTGTCATGCAAACCTGGAAAGGGTGGTTTATGTGAGGGTTAAACAACCCCTCACATGACCCTAAAACAGTCCATGGGTTATGCGAGGTTTGTTTAACCCTCACATAAGCCACCCTCACCAGATTTGCACAACATGATAAGCCATGGCGACTGCCCATTGCTGCTTGAACATTCAAAAGGGTGGCATGTGCCAGAACTCACCGTGGCTTAAATAAGCCACAGTGGGCTGTGGTGATCATGCAAACCTCGTCTCTAAGTGTGCAAGCAGTGACAAGCCAGTGTGGCATAGTGGTGAGAGTGTTGGACTGGGACTTGGGAGATCCGGGTTCTAGTCCCCGCTCGGCCATGAAACTCACTGGGTGACTTTGGGCCAGTCACTGACTCTCAGCCTAACCTACCTCACAGGGTTGTTGTGAGGATAAAATAGAGAGGAGGATTGTGTAAGCCGCCTTGGGTTCCTTGCAGGAAAAAAGGCGGGGTATAAATATAATAAATAAAATAAAATAAAATAAAGTGTGCAAGCAGTGACAAGAATGAGGAGGTAGAAAAGCATCCCCCACTTGCACTCTCCCTTTGGACAGTGGTGCAGATTGAACCAAGATGGTGAGGGCAAGTGACTGCAGGATGGCCATGTGTCCTCTTTTACAGAGGCCAGTCCTCTATTTGAAGGCATCCTCTGTTTGAAGAGTTATCTATCCCATCCAGTTCCAACTTAAAGATAAAGAACCGTCCGAACTGTTGCCCATTCACAGCTAGCTCCTGGACAGCAGACTGCACAGGCAGGCACACAGGTCACCTGGTCACACTCTTCCACACTATGGTGAGATGTACTGTTTTTCTCTTTCTATTATTTCTAAATTTGCATCTATATGTATGAATTCACATATGCAAATAGCTGCCCTCTTTTGACCTCTTTTTGGGTGATGCATTTCCTGTTTTTTGTCAATTCCTAAGTGGCCACCCTAATGGACAGTGGTGACAGCAGGATGGAGGAAGTGTCCCTCCCACTCAGGGAGGTGCTCCACTCACCTTGCTCAAGGGGACCATAAAACCTGGAGTCTCCAGTGCTAGGTACACATCCTTAAACTGCACAGTGGGGTGAGCCACTCTTCTAGTAATGTTAGGAACCACATGTGAATAACATTCTACCACTCTCTCTGCACTGCCAGAGTCTACCAAGGTCCAGATTCTGACACTTCTTACAGATAGAGCTAGATGAATCTGAATTCCCTTGTTTGGCTTGCTCTGTTTTTCTTGGGCCTCTCTTACCTCTCATGTGGCTGCATGTGCACATGCTGGGTGTTGTTTATTGGGGCACGTGAATTCCAGTTCTTTGTGAGTGAAAGAGACAAGGACATTTTCCCATGTAATAAAATGTATCTCATGTGAAGCACAAATCAGATTAGAATAGTGCCCAGGGTGCCTCTTTATAGATCAGTGATGGGAAGAGGAGGAGACTATTTTACCATATCACCCTTCCCTCCAGCTCCCAAGTAACTCTTTTAAGTCTCACTTTTTTAAAAAATGTGTTGCTTCCAGGCTTTCCGGAACTCTTTTATCAAGAAATCCAAAAGCACTTTTTTCTTTCTTTTTCAGAAGGGGAGGGGATTCAAGCAGTTTCCCATTAAAAAAAGGGAAAAGAAAAAGGATTCAGCTTCTCCCATCTGATTAAAAACTTACAAAATATTAAGTGATTTAGGGCACAATCCTGCAGTATTCATGTTTAGACAGAAATAAGTCCTACAACTCCCAGCATGCCCCAGCCAGCCAGTTGTTTTTTTTTAAAAAAAACTGCAACTCTTTTGTAGGAGAACGTGTGAAGATACACACATTCTCCTACAAAGCCTTGCAGATCATTAATTTCACCAAAGGAGTTTTCCTTCCACCATTCAAATGCATAATGAAAACAAACTTCCCTCCCAATCCACACTTCCGTGCTTGGTTAAAAAGTTGTTTTATTGTTCTTACCCTCGAAACTCTGTAGGCAGTAGATGCTTGGGTTGTAAACACACACTATTATCAATACCAACCTCCACTGATAATGGCATGTTTACAACCGAATTGTTTACCAAGTACCAAGGTAAGAACAAAAAAACCAACAACTTTTTAACCTAGTATGGACATGTGGATTGGGGAAAGAGTTTGTTTTCACTATGCATTTGAATGATAGGAGGAAAACTCCTTTGATGGATGTAAACGTTGGCTGCAGATCTGAATGTGGAAGAATTTTACTCATACACTTAAGTGCTTCCTAGTATCACTAGAAGGGTGACTCACTCACCCCACTGCCTCAAGTGTTAGGAAGTTTCAGGGTGGCTTCTTTATAGGGGCTGTTTCCTTGTAATGAGAAAGATTATTGGAGACTTGCGGTGCCTTTAACATCTGGCTATTTGCAAATGAAGAAACAGAGCACATTTGGAAGCTAGTCCGGTTGAGCCAAGAGGGAGACAGTTTGTGGGGGGAAATTTCTGAGGGCAGTTAAAAGCAATCAGTGAATACTAAGGATTTTTAGGGAATAACATCGCAATGGAGAAGGAGTGTGACTCTATTCAGAGCGAGGGAAATGCCATACAGAACACACTGCCCTCGGTCTGTATCAGCTTTGCCTTCAGTGATGTCATCACTTAGCCAAATGCAATTGGCTACATAATATCATGACATCATTATGTTCACTATGATCCCTGATTGGGAAAGAAGAAATTAGGGATGGGGGAGGGGGTGGCACCAGAGCAGCAGCGGAGAGGGAACCAGTGACTATGAACAGAATTGAGAGGGTATGGGGAAAACATTTCCCACCTGCCTACAGCAAAAACACTAACTTTGCTCCCTAAAATGTGATGGGCAAACATTTTGCATGCAGCCCTAATGAAGCACAACTTCTAATCCTACACCAGATTCCCAAAGGGCAACTGTTGAAACCTTCCCCCAAAATAAATCCCAGTTTAGCCAACTCTCCAACTAAACCTCCAGTTCTCTCTCTCCCTTTCTCCAAATTCAAAGTGCTCTGAGCAATTTCTCTGTCTCCCTTTATTCCAAAAGCTGGTGAGATATTTGCAGCCACTGAGGAGCACGTTGACCCTTTTTGTTAAGCCACAGATCACCCATCAGATGTCGGGTTAGGCACCCACCCAGTGACAGGCTCCTTCACAATAACCAGTGGACAGTCACACTCATAATACTATTCACCTGGCATGGTCCCAGTTTTTGTGATATCTACCTCAGGTAGATCATTGTTTCTTTAAAAAGTCAGTGTGGATTGCTAAAGTTCCCCTTCTTCAGGCTTCAGCCCCCTCATATGGTTCTCTAGAGTTAAATCCCTGAGTGAGAGATGCATGCATCATGTGCCAAAGCAGAGGTAGGGAACCTTAGCCCCAGGGGTCAAATCTGGCTCTCCTGGGGGTCAAATCTGGCTCTCCTGGGGGCCAAATCCAGTCCTCCAGGGTTCCCCAGATGGCACCACCCCCTTCTCCTGGCTGCACCCCCTTTCCCACAACCACTGACCATCCAATGGTTTCCCGTCTTTTGTACACTTTTTGCCCCATTCTAAAAGGTTGAAATGCCTCTCTGAAGGCTTGGCTACTGGCATTAAGAGTTTTCAGCTACAACTTACTGGTATTTTTTTATTTAAGCTCCACCCCTTTGCCTTTGGCTCCACCCCCTTTGCCTTTGGCACTGCCCACCACTAGAATGCATGGCTGCTCTAAAATGGAATTCAGCCCTCAGGCTCAAAGAGGCCCCCCCACCCTTGCTGTAAAGCAGTGTTCTCCAACCTTGGGTCCCCAGATGTTTTTGGCCTACAACTCCCAGCATGCCCCAGCCAGCACACTGCTGTAAAGGCAATGTGCAGCCCCTCACCATGTGAGTTGGGTGATTCTCCCCTCTCCATATTCCCGCAAGGAACCAAACCAGAAAGGTCTGCAGATTTACAAAGAAGGATACCTGATCAATGGTGGCGTGGGGAGGCACTTCATTTGGGTTGATATGAGGTTACAGCTGCTACGTAATTTGTGGCATGATTTAAAGAAACACCTATTTGGTAGGCATAACTTAAAAACTGGTCCAAAGGGCAAACCTACATCACATATTTAAACTGGTTTAATACTCATTTCTTCTTCTCAATTGCAAGGAACTCAGGAATTAGTGTTCTGGTTGTGGGGGCAAGGATTATGAACAAAGAATTCCGCGCACTTCACCAAGTTGAAATTCCCAGGATCCTTTGGGGAAAGCCATATCAATTAAAGTAATAAAAAAGCAATACCTGTTTGTAGTGCAAATATGCCTCAGCTTTCTTTTTCTCACTGACACTTAAGATCCTGACCAAATATCCTGAATACTTGTTGGGATCAAAGGTCTGCAACAGTTAATTCAAATTGACCTTTCAAAAAGAAAGAAAGAAAGAAAGAAAGAAAGGAAGAACTGAATGTATTTTGGAAGGAGCCATGTAATTTTGCTTAGTCTAATTGCTTTAATTACATTTACCCTTCCCAGCCAAGATTCTAAGGCTTTGGGGGCTATTCCAGAATTTTTATCAACCATCAAGCTGTAAATGGTTTTCGCAGCATTCTAAACAGAACTTTTCTGTGTTGGATTGGAGTATGATTGTGACATCTCTTAAACATTCACATTCTTCTTTCAGAGTTGAGAATGAATTTCACTCAAGGTGTGGGTTTAGAGGCTGAGATGATGCAAATCATGACTTCTCTAGGAAGTTCAGTTTTGTGCTGAATCTTCTACATTTTGTTAGCAAGCTGCTCTATGGCAGGGCAGGCCCTACACACTCCCTGACACTGCTAGCCATAAGCATGCCATCACCCTGCCCTATTCATGGAATTTTACGGGGGTTCCAGATGTCATCATCTTCCACTTGTAATCCTCCGGTTAGCAGGGCCAGCATCAAGGGTAGGCATGGTTGGGCACCTGCCGAGGGCCCACACCCCAGCAGGGGCCCACCGACAACAGCCCCCTGGAGTTGCTCCACCTCTTCACCATTACAACCTGCTTCTTCACCTGCCTCTTGCTCTGGCCAGGAAAACGGTGGTGGTGAGAAGGAGCAGCAGTACATGCCACGGCCTACTTGCTCACTGGCTCTCTGCCTGTCAAGCAAGCAAGTGGTAGCAACGATGGTGAGAAGATAGTCTCACTGAGGGAGGGGGCCCATTGAGGCTGCCTTGCCCAAGGGGCCTCCAAAACCCAGAGCCAGCGCTGCTCCTGTATTTTCCAGCCACCTCTTCTGTCTTTTTTAAAAACCCTTGGTAGACTGCCTGATGCAATATAGGACGTTCTTCCTTAAATATGTTAGGGGATAGGCCCATGGAAAATCAGAGCTTGTATTTTGGAAGTTTGTCATATACATCCACAGAAGGGTTAACTTCTAGGAGGAGGGCCTTTTCTGCTGTGGCACTCCAGTTTTGGAATGAGCTCCCCAAAGAGGTTCGCCTGGCGCCTACTTTGTATTCTTTCCGGTGCCAGGTGAAGACCTTTCTATTCTCCCAGGCATTTTAATCATTTTAATCATCTTAATCATTTTAATCTTGTAGTTGTTTTTAACTCCGTTATTGTAACTGCTGCTGCTAGCTCTGCTGTTTGTTTTTAATCTGTGGTTTTAAATTTTATATTTATTTTATATTGTATTTTTTGGTTTTAACTGTTGTAAACCGCCCAGAGAGCTTCAGCTATTGGACGGTATAAAAATGTATTAAATAAATAAATAATAAAAACCCAACTCTAATATAAATCCTTGGACTCTGCTTATCGTGTTAAAAATTTAACCACAGGCAGATGGCAGGGAAAACATATTTTCTACAAAAAATATGGGTAAAAGAGCAAGACCCTTTTCTTGTGTTTCCCAAACTACCTCAATATATTTTAGATTATGCATTAATACATTAAACCTGGTTGACCAGATGCACATTAAAAGCTCTCTGAGGCACTGAGCAAGGATAAACTAGCCACCAGGGACGTTGAAGAGTCCTTGGTCTCGAGTCACGAGTCGAGTCACGAGCCTTTGGACCCGAGTATCGAATCCGAGTCCTTGGTCCAAAATGGTGACTCACGAGTCACTCCCAAAGCTGACTCCACGAGTCCCTGTTAAAATCAATGGGGGGTTTCCCAACAAAATAAGGCTACTTCAGATGTGTGGCTTAAATAAATCCTAGGCACAAGTGTGCCTTTTTATTTCAAAACTCTGCAACTGATTTTGACAAGAACAGACCAGGCAGACAAACCCAAAATAACCAGGCAGGCAGAGGAGGCAGGGAACCCCAAAGCAGGCAGGAAGAGGCCTTTGTCTTGGACAATTTAAACTGTGGAACTGGTTAAGAAGAGACCAGGCAGGCAGAGGCAGCCAAACCCAAAATGTCTGAAAGGTTAGATTTTAGAAAAAAGATTTTTAAAAATATAATCTAAGCCGGCGATCGCACTTCACTCCTTCTGGCACAGCCCAGGGATGTTGAAGAGTCCTTGGTCTCGAGTCCCAAGTCGAGTCTCGAGTCCCATTAAAAATATTGGGACTCGAGTGGGACTCAAGTCAGAGGGGGGACTCAGTCCGACTCACGAGTCGAGTCCTGGAGTCCGAGTCCCCATCCCTGCTAGCCACACCTCACACCGTTGGACCCTTTGCCTGTCTACCTCTTGGTCTGAGCAGAGTTAACTTTTGCCCCATAGAAGACAGTGGGCTGGTTCTCATGGTCAAGCAGCCCACCGTGGCTAAGCCAGTGGCCATTTTGAATATTCAAGCTGTGACTGGGGTTTGTTGTGTCGCCCAGACCTGGCGAGGGTGAGTTGTTGGCATGGTTAACAAACCACCCACAACCTTAAAACAGCCCATGGGTTCTGGGTGGTTTATTAACCACGCCCAGAGGTCCAGCATGGCACACAGTGGAGGCAATGCTCACAGTATCAAGCCCTGCTCCTGCTGTCTCTTAGGGATGTCATAAGCATTTTTAGGGGTGTCCACAAAACTGAGCACCCCTGTTCAGATCTATGCAGCTTCCCCTTAAAGGCTGTGGCAATATGGGAGACACAGGGGCTGCACTCAGTACCTAGCCAGACTGCTAACTGGGACCAGTTGACGGGAACATATCTCACTGGTGTTTAACTGATGTGACAGGCTGGATCTAATCCTCGCCCAACCCAAAGTCTGCTTGCACAGTGGGACATCCACATGCACAATGGGACTTCCCTGCCCTCTCCTTCCCTCTGTAGCCAGTCCAAATCTGCTCTGGAGGTTCCCCCAAACTTCTGGAACAGACTTCAGGAATAGCCCTGAAGCCAGCCTTCCTTGTTAGGTGGGGCAGCTACATTTCTAGGTGGGGCTTTGGGGGAAGCCACACAGCGCCAGCCAGTCACAGCCCCCCAACTCACTGGAACAGAGGATGTGAGGGCCAGGCCAGGGGAAAGGAAAGGTTCCCCCCTCACTCTTCTATGCAGAGAGTGTGTTACCTTATGAACTATAAAAGGTCAAGTTAACAGAAAATTTAGTATGAACACCAGGAACTAAATGACTGGCATATTTTTTGTTTCAAAAGAAAAAATGATGTTAAGGATACAGTGAACAAGGGGATACAAAAAGGTGTAAAACAAACAAAACAGTTTATGCTGTAACTAAGAAGTTGAAAACTAATGCTTGTTTTCTTTTAAAAAATCCGTTTTAATCTTGTATCACGACAATACCAGTACAAAAAGATAGGTTTAGAAACAGAGTAAGAGCACATTACAATGCAACCATAGTCAAGCATTTAGTGAGAGTGGTGCTGAGATCAATATGCATAATTTCTTGTTCAAGTCAATGAGATTGAGTCCTTTACTTTGTAAAAAAAATTATTGCATAATAGACTTCCTTTTGTACACGTAAAAAAATGTTTGATAAGCATGCAAGAAAGCTTTCTGAATGGTGTTCACAATACACCTTTTCAGAGAGAGAGAAAATGCATAGCACGAAAAAATAATACTTTAGTACAGTTGCAGCTTTTGGTTTATCCTAGAATTAAATAAATAAATACTTTATAAATAAATAAATACTTTGGGGTATTTTTGTGAACTCCTCCTTGAGGGTCCCTCCTTCTAGTCTTGTTCCTGACCTTTAGATTTTCCTTTCTGTTGGACAATGTGGGGAAACTATTTAACTGGTTTGCTATGTAAAGGACTTACTAAGCATTTGGAAACTAATTGTGGAAAGCAATTGGAATTTTTTAACTGGTTGCTGGGTTGATTTTTCTGCCCAGAAACCCTGAAAACGCTTCACACTGAGCTGCACACATTGGGAAAATCAGAAATGAGGCCTGAGTTACATCCTAGGTGGCCGGCCAGCCAACTGTAGTGTGCACAGCCAGGGCCGGTGCTACCATTAGGCCAACTAAGCCGCTGCCTAGGGCGCCGGGCTAAAGGGGGCGCCAGCCAGGAGCATAGGGCTGGAGGGAGGGAGGGCTCAAGTGGGAAGGGGGGCGCGCTAAATATCTGATCTTGCCTAGGGCACCAAACTGCCTTGCACTGGCCCTGTGCACAGCAGTGTTTCTATTCTACTAGGGCTGTATTCATCCTCCTTTGACCTCAGTACTCAAGAAAAAGAAGAAAAAAATAGCCACTATGATTGCAAGTATAGTGAGTGCTTTAAAAGAGTGAAGGGTAACTTAGGGTAGATATTTTTTCAGATCACTTTCAGTTATCTTTTTATTTCACCCTTTAGCAATAAGCACCCAGTCCTGCTGTACTCAACAAAATGACTGCGGAATAAACAAATGCTGACTTCTTACTGCAGGCAAACAAACATGCTTCTTTATTGCTGACTGGGTAGAGAAAACAACTGAAACTGAACAGCAGAGTAAAGGAAAGTCTATGGGGTAGAGTCTAACTCTAAGTCCTAATATTTAACTCTTCAAGGGTCATGTTACTACACAAGCATACCCTCCAACATTTCACAGATGAAAATAGGGACACACATGTGAATTTGTAAGAGGTATGGTTAAGCAACATGAAGGTGTGATCAAGAGGGCGTGGCCAGGCAACGTGAGGGTGTGGCCAAGGGTATGGCCAGGCAACCAAAGGGCATGGTCAGATACGAAAGTTATTAGAGGAAACACAAAATCTTATATATTATAATTATGACATTATTATATTATATATTATTTTATAATATTTTATTAGTGGCTCTTGTAATATTTTTTTTACCTTACTTAAACCCTTAATTGTTGATATCTGGTGTTTTTCATTGGGGGGGCGGGTTCAGTGCTTGCAGGGCAATCTCTTTCTTTTTGTTTTAAAATTGACAGGGTTGGTCCCGGCATTTTCAGGGCAGTTGGAGATACAGACCTGTGGCTCACGCTGGCTCAGCTTGTCTGAGTGTGGAAAGCTAAGCAGGGTCAGGCCTCGTTATTCCTTGGATGGGAGACCCCTCCTCTAGTTTCCTGCATTGAGCAGGGGGTTGGACTCGATAGCCTTATAGGCTCCTTCCAACTCTTATGATCTATGAAACTCGGGGACTGCCTGTAATCAGCTTCCTGACATTAGTAGTGACTCTTAGTGATTCACAAATGGTTTCCAACAAAACATTGCATCACACAAGGCATTTCATCAAATTTGCTGCAGCTTCAAATAATTCATTTGATGAAGAATGATGTGTATTTAACTCAGGCATGAGTTTTCCTTAGTCAGCCTCTAGACGATTTGCTACAATACATTTAGCATGACCAAATGCTGAGCTGAATAAAATCTAACACACCTGTTTTGCCGGGCTGCCCTGCCCATCCTGTCTGCACTGGGGTTCGCCTCTGACTGGGAGCATTCTGGATAGACACAACATAGCACAGTGTAATTGCTCAAACCTGTACCTAGTTGAGGACAGGTGAAATCCCCCAGTTTAATATACTGCACTGCAAAGTACTTTGGGTATCTTCTGATCGCACGTAAGGCCCTGTGCAGCCATTGCTTCAATCTATGTTGCTGTACAAATGTAAAAGCCATATTTGGCTTGAATGCTCATTTGGATTACAAATGTCTCTACTTAACTTTCTTTCCTGCATGAACAATAAGAAACTAACATCTCGAATAATAAAAGAGGATGTCTGTCTGTCTGTCCATCCATCAGTGCCATAGCACCAAGACCATGAAACCTAGACATCTGAAACATGGCATGCACACCGAGGGGATGGCCTAGGGGTGTGCAACTCGGGTTTGTTTTGTTTTCAAAACACATTTATTACTTTTAATTAATTTAAACATGTACACGTAGCATCATCAGCCACTAGGGGAAGACCTCCCTAGCCAGCACATGGCTTTGCAGTCCATACAGTTAGAAGCCAGGGGAGATTAGTAGGCCAAGGGACAGAGTTATACGCCTTCCCCGCCCCACCTACCATGGGGCATCCCCCACCCCTCAGGAGAATGGAGTAGATAGACCCATTCCATCCCAGAATGGAGCAGACAGAGAATGGAGTAGACAGACACTATGGCAGGGGCCATGCCTAGGGGTGCTAGAAGAAGGCATGGCGTCATTCAGACGGGCAGGCACAATGCATCCATCTCTCACAGCTGTGTAAATTTGCTTGAACGCTTCGTTGTATCAAACTAAAAGCTATTCCAACCCATGCAAAGCCCAGTCCATTCGCTAGTAAATGATATGAGAAAGGCTCAAATGGGATTAGGCATCACACGAGAAAATGTCCTCTGTGCGCTCAAATCCTGGGAATGAGACATCACGCATGAAAGAATGAAGTGGCCTAGCAATGCTTGATGACAGATGCTACTGGAGCCCAAATGGCTTGTACTTTAGTGCATATAGTATACACCTGGGAGTTTAAAGGCAGTAAAAAGGAGGTAAGAAGCCCCTTATACAGGACAAGAATTACAAGACTGTCCGTCCTGTCCCGTCCCCCCCGTCATGCCTCAGAACATGAGATTCACAGTCATTTTCTTGATTTTACTGTTTGCAGCACTAGTGCTCCTGATGAGAAGAATGAAGAGGTGAGTCAAAATTACTTAGAGCAGGGGTCCCCAACCTTTTTGGGTTGGTGGGCACATTTGGAATTTTAAGCGTGTGTCATGGGCACTCTCACAAACTGGCCACCAAGAAACCAAGAAGGGAAACTGGTATGACTAAAAGACAAGTAACTTGCCCAAGGACCTACGTCCATGGCAGAGACTGAGCCCCAGAACACAAAACCACTCTTTTGAACCCACAGTTTTCTGCTCCAACAACCATTGCACAGAAGGCAAACTGGTGATGCTCAGAACAAGAACCTGGCCAAGGAAAGAGTTCAAGGCAGAGATAGGGGCTGAGCCCTAATGCCAAATCACATATTTGCCTCCACAACAAAACAGCCATTTCACAGAAGGCAAACTGGTGACGCTCAGAGAAAAACTGGCCACAGAGATAGGGCAGCCCTAATGCCAATCACAATTTGCTCCACAACAAAACAGCATTTCACAGAAGCAAATGGGACTCAGATGAACACACCACACACCCACACACCACAACCCAGGCAACATCACACCCAACATCCCACCCCAAAATCAGACACAGGCCCATACTACACAGAGAAGAGTGGGCAAAACACCGCACACCGACAAAGCACCATCCTCGCTCCACACAATACCTCCTACCACCTCTTCAGCTTACCTTTTTCTTGGTGCCTGGACATACTTGAAAACAAAGTGTTGGGCTGTAGCCACCCACCATTTTTATTCCCTAAGAATGGGTCCCAGAGCCATTCTTGGAAAGAAAGATGGCACTGGAGGCCGGCACTGGAGGCCAGCACTTTGCGTTGCAGCATGCCAGCCTCCCAGTCAATCATCATCATCATCATCATCATCATCATCATCATCATCATCATCATCATCATCTAAAAAAATCTTTCAAAATAAAATGAAAATTATTTTTGTAAACTAAAATAATAAAATAAAAATCAGGAGGGGCAGGGAGTCTGGAGGATGCCAAAAGAGGTGCCCGTGGGTATATTGGTGCGCACAAGCCCCACACTGGAGACCTTAGCTTTAGAGCAGGGATGAGCAACTTCGGGAGATCTGGGGGCCATTTTTGCCCCCTGGATCTCTCCCCGCTACACCACACATACACACAGGTGCCAGGGGGTGGGGAAGGCATTTGTAGTGGTTTCAGAGCACCAAAAGGGTCAAAATTAGCTTGCAAATAAGCTAATGTCGACCCTTTCAGCACTCTGTAGCCACTATGGATGCCATTCCCCCTCCCATTTTTAAAATGAATTTGGGGGGAGCAGGAGGAGTATCCACAGGCTACACGTTGCCCACCCCTAATTTAGAGGAGAAAGCTCCATCCTCTCCACTTACATGTTGGACAAGCCCCGTTGGCCATTAGACCTACCCAGCTAGTAGTATAACAGCTTAGGCCAGCCACAACACAGGGCATGTTTGTATACAAGGACAGTGAAGTTTATTGAACTCTGGTGGACAAAAAGAGATGATCTGAGCATAGCATTGATTGGAGCTCTGGATTCAGCTAAATGGTTGCAAGAGTCCTTGAACACAATCCACAGCTGTGAGCAAAGCTCTGATATACAGGATCAGGCCATCTATAGTTCAAGGATGATTTGGGCATATGTGACAGAATATCTTCCATCTGTGGCTCAGATCTGCATAAATGAGTTTTCTAATCCCAAGCACCATTTGTATAGTTTATCTTAGCTAATCACTTTTTAATTTCCTTGTGTCGGATGTACACACTTTCTAACTTAATTAGCTGGACCCAAGTTTTAACTTTGCTTCCTGAACACATTGCTGGATCATAAATTTTAATATTCTTGCTATTGTTGACTTGAAAGACAGATTTCCTGTGAGCCCAAATTAAATTGTTGCATCTTCAGGGTACTGTTTGTTCAATATACTTGTGCCTTGTGAAATTTCCAATTTCCATCCAAAAAAACCCAGAGGATATATCTTTATGCTGAACTGAGTTGGTTGTTACTGTGGTTGTTACTTATTTTACTGCCCTATTGAAAAACAACCCTGAGATGTTCTGGAACGTGAAAAACCATATATGTATCACACACAGTGTAGCTGAGTTTTTCAGCTTGCAAATAAAACAAAGGGTTTACTGTTTGTATTATACTGGAAATTGAAAAAAAAATATCTAATACACTGTTAATAAGAAGGAAAAGCAAACACAAATGAGCATTGGTTAAAACCATGAGTCTGAAAGTGTGAGGCTGGGATTGCAGAATATTTATTATGATTTCTCTAGCATTTTTCAGCAGACATCATGCTGTATAGTTCATATGCTCCTCTGAACCACCCTGTGAAGTAGATTAGGTTCAGAGATGAGCTGTGTATGGAATACCATCTCTGTAGGGCAAGAGGAACACCTGACCTTCCTCCTTAAGGGTCTTTTCAGCGGGGGCACTCCATTTGTGGAATGCCCTTCCCAGAAAGGCTCACCTGGTGCCTACATTGGTCTTTTTCAGCACCAGGTGCAGACCTCCCCACCCCAGGTGTTTAGTCTTGTTCCAGACCTTTAGATTTTCTTTCCTGTTAGACAATCAAGGGAAAACTTATTAACTGGTTGCTATATAAAGGACTAATTAAGCGATTGGAAACACAATTGGATTGTGGAAAGCAATTGGATTTTTTTTTTACTGGTTGCTGGGTTGATTTTTCTGCCCAGAAACCTTGAAAAGGCCTCACGCTGAGCTGCACACACTGAGAAAATCAGACATTTGGCCTGATTTGTAACCTTGGTGGCCAGCCAGCCAGCTAACTGTAGTGTGCACAGCAGTGTTTCTATTCCTCTAGGGCTGTATTCATCCTTTACTCTCAAGTACTCAAGAAAAAGAAGAAAAAATAGCTGCTATGATTGCGACTATAGTCAGTGCTTTAAAAGAGTGAAGGGTAACTTAGGGTAGATATTTTTTTTCAGATCACTTTCAGTAATCACTTTATTTCACCCAATCCTGCTCTACTCATCATAATAACTGCAGAATAAACAAACGTTTACTTCTTATTGCAGGCAAACTTCTTTATTGCTTGCTGGTTAGAGAGAAAAACTGAAACCGAAAAGCAGAGCAAAGGAAAGGAAAGTCCAAGGGGTGGAGTCTAACTCTAGCCCATAATACAGTTCTAATATTTAACTCTTCAAGGGTCATGTTACTATACAAGCTGGGGTTTTTTTCAGGATCACTTAAATAATTATATGGTGATTGTGATCATGAAAAAATCCACCCTCAGTCAGGGAAAGTCTTGAGTGAGCAGACTTTAAGGGGGTTCTTCTAGATGAGGCTTTTATTATGCACTACCCGCTCCATTTATGGAATGCCTTCCCTTCCCAGAGAGGCTCACCTGGTGCCTACATTGTGGTCTTTTTCAGCACCAGGTGCAGACCTTCTCCCCCCAGGCTTTTTAGTCCTTCAGTTTTGTTTTTAAATGTCCTATTGTGTTTTTTGATCTTTACACTGCTGCTGGCTTTTACTTTGTTTTTTTTACTTTGGTTTCATTCTGTTTTCAACTTTTATACTATGCTTTATCATGTTGTATTTTATGGTTTTAATTGTTGTGAACTCCCCAAATTGCTTTGGCTATTGGGTGGTACAGAAGTGCGATACATAAATAAATGAGTCAACACAAGGAAATTTATTTATTTATTTATTTATTATATTTATGAATCGCCCATCTGGCCAGACATCCGGCCACTCTGAGCGATTTACAATCCAATAAAATACAAGAGGGGACACACACACACACACACACACACACACACAGAGTATAAAACACAATTAAAAACAGAACAAAACTTAAAAATCCTAACCCACCCCATATTCCCAATTGAAAAGCCACGTTTTTAATGCACGGCGGAAGCTAATCAAGGAAGGGGCATGGCGGAGGTCACTGGGGAGAGAGTTCCATAAATTGGGGGCTGCCACAGAAAAGGCCCTCCTCCTAGTCCCCACCAGCCTGGTTTCTCTGGCTGATGGGACAGGGAGAAGGCCGTCTGTGGCAGATCTTGTTGAGCGGCCTACTTGATGTTGCTGGAGGCGCTCCTTGAGATATATTGGACCGGAGCCGTACAGGGTTTTAAAGGTCAACACCAACACCTTGAATTCAGCTCGGCAAACAACTGGTAGCCAGTGCAACTCTTTGAGCACTGGAGTGATGTGATCAAATTAAAATGTGATTAACTGAGATAGACAACAGAAATGGTGTGTGGGATTAGAAAACCCATTCATGCAATTCTCAGTCATAGATTGGGGGGGGGGGATTTCATGGAAAAACTGTTGCTGTGGAGGGGAAGTTTTACCCTTCTCCTCCTGGAGCACAATGGTCCCGATCTCAAGCAGGGCCATGTGTGCTTGCACCACAGGAAAAATAAGCTACATGCAACACGGTTAGCATAACGTGTAGTTTGCCAGAAATGCAGCGGTAACCGGTGCAACTGGTACAATATTGGTGTAACACTGCCCTGTGATTGGATAATGAAGAGCAGTATATAAACATTTATAATAATTATAATAATAGTTTGTGCTAAGAGCCCTCTATCTGGAAGCACCTTATGACAAAATGTGAGAGTCCCTGTTTTAAGGTGTTTTTCAAGAAAGGGAGCACAGTGGAGTGTGTTGTGTGATATGCAGTACTAAGGCTGAGTAATAATGTTTATATCTGGAAAGCAAGGGAAACCAGATAAGAGTGCAGCAGGCCCACCACAAAAGTCTGCAAACGCTACATGACTTCTAGATTGCTTATAGAGAAACATGAGGATTCAAAGAAATATCCTAGGGAGAATCTGCACTGGAGCCCTTTCATCGGAGAGACACCGCTGTGCCAGTATTTTTACACAATTGCTGCTGGGTGGGCACACGTTAATTAATACAGCGCAGTATCTGCTATATTTATAATGCAGTCGAGTGCCAGACACCAATGCATACTGTTGTCGATGCAGAAGCAGGAGGGGTTTGAAAGGTCACTTTGTAATTATGTGACTTTGTGCCACATGTTGCTTTATAGCGCTTGCATTGCATTAGAAGTGGGAGAGATGATTGCATGCAAGATGAGCCCTGCTGCCTCCGGGCTTTTTTCTTTCTTTCTTTCTAATGTTGTTTAATGCATGCTGCACCAGTAATGTCTGCATCAGTTTAACCAGAGAAAAGGGTTGTGTGTGTTTTTTACACAGCGAGTGCATAAAGTCCACTTTTATGGTCTCCTCTCCCCCTCCACCAAGACACACTCTCCAACTCTGCAAACCAACACAAAAGCCAGTGTACCTCTCTCCCATGCAACTGCTGGGTGGGAACCTCTTTCAGCCCAAGGGCCGAATTCAATTTCTGAGAAGCTCTGGGGTGGCATTCCAGTGGTGGGTGTGGCCAAAGGAAAAGGGGCTGGTGCCAAAAATACAAAAAAAAAAAACAACCCACAAACCCCAGCATATTGTAGCTTAGAGCTCTTACTGCTAGCAACTACCAGCCTTAGGAGAGGCATTTCAACCTTTGAGAATGGGGAAAAAATGGCACAAACATTGGGAAGCCACCAAATGATCAGTGGTTGAGGGAAAGGGGAAGGGGGGTTGCCTTCCATGTAACCCCAGAGAGCCAGGTTGGGACTGCAGGTCGGCAAGATTTTGCCCCTGGGCCTGCAGTTCCCCTATTGTTATGTCATAGAACAGTAGAGTTGGAAGGGGCCTAGAAGGCCACTGAGTCCAACCCCCTGCTCAATTCAGGAGAACAGATGTGGGCAGCCCAGGCAGTCACCCATCCAAGCACTGACCCGGCTCATACCTGCTTAGCTTCAGCACGTGGCCTGCCTTGTGTGCTCTCAATGCCATCATTCCAATTCCGTGCTTGGAGCCCTCCTTACCTGGGAGTAGACACCATTGAAGTCTGTGTGACTTACTTCTGAGTAGAGATGTATATCATCACATTGTCAGCGAGTCGTTTTTTTGAGGCACCTGCAGGATCGCCTTCTCCCATACAATCCAGCCCGCACACTTACCATAGGTCCTCTGGGAGGAATTTACTCCAGTCAGCCAAGACTAGGCTGGCGAGTACTACCCAGAGGACCTTCTCTTCTGCTGCTCCCAGACTGTGGAATGGCCTGTCGGAGGAGACTCGTCAACTAGACAGTCTTTTGACCTTTAAAAAGGCCATAAAGACTGACCTCTTCCAACAGGTCTACCCAGTGGCATTTTAAGAGTTTTAAAGAATTTTTAGGATACTTTTAAAGGTTTTTAAGAATATTTTCATAATATTTGCTGTGTTTTTAACTACTTATGTATTTTATGTTTGGTTGTTCCCCGCCTCGATCTGAGTGGAGAGGCGGGTAAGAAATAAATTATTATTATTGTTGTTGTTGTTGTTGTTGTTGTTGGAGTGGGGAACCTTTTTCCCCCTGTAGTAGGCTGCATTTCCTTGGGGGCAATCTGTTAGAAGTTGTATGCTGACAGTGGGTGGGGCCAAAGCCAATGGTGGGTGGGGCAGAGGACAAAAGTGGGCAGGGCCACCTTTCCTCTCTCTCTTTCTGCCACCCCCCTTTCCTCTCTCTCTCTCTCTTCCTCCCTGCCCAGAACGCTGCCAAGGGAGGGACAGATTTCTCTTGCCAGACTAATCACATGCAGAGGGCTTTCGAAATTAAACCACGGGCTTTTGGATTCGGGTTTGAGGGCCACAGGTTGCCGCCCCCTGCTATATCATATGGCAGCCCGTTTCCCTAACTTTCCTTCACATCTGCAATCTCTTTGCATCATCATCATGTTAACTCACGCTACGGCCTAATATAAACATGAGACCAAACAGTCACAAAAAGGTTTTTAAGAATATTTTCATAATATTTGCTGTGTTTTTAACTACTTATGTATTTTATGTTTGGTTGTTCCCCGCCTCGATCTGAGTGGAGAGGCGGGTAAGAAATAAATTATTATTGTTGTGTGTTGTTGTTGTTGTTGTTGGAGTGGGGAACCTTTTTCCCCCTGTAGTAGGCTGCATTTCCTTGGGGGCAATCTGTTAGAAGTTGTATGCTGACAGTGGGTGGGGCCAAAGCCAATGGTGGGTGGGGCAGAGGACAAAAGTGGGCAGGGCCACCTTTCCTCTCTCTCTTTCTGCCACCCCCCTTTCCTCTCTCTCTCTCTCTTCCTCCCTGCCCAGAACGCTGCCAAGGGAGGGACAGATTTCTCTTGCCAGACTAATCACATGCAGAGGGCTTTCGAAATTAAACCACGGGCTTTTGGATTCGGGTTTGAGGGCCACAGGTTGCCGCCCCCTGCTATATCATATGGCAGCCCGTTTCCCTAACTTTCCTTCACATCTGCAATCTCTTTGCATCATCATCATGTTAACTCACGCTACGGCCTAATATAAACATGAGACCAAACAGTCACAAAAACATGCCCATCTGGCCTTCTATGCGCCTAGCATTCTGTTTAATCCAGGGCCCCGCGTCTGCATGAGCAACGTTAACATGCCCAAAGTCCACGGCTTGTGGAGGTGCCATGCTGGTGTGCCAATGCTGCACATGCAGAAGACGACCTGGTTTAAACTGGTTCGAGGCACACGGCAAGTTTTAGAATAAGTTGGGGCCTTAAGAATAACATGAGGACATCTCAGTTATTTAAGAATGAACTGAGCAGAGGCTGAGAAAAGGGAGGGAATGTGTCTGCCTGTGGACTTGCTCAGCCTTGTAACAAAATTGCTTAACAATGCAGAAGAAATATTTATAGTTGTACAGCTTTTATACACAAGCTGATACCGCAGCAAATTACTTGCTGTTGATGGATATATTTCCAAGATGATGTCAGGGGAAGTTGGAGCGGGGGGGGGGGGGCGGGCGGCTCTGATTCAAGGTTAGCAATAGGGTGGTCTTTCTTTACCAGTGACCTCATCAGTTGTTTGGCCTTGCGGGCATTGTAAGAAAACTACGTCAAAATTAGATGCTCTCCAGGAGAGGCAGTAAATCAGCATAACCCCATCTAAACATTGCTTGGAGGCCTTCTTTTTTTTTTTTTTAAGGAACATTGTATATATTACTCCTTTCATTGACAAGGTTTTCTGGATAACTTCATAAATCTATACTAAGTCAGCATTCCACCCCTCCCCCCAGACAGTCAGGAACTCTTTCCACATCGACACGGCTGCCAAGGAGCCCTTACATGTCTTCCATAAAGCCACTGTACATTGCAGAGGATCCTGGGAATTGTTCTAGGATGGTGCCCAGCCTTTGAAGCAGGGGCTCAATATTTCTCTGCATGAATGGAGAAGGGAGCTCAGGGTACTCTCTGCACTTGCCTGTGTCTGCTTCTTCCAGGGTAAGATCAGCAGTGGGGAATTCCAGAGGTTCCCCGCCTTGATTGACCCTCCAAATAACAAAACCTGAATAAGCTTCCAAGGGACCCCAGGGTTCCACAGAACACAGGTTGGGAGGGGGACATATTTTGTTGCTAAATTCTTTAGTACAGGAAAGTGAAGAGAAACTATTTGGGTGCATTCCTATCCATACCGAAGGCTGGCTGAGGGAGGTTAGGATGGGGTGGGAGTGCTTCTCTATTAGTACAGCGGAGCTCCACCAGCAGAGCAGCATGTCCAGTGCAGAAGTCCCTGGTGGACTCACCATGCCTCCGAAGCTCAGTCCAGCAAGGCAGCCCAGAAGGATACCATAGTCGATGGTATCAAAAGCTCCAGAAGAACCATTATAGGGTTGCACTCCCACTGTCCCTTCCCCAGTGTAAGACATCCACTAGGGCAGGGGTGGGCAGCTTGCTGCCCTCCAGGTGACTTGGCCTACAACTCCCATGATCCCTCAGCGTTGGCTATGCTGGCTAGGGCTGATGGGAGTTGTAGGTCAAAACATTTGGAGGGCCATAGGTTGCCCACCCCTGCACTCTGGCAACCCTCCATCCCAAACTCAGATTGAAACCAGATTGAAATGGATCCAAATCGTAGCCCTCTGCAGGTGCTCATCTGTTCGTGTGTAGAGCTGAAGTGGGAAGCGGGATATGGGCATGCATGTAAGCTCCACCTCCCAACATCCCCACACCCCCAGCTGCCATTTAGACCTTTGTGCGTTGAGTGACGACGGGCTTTGTAAAAGGACTCTGTAAGTCAGTGTTCTCCAACCTTGGGTCCCCAGATGTTTTTGGCCTACAACTCCCAGCATGCCCCAGCCAGCAGCTGGCTGGGGCATGCTGGGAGTTGTAGGCCAAAAACATCTGGGGACCCAAGGTTGGAGAACACTGCTGTAAATGCATTTAGCTGAAAAGGACTCTGTAAGCTTACAGAGCTCCCATGATTGGACACCCTGATAACACAGCTCCTGATCACAGAAGTAAGTGTTCAGCTGGATGCAAGTACAGAGCCCTTTTCAGACCTTCACGCTCAACATACAAAAGATCTCTAACCAGCAGATGGAGGTGTGGGGATGCTGGAGGTGGGGCTTATGGGCCTCTCCCTACTTTGGCCCTGCATGAAAGCAGATGAACTCCTGTGTAGGGCTAATCAGTATCCTGGAGTTGAGAGGCAGGGCTGGTCCTACCATTTCACAGGCTGATGCACCTGCATCAGACGGCGGTGCAAGAAGAGCAACAAATTGTGCCATTCTCCCCCTCACCTGCCCCTGCCAGGAGGGCCCACCGCTGCCTCCCTGTACTGGGAGTCGCGGAAGATGGCGAGGAGTACAGGAATGTTGTACAGAGTTCTGCCTCTATGCTCTAGGTTTGCTTCAAGAAAACTACTGTGCTGTGCTATCAGCAGATGGCCTTGACTACTTGGCTGCTTGCCAGCCTGATGCAATGAAGAGCAACTTACCAGCGCTTGACCTGGCTGCTGGCCAGAAAGATGGCACTGCAAACAGCACAGGTGCTAATAGTGAAGCACGAGATCTGCAATCCAAGGAGCTTGGTGCTATTTAAGACGAGCAAGTGCAGACAGAGCGCAGCGGTGTGGTGGTCGTTAGCGGCGGTTGGTCGGTTGCATGTGGAGTACTGAAGAACTGGAAGGAGCGAGGAGGAGCAGAGGATGCTGTGCAGAGAGCCTTGCAGAAGCCCAATGTGGAGAGCCAATACCCAGGTGGGGAGCTGCTGGACCTAGCATTCGGGTTGGTTGAACAGTGACTGTGCAACTAAGGGGTGAGATTTCCACCAGGGAACTGGGAGGATAGCATTGTTGTACTTCTGGCTCAACTTTACAATAAACATGTTTGGCTTTGACTTCCTGGAGGAGTATTTATTATGGTCAGAAAATCCCTCAAAGAACCTTTGCCAATCCCTTTTGGGGATCCTCAGGGCCGGATTAAGAGCATTATGGGCCTGGTGCTGAGGATTTTGGTGGGCCTTTTTATGGAAATAAATAAAATGAAGACGCAATTTTATATTAAAACAAATTAAATATTTTAATTACCATTAAAGTGCCAAAACAGAAACATACCTATTGAAAATATTTCTTTTTTTGTAAACAATAAGCTTGTTAACTCAATAAAACCGTTCATCACATATCGTTGATGATAAGTACCTCCACGTTTTTTAACCTCTAGGGCAGTCTTCCCCAACCGGGGCCCTTCCAAATGTTTGGGGCCCCAGCTCCCATCTTCCCCAGCCACTGGCCATGCTGCCTGAGGCAAATGAGAACTGTAGTCCAAAATATCCAAGAGGGATATTTGGTGAACTCTGTTCTCTGGGGTTTTTCAAAATAAAACTTAAAATGCCACACAATTCCCCATGAAAGCGCACGTGTGCACACACACACACACAGTATTAGCCAAGCACACACACACACACACACGTGCACACACACACACACACAGAGAACTCTGTTCTCTGGGGTTTTTCAAAATAAAACTTAAAATGCCACACAATTCCCCATGAAAGCGCACGTGCACACACACACACACACACACACACACACACACACACACAGTATTAGCCAAGCAGGTGACATTTTGCAGGCGGCAGGAGGATCAACACCCCCAAAAGGCAGACACATTCACATAAATAGAACATTCACAACAACCATTTTTAAATAAACATAAACCATCTTCCCCAGCCACTGGCCATGCTGCCTGAGGCAAATGAGAACTGTAGTCCAAAATATCCAAGAGGGATATTTGGTGAACTCTGTTCTCTGGGGTTTTTCAAAATAAAACTTAAAATGCCACACAATTCCCCATGAAAGCGCACGTGCACACACACACACACACACACACACACAGTATTAGCCAAGCAGGTGACATTTTGCAGGCGGCAGGAGGATCAACACCCCCAAAAGGCAGACACCCACACCCACAAACACACAGCCCTTACGTTCAGTTTGGCTCACAAAAGAGGGAAAGCCCTTTTACAGAAAAAAAGGAGAAGGAGAAGGAGAACTTGCAGATCAAAAGATTCAAACTTTTGAACCTTACCTGTGCAGAGGAGGGCCATCAGGACCAGCGGCAGGTAAAGACCATCCCAGAGGTTTGTCCCATAGCAAGCAGAAGTCATGGTGGAGATTTTGGAGGCGGGTGGGCAGAGAGGGGTCGCTTGATGGAGCAAAAACTCAAAAACTCCTGCAGCTCATCAGTAAGGGTCTTCCCAATTTCCCCCAAATTATTTATTAAAAAAAAAAAAAGCAGCCACAACAAAAAGCCAGGAAGCTTTGCTTGACCAAGAATAATTGTGTTGTTCTTGTTGCTTTGTTTTTTGTTTTGTTTTGTTAAACTAGCATTTGAACAATTGAGCTGCGAATCAGAAAGATCTTTTGCTCGAGGCTGGAGAGAGAGGTCCCTTCTAAATCTGAATATTACAGACCCTAGCAAGCCCCCATGTGCTAGAAGTTCTCACAAAGAAATGTAGTAACAGTGATTGAAATGCAAAGATACTGAAATGCTAATTTGAGAACAACAGTTCTTGCTAGGTCTTGCCTCAAGCCTGTAATGCAGATGTGCTTAGAACACCTTTCTAATCTTGAAAAAATCATTAATTATGCTGAATGATAACGATCAGAGCTAACTCCAAAGGGGGGGAAATCGCCGCGTGTCCCTATAATTGCGGGCCGATTGTCTGTTAAGGGCCTGGAGCTGCCGCTCCAACAGCCCCTAGCTTAATCCGGCCCTGGGGATCCTGTGGCAAAACACTCCCCACTGCCCACAGCGGGTGTTCTGGAGAGCCCCGCCAGCCGCTCTCTTGCTGTGGCATTTGCCGCAGCAAGAAAAGAGCTGGCAGGGGCAGGGCTCTCTAGGGCAACCTTCTGGGTGCACCGCCAGCTGCTGCTGCTTCTTACCATGGATGAACTCTGACAGTGCCTGCCCACCCTACCTGCTTTTCTGGCTGGCTGGCAGTTCCTTCACTTGCTGGGCCAGCTGGCTGCTCGCTCCTGCCCACCCGGCCACTCCCACCTTGTGCCCCAGCTGCGGGGCTCCCGCAAGAGTTCAGCCAACCTCTTGCGGGAGCTTCGCAACTGGGGAACAAGGCAAGAATTGCCGAGCGGGTAGGAGCAAACAGTCAGCTGGCCGAGCAAGTGCGGGAACAGCCGGTCGGCCGAGCACATGGGTGGGCGAGCGGCCACGGCCGCCTCGCTTGAGGTGGCAAGATAAGTTGGGCTGGGCCTGTTGAGAGGCCACTCCTCCTCTCTCCAGCACCTTGCTTGGAGTGGCAAGTTGAACATGTGGAAGGGAAGAGGGCTAAAGAAAAAGAGGGCTTCATCCTCCCTGCTCCTACAGAGCTCTGCGTTGTCAAGAGCAAGGCTTCCTATAGTCAGTGGTGGCATACATTGAGCAGCGAGCTCTCTTCAGTGGCCAACTTTTAATTCATAGCAGGGTCAGCACTTCAAGTTAGTTCATTGTTTCTGAAAGGTTTTGAGTGCAGGCGGGTGGGAGCGCTTCTGCTAGAGGCCATGAAAGCCACCCATATGTTTGGGGAGAAAATGACACTTCACCTGCCTCAGAGTTAGGGTGGCCATGTGTCCTCTTTTACAGAGGACAGTCCTCTGTTTGAAGGACTGCCAGAGGACCATCCTCTGTTTGAAGGGCTGCCCAGTCCAATTGCAGTTTAAAGAACTGTTGCTGGTCACCCTTAGCACCTGGACAGCAGGCTGAGCGAGGCACATAGGTCACCTGGTCACAGTCTTCCTACTTTGGTGAAATGTTCTGTATTTCTATTTAAATGATAATTATTATTTCTAAATGTGCATCTGTACATACAAATTAGCATATGCACATTTTATACAATGCAAATGTGTGTCCCCGCTTTTCTGGGTGATTCATAAGTGGCCATCTCAGAATCCTGCCCTTTGTGGAACTCTGTATCTTCCCTTTTCGGTGTCCAGAGCCCCCAAGGGGGATCTGTCCTGGAGCAGGCTCTGCCTCATTCCAAGCAAACATCTGCCATATTGTTTGCTTAATCTCTATTACCTGGAACTTTTGGGGGCGGGGGGCGGGGTAGAGCTTCCTGGTCTTTACTTTCCTGGTCTACCCCTGCAGATTTGGGGTAGAGCTTCCTGGTCTTTACTTTCCAGATAGTGTTGAGTTCACATGCCCCCCACTTCCAAATGGAATGTATTGCAGAAATTCACCTCTAGTATTGCCAGAATACAGTAAATGAAAAAATCTGACTGCTTGTTTTCTGAATAGACTCTTTTGAAATCTGTGCTGCATTGTCACAACAAGTCAACACCTTAAGGACTGGGAAATGGTATCAACCTGTGGCAAAGATCTCTGGTCACTTTTTCATTCCACACCTAACAATGTAATGCAAAAGATGTTAAAGCAACTCAGGGCTTTCATTCCAAAAGAAAAGGAAAAGATTTGAGTTTTTTATTTTATTTCATGATGCTAGATTTCAACAGTGATTTATCAGTATTTCCTTTAGGTTCTTGCTGCAGAAGTCTCTATGCTCATAAAATCCCAACAGAATGATGAAGTATTAGTAATCTGAAGGACTGACTGTAACTTTGCAGATGTATTTATTTTAATAGGCTTGGACTGAAAGAGAGCGGGTTCATTCATTGAACACAGAAAGCAGTTGGCTGTCAGTCTACATAATAGGCTCAAGCAACTTAAAATTCTTGGAGAGCCAGGCAACCAGTGTAAACAGTTCTTTAAAAAGGATTATAAAGCTTGCATGTGCTTTGTCCATGTGGGACAGTTAAATGGGTGATTTCTCAATGAAAGCTAACCCAACTTTAGGTTTTCCTGATTGCCTTATCCCTCTTCTCCACACGTGTCTGGAACGAACCATCACTAGCTATTAGGGAATAGCAGGACTTCAGTGATTAGGCATTTCATGGTTGGTTTCTAAATGAATACCCTGGCCAGGATGCAAGTCAGACAGAGCACCTTCAGTAGCACAAACCTAACCAGTTAACTTGAGAAGACACATTGGCCGGGTTTGCACGATCACCAGGGAAAAGAACCCACGGTGGCTTCTTTTCCCCAGCCCGTGTGTGCCTAATTACCTTCACAGTGCGCGGCTTGCCATGTCATCCGATTCTGAACCCAGCGAGGTGCGCAGCAGGGATGGCCTCAGAAGCACCCCAGAACCCATGGGTTGTTGTAGGGTTCTGGGGTGGTTTCGAAGCCACCCCCCACCGCGCACCACGCCGAGTTTGTTTGGATGACACAGGAAAAGCACTAGAATCATGCTGTTTTTTAATTAGAGGGGCCAGGAATACCCCTGTGGAGACCTGGCCCTAAGGAGCCCCATGGGTACGGCATATGGATCATACCTGGTGCAGTTCTCACCACACACTGACACTTAGCAGTAGCCTGCTACGTAGCTCTTTGGGAACATTTTCCTGAAGAAGTGTTGAGTGCTCTATGCATTTTGAGTAGCAAATACAACATTCCAACAGCCTTGTGATCTGGAAATGGGACAGATGATTCTGCACTGCGGGGTGGATTTTGTTTTTCTTCTTGATCAAAAATGCCACAGGCAGCTAGTTCTTCCAGATCAACTGTTTTGAATTAAGTTCTGCATCCCCACCTTAGCTCCAAGGCTAGCCCAGGAAAGCAGTTAAATTAAATTGAACTGGCATCCTTGGTTTTAACCATAAAGCTTTAGTATTTGAGCTGATTATCATCCTTGGAGCCTGTTACTTTCCATGTTTACTCAGAAGTAAATCTCACTGACTTTTAACAGTGCAGTCCTGTTCATGTCCACTCAGAAGTAAGTCCCGTTGACTTCAATGGGACTTACGCCCAGGAAAGTGTGTACAGGTTTGCCACCTAATGGGGTTTCCTGTGCACACATACAAGTGTGTGTAGGAGTGCTGATGTTCACTTTTCAAGTAACGTTTCCTGCCTCAAGCCCTCCGGATTGGCTGGGTGAAAAATCACAGGAAATACATTTCACTTAGGCCTAGTCCTCACAAGCAGCAGAGGAGATAGAAGATCTGTGTCTGCGCTGTACCACTTCAGAAGATGGAAGGGGGCTCCTGTGATGGAATGTTCCTCCTCCGAAAGGAACAAGAAAAGATTCCTCCTGTACAGAGATAACAAGCATGTTAGGGAGAAGACTAAACCAAGCCCCTTGTCCCTCCCATCTAGACTATGCCCTGCTGGGAATTTTTACGTATGGAGGAGCATTAATCATGTGAGCCCCTACCAGGTAGGATGGCCATGTGTCCTCTTCTACAGAGGGCCGTCCTGTGTTTGAAGGTGTCCTCTGTCTGAAGGGCCATCCTGTCCAAGTCCAGTTTAAAGATAAAAAACCATCAGAACTGTTGCCCATCCAAGTGAGCACCTGGACAGCGGACTGAACAGGCAGGCAGGCACACATGCCACCGGGTCACAGTCTTCCACACGGTGAACTGTACTCTATTTCTCTTTAAATTATAATAATTATTTCTGCATTTCATCTATACATATAAATTGGCAAATGAACATTTTATGCAAACGTGTCCTCTTTTGGGGGTGGGTGATGCGTTTCCTCTTTTCGGGTGATTCATGAGTGGCCACCCTGATCTGTGGTGATCCAGACCAGAGACACGGGGTTACCTCCTTAGCTGTTGCTTGTGAGAACTCGACCTCAGATCTGCAAATGCAAATTGCAACATATGCATATGATATGAGCCCCTTGCCAAGATTCTGTCACACTGCAGCTTGACCAAGAAACAGAACCCAGAACTAGGCACATAGGGAAGGGCTTGAAACTCAGTGGTTGGGGCTACCAGAGGTAGGGAGCAGGTTTGGCCCTTATCCCAATGGTGTCACTCCGTGCACCCTTTTACTTTCTTCCATGTTAGTTGTCAAGTGCCTATGGAGAAAAGTCAAACATTCTGCACAAATTCTGTCCTCCATCCCTCACACTAGGTGGTCAGGCTTTGCTGACAGTGATCCCACAGGCCCATACAGACACTTTCCATTATAAGGATTGCTATTAAACAGCAGCTTGTAAATAATAAATAATGTAGTAGTAGTAGTAGTAGTAGTAGTAGTTATCGTATTAGTACTAGTAATAGCAGCAGCAACCGGTGGTGCAGCTAAGTGATTTTAGATCCCGGTCTTCGGGGGGGGGGGGCTTTAGACAGCCTTCCCCACAACTGCCATTCCATGCTTTACAACTATTTCTGACATTGCCAACCCTGATAAAAGAAATCCTCTGAGCATCTGCAGATTTTTGCATTTGAAGCTGACTGAAATCGTAGCACCATCATGACTGCATAAAGCGCATGCACATTTACTTCTGCTGGCCTGATGCCCTCATCATCTGCTGCTCTCGGGGTGGTCATTTGGGGGGCCCTCAGCTGCGGGTCCCACAGTTTAGCCGTAGCTGCACCGCAGATAGCAACATTAGCACTCTGAGATCTCCGCAGCTGCTTCTGCTTTTCGACAGTTCAGCCAGCTCCAAAACTCTTTTAACTTTCTCTTTCCCCCAAGTATTTTGGCAGACACCTTGCACTCTGGACCGGGCAACCTATTTTCTCCGTCACCTACTCCAAGGTCCCCTGTGTGCAACTCTGAGATCACCATGCAAATGGCCAAGGCGATCTGCTGCACCGATTGCCCATTAACTGGCGTTTATAGCGAGTGGCTAAGTCATGCCAAAGCTAAAGGGAGTCTTTGAATTACAAGACAGCTGAGCTGTGCCAATATTTTTGAAGTGAGAGAAATGCTGGCACAGCCTCCACGCACACACTCACATGCACACACACCTCCCTTTGTTCCGTGCCAGCATACCTTGGATCACGATGCAAAATAGCAAAGATGTATTTCATGCAAGTACTTAGCCAAACAAATGTCCCAAGACATTTGGGAATGTATGTAAGGAGCACTTGGGATTCACAATATTGACAAATAGCTGTGGTTCTTGTGATTCTCATACTCGGTCTAATCAAGTGCCATTTATGGGGTTTGGCTTTCAGTTCGGCTTTAGATTGGTTTTAAATAATCCAAATAAGAGCGTGTCTCAGTTAAGAAAGCAAATCATCTGATCCAAAGCAATGCTTTGTTTCCAGTCTTGTAGCTTTCAAAATGGGACGTCACCATCTTAGTTACATAGTGCCCTGGTTTACAGAAGACAGTCCTCTATTGAAGGGCAGTTAGAAAACAGCCCCCTATTTTAAGGCATCCTCTATTTGACTCGCTGTCCAGTCCAAGTCCAGTTTATAGGTAAAGAACCATAAGAAGGGAGAGCAGGGGCCTTCAAGTTGCCCATCAACTGTGTCCTCTTTTTTGGTGATGTGTAAGTGGCCACCCTAAGTTAGTTACATCCGCTTAACATTTGCTGAACCTTGGGTGGGTACCATCTGTGGCTATAACTGGTGGCGAACTGTGCCTGAAGTGTGAATTAGTGAAAAGTGCTTTGGGACTATGTTTGTGAAATATATGAGAATTTCTGAAATGAAAATTTCTAACTTGCCTTTTCTAACTTGAATGCACAAATCCATGGGGTGAGATCCAGGATCTGCCTTCTGCGGAAAGCCCTTCCACCCAGTTTTTAGAGGTTCCCCCCTCCCCCGCACACACCATCACCCACCCCATTCAGCAGGGTCTCTTGACTATCTGTGGCATTTTCAGGGGGCTGGAGGGGCTGCCGTGGGAAGGAGGGGGTGGGGAAGTCCACTTCCACCAGCGCAGTAGATCCAGCCCATTATTTCTTAGGGCCTAACTACACATTACATATCTGAAGCTCTCCAGGCAGATTAAATATCCAAGTGCATAATATAGATGGGATTAGAGAAGCAGGGATTAGGGCTTCAGTCTACAGTAGCGCAGGAAACGTTGATTTGGAGGAACTTTTGGCTTCCTACATGGTTCCTTCCCACACACCCCTTTGGTTCTGCCCCCTTGGGTTTTCTGTTTGTGTGTTTGTCTCCTCTTTACCAAACATGCTGGCCTTTCATAAAGTTATGACATTACATTTCAGCTCTGCTTCTGATTACATTCTTGGATCGAGGAAGAAAAGGTGATCAGCAGGCTCAGATTCCACCCCAAAGCGTTCAGCTTCCTTCTCACTCCCACTTGGATGTCATACTCATTTCTTTTTTAGGGGACTCTGGTGCCTCATACAAAAACTTAACATAAAAGGAAATCATTTGTGAAAAATGCTCGGAAGCTGAGGTGGAGTTGCAAACTTTGTGGCTTCCCAAGAGGCGAAAAATATATTTGTAATTCAAGCTTTGCCAGGCACTGCATGGCATTTCAATACCTCATGATTTAAACAATATTACGTCTGAAATAGCCATTTATAACAAAAGGCTCATGAAAATTCTGAAGGCATCTCTTACCACACTATAGTCAACTTATATATTATACATTACAGGCGAATGGTCTAATTTTTCCTTTTCTAGTTGATGCCTGAAAATGAAGTCAATTTTTCCCCATTACCTACTTGCACCTGGCTTTTCAAAACCCAATATGCACAACAGATATCCAACATGTGCCTTGGCAAATGGATGACTCTGGTGAATGATGGTCATTGTTCTTGATGGCTTAGAATTTCAATAGGAACAATTTATTCTATGTGCTTTGGAGTGCCCAATTTGAAATCACTTACAGGGACCATTTTTAGGGAGGGACAGGGAAGGAAGTCACACATACCACCCACTGTTTCAAAATACACAGATTAGATCCAATGGTGACCTTCTGTTCACGGAAGCAATCCTTTTGTGAATGGAATGGCCTTGGATCAAGCAGATATATCATACGCATGGCAAAGGTACCTTTGTGTCAAAAAAGGGGGGGATGGGTGGGTGCTTCCTTGTCTGGTAGTGATAATTCTGCTATAGATATACATATCAGAATTACGTAAGCTGGATCAACTGCACTAGTGGAAGTGGACATACTGTCCCTCTCCTTCCCATGGCCGCTTCTCCATCCCCCTGAAGATGCTACACAGAGAGTCAGGAGGCCCTGCTAAATGGGGTGATCAGTGGTTTATAGAGGAGGGGGGGATTTCCAAAAATTGGATGGAGGGACCTTCTGTGAGCAGAGCCCTTCCTCTTGCAGAACGTCCCTCCATGGAAGGCAGATCCTGAATCCAACCCATTATATTGATTGATCAATTCAAATTATTACTACCCTCCCTGTCAATGTAAACATTGCCAAGCTGGCTTTAAAAATCCCGGCAGAACAATATTACTGACAACAAAATAGCCTCAGTGAAGCAACAGAAGCAGCAATAATAAAAGAGCAAAGGTGACTGCACATTAACTTCTCATGCAAATAGGGTGGCTTCGATTTGGCTCATGAGAATTCAGTAATGTGAACACCAAGTGAGTGTCTTGGAGGTCATGACTGGGGTGCCACCACAGAAGTCCCATCTCTGGGCACTACTCACCTAACCTGTGAAGGTACCTGCAGAAGGGCCTCTGATAAGGATCTTTAAAAGTGGGAATATTTGTGTGGATGAAGGCAGTACTTCAGGGTCAAACTACACATTACGTTAATTGCGTAGCATGTAGCACAATGAATGTTCTTAAAATACACTGTGTTGTGTTTTTGTGGGCTTTAGGGGGGTTGTTTTGTTATTTAACTTTGCCCTCCTTCCTGGCCTCCTGCAGAGCTTCATCAATACACCCTGCACACCATAACCTGGATCACAATATACTACTAAGCAGTGGTCCAGCCTGACCTGATAGTTTTGTATTTCCAGGTCAGGAAGAACCAACAGCTAGGAACAATTCACTGCCCAGGGGGTGAGTCAACCTATAGGCCAGAGGTGCAGAACCTCTGTCAGCTCGATTCCAAATTCCATTTCAGAGAAGCTCTTGGGGGCTGCATTCCAGTGATGGGCAGGGCTGAAGGCAAAAGGGGCAAGGCCAAAATACCAGCATATTTTAGCTTAAAGCCCTTACTTCCAGTAACTAAGCCTTAGGAACATATAACACCTGTTCTGGCTCGCTTGCACTGCCTGCCTATATGCTTCCAAGCCCGATTCAAGGTGCTGGTTTTGACCTATAAAGCCCTACACGGCTTGGGACCACGATGGAATGCGTCTCCCAACCACAATCTACCCGTACACTACATTCAACATCTGGGGCCTTCCTCCGACTGCCACCTCCACATGAGGCTCGGAGGGCAACGACAAGGGCGAGGGCCTTTTCTGTGGTAGCCCCCCAACCGTGGAACAAGCTCCCCCCTGAGGCCCGCCTGGCTGCCAACTCTATTATCTTTTCTGCGCCAGGTTAAGACTGCCCTCTACGTTGAGGCTTTTAATAATTAAATGGTATATGGTGGGGTAGTAAATTGATTTTAGCGGTCGTGTTCTCATTAACTTGTTTTTTTTTTTAATTTAAAATTGGTTTTAAAAAAATTCATAATGTTTTAATTATATTTTTAACTGTATTTTATTGTTTGTTTTTAATTATTGTTGTACACCGCCCAGAGAGCTTTGGCTTTTGGGCGGTATAGAAAATAAATAAATAAATAAATAAATTAGGAAAGGCATTTCAACCTTTTAGAATGGGGGAAACTGCACAAAACCGAGGGGGCGGGGACACACAAACAATTGGTGTTTGGGGGAAAGGGGCATGGCATTCTGGGAAACTCCAAAGGGCCAGATTGCAACCCCTGGAGGGCCAGATTCGGCCTCTGGGCCTGGGGTTCTGCACCCCTGCTATAGGCCTTGTATGTCAACACAGGGCAGTAGCATACCAATCAGTGAGTTCCCAGTTTTAGCCCTAGTGGCTTCTGAGAGCAATGCTGCCATCTTCCTTATGGTATCACCATTTTAAAAAGTGCAACATAAAGAGGATTTGGAGGTGGGGGCTGGTTTCCAGTAACAGGAAGGGGGAAAGCCCTTTCTTACTAAAAGCCCATCAAATATAAAACCTACTAAAGCCTGTAATAGCCTCCGATCCCAAGATCTTTCCCCTGTGCATAGAGCTCTCGTACCATTGAGCCAAAGGTCTGTCGAAACATTTCGGGCGCCAGCCAGAGAAAAGGTCAGGACAAACATCTGTGGAATCAACCTGGCTCTGTGTGATATACCCCACTTCTAGCACAACCACACTTTTCACCTCAAAGTACACATTTGGAAGGAGAGGGTGTGCCATTGCTGCAAGAAACATAGGCCCAAACTCAGTCCATCCACTGCTTGGAGCCTGCCATTCTGCTGTTGATTCTGCTTGATTGACTTCGCTGTAATTGCCCTTTTCCGGCTGAGGTTTTGGTCTGAAGCCTGCACCAACATCCTTTTCAAATGCTTACCTTAATACAGGTGTGTGTGTGTGTGTGTGTGTGTGTGTAGAAAGAGGGGGGAAGAGAAGTGTGTGTGTGTGTGTGTGTGTGTGTGTGTGTCAATATGTCAGGTCCCTGCTGTGTTGCACGTATCTGTTGCCAAGGCTTGTTCCTCTATAGCTTCAATAATCCTGGGCAGGAAACCCTGTGGGTTTTCTGATATGTGCACAAATCATTGGAGAGACACACTGGTCTGATGTATTGTGGATATCATAGTTAGACCGTATGGTGTCAAGCTGGGATGTGTGCTTGTTTGCAAAAACACACACACACAATTCCGTTATTTAGCCAAGTATGGCCCTCTTTTGTACTTTCTTTGTAAGCATGGAAAAGTAGTTAAAATAAATCCAGGCATTTTTACGTTCTGCAGCTGGAGTACAACACTAGCTCTACTAGTATTGGTTTCACTGGAGGCCATAGCTTAAGTTTCACTAAAATTTGAGTATTTTGATCTTGGTTTCCTGAAAGCAGAAGCTTTGGCTACTTTCAGAGAGTGCAATTCGCAAGCCGGTGTATTTGCATTTAAATCTGCTCATAGCGCCATTGGCATCAATGAGACTGAGCCAACGTGGTTTATGGATCACAATGGTGACTGTTCTATACATTCCAAAGCTGTGTGTCCCAATTGTATTTTATCCTCATTGGATACTAATGTAGACTTCAGATCAAATCACTTCATACGTACTGTATACTTCAGCAGGCTGTCCAATCCTGTCTCACAGTTATGCAGATATTTTATGTTGACCAGGATTGGTTGGCTTAATCATATTTCCTTATTCTTCTGTCCTTCATCTTCATAGTAATTTAAACTCCTTCTGAGCTGGAGAAGCTCAAATGACTGATTTGTGTGACATCATATGGATCAAGGAATCAAGTTCCCATATAGTGACTGTTTCCCTTACCAGGAATGTGATTGGTGGTTGGTTATGCCTTAGCTGTACCTCTGTCTGTATGCCAGGGCCAGTCCTACCATTAGGCAGAGTGAGGCAGTCACCTCGGGCAACATACGCCAGTATGGCATAGTAGTTAGAGTGTTGGAATGGGACTCAGGAGATCCGGGTTCTAGTCCCCACTCAGCCATGAAACTCACTGGGTGTCTTTGGGCCGGTCACTGACTCTCAGCCTAACCTACCTCACAGGGTTGTTGTGAGAACAAAATGTAGAGGAGGAGGAGGATTGTGTAAGCTGCCTTGGGTTCCTTGAAGGAAAAAAGGCGGGATATAGATATAATAAATAAATAGATAAATAAATATAGATAGATAGATAGATAAATAAATAAATAAATATGCTGGGAGGTGAGGTGGAGGACGCTGTCCCATCACCAGTGTACAACATAAAGAGCTTAAAGTGCTTTAAGAAAGATTCAGCTGCCTGCCCAGTTAGGTTTTCTATATGGAAGGGGAGAGGATGCTATTTTGTTCTTTGCTTCAGGCAGCAAAATGTATTGGGCTGTCTCTCCTCCATGGATATGGCCTAGGGTATCTGAAGGTCTCAGCTTTAGCAAAGGGAGTGAAAAGGCGTCAGCCCAAGCCAGCATGGCCATTCATCAGGGGTGATGAGAATTGGAGTCCAACAACATCTGGAGAGAGGTGGGTGTTCCCCACCCCTGCACTATGTAATTCTAAATATCTCACCCTATCTTTCTAACCTTCCACACTTACGCTAGAACAGTGTGTTAGTGCTGTTATCAGTATGCTGGGAGGGGGGATAATAAAGGAGAGCGGGAGGTAACCCACACATACAATTTGTACTGCTAGACCAGCCTTTCCCAAACTGGTACCACCAGATGTTTTGAGCTACAGCCCCCAGCATTCCTGATAATTGGCCATGCTGACTAGGGCTGATGGGGGTTGAAATCTGAAACATCTGGAGTGCACCAGATTGGGGAAGGCTGCACTAGACCAATTATTCTAATTTACTGAGATAGTTTGCAAAATTCCATATTCAGTGCAGCTGGTGAGTCATCTGTAAGTCTTCCTTTTCATCTAGGGACCCTCTTCAATGACTTTCATGATGTTGTCAAAGGATTGTGTGAATACAACTCCCTAATAGGCTAGGTAATCCATATATTGAGAATACTGCTTGCATCATGCCATAATAGTTTAGTTTGAAAGCACCCAACCAGAAAAGAGAAATGGGATATTTACATAATTACTAAAACCATGGAGTGCTCTATCAGTATCTCCACATCCAATTAAATGTTATGGTGGCCATTCTTGTAGGATGGCTGCGGTGGCTTCCATTTTGGCAATGAAAAGGGTTTTATTTTCATTTATTGGCTATTTGGCATTACTATGGGTAGAGGTAATGATGCTACTACGGCCAGTAATTCATTCAAAGAAGATGATCTAACCCTTATATATTCTGCTTGCTTGTTCTGCTACATCGTGTTTTTGTCATGTTTGGATCCCTTTGGGGTTAAAGTGCCCTTTGTTGAGTTTTAGCTGACTTCAGAACATGGAGGACCCTTGGGCAAAGAATAGATAAAGAAGGCAGAAGGTATAGGGAAAAGAATATATAATCTGAGAAAATACAAATAGGTAACTTATATCCTCTAAGGATCAGTAGGAATGTGTTTAGCATGTCTTTTTCTCTCTCTTTTTGTCTTTTTTTTTTTTGCATGCCTGAATTTGCCTTGTTTTTCTGAATAAGTATTTCCTACTTATTAAACTTAATAAGTTTAAGATTTCTTAATTTTGCCTTGGTGATTCAGAGTATCTGGTCTTGACCCAAATATGCCTCAAACTACATGATTCTATGCTACTTGGATAATAATATTTAGAATTATGGATTGTGAAACTGGAAAGTTTATATGTTAAATCAGGAAAAGGTACTTAAATTATGTCAGTTTAGCTCCTGGATATGTTGATCCGGACTTAGTCATAATTAGAGTAGACCCACTGAAATCAATGGGACTTAGGTTAATTATCCTATTGATTTCAAAATGGCAACTCTTGAGTATTACTAAGTTTGGCTCTAACCCTGTGTGTTGTTACATACCTGGATCTATTACTACTACCATTAATACAACTTTGCCACTGCTATTATTACTACTACTACCAACCACTACCCTTCCTTCCATTTCCCTTCCTCTGTGTTTCTATCAGTTGATTTCAGACTTCTTTATTTATTTAAATATTTTTACCCCACCTGTCCTAAAACATCTGAGACAACTTTCTACTCTCAGGGAACCCCCTCCATGTTGACTGCTGTGCCTGTTGTGAAACCACTGTGCATCAAAGAAAATCCTGCGGTATAGAAAATCCTGAGGCATGTTCTAGGGTACGACTCAGGCAGTTCAGATAGAATACAGGCCAGGACAATTTGTCATCTTTGTTGCCCTGCAAGAACTGAGTGTACACCCAATAGCCAGCACACCCAATGTTGGCAGTGCAATCCTAGATATGTCTATGCAGACGTAAGCCCCATGGAGTTCAATACTATTAACTGTTTGTATAGGATTGCAGCCTGAGTCTTCTGTGACTGTGCATTACAGGGAAGTTTCTCCACTATTACTGATCTTCTCAATGAGGAATTCTGAAACAACTTGAAAGCCTTCCCCAACCTGGTGCCTTTCCAATGCTTTCAACTTCAACTCCCATCAGCCCCAGCCAGCATAGTCAATGGTCAGGAATACTGGGTGTTGTCATCCAAAACATCTGGAGGTTACCAGATTGGGGGAAGCTGGTCTGCAGTATAAGCCTGAAGGCAGGGCCTGTGTATTTCATTTGATATCTAGTGACTCTGGAAAGAATAATGTGCAGATGGTGGTTGTTGGTTTCTTCTCTGCCCTGCAGTGTTTCAGTTGCTGCTGCTGCTGTTGATTACATAGAGGTATATAATCAGTGTTCACAAGCAGATACGTAGGTCTCTGTCTCAACAAGCTAACAATCGAAAATTTGGCACAGGGGAAAAAACAGAGAAAGCTGAAGGAAGTGGAGGCCGGAGCAAACAGGGAAGTAATGTGACTGTGAGGTTGTTACAGTTGCATGTGCTAAGGCTTAGTTACAGTGGGGCAGCCTTCCATAATCTGGTGCCCTCCAGATGTTTTGGACCACAGCTCCCAGCATTCCTGGCCACTAGCCATGCTGGCTGGGTCTGATGGAAGCATGGAAGCTGAAGTCCAACACATCTGGAGAGAGCACCAGGTTGGGGAAGGTTGCAGTAGGGTACGGGAACCAGGGCCTTCCCTGACAAGGTGGGTTTTGAGGAGGGATTTGAATGATGTAAGAGAGGTGGCATCACGTAGGTGTTTCTGGGAGGCAGTTCCAAGCATACAGGGCAGCAAGGGAAAAACGGTGGAGTCTTTTGAGGGAGCAGGAGACATCCAGACAGTGGAGGATGGTGGGTCTGGAGGAACAAAGATCACAGGCGGGGATGTATCGGGAGAGATAATGAGTGGAGAGATAATGAGGCGGAACAAGACCATGAAGGCTTTGAAGGTAAAGACAAGGAGCTTGTGCTGGATGTGGAAGTGGATAAGAAGGCAGTATAGGGATTTAAGGAGGGGCATCATGTGATCAAAGTGACGAGAAGGGTGAATGATTTTTGCAGTGTGTCTACAGAAGAGAACCTATTGGGGGCTTAGAGCTTTTTTTTGTGAAAATCTCGTTACTGACAGATTTACAAGCTGAGAAGCACTACAGATCTCCAGAAAGCACAGCAGTAATTGTAAGCCATGTAATGAAAATGAAAATGTCTCCTCTTGGTGTAAGCAACGCCCAATTTGCATAGTCAGGATCAGGCTTCATGCTGGGACAGGAGTGTTCATTTTACTTTCTTTCAAGAAACACTTGCGATCTGGTCCAACCAATGCACCCTCGCCCTTGACCTGAATACATTTAAAAACTAACATTCCTCAACTATTCAGACACTCCACTAGCTTCTTACTGCAGTTTGATTGGTTCCAAGAAGCTCAAATATTTTTTGCATACATTTGCTACTCTTACTCCATCTCCTGCAAACAATGTTTGTACAGGTGCTGGGATTGCACACAGAGGGTTTGAAGCTGCATAATGAGTGAATGTCTGAGGTTAGACCATCTGTCGATTGTCTTATTAAAAAAAGAAATCTATGTTGTATATTTAACAGCCTAAAAGCTGCAGACGCATTTGATGATGTAGGTTCATCTGCTTGTGAAAGATCATGGCAGAATTGATTTCTTAGTGTTTAAGATGCCACAAGGCTCTTTATCTTTGTTTTTTGCTGCAACAGACTAACCTGATTACCCTTTGGGAATTAAGCCCCCAAAGAACTGCCTGTCCCTTTCCTGCAAAGCCTTGGAATCTATGGATATCAGCTCCCCTAGTTTCATTTCCTTTAAGTTCATTTTGCCCCTAATTGTTTGTTCGTCATTATCCAGGTGCTCAACTTTGCACATTTCCTATATGTGCTTTATGTGTATCCTCTCTCTCTCCTTTCCTTCTTGTGTGGCTGTTTATTTTGATTGTAAGCATATGGGTGGGCTCTGGAGGCTTTTATTAAATGGCCCATTTCAGAAGTGACATTCCCAGTCCAACAAACCATGGTTTATTCATCAGAAACACGGGGCCAGCCCAAGACATTTTCTGCCCAAAGCAAAGAACAAGATGGCATGCCTCCCATTCCATGTACAAAAGCTGACTGGACTAGCAGTTGAAACTTTCACTGGTTATGGGACAGTGTCCTCCACTGCACCTGAAGGCATCAGGCTAGCTGATGGGGTGCAGGGCAGGCTGCATGGCATACAACTCTCTTTTCCAACATCTTGCTGCCACCTCTCAGCATCTACCACCTGAGGCAGCTGCCTCACTCTGCGTAATAGAAAGGCCAGCCCTGCACCAACAAACAGCAAGCTCAAGCACTCCCTCTTCCCCTTCCTTCCTTCCTTCCTTCCTTTCTTCCTTCCTTCCTTCCCTCCCTTATGCACCCAGATTCCTAGAAGACTTCTAAGTTTGTTAAACCACAGTTTGCTGTGACATCCAAACTGGGAAACTGTGGTTGAAGTGTTCCATACCAACCAGGATTGCAAACCAGTATGAAACTGGGAATCTGCCATCTGAACTGGGCAACTAATTGTATTTTACATCTTCTTTCGGTGGTGTTTAATAAGCAATAATATTGGCTTGATCCAGTCTCTGCTCACTAGATGCACACAACAGTCCCGCAAACTGTCCCATGAACTGCCCTGGAATCACTTTCTGATTAAGGGTGGCATAGAAATATTTTAAACTAAAGAGCAGGGGAGCTGCTAAGCAAGGGCAGGGTGGGCAGGCAAGAGCCTCCCAGGCACAGGAATAGAAGGAAAGAATGCAGCAGGGGCTTCCTTGGGATTTGTAGGTTCTGTTTCACATATATTAATTATCTCTTTTATCCTTATAGCAGGGGCTTTGAACCTCTTTCAGACCGTGGTCTGAATTCAGTTTTGGAGATGCGCTCACAGGGCACATTTTGGTGGTGTACAGGCCCAAAGGCAAATGGAGGCAGGGTCAAAATACTGTAAGATAACAAAAATACCCGCATATTTTAGCTTAAAGCTCTGGCTGCCAGTAATTAAGCTTTAGGAGAGGCATGTCAACATTTCATAATGCGACGGGGGTGACGGTGCAAAAGCAAGGAAAACACGAAATGATTAGTGGTTGGGGGAAGGGGGTGTGGCCCTCTGGGAAACTTCAGAGGACCCCATGGGGACCCCAAGCAGGCTGGATTTGGCCCACAGACCTGAGGTCTGCACTGCAGCACTGGCATGTAGAGCGGCTGGTTGTTGTTTTTTACTGCTCTTGTCTGCCAGCTCTGAAACCTAGTGAAACAACCCACAGTTCTGGGTTCACAAGTAACAACAACCCATGGTTTAAGCAACCCAGAGTTCACAACCCAACAACAAACCACAGGCTGTCTTTCTGGGTTGTTCATGGTTAAGAAACCATGGTTTGTTAGCATGGCTGAGTTCACACATCACGACAGCCCAGAACTCAACAACACATATCATGGGTTAGCATTATGTGCATACCAAGCCCCTCTCTCAAAATCGAGAACCACCAAGTTGGAAGATACCCCAAGAGATCATTCAGCCCAGCCCCATAACAATAGGATGAATACAGACACGTGTTTATCAAGTGGTAAATTAGCACAGTTTTCATATAACCACTTGGAAGACTTGGTAGGTCTTCTGGCTTGTCCTGCCAAACATGAGAAGAATCTTACCACTCCTTTGCTTCCTGGGATTTCTGATCAGGTGCAAACTTTGGTAAGATTTCCCTCACCATTTCTTAGGGCAATCCAAATGACCAGCTTACCCATATATGAATACCATGGCAAGTTACCATGTCCATCCATATCTACCTATACTCTCTGACCTGAAACCAGGTGTACAGGAGCTGTGTATGGTTACCAAGTGGTGATGGGAAGGCATTTTGCACATGCTCTGAATGCTTCTCTTCAAAGTAGGCTGGTGCTGCTTTGTTTATTTATTTATTTCTTATATTTATACCCTGCCTTTTTTCCTGCAAGGAACCCAAGGCCGGCTTACATAGTCCTCCTCCTCCCCGTTTTATCCTCACAACAACCCTGTGCGGTAGGTTAGGCTGAGAGTCAGTGACTGGCCCAAAGTCACCCAGTGAGTTTCATGGCTGAGCGGGGACTAGAACCCGGATCTCCTGAGTCCCAGTCCAACACTCTCACCACTACGCTACACTGGCTCATCACCAGCCAAGGACCCTTTTCTCTCTCTCTCTCAGGCCTTTTATTCCTTTTATATTTTTGCTTCAGTGTTGTGTTTTTAGTGGTTTCATCTCCATGCTATTTTTAGACTTTATTGTGATGTTTGTTTAGTCTCTGCTGCTTTGAATTGATTGCTAGTTTTACTTGATTGTTTTATTGTGTTGTTTTTATTTGATTTATGTGGAATTTGTGTTTTTTAATTGGATGCCGCCCTATTAACTATAGAGTGACTCCTAAATCTTAGAAATAAATTTTATTACATATATTATTGAGCCCTGCTATCAAAATCCCACTCCTTTTAAGGAGCAGAGGCACCTGTGCTCCTCCCAGTCAGTCAAGCAGGGCTGTCAAGAGGCCAGAGGGCTTGGCAAGCACGTCCAGGAGCCAATGGGGCTCAGATGCATCTTTCATCTTTAATGCAGGAGTGCGGAACCTCAGACCTGGGGCCGAATCTGGCCCTCCTGGGATCCCCAGATGGCCACACAACCTTCCCCAGGCCCCACCCCTTCCCCCAAACACCGGTCATTGGGTGGTTTCCCAGCTTTTCCACAGATTTTTCCCCATTCTAGAAGGTTGGAATATCTCTCCTAAGGCTTAGTTACTGGCAGTAAGAGCCTTAAGGTACAATATGCTGCCCCTTTTGCCCTGCCCACCACTGGAGTGCGGCCCCCACGATCTTCTCCAAATGGAATTCAGCACTCAGCCTGAAACAGGTTCAACACCCCTGCCTTATTATATAGAGCAGCCTTCCCTAACCTGCTGTCCTTCTGATGCAACCTAGGACTGCAACCTAGTTTCCTGTATTGAGCAGGGGGTTGGACTCGATGGCCTTGTAGGCCCCTTCCTTCCAACTCTATACATCCCCAGCCAGCATAGCTATCCATTGTAAAAGTCAAGCATGGTTGCACCTGCTTAGGAAGTTAGCGGGGAACCAAGAACTAAGAGTGATAAGCCAAACTACGATAGCACCTGAAGGCAGAATTCAAAGACTGAATGGTTTGGCTTTGTACAAAGAATTGAGGTAGAGGAAATAGCAAAAAGAATATCCCAGAAGGGACATAACTGAGAGCTCAAGACACAGATGTTTGAACTTTTCTAGGAAACGTCCGTATAATATTTGGAGTTATGAATTGAATGCATAGGGAAGCACTGTGGGATAAGAGAAAGATCGGGCTCAACTCGTGAGAGGTTAATGGAGTTGGTAATAGCAAACATTTGCTTATGTCTGACAGATGTATTGACGACTATTAAAGTTCATGTAAAATATTGATTGTATTTTGCCAGAGGCCAGAATGAATAACTTAATGGATACAATGCAAAGTGCATAAGCGTTTGACTTGTGCATAGTTGTGACAAAAACTGAATTAAAGCACGCTGAGTGTCAAGGTTATGAAGAAAAGCGGGTGGGGGAAGACATTCCTCTATTGCTGTAATTCCAAATTGTGTATCTATGAACCCTGGGATTCCTTGGAACTGTATCATGGATTCCTCAATGAGAAGATTAGTCATGCCTGACAAGCTTCCTTAAAGACAGCTAGTCCACCATCGGTGGAATTCCCCAGTAATGCGCAATCCCAAAGCAGTGATCTGGATGTTCAGACAGGACCCAGTCACTTAGGGCAGGGCTGTTGAACCTCCTCCAGTCCAAGGGCACAATTCAGTTCCAGAGAAGCTTTTAGGGGATCCCATTCCGCTGAGGGGCCAGGATGAAGGCAAAAGCGGCAGGGCCAAAATACCTAAAATGCCAGCATATTTTAGCTGAAAGTTTTTGCTGCCGGTAACTAAGCCTTGGGAGACGCACTGCAACCTTTTAGAATGTGGGACATTCTTCCCACCCCCTCCCCAAGCTCCCAGTAGCCTCCAGGCCAGGGAGCAGGGCTTGGTGAGGGGAAGGGGGCAGGGCACCACAGGCCAGATGGGAAACCCCTGTGGGCCAGATTAGACTTGCAGGTCAGAGGTTCCCTAGCCTATCCTAATTCTAAGGAATGTCTACAAGAGTCTGCACAGACATACCGAATCCGTCCTTGTCGAGTCTTTAGAGGCACCACTTACACTTTGGCAAATCATTATCTGTGGAATTGACACTGTCTAGGTTTCTGAGTCCACTTACATATCTTGGGCTCTTAATATATTATAGTCCCAATACTCAAAGTGCTATAATACACACACACACACACACACACACACACACACACACACACACACACACGGCTTCAGAGGGGTCTGCATCAACTGTCAGACAGATCTGTCTCCAGCTCTGGAGCAAATGAATGTCAGCAGTCAGCAATCTGCTTCCACAAAGAATGTGCTTTTACAGCAAGACCACCAACAGTGCACATGTGCTTCCACCAAGCCACAGACTCTCCGAGAGGAAGCCAAATAATTGGGATTGAATTTCCAATAGAACTCAGCATAGACAGAGGTCCCATGTTGCATGAATTATAGCAATGGCTTCTTCTGAGTATGCATTAAAGCCTTCTGATCCGTCTTAAACAATGTAATTGGGCAGGCTAGGTTGAATATATTTCTAAATTAGGAGGACTTTTAAAGAAGACGCAAGTTTATGAAACATATATTTACTAATATGTCTTCGTTCAGTCTCCCTTCACTCAAGTAGTCTTTATGCAGCACTCCTCATATAGGGATTTTAAATAATGTAATTAATGGTCCAGTCTCAAGACTTACTGCATCAGCAAATGAATGCTTACTATGGAAAGTACCATGGGTTGGATCCAGACTTCTGTCATACTTAGAGTAGACCCATTGAAAGCAATGAGACTTAAGTTAGTCATGACCCACTTAAGCCCCACTGTTTTCAATGGGTCTTCTATAAGTCTGGATCCAACCCCATGACATTATTCCTTCATTGTACAGCTGTTATTCTTTCTGACATTCAGGGCAAAATTAAACATCAGGCTAAATAATCTATAAAGTGAAACCTCAACTAGGCTGGGGATCCAGCTTTCATTGTGTAAAGATACAAGAATTTCTGAGCAATGGGCATGACTTTTTCCTCAATACTACTGAGGCACTGACCCCAATCCAGCAATAGTGGTCTGACAACTGGGTGAATAGAATAGGAGAGAGGAGAGCTTGGTTCCCGTGGTATTTTGCTAATTCCTATCATAGTTCCCAGTTGTAGTCCAGGATCTGCAATAGACCTCCTTAAAAAAAAAAATAGATGTGCAGAGAATCTTGAAGTTTGTATGTGTTTCAGGCCCATATAGGAACAGCATTTAATTTGAGTAGACATGCCCATTGTGGTACATGTAACCTTTTAGAATGCCAGATTTGAACTGCGGGCCTCAGGTCCTGCACCCTTGAGCTAAAGTTTATTTTATTTATTTATTTATTTATTTATTTTTATTTAATACATTTTTATACCGCCCAATAGCCAAAGCTCTCTAGGTGGTTTACAACAGTGACCCCAATCCAGCAATAGTGGTTTTCAGAAGGAAGCTGCCTACTGAGCACCGTGCTTTTGCTTTGCCTTAGCTCAACTACTACTTCAGGTACTACAACATCTTATTGCTAAGACCGGACATCTGACAGGTCATCACTTCCCTAAAAACTGAAAGCAACATTTCTGGAGAACATCAGCTAAGCTTTCTGAGTTGTGGTAATGCTGAAAATGTTGTAAAAGCCCAAGAAAACTTGCTTGTCGAGTGTTTTACAAGTGAGCCATGTAGCTGACTCAGTACGCAATCCTAGGCATGTTTTGACAGAGAAAAGGCCTACAACTCCCAGCATGCCCCAGCCAACCATGCTGGCTGGGGCATGCTGGAAGTTGTGGGCCTCTTCTCTGTCTAAACATGCATAGGACTGCATCTTTAGCTGTTGCTCTAAAGAGCTGTTGCTAAGGAGAGTAGATGACCGAGGCAAGTGGTCGTCAGTCTTTGGTGGTGCACAAATTTAGCAGAGCAAGGGAAGTGAACTGTTGACAAGTCTGTTTTCTACATTTCGTTTTGTATGCCTTCTTAATGCTGAGAATGAACTGGATTCATGTGAATACTTGTGAAGGAACGTCTTCCCCCTCCGAACATGTGTGGTCATGCATGAATGAACATACTCTTCCTAGCCAAAAGCACTTAACTCGATAAGGAGAGCAGTGACTTCATGGGAAAATTACATGAGTAAATGAAACTTTTAGGTGGCTGGATAAGCTGGATCTATGTCTCTCATTGTTATTGTTAGGGGTACCTCCAGATTTATGGCTCTCATTGTATTGTGGGGTATCTCCAGAGCCCTAACAATCCTGCACCAAAGTTTCTATTTATTCACTATACAAGTGATAAAAAAAGACCTTCGAAATATTTCTAATTGGAAAGGGTTCATACATACACTGTGGGTGAAACTTACCAAGTGTGTAATCAAGTAATTGTATGCATGTGTAAACTAGCTTTAACTTTCACACATTTATGGCATTTGTGAATATATAATTGATATGTTTCATTATTAGGTATGATGGACTGCACTCATTCACCCTCAGTATCCACCTTATACTCTTCCCTGTTGGGACAATCTGGGGCTTATCTTGGCCACGTGATAGCACCAAAACAACTCTATGGTTGTATGTTCAGGGTTTAATATAAGCCAGGACTCAGCTGTGGCACCTCCTCAGCTGTAGCTGGCCACCTGCAGTGGCACCACTGCTAATCCCTGGAGCTTCCTGGCCCTGCTGCTGCTGCTGCTGCTGCTGCTGCTGCTCCTCCTCCTCCTCCTCCTCCTCCTCCTCCTCCTCATCGTCATTGGCTGTTTACCTGCCCTCTCTGAACATGCAAGCAAGTAGTGACAAGAATGAGGAGATGGGGCAGCATCCTCCAAATGGCTTGCACTCTCCCTATGGACAGTTGTGCATATTGGGCCCAGAAGGAGAGAGCTAGTGTGGAGATGGTGTGTGCCCACTCAGAGCAGGGACCCACTGAAGACTTCTTGCCCAAAGGCCATGGCCCACTCATGGATTATGTGAAGTACTAATAAAGATGAGAATGCCTTTGAGCATTTGTATTTTGAACATTCAGTGCATTTCCCTCAAGCATAAATAACCACAACCAGCCTCTAAACCAGCCTTCCTCAACCTGGTGCCCTCCAGATGCAACTCCCGTAGGAATCTTCATTGGCTACCCATTCGGACTAGGGCCCAATTTAAATTATTGGTTCTTGCCTTCAAGGCTTTGCGCTCTAATGTCCCTCATTACTTATCATCTAGGCTTTCCTGGTATGTTCCTGGTAGGAATTTAAGATCAGTGGGCCAGGGATTATTAGCAGTCCCACCGACACGCTCTGCCTTGTCAAGGCTGCAAACCTTTCAGGACCTGGTTCCACTTTTGTGGAACAGGCTTCCCATGGACCTCCGATTGGAGGAGGATCTTTCCCGCTTTCGAACGGGATTAAAGACTTATCTTTTTAGTCAGCCAGAATGAGTGGTTGGGCTAATGTGGTGGTTGCTGGGATTTGATACTGCATAGTAAGTGGTTGGTGTTGGTTATTTTATTGTATTGTTATGTTTACTGTATATGTTATTTGTCCCGCCCTTTGGTATAAGGGGCGTTATAAATAAACGTTTATTATTATTATTATTATTCCCAGCCAGCATGGCCAATGGTGGCTGGCCATTGGCAGCCAATGGCCATGCCATCTGTGAATGATGGGAGCTGTAGTCCAACAGATCAAGAGGGCACCTGGTTCCAGGGAAGATGGCGAAATGTCTAGAGCTAGGTATGCCTGGCCTGAGTCCTGGCACTCCTCATTTAAAAATGCTGGCATTGTCTATGATTTATGGAATGGATTATTGTCAATTCTACCTGTCTCCTGCAGGGCTGATGATATCAGGCAAGACAGGTCATGGTCTGAGGAAGGGGATTTGGGAAGTAGCAAAATTCTCACAGCCTCCAAGTCACTATCAGAAGCAGTAGTGTTACCCCGCGTGATAGGGATACCTGGCGTCTGTCAAGTTTGCCCATTGACTTTCCCCAGGGGTGAGCAGCATGTGGCCCTCAAGACATGGTTGGACTGCAACTCTCTTCATCCCTCACCATTGGCCTATGCTGGCTAGGGCTGATGAGCACTGCAGTCTTTATTTATTTATTTTATTACATTTATATCCCACCTTTTTTCCTGCAAGGAACCCAAGGTGGCTTACATAATCCTCCTCCTCTTCTCCATTTTATCCTCACAACAACCCTGTTGAGGTAGGTTAGGCTGAGAGTCAGTGACTGGCCCAAAGTCACCCTGTGAGTTTCATGGCCGAGCTGGGCAGGGCCGGATTAACATAGGGGCGATTGGAGCGGCCGCTCCAGGCCCATAACAGACAATAGGCCCACAATATAGGGACACGCGGCACGATTTGAGTTAGCTCTGATCGTTATCATATAGCATAATTAATGATTTTTTCAAGATTAGAAAGGTGTTCTAAGCACATCTGCATTACAGGCTTGAGGCAAGACCTAGCAAGAACTGTTGTTCTCAAATTAGCATTTCGGTAGGTTTTTGCATTTCAATCACTGTTACTACATTTCTTTGAAGCACATGGGGGCTTGCTAGGGTCTGTAATATTCAGATTTAGAAGGGACCTCTCTCTCCAGCCTCGAGCAAAAGATCTTTCTGATTCGCAGCTCAATTGTTCAAATGCTAGTTTAACAAAAAAACAAAAACGAAAACGAAACAAAGCAACAAGAACAACACAATTATTCTTGGTCAAGCAAAGCTTCCTGGCTTTTTGTTGTGGCTGCTTTTTCTTTTTTAATAAATAAATTTGGGGGAAATTGGGAAGACCCTTACTGATGAGCTGCAGGAGTTTTTGAGTTTTGGCACTTTAATGGTAATTAAAATATTTAATTTGTTTTAATATAAAATTGCGTCTTCATTTTATTTATTTCCATAAAAAGGCCCACCAAAATCCTCAGCACCAGGCTGAGGTTGAACTCATAATGCTCTTAATCCGGCCCTGCGAGCGGGGACTAGAACCCAGATCTCCCGAGTCCCAGTTCAACACTCTCACCACTATGCCACACTGGCTCTCAACATCTGGCTCTCAACAAGAGTTCAACAACATCTGGAGGGCCACAGGTTGCCCACCCCTGCTAGGGATGTGAAAATCAGCAAAACTGGAGCTCGCTGGAGTTCTCTGAATTCCATCTTGAAGTTCTTTCCAACTCAAGTCCGTATCAGATCGTGAGCTTCCCCCCCCCCTTTTCCCATGAAAATCTGTGCATATTTTCAGATGTATTTTCCCAAATGTATGCATCAATTGTGTGCATCTTTGAAATGTATGCATTCTATTGCCATTGATTAGAGCATATCTGTGTGTGTCTTTCAAAAGTACGTATTTTTTCATACACATTTTCCAAATGTAGGCATACTGTTGAACACTTTTTTGGGGTCTGCAAATCACATTTCAAGTTCGGAAATATATGAACTTTAACCGCAGATTGTGTCCGAGTCCATGTTCAGTCCGGAAGGTGTGAACTGGGTAGATCCTGATAAAAAAAAAAAAAACTGAAACAAATTTCTCACACATCCCTACGGCCCTGACCTTCCCAAATCCCAGATTTAAAAAGAGTGATGGGGGGGGGGAGGTGGGAGTTGTATTGGACACACACATTTGGACAGATGAAGAAGAATGTTTTGAAGAGTTCTATCCCTAACCATAGGGTCGTACCCAGTCAGTGAAGAGATTTTCCATTTGAATACTCAAAAATTGCAGCACAGCTGTCTACATTGGATACCAGCAAGAAAGCCTTGATTTACAAACACAGGCCTCCGCTTCATGTTTTACACAACTTACTTACTTACTGAGAGCCAGTGAGGCGTAGTGGTGAGAGTGTTGGACTGGGACTCGGGAGATCCGGGTTCTAGTCCCCGCTCGGCCATGAAACTCACTGGGTGACTTTGGGCCAGTCACTGCCTCTCAGCCTCACCTACATCACAGGGTTGTTGTGAGGATAAAATGGAGAGGAGGAGGAGGAGGATTATGTAAGCCGCCTTGGGTTCCTTGTAGGAAAAAAGGTGGGGTATAAATATAATAAATAAATTAAATTAAATACTGCTGCCAACACTGGTGTGTAAGAAGAAAATTTGCCCAGGCAAGTAAGTGCTATCACTGTGTTACAGACTCCAAGAAATTCCATTTGAAAGTCTAAGCAAAGAGGTCCTAATGCATTCCCATCCTTGCTACCGAAGCTTTGCTTAAAAGCTCTCTATGAATACAGCAAACAAGAGGAAAGTGCTAGCGGAATAGTAAGATGGTGTGTGTGTGTGTTGGCGTGTGTGTGTTTTTTTGGAATGGCAACAAAATTAATGGGAGGGAGGGAGGGAGGGAGGGAGAGAGAGAGAGAGAGAGAGAGTCAGGAGATTAGGAACGGCCTGGAAACAAACAAACAAAAGTGGGGAACGAATGAAAAGGAGTTGAATTCTGGAATGCTGGGAGATCTTTTGGCTAGTTCAAACATGCACATACGTACATCACTAAATTACTCTGTATTTGATTATTGGCAGCTGAATGTGTGAGTCATCTCCATTGAAAAGCTTGGTATTTGAGGTGTAATAAGGAAGCTCTGTGTGTGGTATTAAATCTGTGATGGTCCATTTACACACACGAGGTCCCCTCTGGATATTTGCAGTCATCAAATGTTGGAAATGGACATGCCTGTGTGTGAGAGAACCAACCCTCAGATGTGTTGCTGCCTGGAGAAAGCCTTCTGCTGTTTATACATTCTTACACTGATTATATTCCAGGCCTTTTAAAAATACCACTCTAAACTACTTTGGAAAAATACAAAGTTTAAAGAAGCTTTGCTCAATACAGCTTACAGAGTCTTTCTTTTTTTAAACCCCGCAAATGTTTTCATTAAGAGCCTGTGTATATCTGGATCTGCAAGGGATGCAGCAGTGTAAACAGATAAGCTTCTAGAGCAGCCTTCCTCCAGATGTGTTGGACTACAACTCTCATCATCCCCATCAGCTGAGGATGGTGACCACTCCCATGAAGGCTGCTTCTCCTTTGACTGCCGCCACTAGCAGCCATTCCAGCAGGCTGTACAGAGGGAGATGAGAGGGGAAGCAAGGCCATTCCTTCAGCCCTGCTGAAAGAATTAATTTTTTCCCCTCTTCCTTTCCCCTTCTTCCCCCCCCCCTCTTCCTTTCCCCTTCTTTTGTCCGTGTGTGTCGTATATTTTTAGATTGTAAGCCTGTGGACAGGGACTGTCTTGTTTTACTGGTCACATGTAAGCCACTCCAGGAGCATTTTTGGATGAGGAGCAGGATTAAACAATACTTTAAATAAATGAATGAATAAGGCAAAGCTTGTGATGGCCTCCTGGGGGCCATCAGGTGCCTAGACAAAACAGGTTTGGCATGGCTGGGAGATGATGAGTTCCAAGTTCTTTCTTCAATTGACCAAAAGAAGGTGGGAAGAGGTGGGTGGGGCCAGAAGCCTTCAGCAATCTCTCACTGACAACCCTAAATTGAACCTACCTAAGAGGAGCTGGAGGAGGCTTCTCCAGTCCCTTATTTCTTCATGCAAAGCTAACAGTTCATAGGACCCAGAGGACTAAGGGATTCCTGACAAGGAGTTTGGAATTGGAAGGCAAGTGGTGGGGACTGGGGTTGATACAGAAACATCTGAATGTTCTGTACTCCTCCTTATAGCCCAACAGGTTTCTTGCATCAGACCTGAAGTGAGCTTAAAAATCAAGCTCCTCTGTAACTTAAGACCCGACCAACCTGCGTAGAAAGAATGCCGTGGTAGTTGTCTTTCAGGCAACGTGCAGAGAGCCAGCACTGTCTAGCGAAACCCATTGTCTCTCCTGGAGCCATCGCTGGGAGATGAAGGCAAGATATACAATTCTTTGCATTCTTCCTTTCTTCTTGGACCAATAAAATTAAGTTCAAAGTGTCAATGGGAGGGGTGGGGGATGGTGGAGAGGGGAAGAAAAAATGTTAGCAGGGCAATGAGTAGAAGAATAAGGATCAGAGAGAAATGGGGATTGGATGTGTAATAGGATGTGTAATCCTTGCTGAGTTGTAGGACATTTTTCTGTCTAAACATGTATAGGATTGCACCCTTAGTCTCACTGTGTTCAGAAAGGCTCACTCCTCAGTAAATGCGCATAGGATTGGAACATAGGAAGCCACCTTATCCTGAGTCAGACCATTGGTCCATCTAGTTCACTACTGTCGACACTGACTGACAGCAGCTCTCCAGGTTTCAGGCAGGCATCTTCCAATCCCTACCTGGAGATGCCGGGGATTGAACCTGGGATCTTCTGCTTGCAAAGCAGGTACTCTGCCACTGAGCTATGGCCCCTTTGGACTGCATCCTTGGGACACAATCTAAAGCCAACTGAATTCAGTGGCATTTACTCCTAAGTAAACATTTTATTTATTTATTTATTTATTATATTTATACCCCGCCTTTTTGCCTGCAAGGAACCCAAGGCGGCTTACATAATCCTCCTCCTCTCCATTTTATCCTCACAACAACCCTGTGAGGTAGGTTATGCCTAGGGCTGGGCCATTTGAATCCCAAACCAGTCACAGGGCAGCATGAAAGTTGTCATGTGTCCCCCCACCCACCCAAATTCCGCATGTAATAAAACAGAGGTGTCTTTGAGGACCTGTGCGTGAGTAGAATGTACATGTGGTACTTGCAGTAGATGTTGCAGTGTATCATCACCCCCTAAGAGCTCCTATTCAGGGTCCTACTAGCAAGTGAGGCAGGCATGTTCTCCTTGGGATAGTATTATAAGAAGCTCAAGCAGGCCAAGTCACCCCCTCCTGCTTTTCCACTTTTCCAACTGACACTCAACATGCTGTGACTCAGAGAGGCCACTGAGCATAGTCAGTCCTCATTGGACTGAGCGGGGTTGGGGGGTGAGCAGTTGCTGCCTTCGTTTATTTTAGAAAATGTTTTGTACTACTGCATACATACCTTCATCCGAGCTGGCTGATGCCCCCCTTGTGTTTCTCAATGGTCCCACTTTGACTCCAATCTTGCCTGCACTCAACTACATGAGCTTGTATAGGGACTCATTATTAAGAAACAGGTATGGTACATTATTAAAGCTTGAAGCATATTAAATACATGTCTTAACAAAAAAGATCCATGACCCTAAATATCTGGGAATCAGGAAAACCCTGCTTAATGTGACCCCTATACCTTAAATTACTTCACATCTCCTTTTAGGGAAGTTTTACATATTACAAAATTAGCAGGTGCTAAGGCATGTTAAGCACGTGTATCTTCACTGTACCCATAAAATATGAGAGGGACATACAACATTCTTCTGGTCATGTATATCCTGTGGTCTGGTTCAAACATGCATGTACATCACTTCATTTCTCATCCCCTGGTTATTCAACACTTGATAACTGGCAGCTCAATGGGTGAATATATTTGTGTGTTCATAATATTTTCATTCTTCTGTGCCAAGCCATCATTATTCTCACATGCATGAGTGAGAACAATCCACAGTGTGTGCAGCCTTAAAGACTACAAAATCCATGATGCAAGTGAAACACTTTTTCCTGAATAAAACTTCTGCAGCCTTTATCTGAAGATGGCAGTTGACAGTATTGAAGGAAGGCAGCACAAACAGAATAATCCAAAATTAGAATAGGCGGATAGAATTCCCACAGAAAATAAACCCACACCTTTAAGCTAAAAAGCAGAATTAAAAATGGAATTCCATCTCCAAGAATTACACATACATAGTAAATGTTATGTTGGGATCAGATTGCTTAAATCGACTGCCATAGTACAATAAGCTTTGTAGGTGACCCACTGGTGAGAAACTGGTTGTGATTAATAACTTGAACTCTTGTGGGATAACTCTGTAGGTGGGGAGGCTTAAATTGCATGGAACCATCTGGTCTTAGCTCTGTCAAGCTTCCTTCCACAAGTTGAGCTGATATTAATCATTTCCTTATGAAAAACAGTTGTTGCTTCTCGGTCTTGTCTCAAGACACTTGAGAACAGTTGAGCCAAGAGCAATAGTTTGGCAGCATCCATACATGTGGGACCGCACAATTTGGTGGATACTAATGAACAACATGTCAATGATCATTAAATGTAACAGCCAATCACAGCTTTTGTGAATATTGTTTTTCCCTTGAACGATTGGTTTTTCAGACTAGCTTTGGCTATATGTACGAACAGTGTCCAGGGTTTGGCTGAACATTGAGGTTCGTTTGGAAATTTGAGTGTACACTACCAGAAAGTAGGGGCAGACAGTTCAGTCTACTTCTGATCCATGTCAGTTTCATGTGTGTCCAATCATAAGTCCATTCCATCTAGTTTTCTGCAATTTTAAAAACAAAATGTATAAAAATTTGAAAATAAATTGTATGCATTTTCCTGCATAAAATGCATTTTGTACACATTTCCCCATAAAATATGCTTTTTTTGCATACAATTTCCCCTAAAATACTCAGTTTTTATCAGTTTTCCCCATATATATGCAATTTTGTATGCATTTTTGAACTGAGAACTGCATCCCAATATTTGAAGTGTGTGATCTGAAGGAAAACTGTGTTCCGATCCATGTATTAATACTGGATTAATACAGTATTAATCCTTGCATGTGCCAGTTGTGTGCCAGTCCGATTCACATAATTACCCTCACCGGACGTGGTATCTCGTGGTATCCGAACCTGGTGAGAGGGTGGCTTGTTGGGGTGGTTTGTTAACCACATGGACTCTTGCAGGGTTGTGTGGTGGTTTGTTAACCACCCCAATAAGCCACCCTCGCCGGGTTCGGACAAAACAAGAAGCCACAGCAGGGGTTTGAACTGGCAACCTGGCAACCACAGGTGCCACAGCCCTCCATATCAAATACGCCACAGTGGTGGGCTGTGGTGATCGTGGAAACCAGGTCTTATCAAGGCTGATTCTACCATTGGACAAAATGAAGCAGGTGACTTCGGGAGATGTTTTTGTGCTCTGTTAAAGAGCAACAAATTGTCATTTAATAAATGTTTCATTATGTATAATCATTGTTTCTATTGCCTAGCTTTTCTTCCTCTTCTTCACTCTCTACAAGGAAATTTTTAAAGCTGTCAGGGGTGCATTTAGGAGGGGGAAACAAAAAAAAGTTCTTAAAAAGTATTGCATTTTTGCAATTTAATGTTAAATATATATCCAAGGGAGTGTGCTTTTGAATCTTGCCCTCCTCTTGAAATCTTTGCTCCCCCATACTTAAATTGTGCCCCTGAGGAACACATCATAATAGATTTTCACACAATAAGATTTTGTGAGGTGCTGTGGGGAGCGTCCTTGAAGCAGGGCTACTAGTGGTCAGGCTTGCCTCTGGCACCACAGGTCTCCACTGCAAGCAGCCCTTCAGACTGGTGCTTCGAGGGCACTGTCTAGACTGCAGTATCCATTTGCCTGAACATCCAGTCAGCTGACCTCAAGAGCCAATCTACATCCACCAACCCTTATAAAGCTCTAGCTTCAATGCTTGCTCCTCAGTCGAAACAACTTCCTGCCTGTGTGATGGCGCTGCCTACACCCCTGCCCCCTGGTTGCTGCCTCCGAACTTGACCCCCAATTTCAGGGGGGTTGACTACACACCTGTTTCTGACCCTCCTAGTCCTCTATTGTTGCCTCAGAACTTGGCCTCTGGGTTTTGGTACCTGACTGCCTGGAGCCTGACCCTTGCCAAGGCCTGATGGTTTTACACTAGTGTACATAAGTGGTAGTGACTTTGTCAGCATATAGTTGTCATCTGGATAATATGTGTGAAAGTTTATTGGCATGTCCACTCCCAGATAGATAGATAGATAGATAGAAGGCTGGAAGGAGACACTGGCATGGCCATTTCCATATTATAGTAATACTTAATATTTAACACTGTATTGCACTTTCAAGTGTTCAGAGCACTTCACATGGATTATCTAGTTGTAATCCTTACAACAACCTGTGAGGTATCAGTATTGCCTATATTATCCCCATTATTGCAAATGGGAAGAGTGATGCTGAGAGTGGCTTGCCTCGAGCCACCTGGTGAATTTATAGCAGAGACAAGATTTAAACTGGGTTTTTCCATACCTCAGTCTTTTACAACACAATCCAATGCAGCTGCCCATAACTCTCCAATTTTAGAGGAGTATAGATGATGTAATCTTATGGATTACAGGCATCCGATTTTTGGCCAAGTCTTTTGCCCCAGAGCGTGAGGAAGAGAGGCTGAGGCACCACCAGGATACTATGTATCCTGGTGGAGTCTGACTCCTCCCCCCCTGCCCCCCCCCCAGAATGCCCACAGAACTCCAGCTCCGAGGTCAGTCTTATGAGCTGGCCTGTGGCTCACGCTGGCTCAGCTTGTCTGAGCGTGGAAAGCTAAGCAGGGTCAAGCCTGGTTATTACTTGGATGGGAGACCCCTCCTCTAGTTTCCTGCATTGAGCAGGGGGTTGGACTCGATAGCCTTGTAGGCTCCTTCCAACTCTATCTATGAAATCTATGTTTATTTCTGCGCTGGCTGGGCGAGAGGGTGGAGGGAGGCTGCCCTGAAGGCAGAGTCACAGCTCTGACCTCGGAGTGCATTTCTGAGGTCGGAGCTGGGACTCCCAACTTCTCCTATGGCCGTCTAGACTCTGTCTAGAAGCCACAGGATTGTGCCCTCAGCCACTACGCTACGCCTGCTCTCCTATGTACATCCTCATACACAGCGCTGTGAAAATCTAACAAACCCCAGAGCAATCTAAATGAATGGTTCTCTCTTAATATTTCTGTTTCAATGTTTTGCTATCTGATTGGTGCTAGGGACTTTTGCTATATTATCATCTCAGTCTGAACTGGCACCTAAGAAACAGAAAGCAAATTCCAAAACCTAAACAACCCATTGTTATCTCTAGGAAACAGCTGAAAACCTGTTCGAACAGGAGCAACAGTGGGCCAAAGGAAATTAGCATGCACACTGGCCTTCCCCCACCTGGTGCCCTCCAGACGTTTTGGACACAACTCCCAGCATTCCTGACCATTCCCAATCCTGGCTGGGTCTGATGGAAGCTGAATTCTGGAATGCTGGGAGATCTTTTGGCTAGTTCAGACATGCATGTACATCACTAATTACTCTGTATTTGATCATCGGCAGCTGAATGTGTGAGTCATCTCCATGGAAAAGCTTGGTATTGGAGGTGTAATAAAGAAGCTCTGTGTGTGGTATTAAATCTGTGACAGTCCATTTACACACACGAGGTCCCCTCTGGATATCTGCAGTCATCAAATGTTGGACATGCCTGTGTGTGTACACCTTGATGCCTCTATCAAGCCACCTCCTGCCCTCTAAAAAAGAAAGACTCTCTGCCTCCAGTCAGGATATTTCGATCAGCCCATCTCTCTCCACCCACCCTGCGCCCCCATCATTCACTCCATGGTCTGTTGTAAGCTGATGCTACTTTTAAAACCTCAGTGGTAAATCATTGTGAATTTCCTGTCTTCAAACAAACGCAACCATTTTGCCACTGAAAGAACTTGGCATGAGCCATTCTCTGCTTGATTGACGGTGTCACTGTGTACCCTTCAAAGAGAATGCTGTGAATCCCCTCTCCATGGAAAGAGAGAGACAAAGCCCCAGTTCTGGTCACACTGTGATGGGTGTGCATGTGCAGGGGTCACATCCCATACGTGGGCAAATTCAATAAGCAGTGACTTGGGGCAACACTGAGCAGATTCTTTACCTGACAGCACTATCTCATTCATGCCAAGAATATTCTTGGCCCCAAAATATGCAGCCAGTATCTTCTGGCTGTGTCCTTTATTAACTGGGGTGTGCCCCCACAAGTCACACCAGTGACTGAAAACATAACAATGGAAGAATACATAGATACGATTATGCTGATAAAGGAATGGAACTACATGAGGCGGGGGGGCAGGGTCCGGATGCCATAATATAGCTGCAGGAGCGCATCCAACCAGTGCCGGCTCCAGGTTTTGGAGGGCCTTTGGGCAAGACACCCTCAGTGGACTCCCTCCATCAGTGAGTCTACCTTCTAACCAGCATTGTCATCAAACACTGCTCTTCTTCATCATTGCTACCACCTGCCTGCTTACCAGGCAGAGAACCAATGAGCAAATCGGCAGTAGCGTCTACGGCTGCTCCTTCATAGCACTACCATTGTCGGGGCCAGCCCAGAACGAGAGGAGGGTGAACAAGCAGATTGCAATGGTGAAAAGGTGGAGCAGGTCCAGGGGGCTCTTGTCTTGTCCTTAGGCCCCTGCTGGGGTGTGGGCCCTCAGCAGGTGCCCGACCATGCCGACCCTTGACACCAGCATTGCACTCAACAGCACCCTGCACTCAACAGCACCCAATGATGTAATTAGCCTACACTCACATGGGGCACTACCACCAATCCCCTGGTGCTTGCATTGTGGAATCTGCACTGTACAACCATAGCCTGCTCTCTGCCACTACCCAGAGGCACACTCCAATAACACTCCCCCATCCCAGTCACCACTCAGCAGTGGCAGATAACCAGTGTACTTCACCACCAGCACAGATACCCCTGACACACCACCACTGAATGAGCAGTATGAGACACTGGAAGCAGTTCAGCAGTGCCATGTCTCCCTCCAATGCAGTTATATAATGGAGGTACACACACCCCCTTTGGACCTATAGCCTGGTGTGTGCAGCTATGGATGTCCAGCTACTGATGCTAACACAGTAGCACAGTTCATGATGTTATAGCAGTACAATGAGCTGGTACCCCAACCTTACCTCTGATTTGCTAGAGAGAATCAGACTTTATGCGCTTTGGGATTTATGCAATGGAAAACATATGCAACATGATAGGTCTGAGGCCTCACAGCCAACACAAGTCTATACATACACACACGCGCGCGCGCGCACGCAGAGAGAGAGAGGGGGGGGTAATAAGCACTTTATAATACTCCTGCATAATTACAGCTATATGGAAACCATAAATAGATCAAAATTGGTGCAGAGCATTGTATTGCATCAGTCCATGATGTGCTCATTTATACTAAGCAAACTTAGTATAAAAAAGCTTGCATTGACCTGCCTATTTTTAGAAGTCCACCATTCACAGTTTGGAACCAGAATGTCTGTGATAGCTGCACAGATATCTCTAGCTTCCCACCATGCTGCCGTTTCAGAGGCTGGATTCAGTGGAAGCGGTGGAGGATCATTCATCCCCCATCAATAAAAACAGCATTGTTCTTAGCCCCTAGTCCTGGAAGATAAGAGTTGTCCTGAAGGAGCACATCCCCCCTTGACTCACAGATATTGTAGAGGATGCAGCAAGCAACAATCACATCTGGTACAAGGTCTTCCTCCACATCCACAAGTGTGTACAGTGAGTGCCAAATGCCTGCTCCATGGGGAGTCTAGCATGGCTGTGGTAGTAGTTAAAGTTTTTCTGCTTGGCCATCCTTGGAGCTCGGTATGTGCCATGACTGAAGTGCAAAAGCCTGGTCACCAAGAATGAGAGGGCACAGGGGTTGCCAGTTTACCATGGCGGGTAAGCAAGAACAATCCTACAACAAGCCATGAGTTTCCAGCAAGACTTGTTTGCAAAAAATAAGCGACCCCACAAAAAATGTGCCAGGTTTGCACAACAAGATGACCCACCCTGGCTGGCTGCCCATGGTGGGTTCCCGTGTCATGCAAACCAGTCAATGAATTGTATCTAATGTTAGCCCTACTTAGAGTAGACTCATTGAGATAAATGGGACTTAAATTAGACTGATATTGGATGCAGTTCATTGGATACAACCTAGTGTTCTCTAGAACAGAGGTGGGTAAGTCCAGATCTTGTTGGACTGCAATTCCCATTGTCTCTCACCATTAGCTTGGCTGGCTAGGGCTGATGAGAACTGCAGTCCAAGGACATCTGGAGAGACACAAGTTGCCCAGCCCTTCTCTTGAACATAGCCAATGTGCCACTGCAGCTGCGCATTGCAAAGCAAGAATGGCTGTGGTGAGCAAACTAAGTTTCAGGGTGCTTATCTGCCATTACAGATCTTCTCATTGAGGGACCCCTGATAAGCTTTTATGGATCCCAGTTTGAAAAGCACTGCTTTAGAAAATGCTGATTCGTGTGTGTGTGTGTGTGTGTGTGTGTGTGTGTGTGTGTGTAAATAGTGGGAATGAAGAGACCTCAGAACACCTCAGAACACTCAGCACTATCCTATGGATGTTTACTCAGAGGTCAGTCCCACTGAGTTCACTGGAATTTCTTCACTAGTACATTTATTTAGGATTGCATCCTTAGTCACTAAATATGGTGCAATACATTTTGGTTCCACCATGAAAGCTGTAGAAATAATATAACAACAAGAACGAGCCAAAACCCAAGCATCCATTCCTTTCCTCGTGTGTGTGTGTGTGTGTGTGTGTGTGTAGTAGTAGTCCAAAAAACCCCCAAAACAAAAACCCTATAGCATCTTGGTTAAATATAAGGAATCCTTAATTCATAGGACTGATTCTCACATATACGGTATGTTCATTTCTTATTGCCGAATCATGGCAAACTGCATCCGTGACCACATCTGTGACCACATCATCACAGATCACAGAGCCATCACAGAACAGACAGAATGTTCATGTCACCGCTATGCACAATGCTTAGCCATGGGCCCGTTCAGCTGCAAATCATCAAGTGCTATCTCATCAAATGTTGTACAGACATGTGTAAACTGGCCCTTGGTTAATAAGCTCCAGATAAGAGCTGCAGCTGTTTGATGGGTTTCCAGTTCTGTGCTCCAATCTCAAGAGGTACTTTCCTTCCTTTCTAAATCGAGTCTTGATACTAGATTAAGAAGTAAAGTACATCAATCATTAACTCCCTTCCGACGAGTTGCAAATGTCTCTCTCTTCATTCGATGTGCCACCTTCACAATTCACAAAGAAAGTCTGCACAGCTGATGGAGATGCCCTGCCTGTCCACACCACAGATGTCATGAATCAGATGGTGCATCTGTCATGCTGTTCACACAGGCAGAGGAGCAATGTGGGAATAAAACATCCTGTGCTGCTCCATGCCTTCTTTGCATAGACACACTGCTTTGCACACTTGCAGTTGCACAGTAAGGCCCAATGTGCACTTGCCTAGCAACCACACAGGACCACTTCCATGTGACTTTCCCCACAGGTCTGTGGAATCATGCAAGCCGGGTGAATTGCAGGTTTAAACAGACTTTAACAGCTGTCTAATAGCTACAGATTTTTTTCTTCATTTCTTCATTTGTACTTTAGGGTAGGTGCATTGGCCCCAGTCTGGATCAGGACCTAGCATGGTGGCAGGGGGGGGGGCTGTATCTACTCTATAGTAAAAATGAAAGGAAGACATAGCTGCTAGACCGTGGGTCCCCAATTTGGGTGGTCAGTGGGCACATTTGGAATCTTGTCATACGCGCTTTTACAAAATGCTTGCCATGGTGCGCATAGACGGTCACAAAACATTCAAACACTCATCTCACAGAAGGCAAACTGGGGAGGCTAAAGGAAATTAACTTACCCAAGAACCTAATAGCGAGGCAAAGGTGGAGTCTGAACGGGTTCAAATGCTCATTTGAACCCAAATAAAGAAAGGACTGGTGGGCAACACTTCACTTTGCAGCATACCAGTTAAAAATAATATCTTTTAAATCTTAAGAAATAAAATAAAAATCCGGAGGGGCAGGGCACCAAGAGAGGTGTCTGCAGGCACACTGATGCCCATGGGCACAATTTAAAATAATGTCTGTTTTGGCCCTGTGTGGCTACTTCCCACCCAATTGTCACCCTCCCTCCCAGCTGGGCAATGATCGAGTGGGGAGGGGAAACCTGGGTGATTAGCCCTACCATGTGATTCCTTGATCAGTCTAGAGCAGCCTCCCCCAACCTGGTGCACTCCAGATGTTTCAGACTACAACTCCCTGACCATTGGCCATGGTGGCTGGAGCTGATGGGAGCTGTGGTCAAAAACTCTAGAGGGGACCAGGTTGAAGAAGGACTGGTCTAGAGCTTTGTGGGAAGAAGCCATGAGAAAGCTGCATCCATGCTTCTTGCAACACTTCTAGATGTAAGACACTGAACTGCACAAGTGTGGGAAACCTCAGAATATATGTCCCCAATATGTGATTGTCTGACAAGATTTCAAACAGGAGTTCAAAAGTCCAGGGCTCCTCAGCCCAGCCTGCCCCCTGAAATGACCACACAGAGAGTGGCTGGTGCAAAAGCAAACTACATTTTATTTCTGTAGTCATGATGGTGCTATGATTTACGGTAAGTGAGTTTAACAGAGTCCCAGCTCCCATGTCGGAAAATAGCTCCAACCTTGGAGCTGCGACTCCATGCTCAGAGACACACACCCCTGACCCCAGAGCTGGCATGGAAAGAACTGCACAGGCTGCATCTCTGAAGTCAGAAAAGCAACCTTGGAGAAGGGGTTAGGGGGTGTTCTGTGGGGCAGGGAGGAAAGGAGACTGCCACCACCAAGATTCAAAATATTCTGGTGGCACCTCAGCCTCCTTCCTTCCCGCTCTGAAGAATTGCAGCTGGACAGCCAAAATCAGCCATCTAGCTGCTTTGTACAGCATGAGGAGTGCAGAAGTGACCGTTGCCACCGTGCTCCTCCCATCCTGCATAGGATACCCATAAATTAGGGATGTGTCCAGAGCTCGATTGGGGGGGTAGAAGTCCAGTGAACTCACCGGGCTCAAACCCCCCCCCCCTGACCTGCACTCAGCCTACCTGCTTCCCCAGCTCGACTTTGCATTCTCGTGACCTGAGTTGGAGAAGCAACTTCTGGGTTCCTGGCGGTACGCTTTTTACATAGGAAATGGCATAAGATACATAAACAACAGCCGTGATTTGCGCAAGTTACATGAATCGTGGCCACTTTTAACGGCTTGGAGCCAGGGTATCTGAAGGATCGTCTCCTCCCATATGTACCTGCCCGGACACTAAGATCTTTGTCAGCAGTCCTTCTCCGACAGCCCCTGCCAAAGGAAGTGAGGCAGGTGGCTACCAGGAGGAGGGCCTTTTCTGCTGTGGCACCCCAGTTGTGGAATGAACTCCCCAAAGAGGTTCGCCTGGTGCCTACATTGTACTCTTTCCGGCACCAGGTGAAGACCTTTCTATTATTTCAGGCATTTTAATCATTTTAATCTTGTAGTTGTTTTTTTTAACTCTGTTATTGTAACTGCTGCTGCTAGCTTTGCTGTTTGTTTTTAATCTGTGGTTTTAAATTTTAAATTTATTTTTTATTGTATTTTATGGTTTTAACTGTTGTAAACCGCCCAGAGAGCTTCGGCTATTGGGCGGTATAAAAATGTATTAAATAAATAAATAAAGTATCTTACACCATTTTCCACATAAAAACCGTGACACCAGGAACCCAGAAGTCCGGCGAGCGTCTCTGCTGGCACTTGCTTTCGGCCCAGCTCAGCAGGTGTGGCGGCAGCACTCACCAAGCGCCCAGCGAGTCAGGTGGTGAGTAGATCACCCACCCCTACCCATAATCCTCCAAGTTCAGAGGGTTATGGGCAGCTCCACTGGATTGCGCCCTAAAATGCAGATCTGCACACATTGAGAATTTTGTTTTTTTAAAAATCAGGATTGGAAAACAGATTTGTTGCTGCTGTTCTAACATATCAGGAATGTAGAAGCAGTTTTGCAGCATAGAATGGCAGTTGGAAGAGGGAAGTGTGTGCTTCACAGCTGAAGTCATACACGTGGCTGTCTAACGGGGGTCCCCAGAAGACCTTTAGGTCCAGGGTCTAAAATTACCTAGCTGCACCCTACCGAATACAACCAGAATGCTTGAAATGGAAATTTGGTCATTAGGATAAACCTGAAGCTTCATTTCAGAACATGAAGGCAAGTTTACCTTTGAGGTACCGCCTAGAACTGCAAATTGAATTACTGGAGATACTGCCTTTGGAGTGTTGGTTCCCTGACACTCTTTCCAAAGAGAAGAAAGAGCCTGGTAGAACTTTAAAGATTAAGTGTGCAATCCTATGCAGGCTGGGGCATGCTGGGAGTTGTAGAACTATTTTTCTGTCTAAAGCTGCATAGGATTGTGCCATACATTGGTTGGCCTTTAAGGTGCCACGAGACTCTTTGTTGTTTTTGCTGCAACAGACTAACACAGCTGGCCCTCTGGAAACTTTCCAAAGAGATGCACCTTGACACCTACACTGCTTTTGACCAGGTGCCAAGTAAACTCCATTTGTATTATCCTATGCCTTCCATATCTGGCCTGAGGGTTGTTGTTGTTGTTTTTACTGCTTCTGGTTTTAGTGGTTTATTGTTCTATATGATGTTTTTAATGGGTTTTCATTGTTTTTCTGGTTTTCATGGTGAGCTGCCTTGGATTACTAATTTGGAAAGAATTGTTAAATGTTAAATGTATGTATGTATGTTATGGAGAAAAATGAAAAGTGCTATGTGATTCACATTCAGGTATAACATTTCCCCTGAGCTTAACACAACTTTAATTAAAAGATTATCGACCAAAGAGTTGATCTTTGTTCCATGCCCTTTGATTCATGCAATGAGAGGCAGTTGGTGCAATATAATGTTACAATGTAGGACAATATTGAAGTTTCCGGGTAGATAGTATAAGTCTGTCAAAGATAGTGTAACTATCATAAGAACATAAGATCAGACCAAAGGTCCACCTTGTCCAAGATCCAGTTTCCCACAGTGGCCAACCAGCTGCTTCTGGCAAGCCCACAAGCAGGATATGGAGACAACAGTAGCGATCTACGGTTGTTAGTCCCCAGCAAATGGTTATTAGAAGCTTACTGCCTCTGAATCTGGAAGTTGCATAAAGCCATCATGACTAGCCACTGATCTTCCATGAATTTGTCTAATGACTTTTTAAAAGTTATCAAGTTAAAGCTATCCATTTATGCCACCAGGGTGGCACCATTTTGAAACAGAGGAGATTCTGGTGGGTTCATGTCTCAAAATATGCTGTATAGGTACACAAAATAACTGATACTGTTTGCTGACATGAACAAGAGCCTTCAAGAGCCTTGATGAGCTGCATGATAGCCTTGTGTGCATCACTCTAGGGACCCCCAAGGCCCCTAGATTTGTAATATTCCCATGAGTCCTTGACCTATGCTACTAAGGACTCTAATAAATCTGGTATGATTGGCCCAAATTGAGCAAAATAAAGAAAGAGGTATGTCTATACAACACCACTCCCTTTCACTATACATACTAGAAGAGACAAATTGGAAGACAAATTGTATATTTATTATTTATTTATTTATTTATTTCATTTTTATACCGCCCAATAGCCGAAGCTCTCTGGGCGGTTTACAACAATTAACAATACAGTCCCTGCCCGCAGGCTTACAATCTAAAAAGACACGACACACAAGGAAAAAGGAATGGGGAGGGAAGAAGGGGGAATATTAATTATTACTTCTATAATTCTCTGTGTCTCAAGAAGCTCCAGCCTCCTTCTTCTTCCCCACAGGACTGTAGATGTCAGTTAGCCCTGGGGGGGGGGGCAGTCCAACTGGAGCAGGCCCTGATGTTATGGAAGAACCACTTCCATGGGAAATTGTCTTGGAGTTGCAGCAGAGAAACAATGAAGGATTTCACCCAGGCTATATCCATGTCTACCCTAGAACAAAAACTGCCTTTAAAAAGAAATGCTTCACCTTGGATAAAGAGTGACAATTATAAAGAAAATCACTTTGAATCTGGTACTAGAATATTTATCAAGTACGGTAACAGCAATATGAAAGATGGACACAGCCCTTTTTGATAGGATTCATACCTTCTTCACAGTTAATCATTCTTTAGAATGGATTCAGAGTCAGTTACTAAGTGGTAACTTACCACAATGTGTGTAACCGCTTGGTAATCCAGGCTGTTTCTATTATTCTGCCAAGTTCTACACATCAGGTGTAAATTCGAAAGAAAATGACCATTTTATTACACATCTGTATCCACTCTTAGACTTTCCTTTTTGTACCTGACACCTGGAAACATCTTTATTACACATTGAACTTAAAAATCGGGACAATTTCCCATTATGGAATCAATTCACCTAAAGTTAATCATGATTAAGTTAGGATCCATGGCTTTCAACAGGATTTAGCTTGACTAACTTCAGTTGGATCAGGGTGTTTGCCTGCAGAAAGTGATGTCCATTCTCTTGCATGAGGTTGCTAATTGAGTTTTCCTTTTCTATAGCTGATGATGGGATTTTGCACTCACATATTTCAGGATTGTGCAGCTGTTATAGATTAGTTGCTCTATACATGCACTCGTTTTATTCAAAGTCAGAACTGGTCTGGTTTTCATTTATTTTTGTTTTGGTAATCTTTGTTCTGGTATTGTTACAACTATGTACAATCAGCAAAACAAGAGTTTGCACTAATAAATCATTGTCTTTCCTTAAAGAGAGAAATAAGTCAACACAGTCTCTGTCTTCTTTAGGGAGGCACAGAGAGAACTCGGTATAAGGCACAGCCCACTCTGACTGCACCTTGTTTAAAAAGACTGGATTTAGATTTGGATTGGTACCTATATGGTGTCTGTATATATTCCCCTGCAGGGCAAATAGCAAATGGGAGGGGAGATTTAGATGGGGAACATGGTGCAGGGGAAAGGGGTTAAATACCCTTTAGCAGCAGTTTCCCAATTTTATTTGGGGCCATGTGGCTGCTTTGAATTAAAAAGAAAAGAAAAGTAAGGGATCCAAACACAGATCTCTCAGCAACTTGTCTACTTTGGCCTGTTTGAGAAGATTCATTTGATTAACACAAGGTGAACATGTGCCCCCTTTTACAGAGGACAGCCCTCTATTTGCAGGGCTGCCAGAGGACCATCCTTTATTTGAAGGTGTCCTCTCCTCTGTTTGAAAGGCTGTCCTGGCCAATTCCGGTTTAAAAATAAAGAACCATCAGAACTGTTGCCCATACACAGTGAGCACCTGGACAGCAGACTGCGCAAGGAGGTACACAGGTCACAGTCTTCTGCACTATGGTGAGATCATGTACTGTATTTCTGTTTAAATTATATAATTTCTAAACTTGCATCTCTACATATACATTAGCATATGCAAATTATATGGAAATCGCTGCCCCCTTTTGTCTCTTTTTGGTGATGCATTTCCTCTTCTTTGGCGATTCGTAAGTAGCCACCCTGTTAACAAAGGTCCCAAGCAAAGATAGCAAGAAAATGGAAAATTCAGCAAGTTTTCTCTATCACCGATTGGTATAAAGAAGTATGGGATATGGCTTTAAATGATATGTTGACTTGTAATATGGGATATGGCTTTAAATGATATGTTGACTTGTAATATCAAATGCAAAAGGGGGCAATTAAAGAAAAATATTTTTAAGGATATTTGGGGTTTATTTTTGGACTTTGTGTTAAACAAGGGGAAAGGGAGTATGCCGTGTCAAGATATGTTGTATTTTTGGAATAATGAATAATGATAGATTATAGAGATACAATGTATTATTTGGTCCCGCGGTGATGGGAGCACTATATAAGTTGTATGTGTGTTATTTAGTTATTTTTTTTGTATTGTTGAAAAATTTTAAAATAATTTTTTTTTAAAAAAAGGAAAAGGTCCCAAGCAAAGAGGTACGTCCTGCTCAGGCTGATCCCCAGCACTTCTGCCAGTGCACACGGGAACCTGAAAGAGGACAGAATGGCAGGCTCTCCAAGGGTCAAGCTACACATTATATTTCTTGCATGTTTAAGTCGTGTGCTTAGGACTGGGGGCATGAGGCTTTCTTAACAAAAAGCAGCCACAGCACTTCCCACCCCCAATCTGGAGGCTGGTAACTCCTATTCCAGTGAGGCTCCTAATCCATTGCAGCTTTTATTTGGCGCCTTATAGGAGCTATCATGGTGCTCCATGAACCTATTTTGGGGGAGGAGTTCAGCACCACGGATAGCTCCTATAAAGCTCCAAATAAAAGCTGCAATGGATTAGGAGCCTCGCCGAAATAGGAGTCACCAGCCTCCCCTGACAGCGTGGAGAAAGAGATGGATTCACTCAACCTTTTTCTTTTGTGCTATTTTCCTGCCCCACTGAGGCCTGCCTGGCGCCAACTTTACTATCCTTTCAGCACCAGGTTAAGACTGCCCTCTATGCTGAGGCATTTAACAGCTCCAGATAGTACATGGGGTGGTCGTTATGTCACCTTTTTAACCAGTCTAGTTTTTATAATCTTGTTCTTAGCTATTTAAGTAATTTCAAAATTGTTTTAAATGTCTAGCAATGGAACAGGATGAACCAAATTTAAGATTGGAAAAATGAGAAGCTTGGAGCAATCAAAACTGACACATTTGTCTATGCCTGCAACGTATGCATTGGTTTTGAAGCACAGGCTCTGTCTTGTGAGAGAGCTGCTGTGCTATAGCGGCTATGTGTGTGAGCTGTAAGCAGGGAAGTTCCACATCAGCTATGAATGCAGTAAGTGGCCTAAGGCAAGCCAGTATTCTCTGAATTTCAGCCCCCTCCCCTCAATATATGGATTATACTGATACACACACCCTGACAAGGTTGTTGTAAAGCTTGCTGAGTACATGCAAATTGCTCTGAACACTCAGAAACGTTATATAAATGGTATGTGATTTATGTGAAATGAGTCTACATATTATCGTCCAACCAGAGTGAGATTGTCTCTGATGATTTGCAGCTATTGCTTAATACTTGAGCTGCCAGAACATTTTAAAGTATTATCACCCTGGCCAATGAACCCTGTTTGTGGGAATGCTGCACGTTGCAATAGTTCTGGTCCCCTCCCACCAACTGAAGAACAAAAATCCTCCCTCTTCATGGAACCACAGAGGATGCCACTTTGACTCTGAGGATGCCAATTGTTAGGCCAGGTCCTAACAATTAAGGGTCTCTCCACTGGAAGTTAAGAGTTTGGAATAGAGGTTTTGTGGGCAGTGAACAGAGAGTTCAGTAGGCACTAGGTATAGGTCGGCTAATGCTACTTATATCGGGGAGATGGGAAAGTAGGGGCCTATAGGAAGTGGAAGCAGTGCTGGCTCCAGAATTTTGGGGCTGCCCTCAGTGGGCCCCATCAAACTGGAAGAGGTGGTACAATCACATGCAAATGGAAAATTCTCTCATTCTGTCTCTGACCTTACTGCATGTTTCAAGCAAAGTGAAAATGGTGGTGCTGCAAGGCAGTCTTAGGGCTTTCTTCTTTCTCTGCAACCATCCCTGGATAGGAGCATGAAGGGAAAGGGGCTGTGCAGCAGCCCAATACTCTGTGAGGACTGGACTGCTGGGTGTGAAACTGGACCTAGAACAGGCAGCAGAGAAAGCAGGACTGGCTTAAGTGGGGACATGGAGGTCAGTGTGGAAGCAGAGTAGACCTACACTTGTTTGGAGGGTTTAAAAAAAATTATTAGTTTTTAAAATGTGAATTACACCAAAACAAAACAAAAACCATAAAAATGAAGGGAAAAAATGAACAACAAAAAATACAATTTTCTTACAGTATTTTAAATGTTCATAGATTCATAGATATAGAGTTGGAAGGAGCCCACAAGGCTATCGAGTCCAAGTCGCTGCAGGAAACTAGAGGAGGGGTCTCCCATCCAAGTAATAACCAGGCTTGACCCTGCTTAGTTTTCCACACTCAGACAAGCTGAGCCAGCATAAGCCACAGGCCTGTAAATGGATCATTTACAGTAAATATTTATAAAATATATATCCATAAGTATCAAAAAGTATATAGTAATACAATTATCCATAAAAATAGTTATGCTTAAACTTCAGAAAAAGCTGACCAAATATCCATGTATTTATCCATCCACAGGTGGCGTCTAAATACCACCTGCTCAAATGTTGAAAGCATTATTAGGTCCTCAATCCATTGTGTTATAGGAGGTGAGTGTTGATCTTTCCAGTGTTGTAATATGTCTTTTGGCTGTCAAGATGGCATGGAAAATTCACATGTGTTATCCTTGTGATAAATTCCATAAAGCAGGTATGAAACGTGTGCATCGGTAAATATTAAAGAGAATTCTAATACTAGATTTATCCATACTATGACCTCAACCCAAAAAGAAGCAACCACTGGACATTGCCAAAACATATGGGTAAACAAAGTATTCACAGTATTACACCTCCAACAGTTAGCTGACTTAGACAAACCGTTATTAAAAAGACATTGTGGCGTCCAATAAACACGAAACAAAAGTTTTTGCTGAATAAGACGTAATCTAAGATCCATAGACCCTTCTGACACAGACGCAAAAACAATGTTCCATTGATTAGGCAACATAAGACCATCTAATTCTCTATTTCATTCATCTTTAAGACTCTGTGTATCATACTTATTGACCGATAAGAAGTATTTATAAACATGAATCGTAGGTTGATATAATTGCTCGGCCTCAATCAATGCATCCAATAGCAAAGGAGGCTCTGAAGCTGTAAAAGCAGCTGGACCAAACCTAGATTCTAACAAATGTTGCAATTGCCAGGTATTGCCATTCAGCTGAGGCAGGCAGGTTATATTTAGTACGCAAAGCCGAAAATGACAAAAACTCATCTACACTCACTAATTGATCAAAAAAAAAAATCAAGCCGTCTGCCCAAGTCCACCGCAGGAATGTTTTCTTACCTATTTTTAAATCCGGAGTACCCCATAACATCAGTTTAGCATAAGAAAATGGGTCAAACTGTAATTGACAAGATATAATATGCCACACCTCTCAAACACTTGTTTGGAGTTGAAGTTGTGAACACTTCCTTAAATGAACACAGCTAGTTAACTTTTAACATTGTCCCAAATTCTAAGGAACTGATCAGTCATAAATCTTTGGAGTGTTTTTTCTCTCTCTCCAGACTTTGCTCATTATATCCACTGTTGGCAAACACAATATAAACTCTAAATCAGTTGTTTTAATAGACTACTTCTAAGGCTGGAGACAGACAATAGTTTGAAAGGGAATTGAAACTGGTTTCAGAAGGGCTTTTCTCCTCATTTGTACACACACACTCACACACACACATGGTTCTTTTGTTGCTCAAGTCAAGTAGGTTTTTCATGTTTTTGAAAAAATATATAAAATCTGTAAAACCTGTTTACTAAAGTCACAAGTTGGACAAATAGCCACACCAAAAGCAACAAATCCTCTTTTAAACTCCCTTCAACTCTTGGCGGAGTACTAAGGTTAGAGAAGGCTTTTTGTGGGGGATGGGATACCATAGTGTTCTAGGTATGTATATTTTCACCTCTCACAAACTTGTGCTTTGCAGCTTTTTTGTATTATTTCAAAACCCTGGAAATATCTGTTTGACTAGAGGTGGCAATGGAACAAAAAGAATATGTATACACCATGAGAAATAAAGTGTCTTTCAAACCACTTTGACATGCTCAAAAACAATTGTCCAGCCAAATCACTACAACAGATGGATATTGAAAGATGCTTAAAGCTGCAATCCTATACCCACTTACCTGGGAGTAAGGTTGATTGAACTCAATGGGACTTACTTCTTAATAGACATATACCGGTATAGGACTTCACTGTAAAAAAAACTATATACTGTTTGTATGGCAGAATTGTAGACAGCTTTCTATAAAAGAAGAAAACCCCACGAAAACCCAGACATAAGCCAGCCACAGTTAAACACTTTAACTTCCATTTATTTTAATGGAAAAAAAATACCAGTTGAAGTCAATTAAATTTAAATATGTTTATTTTGGGTTGGACAGTTTCTCCCCCCCCCCAAAAAAACCCCTTAGTCTCCCTCTTAAGTAAGTAACCAAGAATTTAGAATAAAATAAAATGAAATAATTCAAACTTCCCAACCAGTCTCAAATGAACAACAAAGGTATTGTTGTTTCTGCAGTAAGTCCCTGATGCAATCAAGTAACTTGTTTATTTTTCTCCCTATCAAGAATATTTTAAGGTGCACACAATAAAAACAAAACACTTTAAATTGTCTTTGGATAAGGCATGCACGCAATAGAAATGAGTCCAGTTGCAAAAATACAAGTGATGAAATGCTAGCTTTGATAAGGAAAATCAAACGCTCTGTCCTAACATTCTTTCTCATTATTAACTTTGGAAGGTAATTATGGTTAAACGTACTATATTACTTATAGCTGATCCTTCATTGAAGCTTTTTCATTTCATTTTCATTTAGATAAGCTGTATAGTTTTGCAGCATGTTGAAAGCAATGAAGGGGAGACATAGTGATTATAGTCCTATTGCAGTGATGGTGAACTTATGGCACGGGTGCCACAGCTGGCATGCAGGGACCTCTCTGTGGGCACTTGAGACATTGGTCACCAGATCGCGAAAAGACCATCCCCTTCTGCAAAACACTAATGATCTTGTTCTTTCTCACAGTGTGGAACAGAATGATTTTATTCTAGAATTCCTACAGAATTCTTACAGAATTCTTTTCTACATTGTTATCACATTTAAAAGATTTTGAAGAATGATGCACAGAGCATGGCTTGGATGTAAAGCCCTAACAGTTGACCTGAGTGCTGCATGTGTTGCTCTCAAACTAACAGAGTATGAGCCAAGGTTTGACAAATTATCAGCATGCATGCAATAGCAAAAATCACATTAACTGTGCAAAAGCATGCCCAATGCAAACTTTTACCTAATGCAGTGTTTGCAATCCAAGACATAAAGTGTTTAAAATGTGTTAAGCATGTTTAGTTTTCTTGTTTATCTTGCTCATCCTAGTACAGGTTGACTTTTACTAATCCGACACCTGTAGAAGCAGGGAAAGGACCCGGGGTAAAGTTTGCCCCATACAATTTCAGTCTGGCATATAATCATATTACAAGTTGAGAATCCCTTATCCAAAAATACATGTGCCTAATTATTTAAAAAGTTTGTATAAATTCCCTTCAGGCTATGTGTACAATGTAGTACTATAATAATTTTTTGAATTGATTTTTTTTCCAACAAAAAACTGTTTGTATCATTGAAAGCTCTGTTATTGTGTTTTTCTTTAAGACAAAAGATGTTAATTAGTTCGGACAACTGTATGAGTTGTTTTTCTATAACTAAAACCTCGGTATTCAGGTTTAATTGCAGTGTTGGCGCTTTGAAATAAATAAGTTGGTTTTGTGTTGCAGTTTGGGCACTCGGGCTAAAAAAGGTTCGCCATCACTGTCCTATTGCAAATAAGACTACTTAGATCAGGGTTTTTGTGGGGGTGGGGTGGGACAGAAAGAATTCTATTCTGTGCTATAGTTTTACATAACAAAGTTACACCATTAATTCTACATATCTAACTTGAATTTGAAGAAGAAAGCTCTAAATACAGAAAGCTTATGCCACAATAGACTCATTAGTCTATAAAGTGTATGCCACACAGTGTGTATGCCACACTGAACTCTTGTGTTGGTTTTGCTACAACATGGCTACTTCCCCTGTAAAAAAACACATAACCAAAGAGTTCTTTTCCCTTCCAACCATGATTAGGGTAAATATTGTTGAGAAAGCTGCTTCCTTTGCTTATGCTACAACAAATGCACATTTAAAAAATTGTATTGAAACGTGTTGTTGCCTGCATGATTTTGTGATGCACGACTTCATCCTTTTTATGATTCTATTGCTGTGTGTTTAGTTTATGATGACTTGTTATGAGTGTTGGTCTTGACACACACATTCATTTATATTCATTTAACAAGTTAAGACTTACAGATAACATTTTTCAGAGCCCACAGAACTGGGGCAAAATGTCATCTCACATTACTTAGTTGAAACTTCCTTGCTTGATTCCACCAAGTTTCATCGAACTAAATGTCTGTAAAACTAGTAGACTAAATACTGTAGTAGTTACACAGGGATGTAATCGTTACACAGTAGGGTAATTATTAAACACCATGAGTGCTGTTTGGTCATAGAAAACACTCTCATTCTTATATTGTTAATAGCAATATGCCTGCCACTGTACAGCAATGGGGGGGGGGCAGTATTGCTCCATGCCTTCTCAAAAGACACTGCCATACCAGGACTTTGTGTATATAACTTCCCTCCATATGCATAAGAATTTTGCTTTAGGGAACAAATGTTGTTTCCACACTAGTTGTTTTGTCTGGAATTGATATCATTCATTCACTCAGTTATTAGGGAGAATCCCGGCAATGTTGCTGCCAGACTGTTACATTCCAGTGTTTTCCACATTCCCCTCTTTTTTTAAAGACACAGTTTGTGGCAATTTTGACAACAGTTTGAGAACAATTTTGAGAATATTTTGAGAACAGGAGAATAATGTCTCTGTCCGCTTTCTTTACACCATACTTGAGCCTCTAACATGTCCCCACTTCCTCACTTTTTTCTAAACTCAAAAGCCCTAACTTTGGAACGCCTCCTCACAGGAGAGTTGCTCCAGTGCCCACATCATTTCGGTTGCCCTTTTCCAGCTCTACAATATCCTTTTTGAGATGTGGTGAACAAAACTGTACTCAGTATTATAAGGGCGCAATCCTATGCATGTTTAGACAGCCCTGCAAGGCTGGTGGGGGACGCTGGGAGCTGTAGGACCTTTTTTCTGTCTAAACATGGATAGGATTCCGCTGTAAGTGTGGTCATACCATAGGTTTGTATAAAGGCAGGGCCGGTGCTACCATTAGGCCAACTAGGCAGCTGCCTAGGGTGCAGGGCTAAAGGGGGCGCCAGAAACGCCTTGAAAAAAAATACAGCGCTCTTAAGTGGGAAGGGGGGCGCTAAATATCTGATCTTGCCTAGGGCACCAAACTGCCATGATGCAGACAGAGTAAGGTACAATGTAAGAACGTAAGTAAATCATGGGGACCTTGAAGGTTGATTGCATGATGTTTGTTTTGTAACACTGTAGAAATATTTTTGCGTTTTGGTGTAGAATCGTCATACTGATATAGTCTGTGAGAAATCCTTGAAAAAGATAATGAACGAAACAAGAGGGGCAAACCGGTTTCTTGTCGGACGTGCAGTAATTAGTACATTGGAAGCCTCTCCAAAGGAAAAATAGAAAAAGGCTCAAGCCACCTGGGAAGAAAAACCAAAAGAAAAAATAAGGAAATTCTCAGGCGGTGGCCTCCTCAAAAGAAAAAACAGGGGAAGGCCCGCCTAAGCCACTTCAAAAAGAAAAAGAAAAAACAAGGGAAAGGCTTCTACTAACTCTGTTAAAAAGATAACGAAGTTAGGACTTGGTATGTTAAAGCACAGATGAGTAGATATATAACTTGTGTTACTTGTAATTGTAGTATTTTATTGTTAAGTCCTCAAACTTGCATGTAAATTAATATGGTGTAACTTGAAATTCTAGTATTGTCATTATTTAGTCCTCAAATTTGAATGTTAAATCCCCATGGCTTTATACTCAAAGGGCTTGTTCGCACGACACGGGAACTGCAAGTCCCCTGCGGTTCCCGTGTCCTGTGCACGCTGACCGGGGGTGCCCCCGCAGGACAGCCACGGGCGGGACGCACGCAACGTGACCATGGTCGGTAGAGGGGTAAGCCCCTACCGCGTGTGGTCACCATGCCATCCGAACAGCGGGCGGCCATCCCGCAGGGTCCCCACAGAGACGGCAGCCCAGAGCAGCCGCCGCTCCAGCCTGTAGGGGCAAACAGCCCCTCTGGGCATCCCGGGACCCCGCCCCCTGGCGCCGGGAGGCCCACACTGCGGTGCGGGGACTGCGGGGTCTGCCCACACGCGTGGGGCGCTGGTCGTGTGCGGCACCCCGCTGGACCCCGCAGACGGCCCCGTAGTTCCTCCCCCGCCGGCAGCCTGGGTCGTGTGAACCGGCCCAAAATGTTAGTATGTATTTAAAAAATTCTAAAAAATATATAAATTTTTTTTTGTAAAAGGTTAATTAAATAGATAAAAGTTTAATCACAGCGGCGTTGGCACTTTTGTGGATATAGTAGTAATTACCGTGATTCTCCTTATATTAGCTGTTCAGAGATTGGAGCCATGTATAATAATTGTTCGGACATTTTGCTTTCAGTGATGAACAAAAAGATAAGATATCAGCAGACATTCCTCCAAAACTACAAGAATGTATGTAAATAATAATGAGGACAGGAATTTACCCAGTTTATTGTGTAAAAAATGGGGTTACTTACATCATTATGTATAGAAATAACAAGATTATAAAACAATGAACCACCCAGGTCATAAGAAGATGAGGAACGGAAATGAGTTGCTACTACAAAGGGAGATGATTAAATAATCAGAGAGAGAACTAGAAGAAGGGCACAACCCATGAAGTCTTCACCAAGTAAAAAATAGGTGGACCTGCAATGTAACCCCTATAGAGTATAAATACATGTATTAAAAAGTAGGCCACTAGAGGACTCAGTGAGAGTAAAAGCAGGGCCGGTGCTACCATTAGGCCAACTAGGCAGCTGCCTAGGGCGCAGGGCTAAAGGGGGCGCCAGAAACACCTTGAAAAAAAATACAGCGCTCTCAAGTGGGGGGGGGCGCTAAATATTTGATCTTGCCTAGGGCACCAAACTGCCTTGCACCGGTCCTGTATAAAGGCATTACAATATTGGCAATTTTATTGTCGGTCCCTTTCCTAATAATCCCAAGCATAGAATTAACTATTTTCAGAGATGCTGCACACTGAGTCAACATTTTCATGTAGCTATCCACCAAGACACCAAGACCCCTTCCTGGCTCCTTCCTGCCAGTTCAACCCCCATTGATGTTTCATAGAGTTTCATAGGTCATAGAGTTGGAAGGAGCCTACAAGGCTATCGAGTCCAACCCCCTGCTCAATGCAGGAAACTAGAGGAGGGGTCTCCCATCCAAGTAATAACCAGGCTTGACCCTGCTTAGCTTTCCACGCTCAGACAAGCTGAGCCAGCGTAAGCCACAGGTTAGGATTGTTCCCCCAATGTGCAACTCTTTACACGTACATTGACCTGTATTTGCCATTTTAATGCCCATTCATTTTGGAGAGATCATTTTGGAGCCCTTAACAATCCTTTTTTTCCCCCCACCTTGAATAATTGGGTGGCAAACTCAGCCACCTCACTGTTCACCCCTAACTAGGTCATTTATGGACAAGTTAATAAGCACAGGTCCCAAAACCGATCTTTGGGTGACCCTACTTCTTATATCCCTTCATGGCAAGAACTGTCCATTTATTCCTACTCCTTGCCTTCTGTTCTTTACCTGACTGAACCATATGAAGCAGACCTGTCCTCTTATCCCAGGACTGCTAAATTTAATCCCCTTCGAGGCAAGCGATGGAGAACGGGAGATGCACTGTGAATGAAGAATAGCCTTCAGAATGTTTTTGCAGCCACTGTGTAGATACAGGAACAGGAACTACTGTTGTTGCTAAACTAGCAAAATTAGGCTGCTTACCTGCCTGTTGTTTCCTAAGAAATTTCACTGTAAAAAAGAAAATTCCCTTTCACCCACTTTCTACCATAATCCTTACACTGAGGGAAATTTCCTTCAGTCTATGAACACAGACTGCAGTAGACAGCATAAGAGACACAGTGTACATGGTAATCCACCCACCCGTCATTCCCACACTAGCTCTGACTGAGTGCTGCAGCAGGGAGGGGCTGCTGTGTCTCAGTGGTAGAGCCCCTGCTTTGCCTGCACAAGGTCCCAGGTTCAATTTCTGGCATCTCCAGGAAAGGCTGGAAAAACTCCTGCCTGAAACCCAGGTAGGGCCAGGAAAGGATGCTGCCTGAAACCCTGGAGAGCCGATGCCAGTCAGTGTGGACAACACTGGGCTAGATCCGACCAATGGTCTGACTCAGTATAAGGCAGCTTCCTAGGTTCCCCCAACGGCCACTGCAACGCATTGAATAGCCATGGATGGCCATTCCAAGGAGTCAGTGCGTTCCAATGGCCATTCGTTTTAGTCTGGCCAAGTTGGGCAGGGCACACACACACACACCCGGCACCCCGGCCTCAGCAGGACTTTATATTCTTGCGGGATCCCGTGTTGTTTTGTGTCGTCGCCAGCCTGATTTTTCATTCGGAATTTTCGCAAGGGCTGGAAAGCTGCAGCCGCAGGTAACTAAGGTGGAGCAATCACTCTCTCAGCAGCAGCTGATAAGGTAAACCGCAGGCAGCGGAGAGAGCAAAGCGCGCGTACGCATTGCTCAATACAGCCAGCTGGGCAGGAATTTCTCGCCCTTCCCACCAGCGGCGCTGAACAGGTACGAAACTCCACCTGAAGGCAGCGCCGACAAAGCCCCTCCTCCCCACCACTTTTTTTTGGTTTTGTGTTTTGCTCCCGCCTCCCCTCCCCTCCCCTCCCCTCCCCCCCCCCCGGCTTTCCGGACATCCTCGAAGGCGCTCCTGAGAGCTGCGCGCACGGCAGAACAAGAGGAGAGGCGGGAGGGAAAGTTTTGCTTGTTGTAAGGAGGAGGAGTGGCGGAACGCCGAGCTCTCTTGCTCATACCTCCGTGCCGTCAATTCGGCCGACAGCTTTTCACGCGCTACTTACACCGGCCCGCGGCTGTAGAGGGGCGCGAGCTCCCGCCCCACCGACGCGCGCGCATTTGTGTGGGGAGAGGGGCCAGTTTGGTGCGTGAGAAGCGCCCCTCGCCCAATCAGCGAGCGAGCGCGCGGCAGCCAGCAGCAACCACAGGGAGAGGAGGGAAAGAGCCTCTCCTCGCTCCTCCCTCCCTACCCCCCCCCTTTTTGGAGTTGTCATTTGTGAACAGCAAGAGCAGCGATCCTTGGGCATGGTTCTCCGCAGGACGGCGGTGGAAAGGAAGAAGCCAGACGCTAAGAGGGTTTGCTGAGGACTTGGGGAGCGAGCGAGGGAGTCGAGAAAACGCGCGCAGACCGGCGTCGCACCCTCGCGCCGCTGTTCCCTCACACGGCTTTGCCTCGCCAGCAGAAGCGCGCGCGCGCCCCGGATTATTGCCACAAGCCCGGGAATGGGGCACTGGAGAGGAGCCTCGGCGGCCGGCGCGGGACGCTTCTGGGCGAGGCGTGCCGCCGCCGCCGCCCTCCTACAGTTGTTGCTGGCCAGCCGCTTGTGCGCCGCCGTGGACGAGAAGAAAGGTAAGTTGTGGAGGACGAGGCAGAACGAGAGAGTCAGGCGCCTGCGTGCCGTCGTGTGCGCAGTTCACTTCACTGGTTTAAGTTCGAGCAGGAAAGGTGCCTGCGCTGCGCTGCGCGCTCAAGCCTACGAGAGCTGCATCTTGGGTACATGGGCGCTGCCTCTGGTTATTCAGGAGAAGACCCCACTATCATCACTTTGCCCATGCCAAGGGGCACCCAGGGTTCACTACTAGTATTCCCGCACTGCTAAGCCAATTCATAGATGTTCTCTTTTTTATCTTCGCTATGATGTTCTCTGCATGTGCTCGGGGGAATTCATTATTGTAATTCCACTGGGGTTTTTTTTTAACCTCTGGTGAAGTTCTGGCATATTATTATTATGCTGGTTCTGGGGCTTTCCCTGGGTCTTGCTTCCCTGTCGTTGACTATGTGTGGTCATGCTTCCTTTGCATACACACCCACCACGTCTGATGTCTCCTGGTTCACCAAAAAGATGGTGTTTATTAGTAATGATAATATTTGCTCCAAGCAATTCTTGCTTGCAGAAAGCAGGTTGTGGTGGCTATTAGTGGCTAGGTGTTGGAGCGAGAGCAGAATTGGACTGAGGGGGCGGTGGGAAAAGGAGATTGTACAAGTGCCTCCATTTCTTCCCCACTTCCTGGTAAGATGGTTGGTGACTTCAAATTTTCTGAATGTGTGCTTGATTTTTTAAAATTATTATTTTAATCATGGAGACAGGTGGACAAAAATAGCAGCACACAGGAAAAAAGGTGGGGTATAAATAAAATAAACAACAAACAACATTTAGGGCACCCGTTCCTGGAGAGAATGGGAACAGACTTTCTCTGAAATTGGGATGATACCCCCCCCCCCTTGCAGAATGGCCAAACACACAGGAGGTGGTATCATATGGCCAAACTCAGAATTGGTCCCAGAATCTTTCCTAGAGACCTTTCTTACTTCATTCACCTGATGAGGTGGCTCTAGACCCTGGAAGGCTATACCATAATAAAATTATTGGCCTTTAAGGTACTGGAGGATTCGCTACTATGTTTGCTGCAAGAGTTGTGGCTTTCCTTCTAAAATTTAGAGAGATACCTCAAAGTTTCCAAGTTGCAGTACTCTTTTTCTTTTTTGCTTTCTCAAGCCCTTGAAGCATCAGCAGAGTTAACAACTTGGCAAAGGAAAGAAGTCTGTTGTTTACATGGCCCATGTAACAGGCTGATGTGTTAGTTTCACAAGAGCACAAATACCCTGCAAAGAGGTTACTGCCCAAAGATTATTACCCTCTTCCTGTAATATGGGGAAAACCACCAGTGATTCATAGGGATGTCCGAACCTAGTGACCAGGGTTCTGTACAGACCTGAAACTTAAAAGTGCATTGTGTGTGTTTGTTTGCTTGATCTTTGTGTGTGTGTGTGTGTGTGCGCGCGCGTGCGTGTTTTAAGCCCTCTTAACTATTAGGTGCTGTTTATCTTTTCTGCCAACATAAGCACAGTGTAGTTAAACAGCACAAGGAACAGTTCACTGTGAGACCATTTCCTTGCCAATTCTTTTTTTAAGGAGTTATTCATATGCGCTGTTCCCGGTCTAAATAATTTCTCAGCTTTTATCACTGAGTGCCATGTCACCCTCAGCTGGACTTGCTTGGCATTTCATCCCATAGCTCCGTCTCCCCTCACCTGGCTTAAGAACTGTTGCAAATGTTTCATACTTTTGTTGTTGAGAAACCACTTTGAAAGTTGTAGTGGGGACTGTGGGAAGGAGTTTGGTAGTTTTTATTCCAGCCAGTAGATGGTTTCCCTCTGCCTCTTTCTTTCCTTAACTTTTGTGAAGTTTTGAGAGCAAGCAGCCAGCTTCAGTTCCAGGCAAATCATCTTTATTTTGGAAATCTGCCAAAAGGAGAAAATTAAGATCTCTCTCCCTTTCTCTCTCTCTATTTCTCTCCCTCTTTTTTGCCTTTCACTGCCTCTTTCCTGAGGGATCCCCCCCCCAGTAGCTTAGAGTTGAGGAAAAGTAATTTAAGTATTTCATGACTCCAGACAATAAAACAGTCTTGAAAAGGAGAAACTCCTCTCTGAGGAGCTAATTGCACAATCTTAAAATCAAGAAGTGCTCTCTCTAGTCTCCAAGGAGCAAGTTCATACCTGTTGATGGTGTAATCAGGGCAGGGCTGTGTTTTTTTTCTTTTCTTTTGGGTAGACTCCCATCTACCTTTGTGTGGTTCAGATAAAACCATTTTGAAATGTGGCTAATCGGAGTTAGGTCCCTAAGGGTGCAATCCTGTGCCCATTTTCTTGGGAGTAAGCTCCATTGAACTCAATGGGACTTACTCCTGAGTTTATTTATTTATTTATTATATTTATACCCCACCTTTTTTCCTGCAAGGAACCCAAGGCGGCTTACATAATCCTCCTCATCCTTTCCATTTTATCCTCACAACAACCCTGTGAGGTAGGTTGACATGTATAGGATTGCACTGTAAAGGATAAAACTGTATACATATTTGATGCAATGCTACTAAGGGATAATTACTCAGTGACTTCTGTTGATAATAGTTGCCTTGTGTTAGTAATATAGTTGAATATGGACAAACATCTAAAGCAAATGCTGTTTTTCATGTGTTGGTGGGAATGTGAATTGTTTGCCCAGTCCCCAATGTTGTCTACTGTTAAGGTCAAGAGCAGTTACGGTATATCTGCTTTGACTTTATACCGGGTGACCGGCCAGATGGGCGATTGATAAATGTAATAAATAAATAAAATAAATTGACTTCTCCCTGCTTCCACAGACATTTTGTGCATGCATAACTCTTCTGAAGATTCATAAAAACAACAGATTAAGGTGCATTGCTCATGGCACTTACAGAATAATTTAAGGGATAAAAGATAGAGCCTTGCCTTGAGGAGTTTACAATCTAAATTTAAACAATAGGAGAAACTGGGAAGGGAAAGGCAAGGGAATTCTTATAGGCTGGAAAAATTCTCTTGAAGTAGGGTTTTTGCTCTGCTGCTGAAGTTAATCGTAAAGAATTCCACTAATTTCAGCAGATTATGATCACAGAGAGGGAGGGAGAGACGTGCCAGTATAAATGCCGATTAATTCAACAATCTTAGATTTTCCACCACTGTCCAACTAAGGGACAGTTTGGGGAATCATTTAGAAAGGGCAGGTTCCTGCGTTAGACCAGAAGTGATTATTCCCCTATTATTTTGGATAACAGATTGGTTATACACAGAGAATTATAAGCAATTAAATATGTCTATGTATTAGGTTTGTATACCAAAGGCACACATCCTCCTTCTTAAAAAAAGAAAAAGAAAAAAAGAGTAACACTTTTCCTGCCACTTAATCTTGAGTACTGGTATATACAAAACCATGCCTTTAAACCTTGCTGAACATTTCTCTCTCTGGCTCAGTTCACACATCATGGCAACCCAGGGTTTAACCCTGAGTTCCATCTCTACCTTGTTGGGGAAGAGAGAAGCCAGAGTTTTAGGTTCAATTATCAGGCAAAACAATATAGGGACAGAGTACTCCTGGGTTGTTTAGCTGCTCCTGTTGGCAGTGGGAGCGATTGAGACATGTGAACTAGCACACTGGCTCATTCATGTTAACCCAGGGTTTAAAAACAACAACCTGGGTTGCCGTGACATGTGAACTGGGTGTGTGTGTGTGTGCGCGCGCGCGCCTGTGCCTGTGCCTCACACTCTCGCACACATGCCCTTTTGCTTTGCCTCTTCTGAAATGGGACCCCTGGGACCAGTTCAAGTGTTACCATTTTGCAGACTTGGGAGAAATCCACATGTCTTGCCATCCCTTGTGGTTGCAGTGTGTGAATGCATAGTGTAAGATGTTTGACTTGACAGACTCATGCACTTTTATGTTCATTTGGATTGTCAGATTTCATCAACTGGTCAGCTGTCCAGACCTATATATCACCAATTCACATACTATGGTTTCCTGTGTGCAGAAATGGAGGAATAAGGACAGTGTCCATAGAAAAGACAGCGGCCAGCCCTGAAACCATGATCTGACCCACTGAACAGGTTCTTTAAGAATGTGTCTAGCTAAACAATGCTACTACCTCTCCATTGAATCTGAGCAGCTTTGTAATTGTTAGATACGGTAGTTCATGTAATTGTATCATATCCGCTATATGCCATCAGTGTTCACTTCCGATATTAAACATTTATGAAAATTAGTGCTGTACTTTGGGAATATATATGAAATTATATTGTGCAGCTGAAAGCATGGAGCAGTTATGTGGTTTTCCTTAGATTCTGGTGTTCTCCATCTTTTTTTTCTTTCCTTTGCAAATTGATGCATCAGCAATTTCTTAACGTTTTCTCAAATATACATATATTCTTAAATCAACCATTTTAGTAGCCAGTTAGGGCTATCATGGTAGAATCATAGAATCATAGAATGGTAGAGTTGGAAGGGGCCTATAAGGCCATCGAGTCCAACCCCCTGCTCAATGCAGGAGAACAGATGTGGGCAGCCCAGGCAGTCACCCATCCAAGCACTAATCTGGCTCATACCTGCTTAGCTTCAGCATGTTGCCTGCATTGTGATATGCATATTGATATAGTATTGTATGCATCACACTATATACTGTTTTATTCTCGTCCACAAACAGTTTTATAAAAGTGAAACAATTTAAAATAGGTGGCCTCCACAATATCTTAGTCGATACTGTGTCTCTGCCTAGCCATTGTGCTTTATCATATTCCAGGGGAGTTCTGTGCCTTGATCAAGGACAGGTTTTGACTGTAGATTTACACCAAGGGCACATTTTAAGACTAATTGTCTTGCAGAACTTCTGTTGTATTTAATAGGCATTTTATGGTGAAGTATCTTTTGCTTATATTATGGAATACTTGCTTTCTTTGTTACTTCATACATTGCTTTGATTTTTTTTTTAATAAATAAATAAATACCAAAGTGGTTTATGGAGAAACACATCTTGTATAACAGCCCAAGAGATCTTAATCCAGTTTTTGGTGTCAAAACCTTAATTGCCTTTAAGACATATTTCTCAGGCATGAGAGGAGTGGGATAGTGGATAAGGAGTGTTCCAACGGAGTGTTTCTGTCAGTTCTCTTTATTGCTTTTCTGATTGTCAGAGAACCCCTGCACGGTATGCTAAAGATGAGCACCCCTTTGTTCACAGTGTGTATTTGTAATTATTGCTGTAATAAAGATGAACACCTCTTTGTAATTAGTACTGTAATGCATGGAGGGAAGAGACTCATATCTGAAAATTCACAGTAAACAGAAGCCCAGAGCTTTGGCCAGACACGGTTCTGAGGTGCATGTTTACCAAGTTTGCATTTAAGATCTACATCTTTCTGTCACAGGCAGAGACCCGTGATGGGCAAATGGGAACACATTTTTCCCAGAACATGTGAAGCAGTTCTAAGTTTCTAGCAAAATGATCAGAATATAAGTCCTGTGTGCTTGTAGCCTGATCCTATGAGCCACTATGCAAACTAATGTGTAGAAAATGGGGCCAAATATCCCTACTTGAAGGCAATATCTGTAACTGTGACATTGTACTGATGTTGCAAGCTCATCCTAGGATATACTAGCTATCCAGCAGCCTCAATTAATAGTGCTATGTTAGCAACAGCCTCTACTGCACTGAAGCAATGACACACAAAACAGTTGAACACCACAAAATTGTGCGGATGTGGAACTGGGGACAAATCCCTGATGTAGCATCTAATGCACTTCAGCCAGTATCTATATTAATGCAATCCTGTGCTCTTTATATTTGGTAATAAGTAATAGCATCTTAAGGGGATTGCTATAGGCAGGCAGCATGGCAAGACAGGTTTTGCTCCACTTATTAAGCTGGGAATAGTGTTGTAGTTACATTGGCATAAGCTATTCTCTGCTCTCATAGCTGCTCTTTATAAAACTTGGGGTGCTAATTATTTATATGTATAGTTGAGCCCTAAATCTCTCTTTGTGAGATGACATATGATTCAGTAAACCTGAATATTTCTGGTATTTATTAATCTCATTAGAGTGTTCAGAGATTTATTAGAGACAAATCAGGAAATCTGATCCCTGCCCTGGAAACTTTGCAATGCAAGAAAACTCTATCTCAGTCTTCTATAAAAAGAGAGTCCTTGGAGGAGTGTTGCACTACATTTTCCTGTGATGCCCCTGAAGGCTGGATCCTTCATTTACGTATTTAAATTTCCTGAAATCTTGGCTCTATACCAATTTAGGCAATATTACAGCAGCTTATTCAAACTAATTCGCTCCTAAATATACAGTTCCCCTCCTTTTGGTCACATTGGCTTGAATTTTTGTGTGTGTTTTAAGAAAAAACAACAGATTACATATATATCCAATAACATCTGGGTGGTTTAGTTTAAAGCATTCCCTTGAGTGCTTTGATGTTTCCCAGTTTGGGTGCAGTATATGCACCTTTATGCGGGTGAACTTGATTCTAGGCATGTTGGCATCCAGGGGGAAAACCTAGGCTTGCATGCTTTAGGCCCATCTCTCCCTCTTTCATTTGGTACCCTTTCCTGTCCCAAGTTATGTATGCAACTCTCTTCTCCACCCCTGACTTTGAGGTTTGCTAGGGAGTGCAATTTTCAGTTGCCTAACTTTTTGTTCCCAAACTCTAGCAAACTGGTGAGGTTCAACCTGTGAATGCAAGCGGGAATAATATGAGCACTAAGAGGCAGTTTAGTGCCTGGGACAGGGCCAGCACCAAGAGCAGATTTCTCCTTTTATTTAGTAAGCCATATTTTCCAATGGTTCAGTCCTTGTTACCTCTAATCTTGGCAATCTAATCTTATTTTATAGCCGGTGGTGGATTAATCATTCTTGGGGTTATCTATGCAAAGAATACAGGGGGAAGTTTCATATTTGCTCAGTGATAAAAAAGGACTGTAACCTTGATTGTATGGGGGAACCCTTTAAATTGTCTTAAAATTGTCTCCTATTAAAATGAACATTTTTAATTACCTAGTTTTAAAAAAGATAGTTTTTGGCATGTTTCACTTACGTACTGTGCAACCCTATACATGTCTACTCAGAAGGAAGCCTGAACTAAGTTCAGTGGGACTTATTCCCAAGTAAGTGACTTTCTTGGGAATAAGTAGGATTTCAGCCTTAAAGTGCTTTTGAGTCTCTTTTCCACTGTTGGTGTGCAGGTGTGAAAGACATAAATGCTGTTTTGAATGTGCATGAATTAGGTTTTGTTTCTTTTTTTAATCAATTGATAGTAATTCAGGAAGGTGGATTTACAATAGCATTTCTGTGTATTTTGTTACTACAACAGAGGTATTCTGTCTGAAGCACAATTTTAGTCTTCCATCAACTATCCCCCCCCCCAAAGCATTGTATAAATGTGGGAATGCATTTTTTCATATTTTAACTTCTCTCTGTGCAGAAGTGTGTCTTCTCAGTTGTTGTTAACAGACACTGCTCCCTTATATGATTCCTCCACCTATTCCATAATGTTGGACATCTTGCTGCACAAGCATTCCTTTCACTGTACACAGTTTCTAGTGAAACTGACAAGGTCAGGGAAATGCCATGTCAGTTCCAGTTAGGTGTATTTTTCTTTTTCCTTGTTCAAAACGGCATGTTTGCAGACCAGCAGTGGTGCATATAGTAATACTTCAGGGTTGTTTAAAAAAGCAACCCCTAAGTTATTGGCCAAATTGACAACACTTTCCCCTCATCATGTCAGTTTCATTGGAGAGGAGAGGGTAGAGGAAATTGTGGTGAGGTGGGTAGGCAGGTAATTCAGAAAATACTATGTACTGAAAGATGTCGCAAACCACCTCATGATTGCCCTCTGACTCTAGTTGCAGGCTTGTATAGGCCAGAATCCAGGTTAGACTAATGGGGGTAGGTGGGTGACTTTTTAAAGAAGGAAAAGCACAATGGTGAAGTTATGCATTAACTAGAGTGGGAGAATATTCATGAGTAAGTATTAAATACTTGAAAATGCATGTGTGATTTTGGCTAAAGTCTAGTACCCCATACTTCTCAGATGCCAGCAGTGTTCAGGGGGAGGGTTGGACAAGGACCATGTTGGCCCTCTTGTTAATCCAGCCTGCTCATAACCTTTGATCTGCCTGCATGGTCAAGGAATTAGGCTACCAGACGTCTCTCTTTATTAGAGGGTCACAGCACTGTTTGGCATACGAGCATTATTTTCTATGAACATTACTCATTTATTTATACTTGTTAGATGCTTTTAATAAACTAATTATCTAGGTGTCATACAAAATTGATTAAAACATAACAATAATACAGTAAAAAAAAAAAAAAACAACCCACAACAATACATCTTACAACAATACAACAAACACCCCCAAATAGGTAATATCAACACAATAAAATACAAGTCAAGTCACAGGAGCTAAAAGCAACTGGGCAACCACCATCAATGCTGCAGGGACAAAAATAATAGTCAGAGCACAGATATCAAAATGGTGAGGTATCAAGACATCTTGATGACAGGTACTATGTTCATGAATCATTGACATTCATAGCATCTTAAGCAATGTTTTCTTCCATTCTTCTCTCTAGAGTCTGTGGCAACACATAATGGCTAAGTTCAGATGTAACAAGAGATCATGGTTTGTCATTATGAAAATGAGCATTGCCAAGCCTTGGGCTTGCATGCTTCCTCTTCCCTATCCCTTGCATATGAGGGGAGGGGATTAGAATACTTCAGCTTCTAGTTTGCCATTTCCTCTGAATGTAGCAAACCATAGTTTGCCCCAGTCAGATGAAATGGCAAACTATGGCTTGCCCTTGACCAGAAGCTGAAGCTTCTTATATCATCTCCTTCCATGTAGGGGAAGGAGAGGAGGACATGCACAATCCCAGGGCTCATTGCTGCTAATTTCCAATCCTCCAAACTATGGTTTGGAACACTGTCACTGTAGGCCAATACATTTGATCATATCAGCTTTTTCTGGGTGTCTCAGGTGCAAATCTTGGTCATGGGTTGCATATTTGCTTTTTGTGGTAACTTCAGTGTTTATTTTATTTGATTACATTTAAACTATTGCCACCAGAGATACTTCATTTTTATTCAGGGCCACTAAATCAAACCATAACAGAATTAAGCATGTTTAAACCCATCGGTGAGTTTAAGGTCCCCTAACTCTGCGCTGAATGGTGTCCTTCTTCGTATAGTGTGCTCCAATGCAAGTATTATAAGTGTCATATGCACGTTCCCATTCCCCCTTTCCCCAGTAAATATAAATGTGAAAAGTGTATAAAATAAAAGGGTGGAGACAGAGTTATGGTAAATAACTTGTTTTAGCAGTTTGGTCAGATATTTCAACATTGCCTTCAGCAAAGAAAAAAGGGATTGCTTAAATTAATAACTAGTTTCTTGGAGTCAGGCTGAGGCATATTCCAGCTCATTAAAATGAAAGTGTGACTGGTAATAAAGAACACAGTATCTAGAAATATAACGTGACAAGTTGCACATCATTTTGCGTTCCATGACCTTTATATATTGTATGTTTAGGTGGTGGTATTTATTTAACTAGAATATTGTATGGCAGTTTAAACTCGAATAATGAAGACACTGATTATATTTAAATAATTGTAAGTGTTGCATGCAAGTGTTGCATGCAAGATTCAAAAAGACATCCAGATATGGGACAGGGTGTTCAAGAACACACTGCACCAATCAGGAAGTCCCAAAGCCATTAAAAGCTAAGCCTAACGCACGTACACACGCACATTTCAGCTTGGCTCATAGTGGCTCAACATCCCCACTTTGACTCCTGAATATATTCAAACTCTGCATTGCTGAGTCTGGGAAGCCAAAACAGACATTAGTTTAAAGACATACCGGTAGCTAGTAGTTCTGTCTTCTTTCATTTTTACTCTAGAGTAGGTGCAGGAGGCCCAATCCACAAAGCAAATTGTTCACTTTTTTGTAATAGAAATTGCTGGTCTGTGGGCCCCAACAGATTGGGCCCATAGCCCCCTAGTCCCATGTTAGGGTCTGAATTGGGCCCCCTGACCTACTCTAGAGTAAAAATGGAGAAAAGTAGTTTCTGTTTTGGTCCCTAGTTTTTAATTCTTCCTGACTCATTGACCAGAATAAAAACCTACAGTTCTAACAGTCAAATACTCTTTCTAATCAGTTCCTCCCTCCATAATGAAGACTTCTGCGCATACTCAAACTCTGCATTGCTGCGTCTGTGAAGTGTCTTTTTTTGGTACTTCCTGACTGTTCTAGGAGGAATAACAAAACTATGTCCTAGAATTCTTGTGGATAATTGAAGATTTCAGTCTGCTCTGAAGTCTTCATTGCAGAGATTAATGAAGCTAAACCTTCACACCGCACTAGTTGCATACTTTTTGAATCGCTGTAAAATGTGTACGTTGTGTGTGAATTTCTCCCCAATTGAGGACTGGTTCACACATGCATGTATATCACTTGATTTATCTGCACCTGACTACTTTATGCTTGATGACTGGAAGCTAAATGTGTGACTTCACTTGATATATGAAGCATTGCATTTGAATTTATATGGAGATTATGTCTGTGAGGTTGCATGTGTGAATGGCCCATTGTAGATCTAAGTTACAATTCATGTGGGGAACATGCATGGAATCAGGCTTTTGTCAACCACCACCAGTTCAATGGCTAGAATTGCTAAGCAATTGATGATACATCACAGTAGTAGGATACATTCTTCATATTAATTGATATAGTTATGATTTGTTCTTTCCAGAAGCATGCTGAACTTTTAAGGCACAATCCTATGTATGTTTAGACAGAAAAAAGTCCTGTAACTTCCAGCTTTACCCAGCCAGCACAGCTGGCTGGAGAATGCTTGCTGGGAGTTATAGGACTTTTTTCTGCCTAAACATACATAGGATTGAACCCTGAATCAGTTCTTTTCCATTTCCTTTTTCTCCTGTCATCTCTCAGGTTCCAATTTGAAATGCAGGTTTTCACAAAGAAGGTTCCTGATCAGGGGCAAAACTTGGCTTTTCTTTGCCAACTGCCTCATCAACCTATTTCTTTGCCTTTCACTATAACACTGTGCCTTGCTTGAGGCACCTGAATTTGTCTTATAAACTCTTTCCTTGCCTTACTAGCATCTCTGGGGCGCACCTGAGTCACTCCTGTGCTCTGTGTGTAGCACACCATAATCTTGGATGATCATAGGTCTTCTATTACGTAGGCTTATCTGTTTGGAACCTTTCCTTATGGGGAATAATGTCATAATGCAGGGTGTTGCTCTAGTTCAGGGCTCTCCAACCTTGGGTCCCCAGATGTTGCTGGCCTACAGCTCCCAGCATACCCAGCCAGCATGGCTAATGGCTAGGGATTCTGGGAACTGTAGTCCAGCAACATCTGGGGACTCAAGGTTGGAGAGCCCTGCTCTAGTTGATCCTTGAACTCCTCCCTATGATTCTATGAATTGTTCTGTAAATAAACTTCTCTTCCAAAATGAGGTTTGTAGAGAGATGACTTTGTGTAATATGTGGACATCCAGCTAAGGAATTGTTAAAAAAAAGAAATGTGTGCTTAAAAGCTATGTACGGTATTTAAAACTGGACTGACTGAGTGAGTTATTTTGTCATCGTGTGAAGAAACATGCATAGCCATTTCTCCCTTTTTGTAGCAAACCCTGTTTTATTCTCCATGTTGCAAGGTAGATTCATCCACTGTCCTGTACATATTTCTTTGTATTTATTAAGCATTCTTCTATTTCAATATTTGAGTATTTCAGTACACAAGGGTATGTATATTCTAGGTAATTAAAAGTGCCTAATTTTAAAAATAGATTTGTGATTCTTCCTTACTGCAAACGCTAGACACAGTTATAGGTTCTGCTTAACACTTTTTCTTTTAGGCTGTACACTTTAAATGAGACAAATACATGTTTGGAAACACTTGCATCATGCAAGTACATGCATCAAAGAGCCAGGATTAACTACAACAAATGTACCCAGGGTCAAATAAGATGTAGATCTATGATTTATTCTCCTGACATCTTCTTTACACTGCACATTAAAGCAGCTGTAGGGAACTCCAAATCTGACTGGAATAGAAACACTGGGAGAAGCGAGTTTATTTATTTATTTAATACATTTTTATACCGCCCAATAGCTGAAGCTCTCTGGGCGGTTTACAACAGTTAAAACCATAAAATACAATATAAAATAAATATAAAATTTAAAACCACAGATTAAAAACAAACAGCAGAGCTAGCAGCAGCAGTTACAATAACAGAGTTAAAAAACAACTACAAGATTAAAATGATTAAGATGATTAAAATGCCTGGAATAATAGAAAGGTCTTCACCTGGCACCGGAAAGAGTACAATGTAGGCGCCAGGCAAGCCTCTTTGGGGAGCTCATTCCACAACCAGGGTGCCACAGCAGAAAAGGCCCTCCTCCTGGTAGCCACCTGCCTCACTTCCTTTGGCAGGGGCTCTCGGAGTTCATCCCTTTCCACTGCTGCCATTTGCCTGATCTAAATCTCCCTACCCAAAGCTGCCATTAGCTTTTTATTAGAAGTACTTCTGTCTTCCACTGAAGGCTACCAGCAGCTTTGAGTGGGGCTGGGGCTGGGAAGGTGGTTTAGATCTGAGAAATGGCTCAGGGAAAAGAATTAGATTTCCCCTCCCACATCATTGCTGTTCTAGTCAAATTCAGTGCCCCCTGCAGCTCCATTCCTCATGAGATCTAGTCACAGATCTCTCAAGCATCATTTGCTTCAGCCCTCTATAGCAAACCAAGATTAAGCTTAGCCTAGCCTAGTTTAGTAGACTTTTTATTTTTATTGTGGCTTTGTATTTTATTTTTATTGATGTTTTAACAAATTTTGTACACTGCCCTGTGATTTAGTAATGAAGAGTTGCATATAAATAAGTAAATGTGTTGCTTGCTCCATGATGTGTGGAATGAATGTCCCTTAATGTTCCAAAGCATGCATGGGACAACCTTGCTGAAGCTAAGCAACTTTGTTGAACCTAAAATGGTCTGGATCTGGTCAGTGCCTGGATGCAAGACTGCCTGGGAAAAGAACCCAATGTATGCTGCCTTGAATTCCACAGTGGAAAATAAATTTAATGAAATAAGTACGGTAAATACAATTGCTTCGTTTCCCCTCTGTTCAACTCCCCCTTACATCTGCAGTGGCTAATACTATCCCCAATGGTCTCCCAATCCTCAAGAACAGTGCCTTTAAGTGGGGGAAAGAGGGAAGGAGGAGGTGGGAAAGCCCTGTTGTGTGAATGTGAACTCTGTTCCATTCACAGAAGAAAGATACACTCCAAGCCAATGTTTTTTAGAATCACAACACTGATGTGATTTGGGGGAGTGAAGTTTGTTTATGCAGTCCAGGGCAGGTAAAGGTCAGAAACTCCATGGATTTAAGTCCACCCTGTTAACTCCATTGTTTGATAATGGACACCCTCCCATTGCCACCATTAATTCTATGCTGGAGATACAAGGTCAGCTGATAAAGCTTTTCTGTAGCTACTTTTGCCAACTTCCTTGTTCATCTTCTCCACTTTTCCCCCTTAGGATACTCCTACTCAATTACTTCTTGAACGCAATAATAGTAATTACCTTGTCACTGGGCTACATAAGCATCCTCCAAGTACATGTAGAAAGAGAGAGCATTTGGATGGAATTAATCATAGCTTTACAATTTCACTGTAAGAATTAAAAGCACTTAAGGGTGTAATACTATGCATGTTTAGACAGAAAAAAGGCCCACAACTTCCAGCATGCCCCAGCCATGTTGGCTGGGGCATGCTGGGAGCTGTAGGCCTTTCTTTGTCTAAACATGCGCAGGATTGCATGTTAAACCTTCTGCTTTAACCACAGACATGCTTTTCAAGCCTTCTTTAAACTAAGTAAAAAAGAAATTATTACAAAATTATGCATGGTGTGGAGAAAGAGGATAGGGATACTTTTTCTCCCTCTCATAAATATTGGAACCTGGGGTCATCCTATGAAGCTGATTGGTGCGAGATTTAGGACAGGTAAAAGGAAGTACTTTTTCACAGTGCAGAGTTAAACTATGGAATTCACTTCCACAAGATGCAGTGATGGCCACCAATTTGGACAGCTTTAAAAGGGGATTGGACAAATTCGTGGAGGAGAAGGCTATCAATGGCTACTAGTCCTGATAGCTATATGCTACTTTCAGTATCAGAGGCAGTATGCCTATGTACACGAGCTGCTGGGAAACATGGGAAGGAAGGTGCTGTTTGAACTCATGTCCTGCTCGTGGGTTTCCCGCGCACAGCTGGTTGGGCACTGTGTGAAGAGAATGTCTGATCCAGCAGGGCTCTTCTTATGTTCTTATGAACAATTCTTTGGGTTTGATAAAGGGAGGCTCCTTTTATAGGAAGGATTAGCAAACATTTACCTGGGCAGATACCATCTGTATTCTACTTGTTAACTAAAAGCTATCAGAGCCAAAGTGAGACAAGGTATAGTACTAAAGTTCTTAAGCCATTGGTGGAGGGGCAGCTGTGCAATCCATGGACAAATTTCATTCTTGGATAATCCGATTTAATGAGCATTTAATGTGTGTATTTGGATATTGAATCAGTTTATACATGTGTACTGTATTTGGATATCAAATGAGCTATAGTTTGTCCTCAAATTGTATGCCTCGGTCTGATTGAAAGAGCAGCAGGATTCAAATTCTATCAACTTCACTACTGAGGATCAAACTACACATTATTTATTAATTTATTTATTATATTTATGAATTGCCCATCTGGCCAGACATCCGGCCACTCTGAGCGATGTTAATTATGTAGCACGTAGCTGACCCCTCTTTCACTTTCTTACTCAAGAATAAGTGCACATGGCCCCAATTTGGCTCAAAACCAGCATAGACTGGGAGGAGAGGATAAAACCTCCTGCCACTACCCCCAGCCATTTGCTTTCCAAAATCCCCCCCAGCCCCGGGTAGGGTTTTAAAAAGAAAGCAGTCTCCATCGGCTTCAATGGAGGCTTTTTTCTTTTCCTAATTCCAGCACTGGGGTGGGGGTTCAGGAAGCAAGCGTCTTGGGAGGGAAGGCTCAATTCTCTCCCAATGCATGCCGGTCCCAATCCAAATTGGGGCCACATACACTCACTCTTTTGTATGAAAGCAAGAGAAGAGTCAACTACATGCTATGTAATTAACGTAACATGCACTTTGATCCTAATGCCGCTACTACTAAAATGATACTGTAAAACCAAATAGAGACAAATGTATTGTCAAGTGTTATATAATGGCTTTGTAAACATAGAGTTTTATAAAGAAAAGGTAATTTCTGCAGAAGTCAAACAGTTTCATTTGTGTTAAGAAAAGTTTTCTGTCAAGGTGCGCTTGCCCCCACATGATATGGGCACATAATGCCCCCATTACTATTGTGTCCCCTTCTGCAGCTTCAGCTCGTTGTACTCCACAACACTTCCTTGCCCCAGTGTGTCTTATTCTGTGAATAGCTATTACTCTTCTCCTTTGTTGCATCTCACACTTGGAATTTCTTCCAGACCACATCCACAATGTTCTCTCAGTTTCTGCCTAGCTTTTTCTCTAGTCCATTTACGGTAGTTTCTCAGGTTATCTATGTACTAGTCCTTCAGAGAATGTTCTGAAGACATAAAATGCATTTCTACTGCTGAACTTAAGCATGCTTTGGTGGAAATCAACCCGAGAAGCATATAAAAATCATGTACAGCTCTTTGGAGAGAGAACAGGATATAATTCATATTCACATATGTAAAAACCTGGCAATATTAACATCTTAAACATGTATGGTCTGGTAACATGTTGGGATACCATGCCCCCCCCAAAAGCAGCTGATTTCAGTGGCTTAGCATTCCTATTCCTGATTTGTGTAATGAACCTCCCAGACATGAGCCTACATGCTTGATGTGTTTGTGTTTGTGGAGGGAGAACTCTGCATACAAAAAACTTCAGCTTGTTCAATAGACTTTCAAATCTATCATAATTGTATTTGCATTTCTGACATCTTTGCTTATGTTCCATTTGATCTGTCCCTTCTCTTGTCTTGTGTAGAATGGAAGCCAGTTTGGGGCAGGGAGCTGTTCTGTTTCTTCATACGGTGCCAGGCATATCAATGGCATTGATAAACAATAAATAATGTTGACTCTAAGTCAAGGGTTTGCTTAGGTTTCTTAAAGCTAAACTAGCAGTGAAGGTTTATAGTTGTCTTAATGTTGGAAATGAACATACAGTTCTGTATCACAATGCTGACCTTCCTGTTGACAAATTGGACTTTGTGCCTACTGCACTAGCCTAATCCTTTGAGAATCGGAACCCAAGATTGCAAACCCACAAGATGCTGAGCAACGTGAACTTCTGTTGACAAAGTTGAGAATATTCAGCAACTGGTAGGACTGGGTCCTGTGGGAGTTGCCTGCTTGGTAAGAATGGCATTAATTTAACTAAACGTGTACATGTGGTGTATTTTTCCTTCCCCCCCCCCCCACTAGCTAAAACAAATTATATCTAAACCACTGTTATGGCTGGATCTCTGCACAAGTTCAGCATTCTGTTTTTTTTGCAAGCAGTTTTCATTGTTAAGTTGACATGATAGATGCATATATCTTACAAGCCCCTTGTCTTTGCTTGCAGTGATCCATATTGCCTGCAGATGTACAGGATGTTCTACCTCTTTATGAGTGCTGATGGCATCGTATCGTATGTAACCAAAGTAGGGCCACTGAGAAATAAGAGCGAGGTATCAGTGTGCTTCAGGGAACCCCAAGGTTTGTAGAAGTATAGAAAGTCTTTAGGAGAAAAACCATAAGGAGGCAACCATCACCACCCCCACAGCTAAATGAGTACTGAGCATGCTCAGTGGCCATGGAATGCTTAGTGTCTGTTGGGGGCAATATGGGAAACAGAGGGAGAAGTAGAATGGAATATCTGATTTCTGGAAGAAGACATTGCTGCCTGGCTACAACCCCTGCACAGGAGCACTTCACACACAAGCATTTTTGTTACAAGTCCCACTGCTATTCCTATTTCTGTCCCCATATGTAAAGGATCAATTGGTTTGATCATCAAAGCAGTACTCAAGAACAAGGTCAGTCCAGCCAAGCACTCTATCTTCTGAAGTGGCCAGCTCCATGCCCCTGAGAGGTCACAAGTAGGGCATGAATAATATGGTCGGCATCTGTTGTTTTGTCCCCATCCTCTGGAATCGGAGGTAAGCAGCCTCTGAACATAGAGGTTCCATTTTGCTGTCATGGCTGATAGCCATTGATGGATCTATCCCCAATAATTTGCCTAATTCTTTATCATGGTCTTGGACGTAGACCAGAGATATTCTACAGTCTAGGCCACCTTTATAAACAGCTAATCTTTTGAAACTTGTGATTGTAAGTGATTGTCAGGGTTTGATCTTATGCTTTGAGGATAAGCATGGGGGGGGGGGATATTAATTGAATGGAACCATGACCCACAAGGAAACATCCACCTGTTTTATTCTAGATTTATCTTGAATAACTAGCACCCAAAAGTTTTATACACAGCTGCAAGTGTACTGTACATAGAGAGTGTTGAGAGGGAAAATCTACCTTTTAAAAGGTCTGTTTACCCTGAATAGTTATTCAAATTATGTGATGCTATTAATGGGCTTTCAGTAATTTCCTCAGTGACCGACTCAAACACTGCTTTCTAAAGGCTTCTTATGGGTTTAGTACTTTAAAGTATGGTGCCACAGTTGGCAGAATCCCTGGTTTTGACAGTGAGGCAGGTCCTTTCAAGTGTTGTGGAAAAGGGCTGCATACTACAGAATGGGGAAGGTTATAAACTTTTCTGATAGTTCTGTTCTCAACCTAGCAACTTTTATTGTGCTTAATCTGATGAAGATAAAGAAACATGATAGTACAAAAAGTACTTAAGACTATTCCCACACACACAAGTTTGAAGTCATGTGAGAATGTGCCTTGCATTCTTTTATTTTTCTGCATATCTGGCCAGTACACTTAACAGATCCCAAGAATTACAATAATTTATTCCCCCCCTCCCCCAGCAGAAGTCAAGGCTGCACTGCACACATCTTTTCACAGGCTGTACAACATACACATGAGAGAGAACCTAAGTCTTTGCTAATTGTTCCCATGAGAACAGACAGAGCTCCAGTTTTATTCATGGGATCTGTCTTGTATTTGAGATACAAAGTTTTTAAAGTCTGTGTGCAGTAAGCTGAAAGGATGTTGTTTAAATAGAAGCTGGTTTACCTTTTCAAGGATTTGTAGCTGTTATCCTTTAGCAATTGGTATGCACAAATGAGAGTTGGATGGGCATATCAAGAGGCAAATAAGCTAGTTTGTAAACAGCAGGCCTCTCCTTCTTAATCTCATACTCCTCCTCCTGTTTGTTCACTGCTGTTGATATCTGCAGAAAACTCTGTGCTGGGAGCAAGAGTGATAAAATCTGTTGCTTCAGCAGCCCAACCATATGTACATTTATTTGGAAGCAAGCAAGTCCTTGAGTTCAGTGAGAATTGCTTTCAAGTAAGGGCCAAAGTAGATGTAATGGTGGTAGACACTATTATTTTTTCCATGTGTCTGCCCTGTTCACATATAAAGTGGAGGGGGAGACCTTCCACAGTAAAAGGAGTACATGGGAGAGTGGCACTGAATCTCCCCGCTCATGACTTACCTCCCCTGCAGTATGTTACTTCAGCCACTTATATCCTGTTTTCTGCTAACTTCCATTATGGCAGCCTTATAAGCCCACACAAGTTATTAGCCTGCAAATGTTTCTACTAGCTTGCTGATGTACAGAACAGCATTGCAAACAGGAGCATTACAGTTTTACACATCCAGAAGACTGGCCCTTGTTACCATACAAATCATAGTCAGATGCAGTTGTTCTATTATCTGCTTATGCCACAGTTAGGCTGCAATCCTGTATACACTTTCCTGGGAGTAAGTCCCATTGAACTCTGTGGGACTTGCTTCTGAGTACTCATATATGACTGCACTGTTAGTCATTTGAAGCAAAGAGAAGGTCGAAGGTAGACAAGAGCCAACTCCTCTTCAGTTTACACACATTTCCCTGCCTGGTTGCTGCCTTACTTGCCAAAAGTAATCAGGCAAGTGCATATTTACAAGCTTACACTAGTATTATGCAAAATTCAATAAGATCTCATTATAAAAAATGGTATCTACTCTTTGCCTTCACGAGTCCACTAAGTTAGTACATAGAAGATAGTTTCCAATTTAAAATGTTCATCAGACCTCTCTAGGGAGGAACAGAGAATAAGACACAGGATCTGCGAAAAACAGAACAAGTAGGACCTGCTACAAAATGTTGCAGGGTGTATCCTTGCCCCTTAGGAGTATTTTTGTTCTGGGTGCCAGACTGCCATAACCTCCTACCATAAGCTGGAAAGGTGTGAAGATGGCCACGCCTTTCCCCCACTTTTCCATTGTTCTTTTCCAATTGACATTCAGCATTCTGTGTCTCCTGAAGAATACTGAGCATGCTCGTTCCTCATTGGACTATTTTGATGGCTTGATCACTTAAGAGAGCAATTCTACCTGACCGAGGGCTGGAGGATGGAAGCCTCTGATCTCAGAAGCTTCTGGGTATCCAGTGCCCTACCGACCGAGCTGCTGCCAGCAGGGCAGGAGGAGTGACAGAGGTGATTTTCACCTCTCTGTCTTCCTTTATAGCATTTCCCACTAGATGAGCCTCAGAGCCCATCTAGTGGAGTTGCACTGCTGGGGACGTGGCCAGGGGCTGGGAGGTCACTGGATTCATGTCACCTGCCCTCCATGCCCACTGGCACACCCCCATACCTTCCCTTTCCTCCCTTCCCCAAGGTTGCAATGACGACCTCGGGTGGGGTAGCTGCAGAGCTTTCCACGGTGGCCGGGAGGGGTAGTGGGCAGGAAATCCGTGCTTGGTTCTCCTTCTCCAGAGTTGGAGCTTTGTCTCCGGCCGTAGAGGAGGGGATCTGCAGAATCCTATGGGGCCCCAGATGCTGTCTGGGAGCCATCGGATTGCTCTGTTAGAGGTCTTTTAAAAAAAAGAAAGAAAGAAATGATGCCGTATAGATAGTGTCAAAAAAATAAACAAAAGGAAGCCATGTTGGCCAAAAGAAGAATTCTCCTCCTTTTTTCAAATAGCCTTATTTATAAATTACACATTATACATCTAATATTGAACATAATATGAATTGTAAAAAACCAGTCAGAAAAAATTAACAATATATAACACATACTAGAAAATTAAATAAGGCTACATTACTATCATATAAAGTATTACAATATTACAACATAACTTCTTATGCTTATCAATATCACTTATACTCTTACACTTCTGCCAGCAGAGCAGAAAGAATGGCAGAGGCATTTTTTGTTTTGTTTTTAATTTCTCTTCCATAGGTTCTTTTTTTTTAACTTAAAGGGGGGAGGGAACTCTCTCCCATTGCAAGTGATGGGAGGGAATTAATGTAAGAGCAGCCTCAGAGCTGGCCTACATTCCCCACCATGCTGGGGGTTGAGAGGGCTGCAGACCCTTTTGACCCATGGCTGTTCCCTCCCTGCCCACTGCCACGCTTACAGCATGCTTCTTTCCCACTCTCTGTGAGGTTGGAGTTCTGATGTCCTAAAGGGAGTCACCGTGGAAATGTCCGAGGCGGCTGGGAGGGGCCAGAAGGGTGGCTCCAAAAACTGGTAAAAACCCTCCGTGTCAGAGCTTCATCTAAGACATCGGAGGGTTTTTCCTGATCAGTCCAATGGCCCCAGGGACACATACCCAGAACCATAGAACTACTCTCTTTGTTTTTGTGTAGTTTCAAATAAGAGGTACAACCATCATATAACCTACTGCAATTTCTTTAACACAATATAATTTTTTGGTATTGATTATTTTTTAAGATTAAAATATTAATAAAAGAAAATAATGGTGGGACCTTTTGCCTCAGTCTTATAAAATGAGCCAATCATAGAGCCAGTGTGGCGTAGTGATGAGAGTGTTGGACTGGGACTCAGGAGATCTGGGTTCTAGTTCCTGCTCAGCCATGAAACTCACTGGGTGACTTTGGGCCAGTCTCTGCCTCTCTGCCTAACCTACTTCACAGGGTTGTTGTGAGGATAAAATGGAGAGGAGGAGGATTATGTAAGCTGCTTTGGGTTCCTTGCAGGAAAAAAGGCAGGGTATAAAATAAATAAATAAATAAATCATCTGGCTAACTCTTTCAAATGTTTATTTGAAAATAATTAGGCTGCCTTTCCTGTCATAGTCCAGTTACTGCATGGGAATGCTGTATTACCTTGGCTGTTTCTAACAGGAAATTGCTCTTTGGAAATTAAATATGCAGTCTTTAACTGGCAGTTCTTATTTTGTACATTAACATACAATATGGAACCATTACCTGTGTAGAGAATTCCTGCTGGGCTGTGTTGAGGAGTGGAATCATTTTGCGTTGAAGAGGAAAATGTGATGTGGCTTCTTCTTTCTTTTTTCTTGGGACTTCATAACAGTTATAATCAATATCATATGTACTTGGGACATATCACAGGTGCAGTCTGCTCTGCTCTGTGTGTGCAGTCTGTGTGTATTTATTCACAACTGCAGCATTTTATGGTAGATAGTAACTTATGTGGGACCGCTAAGTTTCCTGTAGTTTTTTTAAGAGTCGATTTGTGTGCCTGAACAAAAGGGCAGTGGGTTATTGATTTACCTACTGTGGTGCTCCATGCTTGCCAGTATGCTTCCCCATAACTACAAACAGTAGCTCATATAGAATCTGAAAGTCTTCAAAGAAAAAGAATTACTAAATTCTACTCACCCATCAAACCTTTGTTTATTAAGAATCTCCAAGTTGGCTCCTTTGCATCAGCGGAAACATCATAAATTTACCAGAAGGCAGATTCTTTTTTAACTTTGCAACAACAGTTCAAGTAAACTTGGAAAGGTTTTTAAATGTAACACTCCCTAAATGTCTGTGAGAAGAGTAGCAGATTTTATACCATAGTTAGTAATGGAAATGCAAAGACATTTCTTTCAAAGAAACAAAAAAGGAAAGACTTCCCTTTATCATAATGCTCCACTTCATTCAAAATCCACATTAAATTCCTAGAAGGAGTTCCTTGGTGCAATGCATTACCAAGGAGTTCCTTGGTGCAATGCATTTACTTAGTTTGCTAAGTAAAAAATACATTTCTGAATCAAGTGCTTTTAAACACTGACAATGATCAAAGTCCTCTCCACTTTTTTGTTCTTCACCTTTTCCTGATCCCTATCCCTTTCTTTCTTTCTCTTTATCCTTTTGTTCCAGTTCCCTGAATAGTGGGGAAACAATATCAACATACTCCCCTTTCCAAATCTCCTTCATGGCTGGGAGCAAATGATATCCCAAAGGGGTAGACACCATATGAAACCGTGGCTTCCTTTGCAGAAGTGTAAGGATCCTGGACTGTCACTGGAGCTTCAGGAGTTGAAGTGGCAGTAGCAACTTGAGCCACTGAAGGAGAAACAGAAGAGGTTCCTGTGGGTGACCCAGCCACGGAATCAGATTCCACTACTGGAGAAACCGGGGCTCTGGCCACAAGAGTGCTAATTGATGACTGCTGCACTGGAGGGCAAGCAGGCAAAAGAGAACTATGCTGTGAACTCTCTGCTCTGGCCAGTTCTTCCTAGCCAAACAGCTTGGAGAAAGGCCAAGCATGACCTGATCCCTATGGAGGAGATCCCCAAGGCCCAAATAGCAGCCAGCTCAGCCAACCCCATGACTGCTCTTGTTGTTACTCACTTAGTGTCCGCTCAGATGTGCATTGGGAGTCCTCCCGTGGCCTTTCTAGTCCACCATTCTATTCCTACATTGGCCAACCAGATGCCTATGGGAAACCATAAGCAGGACATGAGTTCAACAGCACCCTTCTATACATGTTCCCTTCCAACTGGTATTGAGAGGCATACTGCCTCTGGTACTGGAAGTCATCATCATCATCATCAGGCGATCACTCGTGACCGAGTAAGATTGTCTTCCGGGATAAAAGGAGGAAATTCTAAAGAAGATTGTGTAGACTCTAGCGATGGATCCGTAAGTGACTGTGGAGGCCAATTCTAGATCCACACAGCTTCCCACAGTGAGGACACAGGTTACCAGATAGAAGATGGTCCTGTAAAGGATTCATTTGACGTGCTTTTCGCCTAGCACGTTTCTCCCTTTCACCTTGCACTCGGGCTTCTTCAAAGTCCATGGAACCTTTGTGAAAGGCCAACCTCCATTTAGATCGTTCATGGGCCAGAGCTTCCCAGTTTTCGATGTTTATATTGCATTTTTTTAGATTTGCCTTATGAACATCTTTAAACCTCTTATATTGACCACCGATATTCCGCTTTCCATCCTTGAGTTGGGAGTAAAGTAACTGCTTTGGGAGACGGCAGTCAGGCATTCGAACAACATGACCGGTCCACTGAAGTTGGCGTTGAAGGATCATTTTTTCAATGCTAGTAGTCTTTGCTTCTTCCAGTACACTGACATTTGTTCGCCTATCTTCCCAAGTAATTTGCAGGATTTTCCGGAGGCAACGTTGATTAAACCTTTCAAGAAGGTGGAAGTGACGTTTATAGATAGTCCATGTTTCGCAGGCATACAATAACGTTGGTAATACAATGGCTTCATAAACCAGTGTTTTGGTCTTCTTACAAATATCCCGATCCTCGAACACTCTATGTTTCATTCGAGAAAATGCGGCACTTGCGGAGCTCAGACGATGCTGGATTTCACTGTCGATGTTAGCTGTAACAGAAAGATAGCTGCCAAGATAGAGAAAATGATCGACATTTTCCAGTATTGTCCCGCCAAGCTGGATAGATGGCATCACCAAAGGATTGGCTTGCACTTGCTGATGAAGCACTTTGGTTTTTTTGATGTTAAGTGAGAGACCAAGTTTTTCGTATGCTTCTGCAAAAGCATTTAGGATAGTTTGGAGATATCCCGAATGGGGAGACCCATATCATCATATATTATGTAGGAAGATTATCATCATATCAGACATATCACCACATTATCATCATAGATATTCCAGTCCTGTAACCATGACAGGAAATCTTTCTCCAGGACCCAGTCCACCTGAACATCAGGAAAAATTTTCTGACTGTTAGCGCAGTAAGACAATGGAACCAAATTAGCTAGGGGAGGTGGTGAGCTCTCCCACCATGGAGGTCTTCAAGTATGAGTGGCAGCCATCTGTCAGGGCTGCTTTGACTGGATCTGATGAGCAGTGGGTTGGACTCGAGGGCCTTTCGTAGCGCCCCTTCCAACTCTACTTTTCTATGATTCTATGAACTTGCCTTCTTCCTTGCCTCATTCCTAGTAGTCCTAGAGCTGAATAAAACATTAAGGAGTGAGATTGGACTAGATGAGGTCCAAGGTCCCTTCCAACTCTAAAAGTCTGTGATTACAGCCTCTATCGGGAGTCCACTGAAAAATTGTTCCATGAGGTGGCCATTGCAGTGCTGCCATGGAAACTTTCCGCACAATAGATTCATCCACATGGCAAGTGCATTTCAAATATTGAATCCAACCCCTGACTGTGGTGATTGCAAAATCTGAGGTTGTCCATAAAGGCATATGAATAAGGATCACAACTTTTTGGGTGGCACATATCTAAAACCTAGCACATGGATTAAATTTGCTCTTGTTATGAACAAGTTCATAAGGAGGTGTCTTCTAAGAAGAATGAACAGTGCATGGTAGAATCTATACCATGGCTCCTACATCTCAGAAGGAGGAATTTAGATGTCTTTTCCTACTTGCAGTTTTTTCTACTTTGTCTTCCACAAAAATAATGGGCTTGGATCCATTTTTTTAATCCAATCTGGGGCTGCTTTCAGATGAGGCTTTTATTGTGCAATCATCCTGCTGCATTCATGGAATTTCACAGGGGGGTCCATTTGTAACGCTCCCATGTCATCTCCAGTATAGACAAGAGGTGTATGGCTAAAAAGTTGATTCTAGAACATGAGCTCTGAATCTCTTATTTGTCAGAAAGAACATTTGCCAAGCTGTCGCTCTTTCACTTCAGCTTAATTTCCCTGTGAGAGTTGGATGCTTGCAGCTGTGCATGTTGGCATGCTTCTTCCCAGAGGCAGATGGCTCTTGCTGAAATATCAGATAATACAGTTGAAAGGCTGTCCTGGCCAGAGGTTGGGATGTCGCCAAACCCTTCGTGATAACATTTTCTTAATTCCATTCCTTTCTTTCAAAATTGTCTGTCTTAGTTTCACATTAGTAGTTGTTTACTGATATGTCGGACAAGTTGATGTAAGCGTCATTAAAGAGCATATCAGCAGACATACCTGTCTGCTGCTGCCTCTTTCCTCTTTCTTTTTAAAAAATGTAATTCTGGGACTAGAGTGCTATGCAGAGGTAGTATTTTCCCCAGGCTTGCCTTTGGCTATGGTAGTTTTTGCCAATGTGTGTCATTGAGGACCAAGTACTACTCCTTTGATGCATTGCCAGTGGGGTGGTGTGTTGGATCCGCCAAATCTCCTTCACAGACTTTGGCTGGGCTGTCACTGCTGTCCAGTCAACAGGAAGAACAGTCCCCTGGCTTGGCAACATCAGCTCTGGCACTGAAGATTCCTTTCAAAGTTTAATCTGGAAAACATTTGTTTTTAATGAGTGAAAGAAAAGGGAATTCTGATGCTATGGGAAAGTTAAACCCTTGTCATGGATGTTTTATTCCGTTTGGATAGGTATTCTTAGACTTTGCCATGGCAAACTTTTTCCCAAGTTAATTATTTGGAAATGCAGCTCAAATGCAAACCCTTGCTGCAGTGCTATCTTTTGTTATTTGCCTGGGGACAAGAGAGTGTTGGTTTTTGAGGGAGGGAGAACTGAAGTACATACTTGAACGTTTCCAAAAGGGAGGAACCTCAAGAAAACAAATAGTCAAAACTAGAGAGCTAACCTTTGAACCCTAGAACTTCCAATGAAAGCAAAGGATGGGTTGCATATCTTTCCCAGTCAGTGCAGTATAGGACAGAAAGGGTCAGGGAGCTAGTAGTCTGCCTGCTAGTCCAATCAACATGTTTGGAAAGGCCAAGAAAGACCTTGCTGGTAAAAGGGAACCATAGCAGGACAAACCTTGCATAGTAAGAAAGATCTGCCTCATTTGCTCCACATAGTCATCCTCAGAGCTATGCATATTTGTAGAACTGGATGCCAGTGGGTCAGTCAGAAGAAGCTAGAGAGGCTTTAAATATTCTGGTAACATGTAGGCTCCCAGGTGAGCTACTTGGTTGCCAGAACTATAGCCTTCCATAACCTAATACTCTAGATGGTTTTTCCTTTCTGGTGCATTGCAAGAATAGTCTAGATCAGTTTATTAGAGATATTTAAGAATCTCATCTACATTGTGCTGCGGAAAAGGCACAGGTATTTACTGGTACAAGAAATGTGTTTAGTTTTTGTAGAAGAATCATTGTGCACCACTCTTTTTTCTAAAATCAACAGTTGAAGACAACATAGCTTTTGGGTGTTTCTGCCAGATAGAGCCAGTGTGGTGAGTAGAATGGATTGTGTCAAGTGAACTCCAGGAAGACTGATTCAATACCAGCTCATTTATAAACTCATTAGGTGTCTGTAATCTCATAGCTATTATAAATAGCAGTGGGCTATCTCAGAGTATTTAGTATGAATACAAAAGAGACATTGATTCTAGAGCATTCTGCTAACTTAGTTATAGAAATTATATAATTAAGTCATGCATGCAAGGCATATGGACCCAGAGGATGGGTCCCCTTCCAGCATAAGACCTGGGACAGACTTTACAAATTTGAAAACAGAAGCACTAACAGCATAATGACTGCTAGTGCTTTCATTTCTCCTGTGGCTCTTTAATTATAGACCAGGGTTTGTGTAAAAAAGGACAATGATTTCCATGGAAACATCAACTTGTACCTAAAAGAGTAATCTACAGGAATGCATTGGCGACCTAGTTCAGCTTCTAAGCCTGTGTTAGGAGGACTGATCTTACCTCATTGAAGCTACACAAGAACTCAAGTTTCTCACTGAACAGGCGCACTGAATATTTATCTCCCTGTGTCATAGGGCCTATAAGATGTAACTACACATTACTATGCTAATCACATAATGTGCAGCTGAGACTTGTCTTTTTATACTCTAGTGTGACTGAGCATGGCCCTGATTCAGATCAAGACCACTGCACAATGAGAGGGGAGGAGTAAACCTTTCCCTTCCACATGCACTATGTTTTTCCTGAAATCTGCTTCCTCGTTCCTCCACACTGCAGAGGGATTTAAAATAAAAGGAAAAAAGTCTCCATTGGGATTACTACAGTAAATAAAAAGTGAAGCCTCAGCTACATGCTATGCGATTAGCATAATGTGTAGTTTGGCTCTCACTGAGAATTCCACCGATATTGCATGCCTTTAAACAAGGAAAAAGCAGAACCTTGAATTTGAGGTTTGGCATGAAACACATTTTTAAACTGAAGTTTCTCTTTTGTCTCCACAACCATTCCACCCCTTACATTTCATGATGACACTGAATCCAAAATTATGCTCTTGAGACAAAGATGTCCAACTTCATGTCTTTAATTCTCAAGGGCTGCTCTGTTCTTTAGAAAGTGGTCCGGGGGCTAGAAGTGTATTTTGTCACATAAACTGATTCCTTCACAAGTGGTCATAATAATAAAGTTACTGCCATTTTGCAATGTGGGCATCCTAGTTGTGGCATGCACATGCTCAGGCATAGCAAGACTTCCAAATCTGTGTATTTGTATGAAATCCAAAAGAGAGCTGCCACATTAAAAAGTGTATTACCTCTGTTTTTTACAACTTGAAATGTTTTCTCTTTTGAGTTGAACCTTTTGCTTTTACCATAATAATTGAAGATTTGACAGAATTGTCAGGGCCCAGATAAAATTGCCTTAGTAGCCAGCTTTTTCTTGAGATTCACCAGTTGCCCTTCCTCACTCTAGATACATCTGTGTGGAGAAAGCCTGACACGAGTATACATGCACACGCACACACCAGTCTCCTTCCAAGGGGGAGGGGGGCCAGGAAGGGAGATTGGGTTACAGGGAAGCAGCCAGACGGACCGGCATCCCAACAATGGAGAGTATCGGTTGGAATCCACAAAACCCAGGAAAGGACCATCAAGACCATCAAACTAACAGGGCAGTCTCAAAGAGCTGTAAAGTACCCAACACGTCACCTTCTTCCCGGGCAGGAATAAGCCCACATGACACGAAGGGGCAGGCATAGCCCCACCTGACCCTTGAGGGTGGGGAGAGCGGGAAACCCAGGGGAAAACCCCTCCTTTTGTTGGTTGTTGGGAACACGGGGTGCTTTTGATCAAGATCCATCCTCCAGCAGCGGCTGGAGTAAGCTGTTCTCCTCCCCGGATCGGACAGACCCGGAGCCAGGCTGAAATTGACTAGCATGAAGTCTTTAGTCTAAGGTAACTGACTAATCCCAATGCGCTAGCCTGGGAGCCTGTTCATTGATAAACTTGGGGGTCACGTCAGGTCATATTGACGTTGTAGTATTCCTAGAAAGCTGTTCCGCTCCATATATTGTGTAAATAAATAATGCCTTATTTAGTCATTCAAAGGGCTCTAGTTTCCTCTTGTATGTACAAACCTCCTAGTCGGTTCCACTTGCTTGTACAGGCTGTAACTCAGTGCCGGTTAACCTGTTAAGCGCCGAACTCACGCATAGGACCCGGGTGCTGGTCCTTCACAATCTGCATTTTTTAAATGAAACTTTGGCTTTCAGAATTATTTTATTTGTTTTTATAAATTCTGTTTCAAAGTGTGGGGGATTCCTTCCTGCACTGATTTTCATTAATACTCATAAACTATGGTCCAGATTGTCAAGATTTTAGGAGCTTAAAAAAAAGAAAATTCAAGCTATACAGATTGGGCTGGTTTGCACGTCACAATAAGCCACCCTGAGAACAAGCCACCATGGGTTGGTTATTCGATTACTAAGGTGACGGACGGACAGTCAGCCTCTCTGAGGCCTTTTCCAATTTACTCCTCCTGCCTGCTCCCTGCATGTATCCCAGAGGCCTCTGTGGCACAACTCCTCTATACTCCTGCTGTGACGAGTTTCTCTCCCTGCCCCTACGCTTTTCTTGTTTTGCGAAGCACCTGCATTGACATACATATGCCGTATCTTCAGAGTGGAGGCAGGTGGCTTACCTTACTTTTTAGGATGAGGTTTATTATAGATCATAGAGTTGGCTTTCAGAATTATTTTATTTGTTTTTATAAATTCTGTTTCAAAGTGTGGGGGATTCTTTCCTGCACTGATTTTCATTAATGCTCATAAACTATGGTCCAGATTGTCAAGATTTTAGGAACTTAAAAAAAAGAAAATTCAAGCTATACAGATTGGGCTGGTTTGCACGTCACAATAAGCCACCCTGAGAACAACCCCCTGCTCGATGCAGGAAACTAGAGGAGGGGTCTCCCATCCAAGTAAGAACCAGGCCTGACCCTGCTTAGCTTTCCACGCTCAGACAAGCTGAGCCAGCATGAGCCACAGGCCTGTGGCTGAGGGTTTTATTTATTTTCTTTCTTTAATACTTAAAAACAGTCTCCTTGGTTCTTCCTTGCAGCCCGTTCCTCTTCCTAGCACAGCTATGCATGTATGCATGATTGACTTACCTCTGAGTAAGCGTGCACATCCCCAATTCTGGGCCATGGTGATGGGGGGGGGGGGTTTTTAAGCTTTCCCTGCCCCTGTTTTCATGTCGAAATCCCCCCATCCCTGGGAATTATTAAAAAAAGGAAACAAGTGAGACTGTTTTCTTTTTTTAACCATTCCCCACAAAGGGGAGGATTTCAACATGAAAGCAGGAGGGGGAAAGCATAAATCCCCCCCTCTTGAATTGCCATGGTCCTGAATTGGGTGTGTGTGTGAGTGCTTACCCAGAGGTAAGTCAATCACGCATACTGGAGGAGGAGGGAGCTGGAGGTGGAGGAATGGAGGGCACTGCGTGGAGCCGTCAGGTTTTTTGCTGCTCTTGCCGAGCGCCTCTGTAGCCCTTTCAAACAAGCCATGCAGAACTTACTCTGTCAGGTTCAGACGACATGACAAGCCACCAGACTGGGGAGAAACCACGCTGGGTTCACACGAAATAGTGACTTATGGGATGACAGCTGTAGCCATTGCTTTGACTCTGGCCATCCTTTTTCAGTCTGCCTCAATCTATAAGAAATGTTTTATATATAGACATACATTCAATTATATGATCGCAGACAAAAAGCAATTTATGTTCCTAACCCAGCTATTTGTATGCATGCTATTTAATAGATTGCAATATTTTGTTACCTCCCTCACTTGTAAACCACTCTTCCTTCCCTAAAACAAATTTCAAAACACTATGTAGCTAAGAGCATTGCTGAATGTGTGAGCTACAAGCTATTAAGCTGAAATCGGTCAGCTGTTATGATTCAGTTCATCTTGATCTGATAGAATGGACTAATGCAGTGTTCTTTTCCCTGGATAGCTTCCCTAGCTTGCAGGAAATGGACTTGATAGATCAGCTCCACTTAAGTTGCCCTTATTCCCTGGGAAAATGCCTATAGCAGTTTTTTGTGTTTTTTTGGTCTCTTCTTAAGACTCATTTGGAAAGGCAGAACAACCACCTGTTGTTTTTGGCTCTTCTTCCTCATTTGGCAATGGATCTATTTACACAGGCCTGGAAAATGGGGTGTGTGTCCTCATCCCTTGTAGGGTCAGATCTGTAAGGGCCATGTCACACAGTGTCCGCTTCTTTACACAGGTGTGAGGGGGGAAATCTGTGCACATGATCTTGTGTAAAAATAACATGCATTAAGAATCTACTGTCAACTGTGTACAGTATTGTGAAAATTAATGCACAATTATCCATTGTGGCTTCCGAATGCTGCTTCATTTTATTTTAAATATTTATAGCCCACCTTTTGGGACAAAGTTCTGTCACTTGTAGTCAAGTTGACATTTGTGTGATCTTCACATATGATGGTATACATAGGGAAAAGTCTATATATGAAGCAGCACTAAGCTGTAATCATCTAGGCCTTGTTTAGCCATTAAATGTATTTAGTAATCTTCCTTACAGTATTATTGTCAGGATAAGCTATTGCACTGAGCATTTAGGAAAGGGCAGGAATAAAACTTAAATGCGTATTTTCAATGCTGGAGCACCAATCCCTCCCACACTGACCTGAACTACCTGTTATGTTTAATGTGCAGCATGCAGCGACATCTGCAGTTTTTTCCTACTCAAAACTAAGCACAGCAGCTCTGATCTGGACTGTGTCCTAGAATGAGGGGTTGGGAAGGTTTAACCCAGGCATGGGGAACCTCTGGCCTGCCATGGCTCCCCACCCAGCCCACCAGCTTCTTCCTTGGGCTCTGCCCCCTCTCCTGACAAAGAAAATCTCTTATCTTAGATTTTTATTTTATTTTATTTATTATTATATTTATATCCCGCCTTTTTTCCTGCAAGGAACCCAAGGTGGCTTACATAATCCTCCTCCTCCTCTCCATTTTATCCTCACAACAACCCTGTGAGGTAGGTTAGGCTGAGAGCCTGTGACTGGCCCAAAGTCACCCAGTGAGCGTCATGGCCAAGCCAGGACTAGTACTCGGATCCCCCGAGTCAAATAGATTTTCCTTTCTGAGAACTGAAAAAAGCTCCCCTTTTCAGGAAAATCTCTTATTTCTGATCAGCTGCTGATCAGAGATAAGAGGTTTCCCCTGCTGGTGGAAGCTGCTGAGTGATTCAGCCCTGCTTACTTCTGAGGCTTGTCCTGCTTGTTTCTGTGTAAGCACACTGCACATGCTTACGTTTGAGTAGACATGCAGAGGCTTGGTGCTACTATTTGAAAGTGCTGCTGAGTGATTCAGTCCTGCTTACTTATGAGTAAACATGCAGAGCCTTGTACTCATTTCTGTTCTGAGTAGACTTAAAATAGGTAAGACTCACATTTTGGCCCTAGCCACTTTGCCTTTGGCCTTGCCCACTGGTGAAATGTGACCAGGAACTTTCCCAGATTGGAATTTGGCCCTTGTACTCAATAAGGTTGGTGTGTGGAAGAGAGTTATAAAGAAGTACCGGTATGTGGAGATCTCTAAAGACAGTCTGTGCCTCCAGTCTATCTCCACCATTGCAGACAGCTGCTTTATGATTGCTACAGCAAATATTCTATTGCTACTGAGCATTGCTCTATAACTTGCAAAGTTTGAATTCATTATATAAATCCTGCAGAGAGAATATGTTACTGCTATCCTAAATCATATCATAATTGCAATTTCAAATACAGGCCAACCACCTTTTTGTAATGACAGGTGTTCCTAGGTCTTCCTGTAGGGAAAAGTTTTTGTTCTTTTTAAAGGTGTGCGTGTGTGTGTTACACTAAATTGACACCAAATTACATTTAAGATAGAATGTACAATATTTATTTTTATTTATTTATTATATTTATACCCTGCCTTTTTTCCTGCAAGGAACCCAAGGCGGCTTACATAATCCTCCTCCTCCTCCTCTCCATTTTATCCTCACAACAACCCTGTGAGGTAGGTTAGGCTGAGAGTCAGTGACTGGCCCAAAGTCACCCAGTGAGTTTCATGGCCGAGCGGGGACTAGAACCCGGATCTCCTGAGTCCCAGTCTAACACTCTCACCACTACGCCACACTGGCGTAACTATTGGAAAATGTTATGCTTTTGGAACGTGTATGATTTTTTAATGTCAGAAGATACTTGCTATAACTCTTTTTGAAAATGTTTCTCCTATTAGATGCTGAAAACAACCATGTAACTAACTATAGACAGCCATCTGAAAGCAAAGTGGTTCAAATCTAATATATTAACTCATGTTATGCCAGGCCAATTAATTCCATAAAAAGTAAAAGCTGGATCCCGAGTTCCTTCTACTTCCTCTGCTTGTCTTTTGCCATATTATGAAAGCATAATAGTTGACAGCATCATATGCTGAGACAATACTATAGTACTGGTATTATTCTTTTAATGTCCCAGATTGAGTCTTGGGACTGGTGTATTCATTACAGCCACTATGTGGAGGACACATTAAACTGTTCCATGAGGTACTCTGTCCACATGGTGAAGCACATGGATCAGGTGATCACACCACTGCAGACATTTTTCTGCAGCTGTCTGAGGTATCTTGGAGAAAAGCAGCTGATCACATACAAATATTGTAAATAAATAATAATAAATAAATCATAATAGTGAGGCAATATGCATACAAATGGCTTACTGTGTAGATATAGCAACCATGTGGAGTGTTTTTAATGTGGCTTTTGTGTAGCAGCAATCATATGCACAGTGATCCTTACACATGGCAGCAAAAGAAAGAGGTCAAGTTTGGGGATTTTGGCAGCCTCATCCACCAGATACCCATCTCATGAAGTCATCATATCTTATTATTGGTTGCCTGCATACAGAATAATTATGGTGAGGAGGGCCATGTAAAGAAGTAAGACAGAGCTGGTACACTGATTAAGGTTCAAAAGATGGGCAGATTGCCAATCCGCATTAGAACAAAAACATATGATGCAGAGCTCCATTGTGAGATGAAATGTGTAGTTTGCATTACTCAATTCCACTTTTCTTCACTTTGTAGGGTGGAAAACAACTTTAAGACTTAATTGCATGGGTAGCTATGTGACGATGACCTTGTTCATGTCAGATATGGCTCTTGTTCCATGCACGTATTCAGAATGTTGTGTACATTGGGGAACGCACATGCAATATGGATGTGCAATTATGAGGTAAGCTGTGCAATTACAGTGCACATGTGAACGCCGCCTAATCACAGGATAACAATTCCAGAGTGGCCTTCATAGAGGCCTAATTGTAATGGTGATGAAAGCTCTCACAATCACATGAGCTCAATAAATAATTGTGAGTAGGAATTCAGAATACATTACTGATACATAGTCATAGGAAACATGAATTATGTTATCTTGGACCAGGGCTCTCCAACCTTGGGTCCCCAGATGTTGCTGGACTACAGCTCCCAGAATCCCTTGCCAGTTAGCCATGCTGGCTGGGTATGCTGGGAGCTGTAGGCCAGCAACATCTGGGGACCCAAGGTTGGAGAGTCCTGTCTTAGACTGAGGTCTTAACTTGTTAGTGCCCCCTCCCTCCCCATGCCATGTTTGCATAGCAGTTAAATAAAACATTAGATATTTGGGCATAGTGATTGTGTTTGCTACCAACCTTGAAAAATAGCATATGGTGCTCATGCTAGTAAATAGGCAGCTCTGCATGTTTCATGCTGTGGGGTATGGCTCTGAACATTTTTTCAAAAGTTCTCCCCCTACCACATTGGAACGTGCAACATAAGTAGGCTTAAATTAATGTTGAAGCAGGCAGGGAATAACCTACTACTGTCCCTGTCCTGAATTACTATAAAGAAGGGGGGAAAGAAGAATTTTCACGATAAATGATATAGCTGGATTAAGTAGATATATGTGCAACAAGACCCTTCATTTTTGTGAATTTTCTGCCTTTCTGCATATCGGCATTTCATTTATCCACAAAAGAATTTATGTGAGTTTTCTACATACAAAAATATGTGATTTTTTTCAACGTAGTTCTGAATTGTTATACATCAGAGGTATTGTGATCAATAATTGTATATCCTGCTCCTCACTGAAAAGCAAGATTTTCTTCTAATCTGTGTAAGCCGATTTGAATCATTGTTGTCAATTACTTGTGTAGTTGGCTTAATTGTGCATCAGCTTATGTCCCTGGTCACTGTGACAGTTTTTTCTCCCCTGGCTTGACTATCTTGAATATTCTGCCTGTCCAGGAAACTCCAGTTTTCCATATTAGGAGTGGAAAATCAAAAATTTGTTGCATTCCTAATTTTAAGGGATCCTGGTCAAACCTAGTCAAGGAGGCTTGACTAAAGGCTACTGTACCTTTAGAAATTATTTTATGAACAGGAACCATAGGTAGGTAGCAGTCCACATGCTTTGCATCTAGAAGGTCTCATGTTTAATCCTAATATCTCCAGTTGAAAGGATCTCGTTTGGCAGGACTGAGAAAGATGTTTACGTACCTCAGATCTTGGAGAGCTGCTGTCAATCAGAACAGAAGAGATCTTCTCTGAGCCAAGAGCCATCAGTTAAGCAAATGTGAATGGCTTATGCATGAGCTCAGAGCAAAATTATTGAGAGTCATTTATTACTGTAAATTGTATTTTAATTTCTGTGAAACTGATCTGTTGGGGCTCTTTAGGAAATCTGTTAGTTGAGATGAGTAGGTAATATGGGAAGATTGGCTCAGATACATCTCTTAAACAAAAATTAAATTGTTGCAGAGTAGTCCATTTAGAATCCAAGGTACGCTTTAGTCTCTTTGCCTTTGAATGGTGGTTCTTAGCATCACTTGGTTCATATTCAAGAATCATTACTCTAGTACATGCAGGATTTTGCTGTATCTGCAAAGGACAAGTCCTTTGAACTAGTTAAAGTACAATATGTATCCCTAATTCACTGAAACAATAAATACCAGCAATTTTTTGTTTTGACAATATCTAGTAAATGCTGCCGCCAAACTATAATTGCTTAAAGGGAAAATCAATAACATGTATCCACGTTTAAGAGGCTATTCGCTAATGTTTCCTTAAATCTATACATATAGTTTGGGCATGGGTGGTTATTGTGCATTTTTCATGCCAATAAATTGTCTGTAACAAGCATTATAGTTCAAGGGCATATTGAAAAGGTTATGAGGATTTAAAGGAAATGACAGCTTTGACAAAAACCAATTGTGTCAAAATAACTTTTAATTGAACTTGCTCTGTGTTTCCTCCTTTATAAGATTCTCTCTCTCTCCTTTCTAATTGTTATATTGTTCATAATTCACATCTCAATTAGGTCACAATCCAGGAAATGATTTTAGGGAGGCCAGAGGCCTTGCATATATCCACTGGTACTTTGGACTCCTCCTCCTTTTAGATAGTGGGGCTGTTTGGAAACTACTTTTGAAAGTACTTTAATGCAACATGGCTGCTGTTTAAAAATACAAACAAAAGCACAAGTAAGAGATGCCAGCAAAGTTGTACAAGCTTGGGCATGAAATCAAACTTTGGGAGCCTATAGATCCTTTCCTAAAGGGAGAGGTGAATTTCTTTTCCTTTATTCCCAGATGAGATTCCAACCAGCACTGAATCAAGCTAAAGATAGGTGAGCTCTCCAAAGCTCTCCTTGATTTTACCTGGGATTTTTGAAGTTTCCATGGGGGCTGGAAATTCCCAGGGGAGGCTGGTGGTGACTCCTATGTCAGTGGGGCTCCTTATCCGTTGCAGGTTTTATTCTGAGCTTTATAGGAGCTATCCATGATGCTCCATGGTGGTGAACCTATTTTGGGGATGGAGTACAGCACCATGGATAGCTCCTATAAAGCTCAGAATAAAAGCTTGCAATGGATGAGGAGCCCCTCTGACTTAGGAGTCACCAGCTTCTCCTGGAAATTCCTAAACCAAATGGAGAGGCAATGTCCATCTCAGCTAGCCTCTTCCCACCACAAAAACAGATTCCTCTTCTCTTTCTTTCACTGGATGGCAGCAGCAGCAAAGCTGCATGGGGAGAAGTGTGTTTTTGCTCTTCCCTATCATGCTGGCTATGAGAGATGTAGTTCTACCAAGGACTTTTGTGACCTGATTTTCATCAGGGCTCTGGCAAAGGGGAAAGGGTTAAATCCCTCTTCCCCATGCTGTGTATCCAATCCTGATCCACACTTCATAGCTGCTATTAAAAACAAATAACACAAAACTGGCATGTTAAATGAAATCATATATTGGTAGTGTGTAGTTTGGCAATGATGCAAACTTTCTGGAGATTCCAGGACAAAACCTAGGCTGGTACAATACAGAAACAAAATGTGTACCTTTTCTCAGCTTGCCTTTTGTGTCTAAATCTTCCTGTTTCCTTGAGATATTGTAGCAGCAGCTAAATACGGTCTGAAGGCAAGGTGTAAATATAATTACGTAAATCGAAGTCCAGCAAAACTGTAGTAAAACTCTGGCATGAAGCATTCTGCTATAAAGCACTCCTGCTGCTGAAATGTGTAGTAAGATGCAAGTCTATTCTTTCTAGAATCAAATGCTCACTGTGGACCAGTGATGAAAGAGGAGCTATATAGAGGGCAAATCAAGGGGGAGGGCCTCTTTAAATTGAGTAGATCCATAAGCCAGAGATCAGGTGAGCAGGAGATGTGGTGACCTATAGGATGGTCAGGGTGACTAGGTAATAGTGCCTGGGTGGCGGCCGCCGGCTGCTTCATGACATTCTCCTCACCTTCAGAGGGAAGGTAGGTTTGCCCAAGGAATATCTGACTTTGGTTTGAGGAGGCATAGCCATCTGGGGAATCCCAGAGGGCTGGATTTGGCCCTCAGGTCTGAGGTTTCCCACGCATGCTGTGGTCTCTGAAGCCACTCTTAGTTTGTTGCTGTTAAGAGTGTAGTTTAAATTACATAAGAAAACAAGAAGGCCTATGGCTCATGCTGGCTCAGCTTGTCTGAGTGTGGAAAGCTAAGCAGGGTCAGCCCTGGTTCTTTCTTGGATGGGAGACCCCTCCTCTAGTTTCCTGCATTGAGCAGGGGGTTGGACTTGATGGCCTTGTAGGCCCCTTCTATGTTGTATGAATCTATGAAACCATGACATGTTATAAAACAACAACAATCTTAACAGTAGAGGAAATATCTTGCCCTGCCAATAACGCCTTCCGATTTAAATTTTATATTAGGGCTTCTTCCCCCAGCCCCTGCCCACTGCAGCCTGCTTCGAGCTACATCTGGGATATCTTCACATCAACCTGAAGTTGTCAAATTAACCTTTTCCCTGACTCTTTTTCTGAAACAGCTGTTGTTTGTCTCAGGACAGTGTTATAATGGTACTCCAACTATGTACAGTGCCTCCTTCCTCTGCACTCTGCAAAGTTTTTAAATTTCTCTCAGTGCTCAATTCTTACAGGAGCATTGTTGCTGCCTAAACTGCAGCATAGGGACTGCAGCCAAAGACTAGATGTTAAAAACAGATGGCGTCAAGTTTCACATGAATAAAAAAATAAGAAATATATCAACAGGAAACAACCAGTGGGCCCAATATATTTGAGATCTTTGTTATTCTCATTTCTGTCGCCCCACACTGATTTTTACTACCCTGAGGTGTGTGTGCTGCTACTTTTGAAAAGTTGAAGTGCGTATGTGTGCACTGTGTGACAGTATAGAAAAAAAGATATGACATTGAATGGCACTTTAAAATATATGGTTTGGTATGAAGATGTATAATGGTTATCTTTGAAAACCAAGAGGTAAAATAATTGGGATGGGTGAAGAGAGGGGTGTGAAAAATACTGGACACCTCCTACACCAAAGCGCTTTCTAGGTATTTCTCATCAAGATGACAATTCCACAAGTGAAAATACAAGCATCTATTGGGAGTGGAATATGACAGCCCTTCTTCTGCCAACTGGTGGTTGGAAAGGAAGTTTTAAAATTATACAATAAAAAATGTAGTAGAAAAATGGCAGACAGAAATATAGCTTTTCAGTAATTCAGAAATCTCTAATAGCTCTGTAGAAATAATTGTACACATCTTGAAATGCTTTTAAGTTGTTTTTGGAAGTCCAGTGTACTGCTAAATACTGTTCCCATGCACAAACACGCACAGAGAAAACAGTGCTACCACTTGATTAAAACATATATAAATTGGTTCCTGCGATCTTAATCACCTCTAGTTTCATCTTGTTCCCAGAGATCCTGATGAGGGTCAAAGTACGTGTTACACTAAATCCATAGCATGAAGCTGCCTCTCTACTTTTTATTAATTCATGAGTAAGCAGGCAAGACCCTGATCCATGCATGCAAGGAAAGGAGATTTAAACCACAAGTGGACAACTTGAGGCCCTCCCAATGTTGTTGGAGAGTGACAGCAAATGTGAAGACTGAGTTTTCACAACACGCTAAGCCACGGTAGGTTGGCATGTCACCCGAGCCTGCCATACTTCTGTCAAGTTGGCTTAAGTTTGGATTGTAAGACACCTTGACAAGCCATGGCTTATAGTAGGGTTTGTTTGATCACAATGGGTTGTCGTGTCATCCAGACCTGGATGACACAACTCATTCTGGGTCAACCCAAACTGCTAGCAAACCACTTGGCAAGAGCAGCAAAAAACCCTTGCCATTCTTGCCAAGTGCCTACTGGGTGAGCACCAGTGTCAGCTGCCCCCCAAGTGCCCAAGTGGCACTTGGGGGGCAGCTGGCAGAGGCTTCCCACCCTCCCCCCCCACGAGCTCTTTCAGGCTTGCTGAAGCTTTCCCCCCCTTTTACTTTTATTTAGTGGGTGGATTTGGATTGGGTCATACCTCTGAGTATGTCCCAGTTCAACTCCCCCATCCCACTCAAAAAACACTTTTTAAAGGGACCCTGAGTTTTGACAGCCACCTGTCAAACTTGGATTCCCTTTAAAAAAGGGGGGGAAGCACTTTTAGCCTTTCCCGAATCCCTAGAGGCTCATGACAAAGGCCAAACATTGCTCCCCCATGGAGACTAAAGGGGGGGAACTAAAAAGATGAGGATCTTGCTGAGAAGGGGGTACAAATCCTGAAAAACACCCCATTCTCAGCACAAGATCCCTCGAAGCTTGGGTTTCTCTTGACAGCTCACCTACAGCGAGCTCTGAAGGGGGAAATGAATGTTTGGTCCCATGTGGACTAAAGGGGGGGAAACTAAAAAGCTGAGGATCTTGCTTAGCAGGGGGGTGTAAATCCCCCAAAACACCCCCTTCTCAGCTCACGATCCCTCACGGCTTGGTTTCCTCTTGAAAGCTCACCTGCAGCAAGCTGTGAAAGGAAACCAAGTAGGGGGAAATGGATTTTGAGCCTCTTCTGGGGAATATCCAGGTTGGGTACGTGCTGCTCCTTAGGCAGCAGGCCGGACATTGCCCCAGTCAATGCTTGAAATCCAAGTAGTTGTGCTAAAGCAAACAAGCACGTTAGCACAACTGCTTTAAAATATATATATATATTTGGTGCCGATTTCTGTGTGCAATTTTTTTTTAAAATGCTGGGCCACATGCAGCCCCTTCAAGGTACTGTTGGAGCACCTTGGAGGGACAGCTTGTAGCTGTCCAAAGGGGGGATCATGAAAGCCAGCTTGACAGCCAGCTTTCGCAATCTCCCAGAAAAAAAAGTTTCAAAGGGAAAAAACCCGTGTCCTCTGGAGTACCTGTGGGAGGACTGAGGGGGGAGGGGGCCAGCAGCCCACGATATGCCTGATCATCCATTGGGCACATTGTGGGGCCTCGGGCGATTCACCCACACTATGTGGCTTGTGCCACAGTGTAGCTTGTCATGTCGTCTGAACCGGGCCATTCTGTGGGTAACAAATCAAGTAGTAAACATGCTGCAGGAAAAGCCAACAGGGCAACATAAATAATTGTATGCAGCCATATGCCTGGGAGATAAAGCATTACGATTTCAATTAGACTGTGGTGGTGCCAGTTGCCACATTATCCCCATCCACCTAGTGAACCCCAATATTCCACTGGAAGAGTCTAATTATCTGGAATCAAGAAAGGATTTAAAGGGAATTCAGGGATGTGTCTGAGGGAGATGGACAGCTAGATGGAGTTTATAAACTAGAGATTGATACAAGTGTGAAGCTGGTTAAGTTACCCAAGAGGAAAGTACCGGTAGCTTTAGTAAACATCTGAAAGAAGAGTTGCAAGTCTACAAATGGTGGGGAATTATTCAACCAGTAGAGAAAAAGTACAGACTGGATAGACAGTCCGGCGGTGATCTGAAAACCATCAGGAAAACTCAGAATATACAGGCCTGTGGCTTATGCTGGCTCAGCTTGTCTGAGCGTGGAAAGCTAAGCAGGGTCAAGCCTGGTTATTACTTGGATGGGAGACCTCTCCTCTAGTTTCCTGCATTGAGTAGGGTGTTGGACTCGATAGCCTTGTAGGCTCCTTCCAACTCTATGATCTATGAAATGTATAGATCCAAAGCCCTTAAATAAAGCACTGAGAAATCATTGTCTATTGTCCACTATTGAAGCTGTAGTGCCAGAGCTGTCAAAAGCAAGACTGTTCTCCACCTGTGATGTCAAAAATGGATAAAACTTGGAGGTTTGTTTATAAAGCAGAGTCTGTTTGGTTCTGTGAGGGTGCAATCCACCAACTTGGAAACACAAGCTAATCTGCATAAAAGTTAGTATATCTTTGAAAGCTACTGTCAATGCTTCAAGACATCTGGTTTCCCTAGTGATATTAACCCCCATACTGGAAGAGAAATATAATGTACGCAGTAGAGGTTCTTGGTTACCCTGGGAATTTGGAATGACCATTGCGTGTTTTTTGTAATTGCTACTTTTCATCCTATGCTGATCCTTCCAGTATGTTGGGAATAGCAATGTTCAGCACAAGGATTGCAAAAGGGGGGTGAGTTGACTGAAGTATTCCTTGGGGTGCAGAATCTCTCTCTGGGGACCTGACACAGGTTTATCAGATTTGCTGTTGGCTGTAGGAATGCCTGTTTGCTATCAGTATGGTCAGTTTCTATATTATGTAAATAAAATGAATATTGAAAAGACTCCACATAGTCTTTAGTGGTCTACCATCCAAAGGAAACTAAGCCATGTATTTCTGTCCCTACAACTTCTTCTAAGTACATGGGGAGCACTTAACAATAATACCGTATATTTCCTAGTTTATAAAGTGTATGTTTTTCATAGTAGTTAAACAGAAGTGTCTATTTTAAAAGTAACTTGCCAGTCTTCTAAGGAGCCCTAGTAACAGAATGAGAGAGGCAATAGAATGGATACAAGTGGGGCCTGCAACAAAATGTTGTGCTGTGATGTGCTTCTCTGCCTGCCAGCAAGCCAGCCTTTCCCAGGACACTCCATTCCATTCCCCCTCCACCTGTGTTCCCATACTCACAAACAGCAGATACTCAGCATTCTACAGCCACTGAGCTGTTTTTATGCTGTTTTAGGGTCCTCCCTGCGATGACACGGTCCCTTACACTTTAGGACCACGCGCATAAACCCTTCTCAGGCTAAGCATCAACACTTAAAAACCTGAGGGGAGGGTCAAATGAAACCTTTCCCCTACTAGTGAGGGAAAAGATTAATTCTGGTTATTAAGGATCTATTTTTAAATTTATGATGCTGTGGGTACAAAGGTGTGTGTGTGTAGATTTAAAAGTAAAGCAAGTTAATAACACCAAGCTGACACACAGGTTTTGGGTAGCAAACAAAATAAAAATAAGTTTATTTTAATTCTCAGAATCTTAGTTCCAGAAAATAAACCTGCCTACACCAAACACTTTATAATTAACCTAAGTCCCTATAACTCCAAATACCTCACTCCTCATACAATCACTGATTCCTCTTAAAACTCCTGACAAGACACAAATAACCCACCTAACCTAACCTAACTCCCAAACTCTCTAACACTCCCAACACACTACAACCAACCCACCAATTCCCTTAACTAACTCTGTCTCTGACATCACTCAAACACTCCTTATATACTCCTCCCCCCACCCTTTCCAAGACATCACAAACCACACCCACTCGGTTCAACATTCTAGACACACTAAACATACTAATGCAGACATACACCAGGGAACTGAATCGTGGGGTTACGCCACACTCCCCTTAGGAAATTCTCCCCTAATTTTTTGCTTGTGCAAAAAGCCTGCTGATACATCCCTCTTCTGCACAGATGTTGTTATCTTGGCTATATAAAGATTGTCTTGTATATCCCACACCTGCATAGCCAAACTAGCTAGTAGCTAGCCTTTTCCCTTAACGAGATCTGGTTCCCAGGTCCTTAAGTGGTCCTGCAGTTCAGTTACCCATGCCTCTCTCACCTGCTAAACTCCTTGGCCAGTCACACCTGTAGGGATTCCTTGCATATAGGCTAGTCTTTCCTTCTTTGCCACTTTGTGACATAAAGCCTTGCATCCTTTATTAATTTGTTGCTGTTCCTAAGATCTAGCACCAGCATCATATTAATCAATGCATTGCCAAAGAAGAAAGCCCTTTAATAATCTGCTGCTCCAGCAACAGTACTGACTTCTAAATTCTGCCCCAGATAATTGTATAGGGTGCCCTATTTTAGGCTTCTGTACTGTAATCAATGAATGTTTTGTCTGGCATAGTGCCTGAAGAGTTGATTTCTTTTGTTAAAGAGTGTGCATTCCTTTTGTTTTGAAATAAAGAATGACAAAAAGCTAGGGGTAGAATGTCCCCAGGTTTTTTATTAACCATGCTTAACATTTGTCAGAAGCAATGCTAAGCCATGGTAAAGGAAGGCAGGATAGCTGAAGTATACTCCCCATCTCTTAAACCTAAAGGGTTAAATTAAATCTGGCCTGCCATGTCAATTACATCACTCACATAATAAAATAAAATAAAAACAAGAAGAACTGGGGATTGTGTTTCCAGTAATAGTTACATTTTCAAGATGATGTTTTCAGTTGCTAAAATAAAAAAGTCAACCATTTCCAAGAAAAGGCCTAAGGTATGAAAAAAATGTAGCTGGTGAATTCCTCCCCTTCCACTTTGTCACCCTATTTTTTGTCTGCAAAACGCAGTTTGCTGACTTACTTATGAAGCATAGAGCGAAAATATGTTTGGTTGGAGTGTCTAATAAGCCAGTTCTGTAATGCTTAAATGACAGATGTAAATATCCTATCAAGTGAGCAGCTGCTACATATTTTACTTTACACTCTTTGCAGTATTTTGAAGAGTGGGGGAGGAAGATTTAAGAGACAGGGGAACAAACAAACAAAAGTATTGAAATGACACATCTTAAGAGTATCTGCTTTAATTCTGGTAAATTGCAAAGTTTTTCTCTGTTTCATGGCAACCTGGGTGCACAGATTAAACATGCCATTCAAGTTGCGTAGGGCAGGTAAATTCTGTGCCAAAAAAACAAGAGTGGGAGAGCCGGAAACAAGGAAGAAAGGAGTTTAGCAAATCAGAAGGATTAGCAACAGGCATAACTATTGAGCAAACTGGGGATTTGGCAGAGTTGTAGATTTTCCATTCACTATGTTTTGGAGAGCACTTATTTCTCTCTTTTTCCTTGCCTTTCTTTCCCAAAACCAAAAGTACATTTATAAAGACCTTACAATGATGGATTAAACAACAGGCTATGATGGGGCTACATTTCAGGCTTTCCTGCTGTGTGTAGGTTTGGAGCTCAAATCTTTCTCAGTTCTACTGCATTGGTGCTCAGTGCACTTTGCTTTCTAGCTGATGCATTGGGTCTCAGTATCCACACTAGCATGAGTGAAAGCAGGATGAAAGTCAAGGTACATATTGTGCTGCAGATAGATGTGGAAATAAGGCTGGGCGCACCGCCCGAGCCTTATTTCTCCACCCCCCCTCCCTGCCCCATTTATTTCGAGCGGCGCACAGCGCCGCTCAATTTGCCTACCTCCCTCGGCATCTTCGGGCCTGGAAATGGACCCTGCGCAGGCGCAGAGTTCCGTTGCGTCATTTCCGGTACCGGAAGTGACGCGATGGACCGGATCGAGCGGCGCGGGCGACCCTCCACAGAGAGCACACCGGATCGAGCGGCGTGGGCGACTCTCCACAGAGAGCGCACCGGATCAAGCGGCGCGGGCGGCTCTCCACAGAGAGCGCACCGGATCGAGCGGTGCGGGCGGCTCTCCGTGGAGTGCGCGAGCCACCCCGAAGAAACGGTAAGGCCTCACCGGGGCGTGAGCGGGGCCATGTTCGGCCTCGGCAAGGCTCGATTGCACACCTCTAGCTGCAGACCCTGGCTTTTGAGTTCAGAGATTGACTTCAACACAGCATTGCATTGCAGAAGCGATCAAATGGGTCAGTTGCTTATTTTTGCACCTCAGATGCAATACCGATCTGGAGAATAGCCTAAGGATTGTGTAGGTTAGCTGTATGTCAGTTTGCATCTGATATAAAATGGACACGTAGATCTGTGTTAACATAGTCATGAGTTGAATTTTCTGGGCATCTGAGAGCCAGTGTGGTGTAATGGTTACAGTATGAGACTAGGACCTGGAAGATCCACAGTCGAACCTTCCCTCAGCCATGAAATGCATTGGGTGACCTTGGGCTGGTCACTGTTTCTCAGCCGAAGCTACTTCACAGGGTTCTGAAGATAAGATGGGAGAGGGAAGAACCATTTATGCTACTTTGAGCTCCTTGCAGGTGGAAAGGTGGAAAATAAATATACTTATTTGTCACATGTCTTGTCTGGTTCATCAGCCACAGGTTAACTTGAATTGCATACCTTGGGAGCTGGACAGGAACCCTGCTCCTTGAGCCATTGCATCCCCACTATAGGCCTCCTTGGACCCATATAGCTTTATACGCTCTCTGTTTTCTTCCACCAATCCCCACTGTGATTGCCTCGTCCAGCTCTAGCAAAATACAGGGACAAATCCAGTAGGCAATTTAAGTCAAGCACAAAGGCAAATGGTCAAGCATAAAGGTTTCAGTCCAGTATGGGATTAGGCTAAGGCAGGAATGGTCCAGATTCAGCCAGTGGTCTCAGCTTGTCTGAGTGTGGAAAGCTAAGCAGGGTCAGGCCTGGTTATTACTTGGATGGGAGACCCCTCCTCCTCTAGTTTCCTGCATTGAGCAGGGTGTTGGACTCGATAGCCTTGTAGGCTCCTTCCAACTCCTATGATCTATGAAATCTATAGCATTACCAGGCAAGTAGGTTGCTTCCAGAAGAAGAGAGGTCTGAGGTGCAGCCAAGGTCAAAACACATAAGCCATCAGATGCAGTATGCAGTACGAGAAGCAGAGTCAAGCAGGCACCCAAGGGTCAGTCACAAAGCAAGGTCAGAGAAACACAGCACAAGCTGGTAGTACAATGTTGTTCCAGCAGTGGCTAAGCTGAAACTGAGGCATATATAGCCAGAACTTCCTGAGCACTACCCAGGGCTCAGCTGTGTTACAGGCCCTCTGGAAAAGGTCCTACTCAGAAGGAGGGCCTTGCTTCCGAGGAGTCCTTTCCTCCTTTGTAATCAAGCACTCCTTCTCAAAGGAGCCATACTGGCCTGCCTCTTGTGGTGACAATATTCTTGGGGGCTAGGTGGCCAAGCCTCTGCCTCAGAGACAGAACTCGCCTCCTCCTGTGAGAACCGATCCATGGTCATCTCCGCTGAGGGCCCAGGCTCCCCCAAGTCTCCTGACATGGGTGGCTCTTTGGCATCATCCTTCTCTAGGGGCCTCAGAAGAAGATCCCTCCAGTGAGGGCAAGACATCCCTCTGTTTTTGCTGTTCTTCTGTAACTTCCTCTTTCTGGAAGTCTTTGGAACAAAGCAGCTCACCACATCTGTTTCTCAGCCTGCCTCTACCTATCCCTGCTGTTTTCTTGCCTCCAAGTTTTTCCCTAGTTTCCTGATTCCACCAGTCCCATTTCCTGTCTCTCCCTCCACACCTGCTTTACCTTTGCAGGCTGCCTTTTGGGAGCTTAACTCTGCCTGCCTCCCTATTGATTTTTGCCTTGTCCTATGGCTAGATATCTTAGCCTGACCCTGCAAGAAGGGCACCTCCCTTCCTCCATTCCATGACAGTACCTAGTCTGGTCTAATTGTACTGTATGCTGCATTAGTATTTAGGAACCATTTATCATTTATTTATGGTTGTATTTAGATCCTAACCTTCCTCCAAAGAGGTCAGCCTGCTAAATGACACTGGCTCTCTCCTATAATTGGAATCTTAAATTCTCCTGCAGCAAGGATTTTAAACCCCAGATGCATCAAGGATCTCGAATTCAAATGCTTTGTGATGGGCAGGCCCTTTTCTAAACATAAGTTACAGCATGAGAATCACACCAGGAGGCTGCTGTTTTTCTCATGGCAGTTCAGTTCATTCTCTTCCCAGCATAATTCAACTAGTGCTATTCTCATAGCCCAGTGGTTCCATCTGCATTGGCAGATGAATGACAAATTGTCTGTTTTTGTTCAGTTTTGTAGTCCAGTTAGTGTGGGAACAAAAAATAAGAAAATTAACTGTCATCATCTCTTCAAAATGGTTTAATATAAAACCCACATGTGTGCAAAAGAGAGTGTAATATCAGTCACTCAAATATCACTGTGGGTTGGTTTAGGAACAGTGGAAATAGGAGGAGAATTTGGCGTGGTCTCTTGAAATGTGGAGGACCCTTTGTCTTAAGGGAAGTCTGCATGGAATTTATTTAGTTATTTATTTACAAAATATATTAATCTGCTTTTCATTATAAAATAATCCCAAAGCAGGATGCAAAAACAATAAAACACAATAGAATCACACAAACATTGACTGATAAAACAGTAAAACATGGGAGGACAGTAACAAAGATGATTAACAGTTTACAAAATACAACAATACATATTCAATCAAAAATTTCCCTAAACCAGACATGTGGGGGAGTGAAATCCACCTGATAAATCTAGTACCTGTGTTCAGGGGCTTCCCTGTATTGAAAGTCATGTAAATTGCACAGCCCATGCTCATCTGAAGCTTGATTCCTTTAGAGCAGGGGTGGGCAACCTGCAGCCCTAGGGCCACATGTGGCCCTCAGCCTAATATCGAAAACCATCTACATGCGACCAGTTCAAACTTCTGGCAAGAGTGGTCTGTCCCTTCCCTGGCAGCTCACTGGGCAGAAAGGAAGAGGGAGAAAGAGAAAAGGGGGGTAACAGAAAGCGAGAGAAAAGGAGGTGGCAGAAAGAGAAAAAGGACCACCCACCTACTTTTGTCTCTGGCCCTGCCACTGACTTTGGCCCTGCTCATGGCTCCGCCTACCACTGACATGCAGCCCCCAACAAATTACCCACAAGGGAGTATGGCCCTCAGCAGAAAAAAGTATTCCCCACACCTGCCTTAAAGAACGTGTACCATATGGGATCAGTGCTCCATGAGCATTGTGGTATGTGTAATGCAGAGATCAAGTGTTCATTCAGAACGCATCCCAACCCTTTTGAAATTTAGTACAGATATCTCCTTAGACATGTGATCAAATCAGAGTAATGAAGAAAGCTCAACGTTTAGATTTCCAATTTATACATGCTAACTTGTTGTGGATAAACCAGCTACATCCCTCTTGACCACATATGAGGAACGGGAAATAAAAAATGGGCAGTGAGTCAGAATCTGGGCCAGTAGGTGAGTAATAATGTTAGCTTGGTCACTACATTTAAGCATTAGTAAAGTCAGCCACAATAATGTTTAGGCAATTCTTGTTCCTCCTCTGCCACTACCAGTTTACTATACTGCCGGAGTGGGCAACTTTGGGGGCCTGGGGGCCACTTTCCACTCCTCATGGGCTGCACATCTGCTGCTGTACTGCCAAAAATTGTTGGAGTGACAGTAGTGGAAAAAATTTCAGCCTCAAACATCTATAGAAGTTTAAAAAGGACAAATTTAACTTGTTTTCAAGCTAAGTTTGTCCTTCTTAAGCCTCTGTAGTGGTTTGCAGCTGAATTCAGCAGGAAACCACCAATTTCTTTTTGCTATTGCTGCCATGAATTTCGGGAGAGCAGTGGTGGGCCATACCACATATGGTCCATGGGCTGTGTCTTGCCCATCCCTGCTATACTATATGAGAGATGTCATAATAGTTCCTGTAAGAAGCTATTTGCTCTACTTTTTGAGAGGCTGCATGAGTTTAATCAAAATATGTCTGTCAGATATCTCATGGGCAGTCTAGGGCTTGGGTCTGCCTAAGAAGTTATGCTTTAATTTTGAGTGTTAATTTGTAAAATAATTCATGTGCCTATCACCACAATACACACACAAATAAGCTGGCAACAACTACATTTATCTGAGTATATTTTGGGCTCTTAGAGAATAAGGAGCTATTGACTCTACATGTTCTATTTCTCATTCAAGAACTCCTGGCATGAAAATCTCTGAGATATGTAGTATGATGCTTTTGGGGGGTATAATCTTATGTGTCAAAAAAAATGATCACAATAACTGAAGAGAAGCTCTGATAACTTTTCCAGCAAATTGGCAGTATTACAGCGCAATCCTATGCATGTTTAGACAAGTCCTACAACTCCCAGCATTCCCCAGCCAGCCATGGAAATTGTAGGACTTTTTTCTATCTAAACATGCATAGGACTGTGCGTGTAGTCAAACAAAGGTCCCTCCAATGCATGGTTAGTGAATGTTCTTTTAATTTGATATCATTTAAAAGTAAGCTGGTTTATTTTTAACTCTATTATAGACAGGAATGGACATTGTGGGGAATAGTGGAGAGGAGAGAAGCTTTCTACATTTTCTGCTAAAACCTAAGTTTCTTTTGAACAGTTGTTAGATATTATTACATGTTGTTACATATTCTTTTGAATCCAGTTGTCCTGGATTATTTCAGTCCCCTATTTGATCCCCTAGTTATGTTCATACACCTTGCCATACCAATGAACAGGTATCTGTGAAAGTATATTGCGAACGTAAGGGGGAAATGAAGAGCCGAGACACCTGTTTGGTATTTAACTGGGCCACATTTATTTACATACAATGAACTGCAAAGGGATGGAGTGCGAGTTATTCTAATCTGGCCTCCTAGGCCACTCCATTGTCCAATTGGGCGGAGCATCCAAAACCGGGTGGTGGCGTTGGATCCGCCGCCGCCCCATTTTCCACTTTCCAGTGTTGGGAGCCTTTGTTGCGTCGCCCCCTCTCGGAGTCCCACGACAACAAGCTTGGCGAGCACAAAGGCATCACAGACGTTCCGGATCCTCAGCTGACTGAGCCTACTGACCCATCAATCTGAGGCCTCCTGAAACTGCCTGTCACCTGAATGGTGCCAAGGATGCTCACCTCACCCTATCAATATCCTAACCCGCACTTACCTGCCTACTATCCAAATGTGACCAAATTTGACTTGCTATGCACTGATTGCAAACACCTCCCAACCCTGCTGCAGTATGGAGTAGGCGAAACGCGCTCATCCCTCTAATAGGGATGAACCAAAATTCCTACTCGGCCCCTTAACGGCGACCAGAGGAGCCCATACTGTATACAGGGCGGGAGGGAGGGAGCTGCAAAGAACAAAGAGGGTGTGGGTTGGGGCTGCCGGGCCTAATATTGGCTCCTGTAGCCCCGCCCCCATGCTGGCTAATTACCTGCCTCAACAGGTAAGCCTCGACTCTCCTCCCCCACGTCCGCAAAATTTCTCCCCGCCCACAGCTGCACGTGCTCGGGGGAAGGTCCTTTGAACAGTAATTGTTCACTTAGAGCAGGCCGGGGTGGGCAGTCCACAGGCTGCATGTGGCCCTTGACCTCATTGTATGCAGCCCCCATAATCTCCCATTCCTTCTTTAATGTGGCTTATCTCATCCAGCCTACCGCAATCTAGCTGCTGGGAGGAGAAAGAGAGGCAGACAAGTGCATGAGGCGAGGGGCGAGGCTCAACCATGGAGCGCTTCAGCTAGAAAGTCTATTCGGAAATATGCTCTAGCCACCGTGCTCTGTGCTTGGGCCTCCAGGCTTGGATCATAGTTTTCTCTTTCATTTTCCTTGTAGCATTAGTAATTGGATCACTGCAGGTCAGATGAGGAGAACGATCCAGCCTCTGCTGCTGTGAAGAGAACGAGAAAGAAGATGGGGAGACAGGGAGCTCGGAGGTCTGAGCACATAGTGGTCACATGACATGGCAACAATTGTGGTAAATTACCACGATTGTTTGCTGGGCGCGACAGATGATCGGGCTTATTGTGGTTGCTACACTCCCTGCCTTCCCCTCTTTCCGCTTCATTCCTCCTGGCGATATCCCAGGGGACACCGCAGAAAGGAATGAGGCTCCTCGCTTGACAGCCTGAAGCACAATGGGGAGGGAGGGAGCCTCCCGCCTCCTCCTTGAGAGGTCTGCTTTCAGGCAGGAGACAGGGTGCCGGCTCCACTCCTTGCTGCCACTCTGCGCGTGGAGCAGCAGTGGAGAGTGCATCTCTGTTTCCTGCTTGAGAGGTTTACTCAGAGAGGACGCTCGTGGAGCGGAGGGGGAGCGCACCTCTCTGTCATCAGCGCTGCTGCACCACCGGTGACAGAGGGAAGCACCTGCCCCCTCCTCCTCCATTTTGAGGCGCTCTCTGAGTAAACCTCTCAGCGCAGGAGGCAGCGATCCACTCTTCGCTGCTGCTCTGTTCACAGAGCAGCCGCGAGAGTGGAACCGAAAACACACACCCCGCCTCCTGCCTGAGAGGGTTACTCTCTGAGTAAACCTTTCAGGCAGGAGGCTGTGATCTGATCCATGCGGCTGCTCGGCGCACGGAGCAGCTGAACCAGTTCAGATCACAGCCTCCTGCCTGAGAACCTCTGAGGCAGGAGGCTCGTGGAGGGGCAGCGTGATTCTCTGCCATTGGTGTGACAGAGAGAAGCGTCCCCCCCTCCGGCTCGTCCCCCATCCCTATGCAGATTGCCACCTCCTCTTCAAGAGAGGAGGAGGAGGTGGGGGTGCCTGATCTGCTCCATGGCGGAGGCCAGAGAAGTCTCTGACAGCTGCCTCCTAGTGCTGTTTGGGCACTTTGGGGGTAGCTTTCAGCTGTGCTCTGTGGCTAGCCGCTTGGTAAGAGTGGCAATGGCCACTCTTGGTTCTGGGGATTGTACCACGATGGGTCATGTCGTCTGGGTTCGGATGACACAACAAGCCATCATGGTACAAACAAACCCTAAAACAGACCATTGTGCCTTATTGTGGTTGACAACCACGATAAGTCACAATGGTCAGTCACCATTTCGTTCTAACAAATCTTTAAAAGGTTTAAAGAAGATAAAAGACTGTATGATTTCGAACAAAGTAAGTCGGAATTTGAAAAGGAATTGTGTGTAAATGAACTTTTGTTGAAGTTTGAAATGGGATGAACAAGTGAAAGAATGTATGATAAAATGGGCTCAAAACTTTGGATACAATATATATATGTGAAAGTGGGGAAACATGTGGTTAAAAGGCTTGAAATTCGCATTATGTACTAGTCTTAAAGAAAATTTTTATAAGATTTCATAGATGATGTATCGTTGGTATATGTCTCCAGATAAATTGGCTAAAATGTATAATGGTTCTTCGGGTTAGTGTTGGAAATGTGAACAATAACAAGGAACATTTTATCATATGTGGTGGACATGTAAGAAGGCAAAAAAAAAATTGGATACAAATACACTTACCAATTCCGAAGATTTTAAAGATTAATATACAATTGAAACCAGAAATGTTTCTTTTGGGACTAATGGATGATCAATTGGAAACAAGCCATGGAATTTTATTTTTATATCTGACAACCGCAGCTTGATTATTATACACTCAAAAGTGGAAAAGTTCAACACTACCTTCATTAGAAGAATGGTTGGTGAAGATGATGGACTTTGCAGAAATGGCGAAACTTACAGCTCTAATGATGAAAATACATCTACATTTATTGTTGAGTGGAAACCTCTAATAGACTTTTTTCAGAGATCAGAAAAAAATGATTTGTTTATCTGTGGGTTTGATGAATAAGAAGAAAAATTATGGACAATAGAAAAAAGTGATTTCTCTTTGTACTTATGGAGTAAGAGAAGGTATTGGTACTTATATTTGTTGCAGAGAAAACCGGAAGTCCATTTTAGTTTGTAGTTTTTGTTAATTGTTGTATTGTTTTTGTAGTGTTTGTTTTGTTGTTTGTTTGTTTTTTATTTTTAAATAAAAGCAAAACTTGAATTAAAAAACCAATGGTCAGTCACCATGACTGGGTTCGTACGACACAGGGAACAAGCAATCATGAGACCCAGTCAGTTTGGCAGCTAGAGCATCCTTCAGAAAAATGCTCTAGCCACCAAACTTCTTAGCTGAGCCCTGAACCTCTGAGGAAGAAAAGGGAGAGAGAGAGAGAGGAGGAAGAGGAAGAGGGAAAAGAGAGATGGATGGAGAGGGGGGGGAGGATGAATGATGGGTGTGCGCGTGTGTGTGCGTGCATATTGATGGTTGGATGGTGTGTGTGAGAGAGGGATATGTTGTGTGGGGTGGGGGTGGTCTTAAGTTTATCATGACCCCACACTCTTTCTCTCTCAAGATCGTCCCCACTCAGCATTGTTTCTCTCTCATTTTCTCTTCCTTGAGATTCTCAAGAAACTGTTTGAGGTGGTGTTCATCTTGAGAGAGAGAGAGAATGCAATGGCATGCAGCCCGACCCACTGCTGGCATGCGTCTCCCGCAAGATTACCTCTGAGGACATGCGGCCCTTAGGAGAAAAAATGTTGCAGGTTCTAGTTGCTCTAACAAGTACTCTTAGTTTGTTGCAAACGTTTATTTTATTGTTATTGTTATTGTTACTGTTACTATTCCCAAATTTTCCCAAGGAAGTTGGGGCTGCATACACAGTTTTACCACCACCACCACCTGTTTTATCCTCCCAACAACCCTGTAGTATATTTTAAGCTAGGAGATTGTGACTAGCCCAAGGCCACCAACTGAGTTTTCACAGGTTTATGGTCCAACTGTGATGTTGCAGGAAACCAATGCACTAGTTTTATGCTTTTGTGTTAGTCTGATTTTCTTTTTTGTGTTTCTGATATTTTCTTATATACTGTGACAGCACCAGCAACAAAAAACAGCCGCTGGAACCAATTTATAGCACAATGCATCTCAGCTTTGTGGAGTAGTCTAGGACATGTGAAGAATTATGTATATGCTGAATTCAGTGACTGAGCCACCCTGGTGAGCTTGACAGTTTAACTAGAGCTGATGAGCCACATTTTGAGTTCCTGTGTGTTGCCAGTTACAAAGTCAGCTTTTAAAACCCTTTTTGTTGTTTTTACTGCCTTCAAATCTCTTTCCCACCACTACTGGCTTCCCTTTTACAGCTTATTTGTACAAATTAGGAACAGCATAGCTGGTGACATCATATGATCCCACGCAGTGTGGGAGCCCACTAAATGATTTCCAGGTTGACGAAACTCTGATTTCGGTTTTCTTATAAAGCATGTTTTCCTTTTGTTTCCATTTACTGTGCAGAATCCCTACAGTGTGCAAACTAAATAGACTATTCTTTATGGAGCTGCCTATATATACAATTTGAAATCCTTTTATCTGCAGACTCTGTACTGTTTAACCTCTTTGTAACAGTCTCCAAATTCAAAGAGAAGAGTCAGATTCTTCTCCTGACCTACAGAGAATGCAACCCCAATAATATTTACTTTGGTTAGTAACTTTCACCAGTTGAAAGACCAGTTAAAAGGCCTTAAGGAAGGGATAACAGCCACCCCACTCTTCCTTTTGCCCCAGCTGTTTTCTCACTCAACCTACCCTCTTCTCATCTTTGCTGCTTTCTTGCCATTCTTCCTGCAGCCGTTGGCTACAGCTGGCATTTATCCTTCTATTCCATCACTTAGTTTGCTCCCAGTTTCTCATCTTTCTTGTTTTTGGCACAGCTTTCTAGCCTTGCTCCTTCCAACTTGCCATGCTCCAGTCTTACACACACCCTGGTCTGAGTTTCCTCTACTCCTGCACCTATTCCTGCTCTTCCCAGCTTCCCTGCTCCCCAGTTCTTCATTTTCCTGATATCTGGATCTGCTTTGGTACACTGTGCCTCCATTTCTTATAGACTTACCGTATGTTTTAGTCCATGCTTGTGACAGGCTGTCCTCCTGCTTTCTTTCTGTTTCTCCCACAAAGGCTTGTGTTTAGCCATAGCTAAATTGTAATTTGAACTTTGTCTATCTGGAATCTGCTTTTCTGGAAACAGAAGATGATAGTTCCCCCCCCCCCCAAGTTCTCTTCCAAATACGATTTAAATCTCATCCTTTTAAAACAATGTTGGTGTTTCACATACACTCAAATACTTATATTTTTGTTGTGTGTGTGAGTGTGTGTGTGTGTGATACACAACATATGTGTGTGTGTGTGTGTGTGTGTTTTATACATACACATTTTAAAATACTGAATAAGTAGTAATACTTGAATAATGTGTCTGAATAATATTGATACTGTATATGGTTATGAGGAATGTACCCTCTCAAGGGTACAGAGTAAACTAGGTTGGCTGCTACCAGTTTTACTTTGTCTGAGTAATGAGGAAGTGGCATTGAAGTGAACTATTTCCAATTATAGCATGTCATGAATTCGTAAGGCTTTGAAAAGTTGATAGCTTAATGTGTTTTGTCATGTGAGAAGAAACGTTAAAACAAAGCCACAATTCAAAAACAGTTAGGGTGCAATCCTATGCATGTTTAGGCAGAAAAACGTCCTACAACACCCAGCATTCCCCAGCCAGCATGGCTGGCAAGGGAATGCTGGGGTTGTAGGACTCCTTTCTTTCTAAACATGCATAGGATTGTGCCCTTAAACATGCATAGATCTGTGCTGTAAAATATAACAACTATTACACATTCGTTCCCCATTTCTCTCTTAAGGGTGCAATCCTATGCATGTTTAGGCAGAAAAAAGTCCATGCTGGGAGTTGTAGGACTTTTTTCTCTCTGTCTAAACACGCATAGGATTGTGCCCTTAGGCATTAAAAAGTGCTCCACTAGAAGCATTTTATTTTAAAAATACTGATATGTTTTGATATGTAATTGAGAGGGTGGGTAGAGTTTTTTCTCTTCTTGTGGCTTACTCAGTAATATTGATTAGCAGTAGGTTCAGAACAAATGAAAGCAAATGCTGTTTCACATAATGCAAGTCTTTACTGCCATGAAGTAGTGGGTGTAGTGACAAACCTTATGATTTGGCCTGGCTTGCTGTTAATGTTAAGATTTGCTGGATTTGGTATTTCTCAGTTCAATAGCCCTTAGTTTGATGCAAACTTCAATGCATATCAGTCTTTTGTGCCCTTACGTATAAAATATTTTCTGTCATCCCAATCACTGTATTGGAAAGAATAGCATGCTTCCAGAGTTGATTCCACACACTACAGCTGTATCCCCTGGAGCCCTGAGTGCAATAGAATGTACTTGGAATTGGAATCCTGTTTTGTTTTTTCCCCTTCCTCCCCCAGCCCTTTGAGGTTTAGCATGAGTAAATAGGATTGGGATGAAATCCATGCAAATCAACTTTTTAAAGCTGTGCTGCTGAGCTGCTAAGGCTATTAAACTAGGCACTGTTGCTTTCAAATAGCAGTACTTTAACAAGCTTCTGCATATTCTTTCAGAGGTTTTGTAAACACATTACACACTAATCCTAATTAAAACCGAGGTGTCTGTGTGTGCTACTTTGTGGCACAGACCTTTTTTGGTAATGGCATTAGTGAATTATTTTTTCTCCCTTTTTCTTTTTCTGGATTATGCATAGGTAACACATTGTTCTGGATTCTCTCTTTTCTTGAAGATCAGGTACCTGCTCTGGACTGGGTTTGTCTAAGCAAGAATTGATTTAAGCCATTAACATTAACAAATAGAACTTTTCTTAGCATAATAATAAAAAACAAAAAGTTGGGTAATACCTGTGGCTTGTTCAAACTGCCTTCGTAACACCAATTTGCTTTTGCAAATAACCCCTTTCTCTTTCTTCACATCAGCTTTGGCACATCATATTGTGCTATAATATGATACTTCTTGATGAACTGTGTATCCTTCTCCCTCAGTACATGTGAAAAAGATCTAGGGGCTTTAGTAGAGCAGAAGCTATTCATGTCAGCAGTGCAATGTGGCAACTCAAAACGCTAATGCAATTCTAGGATGCATCAACACACAGAAGTATAGTGTACAGATCACAAGACATAATGATACCACCATATTCTGTTTTGGTCAAACCTCATCTGGAATATGGTGTTCAGTTGTGGGCACAACAATTTAAAAAGGATATTGACAAACTGGAATATGTCCAGAAGAGGGTAACAAAGATGGTGAGCAGCCTAGAGACCAAGTCCTATTAGGAAAGGTTGAAGGTGTTTGATATGTTTAGCCTGGAGAAGTGATTATTAAGAGGCGGCATGATAACCATCCTCAAATATCTGAAGAACTGCCACATAGGTGGAACATTTTTTCCCCTGATGCTCCAGAGGGTAGGCGCTAAACCAATGGGTTCAAATTACAAGAGAGGGGATTTAGGCTAAGCCATTATGAAGAACATCCTGGTGGTATGAACTGTTCAACAGTGGAACAGACTTCTTTAGAAGATGGTGGACTCTCCTTTGATAAAGGTTTTCAGGCAGAGGCTGTATGGCCACTTTATCGGGGATGCTATAGTAGCAGATTTCCTATATCAGCAGGAGGTTCAACTCGATGATCTTAATGATCCCTTCCAACTCTGATTCTATGATTCCTAAATAGGAAGGCCATTGTGTTCATCTGATCCTCTGAACCTCCTGACTGGCATGCTCCATATCCTAAGGAAACTGCAGTTGGTCACTGTGACCAGCAGTGGTATGGGACAAAGCACCCAGAAAAAGCAGGTCAGGGTAGGGCGCACCACCTGACAATTTGAATAACAATGAACTGATGCATACAAACTGGGATGCGTTAATGTAAGAACATAGGAACATAAGAATGCTCTGATCCAGGAAGGCAAATGTCCAGCTAGTCTTCCAGCAGTCTAGTTTTTTAGGAAACTGGCAGTGCATGATGATGATAGACCTCCTGTTTGTCCTGAGCAGCTGGTTTTCAAAGGTACATTGGTTTTGGAAAAGGAGGTAACATCTTTAATTACCATTGCTAATAGCTTTAGATGGATCTATCCCCAATACTTTGTCTAATCTTTTTTTTTTTTTAAGAACTAATGTCTATCAGAATATTTTATAGTAACGAATAATTACAATATATTAAGTTGGATGCAGACTAAGTTAGATGCACTTTATTCCTATTGAAATCCATGGGACTTAACTGAAGTGATGGCTAACTTATCCCGCTGATTTCAACGTGACCTAGTTCAACTAAATTAGTAAGGGTCAATGATCACAAGCTTTAATATTATGAGAGCAAGGAAATATTTTCTTCTTTACATTGTATCCAAGCATACTTTAGTGCTAGGATTATATATGAATCCCTTTCTTCAACCTAATATGTTAAGATACAGAATTGATTGTGCTACAGGGTGTCATTGTATTTGAAAGCAACTGCCTGATGTTTTTCTGTTATACTGGATCCTGAATTAATAAGCTTGTACACCTCAGGCTCCCTGTAGCCAAGATATAAATAAAGCTTCTGCTGGTTGTTGTGGAAAATTCCTAAGTCTCCAGTACCTTTTATGAGTTATGATGCATGCATTTTAATGAGTATATCCTACAGCTTAATGTAGGGTGCAATTATGAGCTCGATGTTGTGCCTTGTTACCTATTGGACAGTGAGTTCATTATTCATGGTGTAAAGGGCTAGTACCTGTAATTTTGGAGGTTATGGGGTTTGGCTGTTGGCATGGCATCAGTTACAGAATCCCATCCCTAGAAATCAGAAAATGTTGCTGAGTTGTCTTCAAGTCATGATTGCAGTCACGGAGACTAAACTCTTACAAGGCACCTAGTCGTTGTTTTGAAGAATGGTGTAATCTAGACTAGTATGTCTACAATTAGGCCTTCAGCATGAGTTTATGGGCAGTAAATGTGCATCTCGAACCATTGCCTTTTTTCAGATCTTGTGTATTGCTCTTGTAAGTAGACACTGAAATGTCAAGCACCTTGCTTTCTATAAAAGTCATTAAAGAGTGATGATGTCACATTGGCAGGATCTTCACAGAGAGCCTCCTGTTTCACTCACAGCCATACTATAACCCCTAAAAAGCACCTGTGTTCAATGACCTGTGTCTAGTAGTCCCCCATGGACACACTTCAGACAAGGTTTTCTTTTTTAACCCAACCCCCCCTTTCCGCTCCAAGTATTCTGCTGGTTTAGAAAGTGATAAAGGAGGCAAAACCAAGTAAAATGTACTCCTAGAGTTTCAACGCAACTGAGGAGTTGGGAGTGATCCATGACTGAGCAGAAGACAGAGAACTGATTTAGGTGTCATTTATGCTGCTGTTAAAGGCAAAGGAAAAAGGGCCAATTAAAAATGTGGAAAAGTTACGCCTGTGGCTAGTGTGACAAGATGTAACGGAGGACAAGGACTGTGTTCTTTCCACTGCTAATGTTTGGAACTGACTGCCCCACTAGGTAGGTTTAGCAAATGTCTCTTATTTTAAGGGAAGCTTGTTCAATAGAAATACCAAGATCCCACAGATTTTTGTTCAGACACACATCCCCATACAATGTCATTGGTCCCAATTTTCTTAGCTTTGTTTTGTCTTTTTGTGTAAGAACATAAGAAGAGCCCTGCTAGAATAGACCAAAGACTTATCTAGCCCTGTTCCCACGGTGGCCAACCAGATACCCCAATGGGATACTATAAGCAGGAAACAATATAACCTTCCTGCCCATGTTCCCCAGCAACTGGTACTGAGGGGCTGGATACTGGAGGTAATATACAGCCATCATGACTTGTAGTGTGTGTGTGTAAATTTTGATCCGACAACCTACATCTCTGTTCTCTCCCTTCCCCCTTGTTTTTCATGTGTTTCCATAAATGAGGGCAGTATCAGCTTACAAAGCCGAACAGACCAATGAAACAAGTGCAGCAGGGTGTAAGAAATTTATTTTCTTTTTCTCCCTCACTGCTATCTTTAGCAAAATGGCTGTACTTACTGAGCTGCTTGGATGGAGGGATTTGAAATTCCTGGTACTCTGTGACCTACTTAGAGGGGTAAATCGTTCTAATGTTACTAGTCATTTTATAAAGAGATTTAACTTCCCTTCCCCACCCCCCAAACAATGAGAACATGCTCTAGAGTTATGATTGTAACAATTTAATTATGAAAGAGCAGATGTCTGTCTGCAGTACTGACTACATCAGCCTGGTCAAATTCCATTGTGAATGAATGCTACAGTGTAATTTGTCATTGTAACCATAGTAAGGATGCCTTTAACATTTCCTTGTATTGTTGGATCTATATTTAAATTTGAACAAAGATTATACCTAATCTTTATAGTTCTTTCAAAGCTAAAGGAATAGAAAAGTTCAAGGGAAAAAATGGAAGGCAAGGGCTCATTTATTACACTCCTCATTTATAATCGTGGTGATCCATGTACTGGTTACCTCATGATTAGACTACTGTAATGCGCTCTATGTGGGGACGCCCTTGTGCCTGGTTTGGAAGCTGCATCCCATGCAAAATGTGGCAGCTAAGGTGCTCAGTGGTACACCCAGCTCTGTTCACCTAACACCTGTGTTAAAAGAACTGCACTGGCTGCCTATTAGCTACCGAGCCATGTTCAAGGTAATATTGTTGATATAAAAAGCCCTAAACAACTTGGGACCAGGATATCCAGCAGACTGCCTTCCCCTGTATATACCCAAGTGACCTTTAAGATCTTCGGAGAAGGCTTTGCTTGTCATTCCACAACCAACGATGTCACCATGTGCTATCTCAAAGGCAGGCCTTCTTGGTGGCAGTGCCCACCTTCTGAAAAACCCTCCTGCATGCAGTTTGGGAGGCAGAAAATGTGATATGTTTCAGATACCTCCTGAAGATGCATTTGTTCACCCTGCTTTCTCTGGCTTGTAATTAATTGCAATTAGTCATATCCTGCTCCATCTTACTGTTCCTTGTATTGTTTTGTGTTATTATTGTAGTTGGAATAGTTTTTAATAGCATATTTTAAATGTGATTTGTATTGTTACTAAAGTTGAAATTGTTTTTAATGGTGTATTTAAATGTGATTTTTAATATTTATATATGTGAACCGCTTAGAGATTTTATTATATAAAATGGTATATAAGTATTACAGATAGATAGATAGATAGATAGATAGATAGATGAGGTACTTCTGTATAAGAGTCCTTAATATAAATCAAGAGCTGACTTTCAAAGGACTGCAGCAAGGGAGCTATTTTGCTACATATGTAAGTTAGACCCCCCCAACTGGATTGTCTATGAATGATGTAGCACTACATTCCCCACAAACATATTAGAGGTAGCCCTTTTCTGCTTGCAAGTCCTAAATGCAAGAGTTACTCTTAAACTATCCTCCCCACCTTGGAGTATTATGAAAGCATTCAATATAGTCCTTAAATTTAGAACATACAATTTAGAATGTGGGAAAATACAAAATGACAGTATTTTTATTGTAGTGTTCTCTATAAGAATGCTTGCAAGGCAGAGAGCACAAACTGTTTTTCTAGAAAACACTGGCATTTAGGCTGAAGACAGACAGACATTCTGAAATGTGGTGAAAGTACCTTGAACACACATTCTCTGCCCTGAAAACAAATGCTCAGAATGTACTGAATTGTGTTCAGGCTACTTCCACACACGAGAGTGTCTGCTTGCCTGCCTTCACCCTTACAGTTTTAAGCAGTGTCAAATATCTTCATAGTGTGTTATTTTGTCTAGGCCACAGCAGGTTCATGGAGCTGCTCCACAATATGATACTTCTTCAGTGGAGGAAAGTGTATTCTTTCATAATACATCTTTTGATGATCATGTTTTCAGAATTCATAGTTAAAATACCAGTTAGCTTAACATCCGGTCATTTCCAGAGTTGCTAGAAAAGCAAGAGAAATTGTGAAGTTTGTTGGTTTGTTTACTGTTTGTATCTGTTACATTTATATCCCATCTTTTTGCTCCACGGAGCTCGAGGCGGCATACATGATCCTCCTTTCCAATTTATTCTCACAAAACCCTGTGAGGTAGGTTAGCCTGAGAGTGACTGGCCCAAATGTCACCCAATGAGCTTCATAGCTGCGTGGGGATCTGAACTCAGGCCTCCCCAGTACCGGTCCAACACTCTAACCACTACAGTGCACTGAATGTAAGAGAATCGTCTCTCCCTGCTGCTCGCCGTCTGTACTCTTTATGGCATTCATGCTTCTGGTGTGAAGGAGTTCTGTTTAAGGCTTAAACTTTAAGCTGAGCTCCAGTTTGGGTCTTCACAGTTTGCACAACTATACATAGCACATTTGCTACTGGATTTTGTGGAACTGCTACTGCTTTGTGGAACTCGGTCATTACAAATGATGTGACAGTGCAGATGCCAAAGTGACAGCAGGCCAGGCAGCCAATGTCAGCTTGGCATTCAGAAACTAGGAGCTGGTGGTATTCTTTGAAATTTAACAGAGGAACAAGTCACATTGTCTTTGAATTCTAGTGGACGTCGAACGTTTGCATGAAAAGTAGACAGTCCTATAGAAAAGTGGGTAGATGTGGCAACCTAGATCTGAGATTTACCACACATTGATTTTTTCAAAAGCTATAACATTATCCAAATTGTGGAAAATTCCATTGTTGAGAAGAAAATTATGGGCAAAGTTGTGCACTTGGATTTGAGACTGGCGTCCTGGTATCTTGAGCTACTTAAATACTAGAGCTCGTAACAGCAACACTACTTACTTTATCTTTCATATTTCATTTCAATTTTCATGTAGGAGTTTTGTAATTCATCAAAGGATTTGGTGATTTTAGTGTTCATGATCTTTGTAGTATAGTTCAATCCAGATCTCCTGTGTGTAAATAAGAACCACAATGGTGAAATGTCCAGTCCTGGAGCATAATGGGAACAGTAAAGACCAGCTGCACAAGGGATTCTTCGGAGACTTTACATAGCACTTCCCCAACTTTTTTTATGAGCCTACACAGATTTTTCTTCATGGTAGTGGCTTGTAATGCATAAAAATTAATGAAAAAAGTAACAGCAACACTATATAAACTCCAGCACTTACATTAGCACTCCTTTTACTGCTGAACACACACACAACCCGCAGTGGGCGGAATGATTGCTCACACATTTTAAAAGTTAACAACCTTTGTATGAGAGAGGGTTTGTGTTCTTGTGGCAGTTTTTCCTCTCAAAAGGTCTTCCTATGGCAGCTGCATTAGGAATTAATGAAAGCCATACTAACCTCTGTCATGTATTCACAGTTACCCCAAAACTATATTTTCCCACAAAAAAATAAAACTAGTTGAAAGCTATCTTTATCTCAGTAGACACACTCTCTCAATCTCTCTTAACTTGGCCATATGCCCTTTTTATAGAGGAATTTTACAGTGAAAACTCTAAAACAATTTACTTTCTAATAAATATGCAGGTCCATAGCCAGGAACTTGAAAGTGGTTGTGGAGGGGGGCGCATATATCCTGCGTAAATCAACATGAAACAGCAACCTAAATACTAGTAAAATTAAATTTTAGTAGAAACATTTTAAAAGTGCTAGGTAACAAAGTGCTGGTCAATCATGCCAGTGCCTTTGCACTGATTAGCTAGAAGTCTGGCAGATAAGTGCAGGTTTAATATTTAGACTCAATAGCCGTGTTTCAACAGACTGGAAGACAGGTGCAAGTTTTATATTTAGACTCAATAGCCATGTTTGGACTATCAAATCCTGCCTTAATAAGCCAGAATATTGCAGTTCCTTTGCTCCTGCTTTGTTCCCCCCTTTGTGTGAGCAAACAAGCCAGGAAGCTGCAGTTACCCATTATTTCCTGTTACATCAGAACTGGGAAACTATTGTTAATGGCTTTCAAACAAGGCAGGATTTGTAAGCCGACTTTAAATCATGGTCTCAAATCATGGCTTGTTTGGAAGTCATTAACCATAGTTTACCCATTTGGGCATAATGGGAAGCTATGGTTAATTGTGACTTCCTGGCTTGTTGCCTTGCTTGTGTGAACGTGGGATGAAGTGGGAGAAAGGGATTGTGTGTGGATGCCCAAAGCTTGTTCATATCCTGACTGCATTTTTTTCTTATAATAGAGGCTTACTCTTTTTAAGCAACAAAAGCTGAAAATTCATGGAAAGAACATAAAATTTCCTGAAAGATCCAGGACCCTCATGGCTACAACCATGTATAGTTTTTTGTGTTAACTTTTGACATTGCTCTGGGTGGAAATAGTAAGATACTTGAATGCTATTTTATTTTGAAGTTATAAAAGTTACTCAGGTGACACTGGGGTAAGGCAGGGTTGATAAGATATACATATGTTGGTGAAATTGACATTAGTAACCTCAGAGGGGTCAGCATAAGAATAAAATATGCTGGAGATCAGAAGCTTCCTGACATTTAAGATAAAGGTCCAAATGAAAAATATTTTATTCAGATTTACGTAGATTTTATTTGTCAAGTAAACTTTTGCCCTCCTCCAGTATGCAGACGAAGCAATTTATTGCTCCTGCAGCAATTTCACCAGGTTGCTTGATTGGACAGCTTTTTTTGGAATGCTGAAAGCATTGGTTGTATATATGCCTGTTTGTATAAATATTTTAATAATGTATGTATCATTCCCCTGTTGGATCAAGGGAAACATACGGTAGATTGCATGAGTGCATTTTATGTGGCTGCTGAATGTACATTCTTGTCTCTGAGAGTTACATGTTAGTCTGCAAGTCAGCCTGCATATGTTGTAAATGTAATAAATATTTTAGGTGAAATACATTAGCAAGCCATGAGGCGAAACACCTAGGTATTTTGTCTCACATGTGTACTTTTGTTTTTAAATATGGTTCTTCCCCCGCCCCAGAGGATTGGCTCTCCTATAGATACAGATACTTCAATAGAATCCATCCTTTTTCAAAATAAATGTTATTTGTACAGTGTGTTTGCGTGTGTGTGTTTAAAATAAAGCATTGGGTGAAGAACTTGCCACGATAACCAGGAATACTGCTTAGAGGGAGAGACGCTGACCCCTTCAGTTACCCCTTGGTTAAGAACCTAGAATGAAGTCCATTTGGAAAATCCCACAAGTCCTGAACAGATGAGCAGGAATTGCAGGAAGGAAAAATCACCTGCAACTTACATTAAAGTATTCTTATTAAAGGCGTAATCCTATGCATGATCAAAACTTGGCAAATGCAGGAGGTCAAGAAGGACATGGTTAAGGCATATACAGTATAGTTAACTATGAGGACTATTATTTAGGAAGCACATCAACAGCCTTTATATATCTTAAGGCGCAATCCTATGCATGTTTAGACAGAAAGAAGTCCTACAACTCCCAGCATTCCCCAGCTAGCATAGCTGGCTGGGGCATGCTGGGAGTTGTAGGACTTCTTTCTGTCTAAACATGCTTAGGATTGCACCCTAAATAATTTTAAATACACTGGAGCCCTTCCATTAGTCAGCACACTATTGATGAAACCCTATAGGCCTATTTGGACATTTCCCCTTCCCCCACCTCTGGGTGTGGTGAGATCAGGAGCAGTCTTGGATTCATGCACTTGTGCCCCTCTTGCTTTTGGGCTATATGTCACAGAGGCAGGGAATGTCTCAGTTCAGGTGTTACCTTCTGTGAGAGGTGCAATGATGTACAGTGCACAGTGAGAGGTTGCGGCAGGGAGGATATGTGCAAGCTTGATGCCCACTCCTGATATCATTAAACAAAGAGATGTGGGAGGTGAACTAATGTCTAAACAAAGCCTGTGAAATTGGATCAAAGCATTTTGGCAAATCATGGTGACTTTTTAGTAGTGGATCTTTAAAAACAGTATATAGAATCAGGGAGTTCTCATTATGTTTTTCTCATTTATTAGATTTGTTGCATAGGAATAAGAGGAGGGATGTGGATCCCATACTGGCATGCTAATACTGCAAGCTTGGGAGCTGGTTTAAATGAAGTGTTAAGTATATGGGATGCAGCAAAATTGTGTTGTTTCTTATGTCTGACATGTTTAAAATATGGCTATTGTTTTATTTACTCATCCATTCCATCTTACGTCTTCAAGATCAGCATGAAAAGTGATCCTTGGTTCCCCTCTTGCCCACAGATCCTAATAAGGAGCTAGTGTACAGATCAGCAGCCATTAAATCCAGCTCATGCAGAGATGCAAGAGAGTTTTACTTCGAAGCCTAAAGGAAGTTAAATACAAAACAAGAGTTTTAGAAATATTCTCTCTGTGCAATTTCATGCACTGTGGGTGTCTGGGGTAAAAAAAATGTCCTCCCTCTCCCCACTAGAGCTGTGTTACTGAAATACCCACAGACGCCTCTGAACAAGCACTGCTGTTCTGGTATGCAAGCAGAAAGTACTGAGCAAAGCGTAGCCCTGGTGTAAGTAATCTGCTAAGTTCATTACATGTGCTGAAAGGAGTGTGGGAAAACAGATGGAATGCAGCTTTATAAAATCAGTTTTGTAAAGCATGTCCGCACATTAGGGTAAGCAACATTAGTATTAATATTTCAAACTCACTTTAACTATATTAAAATTAAACATAATTTTTGAATGATATTGTCTATTCTACCATGACTGGTTTGCAGAACAAAATAAACACTCTACAGCAGTGTTCTCCAACCTTGGGTCCCCAGATGTTTTTGGCCTACAACTCGGGCATGCTGGGAGTTGTAGGCCAAAAACATCTGGGGACCCAAGGTTGGAGAACACTGCTCTACAGGAAGAGCAGTTTTATTTTCATAGAAATTAATGGTTTGTTAATTATTAGGCCAGTTGAGTGCTGCAGAAATGTGTGTGAACCTGGTTGCGAGGTTGTAACCACAGTTTTTCCTTCATAGAAAGAGGTGTTTTATTTATACTCTACCATAAAATTGTAATGATTATTTGTGCAAATTCTTGCTTAATGTAACAGAAAGAGGGCAGGTTCTTTTTGTTTTGTCTATTTGATTTCAGCTGATGAAAACATAGTATATTGTGTTCATTTGTCCACAAACTATTTTGGTCTCACTTGGCTTTGTGGACGAGAGAGAAAACAAGGATTCCAGAAAACATAACATGGAATGGATGAATAAATAAATATAACTGCAACGCAACTTATGTTACCTTCGGTGTACAGAAAAAAACCTTGTACTATATTCCACACACTTGCCATTGCAAGTAGACTGAGTCACAGGCTCCTAAACATGCAGGATAAGTATGCCAACGCACCCACCTGGGGCATAGATCCCTGGGATGCCAATGCTATACCTGTCGGCAAGGTTAACTGTTCGAGATGTGATGCTGGGTGCATGGGACACCACACAGGTACATTTTGCATGCCTGGCATCATGTTTAAATCAGGCCTAGGTCATTAAATGGCACATGTAGTACCACACTGTTAGTAAAGCTTTGGCTGTGCAGTACACAAGGTGATTCTGAGGAGCCTCCAATGTTCCAGTTTATCACTTTAGTGAATCTCAGTGTTGATCCCAGAGTTCTTTAGGTATTCTACATGAATGTACTTTGTCTCTGCCTGCAAGCTCACCATCTTTAAGAACATGAGAAAAGCCCTGCTGGACCAAGGGTCCATCAGTGGCATCAAGTCCAGCATTCTGTTCACACACACACCAACCAGCTGCCTGCGGGAAGACATGAGTGCAAACTGGTATACCCAGGCATACTGATTTCTTCTGTGTTATGTTCCCTGTTGTACCTAGAATAATAATAATTAACAACAGGTTGGACCATATAAATTCCAAGTGTGCTGAATCAGTGCATCCAAAACTCTGTATCCCTCTCCTGACATGTAGGCATGCCTGTAACATTTCTGCATCACTGCTTTTAGATGTGAGAATGAGGTGGGACCTAATATTAGGGGATAATATAAAAAGGTAGTAAAGATGGAGGGAGGAGAGAGAGAGAGAGAGAGAGAGAGAGAGAGAGAGAATGAAACAAATTTAATCTGAATGTATTGTGAGATCTAAACAAAACTTATTTCAGTAAGAGAGAGGAAAAACAGCTGGACAAGCTAGAATATGTATTCCTTCTTTAGTAGTATAGTAGGCGATCACTTGTGACCAAGTAAAATTACAAAAAGAAAATTATGTAAAGAGGAAATTGTATAAAATTGTGTAGAATCTAGCAATGGGGGTCCGTAAGTGACTATGGAGGCCAATTCTAGATCCACACAGCTTCTCACAGTGAGGACACAGGTTACCAGATGGAAGATGGTGTTGTCAAGAATTCGTTTGACATGCTTTTCGCTTAGCACGTTTCTCCCTTTCACCTTGCACTTGGACTTCTTCAAAGTTCATAGAACCTTTGTGAAAGGCCAACCTCCAGTTAGATCGTTCATGTGCCAGAGCTTCCCGGTTCTCGATGCTTATATTGCTTAGATTAGCCTTAAGAACATCTTTAAACCTCTTATACTGGCCACCGATATTCCGCTTTCCATCCTTGAGTTGGGAATAAAGTAACTGCTTTGGGAGATGGCAGTCACTGTGCCTCTGTTAATAATTATGGGAAAGTGGGGGTGCACCTGTTGGTCCTACCCCTAACATCATGGTTCCACCCCTGCCACCCACGTTTCCATGGCTGTACTGTCTGCAGAGGGGAGAGTGCTATACATGAATAGGCTCTTCTTGTGATTTGGAACCCTGACCGTGCATTGTTCCAAATTGGGGGTGGGGGGAGACTATGCACTTTCAGCAGATCCTCTTTTACAGATGGGTTTCCACTCTCAACATAGTGGCTGGGGCCAGCAGGTACATGACCCTGCTGCCCCCTCCAGATGAACATCAATAGTTTTTGGGAGTGCCTGAATAGGGCTTCTGTCTTCCTATTTGTATGTGTATACATGCACATGCACATACACACTCACACATACATCATATACCGTAAGCATATCACACATATCGGTATATCACATAAGCAGCAAATGCATTCAGCAGTAAATAAGGCACAGTTTTTTCTAAGCCACCCTTGAGTGTACAATGTTTAAAACAATTTTATTTCATTTATTTGGTACATTAGTATCCCACCCTTCAGGGTAGAGAATTCTAATTTTGTGTGTCTTGAGAATACAAGGTAGAGAATACCATTTTGTGTGACTAAAAAAACAACTTTCACCTTTGTGAAGGCTATAAAAGTTTAATGGAAGTTTAGATAAAATGTATATTTTCCCTACACACACACACACACACACACACACACACACTTTAATTCCTGAAAAGAATTGGATCATACTTACTGACATCCCATCATATTTTCTTCATGTCACATTGGCTTTTTGTAGAGCAGCTAGTGTCTTTTTTTTTACATTCCAGACACAGTACTCTTCTGGACTTTTCTATAAGAGAGGTTAAAATTGGGTTGAGAATGAGAGCTACAATGAATCCCTTGAGGTTTTGAGCTGCACACATGGGCAAAAATTTCTGCTATAGTTCTGTTGTCAATTATGTGATGTGAACAGCCAACCAGAAAGAGTGCCTGACCTTGAACCACTCTCTATTCAATTTTCCATCTGAAGTTGAACCAGGAGTCACAAACCGATGTTTTAGTATCTCAGATAGTGTTACTGTATATGATATGAGTGTCGTAGATTCTGTACTGCATTATGTAAAACCAGCAGGGGATATACAGTTGTTACTCGTAACCAATGGGCCCAATATTGTTAGAACAAATTCCTTTTAAAATTTCAGGAAAAACTGCAAGATAAGCCATAGCCTCTACTGTGAATCTTGGAGTTGCTTTGCATCTGAGGTGGCAATCACATTTGCCAGGGTTATATCAGTGTTTGCTGGGTGAAGAGTGCTACATAAAGTGTGTGTGAGAGAGAGATGTGCATTTTGAGACATGGAAAGCTGTAGCTCCCTTTCCCATCCATATGTTGTGTATTTTCCCCAGTACATACCGGTATAACACCAGAGAAACTATGACAAAAATAGTTGCTATGTATAGTGATCTTTACTGAACTTGCTTTAAAGATGGTACCAAGGTGATTTGTCTGCTGTATCTAGGTAGCTTTATTGTATGAATACACTGCTACTAAAGAGACTGTCTAAGAAAAGATGGTGCAAAACAGTTAATGGTTTGAGTTGAAAATGGGAAAATTTGTAAGAAACTAGTAATTTTAAAAGGACACACATTGTTCACCGTAGTGGTGGATTCTGAATGAGATTCTTGTCATTACAAAATATTTTAATGTTATGGAAATAATCAATAATCTAATGCTGTTATTGATATTGTTAGAATTGAGGCATGAATGGTTTCTGTGGTCCATTCTAATCCATTAATAGATTATCAAGAAAGCAGTTTCATTTTCATATGCTGGAAAATGTTTATGATACCAATCTACGTCATATTTATAGGTCTTTTTTAAAAAACATTTCTAATATGACCCCCTTAGTAAACCAGTGTATTGAGTAATTGTGACTTCCCCCTCAATGTTTGTGTTTCTCTCTGTTTTCCAAAGGTAGTGTTTTTATTGGCAGGAAAGACTATTTTAATTATCCATTCTGCCCATCAAATTCTGTAAATAAAGCCTTAAAATAATGTGTTGTCCTTTGACTCACTTCCGAGTTCCGACATCATCCTGATGCTTCTTGGAGCTACTCACTGCACACAATCCTGGAAAAGATTCTCCCTTCATATAAAACATGAAACATGGCCTGATTTATGTATGAACGTTTGTGTTTGTTTAATAACTGTTGACCTTTGTGATTAGATGGTCACTAACAGGAAGAAAATAGTCTGCAGTCAGACACCAACTGTCTTTTGTCAAAATCCTGAGAAAAGGAGAACAAATTAGGCTCTGAAATAAATTAAGCTAGCTCATCTCAAGCAGGTTATGGACACATCTACCAATGAATGGGCTTCTCCAGATCTTGAGCACACCCATTCAGTGTATCCAAGATTTGCAAGCCTCATGGAACAAATCTAATTCAAGCCTCTGCAGGGATGGCGGACCAATTTTAATGGTCCACCCTCAGAGGCTGATGAATCCAGAAGGTTTCCTGAGATCTCTAGGGGTTTGCCTGCAGCGTTTGCCTGCGATCTTGCTGAGGCCCTGGTCTCTGCATGGAATAGAGAGATGACCCAGGCCAGCAGTATAATCGCTCCTGAGCATCCTCAACCCAATAGTAGATCCACATCAACACTTTTGTATTCTGAGGAGCTGAGGGCAATGATATGGTTGGATCAACAACTAGAGCACAGGTAGCAAAAGACTCACAATAAATGGAACCAAACACAGGTGAGAAACCATCTTAGGGTTTGCTGCTGTGATAGTGATGGCAGCAAAGGAACCTTACATCTTGGCCACCATTGCACCTGCACAATATTAGCCAGTGGAGCTTTTTCATGTGGTAAGGAGGAGCCTCCTTCCTGTAGGCTGAACTGATCAGATGGTGGAACCCTCAAAGGTCAACTGTGACCAGTTTGCTTTACCTTTCGCATTTGAAATCACTCACATTCATTCTGACTTGGATGCCATGGTCTTGACAGAGTCAGATGGATGCAGCCAGGACCATCTGGTCATGTTTTGTTGAGTACATTTCAGCTTGTGCACCATGTGGATGTGGACAAGATTCTTAGAGGTTTGAGACTCACAATGTGCTCTTTGGATCTTTGCCCTTCCTGGATATTAAAATCTGTCACAACTGGGCTTACCATCTGGATCTGAGAATGCAGCTGCTCAGTTACTTGCAGGGGCAAAGTAATAGGAACATATAATGCTTATTCTTCAGTGTTTGCCGGTGCATTTCTGAGCTCTATTTAAAGTGCTGGTGATTGCCAGCACTTTTAATTGGGACCAGGTTATTTGAAGTACCACCTGCACTTGTATCACTTTGCGACCATAAGATGGGGACTCTGCTCAGTGCTCACAGACAGGCCTGTTGCAATGTGCCACTGCTTATTATTTGTATTATGTTTTCTGTAGATTGCTGGTCTGAATTTGAGTAGTTTTATGTTGTTTTAGTTTTAAGATTTTATGTCTTTTATATTTTAAAATAAAAATCCAATAAAATCCGCATGCATAAGATCAAGATCAGGATCAAAAGCAGCACAAAAAAGCCACCTAAAACCAGCAGAGACTAAAGTATAACAAACATCAGCCGCTAAAACATCTAAAATGTTTCACAGAGACACAAGCGCATTAAGATGCAAACCAGACAACAAAGAATATACAACATTGGGGAAAGCCTGTGAGAATAAAAGCTTTGTCTGGTGCCAAAAAGACAAGCCCCAGACTGGACTTTTTTGGGAGGGCATTCCATAATTTGGGGACTGCCAATGAGAGGGACTGCTCAGAAGTAGCCACTCACCCCACCTCAGTATGCAGGGACTATATGAGGGCATGGGTAGAAATATATGGGAAGAGGCACTACTGTGGCCTCAAGCTGTGAAGGTCTTTGTAGGTTTAAGCTAGCACTTTGAATAGAGCCTGCAATGAACCAGAAGCCAGTGATTGCTTCCTGCATGTTCCATTAGTGTGCTAAAGCCCAACCAGGGAACATGAATGTGCCTTGAAAATAGGAGATAAGCAGCGTTAAACAAGCAGATGTCAGTGTTCAGTGATGCAAGTGTTCAGTGATGCAACCGGCAATGTGATCTGTGGCATCTCCAGTGGAAAAGGATCAGGTAGCAGGTGATGTGAGAAGACCTCTGCCCAAGACCATGGAGAGTTGCTGCCACAGAGTGCACATTACTAGGCTAGACAGACTAATAGTCTGACCTGGGATACATCAGCCGCCGATGTCCCTATTTCATGTCTTCATAATGTGAACAATATTATGCCACAGAGCCTCTTCACTAAGCAGACCCATCAGTGGGATTTCATCTTTAGGAACTATCTGTTGGCTTCACTCCCATATCTGTAAGTAATTTTCACATACCTCCTTTTGTTGAATCATGCTGAAGAACTTTTATTTTGCATTTTAACATTTTACATTTTAAAATTTCCCCCCAAAATGCCTTTAATCCACGCTCAACTTTTGTGAAGCACAGAGGCTTGTAAATCTAAATAATAAAAAGAGGGCACCTTAGGTGAACAACTTACCAAGAACTATAAATAACCAAATATTGGGTTGGAAGAAATAAGATTAGTGTGTGGTGCGGTCTTCGAAGAATGTTGTGGGAATGAAACATCCTAGACAGGATGTTTCATTTTGACAGAAAAACCATTATATGAATTTCTAGTGTAGTATAAGAAACAAATTGGCAGTAGAGTACAACGTGGGCAGTAGCATTTTATGTAAATTTGGGACAAGACTATGTGAATTAACAGAAGAAGGTTGAGTTCAGATGAAGAAGTGAGATATGAGGAGAAAAGCACAGTCGTGGGAGGGGAAAGGCACAGAATTCAGAAACTGGAAACATATAAGCTCATGAATGTGGTATTGAATAATGTACCCCTGGCCTACTTGGAGGGGAGATATGCCTTCTTCCTTAAACAAAGCAAAAACCAGATTAGTGGTTTCATGAAACTTTCCTTGCCATCCACAGCAAACCCAAAACTTTATTGTTGGACATTGAACTATACACCAGAAATTTTAAGTTTAATTTCTTAGAGTGTTAATCTACCAGACTGTATACAGAAACTGTATAAGATCCAGTCAAGATAATCTCCTGCTTAGGTTGTAACAAATACACCAGATACTTTACAGAGTTGTCTGACTGCTAATGTACTGTGTGTTCTGGTATGGCATAAAGCAGTGTTTCCCAAAGTGCTGACAGCTGAGCCACAGCTTTTTCCTGAATTTAAAAATTGAGCCACAGCTCAGTCTTACAGCGTCATGTAGAGGCGCAATAGTCAATCTCCTCTAAGGGTAGGCCATTCTGTTGCATTCTCAGTGCAAACTCCATGAAGAGACAGGGCAGATTTTTCCCTGCCCTCTGGCAGAAGGCAACTGGGAGGAGACAAGGCCAGAGTATATATTTGTCAGCTTCTCTATGGATGGGTACTTTTGGCTCTTATTTATTTATTTATTTATTTACTTACTATATTTATGCCCCACCTTTTTTCCTGCAAGGAACCCAAGGCGGCTTACATAATCTTCCTCCTCTCCATTTTATCCTTAGCCTTTAAATTTTTCTCACAGCCCATTGGCAGTTCTCTCAGAACATATTAGTGTGACTTGGTACAGTGCTTGGATTTTGATGTAAAGTCACTGTGCATAGTAGCTTTTTTAGTAGTAGAAAAACTAGAAAAGAATACAGGCACATATCTGAAATTACTTGTTAGCTATTGTAAAAACATTAGCTTTAAACCGGGAATGTCAAGGAATTTCATTTTCATTTAGTTCTTGGTGTGATGTGTTGCAGGTGGGCTTGAATAATTATTTCTCCACACACATCCTTACTCCCACCAGTTAATTTCATAAACAGAGGTGTTTACGTATAACTTTTCTGCTATTGCTTCCTCCATCCCCAACTGCCCCCTTCACACCAACAGAAGGTATAGAAAATGATGAGTGAGTTGTGACTGGCTGCTTCCTTTCCTAAGAGTATGGCCAGCGTCATTAGTGGAATGCACTGCAATGCAGCTAGGGAATGTTGAAAGCAGATGGTGTGCTGACTAAGAGTGATGTGTGAAATATGTGGGATTCATCAGGCCCACAATAGGCTTGCTTCTGGTCCCTTGCCTTCAACTGCAAAAAAATGCATCTTTTTCTTTAAAAATCCCCACTAAAATAACACAGCCAAAGGGCTTTAGCTGCCTACATACGGTACTTAGCCCTTGGTCTATCCTTCCTTCAGGCTGGAACAAGACTGTCTCTGTTTTTCTATGGTGTTCAGGAAGTTGCACAGTGCAATAATGACCCTGTTATCTAATGGTCATAGTTTACTTAGGCTTTTATCATTTCCACTGTCCAGAAGAAACAACCAGGACCACTCCCACCCGCCACCCCTATTGCTGCTGGAATCAGCTTAGATTGGACAAGAGGGCCCGGCAACAAAATATTGCATTATAGCCTTGGTGTGCGTGTGCTGCCTGAGCCTGTGGCTGAGGAGGCTGAAAAATAAAAGCTAGCATCAAAACAGGAGTCCCTGCTCTAACTTGGGCCTGTTTTCATATGTTATTTTTGTTCCTTTGTTTTTTGAACATTTAAAAAGTGTAACCAATCTGCATGCAAGTCAGTGGGACATGAGGCTTCTGCATGCAATGGTTTGATTTGAATTTTATCTGTAATCCAGGAGTGTCATGGTCTGAGGGGACAATTTAGGTAGCCTACCTCTAGCCTGAAATATAACGCTGGACTACATTGCAGGGATGCTGTAACTCTCTCTCTCTCTCTCTCTCTCTCTCTCTCTCTCTCTCTCATTACAACCCTCCAGCCTGTAATGGGGGTATAACAGTGAACTACACTGCAGGGTTGTTCTATACTACTCTCTCAGCCCAACCTACAATATTGAGGATAAAAGCAATGGACAACTGTGCAGCTTTGTTTTACTCTCTCAGGTTCAGCTGCACCCCCCCAACCTGCAATAGGGGTCTAATACTTCTAACACTGCAGGTTAATGTAAATCATTAGAGCTCGTCCTCCAGTATTCAATGTACACTACACTGCAGGGCTATCACCACTCTCTCCCAGCCACGGCCCTTCCGACCTGCATCATGTGGACAATGAATTGCATTTACTTTGGAATTTGTATTAGTAGGATTATTTTTTTTTTTAAATGTTTCACACTAAATAAAACTTGAGTTAGAAAGAGCAAGAACTCTTATCTTCACTGCTACTTTGGGGGCAAGGGGTAGGGGGTAGGTATAGTGGTTCCCAAGCCAAGCTACATTAAAATCTTCTATTTCTCCATTGAGTTCTATGGGCAGTTCTCATTTCCATCCCTGGTGATATTTTAAAAATAGCTTGTCTGTGTGAACCAAAAAGTGGCCTATTCAGACATTGGTTCTTTCTACCCTTTATATATCTATGTGTCTCTGTCCCCCTGTTCCAGCTACTACATTCTATTCCCTCGTCCTACCCAGTTATCAGTTTTTTTTCTTCTTACCCAACTTTCCATGCCATTGAGTTGTTATGGGGATGTTTTTGAGGGGTTTCGCCTCCTTAGGATTATTTCCTGCAGATTTTTCTGGTACTCTGCAAACCTCAGAGTTACCTCAAGTCTGCTGATATGTCTGTCTTGTGCATGGAGGGTGCAGTTTTGACTACATAAGTGTGGGCATGGTCCAGAAAAGAAGCTGCGAGGCAGTGAAAGTTCCGAGACAGCGAAGGGGAAGGGCGGAAAAATGGCGGATTCAGCTGGCAAATTCCCTGCTGGTGCCAAGCCAAAGACAACATCTCCAGTTAAGCTTAAAGGGGCAGCACCAGATTGGGAGAAGCTCTTATTACAGTTTCAAAACTCTATTGAATCAGGGCAGCAGAAACATACAGAAGCAATTGAGAATTTCCGAAAAGAACACAAGGAGGATATGAGGCAAATGAAAGAATCGATGGACCAGATGAAGGTTCAAATTCAAGAGCTCCAGGTCAGAGTTGATAAAGTGGAAAAAGTCCAGGCGAAGGATGAAAAAAGTTTTGAAAAGTATGAAATGAAATTTAATGAGATGGAAATACAGATGATCAACATGCAAGACAGACAACGCCGTTCCAACATCCGGATCAGAGGCTTCCCCATGGAGATGGGGGAGACTGGATATAAGTTAAGAGGCAGTATTTTGGAATGGATGAACGAAGCTGTCTCTGGCGATACAGATCTCTGGGACGATATGGACATTGAGATAGTGCATAGAGTGGGAGTATTAAGGCGTGGCATGACATCCAGAGATGTTGTAATGAAATTTGCAAATTTATACAAGAAGGATGTCTTTATGAATGTGATTAGAAAGCAAGGTCAAGCAGCTTTTAAGGGAGCTACTTTGCAAATCTACAATGATCTCTGCCAGCAAACAATTAATTGGAGGTGAAGTGTTAAACCGTGCACAGCAGTCTTGATCAGGAAGGGAATAAAATATAACTGGGGTTATCCTGTCTTTCTTACTTTTTTGTGGAACAGTAAGAGATACAAGATCTCATCATGTGTCCAAGGCATGGGCCTGCTGGGAGAGTTGGGGCTTCACGATGATGGTGAGGATCCAGAATCGATGGGTCAACTAGAAGAAGAAGGAGCAAGCGGAGGAATAGTATAAAAGGTTGTTCCAGCACGAGAAGAAAGAAGAAAGGGAAAATGTTTTATAAAGAAATTATCCGGGAGGGAATGAGGGGCTGCTGTTCGGGTGGGTGATGGTTCCTTCCCCCCCCCCTTGGATAGGTGGGTAGGTTTAGGGCTGGGCAAGATGCCCTGGCTTAGCAGGGGGGGTAGTTTAGCTGAATGTGGGGCTGGGTTCATGGGCTTGTTATTGTTTATTATACTCACTTTTAGGGACCAAAAAAGAAAAAAATGATGTTAATAGATGGATCATAAGTTAAGAATTTCAACCTTAAATGTTAAGGGGCTAGGTACAGTTACCAAGAGGAGGCGAATAGAAGCACTTCTTAAGAAGGATAAGGCAGATATTATATTCTTGCAAGAAACGCACCAGGCAAGGAAAGGAGTCAATGAATTGAAACTGAGGTGGTCTAGAATATATGAGATAGCATGTGGATCATCTAAATCAAGAGGAGTAGCAATTATAATTTCAAAGAATTGTGGTTTTAATGTTTTAAAGGTAAAAAAAGGATGGTACAGGTAGATATATTATAATGTATGGGACCTTGGGAGGAGAAGAATATGTTATAGTTAATGTTTATGCTCCCAATCAAAATCAAGGAGAATTTTATCAACATGTGTTTAAAGAAATGGGTAATTTTCAAAATCAAAGGGTTATTATGGCTGGGGACTTTAACATGGTATTGGATAAAAGAAAAGACAAATCCAATCCGACGAGAGAAGATCAGAGAAATAATTTAACGATTTTGAATAAGTTAATTAGTAAGGAAGGGTTGCTAGATGTTTGGAGAGGGGTTAAGGGGAACGAGGAAAGATATACATTCTACTCAACAGCAACTAAGAACTATTCTAGGATAGATTTTATATTTCTGTCCAAGACCCTGTTTTCAAGGGTCTTGGACACGGAGATAGGGGTAATAAAAGTTACAGACCACGCACTGGTTAATATGGATTTGAAGATACATAAGGATTATAGAGAAGCGAAAAGATGGAGATTGAATTGTAATATTTTTCGTTTTAAACATTTAACAGAAAAAATAGAGACGGAATTGAGGGAAATTTGGGAATTTAATCAAACAGAAGAATGTACTGAAGCGATAATATGGGATACAATGAAGAGTGTAATGAGAGGAATAGGATTGAGAGAGGCAATAAATTTGAGGAAACAACAAGAAGTTTTTTATCAAAAGCTAGAGGGGGAGATTAGGGATTTGGAAAAGAAGTACCGTATTTAGAGAAGAGGGATAAAAAGATTTTTGCAGAATTACAGGGTAAAAGGAAAGAATTGGAGAATAAAGAATTGGATAGGGTACAAAGGAATTTGATTTATACAAGAAGGGAATATTTTGAGAATAGTAATAAAAATTCTAAAATGTTGACTAGATTAGCACAATTAAAAAAGGAAAAAAGCTTAGTGGGGGTGATTAAAGATAAGAGGGGTAAAGAATATAATTTATTAAAGGATAAACTGAAAATTTTCCATGAATATTATACGGAGTTATATAAGGCAGGAAAATGGTCGGAAGCTGTGAGTAGAAAATATATCGAAAAAAATTAAAAATAAAAATCCAGGAAGAAGACAGAGAGAAATTGGAGCAACCATTTACGGAAATTGAAATAGAGAATGCTATAAATAAATTGAAACAGGGGAAAACGCCAGGATTGGATGGTCTGGGGGCGGAATATTATAAAGTTTTTAAAAAGATGTTAATTCCAAAGTTAAAATGGTTGTTTAATGATATTCTACAGGGGGGAGAGATCCCCCCATTGTGGAAACAGTCCTTGACTATTTTAATCCCAAAACCAAGGAAGGATTTAGCAGAACCAGGTTCTTATAGACCAATATCATTAATTAATCAAGATGCTAAATTATTGACAGCAATTTTAGCTAGAAGAATGAATAGTTTTCTAACTAAGTATATAGGGTTAGATCAATGTGGTTTCATTCAAGGAAGACAAATGGCAGATTTAACAATAAGGGTTCTGAATATAATATATTTAATAAAGAAAAATAATTTGAAAGCTGGGGTTCTTGCACTGGATATTTTTAAGGCCTTTGATTGTGTGGAATGGCCTGCATTAAAGATATTAATAAAAACTATGGGGTTTGGAGAAAAGTTTATAGGTATTACTAATCAATTATATACTCATAATGTTACGTCGGTAATTGTAAATGACGGAATAACAGAAACGATAAGCCTAGGCCGGGGAACAAGACAGGGTTGTCCCCTTTCCCCAGTATTATTTGTGTTAGTTATGGAATTGTTAGCGAATGCGATAAGACAGGAGAGGAAATTACAGGGGATAGGGATAGAAGCTAAATGTAAGATAAACCTTTTTGCAGATGATATATTGTTAACATTAGAAAGGCCTATGGAAAATTGGGATTGGATAGAGAAACATTTAGATGAATTTAGGGAAGTAACGGGGTTAAAAGTTAATTGGGATAAATCGGAGATAATGACATTTAATTATAGTAAACTGGAGGAAAGGGGATTTAAACAAAGGAAAGTTTATATAAAGATAAAAAATATAATTAAATATTTAGGTCTTGATATATTAAAAGATATGGATAAAATAGGGGAATGGAATTTTTAAAAATTAAAAGAAGAAGTTAAAAATAAAATTGGAGCTGATCTAGAGGTTTGTCCTAAACTAGCTTTGCTATCAATAACGGAAAAGGTGTCCGGTCCTCAAAACGTTAAAGAATTAATTATAAATTTGTTAACGGCAGATAGATTAATGATAGCAAGGAAATGGAAAATTCAGCAAAGTTTTCACTATTACCGATTGGTATAAAGAAGTATGGGATATGGCATTGATGATATGTTGACTTGTAATATCAAATGCAAAAGGGGTCAATTAAAGAAAAATATTTTTAAGGATATTTGGGGTTTATTTATTTATTTTTATTTTTATTTATTATATTTATACCCCGCCTTTTTTCCTGCAAGGAACCCAAGGCGGCTTACATAATCCTCCTCCTCTCCATTTTATCCTCACAACAACCCTGTGAGGTATTTTTGGAATATGTGTTAAAAAAGGGGAAAGGGAGTGTACCCTGTCAAGATATGTTGTATTTTTGGAATAATGAACAATTATAGAGTTATTGTATTATTTGGTCCCATGGTGATGGGAGCACTATATTAGTTATATGTGTGTGTTATTTTCTTTGTATTGTTCAAAATTTTAAAATAAAATATTATTTTTTTTAAAAAAGTGTGGGCATGGGAAGATTTGAATCAGTATTAGCTAAATCTGTCAGTTTCGTTCCCATCGAAACTGTTCTCATCGGCTTGTTCAATTGCAGTTCTGCATGTTTGTGAAGTGCATTTTTTAAGTCTGCATGGAAATTTGCAGGGGTTTGTGTGCATTTTTCAAATATATGCATCCTGTGCACATTTTTCAAATATACACATTTCTTCCAAGTACTTTCCATTGATGTAATGCAGTCGTGTGTACTTTTCTCTAATATATGCATTTTATGCACACTTTCCAGTAATATGCACATTTTTGTATGCATTTTTCCCAAGCTTGGTGAACTGCATCAAGCTTTGGAAAATGCGGATTTCAATAAGCAACTCTGTTTCAGCTTCCTTATTGGCTTGGGAGGTGCGGATTTGGTAAGTACATAGAAAAATCTTGATGGAATGAATTTCTCATCCATCCCTAAATTTATGGTGGCAAATCGATAGAGAAGAAGGTTGAACATGGTCTTGTTATTATCTATGAAGTAGTAAATGGGTCCAGTCTGAATCCAACATGTCTGAAGGTTGCCACCAGGGCCAGAATCAAGGGTAGGCATGGTTGGGCACCTGCTGAGGGACCATACCCCAGCAGGGGCCCACTGACAAGAGCCCCCTGGTAAGAGCAGTGGATGCCACTGCCTACTTGCTCACAGGTTCTCTGCCTGTCAGGCAAGCAAGTGGTAGCAATCATGAGAAATGGGATGAGGAGCAATAGCAACTGGTGACAATGGCAGTGAGAAGGTAGAATCACTGAGGGACTGAGGGTGTCTTGTCTAAGGACCCTAAAAAACTTCTAGCCCGCAGTGGCTGCCACCATCGCTACATTCCATGAGGACCTACAAGATCACCTGAGACTGTCTTCTTTCAGCCCCATTTGCATGATTACTTGAACATAAATTCCACTGTGTTCAATGGGGATTGCTCTTATGTAAGCATGCACAGGATTGCAGCCTTAATTTTATCAGCTATGTGTCAAATTATAACAAGCAGGCCTCTGGCATGTATCTGTGGGGTTGGTGCTGTTTTTATTCTGTTGTTAATTGTATTTTAATGTACAGTAATACCTTGGATTGCAAGCATAATTCGTTCCGGAACCGTGTTTGTAATCCAAAACACTCTTCTATCAAGTGAGTCTCTGGCAGGCGTGAGCGGGGCTGATTTCGGCCCTCTACGCCTGCTCGAGGCGAGCGGTTACATCCCTACGAGTTGTCTTGCAAGACCTTGCTCGTTTATCAAGTCATATTTTTTTTTGAAAATTTGCTTGTCTTGCAAAATGCTCTCAGACCAAGTTACTTGCAATCCAAGGTATTACTGTGTTTGTTTTATTATTGTTTTAATCATTTTTTAAAAAATATTTATTATTGTAAGCTGTTTTCATTGCCATTTTCTTTGCAGAAAGGCGGGGTACAAATCAAATACATAAAAAATAATAATAACTGCAAGGGGCATTTGAAGGTGACCTCTTAGGGGCAGCCCTTGTAGCTGTCCACCAAATTGCAAAGCTGAAGTCTGGGGCTCAGTTCGTAACTTACCATAGCAGCATGGTTGTCACTTCCCAGTAGTCACAGTAGACAGCTAAGTCATAACAAAATATTTCACCATACCTGAATCTCACACTGTTCCCGGGGAGATGCATCATGAATCCTGTTACTCCGCATGTAAGCTGCCATCCTGCACAAGTTCTCTTTCTAAATGTTACTGAAGGTGCATGGAATTTAGCATTGACTAAGCTGCAGCTATGCACTGATGGTAATATATGAATCAGGTCTGAGCATCTTGTAGGATAAGACTTCTAAATTTAATTTGGCCTTTTGAAGATAAAGGTTGCAATTCATATATGTGTGTGTGTGTGTGTGTACACACACAACCTGCCTGAACTACATAGGATGGGGGAGGCAGTATACCAAATGGAAAATGAAATATGAAAAGGCACAATTCCTTGATCTAAAGGCTTGCAAAGCAATATTAGCAGATGAAAACAAGAGGTCAAAGAAAGAGAAGGCAGATATAATAGGAACCAACCAATCTCACCCAGTCCCACTCCTTGGCCGTTAGAGAAAATGAGTCCCCTCCCCATAGTCATATTGCAAGTCTTGCATGCAATTCTTCATGAAGCTGATTCAAAATTAGTCAGCATGGTTTATTTTAGACCAGCAAAAATTAAATGCATATTTTGGCTAAAGTTGCTGAAGGGTCATCAAACACTGAGGAAATATATATTTCATTTTCATGTTTTACTTCATGCTGCCTACTTTAAAGTATGCTTAGATTATCCTGTAGACTTTTGAATTCCCAACACAGAAATTGATGGTCCTATTCTAAAGATTTATTCCCATTGCATTGGAATGGGTCCCACAGGCATTTTATGAAACTATATGAGCAATGACAGTACTATCTTGGGAGAAAATTAATCTGCTTAACAGCTGTCTGATTTAGCAAAGGGATTCAATAAGTATGCCTTAGTGGGAAACCTGAGAGGCCCAAGCAGTAGACTACTTGCATCCACTCCTGTGGAGCTGCTCAGTGTTTTCTGTAGTTATGGCCCAGATTGTCTTCAAATTAGCTTCCTTCTAGCCAGCAAGAGACTGGAAATTATTGGAGAGAAGTCCATGCAAACTAGATACTTTTCTTATGATGTTCCTTATCTCCCAATCAAAAGGAAAGAAGCAAAGGGATTGGAAAAACATCAAAATCCAGGATTAGAGCCAGTGTGGCATAGTGGTGAGAGTGTTGGACTGGGACTAGGGAGATCCAGGTTCTAGTCCCTGCTGTGCCACGAAACTCACTGGGTGACTTTGGGCCAGTCACTGACTCTCAGCCTAACCTACCTCACAGGGTTGTTGTGAGGATAAGATGGAGAGGAGGAGGATTATGTAAGCCGCCTTGGGTTCCTTGCAGGAAAAAAGGCGGGGTATAAATATAATAAAATAAATAACTAAATAAACGTTAAGTTTGAGTTTGGAATGGTGCATATCTCTCTCTCTCTCTCTCTCTCTCTCTCTCTCTCACGCACACACACACACACACACACACACAGAGGAATTTGGACCTTCTGGGCGCTTGGTTCAAACCTCATTTCAGATGGTCTGAATTGGTTAGCTTCATCTCTCAGCCTCCATTCCCTTCCCATCCATGGGGCAAGGGTTACTTATTCCACAGTGCTATGGTGAAAGAGAATAACATGAGGGTTGTTTAAAATGTGCTTCTTGTTTAGCTAAAGGAGTTCTAAATTCCATTCCTATCCTTATACGAAAAATAATGGAACCTTGGGAGTTCTATTACTTCAAGTGATATACATTTCCATGGATTCAATGGATTCACTTATCAAGCAGGGAACATATCGATAGAAAAATGCTGAAAGAATTAACTGCACCTCTGTAATTTATATCAACCAGTTCTGTGTGCCTAATCTTTGCAATGGCTAAACCAACTAAGTGAATTCGAAGAATACATGGCTCAAGAAAGCTTGTGGACATTTGCTCTCCATGATAATTTCAGTGAGAGTTCAAATTCAGTAGCCAGGTAGCTGTAGCTGTAGATTCAAATTAAAATGTTTATTTTTTTGTTAAGGGTAATAGTACATTTTTGCAGTTCAAATTACAATATAGTGGAACACCTTTGGACTTTGATATGTGCACAGAACGCTTAGGGCTATCCCATCCCTGTGATTACTGAACAAACTGGCACTTAAAATATATCTTCTGCTATCTCTTGGCAGCCAAAATAAAAGATCCTGGATTTCTTCTAAATAAGGGTCTTTATAATGCTAAAATTTAACTAATTTTCTTGACAATTAGATACTCTGTTCTTTTTTAGTTTTGTCCCTTAAAATGACTCCTTGGCACTTTAGTTGGCAGGGCATTTAAGATGCCTCTTCCCACTCCTCCTCCTCCCCCCAATGTTGATTTATTATTTAGAACTGGAAGCTATATCTTAAAGGTTTTTCTCTTTTTGGAACAAAAGGAGTGGTGCACAAGAACTTGGCATGGATAATTGCAGGATCTTGGGAATGGTAATGTGCGATAGGCGCCACAGTATGGCATATTTTGTCCTAAGGCACAAAAATAATTTCAGAAATAAAGTGCATAGTATTTCCTTTAAATATGCCAATGCTGTTACTCTGAAATTAATGGAGGTCATATTTGTACTTCTGGACAGAATCATATGTAAGGGAGGAATATGGTTTCTTCTCCTGGTCCATTTTTATTGCTATAAGTGTTTAAGTATCAGGCAAGATCCCTAGTAATTAATTTATCAGAATATATAATTTTCTAAAATACATTGATTGACTAGGGCGGGGGAGAGAAATATGTTGAGTTGACAAAGCAAAGTCATCTTCCAAAAAATACCAGGAAGTACACATATCTTGCATAAAAAACAACAAACCCTGTGGGAATTATGCAGAAAACAACTTGCCCTATTGCAAAGAAGAGTCAAGTTTCTTTTACTTGCATGTCAGAGAGAGATAAGTTGGTGGTGTTTTTTCAAACCAATGATCCTGTATATATGTGGAGCATCATGACCACACATGTATGTATGCCAAAGTGTGCATATGATGTCATATGAGATGTGTGTGTATCTGATTTCTGCAATCCTTACTCCCAAAAAAGGAAACATTATGGGAATTGACCCCATGCCCTAGGTCACACATTATGCTATAGGCTTATATGTTATCTTCATTAATATAATGGAGGTATAAAAGAATATTTCTCTTTTATTTTTGATCCTGAAATAAGAGGCAGAAATGGTACTGGCATTTTTAAATCTTTTGCTGATGTTGGTGTTTTGAAATAAATAGATTACTGAAGTGTTATCAAATACATTTAAAGATACTTTAAGAATCATGCAGAGGATGGCTGCTTTAGTCAGTGCAGACATTAAATTTGACCTCTTTATCTGTTTTACAAACACACACACGCAACATAAATGCATGCACACACTGAATAAGCTGTGTTCCGCGTGATCATTAACAGTGAAAATCTATCCATGTCTACTCAGAATTAAGCCTCACTGAGTTCAATTATATTTAGACCCAGGTAAGTGTATATAGGATTGCAGCCTAACCTTCTTTGTTGAAATTTTCTCCCAATCGTAAAGGCAGCTTCAAGTGTAGTGACTCACAAAAGTTATTCCAGTGTAGTTACCCTTTACAGAAGAAACACTCAGGAAAGGTGAAGAAGTTATGACATGACAACTGCTAAGACAAGTACTAAAAAGAGAAAACCATATTCTTCAGTAGTTTGTAAGACAGATAGTCATGCCCTGAGTTCACAAGTGTTTCATATGGATAACCTAATCTTCATGAACATATATAGCAGAAACTCCCTAAAGTGATAAGATGATGGGTCTTACCATCATCTTGTGCCTTTTCATATTTCATTTTCCAGTTTGCCAGTACCATTTTTCAAAAGCTTTGGGCAGCTATGGAAGCTTCAAGGTTTCAAGGTATGTTTAATTTAATGTTTAATGAATTTGAAATTACATTAATCAAGATGAGTTGAAAAACTAACAGTTTTGCAAATAAATAATAGTCATAGGGAAAGTGACATCTGTATAGTAAGGCTTCTTTTGATGAGAGCATGCTAGACTTCAGGTATTATCTGTGAAATACCAATAAGCTTCCCTACTTATGATTTTATTTTCTTAGACTGACATGATATCTGTACTTTCTCCAATATCTGTACTTTCTCCAAGCTTTCTCCAATGAGCATAATAAAATGAATCATATTTTGGGTGGTGATTTGCTTCTTTCAAAACCCTGCTTTTTATTATAGGACTCTGTTTTCAGTATTTTCAAGTCTGCCACAATGAGGAAATCTAACACATTAAGTGCAGATATGATTAAAAGATGTGTTAAATCTGCTGTTGACATTGATTGGAAGAGTGCAAGTGTCCACTGTGAGTGGCTAGAAATCAAAGTCCTTTTTATATTTTCAAGCCTGATATTCCAGATCGTCTGTGGCTTTGTACATGCACCTCAGATGAATGGCAACCATCATTTTGAAAGGTTTGGCTATACTCTGAATTGGAAATACAGTAAGAAGATCCATAAACAAATAGCTCTTTTTCATATTTACTCAGCAACTTTGATTTCCTTTGGTCTTTTAGTGTGCTTAACTTTGCAAACCGCACGCAGTCAAAAGAACATCCCGTATTTGTTTAATGTGATAGATAAATAAGTGGATGACTCAGTCAATCTTTTGTTAGATTATCCATGTCATGGTGACTGCTGGTGACAAAGTCAAGCTCATTGACTTTCACATAAATTGCAGTACAAACCCGAAGGAAACATGCTGACAAGCCTTAGTTTGTCTGTTTGTTTGTTTGTTTGTTTAATACATTTTTATACCGCCCAATAGCCGAAGCTCTCTGGGCGGTTTACAGCAGTTAAAATCATAAAATACAATATAAAATATAAAATTTAAAACCACAGATTAAAAACAAACAGCAGAGCTAGCAGCAGCAGTTACAATAACGGAATTAAAAACAATTACAAGATTAAAATGATTAAGATGATTAAAAGCCTGGGAGAACAGAAAGGTCTTCAGTTGTTTAAGAGAGATGCATATTTGAAACTACACTTTGGAGTACACGGATCTGATCATGGGTGAGGTCTGGGTGTCAGCACTTTTAGATAATGCGGTTACTTTTTTAGCAAAGATGCAGGGATTGATTATTAAAATACTTTATGTTTTGTTCACTGGTTTGAGTTCTTGATAAAAGGAGGTCTAAAAATAATATGATAGGTGATGCCTGCTGCATCTGTAATTCACATAGTTACAAAACACCTAAATTGGCCCTTCGTTCAATCATAATAAAGTAATAATAAAGTATTGATTCAGGAGCTGATCAGGGACTAATCACTTGCCACAACAAGTTATGGATGTAAACTGCTGAGGCTGGCCTTATCTGAAGCATTTTCACATGGTACCTTATTGTTGGAGGTGGTGGTGGGGGGAGAGCACTCTATGATCCTGATGCTGAAGGGATGTTGGCAGGAAAGGGGAGATGCTATTTTACTCCGTCTGTCCTGAGCTAGATGTCTAGTAACTGCCAATACTCTAATCAAAGATAACGAGCAAAGAGAGTAAATGATGACAAAATAACATGAGAGCAGTGCCACACCAGTAAAGAGAGGAAAAGTCCAAAAATACAAGTCTAATATGATGGGGGAAACTGTGCATCCAGCTGTAGACATTTTTAATTATATGTATTCAAAATGCTCAGAAATCCCACAGTGTTTTGAGCCTTCTATCAGTTTTTCATTATAAAGTTTGGAGGGGTATTAATGTTAAGTTTTCAATTATTCACCATGGGTGGTAATTCCCCCCACCCCAAAACAGGCCTCTTCAATACAATAATTATGTGCAAATATGATTTACATTTTGTATAAGCATATCCATTTGTTGTATGATTATTCTGCACACAGGAAGCAGCTGTGGGGGCAGTTTCCAGCCAAGTTAAAAGCAATGTTGCCTTTTCCCCTTTACAAGCCAACTTTACATTTTTGCTTAATTGGACAGGATTTGGATCCAAGTACACTCTTATATGCTTGAAATGGAGTTTGTTTGCTGTATCACTGCTAGGATGAATTGGATGAGATCACTGGGGACACTTCAAGTTGTGGTCCAGTCATGTGGATCTATTTTTTCTTTGTGAGCCACAATGTACTGTAGTTCTGAACTACGGTATGTGAATTAGCTTTAAAAGCCTTATTGGAGCCTTGGCAAGATAGACAACCTAATTTGCCTATTATACAAATTGTTTGATGTTAATAATGCAAATAAAGCATATTAATTCTTAAATTGCCTACTAGTTGATTCCTGGAAATTACCTGAAAAAGTTGGGGCAGGATAGGAGAAGCATCTTTTTACCTGACCATTTGCTCAAGTCAGGATTTGCTTATGCTTTATTATCAGGCAATAGCAAGCTGCTGGGCTGGTTCAGCCGTAATGCTGAACCATAGTTTAGCATTATGAGAATGAGCCTAGCCCCCCATCCCTGGGCTTGTGTGCTCCCTCCCTCTTCCTCTAAAGCAGTCACAGTGAGTCTGGAGCATTTTGCTTCTGTTTTTGATTAACCACAGTTTACCATGTTGTCCAAATCCAGACAAACTGTGGTTAAGCTTTACTATGGATAGTGGAAATGAGCCAATTTCAATCCATAGTTTATTAAACTGGCTTATTTTCACCAACCATTCTTCAGATTAACCACAATTTAGGTTTCAGGCAACATGCTAAACTGTTACTAATCTAGAACGGAAGCAGAAGCTTCCAATCTCCGCACAGCTGTGCTGGAAGGGGAGTTAAGCTCATTCTCATAATGCTAAATTATGGTTTAGCATTACATCCAATGCAACTTGGAACATGTTCCCTGAAGGTACAAGATTCTGATATTTTTCTTACTAGTTCCATAAAATCTTTACACACTTATTTTCATAGTTGCGTTGTCTTTCCGAGGAATGTGGCAGAATTTGACAAGTGTTTGTGCATAGGAAGCAGGAAACATTTACCATTTAAGGGTTTACATCTTGTCTTCTAATAAGTATTTTGTTTTTCACATTAATAAGAAAGAACATACTGTTTCATTGAGCCCACCACGCACTAAACCACTTTCTGAATTACTAGAGAAAACCTAATTCCTAATGTGTTTCCCACAGGATGACATCTGGTGATAACATTTATTCATTTGGAACTACAGTTTCCACTGATTAGCGTAAAAAAGAAAAAAGCCCACACCACACAATTTGGTACTGTATCAACTGAACACCCACCGTAGTCCTTAACTCACTCATATATTATATCAGAGATGCTTCCTGTATGAGATAGGCGGCTATCAAAGCAGACTTGTGATTATTGTAATTAAGGCAGATGTCATAACAAGTTACTGTAAAACTCACTCAACTCTGGCTTTAGTTACAGCAATACTAATTGGGTGCATTTGCTGTGTATTTTTAAGAATGAGTTCCTCACTTGCTATTTAGAGAACAGGACTGAATTTTAAAATGAACTACAATTTCTAAAATATACCAATTACAGCCATTTCTGTTTGGCTTTAAAAGGCCAGTGCACAATCAGTTCTCTGCTAGCATGAGCTGATAAAGAAGGCATCTCTCATAACATTTAAATGATAGCTGTGTAAATTGTATGTGCCTGCTCTTTATAATGTTTGCCCTTTGGGTTTACTTCACAGTTGATTAAGTATGGAACACTTTAGCAAATGTTTGCTTATTTCACATCTGTTCATCACACACTTACGGGGAGAAAAGTCCAGTGTACTTGTTCCTTAATTTAAAGATTATGAATACATGGCATGTAAAAGTAGTAATCAGGTTAGATTTGTATGGAATAATGCATACATTCACAAATTTAGTACTTTCTTACTCTCCAATAGAGATGTAAAATTTTCAGAAATTTTGAGGATGTGGGAAAAAGCACTTTGGGAAAAGCAACCAGAAATTTGGGGGAATAATTTAATATATGCATATAATTCTTCAGTCAGGCTATAATTCTTCACAAAAAAGCAGGGGATGTAGCACCTAGCTTGATGAAGAGTTCTGGAGAATTCAAAAGTTTGCACATGATTGTGGAATTTTGGTTGGTCCTAAAAATGGTATTGCTCAACTGTGGATGTTGGATATATATTTTTTTGGACCAGCAAGGCTATCTTTGTGGGGGGTAGCGTTATAAATATTATTTTAAAACACTAATTTTGAAACAATTTCACTTGTCATTCTAAAATACAAAATATTTAATAGCTTTTATACATTCCTGCCCCAAAATTTCCAGTTTTTCATTGCAGGCTGGGGGGGTGGATTTGGAATTGTTTGGGAGGGGGTGTTCCACACCTGCACATCTGTCCTTCGACTTTTTTTTCTCTTTGGACCAGATTTTATTTTCTTATACCCAGTTACCTGGGGGTAATTCCCTTTGAACTCAGTGTGACTTATTTCTGAGTAGGCATGCATAGAATTGCGCTGTAAATAGCCTGTCCATGGTTTGTGTTCAATACCAGATTCTCTTGTTTTCTGTCTGCAATTTTTCTTCCCCCCCCCCCTTTAACCCCTTTCCTCTTCCTTTTTTCTTTGTTTCTTTTTCCTTGAAGGGGCAGGTAAGAGTAGAGGAAGAAAATGTATGTTGTTGTTTTTTAAATTTGCAGCCTTTCCACCAAATGGTGGTCAAGGCGGCTAACAATAATAATACAGTATTTTAGTTAGATAGATTTTAAAAAATCAATAAAATATAAATTTACATCAGATTTACATCTGATATAAATTTACATCAGATATATCTTGTTCTTGTCTTCCAAAGTAATGGGAGAAGTATTTCTTTTCATGGAGATGTAATTGAATCTTGTATACCAATGGGTAAAAGAAGACACAGGATTTAGGTCCCGCATGGGTCAAATTATCCCCAGCTGGAGTCTGCTATTCTACATCTATTGTACACTGAACTAGGGAGGATGTCTACTTGCTATTTTCATTTAAAGCTATTGACCCAAATTAACCAGAGTGCAACATGATCCTGACTGTACTGACCTCTTACCAATATGAAGCCAATATGAAGCAATCCACAATGGTTACAAATTGCATTGATTTCATTGGGTTTAAGCAACTCAGCTGTGTGAAAGATGCCAGTCAAAGAAAATAATGGGCTGAAACACTCCTAAGATTGTGAGCTGATGGCCCCAGACGATCTTGAATGTTAAGAGCAACCCAGAGATCAGTTTGATCCAGACCAAACCCAGTCCTGGTATGATAGTAATCCAGAAGCTACAAATATTTCTGCACAACCACAATATTAATTCAGTGAGTGGCCTCATTCCTGGCACTTGAATAAAATGCAGACAGCAGTTTTTAGTGTGGTGTTCCTATGCAAGTTTTAACTAATCTATTGGAAATGGTGGTAACTTTCTTTTAGAACTTTTTTGAACTGATTGCATTGAATCATATGAGAATTCTTGTTCTCATGTTGACCTTTTTAGCATATAACAACAGAACATTTTCTTTCAGAGGAAAGAAAGTTATAGAAAGTTTATCAAATTTTAATGAGGAATTCTCTGCAATAGTTGGGCATCTTCCTCTGCATGGGCAGGACTCTATGAGCAAAGTAATCTGGGAGGTAAAGATAATGGCCCAGTGCAGACCTAACGCTAAACCATAGTTTAGCGTTACAAGAATGAGCCAGAGCAACCTTGAACTCACACGCTTCCCCTCCTCTGGTGAAGTTGCAGGAAGGAGTTTGGAAGCTTTCACTTTTATTTTCAGTTAACCACACTTTGCCATGTTGGCTGAACCCAACGAACTGTGCTTAGTCTTACTTATGGTTTGTTGTAACAAGCCAGCTTCAAATCATGGTTTAAGAAGCAGGATTGTTTCACCAAAACATAGTTAGGATTAACCACAGTTTAGGGTTTGGGTCTAACCTACCTCACAGGGTTGTTGTGAGGATAAAATGGAGAGGAGGAGGACGAGGAGCATGACGACTATGTAAGCCGCCTTGGGTTCCTTGCAGGAAAAAAGGCGGGGTATAAATATAATAAATATAATTTATAAATTAATAAATAAACAAACAAACAAACACTAAGCTAAGTTAATTGAAAATGAAAGCAAATGTTTCAGATCTCCTTGTGGATGTGCCAGAATAGGAGATGGGAGGGGTGGCGTGTGCAAGCCCACGGGGAGGCTAGACTCATTCTGGTAACACTTTAGTGGTATGTCTGAACTCAGCCAAAAATTGCTGGATTCAGCAATGTGCATGGGATGGAAAATGGAACCAGCTCTGAGAGTAAGAATGAGAATTCTATACCCAAGGGAAAGCTTCATGGTGGGTGTGCCTTTCCTAAGAACAGCTTGCTGCCCGAGGGTACCCTTGTCCTGTGGTTTACTCTAACATCTTACAAAACCCCACCCTAGCCTCTATGTATGAGGATGTTCCAGATCCATTTGCCTGTGAGGACACTCTGTAAATTCCACTGGTTCAGAATAAAAGGTCTGTACAAACCACAAAAACTGGATTGTTTGATGTCCTGCTTTTACCCAGTACACGCTATGTTACAAGGAATCAGTAGAATACGGTAATTACAAAATAATAACGTAAGAACTGTTGCACTGAAAAGGATGTAAATATTTATCTGGAACAAAACATGTGAATGTACTATTCTGGTAAAATGCTTATGTGGTAAACCCTAGGAATGGCAATATCATTACTGCATAGTATATTTTATTATCTAAGGTAAAATTATGATCTCATGGTATTTAGATATTTGAGAAGTTATTTGTTTTGATCACGTTCCACCACAAATAGGAAGGTTACTTACTTTCATAGTCTTGAAAGGTTTCAGCCTTTATTGTCCTCCTTAAGACAACAGATAATGCTTGTTCTGTATATGTTTATGAATATTACATTTCCATGATTTCCCATCTTGCCCGGCTGAAGTAAAGCGTGAGGTGAGCACTAAGAAAATAACTGCAGCAGCTGACAATTTATATGATGTCTTTAAGTAAGTGTAATAAGCGTTCTTCGGGAAATTGATTCAAGATGAGCAAACCTGGCAGAATAGGAAAGGCCATCCCATTCTTGGTTTGTGGTCCCATAGACTGGGCGTAAGTGTGAATGGAGTTGCTGCATATGATTAACTTGTTTTGTGAGCAATTAGTTCTGAATAACAACTTCCTTTCAATTATGGTTTAGCGTGGGTTGTATCTGACTGGGCATGTGGGTCTCACTGATGATTATAATCAGTGTCAGATGGGTGAACGTAAGTAATAGAACTGAGATTATAGTGAAAATTTCCATATTCAGATTTACAAACTAGTTTTGTGGCAAGTGTTGTTTAGCCATATCTGTTAACATAGCCTTGGATTACGAAATTGATGTCTTGATATTATCCTTAATAGTGGACCAATGCTAGTTTTATTTATTTATTTATGAATTTATTTATTAATATGATTCCTATGCCACGTTTCAGAACTAAATAGTTCTCCCAAAGCTGCTTTCAGACCACAAAAGTTACAACTAATATAATACAATAAAACATTAAAACCACATTAAAATTCCATAATATCCAATAAGTAGAACAGCATAATACTGTACAACAAAACAATAAAATGGCTGCCTAAACCAATCACAGAATATATCAACATTTAAACTAGAGCAATAACTGGATCCCACCCAAATTATCAATCCCATTAGAGAAAACGATTTCTATTATGGGCAGCCCCATCCTATGTGGGTGCCCAGAACCCTCCGAACCCAGAGGATTACAGGCATCCAATTGAGCATGGGAGAAGCGCAGCAGATAGGACCACGCTTCCCTCGCCCTCAAAAACATCTAGACGGCTGATTTCAGCCATCTAACTGTTTTATACCTCCTCTCGAGGAGGAGAGGCTGACGCACCGCCTGGATTCGCTCCTCCCCTCCCCACCCCCGGGAATGCCCTCCCCATATCAAAACTGAAGTCAGTCTTCAGGCTTCGGTTCCCAGCCAGGGTGCTCCATGCTCGGACTCCCCACTGTGACCTCAGAAGGGGTTTCCAAGGTCGCAGTGGGGAGTCTGACCAATCCTATGGCCCCCACAGGCCAGGTCGGAGGGCCATAGAATTGCATCCTAAGATACTTTTCCTGCATTGCTGATTCTCTGTGACACATATCCATTTTTTCCCTTTAAGCCATAGATAGTTCCCACTTTAATAGGATCAGTAGTACTAGGGGAAGGTGCCCCTCTTTCCCCATCTAAATCACCCCCAATGGTGCTATTATCTATATATATATATAAAAGAAAGTGTCCTGACTGACTGACTCATCAACGCCCAGCTCAAACCATTTAATCTAGGAACGTGAAATTTTGAAGGGACATTGCTTTTATGACGTAGACACCCACTAAGGAAGGATTTGTGGAAATTCTGTCCCTAAGGGGGTGAAAAAAGGGGGCAAAATCACCCCACTCTCATATCTCCTATGGGCAAAACAGCAGGGCAGCAGTCATGCAAATCGGCCTCACCTCAGAATTGCTGCAGGACCATAGGGGTGGGTATGCAAATCTCCCCTAGGCCATTTAGAATGTTTTCTGAGGGGGTGAAAAGGGAGGGAAACTTTTTAAATGACTGAATGACTGATTTTGTGGGGGGTGTCGTCGCATAGGCTCCATCACGTTTTGACGGATCTACCCCAAACTTGGCACAGTCACTCTTCATCACCTGTAGACTCTCATGATTAACCTGATTTTTCTTTAAGATCAGATATTTCTGTCAGAAAAGTTTTCTGCTGCCAGCACCCAGCCTAAACGTTACACTTTCAGTCAGAGACACTGTATCATATAGAATGTTCGTATTTTTTTAATTCATTATATTTATACCCCGCCTTTTTTCCTGAAAGGAACCCAAGGCGGCTTACATAATCCTCGTCCTCCTCCTCTCCATTTTATCCTCACAACAACCCTGTGAGGTAGGTTAGCCTGAGAGTCAGTGACTGGCCCAAAGTCACCCAGTGAGTTTCATGGCCAAGCGGGGACTAGAACCCGGATCTCCCGAGTCCAGTCCAGTCCAACACTCTCACCACTACACCACACTGACTCTCATATGAACTGCCACAGGGGCCCAATCAGGAGCGGATATGCAAATCTCTCCTATGTCCAAATAGAATGTTCATATGAACTGCAGCTGGGGCGTACATGGGGACGACGACTGGGATTTCATTGTTGGATAGTCCCGGGGGGGGGGATGCAAGCTGGGATTACATTGTTGTGTAGTCCCGAGGGGGGGGAAGCAGGGATTTCATTGTGTAGTACTGGGGGGGAGCAGGGAATTCATTGTTGTGTAGTCCGGGGGGGAGCAGGGATTTCATTGTGTGGTCCCGGGGGGGAGCAGGGAATACATTGTTGTGTAGTCCCAGGGGGGAGGGAAGCAGGGATTTCATTGTATAGTCCCGGGGGGGGGGGGGAGCAGGGATTTCATTGTACAGTACTGGAGGGGGGAACAGGGATTTCATTGTGTAGTCCCAGGGGGGGGGAAGCTGGGATTTCATTGTGTAGTCCTTGGGGGGAGCAGGGATTTCATTGTGCAGTCCCGGGGGGTGGACAGAGATTTGATTGTGTAGTCCCGGGGGGGGGGGGGAAGCAGGGATTTCACTGCACAGTTCCAGAGGGGGGAGCAGTGAATTCATTGTGTAGTCCCGGGAGATCAGGGATTTCATTGTGTAGGCCGGGGGGGGAGCAGGGATTTCATTGTGTAGTCCCTGGGAGGCTGCTGGGATTTCATTGTGTAATCCTGGGGGAGCTGGTAGTCCTGGGGGAGCTGGGATTCCATTATGTAGTCCCAGGGGACCTTTTATATGGAGGGGTACAAAACAGTGATCATCTACCTTAAGGAATTTCGAACAAATAGTGCCTATAGGGAAATGATGACCCGTGCAAACGTGGCATGGTCACTCATCATCATGTGAGCGAAGCCGCGGACAACAGCTAGTCCATTGATAATAGCAAAGTAGAAATATAATAGCAAAGATTTTCATCTCCAAAATGGTTACATTTCAGCTTAACCAGGAGGAACATGCGGCCACATAAATTTTAGGGCATCTTACTGCTAAATGTTCTGCTGGGGGGGGTGTCTTTCTAAACTCGTCCACTGCACCTAGCTTGACATTTTACCTTCTAAGGAGTTTGTTGCAAAACATGCTAATATATGGTGAACCAGGACACTGCTGTGCAAATTGGCATGAAGTAAGATACCATTTGTAGTTGGAGGGTCCTGTCCAAATCCCCTTTATTAAAAGAGGTGATCACTTTGATACCCGTTGCCAAGTGGCACCTTCTAGAACTCTAGATTGGGGGCGGAGGATAGGCCAACAGAGGCAGAGCCAATGGGTCACTGGAGGCAGAGCACACTACACCTAGGTGGCAAGGCCATGTGACACAGCAGTTTCATCTTGTGTACCCATTTGCTGATTCACACAACCAGTTCCTTAGTATGAAGTGACTCTTGATAGTCCTTCTTCAGGAATACATCCATAAGAAATTATCTTATGTTTGGCATTTCTCGGTTCAGTACACAACCAGCATCTACTCTCCTCCACCCCCACTCCAGCCCAATTTGAAACCTTGGCTATGTGAGAGTGTGTTATATATCTCACAGTACAGAATTCCAGGCAGATGTGGGGAAAGGGTTGTGTGAATAAATCTTCAGACTTGTCACTTTCTGGTCAGGGAATCTCTCCCTCTCTCCCATGAGTTCTGTTCCTTTTATCTATGGAAACATGATTTCTGAGTCCATGGTAAAAGTTGGCAGGGAAACTATTTTTTTTTAGTGTGTCACAGGGGTTCTTCTCATTCTAAAATTAATCAGGAAATGGTTTCACCTAGAAATGATTGCTTAAGCCCAGTATTATCCGCTAGCCTCACAAATAAATCATCTGCCGTACAGCAAATGCCACCGCTTTAGCTGTTAGAAGTATTAGTAATATCTTTAGGAAGATACTGCAAGATCCTTCCTTATTATAAAGCTACTTCTTAGTAGCTCAGATGTTTACTTACCTGGGGTGATCAAATTTTGAAACCAAGCTGGAGACAAACAATTGGCGGTGGAGATTAGGGGGAAAACAAAGAGTCAAGTGTGGTGTGGTCTGATGAGCTCACTTCCCCAATTTTCCCCCAGTCCCACTGCAATTTCTGATCAACAGGTTTTGAACACATGTAGCTGCCTTATACTGTTAGACCACTGATTCATGTTGCCCAGTACTGTCTAGTATTGCTGCTGGCAGCAGCTTGGTGAGGGTCTTTCCCAGTCCTAGTACCTGAGATCTTTTTTAAGTGGAGATGCCAAGAACTGAAACCAAGTTCCCTGTGACCATCCTGTTCATGGAGCACTTTAGTATAAAAACTCTTCCTTTTCCCAACAATTTGTTTGCATTTGTTTGAATGTAATAGCAACAACTTGATGGCTAGGTTTACAGATTCTGTACACTAACTGTAGTGACAAAGTCATTTTTGTTTAAGGCTTTTTCCAAATGGCAAGACTTCCATATAGTGGAACTGGCAATATAGTAAGAAGATCCATAAGCAAATAGACAGCCCTTTTTCATATACATCCACTAACTTTGATTTTCTTCAGCCTTTTGGTATATTTGTATTTGCATTCGCAAAGAGACAGTCAAAGAGCAATCAATATTTATTCTTTTGACAGATAAATAAATGGGATTTGGATAATCTTAGTCATAGCACCCATATAGTGGTCAGTGCTGCTGCTGGAGAAGGAAGCAGAGTCCAGTTCATTGACATTTGCAGAGATGTGCAGCGCAAGTCTAAACACACAGACTGAGAGGTCAGAGTGGCTTAATTCTAAACTGTGTTCAAAATCGTCAGCATAGTAACAGGATTTAGTACAAGCTAGTTATCAAAATCAGTACGAAGGTACACAATCTGCAGGAGAATCACATGGCCCAGCTCTTGTTGGACAGTATCACAATCAGGCTGCAAGCATATTTTAAAAAATAAAAACTCTACACATAGAAAAGTAGCATATTAGGGGAATGCTATGCTTGCACCTTTTCCCTGAAATGATGTTCTGTGTGCAGAAAGTTTTTTGTATGGAGGAACATTATTCAGAGATGCAGTTTCCCATCTGCATTGAAATGCTACATTCCAGCAAAAGCAGCAGCACCTGCAGAATTCTCCTCCTGTGGCTAGCTTAGTTTTTAATCTGATCATGGTAAAGTATTAAAGAGAGTTCTGGAATAATTTGCTCAGTGTAGCAATTGATGGCTACAGTCTATTGGGGCTGCTTTTTACCTGAGGCATCATCACGCAGTGGCTGATTGGTGGAATGGGTGACCCGAAGGACGTTCTGTATCCCTTCCACTACACAGAGGTGGACAGCTTGTGGCCCTCCAGATATTTTGACCTACAGCTTCCATTGGTGCTAGCCAGCATAGTCACAAGTTGCTCACCCCTGCACTAAACAGATGGTGTGTGTCTGTGTGCAAGTGTGTGTGTGTGTGTGTGTGTGTGTGTATGCACCACATTTCTTATTGTGCTAACCTGCCATTTGCTGAAGAGGCCCTTGCTATATACTGTTTTGATGAAATGCTGTTCACATTAAAATTTGGTCTATTACTCTTTCTTCTTGAATTTGACCAATAAGCTTGCAAGAGAAAACAAGACTGATTTATTGCAACTCTTCATGTGTGTTACCCTAAATCAGGGGTCCTCAAGCTTTTAAAACGGGGCCAGTTCATTGTCCCTCAGACTGTTGGGGGGCTGGACTATAGTTTGAAAAAAATATGAACGAATGGATCAAGTAAAAAAAAGGACCAGGGTCCTTTTTTTTTACTTGATTAAATGGAAAGTTATTATAAATTAATAAATTTATAATAAATTAATTATAAATTAATTTGCCACTGGTTCAGCCGCCCCTCCTCCCCTTACCCCCGCAGGAGATGCAGGGCAGCGGGCGGGCGGGCGCCCCGCGCCCCACCGCCGGTTCAGCCGCCCCTCCTCCCCTTACCCCCCCCCGCAGGAGACGCAGGGTGGCAAGTGGCCGGGTGGCCCGCGCCCCGCCGCCGGCTCAGCCACCACCCCTTCCCCCGCAGGGAGCCTCTAGATCGGCCGCCGGGCCGGATGAAAAGACCCGGCGGGCTGGATGTGTCCTGCGGGCCGTAGTTTGAGGACCCCTGCCTTAAATGAAAGGAAAATAAGTTTGTGAAGTTTCAGAAAAATCTATTCATTCTTCAAAGGCTTTAGGATTTTTATGACTATGTTAAAATAATAATAATCTCCACTACCCTGTCTGTCCATTAGCTATTTAGGAAATTGTACTTGGCGTATAATGGAGTACCATCTGGATAAGTTATAAGTAATTCACTAAAGGATTCTGGGTTCAGTGAGCATCTGCCTTTCATTGCATCTGCTCCTTGTACAGCTGTTACTGTTACAAAGCCATTCTCTTCCCCCACCCACCCATGACAGTTTCTGTTGGTAAGGCTACTCACTCACCTTCATTCCAAAATGCTCTCCAAAATGTATTGCTTTAGTCTCAGAGTATAGAACATTTGTGGGCAAGATTAAAACAGCATTAACAGGCTCATTTTAGATTTAAAAAAAAAATTAGGACTAAGCACAACTTTGCCTTTTGTATGTTCTGGATTAAAGAAATAATAATCTCCCTTTAATTAACCAATGTGTAACTTAAATATTTAAATAAATTTACAGGTTACTAAAATCTCAATATAAATACCTTCTTCCAATATTGAAGGAAATTTGGTACATTACTATTTTAATAAAAAAAAGTGCTACCAATAAAAACCTCCTTATTTAATACCTTTCCTTCTCTGTTACATTATCTCATCAGAATCAAAGTACTATATGCCCTTGAACATCAGCCCCGCCAATTAAAATTTACCCTCAATGATTAAAATTGTCTCCATCAATTAATCAATGAACTTTGGTTGAATAATCTACCAATTAAAGCTTGCAGTTGCAGCTCTATTTTCTATAGCTGCTCATGGGAACTGTTGTTTTGGCCCAATAAGATAGACAGATTTTAGAATATGTATCCACAGCAACTTATTCAGTTCAGTTTAGTTCAGTTCATATTAAGTTGAGTAATGTAAAAGAAAACACAAAGTACTTATCCTTCAGCTAGAATGTGTGCCATCTTCTCTTATAACTTTAATAACATTAAATCCCAGAACCACGTAAGAAACTAAGAAGCTGATAACGGAATCAGTTTGATTTATTTTTCCATTTATCTTGAAAATTCCATGCAGTTTTTCTCAGAGGCTCCATTTTGCAGCATCTAAATTCCTAGACAATCTCCCAATGAAGTCTGACCTCAGTGTCTCTATGAAATGCATGACAGAAAGCTATCAATGGCTACTAGTCATTATGGGAATATACAATACCTCCAGGATCAGAGGCAGTATGCCTCTGAATACCAGTCAGAGGGCAACAATGGGAAAGTCTTTTGCCTTCATGTTGTTCTTGTGGGTTTTCCACAGGCATCTGGGTGAGTTCACACATAGCGCTAAACTACCTTGAGAATAATCCACGGTGGGTGGGTCCCTTGTCCTGACAAATGATTGCCTGCTCTGCAGCTTGCCATGGCTTGTTTCTTTCAGTCCTCCAGACCACTGCCAGCATGTATCCTAGTGGCCTTTGTGACAGAAATCCTTGTTTCCTCATTCCCTGCCTCAGCACCCTTTCTGCAATTGCTCTGCTGGGATTGCCAGCTCATGAGGGAAACTCTACCCCTACTCCTGCATCAGCCCGCATCAGATTGCCAAAGGGATTTAAGTTTCTGAGCACTTATGAATGTATTTACAATTTTAAACTTTTTTAAAAAAAAAGGCTGCTTCATGTTCTATTGAAGTAATAACACCTGGCCCTAAAGCTCCTTCTCTCTTGCACCCACCAGCCGCTTTTGGCTCCCCACCCCCCACTTTGTGCTTGTTGCTTCCCTCCATTGGTCTCCGTTGCTGTCAGATATACATGAGGGTTACAAAGCAGTGAGCGGGATCACTAAACACATGCAAATTTCAAGGCAAAACCGGGACTGAGTGGGTAAACATACACAAATTTCATGGCAGACAAATGAGGCAGATCACTAAAAATATGAACAGTTCATGGCAGAGCAGTAAAACTGAGGGGGAAATTATACAAAATTCCTAGCAGTGGACACACTCTCTGGGGTCCTTTCTTCAAGATTTCTATTTTTAAAAATCCATCCTGAGGTAGAGGGCACTGACAAGGGTTGAGGGAGAGTGGTGGTGGCACTATCAAGATTGTGAGGAGTGGCAAGGGGTTCTCTGCTCTTGCCAGGCTACTCTCTAGCTGTTCCTGGCAATCCGCAGTAAAATTGACCTGCTGGGTTCAGACATCACAACAAGCTACCCTGAGAACAAGTCACCCTAAACAACCCCACTACAAGCCATGGGTTCTCAGGATGGCTTGTTTGTGAAAAATAACCCACAGCGGGGAAATTGCTCCAGGTTCAGACGTCATGCTAAGCCACCCTGCAACTACACACGATAACAACCCATGTCACACTAAGCCACCGTGCCTTAGTGTGATGTGCAAACCAGATCATTGTAGGAAACAGGATGCTAGACTGGATCAGACCAAAGGCTTATCTAGCAGGGCTCTTTTAATGTTCTTCTTAGAATGCCCTGGTTTATATCCATTACACCAGTGTTTCTCAAACGTTTGATAGCTGAGGCACATACTTTCTTTGGTGGAAGAACACCTTAACTCATAGCCTGAAATGGTAACAGGCAGCCCTGTCCGTTGCATCTCTATCTGCTGCATCTCTGTCAGGGAGTGATTGAATGCACCAGTCATACCCAGTGCAGAGACAGGGCAGAATTACCTATCTTCCCCGCCATCACCCACCTATCTCCCCACCGCCGCCACCACACAGTGGAGGTTGACCAGAAGTTGGCAAGGCTAGAACAACAAATCTTACATGGGCATGTTGGGCAGCCACTTAAGTAAACGGGCTGTGAGCAAACAGGAACCTTTAATTATTAATGTATTTCACATGGCATACAGTCTAGTTTGTTCTGGGTTACAGGCAATGCAATCTATTATTCTGCAGGATTGCAAAGTATAATGTAGAATGTGGAAGTGGGGTCAGCAGCAGAGTGTCCAGGGAGTAAAACATGCCATTCTTAATTATTTGAGCTTTGCATAGAACTGTCACAGACCATACCTGTTGCATTTCATGACCTTTTGGCCTTACACTTTACAATTGTGCGTGCGTGCGTTCGTGTGTGTGTGTGCAGGGTGTTGCTGAATGAAAATGGCTCTTGAAATTCACCTACCCATTGGCAGGAGGGGAACTGGGGTGGGGATTTTGGTCGATTCCTTGTTGTTGAGGGAGGGGCCTCAGTGTCGGTGTCTGTCTCGTGACTACCAAAACCAGAATAAAGAATTCAAAGTAGCAAAATATTGCAGAATGCTGAACACAAATGTGCTCAATTCACACAATGTTTAAAAGTTGTGGAATTCCGCTTTTCTTGGTGCAGAATATAGATTACTTCAGCACAGTTATTTTATTGTATTTAGCGCAGCGTATACAGCCCAGGTCATCAAGATTGTGAATGAGAAAAATTGAAGCTCACTTGCTGACCTTGGTTCAGTCGTTCTCTCTGAGCCTAGAGCAGTGTTCTCCAACCTTGGGACCCCAGTTGTTTTTGGCCTAAAACTGCCAGCATGCCCCAGCCAGCATAGCTGGCTGGGGCATGCTGGGAGTTGTTCAATTTATTATTACGGTCATAAGACCAGCAAGTGCTAGGAGTTGTAGGCCAAAAACATCTGGGGACCCAAGGTTGGAGAACACTGCAGGGATGTTGAAGAGTTCTTGGTCTCGAGTCACGAGTCGAGTCACGAGTCTTTGGACCCGAGTCTCGAGTCCGAGTCTGAGTCCTTGGTGCAAAATGGTGACTCACGAGTCACAAGTCACGAGTCACTCCCAAAGCTGACTCCACGAGTCCCTATTAAAATCAATGGGGGGGTTTCCCAACAAAATAAGGCTACTTCAGATGTGTGGTTTAAATAAATTCTAGGCACAAGTGTGCCTTTTTATTTCAAAACTCTGCAACTGATTTTGGCAAGAACAGACCAGGCAGAAAAACCCAAAATAACCAGGCAGGCAGAGGAGGCAGGGAACCCCAAAGCAGGCAGGCAGAGGCCTTTGTCTTGGACAATTCAACTGTTGAACTGGTCAAGAAGAGACCAGGCAGGCAGAGGAGGCTGGGAACCCCAGACAGGCAGGCAGAGGCAGCCAAACCCAAAATGTCTGAAAGGTTGCATTTTAGAAAAATGATTTTAAAAAATAAACTTGCTGTATTTCCTAAAATTTATCCATGTTGCATTTGAGGAACACGGTTTTTTCTAAATGTTTGGCCCCCATTCTGGAACAGTGAGGTCTCATCACAATTCCACCCTCACTGAACACCCGCTCCACTGGTGATGAACTTGCTGGAACCAGAAACACACTCAGAGCAGCCACACAGAGTAATCTCAGGTCCTTCTTCTGCCTCCCCCAAGTACGCAACACATCAATCAAAATAAATCTTGACACAGTGTTGGGGCTGCACTCCTGGTAGCCGTCCATAGTGGCCGAGCAGTGGCACACCTCGCTTCCATGCGCTTTTCGACGGCAATCACGCTCCTCTCCACTCCTTCTGGCACAGCCCAGGGATGTTGAAGAGTCTTTGGTCTCGAGTCCCGAGTCGAGTCTCAAGTCCCATTAAAAATATTGGGACTCGAGTCCGAGTCGAGTCAGAGGGGGGACTCAGTCCGACTCACGAGTCGAGTCCTCGAGTCCGAGTCCCCATCCCTGGAACACTGGCCTAGAGAGTTGGTTGTGAGGATAAAATGGAGGAAGAACACTACACTGCCTTGATCTCATTGCAGGAAAAGGGCTGAAAGACCGGCATGATAACTTGTAGAGAGAATATATGTACAGTCATGTCTTGGATTGAGAGCATAATTTGTTCTGGAAACGTGCTTGTAATCCAAAACACTCTTATATCAAAACGAAATCCCCCCAAAAAAATTTGTACTGAGATTTTTAATTTAAGCCGTACTGCAGTACTTGTATTGCAAGACGTCACTTGTATATCAAGTAAAAAAAATTTAAATAAATATTTAAAAATTTGCTTGTCTTGCAAAACGCTCTCAAACCAAATTACTTGCAATCCAAGGTATTACTGTACAAATATATGTACATAGGAATATCAGTCCACACACAGTCCAAATATTAATGTAATTGGTCTGTGTTGGGGGCATTTTGAGCAGTGTGCATACTTATTTGATTTGATGTTACTGAGGCTAGTTTTGAACAATTACCTGCTCACCTAATTAAAGTGCTTAGAGCAGTATCCAAGTGTATTACCAATGAGTCTTTTATAACTGGAAAATCACTTAATGAGCTAATAAAAACCACTTGCCTTAATTTAGTAGACTATTGTTTTCATCAAAGTTAATGAATACACAAGTTCTGAAATGGTTTCTTTGGCAATGGTTTTGAAAAGCCGTGAGTGATACAGTGGCACAGCACAGCACAGAGCTTTGCTGATTGTAGGCACACACTGCTCATGGAGCTATATAGTTCTGCAAAGCCAAGATTGCTGATTAACTTTTTGAGTGCAAAATTTAAATCTGTTTTATAACTTCTTCCAGCAAAGTGAGATGTGTTTAATGCATTAAAGACCTACAGTGTTTGTATACTTCCTGCTTTAAAAATTTTTTTTATTTATTTTAAATAGTCAGATCTTAAGTTCCTAATATATGGGGTCTGAATCAGTTAGCATTTATTTAGGAATTCAGACTGAAACCTCATGACCTGAGGTTAGGACCAGCACTAATGAGCTGCTTGGACCTGTGTGTGGACAGGCATCAAGTGGGGGGGGGGGAGTTATGGATCGCCCCAAAACAGGAAATGCATCACCAAAAAAGTGGACAAAATAGGAAAGCGACTTGCATAAAATATGCTATGCTAATTTATGGGTATAGATGCACATTTAGAAATAATTATTATAATTCAAGAAAAAATACAGTACATCCCACCATAGTTTAGAAGACTGTGATCAGGTGACCTGTGTGCCTCCCTGTTCAGTCTGCTGTCTAGGTGCTAACTGGTGTCAGGCAACAGTTCTTATGATTCTTTATATTTAAACCAGACTTGGACTGGACAACCCTTCAAATAGAGGACGCTTTCAAATAGAGGATGGTCCTCTGGCAGCCCTTCAAATATAGGACTGTCTTCTGAAAAAGAGGGCACATGGCCACCCTGGAATCATAGTTGTCTTCAAGCACAGAAAGGAATGGGGCAGAAAGGATGAAGCATCTGGATTGTCTGGGCAGCTTGTAAAATCTAGGAGCCTGATCAGCAGGGCAGTACACATTGTCTGCTGTGTTTCATTCATTTGCTCCCTCAGTATTTCCAGCTCCCCCAGTATTTCCAGCTCCCCCAGTATTTCCAGACACTGAGCAAGAGAATGCAACTTTTCACTCTAGGCTCAAGGCCAAAACAGACTTTACTTTAAATCAGAATCTAGCAGCTGTGTCTTTTTTCATTTTTACTCTAGAGTAGGCATAAAGGGCCTTGGTTAAACCTTGGTTCCAAGTCTGGCTTCTCGGGTGGAGCCAGAGTTACTAGTTCATATGTCATGACAAACAATCCGTGGACAGAGTGTTCCTGGACTGTTTAACCATTCCTGCTCACACCGGGAGTGTTAAAATACCTCTGGAATTTTAACAGCCCTGTTGCCATGGTTTCCCCAGCAAAAAACAGCGTGGGGGTCCCGTCGCATCACTTCCTCCTCCTTCTCGGCGGCGGCGGCAGCAGCAGCAGCAGCAGCAGCAGCCACCAGGGCGGGGGGAAGGTAGGTTGGTGGTGGCGGCGCAGGGGTTTGTTTTTTTTTGCAGAGCAGGGCTGCTTTGGAGAGGGGGGGCAGCTACATATTATTTCGCCTGGGGCGCCAAACTGCCCTGCACCGTTCCTGATTGTGGGCCTATTTTGGGGTAGGGGCCTGGAGCTGCAGCTCCAATAGCCCCTATCTTAATCCGGCCCTGTCTCAAAGATCTCTAAATGGTTAGTGAACAGGACTTACTACCTTTGCAGAAGCCATGTTAATTATTTTTCAGCAAGACCTGGCTTCTAACCAGGTCTGTTTTGCAATACTATTGTTTTGTTTTACTGTTCCACATTGGCTGTGAATTTTCAGTATTTATGCTTATTTGGCCTGTCAGAGCTGACATAAGAGGTACCGTAAATAGAATTAAATAAAAGCTTTTGTTAATTTAACCATCCAGGAAAAAGAATAAGCACATGTGTACATTTTCCTGGAATTGAGCATGTTCTTTGTGTCTCTGTTGTTGAATAAAACATTTATATGAAATAGGTCTGAATTTGTTTTAATTCTGTTGGAAGTCCGAAATGGTGACAGAAGCTTTTTTTATTTTTCCCAGGAACAAGCAATGGTAAACCAAACCTCTGTGGTGATTAGAGGGTTTGTATGTACCCAATTCTCTTTCCTCCTTGAAACCCGAGTTAACTTTAAAATGCTTAAGTGTCTCCTATTACTTTAATCTACCCAATCAGTAAAGTTCAAAGGATGCTAATATTGTGGTTGATTATATAACCATCTTGAAGGTATCAAAAATGTAGTCACCTGAGCAAAGGGAAAATCTGGAACATTTTATTCTGACATTGTAAAATGCAGCTGTAACGGACGTATCCTGAATGGCCAGTGTATGAATGTTGACAATACCAAGTTTCCCAAAGCAGAACTGAACGAAGAGAAAATACAAGTTGTCCAATAGAGCATTAACAAATCCTAATAAACATTACACATTTTCCTGATGCTGTGGCTCATAACACCGGGCAGATTGGTTTCTTTACTTGAGATAACAACTTGCCCACTGTGTCAGTGCAGGAACCCATAGAGCCCCATCTAGTACCTGAGCACTAGAAGCCATTAGGTGTCTTTCCTTTTATCCCAAGTGCTGCAAAAGGTTTTTCTTCTTTTCTTCAAGGCAGACCTTCAGCTGAAATATAGTTGCGAATATTCAGTCACCACAAAACTCTGTATGTTTGTGTGAATTTTTGTGGATAGTCCAGTACAAATGTCATTAAATCCACTTTCAAGGCTATTAAAAAATCAAGGAATGTTATTGTGTGAATTTCCTGCTTCCTATATCTTTGCTGCATGCAGTTCAGCAGAACTCCCAAGCAGTGGACCTCAAACAGGACACTTTTTAGCCTACTTGCACATAAATCAGAAGACCAGGCTGGCCAGAATTTTGTAACTATAAATCAGATTTCGAACACTACAAGAACTTTGTATGGACAACAGCTTCTGTTTGTAAACCATGAGATGAGAATCTTAAGGCTTCCTCATTGCAGCTGTTCTATTCACAAAATACCAGTGTATGACTGTACAGATCTTTTGAGCTATTACTTTGAACAGAGACCTCTTAAGTAGGTCTTTTCTTATAGACCTCCATCCAACAGAAAAGAGAACAATTTGTAATTATGATGGTATGCATGGAATAGAGAAGGTAATATCTGTACATCTCTCTACTGATTCAGTAATGTGACTTCATGAAATCTGTCTTCTGTTCTTTGGTTTGCCATTCGGCTACTTCTGTTACTGGATGTTTCTGTCTATTTTATTCATAATCTATTAAAGCTGGTCAGTAACCAGCTACTTTAGACATGTCCTTTTTATTACCCTAGACATTTTAAATGTTAATTTTACATTTATATTTCTTTTGCTGGTTGGAAATAGTGTTTACGCTTCTCAATTCTACAGTATTATTGTTTAGGTCTAAAATATCTGATTTTTGTGAATGCCACCTTGAAATCTTTTTTGGGATGAAGGTGTGGTCTATACATTTTAAAAATTAAATATTTAAATGTTTGTGCATGCCCAGTGGAATTTTTAAGTTATGTAATCAGCTGACCCTCTACTAATGCCATATAGCAAACACCTTTTGCAAGTCTCTGGGCGGCGTCAGAAGTAGTTTGCCGTGAGATTTTCCATTGTTGGACTTCCGGGTGAGGTTTTTCGGCAGGCAGACTGCTCTCGGAAGACGGGAGGCTGATAGCGGTAAAGAACCAGCTGGAAGCAATTTCAGCTGACATAAATCACCCCAGTTTATTGGGGAGAACGAAGAGATTAACCACAGACACCCCGGGCGATCGGTATTGGTGTATTCACTGTTTAAGCGAAGGCTTGTTCAGTGGAGACACTACACCGGTCAGGGGGGGTGGAATCTACATCTTGCTCAAAACCGCTAATCAGAGCTTTAAAAGACACTTAGCCTGCAAAAAATCTTCATTTCCCAATGATTTATGGATTACAAACTATCTATGACGAAGGGAGTTTCCTACTGCAGCAATTAAGGACTATATTATGGTGAGATAATTCCTTTTTTCCGGGACTAAAAAGAAGGGAGGTTGCGAACAACACAAGTCGCTGGAGGCTTTAATGGCTAAAAAATTCGGGCAAAAAGTTAATTAAGGAGAAGAAGAAGAAAGGAGGTATTCTATTATGACTATCCTTTCTCACTATTTGCATTTTTAATAATTTTATTATTGACGAAAGTTTGGCTGTGAAAAGTTGCTAGAAAAGAGATGGCTGCTGTGGGATTGTTGCTGGATGTTTTGGTTATGACTTATGACTCATGAGTTCCATAACAACCAGATAAGAAGTCTAAGCCTGCTGTGTTAGAGACGTGATTCAAGAGGCCTTGAAATCTGAGCTTTTACTAGAGGAGGGTTTTTTCCCCCCCTTCTCTTCCTCACTTTTTATTTTTCTTTTTTAACTTGGCTCTTCGATTGTATTATATAATGGCTGCGAAAAAAGGTTCAGGAAGTAGGAAAGCATCTCTGGATCTAGGTTCAGATAAGATGGTTACGCCAGAGTTACTTCAGAATTTATTTGAAGAGTTGGGAAATAAACTGGACAGTAGGATGGATAAGATGGAAAACAGGATTAATGCCTTTGAGCAAAGTATGGATGAAAAGATCTTGAAAATGAAAATGGATATGACTGATGCAGTTAAAAAACTGGATGGGTCAGTAAAGCAAATCTCGGGTGAGGTTAAACAGATTGCTGATAAAGTTGAAATATTAGAGAATAAAACTGAAGTGATAACCAGAGAAGTTGAAGGGGAGCTAGATCACATGTCCTTACTGGAACTGAGAGCAAATGAACACTGTCTGAGATTTAGAAATATCCCAGAGAAGGAAGAAGAGGATACTAGAGATAGAATGATTAAAATTTTGGCGGATTTTCTGGCCTTGGATGAAGGAGATATGGAAATAGAGCTTGACAAGATTTATAGAGTTAACTCTGCCTATGCCAGAAATAAAGGAGTACCAAGAGACATCATGGTTCATTTTGTTAGGAAGAATACAAGGGATCAGGTTCTTCAAAAACATTTTGCTACAGGATTGAAGGAGGAGGATAATTCTATAATTGTTTTGAAAGAAGTACCTATTAGATTTTTACGTAAACGGAAAGATTATGCCTTTTTGACTGTACTGCTGAAACAGAAAAAGATTGCTTTTCGTTGGGAGATTCCAGAAGGTGTGGTTTTTTCCTTCAAAGATCAGAGATTCAAGCTGAATTCAGTTCAAAAAGCCAGAGATTTCCTAGAAAGATTTAAAAGAGATTTTGAGGAGATGAAACGGGGAGAAGAAAGGATGGCCTTGGCCACAGGCACAGATTAAGATTAATATATATATGTATATTTTAAATTTCTACTGATTATGGATTACAAATGTTTAACATGGAATATTAATGGCGCAAATGCCCCTCAAAAGAGGAAAAAAGTATTTTACTATTTGAAAAAATTAAAGCAAGACATCATTTGTTTACAAGAGACTCATATCAAGAAAAAAGATATAAAGTATTTGGTCTATAAAACATTAGGTGAAGAATTTATCTCGGCACATGCTAAAAAGAAAAATGGAGTTGTTTTGTATATTAAATCCCATTTAAAACCAAAATTAGTATTTGCTGATGAACAAGGTAGATTTGTGGGAGTAGAAGTCAACTTAAATGGATTTAAGACAATGGTGGTGGGAATTTATGCACCTAACCAAGATAAAGCGGTGTTTTATAAGAAGCTTATGGATATTCTAATGGATTTATCATATGAAAGTTGGTGTTTGATGGGAGACTGGAATGGGGTCATGCTTCCACAAATGGACAGAACTTCAGAAAGAAATATTACAAGGTATCAAGGAAAACTCCCAAAAAGCCTTTTTGATCTGATGGAAAATCTGAGACTGGTGGACTTATGGAGGCAAAAGAATGGTGATTCAAGGGAATATACTTATTTTTCTGAGACACAGATCATTTTCGAGAATAGATATGTTCCTGACAACTAAAGACTTTGTTACTAAAACTTCTAAAATAGAGATTTTACCAAAGACTTTCTCGGATCATAATCCTGTGACTATGGTTTGCAAAAGAAAATCCACTGTTTTTAGATGGAGATTAAATGAAACGTTATTACAAAATACAGCTGTGTTGGAAGATTGTAAAAAGAAACTAAAAGAATTTTTTGAAATTAACTTAGATAAGGGTACAGATCTGAGAATGGTTTGGGATGCAAGTAAAGCTTTTATTAGAGGTTATTTTATACAATATAATACTCAACTTAAGGCCAAGAGACAAGAGAAAATGCAAAAAATTCTGGAGGAAATAAAAAAGAAGGAGGAAGAATTAAAGATCTCTCCAGGAAACTCAAATATTTTCCAACAGATTAAAATGTTGCAACAACAGTTATCTATGGTAACAAGAGAAATGGAAATAAAATTGAATTATATGAAACAGAGGAACTTTGAATTTGCAAACAAACCTGGGAGATGGTTGGCTTATAGATTGCGAAAAGAAAGAGAAAAGAAAATGATAATAAAAGTACAAGAGGGCGATAAAGTATTAACAGACAATAAGGAGATACAAAAATCATTTTACTATTATTATTCGAATTTATATAAAGGACATAATGTTTCATCAGAAAAAATAGATGAATATATTGAAAAACAAAAGTTACCTAAGATTACAGAGGAACAGAGACATATTATGAATGGTCCTATAACAATAAGTGAATTGGTGGGTGCTATAAAAAAGATTAAACCAGGAAAGGCGCCAGGACCGGATGGACTTTCTGGTAAATACTATCAGAGATTTGAAGATGAACTCATACAACCTTTACAAAAAACGATGAATTCTATTTTGCAAGGAGGCCGGATGCCGGAGACATGGAAAGAGGCAAATATAACATTAATACCTAAAGAGGGACAAGACTTAACCTTAACAAGAAATTATAGACCAATATCATTACTGAATAATGACTACAAGCTGTTTACAATGATATTGGCGGAAAGATTAAAAATAATTCTTCAAGAATTTATTCATGAAGATCAATGTGGTTTTTTACCTAAAAGACAGCTGAGGGATAATGTTAGAACAGTCTTAGATATTTTGGAATACTTGGAAAAGCATAATGAAAAACATGCTGCATTGATTTTCTTAGATGCAGAGAAAGCGTTTGACAATTTAAATTGGGGGTTTCTATTTAAAGTACTGAAGGAAATGGATTTTGGAGAGAACTTTATAAAATGGATAAAGTCAATTTATACTTCGCAAACAGCACAAATAATTGTCAATGGCGATATGACGAAACCGTGTGGAATACATAGAGGAACAAGACAAGGTTGCCCATTATCACCTTTGTTGTTTATTCTTGTGCTTGAAATATTGAACAGAGATATAAGACAAGATGATAGAATTGGAGGCATAAAAATTAAAAAAGAGTCTTATAAGCTGAGAGCTTTCGCAGATGATTTGGTGTTAACTTTGGAAGATCCTCTGAAAGGAATAGAAACAGTTAATGGTTAAATTGAAGGAGTTTGGTGCTGTAGCTGGTTTTAAGGTTAATAAACTAAAGACAAAGATATTAACAAAAAATATGAAAATTCAGGATCAAATAAAATTGTCAAATAAATCAGGTTTTAAGGTTGAAAAGAAAGTAAAGTATTTAGGTATCACATTAACAAATAAGAATTGTATGTTGTTTCAAAATAATTATGTAAAGTCTTGGAATGAAATGAAAAAAGATTTAGAAAGATGGGATAAAGCTCAATTGTCACTTTTGGGGAGAATAGCCACAATCAAGATGAATGTATTACCTAGAATGTTGTTTTTGTTTCAGACTATTCCTATTGTGACATCGCAAATATCATTTAAACAATGGCAGAAGGATATATCTAGATTTGTATGGCAAGGGAAAAAGCCACGGGTTAAGTTTAAGATTTTACAGGATGCAAAAGAAAGAGGGGGGTTGGGGCTACCTGACCTGAAGTTATATTTTGCTGCTTGTTGTTTAGTATGGATCAAAGAATGGGTTTTGTTGAAAAATAGTCGATTATTAGATTTAGAGGGATATGATTTGAGATTTGGATGGCATGGGTACATGTGGTATGATAAAGTTAAAGTGAATGTAGAATTTAATAATCACTGTGTTAGAAGTGCCATTTTGAAAATTTGGAATAAATATAAACCTAGGTTTTGTCAGAGAGTACCATTGTGGCTATCAGCACAAGAAGCCCATCATAGAAGAGAAATGTGAAGTAAATACAGTTGGTTGACATATCGTGATTTGCTGAATTTTTCACAAGATGAATGTAAATAAAATCAAGAGAAGAACTGATAAAAGAAGGTCATACATGTCAATGGTTCTCATATTTACAGATGGTAGAAAGGTTTAAAGTTGATAAAAGGTTGTATGATTTTGAACAGAGGGTATCTGACTTTGAAAGGGAATTATGTTTAAATGATGAACATCTTATTTCAAGAATGTATAAGCTTTTGTTGAAATTTGAAACTGAGGAAGAGCAAGTGAAGGAATGTATGATAAAATGGGCTCAAAATTTTGGTTATAATATACTAATGACACAATGGGAAAATATGTGGTTAAAAGGTTTGAAATTTACTTTATGCTCTAGTCTTAAAGAGAATTTTTATAAGATGATGTATCGTTGGTACTTGTCGCCGGAGAAATTGGCTAGAATGTATAGCGGTGCATCAGATATATGTTGGAAATGTGAACAACAGGAAGGAACCTTTCATCATATGTGGTGGACATGTAAGAAAGCTAAAAGTTTTTGGGTTGAAATTCATTTATTAATGCAAAAGATTTTAAGGATTACTTTTCAATTGAAACCAGAGGCTTTTCTATTGGGAATAATGGACAGTCAGCTAGAAGGAAGATATGGAACTTTATTTTTATACATGACAACGGCAGCGAGACTACTATATGCACAGAAGTGGAAAGGTCCAGCAGTGCCTACAATAGAAGAATGGTTGGTCAAGATGCTGGAGCTGGCAGAGATGGCCAAACTTACATCACTAATTAGAGAAAGGACAACATCTGCATTTATTATTGAGTGGAAACCTCTAATTGACTTTTTGCAGAGACTGGAAAATAATGATTTGTTTGTTTGTGGATTTATGGAATAATAAGTGAATCTGGGACAATGGGAAGAAAGAGATTTCTCATTTGGATTATCGAGTAAGAAAAATTATTGTTACCTGTATTTGCTGTAGAAGAAAAATCGGAGGTCTATTTTGTTTTGTTAATTGTTATATGTTTGATATTATGTGTCTGTTTTATATAGAAATAAAAAAAATTGGACAAGAAAAAAAAAAAAAGAAGTAGTTTGCCGTGTGACAGGAAGGGGAGTTGTCCTTTTGAGGAAAAACAAGCAAAAGGCTCTTTTGACACACAGAACTGTATCATCTCAGCCTATATCATCTTTTTTAAAAAAAATTATAGTCTATACTAAGCGTGGGTTAGATCCAGCGCTGTCATTCCGGTGACAGAATCAGTTCCGTCAGCAAAACTGGGAGGGGAAGATCCCTCAAAATCTGCTCCAGAGGGCTGAGAAACCCTCCAGAGCAGATTTTTGGACAGTCCGGCAGGCTGCAGGGCGGAGAAGAGAGGGAGAAAATCCTGTTGGCTAGCAGGCATCCATTAGCATGATGTTATATTTAACCCAGTATTCTGAAAACTCAGCTAGATGCCATTCTGAAGTTCTTGTTCTATAGTGCATTTCCCAAGAAAGGTGTATTTAAAGGCAGCTGTCTCAGTATATGTGTTTGCTTGCTCCATGTATTGCTTGCTCTATGTATTGTAGTGTTGCTTGCTCCATGGTAATGGGCCATATAGTGATTCATAATCTATACCTTTGTCCAGGAAGATTAAATATTAAATATAGCCAATTCTATCTTCCTTCTAAACATTTCGGAAAGTGATTATTCTGGAACATCTGTTTTACTCATGATCATTTTCTCTGTGTTACTTTATTACTGGGAGACTTTTTTTTTTCTTTTTGCCTTCTCCTGTATTTATCATTAAGGGTTTAGTTGCAGAAATAGTCACAGAATTTGGCAGCTATACTGAGAAAGAAAATGCTATTTGCTTCATCCAAGTGTTCTGCTTCAAAACAATGGCATTTACTTTTATTTTAAAATGTTGGTTGCTATATGATTTTAATTGTATGCATGGAAAAATAATTTATCAATTTAAAAATAAATAAAGTAAAAACAAAACCAAGCTGTGTGGTAGCAACACTTACTATCTGGTTAGGTTGTAATGGGGAAGAAGGATAGAAGGAAGTAGTACTGTGTTCTGGTATTTTGTGTCCAAGTCTGTACGTTTACATGGTAGCACGAAGTTCAAGATGTCACCAGCATGGTTAACTAGCAGTGTCAAGAAAACTATTAGAAATTACAGGTCAGTTAGATTTCACAGATCATAGAGTTAGAAGGAGCCTACAAGGCTATCGAGTTCCAACCCCCTGCTCAATGCAGGAAACTAGAGGAGGGGTCTCCCATCCAAGTAATAACCAGGCTTGACCCTGCTTAGCTTTCCACACTCAGACAAGCTGAGCCAGCATAAGCCATCTGTCCTGGGTAAATTGGTGGAAAGTGTTAATAAACATGAAATTATACTAATTTTTAAAATATAAAATTATTTATATACATAATGTTAGGATATGAACTAAGTTTGTTTGTTTGTTTTATCACTCAAATTTATATATCACTTTCTACAGAGGTATCAAAGCAGTGAATATAAAATATATCATCAAAACAACTATAAAGTATAACAATAAAACAATACAATAATAAAAATGTTAAATCAACAGTAAAACTGCACACTCTACTGTGTGCTACAGACCATAAGCTGGCTGGGTCACGCTTCAGGGGAAACCTGTGTACATGGATGGATTTTGAGAAGATGTCTTGTGGGGGCCTGTCTAATGTGAATTGGTAAATTGGTTCCAGAGGGTGGGTGCTGCAACACAAAATGCTCTGCTGCGTGTGTCACCCTCAGAAGTGCTCCCTCAGGTGATCACAGGAGCATAAGGGGTGAAGCAATCCCTAAGGTAACCTGGTCCCAAGTTGTTTAGGACTTTATATGTTAACAACACCTTAAACTTAGCCTGGTAGTTATTCTTGATGTTACTGGAGGGTGCAGTGAAGAGAATGAAGATAATAGCTGTTTTGGGGGGCAGTTGCCCATTTACCGTAATACCTAGTTTGGCTCTAAGAGAAATATTTGAAGGCGTCACAAACAAATAGAATGTACATTTATATACTTCCTACTCTGAACTTTTTGAGCTGCAGCCTGACTAGAGAAGGTAGCCTGTGCTATACATTTGGAAAGTGTTGTAGAATTCTTTAGGGGATGCAAACAAATTTTGAATGATCAGCCATTGCATACCAGGATGTGTCAGCCACACATCCTTGCTCGCTATCTTGGATTGTTCTTAAGTCACTGCTGCTTGCTTTGAACTTAGAAAGATACTGATCTTGACCAAGCTGAGCTGATGACCATGCTACTGTTCACAAGATCACTTATCTAAAGAAGAAAATGCGGTAAATACTCTCAAGTATACATGGGCTGATTTTCTTTTTCGGTCCAATTCAGAGCACAATCCGGTACTGAGCATCTGCCAGCTGAGGTGTTATAGTATTTGGGGGAAGCCCTGCTGTGCCAGTGGAATGCCAGATACATTGCTGCCATGACAGATGTGGCAACCAAATACCCCAAATATAAGGGGGTGAGGGGATTGTACTGGGATACTAGCCTGCAGGGTGAACTGTTGTGGGTGTCGTGGGGATTAGTAATTTGATCTTGTGGGTTGCCAGGGCAGGCTGATTGGGCCCTGAGGCTGTGGTGTATGTGTGCGTGGACCCCCTTCCTGCAGGGCTTCCTGGGGTGTCTCTGGGTCTGTGTGCTTGCTGCCTATGCTTCTGGGGCTCATTTGCTGGAGACACTGCAGCATCATTGAGTGTGTTGGGGGCATGGCATCATTGTGGCAATGAACTTGGAACAGCTGGCATTGGATGGTTCTCTCCATTTCTGGATGGTGTGGGGGTATCCTCCTCACCATGTCTTGAGATTGTGGGACAGTGGTCGCCAAGGATGCTTGGAATGTGGCTGGCATTTTTGTGCCGCTTCTGTTTTTCTTTCTACCATGTTTCCCCCTCCTGTCCTGGACTGAGCATACATTGGATATGGAATCTGTTCTGCCAACATAGCAGTGGTATAGCTCCAGTAATGTGAGTTTGGAATTGCTCTGTTAGTTACTGACCCAGCAAGATAACTGGTTGTTATCTTAGGGTAAGAAAGATGTACTTACCTTCTGGTGAAATACCTATCTTCATCTGTTAAAGGTAGATCTAATGTTGTGGATGATGCAGGCACCATAGAATGTAGAGCAGGAACTAAAGTGATTGCATAAACATTACCTAAAGGTCTGTTGTTAAGGTAACACACAGGATATAACCAGAGAAGCAGCAGTATACTGTGATGGCGCGTGTGACTCTTTATTACCGTAGTTCTAGGAATTGTTTTCCCGTGTAGCCTGCATACTTTTTTTTAATGGATTACGACGTAGTCATTTATTTTACTCATTACCTGCATAGCACTTTGTACACTTAAAATATACCTTCACCTCCCAAGCGGCAAGTATTCTCTTTTTGCATATTTAAGAAAATGTAGCTTATGTGGCAACTTACCGTTGGCAATCCCAACAATTTCATGGGGGAGGCAGGATCTCAACTGAGGTGCAAGGCAAATGCACACTCTCCATCTTCCTTAGCACAGCAGTCGCTTAACTATTAACACAGGGCTTTAATTTGTACATTTCTGTTGTGTGATTCTTTTCTTTTACTAACCTCTTTACACATTTGCTTACTCTCTTAACTTATTTGTCTTCATTTTTAATTATCTCAAAGATGGAGCATCAATGTGATTGTACTTGCATTCATGTCAAATGCCTTATTCTGGTTATCTATAATAATAAGTGGATGCATGTCTGTCTGTCTATAGCTCCAAGACCTTGAAAGCTAGATACCTGAAACTTGGCATGCATACTAAGGGGACCCTAGGGGTGTGTGCCTCAGGGTTATTTTGTTGTTAAAATGCATTAATTAATTTAAATGGGTCCATGTGTTTGACACCTGCAGTACCATTGTCAGTCACTAGGTGGCAGATGTATGTAACTAGTAGTGCATAGTTTTGCAGTTGATACAGTTTGAAGCTAGGGGAAATAGTCCAAGGGACAGAGAGATATGGGTGCCTCCTCCCCCTGCTGTGGGGCAGACTCCCCCTCAGGGAAATGGAGTGGGCAGACCCCTCCCTCAGGGATATAAACGTGCACCATGGCAGGGTGCCAGCAGCCATGGTTTCACTTAGACAAGACAGGCACAATGTATCTGACTCTGACAGATGCTTAGCTTTGTTCAAAGGCTTTGCTGTATCACTCGAAGAGCCATTCCAACCTGTGTAAAGCCGGGTACATTTATTTATTTATTTATTTATTTATTTATTTGCTAGTCTTTATAAGAACACCATTCAAAACTAAGAGCTTAGTATACATCACTGGATGTGTAGGGATCAGTATAGGATTCAATAGAGCCCTCTCTTTCTCCTGTCCTATCCAACCCTCAATATGCACTAGCCATTACAAAGAATAGGCGGTCCATGCACATCAGTTGAATTCCTTCCCAGCCCACATGTTATTCAAGGCCTGATGTCCATGGGGGAAAGTGATAGCTGCAAAATGCATGTAGTAGAGAGGTGCACAAATCTCTTATAATGAGCTGATTCCCCTGCCAGTGCAGAGCTGTAGATCGTGCCTTTTTTCTCCTTCCAAATTTTAAAATCCTGTCTGTGGAGGCAAACATTAAGATGGCCTGTGCCTCTATCAGGGCCAGCCCTGCCAGGCTGCCATGCCACCGAGTGAAGCGACCTGCTAAAAATTGCACCACGGGAAGGGCAGCGGGAACACATGAAGGCAGGAATTGGTGTCTGAATGGTGGGCTCTGCTTCAGGCAGAAAAAATATCTTGGGCCCATACTGACCAATATTAATAATGGCCTAACCAGCTGTTTGAAAGTAACTACTTCAGAGGGCTACTTTGTGCCTGTAAATCAGCACACACATTTTCATCTGAATGGTGATTTTGACATTGCTGTTAATTGAAAGGTGAGGTTTATACTGATTGGTTAATGGCGATTCTCCTGTTTTTAAATAAATAGCTATAAAACCAAGAGCACAGGTACTTGCAGAATTCTTTTAAGTGGTTTTTTTTTTTCCTCAGATGACTCATTGTTCCCTTTGCCATGTGTGCAGATAATCAGCAAGCTGCAATAAAACTTGAAGGAATACCTTCCTTTTTGTTGAGTCTACAAAGTGATCAACTGTACTTTGAAGTCATAACTCTCCCTCCCTGACAAGATCTGTCTGGAGGAAAATACACAAGGTCCATACAGCCAAAATATAAGGTTCATGCAAATTATTTGTTTCATTTATGAGGGTGTGAGGAGAAATCATATATCTATATCTATCTATATCTATCTATCTATCTATCTATCATGAGTTGGTACAAGCCAACTCATGATAGATATGAGTTGGTACAAGTTGGTACAAGTTGGTACAAATAACAGCTCCTGCAAGAGCTCTACTCATATGATCAGTATAACATAAGAAGATTGCTTCTCCTCCATGATTCATGGAGAGGAAAAGCAAACTTCTGTGAGTCCTTTCCTACAGTGTTTGAACTAAGACTTGAAATTTTCCAGTTCCTACCATTTAGACACCGGACCCATACCTGAAAAACCCAACACTCAAAGGAAGCCATAATGCAGGGAACGTGTGGCCCTCCAGATGATGTTGGACTGCAATTCCCATCATCCCTCACTATTGACTATGCTAGCTAGGGCTGATGGAGGTTGTAGCCCAGCAACATCTGGCGAGCCACATTTTCCCCATCCCTGCACATATTAAGATTAACCTGCAGTATGCTTATGAACAAAACAGGAACCCTCTTCCTTGTAAAGCAGAGGTGGGGGACCCATGGGCCACATGTGGTCCTCCCCCCTCTGTGTGGCCCCCAATGCCTCACACACCTTTCTACACCTTCTTACTGCTGCCATCAGAGAACAAGAATGGTGCTGCCAGAGAAAGAGAATTACAGGCAGTCAATCATGTACAAATGCAACCAAACCACAGAGTGTAGTGACCAGAGTAGCCCTTCAGAACAACACTCTAGGCAAGGGGTGGCAACATGTGGCCCTCCAGATGTTTGGGCCTATGCCTCCCATCAGCCCTAGCCAGCATAGCCAATAGTGAGGGATGATGGGAGCTGTGCTTCACAGTTTGGCCTCCTAGCTCATGCATGCACTCAGCAGCCTCTTGCTGGCTCTTTTTTCTGTGGTGGCAGTAGTGGCACTGGGCTCCGTCTTTGGTGAGCCACTGGCAGTGGAAGGGCAGCACAAAAGGAGGAAGACATGAGCAGAGCAGGCAGGTCAGCAGGCTGAGCAACTATGATGGCCATAGTAATTGCATGATATATGAAAGTATCTCACCAAAGCAGAGTAAGGCATACTTTTTCTTTATGCTTTAAAACTACTGTCTGGCAGGCTGGTGGGAGTGAATGGGTGCTGAGGGTTTCAAAGGGAGACTGGTTGGCTGAGATTATGGGTGAACTTGTGTGTGTGAAAAAGAGGTAGAGAGGAAGGGAGGGTGAATGGATGAATGAAAGGGAGAGAGAAGGGAAGAGGGAGAAGTGGTGGCTCCGGCCACTTTCAGCGTTGGCCCCTCCTGCTGGTGGTAGGTGGACCCCACCCAGCCTCTTCCCCCAAGCGAATGTGGCTGTCAACCCCCAAAAGGTTGTCCATCCTTGCTGGAGAGGCTTGCCAAAGCCCAATTCAAGTGGAAGGTCAATTGCTGCTATAACAGAAATATTCCAAGCAATAACTGCAAACCGTGGAGCTTACTGTTTACAAATGTGATTCACATAGAAGCAGTTTTTGGCAGCTGCTACTCCACTACCATCATATTTCATCTGAACTGTGCTTGACATTTTCTGGAAGTAACTTAAGACTATGGCTATATATGGCCAGGAATAAGGTGGTACAGGGATAGAGGTTTAAGGATATGTAAGTGTTTTCTGTTTTCAGCACATTATCTGCTACTGTGGGATGAGGTAGGCTTCAAATTCAGTAAAGAGTTACACTAAAATCCTCATTTCCCCATTGTTTTCTATGGGCAGCTCTTACTTGCACCACAAGGAGGAAAAAAATAGTATCAAAAGCAACCAGGTAGTTCCATCAATAGACAGCTGGATTGTCACTCTTATCTTTTCTTTCTCTGTGGGTAATGCCAGGCACACTTATTTTCCAATACAAAATGTATAACGGTTACCTCATCATAGAGATGGAAAGGAATAGAACAACGCCATTCCGCATCATAAAGATAGGCATCAACAGATACTCCATATAAATAAGAAATCAAATGAGCAGTTCCTGTTTTTCATAGAGATGTGCAAAGATAAAGGCACTTAATGAATGCATTTTGCTGGTTATAGAAGCCACATGCTGATGGAAAGAAAGCTGCGTTTTTGACCCTTCCATTTAGATGCCTGACACTTGTAGGGTGGCCACTTAAAAATCACCAAAGGGGGGGGAACGACACACCAATTTGCATGATATTTGCATATGCTAATTTATATGTATCAGAGGAAAATTTAGAAATAATAACTATAATTTAAATAGAGATTATATATATATATATATATATATATATATATATATATATATCACCATAGTAGAGAAGAGTGACTAGGTGACCCATGTGTCTGCTCAGTTTGCTGTCCAGTTGCCCATTGTTGATAGACAACTTCAAGGTTCCTGCTCTCCCTCCTTATGGACTTTAAACCAGACTTGGACTGGGCACCTCTTCAAATAGAGGACACTTTCAAATAAATGACTGCCCTTTGCCTGCTATCCAAATTAGAGGACTGTCCTCTATAAAGTAAGACACCTGGCCACCCTAGCAAATGTGTAATAAAAAGTTAATCACTATGTCCTCTTCCCCCCCCCCCCCCAGTTTGGTGCCAATATTTGCATTTGGTTTGCTAAACAATGTTTTTCCTTATAAATACAATATGTCCATCAGATTAGCTGTGATTAATTATTAGCAAAAACAGTGGCAGGAAAGTAAGCAGAGGTTTAGGAGGAAGATGTGCAGAGAGCTGAATGCTGAATACTTGGAGATACTGTATACGTCATGATATACATCATGAGAACTACTGTATGCCTCTACATGTTGCTCACTGAACTGGCTCTGACGCAGGTATGATTTGGTTTGCTGTCTTACTGTGTTTGCATTTGGAATTGACTGAGTTTTAAGAGGACACCTCCCATACCTTTGCACAAGGGTGTGATCAGGTGATGTTTCAACAGGAAATTGTAATGTGCAGAACACCCTAATCCTGAATAAGAAGGAAATGAATCATTGGTTCAGGGTCAATTTGTGTCACCACCTCAATTCCCAAAAAATATTTATTTGTAGTCCTGTTGATTTAAATTAATATAGTTTTCCTGGATGTGGTAATGAATGGGGTGTATGTTTTGTAGACACCTGCTTTTATTTAAATTGGAGCAAAGTTTTACCTTTAATATCCCCCATTAATTATTTGTGTGTAAGTCATACAGAGAAAAGGGAATGAAAGTGCTTTATTTGTTGAAGTTTGAATAGTTCTGTGCATTTGAAAATAGGAAACAAGATGAAATGCTGTCTTTGTTCATTACTTCATCAGTCATCCCAGCCTCCTGACCCTATGGCCTAGACTCTAGGCCCTAGAGTCTTCAATGCCCGCTCCTCATAGACTGACTTCTCACTCTCAGCCCTATTGTATTTGCTTAAGCCTAGTTACACACATCCTTTTTTAATTATAGGATAAGTGGAGTATTTGTATCAAAGTTTTTAAAAGCTGCATTGTTTCATGTCATCCAATTAACGTATTTCAATTGAGTAACGGGCTCTCTTTAATACCCTATTCCTTTACTGGTTTGAAAATGCAGTTAGAACTTAGAAGAGATCAGTACCAGTGATATATATAGGATAGTGAATGATGACCATAGGCTTTTTTCCTGATTTGAATATTTTCACATAACTGATACTTCAAACATAAGACAGTGGGTTGAATCAGAGTTAGTCATACTTAGAGCAGACCCATTGAAATCCTTGGGACTTAAGTTAGTCATGACTAACCTAAGCCCTTTTGATTTCATTGGGTCTATTCTAACTCTGGATCCAACCCAATGCTAGCAGCAAATCATGTATTGTATTTCCACATTGCCAATTCAATAGTGGGTACTAATTTTTATTGGCAGTGAGGGTGGTGGAAGGGAATAAAATATCTGTTGCCTGCACTGAAATAGTCCCTAGAAATATATTGTAAAATGTAGAAATATATTGTAGAAATATATTTGGCATAAATATCCAATGCTCAAGTTTTACAATAGTATTTTAATGAGGTAACAGGGACATACAAGAGAAAAAACACCATGATATGAAATACATCCTGGTGCCATATAAAAATTTCAACTCATGAACCAGATTTCCCTTTGGGTAGTATTAATATATATATATATTTATATTAAGGCCTTCTTAGTTAGCATGAGTTCAGTTTGAAGATAATTCATCTACCAACATTTTCCCCTCTACTGGTTATGTAGCACCTATATTTCCTTCCATTGTTTTAAGGTCTAATTCTATTAAAAGGAAGTTGGATTAAGTTTTGCTTTATTTCATATAATGCAATAGTGACAACCTGAGAATTTGTGTGGAAAATTAAGTAAAGAGGAGATTTCCCCCCAAGTTAGAGTAGTAGCCATGCAGTGTGTGTGTGAGAGAGGGGGGGGGTGAGCAGGGAGTGGGTCTATGTGGCATGGCCCCAATAATGCATTTGTTTACATAGTCACCCCTCCCAGTATCCATGCATACAGCACAAATGTTTGCAGGGAGCGGGCCTATGCAATTCAGAACCCCAATAGTGCGAGTTTCCAGACTGAGCGGAGGCCTATGCACATACAGCTGTATGGGTATAGCCCCCCTCCCTGTAGACATTCGTGCTGTATGCATGGATGCCTGGAGTGGGAGCTATGCAACATACATGATGCAGGGTGAGGCTACATGGCGGTGCCCCTCTCCCTGCTCTCATTTTAAGGTAAGTTATTTTCTGAACAGCCTAATGTACCATTAGCCTATTTTCTGAATAGGCTAATGATACATTTGAAATGAGTGGATATCAACAGATATGGGAGGATCTTAACCTGTAAAAAATACAGGTTTACAACTGTACAAAGTAATAACGGAGAAAATAGTAAATTAATATTATAAAACATCTTAATATTTGACTACTGTAGATGCCTCATTTAACTCAAGTGCCTATAAGAGCTAGCAGAATATATTCCAGCCACTTTGCTTGGTATAATTTGCTCTCCCAGCTTCCAGACATCTCTATTAAATAATTTCTGGTCTAAATCTAGTCATTTTACACCAATGCATGAAATTGGTTGCATAATTTGTAAAATAGAGAGAAATTGTTTGCTTAATATAAGATTACAACTTCTCGTTTAGTGATCTAATTCCATGTATGCTTCTGTCTTTACAAAAATATCTTGTACACTTATTGTTTAAAAAAATCTAGGCTGCATTCTTGCTCAATAGCACCCAAGGTGGCTTACAAAATAATTTATATAGAAAGCAGTGAAATACAAAATAAACTCGAAGGTTTGCTCTCAAGATCGCTCTGGGCCGATTATATGCTAATTTAAGTCCATGCAATCTTTTTTGTTTAGTCAACATTAACAGAATAAATTAGGCAGGTGTAGCATTTGATCAGATTGTTTTCACAATTACATTTTCATGTAGCCACATGAAAACTGCTGTACAAGTAAAATATGTTTTACATGTTTTATTCAAGATGCCTTCTGCCAGAGGGGGGGAAACACAGCAGTAGACATACTTGTATAGGCAAAGTCCTTTCAACTCTGTTAATTGGAAATTATATACTACGTAATTCTGTTGAATGAACACAGGTTTGAATAGCCCCTAGTTTGATAACAGCGAAGCCTTCAAGCAAACATACACAGCTGTCAGAGAATTGGACACATTGTGCGCAACCCCTTCTGAGTGAAACCATGCCCACTGGTACCCTTGCCACAGCCCTGCCTGGTGCACCCCAGTAGCCCCTTAAAGGAGGGGTTTGTTCATTCCATTCCCCTGTGGGGTGGGCTGCCCCACAGCAGAGGGGAGGAAACAGAAGTATAACTGTCCTCAGCCTACTAATCTCCCCTGGCTTCAAATGGTATGCACTGCAAAGCCATGTGCTGGCTAGGGAAGTCTTCCCCTTGTGGCTGAAGATGTCACTTCAGGCTTCAACCATACATACTCATTAAAATTAATTAATGTGTTTTAAAAACAAAACCCAAGTTGCACACCCTTAGGGTCCCCTTAGTATGTATGCTAAGTTTCAGGTGTCTAGACTGCATGGTCTTGTCGCTGACAGGACAGATGCACAGACACACATGCTTTTTTATTGTTATAGATAGCGTCTCGTATGGCTCTGCATTGAGGACATTCAGAGTTAGTCTCAAATATTTTAGTACCCTAGGCAAAAATATTAAATGACTCAACACTGGAGCCTAGCAGCCTGTCTTCACTCTTATGGCTTGACAAATAATGGCAGACTCTCATCCCTTTTCCCTCTGCATTCTGAATTTCCACAGTAGCATCAGCCTAGCTATCCTCTGGTGGGATCACTGGCTAGTGTTAAACCCTAGGCATATACCGTATGTTCTGCCTGCCTGCTCTGAAGTAATACATACTGTACAGCAGGGGTGGGCAGACTTCAGGCTTGCAGAATCTACTTTGTTTTTTTACTAGCACCCCAAGATCCATCAACCAGAGCCTGATGCAACTGAAGAATTCTGAGCCCAGGAATTTGTCTGTGTACCAGAACTGAATGGAGCTCACAGCCCTTCCATATAAAAATCCACTCCTCGTTACCCCAAGGTTTCTTCACGGAATACCAGATACCACGGAATACCAGATACTGAGGCTATCACCTACCTGCCCTGTTTGTGAGATTCCAGTGGCATTTGACTGGGTCCTGTTGGAAACAGATGATTGGGACTAAATGGCCCTTTGGTAAGAACATGAGAAAAGCCCTGCTGGATCAGACCAAGGGTCTATCTAGTCCAGCATTCTGTTCACCAGTGGCCAACCAACTGCCCGTGGGATCCCACAAGCAGGACATGAGTGCAACAGCACATGTTCCCCAGCAACTGGAGTTCATAGGCATACTGCCTCTGATACTGATATTGGATACTATGTTAATAGTATACTTTAGGATGGGGTGGGGAGAGTCATTTTGTTGCTGTCATTGTTAAACAATTAGGAGTCAGAAATCCTTGCTGATCTACTAAATCGCCCAAAGATATACCAGTAGATCCAGATCTACCTTCTGCCCATCCCTGCTGAACAATGCACATTAAACATACTAAGGTGGCTGCCTATGAAAATTCAGAGAGAGGAATGAAGCCTGGACAGATTGTGTGTCTGTGTGGAAGAGGCTCTTGGGAAACTTTTAAGCCAACTATCGCTTTGTTCTTGGGGGTGGGACCAGCCTAGGAATGCTTATCTGAGAGAATGGGGAGGGAGCAACTTTCTGCACCATACGTAGGGAACTTTGGGAAGGTTTTTATTTTGCCAGTTATGGCCAATTGTGTTAGGTATTTTAATTGTGTGTGTGTACAATCTCAAAATGTATATAGTTATCAACAGAATTTAAATCAAGTGCTTAGGAGTCTGCAGCATTTCTTGAAACTGTTTTGGCACAGGAACAATGAGTTTCTGTATTCACATATAGATATCAAAATGGTTTCTATGTTACAATTTGTAGAGGCTAACTATTTCTTCCTTGTGGGAAACATAAAAAACACTTCTCCCAGATTTAATCATTAGCTGAATACAGTGCATATATTAAGCTTAGGGAATCCAGAACCTATTAAACAAATTTCTGTCCCTACAGAACAGAAATTTGTCGCAAAATTCTTGCTGAGATTCCATGTGCTAAACAGATGTGACTGTGATTTAGTAAGCTTGCAGTCAGATATATTTTCCTCTTCACACAAGGTCCCAAGCCCTGTTGTTGTTCACATGCTCTGATCTAATTTCTTTATTGCTGTTGCCAGTCAGGTGGTATTGTTGATTTTAAAGTTACCGGTATTTAAAAGTTGCATAACCTGTGGCTGTTTTACATAGTGAAAGTTCATAAGGTGCACAACCACACATCAGCAATGATTTTATTTTGGGAAAGCAGGGGGAGGGAACATGCAAGCATAGTGTTTTCAGGTCATACATTATTTTAGATTGTAAGCTCCTATGGGACAGTGACTTGTCTGGTTTTTGATTATGAACACCTGTAAAGCACCATGTACTCTAATGGTTCTGTGTAAATAATTATAATGATTATTCCTCTGGAAAACCAATGTTTCTGTCCAGCTCACTGGTTTTACACACAGAGTAATTTAATTATTTATAACAGTAAGTGGGCTCTTCCCTGCCCTTGCTAAATGGAATGCTTGCATGTGTGCAAATTAATGTGGCACATCATAAGTCCTTTTCTGCTCTGTATTGCTGTGACCACCAGTCCAAATTGTGTTGCAGTCTTGTTGCCCAGGGAGTGAAGGAGGCTGTGCCTTTTAATATTAATCAACAGGGACATTTTTATTCCTTTTTCATGGTACTAGAACTTGGGGTCACCCAGCTGATTGACAGCAGGTTCTGGACCGAAAAAAGGTAATTCTACATTTAACACATAGGGAAACTTGTGAAAATCATTGGCATTAGAGTTAGTGATGGTGACTGCTTAGATCCTTTTAGAGAAGGATTACACACATGTATAAAGGCAGTATACCACGGAATACCAGATACTGAGGCTATCACCTACCTGCCCTGTTTGTGAGATTCCAGTGGCATTTGACTGGGTCCTGTTGGAAACAGATGATTGGGACTAAATGGCCCTTTGGTCTGATCCAGCAAGGCAGTTCCTGTGCTATCTCTTGAGAATGAAGGAGGGTAAAGATTTGTTGCTTCATATTAACTGGTGGTATAAACAAAGCACTCAGAGGTGATTGCACACAGATTAATTGCAGCCTTTCTCCAAGCTAGAAAGTTGTTTGTAATGTACACCTCTTCTGTGGGCTAGTAGTGCTCTCTTATGGAACTTTTCCTTTGTTGTGTCATTTTTTATGCAGCCTTCCAACCGGCACCAGCAAGGAAGGCAAGTGCTAATTTCTGTTAAGAGAAACTCCCCAAAGCCCCATGAGCCCACGTCAGAGAGTATCTTCGTGGCCTTGTATGCCATCACAAAAAGAAACATCAAAGACATTTTTTTTATTTTCTCAGTAAGTTTGTCCTTAGTCAGTTCAAGGCTGCTTGTGAACACATTTGAGCAAATGAACTTGAGCACATTTGAGCAAATGAACTTAGGTAAACATTCTGGCCTGAGGTAAAGACTGTAAAGTGTTCTGCGCACTAAAATTGCAATATGAATGATAAATATTAAGTACATCTATATCTAGCCTCTGACTTGAATCTAGAAGTAAAGTTTATTAGTTTTGCTTCAGGGATTCTTTCAAGTTTAAAAAGCATAAGAACATAAAAAGAGACGAGCTGGATCAGGCTGAAATTCCATCTAGTCTAGCATCCTGTTCCCCACAGTAGCCAAAAAGATGCTCCTGGGAAGCCCACAAGTTGGACACAGTAGCCATTTCCTACTGTTGTTCCCTAGGAACTGTTGATCAGATCCTGGAGGTAGCATATAGCCATCATGACAAGTAGGCATTGATAGGCTTAAGGTACAATCCTGGCTGGGGAATGGCTGGCTGGGGAATACTGGGACTTGTAGGACTTTTTCCCATCTAAACATGCATAGGATTGCACCCTTATTCTCCATGAATTTGTCTAGTTCACTTTTAAAGCTGGCTAAATTGGTGACCATCACCAAATCTTCTGGTAGTATATTCCATAGTTTTAGTCACCCAAACGTAAGGAGGAATTTGTGGATTTGGCACAAGTCTGTGTGTGTACAGAACCCTTGTTACATGTCAGGCACTGATCCTCAACTCCCTGAGCCTCTGGGACTTTTGGATGATATAGAGGTGATCCTAGAGAACCGATTCTGTGCTGCTGCCTACTATAAAACTCCCAAGAGCTGCTGCACTTTCTCAGTCTTGTCAACTTGTAGCTGAGGCAAGCAATTAGGGTCTCAGTTTGTGTTGTCTGAGATCTTGCCAGCGATGCTGCAGATACTTGCTGCCTCCCAAGTCATGGCAGACCAGACATTGCCAACCCTTGGAGCTGGGCACCTGACAGTGGTTATGCACAGTTTTGTCCTGCTGTTGTTGCTGGCATGGCAAGGAAGGAACACTGTTTTAAATTTAGCTAGATAAAAATAACCTAGATATGACTGGAGGAATTGGTAATTTTTCCTTTTTCTAGAATAAGTGCTTTGAAGAATTAGATAGGTCATATACAAATTACATTTCACGTAGATGAACTTTAAGTGCTATTCTTCTTTAATAAGTTAAAAATCGCTGAATTCATTGTCTGTGGATAACAATAGAATGTAAGACACACACTAATTTTTTCTCATTACTCAACCATAAAGCTTGTATAACCTTAGTTGTTCTCTATGGGAGCTATTAGTCTTTCCCTACTGAAAATGCATAATTGGGCCTTTTGAAGTACTTCCCAGCCAAGACCATGCCAATAGCATACCCATACAGTTGAGGCATCCTGAATTTTATGTTGGTTATTGGTGTATAAACCCTGGCATATCTAAATCACAAGGGATATATCTCAGTCTGGATCCCACAATTTTGATTTGCCAATATTGGAAGGAGTGCAAGCTTGCTGAGAAAATATTTCGTTTTTATGAACTTGAGTCATTCAGTATATTTTGCATTAAGGGGGAGGGGGGAAATAGCAAAGTTAAAACATCTACACTGGCTTGCAGTACATTTCTGGGCTCAATTGAAGGTGAAGCTTTTAACCTTTAAAGGTCTAAACAGCTTATGACAAGAGTACCTAAAGGACCATTTCCTATGATAAGAAACTGTTCAAATTTAAAATCTGCATCAGAGGCCCTTCTCTGGGTGCCCCTCTTGGTAAGACTTAGGCAGGTGGCAATTGGAAAGAGGGTCTTCTCAGTGGTGGCACCCTGTTTCTCGACACCCTTTCCCAACATGGAAGGGAGGCACCAACACTTTCATCATTTAGAAGACGTTAAGACATTTTGTTATCTGGGATTCTTAATGGCTTTAAGTAGTTTTAGTTCCGTTGCTGATATATTGATACTGATATCAATCATATTTAAATTTAATCTCTCCCCTCTGTCTTAATACATAAAGGGCAGTGTACTACTCTGCCCCTGCGCTAGTGGAACAGATGGCTAGCACAAAAGGAATTAGTGGTTCCTGAAACAACTGGAAACAAGCAGCAAGGCTTGTTTCCAGAATGGGGCAGATCAGCAGAGCTTACAGAAAGGAGCTCTGCTGACCTGTCCCATTCTGGAAATGAGTGTTTCCGGTCATTTCCTGAGTTTTTTCAGGAACCACTAGTTCTTGTTGCACTAGTGGTCTGTTCTGCTGGTGCAAAAGAACTAGCAGAAGTGCAACAGAAGTATAAGTTACTGACCAAATTATTTTCTTTTTATTGTGCTGCTGCTTGTTTTATACATGTATATTAGAGTGTGAATTTTTGTAAGTCATTTTCAATACTGTTTCATAGAGCCTAAAAATAGTTCAAATAAAGTTGTGATGATTTGTTGAATTGACGGAGGGATATTGGCTGAAATGTGTTATCATATTCGTGTTTGCTTCTCCCAATAATGATGATGATGATGATGATGATGATGATGATGATGATGATAATAATAATATTTCTTACCCGCCTCTCCATGTAGATCGAGGCGGGGAACAACAAAAATATAAAATACATAAACTAATCAAAACACACGTACTATTAAAACATCTTAAAAACATTATAAAACATCTTAAAAGCATTTAAAAGCATCTTAAAAGCATCCTAAAATTCCGTCGGATAGACCTGCCGGAAGAGATCAGTCTTTATGGCTTTTTTAAATTCTAAGATACTGCTAAGTTGATGAATCTCCTCCGGCAGGCCATTCCATAATCTGGGAGCAGCAGAAGAAAAGGTCCTCTGGGTAATACCCGTCAGCCTAGTTTTGGCTGGCTGAAGTAAATTTTTCCCAAAGGACCTGAGTGTGCGAGGCGGATTATACGGGAGAAGGTGATCCCATAGGTAGCCTGGACCCAAACCATGTAGGGCTTTAAAGGTAATAACCAACACTTTAAACTTCGCCCGGAAACTGATTGGCAGCCAGTGGAGTGCTTTTAAAACTGGTGTGATGTGGGCACCCCTAGGTGTACCAGTAACGAATCTGGCTTCCATATTTTGCACTAGTTGAAGTTTTCGGACTAGGTATAAAGGTAGCCCTATGTACAGCACATTGCAGAAGTCGAGCCTCGAAGTTACCAGCGCGTGCACTACTGTCTTTAGGTCCTCTAACTCTAGGAAGGGGCGCAGCTGGCGTATCAGCCGAAGCTGATAATAGGCACTCCTAGCCGTCGCATCTATCTGGGATGTCATCTGGAGTGACAGATCCAGAAGCACCCCCAAGCTGCGAACACAGTCTTTCAGGGGGATTGTAACCCCATCCAGAACTGGTTGACATACCTCCAAACCCAGGTTGTGGCCTTTGACAGCAAGAACCTCCGTCTTGTCTGGATTCAGTTTCAGTTTATTTTTCCTCATCCAGCCCATTACTGCCTCCAGGCATTCATTCAGAGGAGACACACTATCCTTAGCTGACACTGTTGCTGAAGGCATAGAGAAATATATTTGGGTGTCATCAGCATACTGATAGCACCCCGCCCCATGCCCCCGGATGATCTCTCCCAGCGGTTTCATGTAGATATTAAATAGCATTGGGGAAAGAATAGCTCCTTGTGGCACGCCACATAGCAGCTCCTTTTTGGAGGAGCAGCTATCCCCAAGCATCACCATCTGGAACCTACCCAAGAGGTAGGACTGGAACCACTGAAGCACAGTGCCCCCAATTCCCAATCCCCTCAGGCGTTCCAGAAGGATACCATGGTCGATGGTATCGAAAGCCGCTGAGAGGTCCAAAAGCACCAACAGGGACACACTCCCCCTGTTGGTACTCAGGCGTAGATCATCTGCTAAGGTGACCATAGCAGTCTCAACTCCGTATCCTGCTCTGAAGCCAGTTTGAAATGGGTCTAGAAAATCGGTGTCATCCAAAACTGCTTGGAGTTGGAAGGCAACCGCCCTCTCAATCACCTTGCCCAAGAATGGGAGATTCGACACTGGTCTGTAATTGTTAAGGTCCAAGGGATCCAGGGAGGGCTTTTTTAGAAGCGGCCGTACCACCGCTTCTTTCAAACAGGATGGAAAATACCCTCCCTGGAGAGATGCATTAACAATACGTTGTGATTGTAATCCAACTGCATCTCCTCCTTGAACAACCAACCAGGAAGGACAGGGATCGAGAGGGCAAGTAGTCCTCTTCACTCGACCAAGCAGCTTGTCCACGTCCTTGGTACTCACCAACTGAAACTGATCCAGTGTAATCCTACTTGCGGAGTTACTGGACACTCCATTGTCTACTTCTGCTACAATGAGGGCGTCTAAGTCGGCTCTTATCCGAGAGATTTTATCTGTGAAATGATCGTTAAAGGCATCACAGCAAGCAACCGTAGGCTCAGAAATCGGGTTCAGGGGTGAAGGTGTCTGCGTTAGACTCCTAGCACCCTGAACAGTTCTGCTGGCCACGAATTCGCAGACGCAGTGCGTGCAGAGAAGAAAACTTTCTTCGTTGCACGTATTGCCACCCCATAGGAGCGAAGTTGCTCTCTATGACGTGTCTTATCAGACATGAGTCGAGTTTTCCGCCATCGGCACTCCAGTCATCCTTTCCGCTTCAGCTCCCTGAGATCTTCTGTATACCAGGGTGCCCGGTTAGAAGCGGGCCGGAGAGGACGTTTGGGGGCGATCGTGTCGATAGCCCTGGTTAGGTCTTGATTCCATCTGTCAACCAGGGCTTCAACAGGTTCATCGACGGTACCAGCCATAGACCCCTCTAAGGCTTTCTGGAATCCAAGAGGATCCATCAGCCTTCGAGGGCGGACCACCTTAATAGATCCGCCAACCCTGCAGGGGTGAATAGTAGCCGCGATACTAACCCTAACCAGAAAATGATCTGTCCATGACAATGCAGAGGTATTGATCACCTCCGCCCACAGATCTGTCTGTTCAGAACTGAAAACAGCATCGAGGGTGTGACCTGCGGAATGGGTGGGTCCAGAGACCAATTGGGATAGGCCCATGCTTGTCATGGATGCCATGAACTCCCGAGCTGCACCTGACAAACTGGTCCCAAATGGGATGTTGAAGTCACCCAGGACCAAAAGCCTGGGCGAGTCCAACACCAGCTCCGAGACCAGTTCTGTGAGCTCGGCCAGGGAGTCTGTTAGGCAGCAAGGTGGCCGGTACACCAACAGAATCCCTAGTCTATCCTTGGTCTTCAGACTCAGGTACACACACTCAATATGATTCAATTCCTGAACAGGAACTCTGGTCAGGTTGAGATTGTCTTTATAGACCACAGCTACTCCACCCCCCCACCCACTTTCCCTCACCTGCTCACTAACACAGTACCCAGCTGGGAGGGCCTGGGCCCATGTCGGGCCACTGTCTTCTCCCAGCCAGGTCTCTGTGAAGCATGCCAGGTCAGCCTCCTCATCGTGAAGGAGGTCATAGATTATATTGGTTTTGTTTTTAACTGGCCTGGCATTGCATAGGAGCAAGGAGAGGTTCTGTGGGTGGCCTGGTTCGTTGTCCAAGTTCCTCAGGTTGGCAGGGCGATCGGAAGGTAAGATGGGTATTATATATCTATCTCTCCTCCCCCTGTAACGGCATTTCGCCCTGCCATCGCCATATCTCCCTCTGCCCCACACAACACATATTTCTGCTCCCACAATTGGGCATGCTGCTTCTTCAGGCTGATGGTTCAGCTTGTAAGTCCTCCCAAATCAATACTATTCATCACAAGTTGTAGTTCGCACCTTTACAATGTTTTCTATTCTCAGGAGGAGAGAACAGGGAATTAAAATTCCTGAATTGAGGGGAGCATTTTCATTAGATACTTTGCATTTTCATTTTTTGGGAGCTCAGTATAGAATCAAAATATCTAGGCAGTAGTCAAACTCTGCACATATTGGGTTGAATCCAGATTTAGGTGTGTACAGCTGGACTGGCAGAAGCAAACCCCCCCCCCCGCTGCTTCCCACAGTAGTTCCTCCAGCCCCCTGAAAATGCTTCATAGAGGGGCAGGAAACCCTGCTGAATGGAGTGAGGTGTGGCAGGGAGGGGGGTCTCCAGAAATTGGCCAGAGGCACCTTCCGTTATCAAAACCCTTCTGTCAACAGAAGGCAGTTCCTGGATAAAACCCACTGCTTTTTCTGTTTCCTCTGCAATATGTCATGTATTACTACAGTCATGCCTTGAATTGAGAGCATAATTCGTTCCGGAAACGTGCTTGTAATCCAAAACACTCTTATATCAAAACGAAATCTCCCCCAAAAAATTTGTACAGGGATTTTTAATTTAAGCCCTACTACAGTACTTGTATTGCAAGACGTCGCTTGTATATCAAGTCAAAAAAAATTAAATAAATATTTAAAATTTTGCTTGTCTTGCAAAATGCTCTCAAACCAAGTTACTTGTAATCCAAGGTATTACTGTACTTATTTTAATTCTCTTCTCTGCAGTTTGCCAAGGAACCAGCAACAGGTTAACACAGCTTGCAAGTGTGGACGATCACTATAACCTCCTAAAGAGGATGTATGAAGGGTGTGAGGTGGTGCTTGGCAATCTGGAGATCACCTATGTGGAGTACAACTACAACCTCACTTTCTTGAAGGTTAGTGTGATGAACCATATACTGCTTTGGCACAGATGAAAATGAGAAGGAAGGTGCATGGTCATGGTAGCCTCTGAAAGCAGCAATGCACACCTCAGTCAGCAACCAGTTTTGCGGGTGGGCCACTTCGTTAAGGAAAGAGGGGCTGTGAGTAGACTCAGTGCCTCTTGTTCCACCTCCTAAAGTACCATCCTGTCACATCCTACAGGTGCTGCTTGTCTGCATCCCTCTTTTGTCCTTTGCGCTAGCAATTGTCCTTGCTAGCATGGACAACTTGAGGACCTTTCCAGCAGTAACCATAGACACACACACACACACACACACACACACACACCTTTTTCTTAAACTCACCAAAGACAAATGGCAACAGGTGGGAACTATTGCACTTCAAGCAAGCTTGTACTTTACATTGTAGGTCTAAGAATTCCTGATTTGGAAATAGCGGGTTCTGTGCAAACAACCATGTTTTCCATCTGTTCTAGACAGACCGAGGGCTCTGGAATCCTTTAGTCAAGCTTATTGGTGGCAGAAATAACATTTTTCCCCAAATGCTGGAAAAAGGCGGAGTGCTGCAGCTCTGTTTGAAATGAAAATGTTTTGAAATAATATAAATTCAGGCTTTGCGCATGAATTTCTGTCTATAATTAGAATTAGGAAGAGGATGCGTCATTACAGCAAGGGGTCTTAGCATCATACACTACAGAAGATGCAAATACAGAGACTGAGTAGAGGACCATGCATCAGATAGGACAGAATATAAATTATCAATGATTTTATAGAATGTGCTAAATAAAGTACTTTCTGGTCAGTCATCATCTCAGCGTTCCAGAGAAGTACGTGTTCTCCATGGTGCTTTGGGAGAGGAGGGTTTAAGCTTCACCACCACCACCACCGCATTTTTGTCCTGAAATTCCAGCCCCACCCCACTGGAGAGTTTAAAAAAAAAAGAGGGGGAAAGTATTCATTGAAATCAATGGGGACTTCTTCTTTTTTCTACCCTCCCCCAATGGGGAGGGTGGTGGAATTTCAGGATGAAAACAGGGGAGTGAAGGAAGCTTAAACCATCGTCTCCCAAAGCGCCATGATCCTGATCCAAATCGGGGCTGTACATGCTTGCAGGAGAGTAGGGGAGACAATCATGCATAGCTCAGCTATGTGTGATTAAAGGAACATTTAGTTTGGCCCTGAATGTGAATTTGAACCCAGTTAAAATTGGGCACCCAATCCCATGTGCTGTGTGAGCTGGTTATGCCGGTTATGCAAGTCCCCTCTAGGGTTCTGCCAACCTGGCAGTGGGGTGTGTTGAGCTAGCAGGCTATGAGTTCAGAGGTACTAAATTTAGGAGAAACTTTATAAAGAATTGGTTTGTGGTGTTTTTTTTAATATATGCAGAAATATTTGGCAGAGTGCTTTAGCACCTTTTAAAAAAAAACTAACAAATTAGTTGTAACATAAACTTTCACAGGTAAGGCTTTTATTGTGCAATCACCCTACCTCATTCCTGGAATTTTACAGGGGGTCCAGACAATATTGTCTTCTATTTGTAACCTTCCCATGTTTTCCCACCACTACTTCCATCTTTTTTCTTACCAGGGAAAAATCCATTAAGGAGGAAAAGATGGAATAGCTGCACAATACCTTTTGATTGGGGGCACTAGGAGCCCTCCATCTGGGAGCACCCTTATTGACTGTTGCTACAGTTGGCATTTTGTTGTATTGTTATGCTGTAACTTTAAATTTGTTGTGGATTTGTATTGTTTGTGAGCCACTTAACAGCCTGGAAATTGGAAAAGAGGCATACACAAATTTTAGATAAGTACATATTTATGAAGCAAATGCTATAAGGAATCAGGAATTACATTAAGGAGCACTATCTGAAGTACAGAGGCTGATCAATTTATTTCAGTTTAAACTGAATAAACGGATAAGCAATCTGTGTTATTTTTTAAAATATAAAATCCCCAAATGTTGCAGCCACAGAACATGTCCACTCCAGATGAAATAACTTACTGGGGATATTGTGTCTCCAACAATTGACGGAGGATGTTGTGGACTTCTTATTTTTGCTAGAAGAGACTAACACCAATTACCTTTCTGGAATTTGTTCTCATAAGTTCTCATGTATCATTTTGAAATAAGTACAGAATTTAATGTATTTCTCTCTTACTGAGTTTGGTTTGTTTGTTTGTTTTTCTCCTAAATATTGTTAGCCAGCATAAAGCCAGGAAGGTGGGTGGGGCAACCTCAGAGATCAACAGCTTTTAAGACTTCCTCACTCAGTCTAAAAGAAAAATGGCTAATATTCTCTGTCTTTCTGTCTTTCTGTTGTGCACCTTCCAGAGCATAAAAGAGGTGAGTGGTTATGTGCTTTTAGCAATGAACAAAGTGAAAAGTATTCCTTTGGAGAATCTCCAGATAATCCGAGGACACAACCTTCATGAAAATGCTGCACTGGCAGTTTTAATAAATTATGCCGGGATGAGGGGACTCGAAGATCTGCCAATGAGACGTTTAACAGGTGAGATATTTGGGAGGGAAGGGTGCAAACAACATTGCAAATGGTTACATTATTCGTCCAAAATCCTTGAGTCTGTAGCAGAACACGTGTCTGTAATCCGTAGTCTTGAACATTTCGAATTGTCCTAGCACTTAATACTCAGCTTTCCATTAATGCATTGCTGAGACACGGATGGAGCAACATGCCTCTTATAATACATGAATTGTCAAATGAGGATTGTTAATTTCTCAACAACAGTGTTTTTGTACAGTGCCATGTACATGGAGCCAGTGTGGCGTAGTGGTGAGAGTGTTGGACTGGGACTCAGGAGATCCGGGTTCTAGTCCCCGCTCAGCCATGAAGCTCAGTGGGTGACTTTGGGCCAGTCACTGACTCTCAGCCTAACCTGCCTCACAGGGTTGTTGTGAGGATAAAATGGAGAGGAGAAGGAGGAGGATTATGTAAGCCGCCTTGGCTTCCTTGCAGGAAAAAAAGGTGGGGTATAAATATAATAAATAAATAAAATGTATGGTGCTATATAAATAAATGACAACAACAACAGTTGTATTTGTTGTTGCAGTTATCATTTTTGTTTATTAACACATACATAGTACTTTAGAGTCTTCAAAGCATTCCACAGACATTATCTCCGGAAACCTTACAACAATTCTGTAAGTTAAGCCAGTATTATTATCCCCATATTGCAGATGGCGGTACTCAAACTGAAAGATAGAGGGTTACTTAAAGATACCCAGCACATTAATGGCAGAAGAGAAATGTGAATTAGGGACTTCCTGGTTCAGTCTTTTAGCCACATTCTATTTAGTATACTGAGTATATCCTCATTTTTTAATTTAAAAAGACCTAAGATGTAAATGCATATTACTCCCATTTTACAGATGGGAAAACTGGGGCTGTGAAGCCATTGGCTTCACCACATAGTGGCACCAAGGTAGAAGTGGAATTTGAATACATGTTTTCTATACACAGATGTAGTATTGTCAGCAGGACGGTGCTGTAACTGTATTCCATTAGTATTTCATTATGAGCAATTAAAGGAGCAATCAATCCTATGCAAGTTTAGACAGCAAAAAGGCCTACAACTCCCAGCATAGCTGGCTGGGGGCATGCTGTGAGTTGTAAACCTTTTTGCTGTCTAAAATTGCATAGGATTATGCCCTAAAACAATTATTCCCACCCCTTTAAAAAAAAATAGACTGAAAAGCAAACCATGTTATTTCTTAATGTCTTTGTCCTAACTTCTTTTGGCAGAAATTCTAAATGGAGGAGTAAAATTCAACAGTAACCCTTACCTCTGCAATATGGATAAAGTTCTGTGGAATGACCTTTTTGATAAAAATAATCAAAAAACTTTTGTTCAGTTTGATACTGTTGAAAGAAGAGAGACATTGTCAAGGCCTGACAATGCAGTTTGTAAGTATGCACTGAAGAATAAACTATTAACGACATTTATGTAAGCCTATTGAAATATTGTCAGCCCATTGGAGTCCAAATCTGTTCCTTAAACTAGAGCAGTCTCGAAGAAGAAAAAATGTAGATTTTATGTCCAGTATCTATAATAACTATAGGAGTTTGCCTCAATAACAGCATGATACATAGGAAATTTTTAAAAATATGATCAGCCCAAGTTGCTAATTGTTCTTGCCTAGTCACAAACTACAGTTTGTGTATATCATACAATATTTGCATTGTATACAAATGAAGGGCTAATTCACGCATTTACTGAAGCAGTACATCAAAGGCAGGGATGGGCTACTTCTGGCCCTCCAGATGTTTTGGCCTACAACTCCCATCAGCCCTAGCCAGCATAGCCAATGATGAGGGATGATGGGAGATTTAGGCCAAAATATCTGGAGGACCACAAGTTGCCCGTCTCTGATCTAAGGTGTTACTTCCTTAAAATATATGGTGTAAAACAGCAAACATGTATTTGCAAACTTGTATCATAAGGAACTCCTCAAGAAGACAAGTTTGTGTTCTCTTCTAACAGCACACTCGATGGCAAACCCTAATATAGGGTGTTACCCCTTTACGCAGAGTTTAGGAATATTAAGGGAACCTTTGTAACCCTTTCTAAAAGCTTTACAGAGGTTGTCAGGCACACTGGAGCTTTGTTATCCAGCACACTTGGTAATCTCTGTAAAATTTTTAGAAAAGAGAAAGAAAACTGGACCTGTTGGATCCCTTCTTCCCACCACCTGGTTGGTCTCTTTTCTTACCATATGGTAGAGATGGTAGCAGCAGCAGATCCTCTTTCCTTTTAAAACAAAACAAAACAGGACACACGGCTGAGCAAAGCTGCAGTTGATCCCATCATCTTCATTGGCCCAGAGAATAAATGTTTTTGTTTGTGTTTGTTGTTTGCTCATGATCATGATGATGATCATGATCATTATTGATCAAAATATTGCTTTACCAATTTCTTTAATTAGTGACACACATTCATGACACATTATCTCCCCAGCTATGATTCTCCCTCTATTTTGCTTGGGTGTGCTGGTTGAGAGGTAGCCAGCATTTAACACCATTCTGGAGTTCTGTTTTAGGCACCCTAAAACCAATGTCTTAAGACATGTAGAAATGGCTCTCTCCTTAATGCTTCCTTCTGCTTTTCTTCCTACATTAAATCTGTTTGTAAAGTCATGATCCTTCTCCCTGTATAGCATTGTAAACAAATCTACCCATTCCTGTCCACCCCCTTAACTATGGTTCATGCTTGGGCCATTTGCTGCCTTCACTATTGCAACCTCAACTCAGTCTTCTCACCTCTGTCTTCACTCCCCAAATCATTGACTTCTCCCATTGCTTAGGCTGTGACACCTCTCTTCAAATCCCTTCACGGGCTTCCCATGCCCTTTCATGTCCCTACCCTTAACAATTAAAGCTCTCCACAGCCTTCCCTAACCCACATTTTAACCCTTGTTTCTTATGTCCCTGCCCATGACCTCACTCCTCCAGCTCTACAATCCTCAGCTACCCTAAGGTCTGTAGCTGTCTATCACAACTCTGTTCATTCTCTCTTGCTGCTCCCTATACGGGGAATTCCCAAAGTCTCTGAATATGCATGGGGTGTCACCTCTGCCCCTTCAGATCCATCTTCAAAATGCACCTTTTCCATGAGGCCTTAGGTTAGGCCCTTAATCCTCTTTCTAACCAAGCTGAAGCTTAGGTTTGCTCACATTCATCTCTTGCTACCAGAATCAAACCATCATTTTGGCTCCTGATTTGTCTGAACTCAACAAAGTTAGAATAAACCACAGTTTCCCAACTTAGTATGTAATGGGAAACTGGTTTATTCAAAACTGACTGTGGAACTTCAGTCTTCTCTCTTTATCTGTGAAAGAGAAGGGGTGGAGAGCACATGCATCTGAGGCTTGCCACTGTTATTCTAATAGGAAACCTTGCTTGCCTGTTTGTAACTACCTCCAGGTTCACATTGTTGGACATAAGCAACAGCTTACATCACCATTATTTTCTCTCGCCCTATGATAGTGTAAACACTCTTGTAATACTTTTACAATACTTGTAAGCACACTGTGACCCTATAATATTTGTAAGCACTCTTAAGATCCTATTTACAGGAGGGGTATAGTTTTTTGTAAATAAAAATAACAAATTCCAATTTCCTGTTATTTAAGAACTCTCCAGAGCAGGGATGGGGAAGCTCCAGCCTCTGGGCCTACTCCAGCCTGCAGAGATTTGCCATCTGGCTGTGGAGGCTTAGGCTCCCTCTGCGGCCCTGCCCCCTCTGCTCCCTAAGCCCTGCCCCCTCTCCAATCCTCACCCCCTGGAGGCTACCAGGGGATTGGGGAGGAGGCAGGGAGAGGGACCCCTGTTATTATTTCCAAGCTGTGATCAGAGATAAAGCAGGGATACCCCTGCATGCTACTCCCCCTCCCCTCTAATCTCCCAGTTCACAGAGAACAGCAGGGATTCCCCTTACTTAGTGTGCTGCCCAATCGGAAGGGAAAGCAAGATGCTAAGTGCTTCCCTGGCTGAACCTGATACACCTGGCATGTCGGCTAGGACCAAATGATAGGGGGTGTGGCCATAGCCCCTGGTGTCATTTGGACCACAATGGGCTGCGGGGGCATTCACCCCCCACCCCAAACTACTTCCCCACCCCTACTCTAGAGCCTAGTTATGTGCTATGAACTTGCCTGAAATTACTAGTTAGTTGGGAGTGCCTGTTAATGGTATGTCCTGGAGGTCCACTGAAAAACATGAAAAAATTGTCATTTATGTTTTCTGGGCTTCCCAGTTAGATTGAGTAGTAAAGACCCACAATTCAATACTGGCAGAGCCCATCCAATGATTTGTTTTTGGGGAAGAATCTTTTTTCCCTCTTTATCTTTTGCCTAAATACGTAATGGAACAAATACATTACAATACATTATGTTCAGAGGTATTTTGTAAATGTAAGTTTTTCCATTTCTTAGGCCCCCAGTGTCATCCCAATTGCACAAGAGGGCACTGCTGGAGTGCTGGCCTAGAGAACTGCCAAATACGTAAGTATATACATTGATTTTCCTTGTGTTAAAATATGTTCATGATTTAATATGTAGTATTTCAACTAGTCAGAGTTTCATTTTGACATATTCTGCTCTGTTATGTCTGCTCTTGTACACCAAATAGACTAGTTGATCATACAATTCCTTATTTATGATAGTTTTTAATCTAGTTTTTAATTTCACTAGTCTAGTATTTAGACAAACCCACTTCAGTCCCAACCACTGAGGGTTGGTGCAGACATAATATTAGCTCCCTCATTAGGAGATCAGTTGTGGGCTGCAAGAACTCTTCCTGCAGTCCCTCCACTTCTATATTAACTGTGTAAGGGGTATGTCAGCACTGATGTTGGTCATTGGATTCCCATTTAATCAGGATTTGAAATAAATTCTGGTTTCAGAGCCTATGAGAAGTTCTGTCACAATAGATCTGTTATTACTCAGGGGGGTTCCCCCTCGAAATCTCCTGGTAGCCTAAATTTCACTGGGTTCCCTCTATAACCTTGTGACCCTGTAGTCCCTTGTAAAAAAAGCTTTTGTTTAAGAAAATGATGGATCATCGAGATATTTTGTGTTTCCCCCCAAGATGTTCAGAAAAATTAAGTGATTCTGAATATGTATTTCATTTCCCCCACCCCACCACCCCACCCCTTACTATGCACATTCTTTGGTTGTAAAAGTAACATAGTTTAGCTTTTGGCATTTTTGTCTTTCAGTAACGAAGGTTGACTGTGCAGCGCAGTGTTCGGGCCGGTGCAAGGGGCGGTTGCCGAGCGACTGTTGTCATACCCAGTGTGCAGCAGGATGTACAGGTCCTAAAGAGAGTGATTGCTTGGTAAGAAGGCTACAGAAACCTATATAAAATTCTGATAGTTTTCTACAGCCCAGTCCAAAAACTAATTAAGCTGAAGTACCTAGATTTAAGTGTTTCCTACAATATATCCAGAGCAAATCCATGAAAAGAAACACTACATTCATTACAGATTTACAAAAATCAAATCTTGTGTATTTTTATCTTGTCTACAAGTTGTTCCAGAAAATACAGAAAGGTTGCTAAACATCCATCAAAGACTATACTGCTATTTTTCCTTGTCACTCAGCTCAATTTATTCATGCACATGCCCCATGCTTTAATAAACCACTTGAAATGACATGGAATATTTAGTGATCTCTATTCTTTTTAGATACCATTATCCTGGCTACTGTTAGAGGATTCCATACTAAACTATGCTGTTCTTTATGTACATAATCTTTTAACAGTCACTGCTTCTGGTAGCAAAGGAAGTTATATTGGATAATCAACATATACTATCTTACTACATTTGCCCAATAAGGCAGAACCACCTTATTGGGCAAATGCAGTACCACCAGATATGTAAAGAACGAGCATTTCCAACAAATATTAGAAAAATGATGGCTCTTGCTTCATGTAGTTGGGATGCAGTACTATTTGTGGATGATTTAAACAAAATTCTATCGGGAGATCCGGGTGAAACTCACTAGGTGACTTTGGGCCAGTCACTGACTCTCAGCCTAACCTACCTCACAGGGTTGTTGTGAGGATAAAAGGGAGAGGAGGAGGATTATGTAAGCCGCCTTGGGTTCCTTGCAGGAAAAAAGGCAGGGTATAAATATAATTAAATAAATAAATAAATAAATAAATAAATAAATAAATAAATAAAATGTGTTATTTATCCTACATAAATAACACCAGTCTTATATAGGGATGGTTTTATTTACATCACTTTCCCACTTAATTTTAGCTTTATCTTCTATGTTGATTTTCATTTCAAGAACTTACCGGTATATATTTTAGACAATAATCCTTTAGCTTTAATTGTTTTAGAAGATCTATTTCAAAGCAAATAGTTCTCAAGTATAATGTGTGTTGTGCAGAAATGTATTTTTTAGAAAAGGACTTTAAGAGCGCAATCCTTTGTGATTGCTGCTCAGTAGACAGATGGCACAGATCTCAGCACCCTCTGTCCATCGAAAACCCTGCTGACAAGAGCCAGGCGGGGTGAGAGGAGGACAGAGACTTTTATAGTCTCTCTGTCCTGCATTAAAAACAATTCAGCTAGACAGGCCTCTCAGCCTGTCTGCTGTGCTTAGCAGGGAGTGGGTGGGGACAGCAATAGAGTGGGTCTTGGATCGAGCAGATCCAGGCCTGTCCTCCTCCCTACCCAACCATCCCGCCCCCTTTTCTCCCTCTGATGTCTCTTCTGAGGTCACAGTTGCAACCTCAGAAGAGAAGCCGCCACAGAGCTTTCCGTGGCAGCAGGGGAGCAGGGAAGATCAACAATTGGATTTCCTCCTCCACAGTCATAGCTCTGTCTATGGCCACAGAATAGGGGACGTGCACCATCCTATGTCTCCCCAGACGTTCAATAAATTCAGAATTAACTTATTTTCTATACTTTATTTATTTATTTATTTATTTATTTGCAATATTTGTATACTGCTCCATATCTAGGCAGATTCCAGAGCGGTGAACAATAAAAAAGATTAAAACAGATAAAAGAATAAAAACAATGCATTAAAAACAGAATAACATTAAAGCCATGGCTGGTCAGCAAGGAAGGCTTCCTAGAACAAAGATGTCTTCAGCAGCAGGCACCGAAAACAACACAGTGTCAGAGCCTGCCTGACTTCCAGGGAGTTCCATAGAAATGGAGTCACCACTCTGAAGGCTCTTCTCCCGGTGGACTCCAATCAGGCCACAGGTCCATGTGGAACCACCAGGAGAATGTCTTCTCATGACCTCATTGACCAGGCATGTTGATATGGGATGACTGGGATTTTTAAATTGTTTGTACCTTATTTAGTTTGTAGCTTATTTCAAAGTGAAATTGTGTAGCAGAGGCAATTATGTAGCAGAGGAAACACACAACATCATGATGTCAGGACATAGGTTGTACTAATGCAGTGAAGGAAACTAAACACAAAGCTGCCATTTTTATGGAAGTCAAATGTATATTATAATACCTACTTCTGACCTAAGAATTCATGAGACTCAGCTGATGAAATATTGGCCTTGAGGCTGGGAGCCTGATCCTACCATTTTTTCATGGAGGTAAGACCTGCTCATTTCAATCGAATATGCTTCAAGATTCCAGCCTTAGGAGCAGGCTCCATCTCATCATTGCCCTTGTATAAAGTGGGAGCTTCTAATGCTGGGATTGGTTTAATGAATGCTTTTCAAGATTGGTTTCAGACTTCTCAAATTGCCTAAGATCTGTAGTTGTTGTTTCCTATCATGTTAAAAGATAGTTCATTTTTGCATTACTGTTGTCTTATTTATTGACAGGCATGTCGCAGCTTTTGGGATGATGCAACTTGCAAGGAGGCTTGCCCATCATTGCATACGTATAATCCTACCACCTATCAATTAGAAGACAACCCAGGTGGAAAATACAGCTTTGGAGCAACCTGTGTAAAGAACTGTCCACGTAAGTCTGCTTAAACATTGCTTAGCAATGCTAGCTTGTCTGGGAAGGGAAAGGGGGTCAATTTCTTTCTGCCTTCTATTCGAGATGCTTCAGATTAATTCCTGGCGTGTGTCTCATGGAGATGTTCTTGTGCCCCCAGCTGTTCATTCTAGAGTAGTAATTCCAAAGCACTATGTAAGCTGGGGCAAGCTATTATGCCAGTCTTCCCCAACCTGTTTGCCTCTGGGCACCAGGTTGGGGAAAGCTGTATTATGCTGTGAGGAAGAAATCAAATAATGGAAGGCCCTCCTGGGAGCACAGAAGACCCACCCATAGAGACTGACCACTGTGTCTCTGAATGACCTTGTGTTCTTCCAATCCAAGCCGCCTCTTGGATTAATTCTCTTCCATCTTTCCATCTGGTCAAATTGGGTCCTGAAATAATAATAATAATAATAATTATTATTATTATTATTATTATTATTATTATTTATTTATTTATTTATTTATTTATTTATTCATTCATTCATTCATTCATTCATTCATTTCATTTCATTTCATTTCTATACACAGCTGAAGCTCTCTGGGTGGTTCACAACTATTTATACAGTAAAATAATGAAGAGACACACAGCAGAATTAGCAAACCTGGGGCCCATTGCACCTTTGTATGAGTTGCTGCTCCTGGGTTTTTCTTCTTCCAATATTCCTCCAGTTTATTTCAGGGGGGGAAAGTATGCCTCAGCTATCCAAAGACTGGTTCTAGAGGGAACCAATAAGAAGCACTACAATTTAGTTTTTACATCAAGCACATGGTACAAAAAGTGTAATGAATTTTAATGTGATTTCATAATATACTGCAGAAAATATTTCAAATGTATACTAGGGAGAACCCACTCCTATAAGAGTATACCTGCCTTCTTACGTAATCTGGGGAGGCTGTTTTTCATGTTCTTCTATTTGGAGGTTTAGAATTCGTTCTTTTCTTTTTTTTAACTGACTATAGCTTTTTAAACAAGTTTGCTGCTGCTATTTTTATACCATGCTATTCATCTTGATTAGCTTATAGCTTTTCCGTTTCTATGGGTTTTTGTTGTACATCTGAATATCTTTTTTTGTAAATTGGCATTTTTTATTGCAAAGGCAAGTTGTATCAGTCAATTAAATATGCAAACACCTCTCCTTTTCCCCCTGTTGTTTTTTCCCCCTCTCCCATCCTATGTTTTCCAGATAATTATGTGGTAACAGATCATGGCTCCTGTGTCCGGTCATGTGGTTCAGACTCTAACGAGGTGGAGCAAAATGGCATTCGAAAGTGTAAGAAATGTGATGGCCCATGTAGCAAAGGTATGAAAACTATAGAATCACTTTGTATAATGCACTCTTACCCAAAGGATCATTGCTAATACATGGCACCTTTCAGTTTTGACAACTTTTCTACATGAAGCTGTTAATATTCTCTATCTGCTTTCAGTTTTGTCGCAGAATTGAGATCCGAGCACTACACGAAGAGCATTTCCTTTCCTGCTTTTCTGCTACATAACCTCTAGGCGGCACTGTGGTATAGCGGAATAGCACAAATGCACAAGTGGAAACAGTGTTTTCTTTTGTTTTTACAATTAAATATGAATTTTCCCTGCTCTAAAAAAACCTTGCCAAAAGTACTCTTTAGACCCAGAAGTGAAACTATGTCATGACCTCATCTAAAGAACCCGTAAACAACTTTGAGTAGGGCATAACAAGTGCATGATAAATGCCTCATGTAGAAAAGCTCTCAAACTCTATCCAAGGCTCATAAGATTTCTATACTCAGGAATTCATGGGCTCCATGACAACCATGGGTCTGTCCCAACTAGCGGTGTTCACGTACCTGTGGGGGGGCTCGCCTCTCTACCACCGCGATTCTCCGTGGCGGCGGCCCCCCTGCCTCGTTCTTCCGAGCGGCGCGGAGCGTTATCCATGCCGCTCGAGCTGCCGCCAACGGGCGCACTGGTCCCATCGCATCACTTCCAGCTCGGCAGAGAGGCAAGCCGGGCCCGCTACGCCCGCACGAGGCAAACGGTTACATCCCTAGAACATGTCATCAGCCCAACGCATGTAGCAAGGCACACTCTAGACTTGTTTTTTTCAGCCGGGCATGGAGATGGTGATCTGAAGGTGGGGGACTTCGAATCGGTCCCCTTGTCATGGTCAGATCACTACCTGCTGAGATTCAGGCTAACAGCAACTTTTCCCCTCTGCAAGGGTGGGAGATCTATTAAGATGGTCTGCCCCCAGAGGCTAATGGATCCAGATGGTTTCCAAAGGCCCCTTGGGGGGTTTCCGGATTATATGGCTGGCAGTCCTGTCAATTCCCTGGTTGATCTCTGGAATACCGAGATGGCCCAGGTGGTCGACACAGCTTAGGACCACAATACCTGACGGAATGCCTCTCCCAACTGCAATTTACCTGGACACTATGCTCAGCATCTGGGGTCCTCCTCCTACTGCCACCTCCAAGGGAGGCTCGGTTGGTAGCAACAAGGAGGAGGGCCTTGTGGTAACCCCCCAATTTTGGAATAAGCTCCCCACTGAGGCCCGCCTGGCGCCAACCTTACTATCTTTTCGGCACCAGGTTAAGACTGCCCTCTATGCCAAGGCATTCGATATTTAACTGTTCAAAATAGCATGGGGGTGGGGGCAGCAGCGGGGGTGATTGTCACCTGTAGGCTTCATTTTATTAACTTTTAGTACTGCTATTTTAAACTGCATTTTTAAATTTGGTTTTAAACTTTTTAATTTGTTGTTTTTATTGTTGGCTTTTATGTAGATTTTATTGTATTTTTATTGTATTTTATTTAAAAAAAAATTAAAACCCTAAAATGCACCATAATATAAAACCTTTAAAAGTTTACTAAAGTAATATCCATTAGTGGTAATGAAGAGGTGAGTCTTCGATAGAGTTACAGATCAACTAATTTAGTAGAAATTAGTGTCAGTACTGAAAGGTGCTGTTTATTAGCAATGTTTGTTTGGATAAGCATTTCACAACTCTGTCCTTCTCTACCTCTCTCCCTCCACATTTTTTCAGGATTTAATAAGTTCTGTGTTAATTTGTGAATCTGATCATGTGCATGTCCACATATTCTTCTGTTTTCATAGAAACCATTTCTCGGATTTTCAGATTTTGAACATGCCCAGCTATTTCACTATTCTTTACAAAGACCTATTTTGAAGATACCCACCACCACCACTTTCTCTCCAAGTATTGTACACCTTAGCAAAGTTTATACAGTCATGCCTTGGATTGAGAGCATAATTCGTTCCGGAAACGTGCTTGTAATCCAAAACACTTGTATATCAAAACGAAATTCCCCCAAAAAATGTGTACAGAGATTTTTAATTTAAGCCGTACTACAGTACTTGTATTGCAAGACGTTGCTTGTATATCAAGTAAAAAAAAAATTAAATAAATATTTAAAAATTTGCTTGTCTTGCAAAACGCTCTCAAACCAAGTTACTTGCAATCCAAGGTATTACTGTATTTAAAAGAGGACACATTAGACAGTACATAAATCTAGATATGATTTAATTAAGATTTCACCCCCCAAAATGAAAATAACATACAGGCCTGTGGCTCACGCTAGCTCAGCTTGTCTGAGCATGGAAAGCTAAGCAGGGTCAGGCCTGGTTATTACTTGGATGGGAGACCCCTCCTCTAGTTTCCTGCATTGAGCAGGGGGTTGGACTCGATAGCCTTGTAGGCTCCTTCCAACTCTATGATCTATGAAATCTATGAAATTATCAGGGGAAACACATTATCAGTGGAAGCACATGAGTACTGTAGAAATGGTACAATGTACAGAAATCATTTAGTACTGATACTTGGGGAGTGCCAGCTTCCTTGAGTGCCATTTTTAGTAGAAAGGCAGGGTACAAATCAAATAAATAAATAAATAAAAATAAAATCAGCAGTCAACCCCTTATATCTATAATGAATAATACTATGCTCATTATTCCCCTCCTTGTTCTTGATCACAGGCCCTTCTCTGGGTATCTCCACCTTCAGGGGTAAGGTGGGTGGTGATCAGAGACAGGGCTTTTTGGTGGTGGTGCCTTTCATTCCAGTTATTCCTGGTTTTACTGCTGTTAAATTTTAGTTGTTTAATTTATGGTTTTAACTTTTATTGTCAAACCACCTTAGAGGTAGAAGCTTTTATGCTGAAAGGCAGAATACAAAATTTTAAAGTAATAAAATAGATGTGTGCTCTTTCTGATCAGCAACTCATAGCCAAGGAATCCCTTAAGCAGGAATTGGAATGAAAAGAGTGAAGCCCCAGACCTCAACATAACCATGAAAAATATGTGTGTGAAATAAAATGAGATTAGTACCATGGAACGAAGTCTAAAAAACATGATTTGGAAGGATTTCTATAAAAAGATATATGAAAGTATTGCCGAGATCGTTATTTCTGTTTTTGATTATCCCACTGCAAGTCTCTGCTTCATTGTTAATGAAATGGGAGAAAATAATGTTAGATTTGATTTGGACTGATAAGCATCCAAGAATAGTTGTTAATATATTGTCCAAATCTAAAGCAGGGGGACTGGCTTTTGCCCAAGTAAAGGCGTATTACTATGCAGCTATCTTAGTAAATCTGAAAGCTTGCTATAGGCAGGATAAAGCTTTAACATTAGAAAAGAAAGGAGTCTCAGCTACTCTGGGATACATTTTATGGCACTGTAGTAAATCTGATTTTTTAGCTACCTAATATAATGTACATACAACCATTCTTTATTCAGTCTACCATAAGTTTAAAATTCAGTTAGGCCCAGTCTGTCTCCCTTAACAGTGGCTTATAATAATGAAGAAAATAGAGAATTAGGATATTTCAGGGCATATTCAATCTTGGAATGAATATGAGTTAGCAGATATAGTGAAAGTAATAACAAATGAAACAAGTGACTTTTATATATATATATATATATATATATAAAGAATTACCTAGTTTAATGCAACATCATAGATTGCCCATGTTAAATCACTTTCAGATCTGTCATATACTAAATACTATGTCTCAGTTAGAAAGAATGGTGCTTACTCCCAAATAAGTAGGATTGCAGTCACTGGGCAGTATCCTACACTGCCACTGAGCCTCCACTACAGTGGTTCTCAACCTTTTTTGCCCCATGCACCCCTTTCACCATATGTCAGAATGTCATTCTCCCTTTTCCAAGATTGTCTGACTTAATCTGTGCCATACAATAAGGCGTGATGTCCTGTAGATTATGTACAATCTGTAAAATTTTAATTTGTAGAAAGGTCAGTATTCCAACAGTTTGAGTCTGTGGTCCCAATCCCCCCCCCAAAAAACCCTAAAATTCCCCCCCTGGGGAGAATTCCCCCCTGGTTGAGAACCCTTGCTCCACTAGTTCTGTTGAACCAGTGGGACCCACTGCCAGCACAACAGGAACTAGCAGTTCTTCAACCAACCCCAGAAATGAGCAGAAACACATGTTTCCAGATTGGGCAGGTCAGCAGAGCTCCTTTCTGTGAGCTCCGCTGACCTGCCCTAATCCAGAAACAAGCAGGAATGCTTGTTTCTGCTCCTTTCAAAAATCACTCGTTTCTGTTTTGCTAATGGTCTGTTCTGCTAGCACCGGGCAGCGTTGGATACAATCCCAAGTGTTGAAATTGTGAACTTTAACTTTCTGGGAATTTATCAAAAAGAACTTAGAGAAGATTATATGTGGTGATTGTAGAGCTAGAAATAAAGCTTGGTGCCTATTAGAGTAACTGGGAGAGAGATTTGGGGAATGTAATACCTGACAAGACATGGAACTGGGTTTGGTCCAATTTCCCCAGGTTATATACTGTGTGAGTCTTAACATAGAATTTTTATAAAAGGATGATTAGATGGTGTATTACACCATTCAGATTCCGCCATACATACACAACATTGCAATCCTATTTATTCAGGAGTAAGCACCATTAAACTCAGTGGGACTTACTTCCAAGTAAACATGCATAGGATTATGCTCTTAATTATATTTGGAAGTGTGGAACCAAAGTGGTCAATTTGTTCCATCTTATTTGGAAATGTCCAAAGATATTTCCATATTGCATATCTGAACAGCTATTGAGAATTTGGGACATGGCACATATGGTAAAAATTAACTAACATAGTAAAAATATAAAAGGACAGGCATGGATAATTATTAGACAACATAGTTTATTCATTATGAATCAAGTACACAGCAATGTGAAGCCTTATGCTCTGTTAAGAACAGTTTAAAGTAAGTTAGTGTTACAATTTAAAATAGAATGAACTAGATTTCTGTTGTATATTGTTTAATTATATTTATCTATGTCCAACTCTTTGTGATGATTTTCTTGTGAAGATTTGATTCATGCATTAAATAAAACAAAAACAAAATGACCTGTGACCACCTCCTGTATGTATGTGTTTGTGTGCAAGACTGATTTACTTACTGATGCCAGAAGTCCCTATTGAGCCTTAATGCTACATTGTTTCTTTTTTACCAGTGTGCCGTGGGATTGGAATCGGTGAATTTAAAGATGTTCTCGCTGTCAATGCATCCAATATTGACTATTTCAAAAACTGCACCACAATCAATGGAGATCTCACATTTCTGAAAGTATCATTTTCAGGGTAAGTTGTTCCTGTGTCTAACGTGGGAGAGAGAAAAGAGTTCAAGGTGATTCTTCTATTAAATCAGCAGCCAAAGATTCCATTGTTATTTTCCTTCTAGTGATGAATACACAAAAACACCTCCTTTGGACTCAAAGCAGTTGGATGTTTTTAAAACTGTTAAAGAAATCACAGGTTAGTAATATCAAGTTATTGTTCAAAAACCTAATATCTTAGATTTAAAAAGGGCAAAGGTTGCAGGAGACTAGCATTTACTGTTTCTGTTAAGAAACAGCCAGACATTTTATCCCCATATATACCAATAGAATAAATTGTGCTATGCTATAGAGCCAACTGTGCCATATATACTTAGAAGAACCGTCAATTCTACATTTACATGCATATAAGCTGGAACAGGTTTGGTCTCAAAGGAGCCGTTTAACAGTCCATGGTTGTGTCTGACACCAGAAGAAATAGAACCGAAACATTTTTGCACCTGGAGTTTTCACACTTCATAACAATGGCTTTCCCTAAAGTGAACAGAAAACATTTTGAGCTTCTGCAAATGCAACTAACTAACTAGCAGAACTGTCTTGTTGTGAGCGCAGAGGCAGACAAAATACAGTGAATGGAAGAAAGAAGAGCCATGGGGGGTGGGGGGATGTTTTACTTTAACGACCTATCCAGAACTTGGTTACTCTTGCTGTGTAGCTCAGAGAGAACAATTCTCTTTGGGAACTATCTTTTTAGCGTGTCAAATAGTCTTTGAAGAATGGCACTCAGTTGTTCACATGGCAGCCTTACCAGAAACTCAGCACAACTTTGCCCTGCAAATTTACACCTCCCAATTTTGGAGGAAAACAATGGATTATTTATTCCATACCTCCAGTACGTGCTCCAGGATGAAAGTAAAGCAAGGGGCATGGGGAAACCCAAGGAACTATTTTAATATTTGTAATTCTAAAAGCTCAGAGCAATCTAGCAACTTGGTTCTAGCAAAGTTATCTGAATTCCAAACAAGCAAGAGATTTGCAAAGCTGAAGTGTGTGTAGAGTGATGTGCATTGCTCTAGAAAGCTTAGCAAGTTAGTTGCCAGCATTCCAATTTCCATGGTGAAGGACAGGCATGACCCCTGTGCATAATGTCACTTATGAGGCTGGTACTCCATGCAAAGGCGAGAATGCATGGTGACCTGATTCTTGCCATCCTTCCCCCTTAAAAAATGGACCCTCGCAACAGGGGAAAAGTAACCAATGGATTGGGCTGTGCTGCCTTTATCTTAATGTGCTAGCTCTCAATGCATCCCTACTCTTTCTTTTTAGGTAGTACAGCCCAGTTAAGCAATCACTTTCAAACAGAGTAGTATAAATAAATGTGGCACAGGCCTGCTTCATTTGTTGCTTTCTCCCAGCAGTTACAGGGGAGGAGGGGCAAAAGACAGCTCAAGATACTTAATGGTTTGAGAGTTCTTTCTGGACTCTGTGTGAGTCTTAACATAGAATTTTTATAAAAGGATGATTAGATGGTGTATTACACCATTCAGATTCCGCCATACATACACAACATTGCAATCTTATTTATTCAGGAGTAAGCACCATTAAACTCAGTGGGACTCTTGCAGTTAAGAAAGTGTCCCAAGGTTGCAAGTTAAACAGGCAACATTTGCAAAACCTTCTAACATTTTCTCTGGAGACCAAAATCCCAAATAAATACAGTAATACCTACTTATTCAAAATAGGTATAATACCTGAACAAGCCCTCCGTGTCAAAAATTGGAAAGCCTATAGTTAGCTGCATGGGCATAGCTGTAATTGTTAAATTCTGCTCTGCTTTTTCTTCCTTTCACATTTTCTACATTTTTGAAAATGCCTTTCCTAGTGGGGAAAATAGCTTATGTGCATGCCACACTTAAATGTACAGATGTCCAACAGAACTTGCTAAGGGAAGCAAAATTTTCTATGGTGTGTCAAGCTGTTCAGGTCTGTAGAGTAGACACTAGCCTTCATAATGTTTTGCTGTCTTGGTGGCCTGCATGTAAACTGTTTAGAAAGCAGTGTTAAAAATAGCTCTATACTGAAGCGCCCTGAAATGTCATTCTTCATTTTGATGTTCTCATAAAAGTAGGAGACGAGGAAAGGCATTCTTGCTTGACAAAAATACTTTGTAAATGTTTTTAATGCCATTTGTCTTGTTTCAGGGTTTTTGTCGATCCAGGTTTGGTCTGAAAATGTTACCGATTTAAGTGTGTTTGAAAATCTGGAGGTTATACGAGGCAGAACAAAACAAATGTATGTACAGCCATGTGCCCAGAACTTGTGCTTGTGTATAGTCATGTTTGTTGAAAGAAAAAAAGAAAGGCTATACATTTGGTCTTCCATTGATTGGATCATGACCTACAACTAGATTGCAGACTGATTTAAGGCAGGATACACCCGCAGCACTGCTACCACTTCCTTCTTTTTCATTAAGGTATTACCAAGGAACAATATATGTCTTAAAGTCACTCTTCTATGTAGTTCCCAGTAGTCTCCCATCCAGACTGATTATCAGGTTAGTCTGCTTAGCTTCAGCAACCATACAGTGTATAGTGCTCCCCTTTTTTTTTTTTTTTTACTGGTTATTTATTTATTTATTTATTTCATTTTTATACTGCCCAATAGCCGAAGCTCTCTGGGCGGTTTACAACAATTAACAATACAGTCCCTGCCCGCAGGCTTACAATCTAAAAAGACACGACACACAAGGAAAAAGGAATGGGGAGGGAAGAAGGGGAAATATTAATTATTACTTCTGTAATTCTCTGTGTCTCAAGAAGCTCCAGCCTCCTTCTTCTTCCCCACAGGGCTGTAGATGTCAGTTAGCCCTGTGGGGGGTGGGCAGTCCAACTGGAGCAGGCCCTGATGTTCCCTCGGCCTGCTCCAGCCTCCGTCGTTCCTTCTTCCCCACAGGGCTGTAGATTACATGCTTTATGCTTTTTATTCCTTTTAAGAAAAGGAGACAAAGAAAAAAAGACACTCTGCAGACACATGGCTTAACTCTATTTTTCTTTCCTTAACTATGCTTAAGTGTTATTACTGAATACCAAAACCAGAGCTAATGATTCACCATAAACCAGGCAGTGAAACCATTGTTCAAAGGGGGCTTGTAGCTATGGCTAATGATAACCATGGCTAAGCATGGCATATGAATTGAGCAAGCCATGGTTATGACTGTTTGCCTGCTTTTCCAGCCTCTCTGCTTACATGATAACACAAGCAGGTCTCAGTGGTGTTTCCCCACATTTGAGGACTGCATAATCTGCAACTCACCAAGCTGGCCACAACCTGCTATCCACAGATTGTGTCCTGCTAAGTATATGGCAACCCCCTGTGTGCATTTTGCAGTCCCAGATAGGCAGCAACAACAGAAGGTCTATTTAACCCATTGTCAGCTGCCATACACAGCTGATGGATTATGTCCAGTTTGGTGGGCCACACATTGTTATAGGCCTGCCCTATACACACCCTCTGGGAAAGCGGCTTATCTGGACAAGTTAAAATATACTTTCACTTCTTGTTTGGAATCCTCTCCAGGATTAAGGCAGCAAAAGACTACTTACTGTGGCTAAATCTTACATCTGCATTCAGAAAAGAAGAGAGAAATGTGGACATAACATGGGGGAAACATAAAAAGTAGATCTTAATTGCAAATTGCAGTTAAGAAAATGTTCCAAGGTTGCAAGTTAAACAGGCAACATTTGCAAAACCTTCTTAACATTTTCTCTGGAGACCAAAATCCCAAATAAATACAGTAATACCTACTTATTCAAAATAGGTATAATCTGGGTAGCTCATGACCTACAATAGATAATAAAACTCTAATGGTTCACACTGCTTCACACATAACACCTAGCCAGGATTTAGCACTATGTGGACAAACCTCTGCAAGCCCTGGCCTAACCAGGAACCAGGAATTGTGGCTTAAAGCAAACTCTAGTCAATTGCTTAACAAGCCAACTACAAACCCTGGATAGATTTGCTGGTTTGTTTAACTAACCAGAGTTTGTCTTAAACCATGATTCTTGTTGCATAAATAACAACAAGCCAGATTATTATAGAAACAAACTGAATCCTGATTAATTTCTCCTCATAGCCATGCAAGAAGAGGGGAGGAGACTGAGGAGTGCATGAGCTCAGAGCTTCGCTTGGGATCACAGAGGCTTGTCCACATAGTGCTAAATCCTAGCTTAATGTTGCATGTGAATGTAGCCAATGTCTAATTGGATACTTTCCATAGAATCATGAATATTTAAGAGAAAGGAATTTTGTAGTCATCATAGCCATGCAATGCTAATTACCTAAGGACCAGGTGAGTCATTCTGCTCTCCCAATTTAATGCTGTTTTTAGGTTATCTTTCTGCACCGCAGAAGGACTAGTATATATTTCCCTCTCTAGTGAGTGCTCTCTAAAAATTATTTTAAAAGGAAAAACTTAGGCGGTCACAGAGACCGATTCACACATTGTTTAATCCATGGGTTGTCAGGGCTGCATGGGAGTGAGTGAGCGAGCGCACTGCCTCCTGTCCCCTTGCTGCTTCGCTTTGCATCCAGTTTAGAAAACAACCCAGGAATGCCCCATTCCTGGGTTGTTCAGCATGACATGTGAACCTGGAATGCTGGGTTGTTGGGGGGGGGGAACAACCAAGAGTTTTAACCTGTGTTTTGTTGTTGAGTTAAAACTTGAGTTGTTTCACCCTCAACAAGCCAGAGTTCTGGGTTCGCACATCACACCAGTTTTCTAAACTGAATGCAGAGCAGAAGCAGCAAGAGGGAAGGAGGCAACCCATGCAGCCCCGACCACCCATGGGTTAACTAACTCATGGTTAGAACAAATTTCTCCCAATCTAGAGGGTCAGTGCTTTAGTTTGTATTTTTCCTAAAAAATTTATCATTCTTACTCCATTTTAGGGGGCAATATGCTCTTGCTATCATTAACTTGAATATAAGTTCTCTGGGATTGCGCTCTCTCAGGGAAGTAAGTGATGGAGATGTTGTCATTTTGAGAAACTCCCAGCTTTGCTATGGTAACACACTTGACTGGAAGAAACTTTTTGTAACCGAAAAGCAGAAAACAAGAATCGAAAAAAACAGAAATGAAAGTCAATGTGGTAAGTTAATAAGAGTCCACTTATTCAACTGGGAATATGTGTACATTTCAGGAAACTGACTTTACATTATTGTTTTTAATAGCCGGTTACATTTTCTTCACATTATTGATCTCTGCATTTATTGGTACAACCCCCATCAGCATACATTGCTTTTTCACAAGTGTGCATTTTTGCAGCTCTAATCCTTGAGCTGTATCACCTGCATATCAGACACAGCTGGACATAAGGATTGCCTTCTCCTATGTGAACCACCCCACCTTTTGAGATCACTTTCAGAGGATCTAATCTTATATTGCTACCATTAGAGGTTAGGTGGCCTTTTCTGTGGTCACCTCCTCAGTTGTGGAATAGGAATGCCCTCTCCAAAGGCACTTGCATGACACCAACTTTTGGATGCAGGTCAAGCCAATTTTGATCTCCTGAGCTTTTAATTATTTATTTGTTTTCTGCTGCTGCAATTTGCTCTTACTACTGTTTTATTTTTAATGATTTTATTTGTGGATTTTAGCAATTTATTTAAACAAATATTAGTGGGAACTGAATCATAATGCCCTCAATTTCATTTCATTTCTATACTGCCCAATAGCTGAAGCTCTCTGGGTGGTTTACAAAGATTAAAAACCTTAAAAATACATTATACAACCCATATACATACAAACGTATAAACATACAACACAGAGAGAGAGACATATATCTAAAAACAATTTTAAACAAAATGCTTAAAATGCTTCTGCTGTCTAGTGACTTTGATGCCATCTTTTAAAAATATGTTGAGATACTAATTTTTTTTTGGGGGGGGGGTTGTCTCTTAGCTGCTGCAAGACAGCTTTGTCATCCCCTCTGCTCAGATGTAGGCTGCTGGGGCCCAGGACCCTTCCAGTGCTTCTCTTGCCGTTACTTTCGTCGTCAACGGGAGTGTATAAAAGAGTGCAACATTTTTCAAGGGTAAGAGTTTCTTCCATTCTATTTAAATAAGATGCAAGGATCCCAGTCCAAGAGGTGTGTATAGTCACACTGGTGGATATAGCAGCTTGCCCCAGTGTGTGTACGTTGGCATCCTTCCGTTGCAATCTTAAGCGCACTTCTTAGGGAATAAGACCCATTGAACTCAATTGTGCCTTACTTCTTAGTAAACATGCTGAGAATTGCTTTGCACATGGGGCAACAGTGCCCTTCTCATCTGCCCACAAAGCAATCCTGTTGTAGATGTCATGCTCATATCCTGGCCACCCCAGTCTCCTCCTCTCCTCACTCCCCAAAACGCCCTTTAACCCCTCTCCGAAGTTGCTTTCCTGACCTCGGAGAGCAGCTAGCTCGGTTCTTTCTGCACCGGCTGCGAGGGGGAGCGGGGTCAGTGCTCCAATTTCCAGCTCCGAGGTCAGAACACTGCCTCCGACCTCAGAGCTGGGTATACAAACTATCCTATAGCTCCTAGACATTGTCAAGGGGCCATCGGATCTTTCCCTCCAGAATATTTTCCACTGAGAAAATGTAGGTATGTATTTAGGTAAGTTTATGGAAATTTTCTTAATGTGGATTGTGTTTTTTCCCCTTAACATCCTGTTTGTTCACACAAACGATAAAAGGGTGAATACTTTTCATTCTTTCATTTCACTTGTATGTGTGGATCAGTTATTTGTATGAAGCCATGGCTCACTATTCTGATTAAACCAGAATAAATGGTTGTGCTCTTGCTTATACAAGCTTGGGGAATCTTTAATGTTTCAAATATATTGAAGCAGCCCTCACACAGATATGATAAAACAAAAGTTAAGTTCACCACTATTTTTTGCCATATAAATATTTTGTTGTCTTGTAAAAAGTAACTCTGGTTGAAAAGCACTTCCAGGGTGAAATCTTGAAGCAATGAATATTGCTTTCTTTTATTGTAATTATGTTAGCAAGTTAAAGATTTCACCCTGGTTGTCTTTTCTCCCTCTTGTTACAAACCCTACTGCAAATTTACCTACCCAGACATTAAGATCGTCATCTAAGGCCCTCCTTCAGGTGCCCCTGCCAAAAGAAGCAAGGTGTGTGGCTACAAGAGAGAGGACCTTTTCAGTGGTGGCACCCCGTTTGTGGAATGCTCTCTCCAGAGAGGCTCACCTGGTGCCTACATTATAGTCTTTTTGGTGCCAGGTGAAGACTTTTTTTATTCTCCCAAGCATTTTAAGAACAGCTTTTCATGCTTTTAATACTCTATTTTGCTGGTGGTGGTTTTAATCTGGTTTTATGATGTAACTGTTTTATTATTTGCTGCTGGTTTTATCTTAGTTTAATTCTGTGCTGTTTTATTTTTTGTTTTAATATTTGTCCTATCTGTTTTTAATGTACATCTCCCAGAGAACTTGGGTTATTGGGCAGTTTAAAAGTACAGTAAATAAATAAATCTCGAAACCAAATCAGGTATATTCTAGAAAATGGTTGAAGTCTAACAAGCTACTTCAAGGTACACTCAAGATATAGCATGACACCAAGTGGAATCTTTAACCTTTTTTAACATCAGACCCCTCCATGCCATATCACAAAGAGCTTTTGAAAGAATGTGTGGTTGTTAATTAAAAAAAAAAATAGATATCAAAAAACACACAAACCATACATTATACACAAATAAATAGTATGACACATCACAAAGGAATTCAGAAGTCCCCTCAGTTTCAAAAGCAACTTGCAATGCTGGCATGTGTATTGCTGTTCAAGTAACACAAATCCAATAACCCCTTGGGAGCATGGAACTAGTTGTACAGTTCTTTGAATCTGGACCAGTGATTGTGATCCAGAAAGAAGAAGAACTTGTTGTTCTTCTCTGTTGTCAAGTATGTAATGTTGACTCCTCCACATATTTGCCATGGAAAATATTTTCCTTGCTTTCTGTTCTGCTATGACTTTCCAAAGCTGTGTGGCTAGTCTAAAAAAAAACCAAAACAGAATACACTGAATGTAAACTTTTTAAAGGAGTTTATCCATCCACAGATTTTACCTTTTTAAAGTAAACTTCCTCCAGGTAATGCTTTGACCTACATGGCAAATTTGATCTCTTCACATCAAATTATGAGCATATATAGTTTAATTAGTGATAAGTTACTTGTCATGTAGTTGCTGAGCCATCTGCTCCCAAATTTCATATTTTAATAATATACCGTACGTTTCAGAAGAGGTATGAATTTAATTATCAGCTGGTTTCTGCTTAACCTACAATGCCTTGCAGACGTATTTAAAAAAAAACACAACCTTGTCTTTTCCACATTTTGTTGTGTTACAACCTGGAACTGAAATGGATTTAATTGACATTGTTAGCACTTGATGTACACAGGATACTCAACACTGTGAAGGTGCAAAATCTTTTTATTGTGGCACAAAAGTTAAGTAAACAAAAACAAACGGGCACTTGTTGGTTGCATAAGTATTCACTCCCTTTGCTGTGACATGCCTAAATTAGCTCTGGTGCAACCCACTGCCTCCAGAAGTTGCATACTGTACCGTAAGTAGTTGAATGGAGTCCACCTGTGTGCAATTCCAGTGCCAAGTGATCTCAGATTAAAATAATACACCTGTTTCTGGAAGCCCCAGAGTTTGTCGAAGAGCATATCTAAATAAACAGTATTATGAAGACCAAAGAGCTATCAAAACAACTCCAGGATAAAGTTGTGCAGAAGCACCAATCAGGGTTCAGTTATAAAAAAATATCCCAAACTATGAACATCCCCCGGAGCACCATTAAATCCATGATTACAAAATGGAAATAATATGGTTCAACTGTGACTCTACCTTGAGAAGGCCATCCACCAAAACTCAGTGACTGGAGGGCATTAGTCCAAGAGGCCAATGGTAACTCTGAAGGAGCTGGAGAGATCCACAGCTGAGATGGGAGAAACCATCCATGGGACAACTATCATCGGACACTCCACAAAGCTGGGCTTTATGGAAGAGTGGCAAGAAGTAAGCCATTGCTGAAACAAACCCATATCAAAGCCCATTTGGAGTTTGCAAAAAGGCATGTGGGAGACACAGCAAACATGTGGGAAAGGTTCTCTGGTCTGATGAGACCAAAATGGAACTTTTTGGCCTTACAGCAAAACTCTATGTGTGGCACAAAGCCAACAGTGCTCATTGCTCTGAGAACAGCATCCCCACGGTGAAGCATTGTGGTGACAGTATTGTTTTGTGGGGATGCTTTTCCTCAGCAGGGACTGGGAAACTGGTCAGGATTGAGGGCAAGATGGATTGGATGGAGCCAAATACAGGGCAATTCTAGAGGAAAATCTGTTTCAGTCTGCAGTGGACCTGGGACTGGGGCAGAGGTTCACCTTCCAGTAGTACAATGACCCTAAACACACAGCCAAAGTAACACTGGAGTGGTTCAAAAACAAGAACCTGAAAGTCTTGGAATGGCCCAGTCAAAGCCCAGACCTCAATCCGATTGAGAATCTGTGGCAAGACTTGAAAGTTGCCGTTCACCAATGGTCCCCATCCTACCTGACAGAGCTGGAGCAATTTTGCCAGGAAGAATGGGCAAACATTGCAGGACCCAGATGCACAAAGCTGACAGAGACTTACCCAAAAAGACTCACAGTTGTAATTGCTGCCAAAGGTGCTTCTACCAAGTATTGACTCAGCGGGTGAATACTTATGCAACCAACTAGTGCCAGTTTGTTTTTGTTTACTTAACTTTTGTGCCATAATAAAAACACAACAAAATGTGGAAAAGTCAAAGGGAAGTCAATACTTCTGCAAGGCACTGTATATAATTCAGTCATGGGTTTTTTTTTAAAATTGCATTGTGATTGCCTCGTACAAACAATTTCCCCCGAAAAGGTGGGATTGCATGTGTAGCAAGGTATGGGGACAGTCCTTGGGCTCATAAATCCCCCATGTGTAGAATTTCTTAATGTGAATCAAACCTTATGCCTATAATTTTTTATGCTTACAAGACCCATATACCTTGCGCAAGACCTACTTGCATAGGCATTTAACAGATGTAGCCTAAAAGGTTTTATACGAGGTAGTGGAGTTCATATGCCACTGAAGCTCATTTTCACACCGCACTACATAAATGATAGATCTGCACAAGGAGGAATCATAACTCAGTGACAGGACATATGCTTTGCATGCAGAAGGTCCCAGGTTCAATCTGTGGCATCTTCATTTTAAAAAGGATCAGGTAGCAGGTGATGTGGGAAGACCTCTGCCTGAGACCCTGCAAAGCCACTGCCAGACAGAATAGACAACACTGACCTTGATGAACAAATCATCTGACCTGGCATAAAGCAGCTTCCAATGACCCATCAAGTAAAACTCAGCCAACCAGTCATACATACCAGGTGCTTGACCACTCCCACTCCTGCATTTCCTGCCCTAGGAAAATAGCAGAAATAGGATCCCCTGGTGTGTTGAATTCAGTTTTGTGGGTCACAAGTTGGAGCCGCTTTTGAACCAGCCCTAAGTCTTGCTTGTCATCCTTACTTTCTTTGAATGGGAAGTGTCTAACAGGCATTTATGTGTGTCCCAAGTTAAGATTGTGGCATAGCTAGTTGGATGAGACCCTAGATGTAGAAATAAGAACATACAGCAACCTTGTTTTGTGTTTAATTTAACCCTGTCATAAAGCATGTGAATTGACCACTTCAGCATATAATCTGAGCAGTAATATTGTTACATCTTCAACTAATTTTTCACTCTTCTTATACTTTTTCTGTTAGGCCAAACTATATTTGTTTTCCATAACTACCAGCAATACTTTTTGTCATATGTCATTACTCATATATAGTAAATTATGTATCCTTGATTACTGATAGAAACCAAAAGGAAAGTTTGATGTAGACGAGAAAGAGAGAAAGCCCACATCTGTCAGCCATGGGCACCTTGGTATCCTTCCTGACCATACATAGCAAGAGGGGTTGGCTCTGGGACAATTCTCCCGGATTACCAGAATGAAGCTATAAAGTGTTGGAACAATGTGCAGTGAACATTAAAGGCATCTCTTGCTCTTCTGAAAGAAAATAACGAATGTATAGGCCTTTTAGTTCTGCCACCCTGATGCCGCCTTCCAATGATGTGCTAACTAGAACTATGATGTTCTGGGCTAGGGATTTCATAGCCACTCCTTATTCTAACAGTGTAACATGGTCAAGGTTTCCTGCCTAATAGTGAACCTGAATAATACACTACCTTGGCACTATCACCCTCTTAGTGTTTGAAGGTAATGGGATTCTCTGCTGGGTGCTTCAGCTGTTAATGTCAGAAAGTACCCTCTCATGGTTGTTGGGGCGATTGAGTGTCCTAGCAAGGTTTTGGAAGTGACAGGGTGGGCTTCTTGTAGTGTTGCCCCTTCTAGTGCTACGTTATAGTCCTCTTGTACCCTTTTGTTGTGACATTATCTGTTCCAATACAGACAAACTAAAATGCTACGTTAAGGTTAGAGCTCAAAAATTTGGAATGTGATACGTTGCTGGCTGTGACTTATATTCTTTTTTTTACCCATTTCAGGGAACCTCGGGAGTTTTTAAGACATTCTGAGTGTCTTCCATGCCATTCAGAATGCCTGGTGCAAAATTCAACTGAACCCATTTTAACTTGCACAGGATCTGTAAGTACATATTATCTTAAAAACTTATTCCTAACAATGCTTTAATGTACAGTTGTCTCAATCCAGAAATCTGTGCGTGCTCAAATATACACTGCGCAACAGACCGGGGGGGGGGGGTTTACAAGCAAACATAATTGTGGGGGCTGAAAGCTCACAAGGCATGGGGCCACCCCACCCCCAGGCAAGTTCAGAGTATCCCTTTTCTCTACTTGGAGATGTACTAGTCACTTCCACACATGCCTCGCCCCATTCGTTGTGGGGGAACTTAAGTACCTGCCCCTTTACTTGTGCACAGGAGGTCCCTCCACTGAAATGAAAGAGGAAGCTTTGGAGGGGCTTGGGCTCCATTTGCATGTTGGAAGTCCCACATCTCGAAAAAAATATATATCAGTGGGTTCATGTGACTATATTTAGAAATTTGGGATGAGGGACAATGGCCATGATACTCAAGGATGATCATGTAATTCTATAACCATTTTGCAAAAACAAAAAACCAAACCAACTTAATCTTTGGTTAATATTCAGTTATAAACCTTGGCACTACATTGGTCAATATCCGTCAAAAAAAATGTATATGTGGAAGAGGCAAATGCAGTTCTTCATAAAATATCCTCCTTGCCCTTCCCCCACAAAAAGGTTCATACAGTATAATCTAAAATGCCTAAAAGACATGGAACGTGTCAGTACTAGATGATGCACTGAGCAGGGAACGAAAAAGAACATGTCGTGAATTCATAATCTAGAAGTCTAGATAAGAGAGGCTTAACTGACTACAGCAATTTTAGAAACCTTTGAAGCAGAAGTCTCCAACATGGGGCCCCATGGGCCCCCCCTACATCCCCAGACACCTCCCTTGGTGCTCGCTGAGGCCACTTGTTCCTCCCTATCCCCCCCCCCCCAGCAAACTGCTAACCTTGAGCTGTGGCTGGGCACACTGGAAAGGGAAGTGCAGGCCTCCTGATGCCCTGCTTTCTTCCTCTCCTTTCTCCAAAATGCATTCTGGACCCAGAAGCACTTGTTGGGGGGGGGGGGGTCAGGACATGGGTAAGCCATGCTTTATTTTCTAGACACCTGCTTGAGCTGCCTTTTAAAAGAAGAAAGCAGGGGGGTGGGGAGAGACCCTGTTACAGCCTGGTAAGCTTGGGGGAGTGGAGAGGGAAGTGGGTATTTTCTCAAGGGTGCTGCATGTTGTAGTTCTGGGGGGGGTAGATTTCATAGATTCATAGATCATTGATTGGAAGGGGCCTACAAGTCCATTGAGCCCAACCCCCTGCTCAATGCAGGAAACTCGAGGAGGGGTCTCCCATCCAAGTAATAACCAGGCCTGACCCTGCTTAGCTTTCCATGCTCAAACAAGCTGAGCCAGCGTAAGCCACAGGCCTGATGTTGATGGGGGGGGCGTGTTTTGCCTGTGGGGGGGGGGGGTTCTGCATGTTGCCTGAGGTTATTTTTTTGTTTTCGGGAGAGCGGTTTGTTTTTATTTTTGTGAGTGTTGCCTGTTTTTTTGTGTTGGGGGCGTTGCTCTCTCTCTCTCTCTCTCTCTCTCTCTCTCTCTCTCTCTTGCTCGCTCTCTCTCTCTCTCTCTCTCTCTCTTGCTCTCTCTCTCGCTCTCTCGCTCTGTCTGTGTGTGTGTGTGTGTGTAGAGAGAGAGAGAGAGAGAGAGAGAGAGAGAGAGAGAGAGATTGTGTGCTTTGGGTGTGTGAGAGTGAATGTTCCTGCAGAGGCAGTTGTGAGTGTAACAGTTTCAGTAGGAAGCTATGTTAATCTGTTATGTAGGGCAAAGGGTATCATACTAATAATAATTTATTATTGCTTGGAATGGTGAATTATGCTGAATTAATGACTTGCTTCTCAATTCTGGTAACACAGAAACAGTTTCTAATCACTTCCAGACATTGCTGGGAACTATTAAGCAAGAAACATTCCCCGCAATCCAGTCATTGGCTTCTGAAAAATTCAGGCACTGCTTACAACAGAGGAGGGCAAATTGCTTAGCATTAGATCAGCTTCAAAATATTTGAAGAGCTACAGTGAATGTGTGTTTTCAGTTGCAAGTACAGTAGTACCTTGGATTACGAGCATAATTCGTTCCGGAACCATGCTCGTAATCCAATAAACTCGCATATCAAAGTGAGTTTCCCCATTAGAAATAATGGGAACTCAGATGATTCGTTCCACAACCATTTAATCACTGCTTTGCCGGCTCCCTGGCAGGGAGCCCCATGGAGGGAGCTGGCAAAGCAGTGATTAAATGGTTGTGGAATGAATTCCCGGGAGCCAGCATGGCAGCACGAGGCGCCCGCAGAGCAAGCGGCAACGCTGCACCATGCCTCCACTTGCTCTGCGGGCGCCTGCCATGCCGGCTGCCGGCCTTGCCTCGCCTTCACACGGCTCCCTCCCAGGGAGCCAGCAAAGCACTGCTTTGCCAGTGGCCGCTCGCTCTGCGGGCGCTTCGCGCGCTGCTGTGCTGGCTCCCGGGCAGGGAAGCGGCATGGTAGCGCAAGACGCCCGCAAAGCGAGTGGCCGCACCTGGCCACCGCGGCTCCCTGCCAAGGAGCCGGCAAAGCACTGCTGGCTCCATGGCAGGGAGCCGTGTGGAGGCGCTCCCGCCGCCCCCTACCTTTTCCAGCGGCAGCTCGCCTCTCCTCGGCAAGCCGCCCGCGCTACCATCACCGGTCCCGTCGCATCACTTCCGGGGCTGGAAGTGTCGGGACTGGTGCCGGCGGCTCGCCGCAGAGAGGCAGGTCGCCGCTGGAAAAGGTAGGGAGCGGCGGGAGCGCCTGGCAGGGAGGCGCGGCGTGGCCGCTCGCTCTGCAGGCACCTTGCGCTGCCGTGCTGCTTCCCTGCCCGTAATGTGGAGCCGCCCAGGAGCCGGCAGCGAGTAACCCGGTGTGCTCGTTTTGCAAGACCTTGCTCGTTTAGCGAGTCAAAATTTTTGAAATTTTTTGGCTCGTCTTGCAAAATGCTCGCACACCGGGTTACTCGTAATCCAAGGTATTACTGTAATTCATATAACTGGCACATTTTTATGAACTGCCCTCCCTCCCCACACCTAACCTGGGTAGGAAATTAGAGTTTGGCTCAGGCTGGTGAGAAAGGAGGGAAGTCATGGGGCATTTGAATGCCATCTTGATTGGTCACCTAGAAAGAGTCAGCATGTTTGGGACTCCCGTGTAATAGGTGGAGCAGCCTGCCCATGCTTCCACAGCTCAGCAGTGTGAGTAATCAGTTTGTTCTTTAAAAGTCTTTAGTACAAAATATGGAAAAATAAAGTACAAACTATAGAAAAATGCATGTAAACAAGTAATGTGAATCCCGGGTATATCTGTTGTGTAAGGACCAGAAATTAGTAGTATAATGAAACAATAAACCATAGGAGAACTTCTTGAAAACTCAGTGTGCCAGTTTGCATGGAATCCTGTCTTGTCGAGTCATTAGCAAACAGGAAACTATGGCTTATGAATTGCTTGTTTAGGGAGAGACAACCCAGAATGCCCAGTTTGGACGTCATGATAAACAAACCAGGGATGGAGGATCTGTGATTTGTTTAGTAGCTCCCGTTGGCAGAAGGAGCCAAGTGGGAGCGACCAGGCAGCATGCAGATGCATGCTTGCTGAATTACAAGAAGCCGGGATTATCGTAACGTGCAAACTGGGCCAATGTGAATATTTATGCCATTCACTTACAACATTTGTGAACTCCTAGACAACTGTATTTTATATCCACAAACAATGTCTTGTTTCTTATCCAGGGTTCAGACAACTGCACAAAGTGTGTCCACGCAATAGATGGTCCTCATTGTGTTAAATCTTGCCCTGCTGGCATTGCGGGTGAAAATGATACTGTGGTGTGGAAATACGCAGATGAACATTCAGTGTGTCAGTTATGTCATACGAGTTGTAGTCACGGGTGAGTAGAAATATTTAATTTTAAAACGAATTGAAGAGATGGGCTTAACATTTTTTAACTTGTGAATTTTACAGCATAATAAAAAAATAGTAGAAACTTAACTAGCTCATAAATAGTTAAAACAAAGTACAATCAAAACACAAATACAGCGGCCATGTTGTAAAGAGCTGTAATATGAAGAAGGTTCCAGTGTTTTTGGTGAAACATTTATTTTTTTTTAAAAAAAAAAAAGAAGGGTAGAAAATAGATTTAGCCAGTGCTTTTTTTCTGGAGAAAAAGGTACAGGAACTCTTGGATTACATTTCCTCGGGAGTAGATGGCGATTAAATTGTAATGCAATTAATAGAAGAAAAGGTGCTGGAACTCAGTTCCGGTGAGTTCCACCAGAAAAAAAGCCCTGGATTTAGCACACCCACACAAACAGATAATTAAAGGGAAACAGTAGTCAAGAGTGGAACCATTGAAGTCACTGTGCACAAGACACAAAACATTATGAATGGTTGTCATGTTGAAATCCTATTATTTTAACTTTCATTAGGATTTATTCATGATATGGTAACCTGTATGATTTCCCCCATGTTGAAATAACTGCTTTTGGGAGGGGTTTTTAATCAAGAAAAAGATGAAGGAGATAGGGTTAAAAAAAACCAAAAAAACCCCCTAGGGCTGCAGTCCTTTTCTGATTTTGAGTTCCACATCTGTTAGCACTTTTTAAAGCCTGGGACAGCTACATCACAGTTCTCAATCACGCCACATTTAGTTACCTCCTTAGTTGCATGGAGGAAGGCCCCAAAAAAGCCCCAATTTTGAGAACCTCTTGGGTTGGAACCATAGTGACACCTGGTGGATAGTTGATGTAATGTATCTAGGGGCTCCCTAAGACTAAGAGTATCTCACAATTTTGCTGGATTTCAGACCTTTAAAATGGGGGTACACTGAACTACATACAATCTTATATAAGGGACGTCCATTCTGTTTTAGGAAAGATCTAATCCACAAATGTCTCTGTTTTGTGCCAGTTTATTATTTATTTATTTCATGTCATTTCATTTCTATCCCAGTAGCCGAAGGTCTCTGGGCAGTTCACAAAAATACACACTACAATACAAGATAATATAATATAAAATCTCTAACATACAAAATTTAAAACAATTTAAACAGCTAAAGCAGTTACAATAAGATACTGGACCTGATAAAAAAGACTGACATAAATGCCCCATCATATGCCATCAGATGCATATGACTTGCTCTAAAGCAGTGTTCTCCAACCTTGGGTCCCCAGATGTTTTTGGCCTACAACTCCCAGCATGCCCCAGCCAGTGTAGCTGGCTGGGGCATGCTGGGAGTTGTAGACCAAAAACATCTGGGGACCCAAGGTTGGAGAACACTGCTCTAAAGAATCCTGGGAGTTGTGGTTTGATGCCAGTACTGTCAGTTCTCTACAAGAAGACCCTATCGTTTCCCCCTCACAAGTTCCTTAGGAAGGGACAACGACAGTTACAGCAGTGTATGAACATCTGCAACGTAGATCTGCCCTTATACAGCTGTGATAATTTGAATCAAAAGGCAGTACTATAAAATGGGATATCTGCATCACAGTCAGAGAAGGATCATCTGTGCTGAATTTTTCAAGGCTAATACAGTGTTTGCCGCTTTTCATCCAGAATAAAACAGCAGCTTACAGTCTAGTATGTGATCACAGAAGCCATGCCCCTCCTCCACACTGAGGCTATGTCTGTATTTAAATTCTCTAGCCTTCTAGATCAGCTTTTCCCAGCCTGGTGCCCTCCACATTTGTTGGGCCACAATTTTCCAGTATAAAATCTTCCAGCATAAAATGTCCACAGACTAATAGTGTTGTTGTCTGCCTTGGCACTGTGTCTGCAGTATATTTATTTATTTATTTATTTATTATTTATTATATTTATACCCCGCCTTTTTTCCTGCAAGGAACCCAAGGCGGCTTACATAATCCTCCTCTCCCTTTTATCCTCACAACAACCCTGTGAGGTAGGTTAGGCTGAGAGTCAGTGACTGGCCCAAAGTCACCCAGTGAGTTTCATGGCTGAGCGAGGACTAGAACCCGGATCTCCCAAGTCCCAGTCCAACACTCTCACCACTACACCACACTGGCTTTATTTAAGTGGTGCCAGTTCTTCCTCTGCCTCTGTTGCAGTGCCAAAGTAAGAAAGCTCCCTCCAGTTCCATTGCTGGCATCTTACGAGCATTTTGTGCCCATCAGACTAGTACAACTCAGTGGCAGCCTCATCTAACAGCAATAGGGTGGTCACATCACCAGAAGAGAGGTCACAAGTTTGCCTGACATTTGCATAAGCTAATTTTTATGTATAGGTGTATCGTCTCACTACTCATCTCATGCCCAATTTCCGTTCGCATTTGCTGCTCGCTCTGCAAAAACGGGAAACGTGCAAATTGAGTAGCAATTGAATGAGAGATTTGCACATGTTTCCCCAAATTTGCACTAATTTGTACAACTTACCTCCTATAGGCTAAAGTGCAGTTGATTCTGTCTATGGAGGAAACTTGTGCAAATTAGGAAATTTGCGCAAATTGAACTGGGAATCAGGAACAAGATGAATGCAAGCATGTGTTCTACAATTTGCAAATATTTTTGGCAGACACATGCTCGCATTTGCAGCTTCAATTGGGGCATGCTTGCATGTTTTGTGAGCAAAAACTAAATTCTCATACATCCCTAGCAGACTCAATAGTGTCAAAGACTATGGTATATGCAGACCCTGATCTATATTTACATTAAACAGAGAGAAGTACCTGTCTTAGAGCATTTTTGCACCAGGAACAAACATCTAATGAAATCTCCCCCTCATATATTTTTTAAAAACAGAATGTTTCTCTAAAGTGGGGGTGGGTGACCGATGGCCCTCTAGATGTTGTTGGTCTCCCAGCTCCCATCAGCCCAGCCAGCCTGGTCAATGTTGTAGTGCAACAACATCTAGAGGGCAACAGGTTCCCCAAAGCTGCCTCCACTGGCTCTAGAATCTGTCTCCTAGAGTCATTACTTCATGTTGTTTCATGGTAAGGCAGATATGTATTTATTCATTCATTCATTCTTTCATTTTAAGCGCCTAAAGAAAAGTAAGGTGTTGTGCAATGTAAAACAGAATTGACAACAAGAGAGGCCTGCCCATAGACTTGCAACCTAAATTTAAGTGCCTGGTCCCTCAGTTCTTTTTACTTTAAAGTAGTTCCAGCAGCAGAGGGTTTTGTTTCCTTCTAGCTTTTGCTCCCATTTTATACTAGGTTCCTTTTCTTACATTTTTATCTGACTCTTCTTCCCATACTTTGCCGGACACTTCAGCAGCGTTTTGTTCAAATTAGTGAGGGAAGAGAGAAGAGGAACTGCACTTGGTGATCTTCTTTCCTTTATTCTGTTTTATCACTTTCAGTATTGTACAGTGCAATCCTATGCCTACTTTCTCAGAAGTAAGCCCCACTATGTTCAATAGCACTTACTCCCAAGTAAGTGTGTTTAGGATTGTAGGCTTAAGTGCAGTTTAGACTTCACATTCCCTTGTTACTACTTTTAGACATGAGATGACTCCTGTGAGTCATTCCTTTGCTTGCAGCAGGTATGCATAAACAAATTACATGAGTAAGTCATACAGGACTTGCAAGACTTCAGCAGCTTTGAGATCCGATGCTACTTATTTGAGCTACTTATTTTCAGAAGGTACCGTGTGTGTATATGCAAGAGTGGATATGGTTTACAGGAATCATGTCTGAAAAGAGCATTATTTAGCCTAGTTAGCTCAACACACAAGTGGGCCTGGGGCTGCGACGAGTAGCACTGCCCCCTGATGAGGCGTGCCCCCGGCAGCTCCATCATCCCCAGGCGTCTGCACATACAGCACAAACTTCTACTGGGAGAGGCCTTTGTGCATGCATGTGGAGGATTCCATGCGAACAGGAGCCTAGATGACACGGGGAGGGGGGGAAGAACTACTCAGCGCTCATGACATCAGGGGCAGGGCTACTCGGTATGGCCCCACCCCTACGTTGAGCTTAACTAGGTTAAATAACACCTGAATAGGGCTAAGATAGCTTTATAATATGCCCTAAGGTGTGCTAAATAGTATAGCTTGATAATATGCCCTAAGGCAGTGATGGCGAACCTTTTTGAGCCCGAGTGCCCAAACTGCAACACAAAACCAACTTATTTATTTCAAAGTGCCAATACTGCAATTAAACCTGAATACCGAGGTTTTAGTTTTAGAAAAACAACTCATACAGTCCGAACTAATTAACATCTTTTGTCTTAAAAGAAAACAACAACAACAGAGCTTTCAATGATACAAACAGTTTTTTGTTGAAAAAAAAATCAACTCAAAAAATTATTATAGTACTACATTGTACACATAGCCTGAAGGGAATTTATACAAACTTTTTAAATAATTAGGCACATGTATTTTTGGATAAGGGATTCTCAACTTGTAATATGATGATATGCTAGACTGAAATTGTATGGGGCAAGCTTTACCCTGGGTCCTTTCCCTGCTTCTACAGGTGTCGCATTAGTAAAAGTAAAAGTCAACCTGTACTAGGATGAGCAAGATAAACAAGAAAACTAAACGTGCTTAACACATTTTAAACACTTTATGTCTTGGCCTGCATTAGGTAAAAGTTTGCATTGAGCATGCTTTTGCACAATTAATGTGATTTTTGCTATTGCATGCATGCTGATAATTTGTCAAACCTTGGCTCATACTCCATTAGTTTGAGAGCAACACATGCAGCACTCAGGTCAATTGTTAGGGCTTTACATCTAAGCCATGCTCTGTGCATCATTCTTCAAAATCTTTTAAATGTGATAACAATGTAGAAAAGAATTCTGTAACAGGAATTCTAGAATAAAATCATTCTGTTCCACACTGTGAGAAAGAACAAGATCATTAGTGTTTTGCAGAAGGGGACGGTCTTTTCGCGATCTGGTGACCAATGGCTCGAGTGCCCACAGAGAGGTCCCTGCGTGCCAGCTGTGGCACCCATGCCATAGGTTCGCCATCACTGCCCTAAGGTGTGCTAAAGGCTTCCTCCCAATTCCTTGGAGTTGCCTTTCCAGTGAGATTTGAAATTGTGTAATATAATGTGATATGAAAGAACTTCAGCAATTGGGTGGTATAGAAATGTAATAAATAAATAAATGTGGTTTGGTTTCTTTAATGTAAATTATCTAAGGGATTGAAAAGTTGTGTGGCATAGTGGCTAAGTGAGTAAGCTGTGAACCAGAAAGTTTGTAGTTGAAATCTTTCTTCTGCTGTGAAATCACGAGGTTTGCCTCAGGCAATTCACATTTTAATTGTTTTATTCTTTTTATACACTGCCCCGGGGAATATAATTGGAGGCAGTATAAAATACTTATAGTAAATAACTAACATGTAAAAATTAAAATATCTTTTGGCCTCAGCTTCCACTCATCCCCAACTGTAAAATGGGGATGATAATAATAATCTACCTAACAGAGTTGTTGTAAGAACTGCTGAGACAAAGAACTATATAAATGTAAAGTATTTATTAGTTTCCGTTGGGTAGCAACAGCAAATATCATATAACAGCAAATACCAGAGAGCTTCGGCTGTGGGGCGGTATAGAAATGAAACAAACAAACAAACCAACAACAACAATAATAATATTAATAATATGAAAAGCAAACCTCTGCCTCTATCATGAATAGGTTGTCTGAACAAATTTATTTATTCATTATTTCATTTCATTTCTATACTGCCCAATAGCCAGAGCACTCTGGGCGGTTTACAGTAGTTCCTAAACAGGACCATAATACAATGAAACCATAGTACAATACGGGCCACAATCCTATGGCCGGTAGACGCTGTCTGGATGGCCATAGGAAAAGTCGGAGTCCCTGCTGCAACCTTGTAAAAACCCTCGAGATCGCAGCAGGGACTCCGCCTTCAGATGGCCCTCCCTCTGCCCCCACAGACAGCATGGTTCTTTCCTCGCTGGCTGCAGCTCTAAAGATGGAAGACCATCTTCAGAGCAGGTGCTGGGAGAGAGGCACCGCTGTCCGGGCGGTGCCTCAGCCCCTCCTCTTCGCGAACAGGGGAAAAATATTTAGATGGCTGAAAGACTGTCTAAATGTTTTGGAGGGCGAGGGGAGCACGGAGGCAATCCTAGCCTCTGTGCTTCTCCTGCCTTCCATTTGATGCCCATAATCTTCCGAGGTTGGAGGGTTACAGGCAGCCACATTGGATGGTGCCCTAAAACACCATATTTTTTTTCCAATATACAAACTTTAAAAACAATTTAACAGCTAAAACAAATTTAGCTGTTGTCTGCATTCTAAGAACTTTAAGGGCACAATCCTATGCATGTTTATACAGAAAAAATCCTACAACTCCCAGCATGCCCCATTTATTTTCTATCTAAACATGTACTGTATAGGATTTTGCCTTAAATATAGGGCTTGTGGAAAGAAGCTTGCAATCTCTGCTTTTCTGAGACAGGTATTGTTTTTGTCATCTAGAATTCTAAGTCAGAAGGAGGTCCAACCACAGACACTTTTCTTTTTCTTCTTCCAAAGCCCATGGCTTCCCATTTTGTTTATGACTTGTACAGGAACCTAAACTGTTATATTCTTAAGCTGCAATCTTATACCCACTTACCTAGGAGTAATTCCCATTGTACTCAGTGGAACTTACTTCTGAGTAGACATGCATAGGATTGCACTATAAGTCTCTCATACGAGGCCATAAATCTATGCAACCTGGCTGTAGTAGATTAAATTGGAAATGGTGGGCTGATTTAAAAAAAAAAACTTGTTAAAACTGTGATGGAAAATTAGACCTAACCCACTGTGTCTGTCTGAAGTGAATTACTATTTATGTCTGTGCAGATGAAAACCTGTGTTCATTATGACAGCACATGCATTGCATAATTAGGGATTTGCTTGCTGGCTTCACTTTTACAGTAAATAGAGAGCAAAGAGATGTATTTCAAAGTCTTGACAGTGACAAGGCTCAACTTAATTATGTTCACATTTCTTATTTTAGCTTAGTTGAAGGAGCCATTCCAGAATGTCAGTGGTTATCTTTTTTATTCTTTAAAACATAGGTTACTTCTGCGGAGTGTTGCCATAAATTCCACTTGAGATAGATGGACTAAAGGAGAAGCCCTTTATAAACGAACTCACATAAACAATTCCTATGTCTTGGCAAGCTCAGGCATACCCACACTTCTGCCAGTGTTGAAACAGCACTACAGCAGCCATCAGTGTGGGAAGCATCAAACATGGTGTTCATGTATAATCTCAATAGAAGAAGCAAAGCTTTATTAGGACAGTGAATCTTAAAATATTACTGCCAAATAATGTAGACTATTACTGCCAAATAGTGTTCAGTGATGAAATCTCTGTTGCTGAATATTAGCCCTAAATCACAAGTCAAGTCATCGAGGTCAATGGTTTTTCTTTAAACACAGAAGTGTACTATTGTATAGGGCAGTGATGGCAACCCTTTTTGAGCCCGAGTGCCCAAACTGCAACACAAAACCAACTTATTTATTTCAAAGTGCCAACACTGCAATTAAACCTGAATACCAAGGTTTTAGTTTTAGGCTTTGGAAAAACAACTCATACAGTTGTCCGAACTAATTAGCATCTTTTGTCTTAAAAGAAAAACACAATAACAGAGCTTTCAATGATACAAACAGTTTTTTGATGGGGGAAAAAAATCAACTCAAAAAATTATTATAGTACTACATTGTACACATAGCCTGAAGGGAATTTATACAAACTTTTTAAATAATTGGGCACATGTATTTTTGGATAAGGATTCTCAACTTGTAATATGATTATATGCCAGATTGAAATTGTATGGGGCAAGCTTTACCCCGGGTCCTTTCCCTGCTTCTACAGGTGTCGGATTAGTAAAAGTAAAAGTCAACCTGTACTAGGATGAGCAAGATAAACACGAAAACTAAACGTGCTTAACACATTTTAAACACTTTATGTCTTGGACTGAAAACATTGCATTAGGTAAAAGTTTGCATTGGGCATGCTTTTGCACAATTAATGTGGTTTTTTGCTATTGCATGCATGCTGATAATTTGTCAAACCTTGGCTCATACTCGGTTAGTTTGAGAGCAACACATGCAGCACTCAGGTCAACTGTTAGGGCTTTACATCCAAGCCATGCTCTGTGCATCATTCTTCAAAATCTTTTAAATGTGATAACAATGTAGAAAAGAATTCTGTTAACAGGAATTCTAGAATAAAACCATTCTGTTCCACACTGTGAGAAAAAACAAGATCATTCGTGTTTTGCAGAAGGGGACAGTCTTTTCGCGATCTGGTGGCCAATGGCTCGAGTGCCCACAGAGAGGTCCCTGCGTGCCAGCTGCGGCACCCGTGCCATAGGTTCGCCATCACTGGTATAGGGTGAGCAGCTGTGCTGGATAGCCTGAGATCTGAGAGATTTCCCCATCCCTAGAGCTTTTCAACCAGTTTACCTTTCTGTTACCAAGAATGTTAAAAGAGTGAACATTTTGTCCACTCACAGCAAGATTGCTGGTTCCTTTCATGTAGGCCAGCAAACAGTTGTCTCTTTGTGATAGGTTGCTTTATGTAGTCAGGATGAACAGTGTTTTTGAAGTTGGTGAATAAGGCAGTGCTTTTTAAGAGACTCAGTTTGTATTTTGAAGAGGGGGTAGGGAATTGAAAGTTCTGTGCTGTACTTGAATAATGGACTTGAATAGTGTTCTGGTAGGCTCTCTTCTCAAAATTCGTAGAGACACTCAAATCTGAAGCAGTTACTTCAGCAGAACATAAAACATACTCTGCCCTCTGGACATAGGCATATGTTCAAGGCTCTTGATATTTTCCAAAGTCTTTTATTTCTTTAGCAGGCATATTGTCTTTAAAAAAAATTATTGGTGTTCAGAGTGACAAAAATTAAAATGTCCATTGAAGGATCTAGCTGTAATCTTATTAATTCTGTTGCTGTTTTTCTTTTTCTTTACTTTTTTCTTTTTACAGATGTGAAGGACCAGGACCTGAAGGTTGTCCTAATGGGTAATTATTGCTATTTATATGTTTACAGTGAGCATAATATAACATAACATGTACGTGTGTGTGTGTACACACTGGCTCAAATCCACCATCATGCAAGTGGACTTTCCTGGTCTCTCCTCCTCCCTTCAGCCCTCCACACATCCCCCAAATCTGCTCTGGAGAGTCCCGCAACCCACCAAAGAAGACATGGGGGGCTGCAGGCGGGAGGGGAAATCCCTTCCACCAGCAATTTTTGGAACAACACCATTGGATTCAAGCCATTATTTTATACATTTGTTTTCCTCCTCCTTTTTATTATTATTTTTTTGGCAAACTGCACTTCAGACTGCAGTTGGGAGCTCATGACTGAATGCTCCTCCATACCCAAAAAAATCCCAAAACACCTGTTGGTGTACAATGCTAGTATGTCAGGTAGAAGGATAGGCTAGAATTCTGCCTGATTTCTAGTTTTCTGTATACAGGGTGTGTGTGCATGTGGTATTATTTAATTATGTGACACACAGACACACATACCTGGAGTCTAAAGCAGAAAATCTGCATTCCCTTGTTTCTCTACTCTTCCATTTGTCAGACTTAAACTACAATCGTATGTTAATTTGTCTGGGAGTAAGCCCTATTGAATTCAGTGGAACTTCTAGTAGACATATATAAGATTGTGCTGTTACTTACTTTTTGTTAATCAAGGTTAACCTTTAGCAGTGAGTGGATGATGAAATTGATTTATTTGAGTGGTAGTGCTCTGAGGGGAGAGCCATCATGACAAGGAGAATTTGGTATTTTGTTTTTACATGTTGTTTAGAGCATCACTCATGCCTTGATGCCTTGTAGCTCCATATATGGAGCTACATGTTTGCCAGTATAACATGTGCTTACTCAGTGGGCCAGTTCACAGGACATAACAGCGCACCGTCCACTTCCTCTTTTATGCAGCAACCCATGAGTGGCCCTGTCATAGGTTGCTTAGTGTGTCGTCTGAACCCGGACCATAGGATTGTTTAGGTGATAAACAACCCAGCAGTTAACTCAACAACAAACCATCGGTTAACTGCTGGGTTGTTTAGCCCCCAAACATCCCTGCAGCCTGGGTTCAGATGACACACGCTAAGCAAACTGTGATGGAGCCACTCGTGGGTTGCTGAATAAAAGTGCAAGTGGTGGGCACACTGCAGGCTGCGCATCTGCTCTCTCCTGCTCGTCTCCGACAGCCCATGGGTGTTGAGCAAACCAGGTCAATGCCTTGTCTACTGGTTAAGGTGAACAGAGGAGTTGAGGGAGATATTTGTAGAGCAGGTTCAGAGTGTGTGCAGGAAAATATGTAATACTTCCTGTGCATGCCAATTCTTTCTGACAAATGTCCCCCTCCAGGCCATATTTCTTTGAATCTGGCTTCTTCCAGTCTCAGAGTTATTGCCCAGCTAGGGGGGAAACAAAAAAAATTGGGGAAGCTTTGCAGGGGAAGGGCTAAGGATCTCTTGTTTCTCTCCAGTCAGAACTGTATCTTACAGCGTACAAAAGCCTATATCTTTGATTGGACCAACGTTGCTTGGTATTTTTCTTTGTGAAGGCTTTTGAGCTATCTACAGAGTACTTCCTCAAGGAGTGGCTTATCATAAAATGTAAACCAGTCCCATTATTTACTAGTTGTGACTGACCCTTCATTATGACAGAGAGAGTGAGAGATGCAGTTCATCCTCTGCGCACCAAGACACTTTTCAGCCCCCCATGTGGGCCCCTCATGTCAGGACTGAGGGCAAGTTTTGCCTCCATTTGCAAAAGAATAACCTAGTTCTATTTTGTCCCCCTTCATTTTAAAATGAAGCTGTCAGTTCTAAATGCACAGTAGATGGTGAATCAGCTTCATCACTTTAATATAAGCTCAATGATATTTCTTGCTCATTTTGTCTTCTAGCTCTAAGGTCCCATCCATTGCAGCTGGAGTTGTTGGAAGCATGCTCGGCTTAGTTGTGATGGCAGTGGGCATTGGTCTCTATGTGCGTAGGCGTCGCATTGTTAGGAAACGTACTTTGCGCAGACTGCTACAAGAAAGAGAGGTAGGTACAGTCAGCAAATGATTCTGAAATGTACTGGCTGGGACTGACTCAAGCAATACAGGTCAGCCTCTTGGGGCCTTTCCAAATTATCAGTGAGCAGAACAAACACTCGGTTATTTTGTATTTCTTGGATAGAATCCAGGTGTCTTCCCTCAAGGAAGCACATCTGTTTGGGGAGATTCCACATTTTTCTACCATTCAAACAACAGTATATTGTTTCTAGGTACATGTAACCCTTCACCATGCTAGCCAGGGCCATTGTGATAATATAGTCAATGCCCATGTTATTATTGATACATCTGCCCCCTCAGTGTCTGTGCCATGTTGTGATCCTCTTGCCAGCTCTCAGCCTACACACAGAGGAGATTGCTTTCAGGCTAACTAGTTTCACCTCTTGTGAAGTAGCAAAAGCAAATGGTAAAGGGGAGGGGCTGTAGCTCAGAGGTAGGATACATGCTTTGCATGTAGAAGGCTCCAGGTTTGATTGACAACCTCTCTGGGTAGGGCTGGAAAAAACCCCGCCTGAAACCCTGGAGGGCTGCTGCCCGTCAATGTCGGAAATACTGGGTTAGATGGACCAGTGGTCTGACTCAGTATAAGGCAACTTCCTATGTTCCTGTATGGCCTTTTCTTAACTAAAGGCGCAATCCTATGCATGTTTAGATGAAGCGGGGGGGGGGGGGAAGCCTGCAACTCTCAGCATGCCCCAGCTAGCCTAGGGCATGCTAGGAGTTGTAGATCATTTTTCTGTCTAAACATGCATAGGATTGCATCCCAAAAAGCCACTTAAGGCTCCAGATGTGGGATTTGTTTGAATGTATGTTTGAAATGTATGTTTGAATGCTCCCTCATGGGGGGGAAAAACTTTTAGGAAAACAAAATGTTGGGGAGATAGCTGGGCCAAATCCGTCTCTCTATATGTGCTGGAAGTATTGGAGGTGGGGGAGCAGCAGCATTTAAACATGTGACCTCCACATGCAGCCCGAACTGGCGCAGCCTGAGTCCCTTTTCTCTGGGCCAAACACTCCCCATTTGTGCACACAAAGGACACATTCTTACGCCTTTTTTTAAAGGGCAGGGGTGAATAGCAGTGAGCTATTCTCTCCCACCACAGCCTATAGAAAGGCTGACCTCGTTCATTAAATGTGGAGTGCCATCACAGTGTTGACTCTGAATTGGAACTCACTGGGCTTCCTTGCAAAATCTAAAGTGCAGTACTGTATGGCCATGCTTTGGATAGGTCATCTTCAGGATAAGTCCTCAGAAATTGCTGGTCTGATGTATCAAAGTATAGTGCCTTGATACAGCATAGTGTATGCTAGCTGCCATTAATGCTAGCATTAATGCTAGCAAACCACTTAATTGCTTGCTCATGTCATGTTCAAAGACGTCTTAATGAGGCTACATACACCACATTACTTATGAATGGGGATTGGCGTAGTGGTGAGAGTGTTGGACAAGGACTCAGGAGATCCAGGTTCTAGTCCCCGCTCAGCCATGAAACTCACTGGGTGACTTTGGGCCAGTCACTGACTCTCAGCCTAACCTACCTCACAGGGTTGTTGTGAGGATAAAAGGGAGAGGAGGATTATGTAAGCTGCCTTGGGTTCCTTGCAGGAAAAAAGGTGGGGTATAAATATAATAAATGAATAAATAATGAGAATCCTATATAAGCAGCCAGGGAAGTGAAGTGATTAACAAGGATACTCACTGTATCAGGAGTGCAGATCCTCTTTCAGCTCGGAGAGCCCAATTCCATTTTGGCTCTTGGGCTGCATTCCAGTGGTGGGTAGGGCCGAAGGCAGAAAGGGACAGGCCAAATTACTGAATGTATCTTAGCTTAAAGCTCTTACTGCCAGTAACAAAGCTTTAGGAGAGGCATTCTAGAGTGCTGAAACAAGTGCACAAAAGTCGGGAAACCACCAAACGATCAGTAGTTGAGGGAAATGGGATGGGGGCAGGGGAAAGGGGTGTGGCCATCTGGGGAACCCCAGAGGACCAAATTGGGACCCCAGGTGGGCTAGAGTTGGCCCCTGGGCCTGAGGTTCTGCACCCCTGCACTATATGGTGTCTAGTTTTTAATCCTCTACGTGGGTGCATATTATGCTTGGGATGAGGAGAACTTGCCATGGCACACCATGAGAAGAGTACATCTGCTCTTAGACCAGTGATGGTTAGCCTCTTTAACTAGTGTGCAGTGAGAAGAGTCCACAGTAGGAGCTATCATATGAGCTCCTCATTCCTTGCATTAGTTTTGTCTCTAGTCTGCTGAGCTGGAGAAGAAAACCAAAAAGACAGGAAGGAGTGCCATAAACTCATGCCGCCCATGCTGCTTCTGGCAAACATGTCACAGGTGGCATTCACATCTCAGACCAAAGCAAAACAAGCAATTTCTTATGCTGGCTGAGTTCAGTGCCATCATGCTGCTTATATTGATCTTAACATAGTGCCTAGTGTAGGAACTTTTTCTTATCAACATTATATGTGCACTAACTGTCTCTGGAATTTGATCCGGGAGGATCAGATGAAATGTGCTATATAAAATGGTGCCCCTTTCCTCTGTAAAGTGAATTCAAAGTCTTTCCAAAGATCTTGTTCTGCTTGTGGTAGTGTAGATCTTGTGGTAGCATTGCAAATAGGTAGGCTGACTCAAAAAAAATTCGGTTTCTTTGCAATGTTTTGCCAAAGTGACCTATTCTGAACAATACAGTACAGATAATATGTGTCACCTGTTTGTATTTCTCAAAAAGAAATTTCTTAAACAGTATTGTATTTAAAAAGAAAACATCTCTTCCTAAACCATGTTCTTTTGGTATTCAATAGCTTGTTGAACCCTTGACACCCAGCGGGGAGGCTCCAAACCAAGCACTTCTAAGGATTCTAAAGGAAACAGAATTTAAAAAGGTCAAAGTTCTTGGCTCTGGAGCTTTTGGCACTGTTTATAAGGTAAAGTCACTACCTTTTTTATACACAGATGGAATCCTATCTGTGGCACTTAACTTCCAAGTAAACATGCACAGAATCAGGCTGCTGCACAGTTGAATTCTCATGTGTGATGTTTTAAATCACAGGCCTGTGGCTTATGCTGGCTCAGCTTGTCTGAGTGTGGAAAGCTAAGCAGGGTCAAGCCTGGTTATTACTTGGATGGGAGACCCCTCCTCTAGTTTCCTGCATTGAGCAGGGGGTTGGACTCGATAGCCTTGTAGGCTCCTTCCAACTCTATGATCTATGAAATCTGTTTATAGAGTTACTGTGTTATTCAAATTCCACTCATCATTTCCAGAAACTATGTGATATATACTTACCTTGGCAAATTGCCCACTTGTCGGCTAGTGCATTCACATCTTTTCTGAAGGCTCCATATACTTTACATGCAAACTTTGCACTTAATTTCTGTGTTAAAAATGTCCCTTTGGGTTTTTTTGTGTGTTTTCTTTACAGGGAATCTGGATGCCAGAAGGGGAGAAAGTTAAAATTCCTGTGGCTATTAAGGAATTGAGAGAGGCCACATCCCCCAAAGCCAACAAAGAAATTCTTGATGTGAGCTTTCCTTTTTTATTTTATTTTTTGAAGCATTGAAATATTTGCTCTTGCGATTTTATAGTACAAAAACAAATATAAAGGTATTCTTGGTGAATGGGATGTACTTACATAATTCTCCCAAAATTCCCTCAGCAGTTCTACTGATTTGACTACAATTCCTGTTCTCAAAAATATACGCATCCTGGAACTGATTTTTATTTCATTGGGGGTGTGGCAGGGGAGACATCTTTACATTTTCCAATATAACATTTCGTATTTATAATCTATAAATACTTAGCCAATTTTCCTTTGGATCAGCTGAAAATTTCAGCTCAAAGAAAACAAATTCTTAACCTGGACAAAAGTGGGGTGGGGACAAGAGGTTGATTTTTTTCAAATAGTCAGGTTGCTTATTAGTAATTCATTCTTGCTTTTAGTATTACAAAAAGCTATAGGATTTTCTTTATCTTTCAAGTACATTTATAAAGACCTATTAACTACTAGGAAAATGCATTTTTCTAGAGATATTTTGTGTAGTAGGAGGTACTGTGGTACTTCTCTCCCTACAGTTTCCCCCCGATTCTTCTAACTTTATTAGAAATGTATTAAAAGAATAGTGGATTGTATCCATTGGTGTATTCCATTAGTGGAAACCCCCATTTTCATATTTGCAATTCCAATACTTAGATTCCATTTGTGCACATAGTTGTGCTGCTTGTTCTGCTAGTGCTTGTCCAAGCATTAGTGCATGGCCCGGGTGGCCATCCTTTTTGGCCTGAGGGCTGCATTTGGTGGTAGATCAGGGACTACACACACACACACACGCCGCGCGCACACACACACACACGCGCGCGCACACACATGTGCATTGCCCAATTCGGAGCTATCTGTGGTGCTGACCTCCTCCCGTCTTGCTTCCATGAGGAACTTGCCCTAACCTGACCCCTGCTAAAGATCAGACTGTAGCAGGACCCTGCAACCCAGGCTACATCACAGCATCATCTGAACGTATAGCCTGAAACTGTACAATGGGGCTCCCTGGGCTACATGGAGAGCAGCCACAGGTTGCCCACATGTACACTAGTGGAGCAGTGCCACCCCTTGTATTTTTTACATTACATTGGATATGACCCAGTTATACTACTTTTTAAGTGTTCTTGATATTTAAGTGTTCTTTTAACGCTTAAGTGTTAAAAGTGTTCTTTTAAGTGTACTTTTTAAGTGTTCTTGACCCACTCATACTACTTTTTAAGTGTTCTTGATATTTAAAACAAAAGCAAATGCACATGGTGAGATCTTTTGCAATGTTGATTTTATGTAATAACTTTCAACAGTTGCTGTAATGCAGCATGTATGATGCAGCCATATTTCTCTATAGGTGTTAGTACTCTAGCGAATAGACTCAATTTGTAACCATTTGGTTACAGACCCTAATGGAGAGCAGCAAAAATCCTGAATACTTCATAAACACCCTGATATTTTCTTTCTTCTGCGTCATACCATTGTGAAGTAGTAGATGCCTCTATCTATTATGGCATAATGTTGACCTTCAACTAAACAGAAGAATAAGGGGGGAAGACTTGGAACTAGTTCACATATTTGTCATTTATTTAAAATATTTATATCCCGCCTCTCAACCTCCATTCCTGAGGCAGCATACAACGAAATTTTAAAATCCTTTCAAGAACGAAAATTAAACCAGCAGTAAAAAAAATAACAAAAACAAAATATCATAAAAATAATAAAAATAGAACTATCAACATACACCAAAAGCTTAAAATACATCAGACCCAGTAAGAAAATACTTTAAAACAGGGGTCCTCAAACTACGGCCCGCGGGCCACATCCGGCCCGCCGGGTCTTTTCATCTGGCCCGGCAGCCAATCTAAACTCTACTGCCCGCCCGCCTCCCTCCCTCCCTGCGGGGTAAGTTCCGTTGAACACAACGCGGCTTACTTCCGAGCGTACGCGTATAAAATTGCACGGCGAGGTTGCAATCCTATACGCGTTTACATGGGAGTCATCTTCACTTAACTGAATGAATGGGACTTCCGCGGTAGTCATGCATAGGGGGTAAAATGTAAGCGGAATCATTCCGACTGGAGCTGAACCAACCAAGGCGCCCTTCCTGTTCTGCCTTTGGGTCACCGCCGCGGCTCCTTGACTCAGCTTACATTGCGACGATCACCCCACCACCACCTCCGGCAAAAGAGGCGAAGAAGGAGGCAGAGAACGCAGCACGGCTCCCCCTGTAGTAAGGCGCCAGTATGGCTTCTCTCCCCCCCCCCCCCGGCTCTCTTCTTTTGCAAAGCAAAAGCCATGGCAGGTTGCAGGAAAAGGCACCGAACACCTTGACGGAGCGGACGGCGAAGGGGCGGGATGCAGGAAGAGGAGGAACTGGGCAGGGCAAGGCGCCGGTCGGCTTTCCCTTAAGCCAGCATGCCAAGTAATCAAAATGCTTCGCAAAAGAAGAGAGCCGGGGGGGGGGAACTGCAGGGGGAGCTGTGCTGCGTTCTCTGCCTCCTTCTTCGCCTCTCTTGCCTTTTGCTGGAGGTGGTGGTGGGTGATCGTCGCGGAGTGGGCGGGCCTTGGTGCGGCAGAGCTTTTGCATGCTGGCTGAAGGGAAAGCCGACCGGCACCTTGCCCTGCCCAGTTCCTCCTCTTCCTGCATGGCTGCATCCCGCCCCTTCGCCGTCTGCTCTGTCAAGGCGTTTGGTGCCTTTTCCTGCAACCCACCATTGCTAGCATGCAGGTTTTCCAGTATCCTGAGGTGTATCACGAGGAGACATCCGTGAGTACCGACCTGGTGATCCTGTTGCTCTCCTGCCACACGGGAGACGCCCTGCCGCTGCTCCCCTTCTTTTGCCCGGCTCTCTTCTGTCTGCCATGCAAGCCCAGCCCGGAGTCTTTTGGGTTTTGTTTAGCTTTCTCTCTTTGGGACAGCTCCCGCCCCTGCCTGCCTCTTCCTAGCGCCCTCTTAGGGATCTGTGATCTCATGAAATTGGCAATCCAGCGTGAAACTCAGTCCCCCCGCCCTGCCCAAATCTACCCCATGTAAACTGCCCATTAGCTTTTATACCAGTCTTGCCCCAACCTGGTGCCCTCCAGGTGACTTGGACTTCAACTCCTATCATCTCCAGCCAGCATGGCCTGGGAGTTGTAGTCCAAAACATCTGGAGGGGACGAGTCTGGGGAAGGCTGTTCTATACAGGTCATCCTTGCCCAACCTGGTGCCCCCCCCAGATGGGCTGGATCACAACTCCTATCATCCCTAGCTAGCACGGCCAATGGCCCTGCTGGCTGGGGTGATGGGAGTTGTAGTCCAATACATCTGATTGTGGAAGGATGTCTGAGATAGTAACATAGGTGCTATGTTGACTGAAGGGTTCTACCATTTGAGCACCCTCCACACTAGTCTTTCAACTTTTTGAGTGTTTCCAACAACACTGGGGAAGTGGATACAGCTGTTTAGGTGCCCATATTTTCTGTCCACTACACTGACCACTGAGAGTGTGGGAATTATTGCAGATTATTACTGTGATCACTGTTTCACACATTACATTTCTGCATCTGGAGACGATAGGGCGGGGCTCTCCAACCTTGGGTCCCCAGATGTTGCTGGGCTACAGCTCCCAGCATACTCAGCCAGCATGGTCTATAGTCCAGCCCTCCAACAGTCTGAGGGACAATGAACTGGCCCCCTGTTTAAAAAGTTTGAGGACCCCTGCTTTAAAAGATCCTAGACTCCATTAAAAGTTTGGGGGGGGATCAGCAGCTTAAATTGGCACCTAAAACCATTGAGGAAGGCACTGAGTGAATGGGCAAAGGGAGGATGCTCTGCAATTAAGCTGTTGCAATTAAGCTGTTGCAATTAAGCTTTTGTGTAACATGCCTCACTCCAAAGTTTGGTGTAGTCTGAGCAGGGCCTCTGATGAAGATCTTAATAGTTGTTGAGTGAGTTTGTCTGGAAGTAGGTGGCCCTTCAGGTATGCAGGTGCTAAGCTGTTCACATCAGGCCTGTGAACTACCAGATTTGTTTTTCTCCATACAACTTCTCCCATATTCTGGATCATGTAGAGCAGGGCTCTCCAATCTTGGGTCCCCAGATGTTGCTGGACTACAGCTCCCAGAATCCCTTGCCACGAGCCATGCTGGCTGGGTATGCTGGGAGATGTAGGCCAGCAACATCTGGGGACCCAAGGTTGGAGAGCCCTGATGTAGAGTAACTGCAGCATGACCCAGGCTGCTTGTGGACACAGTCCTCAGTGATATCCATGATGTTCACTGCCAAAAATGCTACCGCAATGGCTGTGGGCTTGTCTGTGCGTGTATAGCCTGATTCCAGAGGTCTACAAATTTCAGCTACATTGATAGCCAACCAAAACCCGAGGTTGCCAAAGGCCCTGCCCCTCCTTCAAGGAGCACATCACTGTTCAGTGCTAAGAGTGCCTCTGAGGCCTCAGCACTACATGGGCAGGGCCTCACCCCTCTTCCCCCAACTCTGAACTGGGGAAGGCAGTAGGGAGATGTCCTTATTGTACTAGCCTCAGAGATGCACAGCAGGCAGTGCATCTCTTAGGCCCAGAACAATGTCAGGGAAAGCCTTCTTTTTCAGAGCCAGGAGAAGGATGTGATCTCTCCCTGACTACTTGCGGAGTCTTGGTAACAATTGGAAAGCAGCAAAGTGTGTCTCTAGTTTGCATGTGACTCCAAAGCTTAGTGTAATGTCAAGGAAAGCCCCTTTTCTTTCCAACCTCCAGAGGAAGATGGGGTTTGAATGAGATTAAAATAGATACATGTCAGTGATGAGCTGATGCATGCAATTTGGAACCCCTGTCTGGTTTGCACAAAGGTTTCACCATACAATCTCATATCCGGGATGGGTCACATAAAGAAAGAAAAATCAGCCATTTCGCATGTGCAATTAACCCACAACATTAATATACAGTAATACATACATTTATTTCTTACCCTATTCAAGATAGAAGATGAGGCTATACCCTGTCTGATTTTGAAGCCATTTATATGCTTATAAAATTCAAAAAGCACTAACATTCCTTTAAGCAAGCCCCATTACTTCAGTGTCTCATGCTTATGTATTTTGGTTTATGCATGTTGATTCTGAATCCAATAAAGAGAAGATGGATCTATATACATGACTGTATAATTTTGTATACATACCCCAAATACATAATTATTATTTTGTTGTGACCTCCAAAGACCTACATGCACAGCCCACAGTACAGGATCTTTCTAGAAAGCTCTAATCCTAATAAGAAGACCTAATCCCACCTCTCAGTGTGGTGTGCCTATGAGTAGCAGTTCTGTCATAGAGCGGGGACAGCATTCATCCCTCATTTTTCCTTTTCCACTGCCACATAGAGCAGCAGGCTCTCCCATTAATGCTGCTTTAGAATTTTTATGCACTACAACTATTAGCAGTAATGTAATCCAGTTTATTCTCCAACCACAGCTCCTAATGGCTTTATTAGGATAAGAGCTAATTCAGGAGATTTGCTGCCAAATACCAAGCATACTTGCAGCAGGTCATGGCGTACCTCAGAGATTTCCAAGATAAAGTTTAAAAACAAACGCCTTGCTGTAATTTCTCAAAGCATTTAATGAACATATGACTGCACAATGGCTTCATTATTCTTTCTTCTAGGAGTTGATGGTTGCTTCACTTTGCAGTATCAAATTTAATAGTCTCTGTCAAATGCTGGAACAGCTCCATATTCTGTGCGGCCAACATATGGCACACAGTCCATACAATCAAATTCCCAGTTTGGCAGACTTCATGGGTGAATTTAGGGAATATTGACTTAGCTAAAAATTAATAAAATATGTATGTGTCATAACAGGAAGCTGAAGAAGTAGACATGCTTTACCATTATGATACTACAATTTATTGTAGCTGAATCAGAATACAAAATAACTTTTCAAAAAGTTATTTATATAAGCATTTATAATATAAATACGGTACATTTTACATACACACCTACATGCCATTCCTTTTTTTAATGTCCCTTATTCCCCCATACACACTCTGGTCTATTCTTTACCAAACAAAATACTGTTTGAGGAGCAGAAGTAGTCTTTGGCTAAAAGGCTTTAAAGCCTCTGCTTTAGTGTCAGCAGATCACACAGAATGCTAAGAGCTGTAGCACATGTTATAACGGCTAGGGCAGGGCTCTCCAACCTTGGGTCCCCATATGTTGCTGGCCTACAGCTTCCAGCATACCCAGCCAGCATGGCTAATGGCAAGGGATTCTGGGAGCTGTAGGCCAGCAACATCTGGGGACCCAAGGTTGGAGAGCCCTGGGCTAAGGGAATGCTGCTGAAAAATGTCTTCCCTAGTATCGTAAATCATCTTTGTCACACAGGCGTAATGTGTAGAAATCTTCCTTATGTGTATCAGGCCCTTCACATTGTGAGTCTCCACATTCCCTGAATTGGGGCTGGTGACTGACAATATGATGATTAGTTCTCATGCATATTATGGTTAAGGTAGGATATGATTACTCACTGAGAGGTCATTTTCAGCCATATCCCCTATAACATTTCACCTGACTACATCAGAGAAAGAGATGAGACAGTGAGGCCCCCTCTTTCGGCTTGTCTGGGACCAGCTGCCATTTTGACTTCTTCCAGAATTGTCTCCATCAGCAGGCATTCCAACCAACCATTATGTAATACTGTGTAAGAGTTGGTATGTGAATTTGCATATTCCCCCTTCTTTTTTCCCATTCGTATCTTGTCTGTTAGATTGTAAACCATTGTATTAAGTTGTAAACTGCCTTGAGTGAATTGGCAGAAAGGTGATACATAAATACAATAAATACATTTTTAAAAACCCATTGGGGCTATTAGTTGAAGGTGCAAGAATACATTGCATAGCAAAACATGGATAACATGGCTAAATCTCTTTATGTTCTGTTCTATTACAATTATGCTACTTTATTTTTAGTTTATAACTCACCATTCAGCCTGATAAGACACTCAAAATGGCTTATATGCAGGTAGGCTGTTGTGCGGGACGAAGGAGGGATCCTGCAAAATTGGGCGGAGGCACCTTCTTCTGTGAACAGAAGGTGCCTCTGCCCAATTTTCAGGGATCCCCCTTTTCCCTGCACCACAGCTTTACCCCGTTCGGCAGGGCTGGGGCAATCCTCTGTAGCAATTTAAGGTGGCTGGAGGGGCTGCCATAGGGAGGAGGGTGGGGAAGTCTGCTTCTGCCAGCCCAGTTGCATGTGCCTAAATCTGGATCCAACCCGAAGAGTCTGATTAACAACCCCATTTCTTACATCCTAATAGATTTAACATCATCAGATTTGTTTGTCTCTTTTCTCTCTCTCTCCTGATTAGGAAGCATATGTGATGGCGAGTGTCGACAACCCCCATGTGTGCCGTTTGCTGGGGATTTGCCTCACATCCACTGTTCAGCTCATCACCCAGCTTATGCCTTATGGCTGCCTTCTTGACTATGTCCGAGAGCACAAGGATAACATTGGATCCCAGTATCTTCTCAACTGGTGTGTGCAGATTGCAAAGGTAAATTAACAGCAAACTTCATCTAGTTGTTTGACAATAACCTAACCAGCATTATGGAACTGACCTTAGACTTGTCTATGTAACCTGGGCCACAGTCCACAACTGGATGAAGTGTACACAAAGGGATGGTCATGCCCACCAAAATGTCTGAATTTTTGGATCCTCCATGCTGCATTGCAAATTGCTTTTGAGAATTCATGTGAGTTTTTAAAATATCTTGCTATAGAACATGGGGTGCTGCTGCATACTTATTTTGTTTTTAAGTTAAAACCCACATTAGGTAAGTGGTGTTAGTCTTGCAATTCTCTGGGTTGGTAAAAACCAACACTGCTTATCTAGAAATCCTAGCAAATCTTCTCATTTTTACTTACTCACAAACAGGAAACTAGATCCCAAAGGTACTATGCAACAGAGTTCATTCTTTTCTTTTCTTTCTACGGCTTTGAAATAGTAATTTTTTCTGCTGCCTGAAGGACGTTATCTTCAATTATCTGAAACATAGAATGTTTCTCAGCATAAAGTGTCTCAAGAGGCAGATCATAAACTTCCTAACTAAAAAAAATGGGACTTTGAGGTGAGATATCAGAGTACTATGGGAAGTTCATAAGAAAGTGTTTGGCCTCTGATTCTACAGAAAGTATCCTCTTGCCTTCATGGAGAGTTGGCAACAAATTATTTCAGTGAGACTACTCATGAGGTAGAGAGTCCAACTGGTCATTATTAAAATGCATTGTGCACACAGTTCCTTCCTATATGTTTGAAACCCAGCAGCTTGTAAATAATTAAATATATGTTAAGGGTCGCCATCCAATGTGGCTGCCTGTAACGCTCTGAACTCGGAGGATTACGGGCATCCAATAGAAGGCAGGAGAAGTGTGGAGGCTAGGATTGCCTCCGTGCTCCCCTTGCCCTCCAAAACATTTAGATTTCAGCCAGCTAAATGTTTTCCCCCTCCTCACGAGGAGGAAAGGCTGAAGCACTGCCAGGATTCTTCAGAGGACAGTGGTGCCTCTCTCCTCCCCTCCCCCCGACCACCTCCCCCGCTCCGGCTGTGAGGAAAGAAACGCACCAGCTGCCAGGGCGGGGGGGGGCCCTCCGAGGTCGAAGTTCCAACTCCGACCTCAGATGGCATTTCTGAGGCTGGAGCTGGGACTCTGACCTATCCTATAGCCCCCCAGACAATGTCGGGAGGTCATAGGATTGCGCCCTAAGTAACTTCTATACTTCCATTATTAGATAAGATGAAAATATTTGTAAATACATGTCATTCCAGGTATATTGTTGCATTACAAATATGTTCTCGATCGTAGCAGAAATAGCTGGATTTAATAAACTGGAACTATGTGAGGCCTAGACAATAGGATTGCAGTGTGGTTGATGACCCCATTTGTTTGAGAATAGCAGCTCATTAAAGCTACATTTATTTAATTAAAGCAGCTCTTACAGTGGCCTTCTGCCAGCTTGCTGAGGTAATTTGGCAACATTGGAAGCCCTTAGCAGTTAGCACATTGTGGGAGTCCATCTGAAACTCTTTAGTAGATGCTATGATGTTGGTCCAAGGTTAATGGAGAAAGAATGGAGGTGAACACTTGGGAGAAAAACATTTTCCCAAAGCTGCATCATCATCACATTAGCAAAAACACATTAAAAACATTTGGTGGCTATATTCACACACTACTTTTTTCCCTCTGTTGGCCTATATTATAAATGAATCAGTGATGGTAGCGCTTTCATGATTGCATAAGAACTCAACCAGTGGTTTCATGTCTGAGACTCTGTGTAAATACTCCGGTTATCGTTATTACCATTGGTGCACTAATAATAACTACAAGCAAGAGAAGTTCTAGTTAGTAGAATAGCACTGATATAGTTTACTCTGCCTGCAATTTATTCCTTTTAAATGGAAGACAGTGCGTTGCTGTGCTGATGTTATCTTATCTTAGCCATTTGTTAACAGTGTAGAGATGGAGATTACCAGCCTGCAGAACTCCCACTCAGCCCAAAGATGCAGTGTCTCCCATCTCCACCAGTGACACTTAAATTTGCTCTCTCTGTTGCATTGAAACTCTCTTCACTTTCCTCTCTAAGAGAGGTTGGGTTGAAAAGAGGCTGCTGTACACAAAGGGGTTGCCTTCAACCTAAGTTAGTCATGCTTTAGCCCCACTGGAATCAATGGGCCAAGTTAGTGATGGCTGATTTAGGCCCTACTGGTTTTGATGTGACTGAAGCATGACTAACTGTCTGGATCATGTCTGGTGACATCTCTGTATAATATTATGGCCACGTAAGATGAATTCATATCTTAACTGCTAGGTTCAGAATGGTGACTGAGTAGACCTGTGCAGACTTTAGCACATGGAGAAACAGTCCTACGACTGTTAACACTATGATTATCTACCGGTCTGTTGCTAGAAGTGACTGGTGAAACTCTAAGTGGAGCTTGAGTTGCAAACTTGTGAAGCAATTGCAATTGTGAATTGCAATTGCAAGAGCCTGCCTTCATACCAAACTCTGCATGGCCGTTCATTTAACCCATGTCCTCAAGACACCAATGTGATCATGTGATTTAGTCCTTATATAGCAAACATGATAATTTCACTGCTGGGATGATTCCATGTGAGATTGGTCATGTAGGAAACTAGTCTAATCCATGAAATGCAAAATCTACTGGTGAAATCCTATCTTCATAGATGTTGGAGGGATCTTTGTAACAATATATGCTCAAATAATGTGTGTCTAAACCATTTTCCACTGTGGTAAAATTGCAGCAATTTTATTGGAATTGGCCCTTTATTCTATAAAGATATAATCCTTTATCTTACATTCCCTGCAATGTGGTTAAGGGTGTGGGGTGGTGGAAAAAGATTTTCTAACTGACTGTTCATTGCATACATTTATTTGCTGTAGGGGATGAATTATTTGGAGGAGCGTCGCTTGGTACACCGTGATTTGGCTGCTAGGAATGTCCTTGTCAAGACACCTCAGCATGTGAAGATCACTGACTTTGGGCTGGCCAAATTGCTTGGTGCAGAGGAGAAGGAGTACCATGCAGAAGGAGGAAAAGTAAGGAAGATAATGATTGCTACTTCTTAGTTTGTTTGATAGAAAGAAGTGAATGCTTTCACATACTTAGAATCTCTTTGTGTGGAGGAGTGGGGGCGGGGGAGGTTAAAGCAAGAATTCCGAAATTCATATGGAGCTGGTCTAGCTGTGAACTTGTCTGTACCTAATCCACTTCCTTGTATGAGATTGTGAGTGTCCCTGTTCTGCATCAGTATCAGTAGTAGCTACTGGCGGGAGTAGGGAAACTTGTAACTTCTACACGATATGAAAAATGTTTGTAGATGTTACAGTGTGGTGCAAATTCACACAAGGAAGCGGATAGGGTGCAGATAAAGTAACATCTTGACCAGCTCATAGCTTGATATGAATAGAAATTGTGTTTATATGAATAGAAATTGTGTGCTGTAGCTACTTCTACATCACTGCCCCAAATGCCTTTCAACCACTCCCAAACAGTCCCTGAGGAAATCTATTGCCTCACCCCAGAAAGAACACAAAACATTGCATTGAAATTTAAACTTGGAAACATAGTGCTGGCATAGTTTCTGTGTTATCCACTTATCCTGGAAGCCATCTATTACAAAACAGCTTTAAAATGCTCAGTAGAAGTAGCTATAAATAACAAGAATATATGTTAAATGGAGAGTGTTTTATTGGTAACAAGTTCCCCAAGTTTACATATTTGGAGCAGCTGTTCTAAGCATCATAAGTATTATATCAGTCATGAATTGCTTACGACACCCCTCATTCATTGGCTACCTATAATTACAGCCACATCTGGGTGATACTGATACAGTCATGCCTTGGATTGAGAGCATAATTCGTTCCGGAAACGTGCTTGTAATCCAAAACACTCTTATATCAAAACGAAATAGCTCAAAAAAAAATTGTACAGAGATTTTTAATTTAAGCCGTACTACAGTACTTGTATTGCAAGACGTCGCTTGTATATCAAGTTTTTAAAAATTAAATAAATATTTAAAAATGTGCTTGTCTTGCAAAACTCTCTCAAACCAAGTTACTTGCAATCCAAGGTATTGCTGTATCTGGACCTTTTGGCTGGGATATGAGACTGAGACTGCTTTGGTTGCCTTGGTGGATAACCTACACCAGGGATTGGATGGGGGGAGTGCGGCCCTGTTAGTTCCCCGGGACCTTTCAGTGGCTTTTGATACCATTGTTCATAGTATCCTTCGGGGCTTCCTGGCAGAGCAGGGCCTTGGGCTCAATGTATTGTAGTGCTCCTGTCTGTCTGATCCAGATAGTGGTGCTGGGGGACTGCGGTTCGACACTGCTGCCTTTGGTGTATGGTGTTCCACAGGGTTCTGTCTTGTCTTCTACATTATTAACTACGTGAAGCCACTGGGAGAAGTTATCTGGAGCTTTGGGGTGATGTGCCCCCAATATGCTGATGACACCCAGTTCTGTTGCTCTTTGTCATCTAATATCAAGGAAGCGGTCTATACTCTTGAATATTGCCTGAGTTCAAGAATGGGCTAGATGAGGGTGAACAATCTGAAATTAAATCCAGACAAGATGGAAATGCTGTTAGTCAGTAGAAAGGCTTGGGGATTGGGATTCAGCCAATTCTGGAAGGTGTTGGATGCCCTCTAAAAGACCAAATTCTTAGCTTAGAAGTGTTCCTTGATCCTGTGCTGTCCCTGGATTCTCAGGTGGTGGCAGTGGCAAAGAGAGTATTTGTGCCAGCTGTGACCTTTTCTATCTGATTTGGCAACAGTTATCTTGGTCACATCATGTCTAGACAATGGCAGTGTGCTTTAAATAGGATTATCCTTGAAGAGCTTCAAGCTTCTTTACTGCAAAATGTGTGGTATTAAGATCATATCACCCCTATAATGGAAAGACCTGCACTGGTTGTCAGTTGCTTTCTGAGCTCAATTCAAGGTGTTGGTTTTAACCTTTAAAGCCCTAAATGGCTTAGGGCCTATCTAAGGGACCACCTGTCTTACTATGCACCTGTCCAGTTATTAATATCTAGAGGAGCCCTTTTGAGGACACCATTACTCGCAGAGACCTGTTCATTGTGCTCACATGAAAGGGCTTTCTCTTGTGGCTCTCACAAACTCTGAAATGTTCTCCCTTCAGAGTTGTGACTGGCCCCCACACACTCAACTTTTTGAAAAGGTGTTAAGATGCATCCTTTCAATCTGGCCTTTCAAATTGCTTTTTATTGCTTTAGCATAGTTTTATTTCTGATTTCTGTATTTTTATTGTATTATTGCTTTATTTTGATTTGTTGTGCACCACCATGGTGACTTTTGTGGAAAGGTGGTATAAATATATTAAAAATAAATTTTAAAAATATAAAACAGGTTTTTCAAAGTGACTGACCTTGGCCCTCATCCCAAATATTTCTCAGAGCTTAACTATCTTCCTGTTAGATTTAGCAACTGCATTACAACTCTTTCTAGGTTCCTATTAAATGGATGGCTTTGGAATCTATTCTGCACCGCATTTATACCCACCAAAGTGATGTCTGGAGTTATGGTAAGTCTGAAAGAAATGCTGTGCTAACCCTGGATTGGCAATTAAGCTGATTTGCAATGATTTTTCACTCTCTCCTTTTATAACCTCCTAAAAGAGCCCTTTCTTCTTTTCATGAGGTTTGTAATAATAGCTTGAGTAGCAAATTAACTGAACATAAAATTACTATAAATACACAAAACATTATATTCAATGTAGCCAATTTTTCTGTGTGTGTGTGTGTGTGTGTAAGGGGGGAATAAGGATTCTGCAGATGTTTATCGTAACTACATGTTTCAGCTCCTAAACAATTCCTCAAAAGATGCGTGATCCAGTACAGAAAAAGGCTTTGTTCCTCTGAGGTGGTAAACCCATCTGGCTTGTACTACTTCAGACTACGGGTAGAGGCTCACATGATGGAATGCACCTTCATACCAAAAATATATCTTGTATTGAAAACTAATATATTAGGGAGTACAGGGCTCCTATCCTTCTCCCAAATGCCTAGTTTTCTGTGTGGAGGGGGTTTGTTTATTGTTGTTGTTTTGTATGGAGGAGCATTCAGTTACATGAGCCTCCATCTGTAGTCTGAAGTGTTATGACCTAGGCACAGGTTTATCATCTTAATGAGAATTATACCATCTTAGTGAGAAGTTGACAGGCCTGTTTGTCCAAACCACTTGGTATAGACACATGCATAATATACACAGAATAAGTCATTGTGATGCTAGAATTTTCAAAGCAAGGGTGCAGAACCTCCAGCCTGCAAGGCACCCCATCTGGCCTGCACAGCCTCTTAGAGATCCTCCAGCTGGCGGGGCTTAGGCTCTATACCCCGGTTCCTGGAGGAATCCCCTTGGAGGGCACCTCCCCACTGCTATCTGCAATCTGAGATCAGAGAGAACAGTGGGGATTACCCACTGGCATGTGCCAGCAGCAGAAACCCTGCTATTATCTCCAATCTCATATCGGAGATAGCAGCAGGGAGATGAGGGGTGTCGTCATTGGGAGTCACCTGCCCCAGGGAAACCAGCCGCTTTCCCCACACACAGGCGAGTCCCAACACCTGACATCATATGGCCTGTGGAGGGCTAGGCAGAGGATCATCCCCCCCCCCCCCGCACCCCTGATTTAAGGAAACAGAAAGAAGGAAATTTAACAGTCCATCCATATGCTGTTTTTTTATCAACCTAGCAACCTACCCTCCCTGTGCATAGCTCGGATAGAGCAAGAATAATTGTGGAGAGGATATGTCTTCACCCTCACAGCCATGTTCCTCACAGGAGCTATCCTGACTCCCAACAGCTTCTCACTGCATTTCCATCTGCTGCTACACTCAGAAAATGTGTAGTTACTCCTCTTTTTAATGCTGCTTTGTCATTAAATGTAGCAGGGCCCTTACCAGTAAATAAATGCTTCTCAGGCATAAGGCCTACAGGCTTGCAAACTTGTAGCTATGTTGCTTGGCTCAACATGTACCAGCAACCAATGCCTAGTCAATTATTAAATTTTACAAGTAGATATTTCCTCCAAAGCCTTCTGTACTTATGGAACGAGGTTATTTAAGCTGGCAAAACCACAACTTTCTCATCTGTGTTGACTTCTGTCTTTCAGTCTATCACTTTTGATATATAAAAACACATTCTTCAGCACATAAGGATTTATGTAATCCTTTACAAGACAATAAGATAGGAACTGTGAAATTCAGTTCCTAAACAGTTTCCAAAAAGGACTGTAGTCTAGCATAAATCAAGTCTATTTGTCCAAACATCTTCAAGATACACACATCTATATAATATAAAAGAAACTGTCCTGACTGATTGACTGACTCATAAACGCCATTTAATCAACCGTTTAATCTAGGAACGTGAAATTTTGAAGGGACATTGCTTTTATAACGTAGACACCCACTAAGGAAGGATTTGTGGAAATTCTGTCCCTAAGGGGGTGAAAAAAGGGGGCCAAAATCGCCCCACTTTCATATCTTCTATGGGCAAAACAACAGGGCAGCAGTCATGCAAATCGGCCTCACCTCACAATTGCTGCAGGAGCCAATAGGAGCAGTTATGCAAATAGCCCATACGACACTTAGAATGTTCGTATGAATTCCTGCAGGGGCCAATAGGGCTGGGTATGCAGGGATTTCATTGTGTGGTTCCTGGGGGGGGGGCAGGGCTTTCATTGTTGTTTAGTCCCGGGGGGAGCAGGGGGGAGAGCAGGGATTTCATTGTGTAGCCCGGGGGACACAGAGATTTGATTGTGTAGTCCCGGGGGGTGGGGAGCTGGGATTTCATTGTTGTGTAGTCCCAGGAGGGAGCTGTAATTTCGTTGTGTAGTCCTGGGGGTGGGGAGCAGGGATTTCATTGTGCAATCCCGGAGGGGGGGACCAGGGATTTCACTGTGTAATCCTGAGGGGGGGGACCAGGGATTTCATTGTGTGGTCCCGGGGGGGCAGGGATTTCATTGTTGTGTAGTCCCGGGCAGGAGCAGGGATTTCATTGTGCAGTCCTGGAGGGGGGGAGCAGGGATATCATTGTGCAGTCCCGGGGGAAAGGGAACAGGGATTTCATTGTTCCTCCTGGTGGAGGAACAGGGATTTCATTGTGTAGTCCCGGGGGCCCAGGGATTTCATTGTGTAATCCAGGGAGGGAAGCAGGGATTTCATTGTGTAGTCCCGGGGGGGGGGGAGGAATTTCATTGTGTGGTTCCTGGGGGGGGGCAGGGCTTTCATTGTTGTGTAGTCCCGGGGGAGCAGGGGGGAGCAGGGATTTCATTGTGTAGTCCGGGGGAAACAGAGATTTGATTGTGTAGTCCGGGGGGGAGCTGGAATTTCATTGTTGTGTAGTCCCGGGAGGGAGCTGGAATTTCGTTGTGTAGTCCTGGGGGTGGGGAGCAGGGATTTCATTGTGCAATCCCAGAGGGGGGGACCAGGGATTTCACTGTGTAGTCCTGAGGGGGGGACCAGGGATTTCATTGTGTGGTCTGGGGGGGGCAGGGATTTCATTGTTGTGTAGTCCCGGGCAGGAGCAGGGATTTCATTGTGCAGTCCTGGATGGGGGGAGCAGGGATATCATTGTGCAGTCCCGGGGGAAAGGGAACAGGGATTTTATTGTGCAGTCCTGGGGGAGGAACAGGGATTTCATTGTGTAGTCCCGGGGGCCCAGGGATTTCATTGTGTAATCCAGGGAGGGAAGCAGGGATTTCATTGTGTAGTCCCCAGGGGGGGGCAGGAATTTCATTGTGTAATCCAGGGAGGGAAGCAGGGATTTCATTGTGTAGTCCCGGGGGAGCAGGTAGTCCCTGGGGAGCTGGGATTTCATTGTGCAGTCCCGGGGGAGCTGGTAGTCCTGGGGGAGCTAGGATTCCATTATGTAGTCCCGGGAGACCTTTCCTATGGAGCAATTCAAAACAGCCGTCAACGACCGCAACGAATTTTGAACAAATAGTGCCTATAGGAATATGACAACCCGTGCAAACTTGGCACGGTCACTCTTCATCACGCAAGCGAAGCTGCGGGCAAAAGCTAGTCTATATATATAAAAGAAGTCCTGACTGACTGACTCATCAATGTCCAGCTCAAACCGTTTAATCTAGGAACGTGAAATTTTGAAGGAACATTGTTTTTATGACATAGACCCCCACTAAGGAAGGATTTGTGGAAATTCCGTCCCTAACTGGGGGTGAAAGGGGGGGGAATCGCCCCACTCTCATATCTCCTATGGGCAAAACAACAGGGGAGCAATTATGCAAATCGGCCTCACCTCAGAATTGCTACAGGACAGGAGCCAATAGGAGCAGTTATGCAAATAGCCCATACGACACTTAGAATGTTTGTATGAATTCCTGCAGGGGCCAATAGGGCTGGGTATGCAAATCTCCCCTAGGCCATTTAGAATGTTCTCTAAGGGGGTGAAAAGGGAGGGAAACTTTTTAAATGACTGCCTGACTGAATGACTGTTGTGTAGGCCGGGAGCCGTCTATGTCGCATAGGCTCACGACTCACGTTTTGACGGATCTACCCCAAACTTGGCATGGTCACTCTTCATCACCTGCAGACCCTCAGGATTAACCTGATTTTTCTTTAAGATCAGATATTTCTGTCAGAAAAGATTTTTGCTGCCAGCACCAATTGTACCAAATCCTAAAATCCATGGAAGCGAAGCCACGGGCAACAGCTAGTCTATCATATAAGCAACAACAAGGAGGAGGGTTAGGCTGAATCCACCATAACTCAGCAAATGCTGTAGTTTATTATTTTGTCTTCAAAGAAATTAGTTAAAATTAAGTTCTACATTACTGTCTTTTAATTTGCCCTCCAAAAATGCATATATTGGATGCAAGCAGTAACAATGCATACTTCTTAAGAGGTTGAATACTGCTGGAAACAAATTAAGAGCCAACAGGACTTTTGTAAAACTTGTCTTCGTTTAATTAACTATATCCCTAACAAGGAACTTATTCTTCTGTTGTGACCTGAGTACAAACAAGTAGTAATGACCCTTCAAAAGAGTCCTTACTGCTCTAAAACCAAGATTAATAATGTCTCCAACCTCTGAAAACTGTTCCTTCACCGAACAACCAATTTCTTTGTGCCCTGGGAATATCTTGCCTTCTAGTTTAATGGATGAGTCTTTTAACATCCTCTCCTACTATGGCATTTCAGGTGTCACCGTTTGGGAATTAATGACGTTTGGATCAAAACCTTATGATGGTATCTCAGCCAGTGAAATTTCGTCTGTCTTGGAGAAAGGAGAACGATTGCCTCAACCTCCCATTTGCACAATTGATGTCTATATGATCATGGTCAAATGTAAGCCAATTTCTTGTACCTACATTTAAATATGATTCATTTGAGTAAGAAGGGAGCTTACAGTATACCTTTTTAAAATGCTGTATTTAATCTTGCAGTTCCTCTGAAAATATGACCACAATTAGAATTCACGAGGCAGATAGATATTCTTGAGTAGTGCCATATATATCAGTGGGAAGCAAGGTAGACCACTCCAGAATAAGAGACTTGTGAATTGCACCAAAATGCTCTACAAAAAAGGGTTGTGTGCACATCTTTTGTTTGCATATAACTTAGTGTATAGTGTGCATGCACAAATCCTGTTCATTTCACTGTGCCTGTCTTATGACTAATTGTGCAAGATTACAGTTTATATTCCTGGGACATCTGTATATTCTAGGGGTGCAAAGGGGCAGGCTGACATACCTAGTGAAGAAACTACCCTCGTGAAGAGTGGCTTATCCATACACAAGCAGGATCTATTTTTAAGATTAGTTTTCTCAAGACTGGTTGGGAAAAGGCAGCGGAAGGAGAGCTGCTCAAATGATTATCCTGACCTGTTGCAAAGATATTCGGCACATTAGATTATTTATAATAATAAAACCAGGAGACTCAGTTGTTGTTCTAGGGTGAATGAAAATGCCTATGAGGACAAAAGTGGGAAGTGATCTCTCTCTCTCTCTCTCTCTCTCTCTCTCTCTCTCACTCACACACACACACACACACACACACACACACAAATATGGCCTGCTTTAAGAATGATGCTTTCAAATGGTGAACTGAGAGAACACTGGTGTGAGGTTCTTAGTAATACATGTAAAGTAGACCTGACCCCGGTTCAAGAGAACCCTGGAAAATGTGAATGATGCTTTGTGGGTTTTGTTTGGTTATTAGTTGTAGTCATTTCTGTCCCACTTTACAAATTAAAGCCCTCAGCAGCTTATTTAAAGCAACTAAAAACACCATAAAAATAAATATCAAAATTTAAAACCTTAAGGGTTGGATCCAGATTTCCTGTGGAGCAACTGCACTGGTGGAAGTAGATTTCCCCACCCTCTCCTTCCCACGGCAGCCCCTCCAGGGGCTATACAGAGAGTCAGGAGACCCTGCTGAATATGGTGAGCTGTAGCGGGGAGGAGGATCCCGCAAAAATTAAGTGGACCTTCCAGAAGTGGAGCCCTTCCCTTTGTGGAAGGCAGATCCTGGATCCTGCCCCAATAAAATAGTCAAAACAATGATATAGCAGCAGATAAAACCAGACAGTAGATAAAGGCTACATACAAGAGCCAGTACCATTAAAATCTAGGATAAATAGGATGGATTCACCAGGCACATAAAAGATGATGATGTCACCAAGCAAACATGTCTAGGGAGAAGGTTCCATATCTGGGACACCACCATAGGAAAGGTCCTTTCTCCAAAGACCACCCACATAAACTCTTAAGGCAGGGGCAGCCCAAGAAGGGATGCAAAAGATGCTCTCGACTGATAGAAAGGTTCATTAGAGAGAAGGCAGTCCTTCAGATACCCAGGCGAGATGATTTAGAGCTTTAAAGGTAAAAAAACCAAACCCAGCACTTTGAATTGTGGCTGGGACCCACCATTTCCCCGCTCAGAATGCCCCAGAATGGTGCTGTGTCATGGCATCACAACATTTTGAGGAGCATTCTTGGGGGAAAGTGGCAGCCCCACCGGCACCTGCCATTTCCCCCTCCTCAGAGCAATGCTACATCATGCCGAAGTGCCATTCCAATAAATTTTGGGGAGAGAAATGGTGACTACTAGGAGGTGCCCACTATGAGGAGCTCTGCCACAAGTTGCGGCAATGGCAAAAAAGTAAATAAAAATAGAGGGGAAGCAAGTTGAGGGGCTGCTGTCAAATGGTAGCACCCACTGAAGCTTTCAGGGGCCATTTTTACTCCCCTCCTTCCAATTTTGAACTGAAATTCTGTGACATTTTATAATTGTTTTTCTACCGCATTGAGGTAAAGATGTATAGCAGGTTTACACCACTACACATCCAGGCTGAAATCCACGATTTTACAGGAATTATTGTACAGGAATTATATTGTATCCATATAACTTAGTTCTGAATCTTGTCTCTGTTTCTCAAGGCGCCCCCACATTACCATTTTTATTTTTTCTGTGTTCTTTTAAATAGCATGTTTTTAAAGGGAGGAAAAACATTATAAGATTCCAAATAATTGTAACATTTCTTCCTGAATATGAAAAGAGATTCAGAAATAGTCCACTAGGTGGCAATAAAATACTTCACTCTGAACTTCAGTCAGTTTGTTTTGCTGCTTATAAATTTCAACACTAAAGCCTCAGATATGATTTGGGAGTTCCTGTTGAGTTTAATAACTGTTTCCTTGCAGGGCTATAGCCTAAAAACAAGACATTAGTAAGCCTATTAACATTTAACAATTTCAAATTGTTTTATCTTTTTGAGATAGACAGCAGTTACTCTGCTCTAACTAGATGCATCTCTCACCACCACCTGCAAATCAGTCAGTACAGTCAGTAGGCGATCACTCGTGTGCAAATACTACCGTAGTGTCTCATCTCTTTACTTAATTTAGGGCTGGTTCATATGTTCCCTGAACCACATAGAAGCCATTTCCACATGATTCTTACCATACTACTCTGCTAATACTATACCAAAATATGAAGCAGATAGAGAGATGATAGATAGATAGATAGATAGATAGATAGATAGATAGGGCGGTATACATATCAAGTCTGACTATTGGTCCATCTAGCCCAGTCTGATTTTACAAAGAGGAATCTTTGCAAGTTCTACATCTTCAACTAGCTAGATATTTAACTCTGGAATTTACATTTTCAATTTCATGCTTTTACCTGCTATAGCTCTATAGGGCAAATACATCACTAGCCCTGTTCTAAGATTGTGGACAAAGTGATATATATGGTCTGATTATATACATTATTGTATGGATCTCTGCATGATTTCTGCTAACTGGTACAAGCATGCTACAGCTGCTCAAACTGGAAAACTGATTTTTTAGAGGTCTCCCTCCCCTGACTATCCCAACAGGGATAGCCCTGCACAAGTCAAAGGCACTGGAAATAGCTTCTTGCCTAAGGCAAGGAGCCATGTTATCCCCTACCACAGTGATGGCAAACCTTTTTGAGCCCGAGTGCCCAAACTGCAACACAAAACCAACTTATTTATTTCAAAGTGCCAACACTGCAATTAAACCTGAATACCGAGGTTTTAGTTTTAGAAAAACAACTCATACAGTTGTCCGAACTAATTAACATCTTTTGTCTTAAAAGAAAAACACAATAACAGGGCTTTCAATGATACAAACAGTTTTTTATTGAAAAAAACATCAACTCAATTTTTTTTAATAGTACTACATTATAGCCTTAAGGTAATTTAGATAGATTTTTTAAATAATTAGGCGCATGTATTTTTGGATAAGGGATTCTCAACTTGTAATATGATTAATGTGATTTTTGCTGTTGCGTGCATGCTGATAATTTGTCAAACTTTGGCTCATACTCAGTTTGAGAGCAACACATGCAGCACTCAGCTCATCTGTTTCTGGTATCAGATTTGATATAATTCAAAGCTGAAAAGAGCTGAACTCATGTTTTTTTGTTGTTGTTGTTCAAGTCTTGGAGTCTACAAAAACACAAAATTTATTTAAAAAGACAGATAAAGCACCTGCAAGGAACCCAAGGCGGCTTACATAATCCTCCTCCTCTTCACTTTATCCTCACAACAACCCTGTGAGGTAGGTTAGGCTGGATGTGTTGTGAGGATAAAATGGAGAGGAGGAGGATTATGTAAGCCGCCTTGGGTTCCTTGCAGGCTCTAAGATTGTTAACAGGACTGGCCAATGTGATCATATTCATATTATGCCAGTGTAGATGGGAAAGTACTGGCATAATATGATCACATTGGCCAGTCCTGAGAGAAAGAAGAAACTACTGGGGTGCGGAGCGGGGAGCCAGAAGTAATTATTAAGATGATGCAAATGGGGAGAAATGAAGGAGGGGGGAGGAGAAGAGAAGAGAAGGGAAGGGAAGCAATATTGAGAAGGGAAGCCTGCTGCAGTGAAATAAAAGCAAGAATTTGTGTGGCAAGCAGAGGGAAAAGGCACCTGCGGCAAAGGTGCTGGCTAGGAGGGAACTAAGAGAACTTAGTTACAGAGAACTAAGGGTGGGGGGCAAGGGAGGGAAGAGGAGGAAGCGCTATGGGGGGGAGAAAATATTAGTAGATATAGATTTAAAATATAGATTTTAAAAATCTATCTAAATTACCTTAAGGCTACAATGTAGTACTATTTAAAAAAATTGAGTTGATGTTTTTTTCAATAAAAAAACTGTTTGTATCATTGAAAGCCCTGTTATTGTGTTTTTCTTTTAAGACAAAAGATGTTAATTAGTTCGGACAACTGTATGAGTTGTTTTTACTAAACTAAAACCCCGGTATTCAGGTTTAATTGCAGTGTTGGCACTTTGAAATAAATAAGTTGGTTTTGTGTTGCAGTTTGGGCACTTGGGCTCAAAAAGGTTTGCCATCACTGGACTAGAGTTAATCCATCTCTTCAAGCCAGTCCAGCCTTTCCTGCCTGTTGGGAAAATTTGGGGAAGGACAATCTAAACATTCTGCTTCCCACATGAGCAACTGTAACATGCCAGGCACTCATGCAATTTATCATTTCTATGTGGGTACTTCTAGTGATTGTTCAGTGGTCAGCTTTGTGCACCAGACTGTGAAGGTCTCTTTGTAATTTATCCTTTTACTAGTAAGTGTTCCAGCTTTTGCGGTTTCATTTTAAGCCTTCGTTGTCCTTTCATTTTTGTTTTCTGTGTTGCCACCTTCAGGCTGGATGATAGATGCAGAGAGTCGTCCCAAATTCCGGGAACTGACGACAGAATTCTCCAAAATGGCTCGGGACCCCCAGCGCTATCTGGTTATACAGGTACTGATCATCACTAATGTGATGGTTACTTTTTTTTCTAGGAAAACAATAAGGGCAGAATTACTTCAAAAGAAATCTAGGATAAAATTATTGGTTTGTGTTTTAATTTATGTACTGTTTTCTCTGACATTGAAAAATGGCCAGAGTGATGGAAAACCACAATAAAATAATCATCTATAAAACTGAAAGCAAAAAATATAAATGACTCAAATTTATATTAAACACAGTTTTATATTAAACACAATTATACAACCGAGTAACATAATTTTGATGCATTAGCTCTGAATTTATAAACTTGTGCTTTGTAATACTGATGATTAGGTCTTGAACACTTTGAAGAACAGATATTACATGATATTGTAGTCTAGCTACAAATAAAGGGATGGTCACCTGTCAAGTCAGAGGTCAGATTCGGCCCACAAAGTATCCCCCCCCCCCATGACCTTACAAACTTGTAATAAAGTTGTACGAAAATGTTTGGCCACAGTTGCATGTGTAAGGAAAATAAACTTTATTTTAAAAGCTGTGTTTGAGATAAAGCTATTCAATTATTCTATGCTTTCTCACTGTCTGGATTCGATATGTAATGGCCAAGTACATGTGCTCTATGTACTGAGAATCCCTTACTGCTAGGCAGCACCCAGTTTATTATAGAGCCTGACCACCCCTGAAGGGGTCAGATTGAGTAGCAGAAATAAGTTATTCTGGTTAAAGTTGACACCAGATTGAATTTGGTGGTTTTTGCTCAGGCAACATGTCTGAGGAATTTGAAGGGAAGCAAAAAGAGTTTCAGTAACAATAGGGAAATTTCCCAAGGTGGATTCCACACATCTCTGCTTCTGGAGCCTGGATCATTGTCTGCACACTGAATAGCAACCTGGGGTGCGACACTGGGAGAGGCCTATTGTCCTCAAGGCATGTTTGTGGTCTTCCAAGAGGCATTTGGCTGGCCACTGTGGGAAGCAGGATGCTAGACTAGATGGATCTTTAATCTAGCAGGGCTCTTCTTATGTTCTGATATGCTTACAGTCAAGTTGTTTCCAAGAATACAGAGCATGACCATTCCTCATCTCAGTCTCAATCCATATTTTACAGCTCATGCTGTAGGAAGAAATTACCAAAGAAAAGCTACCTGTTATAAATGGTGCATCTTGGAATCTCAAGTTCTTATTGTGATTTGCCTCTGGATAGGGAGATGAAAGAATGCACTTACCAAGCCCAACAGACTCAAAATTCTACCGGAGCCTGATGGAAGAGGAGGACATGGAGGACATTGTGGATGCAGATGAATACCTGATTCCACACCAGGGATTTTTCAGCAGCCCATCAAATTCACGGACACCTCTCTTAAGTTCACTGGTATGGAAGTGTTTCCCAAAATATTCCATTTTGACAAATTCCAGAAAGGTAGTGTGAAGGACTGCCAACTGGTCCTGTCTTCAAGACGAGAGATCAAAGGTGCAAAACTGCCAGCCTTAGCTCTGCCGTCTTGACACTGATTCTCTCAGGGCCTTGCCCTTGTCTATACACTGGATTTAGCACTGAACCACAGAGGAACCACACACATCGTGTGGGATAGAACCAGGAAAGTTTATTTAAGGTAAACCGATTACAATAAAAGGTGGGGAATGAGGGAAGGGGGAATAGGTGGGGAGACACTTTGGTATACACAAGTAGAGCTACAAAACAACAAAACTAGTTCCTTTACTATATAAACACCCAGGCACTTACTCTTTGCCTGGGGGTTGGTCTTCTTAGGGCTTGCCTCAGCAAAAAGCCCTACTCTGCGCTCTTTCGCGTCCAGACAACAACCAAACCCAAAAGCCACAGCTGGCAGTATCAAATTCTCCCCCCACCCCTCCTTTCAGGAGTTTGGCTGTCCTTGGCCAATCAGGATGAACTTCATCTGGGCTAGGCAGGGGAGGGGTGGCTCCTGATCATGACTAGAGTGCTTGGGGAAACATTTGCATGTGAATGCACCTGGGAGACTGAGGCGATGGGCCATCAGGTGTACATTTGCATGAGGTTTTCAGCCTCCAACTGGGGTTACACTTGTTTACACGTGTGTGCTTTTCTTCACAGGTAGCCATGCTAGTAGTTCTTGCTTCAAAAACTACAATGGGTCTGATAGCATCGTAAAGATTTTTAAATTGACTGTGGCGTCAGCTTTCCTGAGCCACCAAACATTTTTTTTCTAAAACATTTACTATGAAATGCTGCCAGATAATCTAGTATTCCTTCCCTATTAAAACAAAAATAATGAAACCTGTTCCTCTTCTGTTTTAGAGTGCTACCAGCAATAATTCTACAGTTGTAACCTGCATTGATAGAAATGGGGTAAGTTTGAACAATTCAGAACTACATGCAATGATTGCTAAAATGTTTTGTGACTCTCTTTACCGTTAATGAGAGCTTAAAAGAAACCCTACTCCACAAGTCATCCAGGTTTAGCTTTAGAATCAGAATGGCCATGCCTTGCTATCAGAAACAGTGTGCTGTACATTTTCCCTTCTAATCTGTACCTTATCTTAACAATCAGGGACATCCAGTGAGAGAAGATAGCTTTATCCAGCGATACAGTTCAGACCCAACTGGAGTTTCCCTGGATGACAGCCTGGACGATGGCTTTCTGCCTGCTCCAGGTGAGTACACAGAGACTACTGAATCTTTGTATTCATTCTCCGACAAGCAGATTTTGCATTGGGGTGACATCCACTTTGCAATGGTATATCTGGAGAGTCATGGCAAAATCTGCGCAACTTTTTCCATTTCTCTTCTTGACAATCCCCAAATAGTTCCATGTTTTCCTTGCTTTCTATGGCAACTCAGTGAAAATGCAGCAAGGAAGATTAACGTATCTTCCTCAATGGATTAATATGTATATTTTAGTATTCAGTGTCAGTATTAATTACTACTGAGATGAGGATAGAGATTTAAATCTTTAGTTTATTTTGAGAATTTATAAGTCATCCTTCAGTAACAGATCTCTCAAGGGGGCTTACACTAAAATCATAAAAACAGAAATAAATCACAGAAGTCTCAGCAAAACCTACTCAGATCCATCTATAAACAACATTAAACAAGATCTAAAATATGCTGAAAAGCATTGACAAATTTAAAAAAAATAGTATTTGCCTTCTTCCGAAAAGTTGGTGTCAGACAAGTTTCTCTGGGGAGGGAATTCCATTTCAGAGCTATCACGTCAGAAGGCCTTCTCTACGGTCACCTCTTAGCTAACTTCATATGTTGGTAGAGATGTATGAGAATTTTGTTTCTGTTGGCTTAATACCAGAACTTACCCTGTTCACATCTCCAAGTGCAAATGCGAACACATTTTGCAGGCAAAGTTCGCACATTCCTGAGTTTGCAGAACTTGTTCTCAAAATGCATACTTTAGGAAATTGTGCACTTTTAAAATGTGTATTTGTGGGAAATGTGCATTTTGGGGGGAAAGTACACTTTTGCATGTGCACTTTAAAAAAAAATATCACACACCCAAATGCATACTTTTCCCATTAGAACTGTGGGGGGAAGTTTGCAATTGGGAACGGGAACAAGACGGATGGAGATTCGAGGTGAACGTCTGAGAACCCCGTCGAGTCTCGCTGATTCTCCCATCCCTAGGGGTGAGGGGAATCTGGAGGAGGGCTTTAGATGAAGAATGAAGGTTTTGGGAAGGCTCATGTTCCCCAAAGAACCAGCCCAGAGAGTAACTAACAGCCACATTTTGCAGTATCTGAAGTCCCGAGAAGTCTTCAAAGGCAGCCCTGTGTATACATTGTAGTAACCCAAAAGAGAGGCACCATCGAAAGCAGTGGCCAGATAATCTTTTAGCTCCCCAGACTCTTGAGTCTGATCCTGTGTAGGGGGTGAAGCCCCATCCAGAACGGGTTGAACATCAGCTCCCCAGTCAGACGAACCAGCAGCTGTCGTCACCACCACCATCTTATCTGTACTGAACTTCAGTTTATGAACCATCATCCAGTCCATTACTGGCTTATGATACTGGGCTGCGGCGGCGGCTGTTGTTTTTGGTGGTGGTGGTGGTGGTGGTGTTGTTGTTGTTGTTGTTGTTGTTGTTGTTGTTGTTATTATTATTATTATTATTATTATTATTGGCTTTTCTTTCGATATAAGCCCTCCTGGCCTTTGGTTTTCCATCTGGGTCCTCTGAACCAGCCACATTTTGCCGTCATGAGCTCCTTACAGGCAGTCAGATTCTGTAAACCTTTAGTAAATCAGCCAGACTCCGCTCCACCTGGATTCCATTGGTTCATTCATAGAGGGTTTCTAATTAATGTTGGAATTGGCACATGCTTTATCTTGCTGTATCTTACTGCTGCTTTCAAGGACAAGGAGAGCCTGATGCCCACAGTGCTGAGAGTCATGGGGAGGATGGGTCAGCCAGGGCCAGCCCTCCCATTAGGCAGGGTGAAGTCCCTACCTCAGGCAATGGAGCAGAAGGAGTGCTGAATTCCACTGCTCCCTCCACCACCACCTCCAGTAGGTGCTCCGGAGAGCTCCTCTAGCCTCTCCCCTGCCATGGCATTGGCTATAGTGGGAGAGCGGGGCTGGTGGGACTCTCTGGAGCAGCCACCCACCCTCTGTTTCACTCTGAGGGGATCCTGAGATCAAAACAGAGAATGGCTGGCTGCTTTCAGCCGCCGCCACCCCTCTGGCTCTCATGCTGAGAGTCCTCTCAGTGAGAGCCAGACGGTGGGCAGGGAGGCTGGGTGGGCTCTTGTGGGAGCCACACCAGCCGCTTCTTCTCTCCAGAGAGCCGATGCAGCGGCAGTGGTAAAGGTAAGGGGTGGGGTGCAACAAAGAAAGGAGAAGGAGGGTAGGGCACATGTGACAAGGGAAGGGGCTGGGGCATAACACAATAAAGGGACGGGGGCATGTGGCATCTGCGGAAAGGGGGTGGGGGTGTGAGGCGGCAGTGGTGGTGCATGTGCTCTCACACTTCAGGTGGTGGGAGAGCTTGTGCCAGGCCCAGGGTCTGCACTGCAGGCATGCTGGTGCCAACTGACCAATTGTGTCCAGCATTGGACAATGACATCAGAGGGCTACAACAGTGACTGAGGCTGCGATCCTAAGCACACTTCCCTGGGTGTAAGGCCCACTGAACTCAATGGGGCTTACTTCAAAGTAGACATATATAGAATTGCACTGTAAAAGGAATGTTGATGTGCACACAGTTGTATGTGGCAAAAGCGTGTTAAATGTGCACAGTTGCTCATGTGCATGGCGTGTCTGGAAGGGAGGAAAAGAATGAGAAGGAACGGAAATCTGCAGTGAGGGCAAACTGCACATGTGGAACAGTCTAGAAATCACATTCAAAAGAATGGTGGATAAGTTACTCCTTGGTGCCCCTTTGCAACCAGGACTATGTAATACAGAATCTCAAAATGTGATGTGAATTTCACAGTGAAAGAATTTCAAGAACATCCGACAACCCTATCTGTTGAGGCAGGATTTGCCGCAACGTCATTTGTTTGCCTTAAATGTTTTTGCCATATGAACGGCGGGCAACATCGATAAGGAAGGTTTCCTTTCTCATCCCTGGGATCATTTCCCTTCTCCTTCCCTTTTCTGTTAAACCATGAGTCTGTTGGCAGGGACTGTCTTTGTTTGAATCTGGTACAACATTTAGTAATATTAGGCAATATGTAAAATAATAACAATAAAATACTTGGCAATAGTGTGAAAAGGTAATTCAAAGGAGGAGGGAAATTCATCTTTAATGAAGGGGGAAATTAAAGCAGTTGCAGGTTTGTGCTGTTCCTTGTATGAACATGATTAGTCTTAAAACACAACAAATGTAGTAAGCACTATCTCCCTGGTGGCTCTCCAGAAGGCTCTATCAGCCCTCCGCTGATTGTGGAGCCACACCTGTTCCGTTGAAATTAATCCTCAACTTGACTAAAGTAAAGTGTTCAAGTGTATTAATCTTTTTTTTTTCTTGAAACCATTTCAGAATATATGAACCAGCAAGTGACCAAAAGACCATCTGCTTCTGTCGTGCAAAATCCAGTCTGCAACAATTTCTCCCTTACCATTGATCCAAAGCCTATGCCTGATTCAAACCATCAGAATCCCCATAGCACAGCACTGGATAACCCAGAATATCTCAACACAAGCCTCTCTCCTTTTGCTAACACAGTTTTTGACAGTTCCCCCTATTGGGACCAGCCAGCCAACCACCAAATAAATCTGGACAATCCTGATTATCAGCAAGACTTCTTGCCCAGGGAGACCAAATCTAATGGCATCTCTAAGCTTCCTGCAGCTGAGAATCCAGAATACCTAAGGGTAGCAGCACCAAAAAGTGAATACATTGACGCCTCAGCATGACCACTGAGAAGAGAGACTTCTTGTAGCACCAGGAACAATGCCAGGAATGCAGGTGACAGAACTGGCTCATGTAGAAACAAACTATGGAGAGATAAAAGAGTAGTCACACAACACACCAGCATTTACTCTTTTTTCCTCCAAGAGTGTGTGTGCTGATTTCACCCAGCTTGCTTAGGACTTCTCTTATCTTTGTCTATCCGGAAGATGCAATGTGGAACAAAAAGACAGCATCCAGCAAGCAAGAAATCATTGTTGCATTCATTCTTTTCTTAACAAGCTATGTAGGATTGCAGCCTCTGGATGAATGTTAACAGCTGTGACAAGCATTCACTTTAAATCCTTTTGATGCTGTGTGTTTCATAAAACATTTATGGTACTTTTATGATATTGAACTATTGATGCCATACAGATTAATGGGAAGACAGGGGAAGGAATCCAGACCCAAGCCATTTTTCTGTGTCTCCTGAATAGAGTTGACCAACCTCTAAAGATTTAAAGAAAACCTTGTTCCTATGCATTGTTCCAGCTCTTTAAACACAAGCGTCATTCAATATTTTGTTGTACAAATGAGGAGAAAACGGCATCTGGAAAAATGTGGGGATTCTGCTTAAGATATTTCTTAGAAAAACTGAATAGATTGGGGAGAATCCAAGTAGCCCTGGTCCATTTAGGAGCAGGACTTGCCTAAAGCACTCACTGCCAACTGACCACTACTGTTAGGAAGCCAGCAGGACTCTGCAAACAAGGCATTGTTCACGAATGCTTATAAAGTACTCACAAGACTGTCTCTAAAGCGCTCACTCTAAGCCTGAATGGCATTTTGTTTTTTTGTTTCCTGGCTCTACTGTTTTCTCTAGAGTTGTAAAAACAAATCCATTTTCAATGTTTAACTAAAAAGCCATACATGGGGAAAATGACAAGATATTTTAAAAAAAAAAAACATTTCCACCCCACTGCCTTTATGGCATTTGGACACATTATTGTGAATTTAAATAGTGAGGAAATGCAAAGGTTGCCATTTGGCTATGAATATGGGCACAGCTAAACTCACACTAATAGCAGAATCTGTGAAATTCTGTAGAAATGTATGCTCTTGCTCAGGTCCCATTCATTTTAATGGAGTTTGTGCAGGAGAAGTTTCCATTAAGCTGTAATTCACTGGAGGGAGTGCGGGGTTGGACTTGGAGGCAGAATTCCAACTGAAATGCTGAAAGCAGTTACAACCAAGGAAAAATACGTTCAAATCCAGCCCTACAGTAAGAATTGTCTTGGCTGGTACAAGATGAATAAAATACAAGTTAATACACAGTAATCACATGGGGAAAACAGAGGCAGAAACAAGGATTAATCAGCTGTACTTGATCATGGAAATTAATCCACAAACACACTGGTACTGGAAGAATTTCAAGCCAATCCAGTTGTTATATACAGAAGTACCATTACAGTGCAATCCTGTGTATTGAACTAATGGGACTTATTCCCAGGTAAGTGTGTATAGGGTTGCAGCCTTACAGCGTAATTCTATACATGGCTACTCAGAATTAAGCCCCATTGAATTTAATGATAAATGGATATAAGATTGCAGCCTTAGTCTTGTAAATGTGTGGATTCATTGCCACCTGCTATAGTGCAGCTTGAAAAACAGCAGCCAAGCTGCTGTTAAAATTACCTTATCTCATAACACATGGAAGATGTTCCAATAGAAAGCTTACCTGCTCTGGAATCATGCATCAGCCTCACAGCCATATAACCTCAAATTTGCATTGAAGGAAAGGGGGAAATTAACAAAATTTAAAATTAGCCTTGAGCCATCTGGCCCATATCCAAGGTATGATCTGCAATATGGCCACTATACCATAAGACCTAATGAGAACACTCTACATAAAGTAGATAACACAATGCACCTCTCCATAACACAATTGGGGTGTATTCATACAATGGCTTTCCTTCCCTTCTCTGATTTTCTACAAACCGCTGATGATAAAATCAGTATGGAAACCAATCCTACATAAAAGTCCAATGTATATTGGTCTCTGACAGCCCCACAATCCAACAAACCCAAGACAAAAATCACCACATGGGTAGGAGAAAAAGGTCACATAAATCTATCCTCAGAAATTTGGTAATGTTCTAATGGCTCTTGTGTAAAGAGACCAGCTCCTTGTGAATGAGGATTGTTTACACACACATACTGGTGCATAAACAACACGTGGACACACAGTATAGATCTACTGGTGTGAATCTCTTTGTTACTGTGAGAATTGTGTCTGAAACCTTACTCGACACCCAAATAGGTTGCTTATACCGACACCATTTTAATTAGTTTTTGATGCGCTTCTTAACACTAACATCGTACTATGTAAAATGCACAAGAACAGTTCAGTTCTGCAAGTGATTGAAATAGCTTCCATGCGCATTGCAGATGGAGGACAAAAGGCTGCGTCCCATGCTGAAAAGTGCCTGTGTACATTATCACATCACACTGTCCTGCTTGCAGGTTTCCTGCTGTGTTTTACAAGTAGCCGCAGCTTCCCTACTGCATGTACGCCAACTCCATGCCAGGTGCATGAGAGCAGTTCAGTTTTACAAGTGGATGAAATATTGTCCATGTGTTGTAGGAGGTAGGCAGCATAAAAATTGCATGTAGCAAAGTCACATGCAATAATTCCTGCACTGGAATCTCATACCTCCTGCCTTGAAAGTCTATGTAGAATTTGGTTATGTGTGAAGCAGCCCTAAGTGTAAGACTCTTTGCATTTCCTGACAAGCATTTCATTTTTGGGATTTAGAAGTTCAGCATGGGCAATAATAACACAAAAACTGCTACCTACCTCTTCAATGTCAGCTGTTGTTAACATTGCTCTAGTTTTTCTATAATTTATATTTCTCTGTGAGAAATTATTTTAGTTTGGGCAAAGTGAGAATTGTCATTTCTGTTTGCACCTCCCCATTCTTGTGAAAATGTGTGGTAAAAATATTGTGAACTATATAGAATTCCACTGCCAGGGGTGACATTTTTAAAGGCTTTATACTCTTAAATCACCATTAATTGTGATTTTTTTTTCCTACTGAAATCACATCATTCTTTATTTTCCCAGTAACTTTTCCTTTCCTTCCATTTTGTTCTTTTGCTCTAGCACCTGACTTTTTAAGAAGTCTTTTTTAAAAAAGTAATAATATATATTTTAAAGATACACACCTTAATTATCTTTTTACATAAAAATGGGCTGTTAGGACCAAAGATATTGTCTCTTTTTCTTGTTTTAAACTCGTGAATAAAAGACAATTTATCACAATTTTTATAGGTTTTCGTTTTGTAAATTTTTAAATACCATCAACTGTGAACTGGCTTACCGCTAGGCCCCAATTTAAAACAGTGGATGAAGGTTTGCCTGGAGCAACATCAACCACAAGGGGCAAAACAAATGCTCATTAAAGCAAGCATTTTTCCTGTTTAAGGACTGCTTGAATATGAATTCCAGCATTAAGATACGACCAGTCTGCAAATCACTAGGGGGGTGGTATACTTGGATAAGGAGCCCTGTTAGTGTTCATATTACTATTTGATTTAATTTTAAATAGTATTCTGATAATGGGTGACATAGTGAACCTACATTTACACATCTGCATCTGCATCCTTCATTGCCTTCATTGACTATGGATTCTACACACACACTTTCCTATTACTTTCCTATTCTTCATTTATGTCCCAGAAGTTCTGGTTGGGATTTCCCATTTAAGCAATACAATTCCTCTCATACATGCATACACCTCAATGACAATCTGTTTGTGAATGCTATAGCAGCAGTGAACACAGACTATTATTCTTCGGGTGTGTGCGATTCTTAAAGCACAACTAAACATTAGTGGGGTCAAGGCCAAATAAAGGGTTTCATAAGCAATGTTTTATTTCAAGAAGGGGACAGCATATTGTTCCTTTCTGTTTTTTCAATAGATAGGACCAGCACAACAAAAGCCATCTGGGAGCAAAACTCCCATTAAAATGCATAGGTTGGTAATATCCATTGTATTGGAACTATAAATTGTTTTTGCTGCCTTCATACACAGAAAGGCAGAGTAAAAATAAAATGAAGAAATGTATTTTACCATCGCTTGTGTGGCTTCATTGTGGCAAAAGAATGAAACTCACATGGCCATCAAACATATTTAGTGCATGTTTGACTGCACGTTGGTTAAAAAATAAAATGAATTGTGAAGGCTTCAAGAATCAGGATTCCACCTTCTCCCATGCCTGCCTAGAGCCAGCCTTGTGCAAAAAGGAAGTATCCCATCTAGGGCACAGTCTACCCATAGATCAGTGTTCTCCAACCTTGGGTCCCGTAGCTGGCTGGGGCATGCTGGGAGTTGTAGGCCAAAAACATCTGGGGACCCAAGGTTGGAGAACACTGCCATAGATGGAGTCCCATACAAGTCCTGTGGAAACAAATGAGAGCTTTGCACATCCTCGTTTACACCACCTTAGTCATCAGAAGAGACCAAATTTTCATCTCACTCCGTCCAATGAGTCTTGGAATTGATTTAATGTGAACGGTGTCAGGTCAAAGCTGTGCACCATTGGGGGGGGGGGGGTAGAGCCCAGCTTCTGTGCCTTGATCCGTACTAATGGAAATCCTCATGCAGAAGCAGATTTCCCTGCATCCAATGTAGATACAGATCTGCATGGTGATGCCATCTAGGCCCCATTTAACTGGCTGACTGCATCTCTTGGTGAAGATGGGGTGCACATCCCCATCCACAGCCTCTACTTGTTTCACATGACTAGAGCTGAATTGGGGCCTGGGTGCATAAAGATCCTGTGGAACTTGTGCCAAGTTTGTATCAGTTCTCTGAAGTTGCAATCAGCTTTGTGTAGAGAAGATTAAGATAGGTTGCATAAATGAACCAGTGGTGTATCTTCAGTTATAGGGTTCAAACCACCAAGCGTCATTCCTGTCTGGACTCCACTGAAATAAATGGAGGTTATGCAGGACTCATGGGGCATGTGTCTACACTACAGACAATAGCTTGAGTATTTTAAATGTATTCATCTAAGCACAATTTGTACAAATAAATACCACATTTTGTATTGCCGAATTGTTTTTTTTAGTGTTGATGAAATAAAAAAAATATTTGTATATTAAGTGATGAAAAAATAAGATGTGCATAATTTGTCCATTATTGTTCTTTGATGTTTTGAGGGTAATAGATATTGTAATATAGTGTATTACATTGGATAGAAAAAAAGGACCATTTTGACTGGCTTGTAAATTGAAGCTTAGTGGAAGTACTGGTGATGAATTGTCTTTGATTCCCCCCCCCCCCTCTTTTGACACTTGAAAATGTGTCATTATGGAGACTTAACCAGAAATTAGGGAAATTATGACCACTTTCCCCCCTAAATATAGAACTTGCTTCCATATATTAGGGTCAGAATAGTTGTAATAATAATTACTAATACAGCACCACTTTACTTTCTATTATCTTTATTCCTGTTGTCCTGTCCAGTGCACTTAAGTATCCATGTATACCAATGTGTGAAATTCACTTGCACCAACTTAGGGAATTTTTAAGGTTCCATATATAGCTTCTAGAGAAGCTACATAAAGATATGCCAGATGTTCCAAAAGCTGCACAGTGCAACTATTGATAAAGGATGGAAAAATAAATATCAAATCCAAGATCAACTGAATCTAGGAAATCTAGGTTTCTGAAGCTGCAATGCTATATATCCACTTAACTGGGAGTAAGTCCCATTGAACTCAATGGGACTTACTTCTGAATAGACATGTATAGGATTGTGTTGTAAGTTTAAAAGCATTGAGTGATCAGTGGGAATTAAAAAAAAATAGACCATCAGGAAAGCCAAAAGCATATTTACAGTGCAAACTTATATTGCTTTTATACTATTTTTGTGGTACTGTCATCTCCCCACGGCCCAAAGAATCCTGTTTGGTGAGGGGCTCAGCATTCCCTAGTTTGCCCCCTCACACAACTACAATTCCCAAAATTCCTAGCCTATGCATGTCTACTCAGAGGTAAGACCCCTTGAGCTCAATTATACTTACTCCCAGGTAAGTGTGTATAAGACTGTGCCTAAATTTGTAGTGTAGATCTGCCTCAAGGGCCTATTCCTTTTTTTAATTTTAAGGGCAATAAGGGGGTAGATGCATAGCCTGGGAACTGTATTGTTCTAAATGTCTATATATAAGTAACATCTTGTAAAGGGCAGAGGAAGTAGAAATAAGTCCATGAAGTGAAGGTGTTGTCTGAGTATGTCCCTGTTATGCTGAACCTAAAAGAGAAGCCCTTCTAAAATCCTTTAATAGGTGGACTTTGTACAAAGAGAAATACCCACTTGAATGTTTTGTTTTTCTTTTAGTCCATCCATCCTTTCCAAAACTGAGGCAGCATAAGCTACCAAGATTTCCTTTTTATGCAATACACAATGTAGTCTTAAATTTTATATTCCTTGTTTTCAAAAATGACTGTAATGTGTTTTTGAAGCATGATTGTTTTATTTTAATAAAACCTATGAAATAAATCTTTTGCATATCAGTTATTTTAGATTCAGATCAGTGGGCGAACAGCACCATTGGGATGGTGGGGGCAGGTAACCATGTTCATTGCTGATTGTTATAAAGTAATCCTGGTGGACACCACCAGCCAGTTACCCTGTTGCACTGATGGTATTTGCACATTACAAAACCAAGGCCACCAGTATCTCCTCATAAGCTTCCAGAGATGTTCAGTTAAATCTCCACTTAAAGTGGAACAAGCAGGAGAGAAGAGGGATGATGGAGTTGGTCAAGAATCTGACTGTCTCCAGAGCACATCATCTCACAGAATTGGGTGCTAGGGGTCCTGATGGTGCACATGTGCTGGCACTGTGGGATCTGACTCCAGCATCACTCCTCCCAGCAAAGTGGCTGAAACAGCTAGCTTTTGTCTTTGCCATGGCAAAGCTATGCTGACAAGGGGAGTTTTACTGACAGCAGGGCCGTACGGGCTAGGACTTCTTTGGTTCCATCCTATGTTTCATAAGAACTGTGAAATGTCAGGCAGTGTGGTCCAAGTGCTAGCAAGTATCTGTGGTGGGCACAGATGGATACCCTGATGGCTCTAATAAATTGCCCAGGTTGAGGAATTGCAGCCAGTTTAGGACAGCCCAACCTAGTGCCAGCCCGACATTTTGATGATGTGATTAGCAATCCTACTTGGGAGCTTTAATTAAATACCAGGCATTTGAGGGTGAGGTGATAGTTATCAACACAGTAGTGTGCCAAGAGGGGAGATTCAAGCAATTCAGCTGCAATTTCAGTAAAATTTGCAGACACACACATGAATTTACAGCAAGTAGCATTAGGGGGGGGGAATACTTTTTTACAGATATCACAGCTGGGAGGGAAAGCTTAAACCTCCCCACATGCTGCACATACACACAATATTTGATTTTTTTAAAAAAACCAGTGATGTGATTGCTCAGGGCTGGCCCTACCATGAGGCAGAGTGAAGCAGTCACTTCAGGCAGCAGATGCTGGGAGGTGGCAGCCAGGTGTTGGAGGAGAGAACTGTGTGCCAAGCAGCCTGCCCTGTGCCCCCCTAAGCTAGCCTGCTGCCTTCAGAGGCAGTGGAGGATGCTGTCCCATTAGCAGTGTGGAAGAAACAGTCCAGTTGGCTTTTGTACATGGAATGGGAGAGGGTGCCATCTTGGGGGTTTTTGCCTCAGGCAACAACATGTCTTGGGCCAGCCCTGTGATTGCTAATCATGTTTGTGCCATATCTAGCTAGGCCCTTACCCTTAGGTTAAATGTGTGGATTATGATTAATGTGGCTGCATTAAAAAAAAAAAAAAAAAGTAGCAGCCATGATCAGGATTGGGACAAGGCAGGTGGGGAGGAGGGAGTTTCTTGGGGAGGGACTTTGTGTCAGATCCACAGCACAAGGAAAGGGTTAAATCACCTTCACACGTGCCACAGTCCCAATCCTGATCTGCCCCCCTCCATTTCTATTTTTTAAGAAAGCAGACTTGTTAAAAATGATCACACATTTAACGTTAACTTGCAGTTTGGCCCTTATGCCAGTATCCTCTAGAGTCTAGACAGCCATGGTATGGACTGATCACCCAGTGCTGACCATCTGCTGCCAGTGGGGCGTGCCTCATTGTTTGCTACCAGCTCAGCTTGTATTTCTGTAAATAAAAGGCTCACGACAAAAGGCACAATAATTCTCCTGTGTTCTCTCATCCAAAAGAAAAGTGGCCCTGTAACAAGCTGCCCTAGAACTTCTTATCACACCGGGGGATTGGGGAGCAAGAAACAAAGATGGTAATGTTCATTTTTATTTTATGTGACTTTTTAAATTTGTAAACTGCCTGAAGCCCTAGGGATGGAGCAGGCTAGAGCAGGCTGGAGCAGGCTTGATCAAAGAGATCAAGGCCAGAACTTGTGCAGCTCTCTAGCATGCTATATTCAAGCAATTCAGTTCAGTGTGGCCTAGAGCACAAAATCTATTTGCAGCAGATATGTCTATGATCCTTTTTACATCCGGAGGCTTCTTGCAAAAAACCCTGACAAACAAGGTTAAGTTCAGAGGAGAATAAAATCAGACTCTATCCACCCCACTCCCCACGACTCACAGGTTTCCAAAAGAAATCAGATCACAAAAGATGTAGCATGTAAAAAAACCCCAAACCCAAACCTTTCCACTTTTCCCATAAGAATCTAACTGTTAACTAGCAATATGCACCAAGTGAAAACACAAAACTGCAAAATATAGAACTGGGAAGTGGGAGGGTGGTATCTGTGGAATGGGGGTTGAAATCAGGAAATTGTAATTAAACTTGTTGCAGAAAGAAAAAAATCAGAAATAAACTTTTAATAACAAAAAAAATGGACAAATTAAGAGGGCATGCAGAAAATGCTGTATGGCTCTGGTTGTATCACAAGCATTTTGTTTGTCCAAAAGAGGAAAAATACGATTTCAATGGCTCTTTAGTATGTGTCAGCTGCAGAAGGTGCTGGTGCTAATGGACCGCAAGGCTGGGCACTTGCCAAGGCCCGGACATTGTGAGCAGCCCTTGAAGCAAGTGCATGCCCTAAATCTATGATGCACTCTCACTTTGCGCCATGGCGTGTGCTTAGTTATCCCTCCTCTAGGGTATCTGACCTGGTCAATCATCGTCCCTGTTTCGCCATTTGGGAAAATTGTGGGTTGCTTTTACATTTTTTTGTTAGCACTCACAAAAGTGCACTAGGGCTTCCATTCATCAGGTTTTTCAGCCCTCTCCTCGTCTCATGGAACTAAATCTCATGATGGTGGTGGGCACATTCTGACTTTGCCACACATGCATGTAAACGTGTGCACAATGTAGCAAACATTGGATGTGCTGCAGCTGGTGAGGTCCATCTTGAGCAAGTGTGGTAACATAGGATGGGACAGTGATGTGTCTCTAGTACGGTATATTGTTAACCAAAAGAATAAACACCCACATTGCCCTTAAAATCTATTTGGGAAAGGCTCTTGCAGAGCAAATGAATACAGAGGACAGAGACGACCCTTCAGCAGTGTGTAATATCATGCTGAGTTGGCGATCCTTGGTCTGAGGATAGGGCTGCAAGAGTTGCCTCTGTGTTCAACTGTGACATGTTAGAGGCGAGCAGCCTTCCACAACCTAGTGCCCTCCAGAGGTTTTGGACTTCAACTCCCATCAGCTCCAGCTGGCACAGCAAATGGTCAGGAAGGTGTGGAGGGTGGTGACTCCAATGTCAGTGGGGCTGCATATCTGCTCCAGGCTTTACTCTGAACTTTTAAGGAGCTACCCATGGTGCCAAACCTATTTTGGGGCTAGGGTTCAGCACCATGGATAGATCCTTTAAAGTTCAAAATGAAGCCTGGAGCAGATATGCAGCCTCGCTGAAATTGGAGTCACCAGCTTCCATGTAATTTTATTATTTATTTATTTATTTATTTATTTATTATATTTATGAATCGCCCATCTGGCCAGACATCCGGCCACTCTGAGCGATGTACAATCCAATAAAATACAAGAGGGACACACACACACACACACACACAGTATAAAACACAATTAAAAACAGAACAAAACTTTAAAATCCTAACATCTGGAGGGCATCAAGTTGGGGAAGGCTGCATTAAAGGATATACAAATGGGGAAGAAGTGGGGATCCATTTATTGTAGTGTGCCTGGAGAAGGGGGTAGAAAAGTCTGGAGGGAGGCCTGCATAGTACCTTAGCACAATTTTGTAGTGTCTGTGCTGTACCCTAGCACAGTTAGGTGGTGTAACTATCCAACTGTAACCAGCTATACAATGATTGTGTATAGGGAAGGGTTGGATGTGGACAAACAACCTGCAAAAAGTTACCTCCAACTGTCAAGCATCACACTCATAGGGTTGTCCAGTGTGGAGAGGAGAAGAAAAACAAACTAAGTTGACACACACACACACACACACCCAAAAAAACAAACCAAGAAGAAGAAAAGAGAAGCTGAAAATGGAGGGCCTGAAGCCACCAAGCACATTAAACCAGCAAACTCAGAACTTAGCTCAGGCATGGAAAACCTGGAAATAGGAGTTTAATCTCTATGTGGACATTGCAATTGCATATAAAGAGGAGTCTATGAAAATAAAACTTTCTATATTTGAAAGGGGGTGAGAAATAGGTGAGACAACATGTGTAAGCATTCCCCAAGAACACCGTACTTTGGCTAGAATAATAGGTAGTTTTGATGCCCACTGTAACCCCAGGAAGAATGAAAGTGGAAAGATACAGCTTTTTCATGCAAGACCAAGCAATACGGGAAGGCATTGAGGAACATTGCATTAGTTTAAAGATGTGAGCAGCCACTTGCAATTTTGGAGATATCAAAGACTCCTTGATAAGGGACCAGATAGTGGGTGGAATACCGAACACTTGAGTATGAGAGAGATTGCTGAGGGAAGGAGACTTGACCTTAGAGAAAAGCTTGGAGATTTGCAAGGCCGCTAAGTGGTCCAAAGAAAGGATTAGAGACATGACAGACCGTGGAAGGACAAACCGTGGAACCTGTCCATATAGTACAGAAGACAGAGGGGGAGAAACTGGATGTAAAGACCACAGTGAACACCATATAGCAATGTAAGTACTGGGGGGGGGGGGGCGGCACAGAAGATAGAGAGTTGCCCAGCTTATGGGAAGAAATGCCATAACTGTGACAAACTTAACCACTATGCATCCAAGTGTCCATCAAAACAGAAAAAGCCCAAGGCTAGAGTGAACACTGTAAATATGGAGAGTAACAGCAAATGAGAAGACATTCTCGGGTAACAGATCAAGTAGTAAACACACTGCAGGAAAAGCCAACAGGGCAACATAAACAATTGTATACAGCCATGTGCTTGAGGGATAAAGCATTACCATATCAATTAGACTGTGGTGCTAGTTGCAACATTATCCTCATCCAGCTAGTGAACCCAATATTCCATTGGAAGAGTCTAATCTTTTTTTTAAGAATATGTAATCACACTACATCAAAACCACGGGGAAAATGCAAACTCAAAATTTCTAACCAAAAGAATAAAAAGAAATACAGGCTAGAGTTTCTGGTTGTGGACAGCCAGAGCTCAGAACCACTGTTAGGCCTTAAGGTGGTCCAGGCTATGAAACTGATAAAGGTACAATTCCAGAATGTCTTGACAGTGGATAGTGATGGAAAATTCAGATGAAGGTAGAAGCTGGAATCAAGAAAGGATTCAAAGGGAATTCACGGATGTCTTTGAGGGAGATGGACAGCTAGATGGAGAGATTGATACAAAAGTGAAGCCAATTAAGTTACCCAAGAGGAAAGTCCAGCTTGACAGCTGGCTTTCGCGATCTCTGTTTTGACAGCCACTGACAGCCTCTTCAAAGTGCCTGGAGCAGCACATTGGAGGGGCTGTTAGTGGTTGGCAACCTTTTTAAAAAATTGGAGATCATTGGTATTGGCTGGGTCACCAGGTTCTCTCTCCATTATTGATGGTGCAAAAGTGTCAAGGCCTCTTGTACAATTTTTAGCTCAGCATTCTCAGATTTCCAAACTCTTTTTGACTGACTTTTAACCAATCATGTCACGATATAGTCAATTACCCCAAAATCCCAAACACAGACGGTAAAAAGTGCTTAAAATCCAAACCTTTTGGGTTGGATTTGGGGGTTGGGTAAAGAAATGCATCTGATTATCTTCTTAAGGGGGGATAAAAAGTCATTTGTGTACCTTGTTTCACAGTCCAGAATGCATACACAGTATCTACCTACATCTTTGGCCTCCCTTCCTGATGTATTATTAACACACATTTGCAGTTGCTAGACGGCCCTTTAGCCATCTATGCGTAATAGATGAGAACAAATGTTCATAAGTCTTGCCCTGTGCTTTACACTCTCCATCTTCAGAAGGAAGTCCAGATTTAGGGCACATGGCTGGCTGGAGTGTGCTGGGAGCTGTAGGACCTTTTTTCTGTCTAAGCATGCATAGGAATGTGCCCTTAATGACTATGTACTCCATGATTTGTAGTGTTACAAAGAGGCTGGGTGAGTGCTGAAAGCTCACACATTAAAGGTGCAATCCTATGCATGTTTAGATAGAAGAAAAGGCCTACAACTCCCAGCATGCCCCAGACAGACTTTTTTTTCCTATCTAAACACACATAGGATTTTGCCCTTAATAATGATTGTAGTCCATGGCATATGCAGCTGCCAAATAAAGAAGACTGGAGCCATATGTCCCAATCAGAAAGTACCCATTGCCCTATCAAAACCCTGTTTTAAAGGGGACCCAGAGTTCTGACAGCTAGCTGTCAAAACTCCTTTCCCCCAGAAACACACAGAGGCTGCTGGGACTCTTAATGCTCTTCCTGCCTCATCCCATGCCTCCCTTGACGTTTGCACCATTCCACCTAATCAGATATCCTGTACCTGCCAAAGGAGTGTTAGCTGCCCCACAGTTTGAGAGCCACTAATCTATCGCCAGGATCTGGAAATATCTGCCTACCCTACCATCTGCCCAGCAAAAGTATTGTTTCTCCTTCATGGCAAAGACCACCGTCTTATGATCACTTCAAGGTATCTCCCTAGATGCCTGTCACCTTGGCAGCCGCCTTACAATAAGTGCCATTTGTCAGACTGAGAAAAGCGAGCTAAAGCAACGACTCTAAAAAAAAGAAGCAACCAGTACATCAATAAGCCTTTGGTCTCATTACTGCAGTCTTTATATTATGTAGGGAAAGGGGGAACGGACGTGGCGTAGTGGTGAGAGTGTTGGACTGGGACTTGGGAGATCCGGGTTCTAGTCCCCGCTCGGCCATGAAACTCAATGGGTGACTTTGGGCCAGTCACTGACTCTCAGCCTAACCTACCTCACAGGGTTGTTGTGAGGATAAAATGGTGAAGAGGAGGAGGAGGATTATGTAAGCCGCCTTGGGTTCCTTGCAGGAAAAAAGGTGGGGTATAAATATAATAAATAAATAATAAACTTCTCAGAACTAATTTCTATATTGTCTGTCTGTATACAGATACGAGGCTTGCAAAAATGGGGGTATTATCAGGGTTGCCAACTTTATAACCACACAGTGTGTCTGTGTCTTTAACAGCAGCTTTGTGTGCCAAAATTAGCAGGTGATAATGTTCCTTTCCATGCTATGGAAAGCTTTACCTGTGATTTCTGCCCATGAAGCTGCTGTTAAAGGGCAAAAGGAAGCCAGGCCAGGGTGGGTTTTTTTTCCTGGTTAGTTGGCATATCTAGGCATCATTGCTCAAAAGTATAATATGGCAAACTCTGCTTGGAATTTTATCTTATGAAGGCTCGATCCTAAACACACTTACCTGGGAGTAAACCCTGTTCAACACAGAAGGATGTACTTCTGAGTAATGGGATCAGGCTGTACAGTCCTGTGAACAAAGCCCTATTAAACTCAGCAGGACTTACTTCTGAATATGCATTATATAGGATCAGATTGCATGCATGTTCCTGGTTCTATATGGTGGTCCCTTCTGGGTTTGGTGGCTTGTGAGAGCTGGTTAATCAGGATGATGATAATAGCTTTCTATCTTTCTTTTTCCAGATGGGTACCTGTGTTAGTCTGTTTTGAGCAAAAACAATGAAGAGTCTTGTGTCACCTTAAAGACAAGCAAATTTATTATGGCATAAGGTTTCGCAGACACCTGATGAAGTGGACAGTGTCCACGAAACCTTATGCCATAATAAATATTTTAGGGCTCAATCTTATGCATGTTTAGACAGAAGGAAATCTAATTCCCAGCATGCCCCAGCCAGCATGGCTGGCTGGAGGGATACTGGGAGTTGTAGATATATATTTTTCCCCCTGTCTAAACATGCACAGGATTGCACCCTTAGTCTTCAAGATGCCCTTCGGGGGGGGGGGTTAAATGTGCAGGCGCATTTTTAGATCTTTGCACTGCTGCTGGCTTTTCTCTTAGTTACTTCTTTGGTTTTGTTCTTTTAAACATACGGTTTTATAATTATGTTTTACTCTGGGCGCAATCCTATGGCTCTCCGACCTTGCCTAGTGGCCAGAGGATAATTCAGAGTCCCCCATGTGACCTCAGAAATCCTTTCCAAGGTCGCAGCGGGGAATCCGAGTGCGGAGCATCCACCCCCACCGCCACCGCCTTGCAGCCAGCATGGTTCTTTCCGTGCTGGCTGGGTACCAAAGAGGGAAGACCATCTTTGGTTCCGGCGTGAGGAGGGGGTGTTCCCAGGGGTGGGAGGGGAGGAGCAAGGCACCGCTGACTTCTGAGGAACCCAGGCAGTGCCTCAGCCACTCCTCCTCGGGAGGAGGGGGAAAACAGTTAGATTGCTGAAATCTGACATCTATGTGTTATTGAGGGCAAGGGGAGTGTGGTGGCAATCCTATCCACCGCTTCTCCTGCCCTCAATTGGATGCCCAGAATCCTCCGAGTTTGGATCGCACTGTATGTTATTGCATTTTATGGTTTAAATGTTGTCTTCTAAACCGCGTAGACAGCTTCAGCTGATGAGCAGTATAGAAATGTAATAAACAAACAAGACTTTTTGTTATTTTTCTTTTGGCATTATGTGGGTTTATGTATTAAGTAATCTTGGCGCCAAACTACATGCTCAGAAATATCCATTGTGGGACTGTGGCACTTCAGAATGCAGACTCGCCTATTTAAATTATTCCTCATGGTAAACTTCTCTGCACATAGAAAACTGGCATATTAGGGAGAAGGCTTAGCTAAGCTTTCCTCTCTGATGTGCTAGCTTTCTAGAGGCAAGGTGTTTAGATGGGGAGAATTTGAATGTGATGCATTCTGTAGTTACTACTACAGTGCTGTAGTACAGTCCCTGGAGGGTGATATTTCAGAATATGTACTCTAGCTCTAACAGCACAATCTTATGTATGTCTACTCAGAAGCAAGTCCCCTTGAGTTCAATATGTCTTACACCCAAGTAAGTATAGGATTCCAGCCTATGGGCTGGATCCAGACTTCGTCATGCTTAGAATATACCCATTTAAATTAATGGGACTTAAGTTAATCATAGCTAACATAAGTCCCATTGGTTTCAACAGGTGTACTTGAAATATGACTAAGCCTGGATCCAATCCCAAGGGTGTATGACCTTACCCAACCTTCAGATTCCTTCCAGCTCTGCAGTTTCATGATATGATGACTCAAACAGCTTCCAGCACAGCATTATTTGCACATTTTCTGCTGTTTGTTTCCCCATCCTTTGTTCAGGCCTGGGAGCTCAGCTGAGCATGATTGAAGCATTTGTACAAGCCAAATAACCTGCAGAGTACGAATAATGCAAGTCACAAAGCTGTCAGTAGGCGGTGTGTGTGTGAGAGAGGGGGGGAGGAGGGAGAGGGAGACTTTGCTTCAAACGTAAGTCTCCTTACTGGCAGGCTTGTCTAGTGCGTTCTTGTGCTGAATGCTATATTAAACAATCTAATCTAATGTGGCCTGGGCCAGGATAGGGCTTATATGTCAGCTGAGATCGAGGACAGGGTGCATTCCCACTAGCAGGTGAACTGTATTTTATTTTATGTTTGCAGTTACATTATGGCCAGAACCACTGGAAATGGGTCCATCTGAGTTCAATGGCCTTTACTCTGAAGTAAGTGTGTCTAGGATTGCAGCCTTAGGCCTAGATGTGTGCATTTGGGATCTGATTACCTGGTTGTCCTTTGATGAAATCTAAAATGTTCCCATGGAAAACAGAACCTATCTGGTGAGCTCCACAGAACCGAATTGTGGGTTTCGGTTTTCTCAGCCACTTACTTGGGAGTAATCCCACTGAACTCACTGGGATTGACTTCAGGTTAAACATGCATAGGACTGCACTAGAAGAGTCATTTCCTACTGTTTACTATAATCCTGAATATTCTGCAAAAACATAACTTTTTTTTTTTTACAGACTTTGATGATAATGCTTTTACTGCGCATCTGACAAGAATTTAACTTTGTTTTGCATTTAATCTAGTTCACCTCAGATCACTGACAAAACAAATATTGTGCCTGCTGGTTACAGTTATACAGGAAATAGCCTTGCACTGGAAGTCAGCTATAGGGATCTCTGTTGCGGTATGGATAAGTGTGGAGGATTGTTGTAGCTGAGAGGCTCACCCAAGAAAGTAGTCTTTCCAAGGGAAAAAGCAAGAAGGACAAGTTCTATGAGACATGGTATCCATTTATTCCCTTTATAAACTTGCACAAGGCCATTAGCACCTGCAGTGCCAAACAGGGGCGGACAGGGAGAGCAAGAATGACGCTAAGGCAGGAAATAGGTTTAAAATGGCCACTGCTTTATTGGTTACAACAGGGGTGGGGAACCTCAGGTCCAAATCCAGTCCTCCTAGGGTCTCAGTCTGGCCCTCTGTGCTGGGCTAGAGCATGGGGCTTAGAACACAAAGAGCTGGGTTCAAATTCCTACTCAGTCATGAAGCTCCATGAGTGTCCTTAATAATGGCAGAGCACAATAGCAGCAGCAGACTTCACCCAAACAAACACGTGCACGCACAGGACTTGTTTCTAAGCGGATGCTTTTAAAGTAGATAACAGAAGTAACATATGATTTTTCAGGTACTTTAGGCTTGATGGTTACAGATTTTGTAAGTGCAGTTTCTTAAACATTACTTATTCTGTGCGGTAAGGAAAACACAGGTCAAGTCCCTTGCTTAAAACCAGCAAGTGTCAGTTAACTGCAAGGCTAGTCTAACTGTCAGAGATAGAGAGAATGGAATTTCTAACTTGTTGCTAAGCAAAATCCAGCATTCCCTCCCCTGAAACCACTAAGTGGTTTGCTCCACTGAACCCTGCCCCCTGACTTCTCAGAGTAGCTTGGTTTCTGCCTTTGCCCTTTAACTAGACTGTAACCGTCTATCTTAACCCTTTACTGGGCTTAAAACAGCCTCCCTGAAGAGACATCTTTTCATTGTATGCTCCAGCACTTAGGACAGTCGAACACACATTCTTTCTCTCAGCCTAACCTGCCTAACAGAGCTGTTGTGGGGAGAAACAGGAGGGAGACACCATGTACTGAGATCCCTGTGGTGGGGTGATGATGATATAGGCAAGTCTGACTTGCATCCCCACGAGAATTTGGTTTAGCATCTGGATTCACTTTAGGACTTAAACATATTTTTATTTTATTTTATAATCATCATCATCATCATCATCATCATCCTGAGAAACCATGCCTCTTCTCTAGTTGACAATATGTCTTTTCAAGTACTAGTGCTACTACCAATGTGCTGAGCAGCCTCCTTTCCTTCTGAAATACAGGCAAACTGAAATTCTCCACTGAGAGAAGCACAGAGTCATGCCAGGAGGATGCTGTAACAAATAGGGTGGTGCATTTGTTTTGTTTTTTAGAGAGAGAGATTTATTGGGCTTGCCTGTTCATCTCTACCACAGGTCCCTGGGGCTCCTGTTGTAATTAGCAGTAATCAATGAAGATGTGAAAGGTTTTGTTTTTGTTTTGCTTTAGCTACTTGAAGAATGCAGGTGCTCCCTTTGTCTGTTGCAGTTTCCTCAGGAAATACAGGCCCTGCTGTCAAGGTTTTCCTTTGCTTTTGTATCATTTTCATGGGAGTCGCACTCGCACACAGCTTGAGACTAGCCGAGATAAAGGCCTCTGAGACCTTGAAACAGTTTCTGCACTATTGGAGGTTGTTGCCACCAACTGAAATTAGAAGATACTTTCTCCCTAAAGCTGCACTGCTATTATTCTAGCCCCAGGGAAGCATGAAATATTACCGCCACCCAAAAGTGGATGCCATCAAAACCATTTCCATTGACTGACCTGAATAGGAACATAGGATTGCATTATACTGAGCCAGGTCACTGGTCCATCTAGCCCAATATTGTTGACACTGACTGGCAGCAGCTCTCCCAGGTTTCAGGCTGGATTCTTTCCTAGCCCTACCTGGAGATGCCAGGGATTGAACCAGGGACCTTCTGCAGGGAAAGCATTTATGCTACCACTGAACCATGGCCCTTTCCTACTAAATCAACAGTGGCAGCCAAGTTGCGATGGATGTGAGATATTTTATCCTAAAAGTGTTTCTCAAACAGGTAATGGTGTGCTTCCTTAATATTCACAGTTGGGCCAGATTGCAAGAGAACTCAAACGTGAACCCAGCCCTGGCACAAGCCCTCTCACCACCTGAGGTGGGAGAGAATGTGCACCACCACCACCACCACCAAATGCCCTTTTCCGCCCACCCTTTTACCACCACCCCTTCTGCTCCCCCCCCCCTTGCCTTACGTTTGCTGGTGCAGTGTCTGCTCTGCAGAGAGCTGTGTGGCTGGAAGAAGCAGCCGCGGGGCTCCCACAGGCCCTCCTGACAGGGAGCGGGGAGCAGTGCAATTTGCTGCTCCTCCTGCTCTGCTGCCTGATGCAGGCGCCTCACCCTGCTTCATGGGAGAGCTGGCCCTGTTTGAACCACCCGGAAAGCCTCTGCCGGACCACACTGCTTCTTCACTGCCATCACTGCCACTCAGGGCCAAAACAGACATTATTTAAATGTGTGTCTAGCAGTTATGTCTTGTTTTTATTTATTTTATTTATTATATTTATACCCCACCTTTTTTCCTGCAAGGAACCCAAGGCGGCTTACATAGTCGTCCTCCTCTCCATGTTATCCTCACAACAACCCTGTGAGGTAGGTTAGGCTGAGAGTCAGTGACTGGCCCAAAGTCACCCAGTGAGTTTCATGGCCGAGCAGGGACTAGAACCCGGATCTCCTGAGTCCCAGTCTGGTTGATTTTCATCTTTACTCTAGAGTAGGTGCAGGGGGGCCCTGATATGGGCTGGGACCTTAGCATGGGGGACTTTTAAGATCTGGACTGGCCTCCTGCACCTACTCTAGAGTAAAAATGAAAAGAAGACCTCGCTGTGAGACACACATTTAAAGTAATGTCTGTTTTGGCCCTGAGTGGGCTCAGCCATGAGCTGTTGCTAGGGTTTGGTCAGACCTGGAGGAGTTTTACAGCACTTGTGTTTCCAGCTCTCTCCCCATCTGCCTCATTGCCCTCAGCTCTCCAATTCACAAAGCAGCTCCACTCAGTGGGGTGGCTTACAAAATACAAAGACAATGAGATTAAGGGCCTCATTGGGTGGCATTATTAGTAGTCCTATTCCTCATGATGTGAACTTGGAACACATTATGATGGAGATGACAAGAAAATGGAAATATGTGACTGATGGAAAGCTAAAATAGACGGAAGCTCAGCAAGCACCGCTCAGGCTTATCATTTCCTATTAGTGATCATTCATCAAGCCAACACCAGACCAGCAATTGATGATGCTATTCCTTCTTCTTTTGCAAGCCTAGGCGGGGGTGGGGTGGAGAGAAAGTTAATTAGGTACCCAGACATCAGGAGGCTTCTTGACAGAATGATCATTCTTGATTATGATGAGCAATTATAGTCCTGCTGCGATAGAAATTATCTGGACTTCACAAGCCATGCAGTAAGAAAATCAAGGTCTTAAAAGAGCAAGATCAAAAGTACAAAAAGGGAAATGTCATTCTCATGACAATCGTGGCTACAACCTGAATATGGATTGGAACTGTTTTTATTGGTGCTATTATTTTATTGTATTGTTGTATATTGTTCCCCACTTTGGGGACCTTTGGGCCAAAAAGTGGTATAAGAATAAATAAATGAGCCGTGGGTTGTACTGTTCACAAACTCAGTAAATGTGCAGATTTGTAAACGAGAGTTACTGGTGTTGATTTCAAGAGGTTAAATGAATAGCTATGGGGGTCAGCCTAAGTGTACTACTCCCTTTGGCTTCCTCAAAAGCGTATCTTCTTCTTGCTGTGCATTCTGCATCGGGCTGTTTCTATGGAAGGCTTCTTGGTCCTTGCACGAAATATCTATCAAGAAGAGGATTGACCAGACATAATCACCACCAGTCTCACATGATGCATCTAATGCATGATGCATCTAATTCAGGACTGTGCTTGCGCTCTCTCTCTCTCTCTCTCTCTCTCTCTGTGTGTATATATACATATATTATAGTAAGCTTTATTTGTTTATTATGCCATAAGTCATAACAAAACTAAAGTATCTAATACCACTTCAGATATTTTAATATAAAGCAATATACATTTAAAAATGTGATTTCTCCAACTGCCATCTGAAGTCATTGCAGTTCAGCAATAGAGGCATCATGTGTTTCAAGCTGTTAGGCTGAAGCTACATGTGTGACAGTTGTGTGTATCTTTCTCCCAGTGTGTGTGTTTTTTCCTTTTAAACAAAAGCAGCCTTGAGGCTGCAAGTGTATTTTGAGGACGCAGGGGCACTGTTTAACTTTCCCTCCTCCAGCTGGTTTCTGCTCCAAGTATTCTAGTTCCTTTTTGCCCTGCAGGAGAAATATATGGGTCTGTCTCTAGATGGCATCACTTCCTAGTCCTGAAGTATCTTTTTGGATATGCAGAATGTTTTAGGTAGCTGGCTAGCAGAAGGTGGCAGGTGCTTGCTTGATGGCTGGTGGCTACTAGACACTAGAACTGAAGGAAACCGTTTAGCAATCTTAATGTAGCTGGAGAAGAAGGAAGTCTAGGTTTTGAATTTGGCTAGAAAGTAGGAATCTTCATGGGTTCCAAAAGTTCGTTATACTTTGAGTAGGCCCTTTGAAAACAACGGGACTTTAGTCAGTCATGACTAACTTATTTCCATTGATTTGAATGGTGTATGACTAAATCTAGATCCAACCCGTAATATTTTACAGTAGGGTTGAAGCCCTGAAGGACCCCTGGTGATGCTGGACTGCTTTCACTGCTTTCTGTGGAGCTAATAACATCGACCCGTTCATCAGCTCCTTACCGACGGTGATGCAATTTCTACATTCACTCTCACAGAATGGTCTCAAACTATCCACTATAAGTATATCTTGCAGCGATTTCGGCTTACCACCCTCCGATATGCCTGGCTGTACATCTACCATGTTCCACACAATCATTAGGCCATCTTTAGGACTATTAAGTGATCCCTTCTCAGTAGAGATGATTTGCCAGTGGCTACTACTGCATGTGTTACCATCAGTTTCTCCCACCATTTCCTAATTTAAAGTAACAGCATGGGTGTCAAAGAATGTGGGGAGTATAGAATACTGGTGTATTTAGCACATGAGAGTGGAGCAGAGCATGGTAATTACAATCAGCCCATGCTTGTAGCAAAAGGGGGGAACTTAATAGGGGTAGCTCCATGGCAGAGCACATGCTTTATATGCAGAAGGTCCCAGGTTCAAGTCCTGGTATTTCCAGTTAAAAGGTTCAAATAGCAGGTGATGGGGGAAGACTTTGACCTGAGACCCTGGAGAGCCCGTCCCAGTCAGTACTGGTCTCAATGGACAACTAATCTCACCTAATATAAGGCAGCTTCCCATGTACAATTGGGGGCAGGAGCGGAGACAAAGATTTGGATGAAAGGGATGTTTATGCCAGCAGGACTGGGAAGGAGTTATTTTGGCAAGTGTGAGTATTTTGGAGCAATGGCCTGGGCAAAGGGGGATTAGAGCAGAGTTAGGAGCTGCAGGGCCTGGGGTGCTGCAGTGGTGCTGGGTTTGGGGAGATGTGGACCCAGGCAATAAATGGGGGAGTATATTTTAGAAGTTATTAACTACCCCTACCACTGACCCCCTTTGAAAAGTGACAATCATTTTCAGTCTGGGCATATACTGGGTAGGTTTGGCTCTCAAAGCCATTTGCATTTGACAACCCTGCTTTACAGGCTAGCATTGTCTCTTCCTGAGTTGCCTCACACAGGCCATTTGTACATTTGTAAATCAGATATATATTACCATAAATCTCCTGCTCTCTTGCCTCACAAGGGAACTGACCCCCTATGAAAGGCTGTCCTGGGAACCTGGGAACATGAAGCAATGTCTTTTATAGACTAGGCTTCCCATAATAAATGTCCCTATACAGCTCGAAGCACTTTGTTTTTCAAACATGAAATTCAAACTGCAATTCTGTATATGCTTTACTTGGGAGTAAGTTCCATTCAGCCTGTTAGGGCTTACTTCTGAGCAGACATAAGAACATAAGAAGAGCCATGCCGGATCAGACCAAAGGTCCATCTAGTCCAGCATCCTGTTCAACATGTAGACATGTATAGGATCGCCCTGTAAGTTGATTTTGCTATTCGCAAAGGCCCTTCAAACTAGGAACAGTTTTAGCATTCGATAGATATGTGGTGTATTTCTGTGCACTCTTGACAGCTGTGAGGAAAGCTGGCCGAGGCCCTCCTCCCTCTTGAGTCTCTGTGTGTCATTTACGATTTTGTGTGTTCATCTGCTGGCACTGCAAGGCGGGCACACACACCGATCTCACAGCCACCAAAGGAAGACGGAAGCTGCAAGGAGAACATTGCAGACCAGAGTGGGAAAAGGGCCAGAGTGATCATTAGTGGCTCTGCTGCTGCCCCACCTTCCCTGGCTTTCCTATCGAGCCGGTTCTTTGTTGTATCTATTCATTAGAAGAACCGAAGGTGGATCAGGTTGTTATGGTCTGTGAATGACAGCTGAAGAGCAGCGTTTACAGGAGGCGGCGGCTAGGGAGCTGTTACTTGACTGACTCAGAGAAGAGGGCGACAGAGGTGTCCAGTGGGGTGTTGCTGCCTGCGGTCGTGTTTGTTGCTTTTGGTTTTCCTCGCCTCCCAAATCTCTCCCGATGGTTCCAGCCGGCCGGAGGCTTCGGATGTCCCTGCCCAAGGATTTGCTCGTTTACTTTCTCATCTTCGGCTTTTCTGTCCCGCTGATGGTCCTGCTGCTTATTTTCTAAAATGATTTTGGAGACTATCCCTCGCGATTGCGGAGAGGCACCGGGAACGAGCTCAGTTTTGCAGCCTCGGGGCTCGATGACAACTGCCGCAGCAACGGCGGCGGCCGCGGTGGTGGCCTGATCTCTCTCTCTCCCCCCCCCTCTCGATCGTGGGGGAAGGAGACAGGATGAGCGTCGGAAAGGGGATCTGGGGATGTCCTCGAGCCTCCGCGGATTTCTAGTCTCTCTGCTCGGTTTTGCTGTTCAGGATTGATCCGGGGGAAGGGAGGTTGCGACACCCCCTCGTGGGTCTGTCTGCCCGATTTCTAGGAAACTGCCCCATCACTGGGCAGGGCGTGGTGCTTCCCTGCCTGTTTCACCCGGGACGGGGAGTATCCCAGGGGAGGGAGAGAGGGGGTGGGTAGGAGCCAGTTACGCACATTCACATACACGCGCGTATATTGGAAGTTGGCCCGTCGCAAGACAGAAAGGGCGAAAGAAGGCCAACAAGAGCCACGCATCTGCCCTGATACCGTCCAGACGTGCCAGGACTGGGGCGATGCGATTAGCCGCGGAAGGTTTTAGCTACCAATCCCGGTTTGCCTTTCCCTCCGCTATGAAGCAGGTCGCGTTTCCCCACCCTTTCCCGTCGCGGAGGTAACTCCACCACCTGCTGAACACCCCTCCGTATTTTATTTTATTTTTGACTGGTGGTGCAACAGCTGCTGCCTCTCCGGACGCTGGTGGCCGCCGCCCTGCAGCGCGTTGCCGTTATTCTCGTCCCTGCCGGGGGAGTGTGTCCTCGCCGGCTCGCCGTGCCACGGTGGGAGGGCAAAGGGGCAGGGCTGAGATGGGAGAAGGCATGTCCAAAAGACTGAAGATGCAACTGGGGGGCGAGGCGGAGATGGAGGAGAGGGCGTTCAACAACCCCCATCCCGATTACTCGCCCCATGGAGCCACCGCCTCCGCCGCTACTCCGCAGTCCCCCAGCGACTCGGAGTCGGAAGGCAAGCGATGCCGCTCGGATTCGCCCCAGAGAGACGATTCCCTCCCCTTCGACAGTGACGGGAAGGTGAGTTAGTGACTGAGTGAGTCCCGGCCGGGAGGGCCGCAGTCGCCGCCGCCGTGCGGGTTGACGATCGCAACGCCGGCGTTCCAGAACGTCGGGTTCCCAACGTTCTAGAACACGTGCCTGGAGTGGACTGCGTGATTCGCGGGGTGTGATTATGTTCCGAGCGTTCGCTGGTTCGAACGTTGGTGACTTGCCGCTCCCCGGCTTCGGCGAGGCGGGGCGGGGTTGATCGGAACGTTTCTTTCCGCCGCGCCCTGTGGGAGGGTTGCTAATATCTGGGTGGGTCGTTAGCCTAACTTAAGTCTCATTCATTTCTATGGGCAGGAGCGGTGCTAGGTAGCCAAAAGAGCCGGTGCCCAGACCCACAGAACCAACCTACAAACAAACAAACAAGCACAAATTTGCATATGCTAATTTACATTTGCTCTAAAGTCTGTAAAGGACACTGTCTCCTAAGGAGACCCCTATTTGTAAAAAGGGATGCGTGGACAGGGGAGAGGAGGGAATTTGATTTCAGACGAAAACCTCAGGCAGAAAGATTCAGGGGGGCTGCAGGAGGAGGGGAAGCAAAACAACAACAACAACACAAAAACAGCATGTCAGGGGTGTATGTGTGTGTGTGTGCCTTCTCCCTGATATCTAGTTTTCTATATGTAGGGATTATTATTATTTTTTAATGGAACTGTTCAGCCTGGGTACAGGTTGACCACTTCTGTGGGAAGTAGACTGGGGACTCCTGAGGTGATGCATTCATTCTGAATTTTCAGGAGCTGAGTACATTCAGGTCTTTTATTAAGGGCTGGTAATCCTAGACTAGATTTGTGCCATGTGTGTTGTGTTTATAATAATAATTTTTAAAAAAACTAAAATGTGATATAGTGGCCTAGATACAGGGGTGTGGAAACTCAGGCCCCGGGGGGCCAAATCTGACCATCCTGGGGTCCCAATTCTCCAGGGTCCTCCAGATGGTGCCACCCCCTTCCCCCAACCACCGATTGTTTGGTCCACCACCACCCCATTCTAAAAGGTTGAAATGCTTCTCTTAAGTCTTAGTTACTGGCAGCAAGATCTGTAAGCTAAACTATGCGGGGTGGGGTGGTGGTGTTTGGCTCCACCCCTTTTGCCTTTGACCCCACCTACTTTGCCTTCAGCCCTGCCCCACACTGGAATCTCCAGAGCATCTCCAAAATTAAATTCAACTCTCAGGCTGGAAGATGTTCCCCACCCCTGGCCTAGGATTTATGAGAGTTTCACTTTGAGAGTTTCCACCCATAAGAATCCCTGTATCCTAACATGTATGTATAGTATGAATGGTATATCCCAGCTTGTTGATGTATCCCATCATACCACTTTGGGAAATTATGGAGGTAGTGCTAAAGTAACTGCTGAATTTAAAACAAAAAAATGAAAAAATATACAATAAATTAGTTAATGGTAATAAACAAGTAACATGATTAGCATAATACACAATTAAAATAGCAGTTAAAACAACAAAGTAAAAAAAAATAATCAGTTCCAATGTGTTAAAATATAGCATCCTTCAGAGAGAATAAAAATATCTTAACTTGATACCTAAAAGATAATAAAGTGGAAGCTTCCTTGGGGTGGGGTGCCACAGAGAAAGCCCTTTCTTTGTTGATCAGTTGTAGGTGGTCACTATGGGACAAAAAAATTGGGAGCAATTGCCTAAGGGCCACGGGCCTCCCTGCACTACACATTTATGTCTTTTAAATGACTTGAACTGTCATGGCTTCCCCCAAAGGATCATGGAAATTGTAGTTTGGTAAAGTACTGAGAATTTTCTGTTCAGAATCTCTATTCTTCTCCCCCACCAGCCACTCTCAGAACTAAATCCCCCTGGCTGCTGATAAAGGGGAATGACTGCTAAACCACCTTAGTCTGAAGTATTTGTATGCCCAGGCGCCCTGAGTAGCCCTTTCCATTTAATGACGGGGAGTGCTTTGAGATATCTCCAAGGTTGGCTAGAGTGGTCCCATGTTTAGCAAGAGAAGTCACTAAATAGGAATGGTTGAAAACAGAGGTTTAATTTTCGAAAATGTAGGTTGGTGGGTCATCATTGTCTAGATGCCTGGAAATAGCTAGTTATGCAGTGCAGTCCATGACATGTCTACTCAGAAGTAAGCCTCAATTGGACTTGCTTCCAGGTAAGTGAGTGGCCCTCCAGATTTGAAGCGCGGGAGGGGCAGGTCACTTGCCCCAATGAGCAAATGTATTGCCCAGCATCTGTTCTCCCTTTGCTGCCCATCACACAGATCTTTGTAGCCATTCTAGGCTGTGTGTTTTTCTTTCCCCAAGCTGATGCCTGTCTTCTGAATAGTAAGCTAGTCTTGAAACGACATGCATGAGAAGTGCTGCTCTTCCATTTCTTTCAAGTCATTACCTTGACTCCGTCAAGTCACTGGAGCATCATCTGCCCAGAATCCTAATATTTTGACAGCCTTAAATTGAGTACCAATGATATGATAGGTGACTGCGGAGCATAATCTAAAGCTTACATTAAACCTTGATGTCTGTGTGTTTTGAAACCAAAAACTAGGGAATTGAATGTTCTAAGATTAGCCATTGATATTAAGCACTAATGGGTCATTTGTATGTGCCCTGACATATTTGTGGATTGTATTGCACAAACCATGTAATTAAGGTTTATTTTCTACTCTCACTGATTCCCTAGGAGCCGACTGAAGCCTAATGATACTTAATGGCAAACATTTGCTGGTTAGTGGGAATAGTTAATTAGGACATCTTCTGATGATTTAGTGGTGTTCGATTGCTTGGTGGCCATTTGGGAATTGCTCACACTTTGTTTGTGGTAAAGATACTTATGATTATCTTTTTGGCAAATCACATGGTATGGTTTAAATAACCACAGACTTCATGCTTGGTTTGTGGAGCAACATGTGGATGTCATTAACCTGGAAAGGAGATGAATAATTTTGACTTGTGTGTATTATTTCCAGCAGGATTTATTTATCACATTTGTATACTACCCTTGTCCAAGGAGTTCAGGGGGTGGTATATGGGGTTATCCCATTTGATCCTTACAAGTCCATAAGGTAGAATAAGCTGAAAGATGGTAACTGATCCAAGGTCAGCCACCGAGCTTCATGGCTGAGCAGGGATCTGAACCATAGCTTATCTCTCTCGCAACACCACCAGACTGCCTCTCCAGAGGGTAGAAATGGATGAATCCTGAAACTTCTGTGTAAGTCACATTGTTTGGTCACCTATGGCAAGTAACAGTTGCTTCTAGATGATCAGGCAGGGAAGCTTGTATGAACTAAAAGATAGTTTGTTCTCTTCTCCTTTTTGAGTCCATAAATATGCCACAAATTATTAACAAATTTGCTAGTAAAACCTCTTGTGAGCTAGTACATCTTTGGACTTATTTGGAAGGTTGAGATAGCAAGACACTGTACATGAATTACAGTGTGAATTAACCTAGTTTAAATTTCTGTTTTGTTTCAAATCAGGGGGGTTGCCTTTTAATTTTAAAAATAATTTCCCCTGCATCACTTCCACCTACCGTAACTTCCCTATTATATAGCTTGCTAAGGTTCACACCAGGGACCAATCCAGTTGCAAATAAAACAAAAAAATTCCTACTCCAGTGAGAACAGGATTAGTTATATATGAATCTAAGTACAGTTGTATGTGAACGGTCTAGTCTTGTGATGCGATTTCAGACTGCAGTCCTGTACCCACTTACATGGGAGCAAGCCCCATTGTACTCAATGGGACTTACTTCTGAGTAGATGTGTATATGATTGAACTGTAAATTACCTTGAATCCAAGGACTGCTTAGCTTAATTTGATTAGATGACTCGCAGTTACTGACTAACCTACCTCACAGGGTTGTTGTGAGGATAAAATTGAGAGGAGGATGGTTATGTAAGCTGCCTTGGGTTCCTTGCAAGAGGGAAAAAAGTGGGATATAAATGTAATAATAAATAAATAAATTAGATGTCAGACTTTAATAGAAGATAATTCCATCTACAAGAACAGGGAAGCACAAAGTGTAACTGACAGTTCAGTCTGATTAATTCCTATACATGTCTACTCAGACATATGTCCCATTGAGTTCACACTGGCTCTCAACACTCATTTTTCTCTGCCAAAATGTGGCTTTCTGTTTGTTTCCTTGCAGTTCCAAATTTGTTAGAAATACATGCACAGAGTCTGGGGAAGAATAATTGAAAACACCTAAAAGGAACATGGTGTTATTTTCCTTGATTGTTTATCAGGTTTGACAGAATCCCAGGTGCCTGGTCACTTAAACTGATTTCCCCCCAATTAATTAATTTACAACTTTTGAATGTCACCCCATAACAAAGTTCTCTGGGAGGCCCAAAATCAGTTGGTGTTTGGATGGAAAGTCAAACTTTTAAACTGGGAGCAACTACTTTTGCCTGCTAAGGAAGAGCAATAATTCCTAGAATTATCAAAGACTCTGTTTCTTTCCTGAAAGCTGCTGCCACAGCTGCTGGCCACAAAGAGGACATAGTGATGTGTGTTGTGGTGGCAACTGCTTCTGAAACAAACATGGTTTATAAGCCACCATGGCTTATCGTGTTGTGTGAACCCAGTCACTGTGAAATATCTATGAACTGTAGTTTAGATTTGGTTTTCCCCTGCCCTTTTATATGCCTTTTAATGCTAGTGTGTGTGTGTGTGTGTGTGTGTTATATAATCTCTCCTTAATTTCTGCAGATCAGCCCTTATTTCAACAAAAGGCTCACAACTAAAATTAAGGATCTGTTGCAGCAAATGGAAGAAGGGCTAAAGACTGCAGATCCTCACGACTGCTCTACATATACAGGCTGGACAGGTGAGGTACCTGAACTACTTGACAGTAATCATGGAGTTATACCTTGGAGGTGGGATTTTTAAGATCTTCACAGATACTACATTTCTTTTGCGATCAAGTGCTGGATCCTGGGCTCAGACCTCGTTTCCATTGATATGCCATTCATTCCTAATGTTTTGTGCCGCTTTTCTATGAGGTCATGCCCAGAGTGCTTGACAGTATTGTAGGCAGGAGATGCACCTCCATCTCCAGCCCAGGTGGCCACTGGATGTAGAAAGTGGGGACCTGTTTAATGACTACTGGGCTCTTCCTGCTTGCTTTCCCAGTTAAAACAATTAATGATTAGATGGCGAGCTCTTCCTTAGTCACCCAAGAAACTATGTACGTAGCTGGTTTTCCCTGTTCAGGAGAAGTAAGTACTCCCTCTGTTTACTGCTATTTGGCCTGGTTATCGGAATGGTGTGGTTGATATTTATAGTATTATAAAGAGGCTGGGTGAGTGCTGAGAACTCGCACATTAAAGGTGCAATCCTATGCATGTTTAGACAGAAAAAAAGGTGTATGGCTGGCTGGGGAGTTGTAGGCCTTTTTTTCTGTCTAAACATGTATAGGATTGTGCCCTAAAAAAACTTTCAACTGTTGTTTGTATCTTTATGGGTGGGTTGGATGGGTTGCCTGATTGTTGGATTGAGCCATCTGGATTTTTTGGGGGGCGGGGGAAGGATCTGCTACTTTAATTAACAGACTTGAGCTGTGTGTGTGTGTGTGTGTGTGTGTGTGTGTATGACCATTCTGTCCGACTACAGAAGAAACACTGGATATTGTTTTGGGCGTAGAAATCACTTCCTGAGGATCTCCGGAAGAGCATGCTTGAAAGTGTGTGGACAATGCCTACTAAAATCACTGAAGCCTGAGAGGTGGCTGAATAAGATTTAGGACTGCACCCTTGTGGCTTGGAAGCCCCCAAACTTGAAGGCTTCCAAGATTCCTGTGCCATAACAGGCTGAAGCTGGCATGGCTGGAGGAGCAGCAGAGGCAATCTTTGCCTCCCCGTCCTCCGATCTCCTCTATTTTTGGTGCTTTGATGTGGGAGGGAAGCAGGCTGATGGAGGCTCATGATAATCATATCCTGGCCTCTCTGGTCTCCTCCCCTCCCTGCCCACCGGAATGCCCCCTTTTCCCCCTCTCCAAGGTCAATTTTCTAATCTTGGGGAGGCAGCCAACACTGTTCCCTCCGTGCCGGCTGTGAGGGGTCGGGGCTAGGATCTCTGACCTTGGAAGGGGTTTTCCAAGCCATCCTATGGTCCCTGGGACACTTGCCCAGAGACCAAAAAATTGCTATCTTACAGTCTTAAAGATTAACAGTCTTAAATCCCTGGGTGCAGGGTTTCAGTGCTGTGCATCGCTCATTGCCCATCCCCAGGACCAGCCAACCAGAATAATTCAAGATTGTAAAAATGGTGCATAGTAAAACATGTTAAACAGAATATTCTGCAGATGTGCTTAATTTTCATAATTAAATCTGATTGCAGAATGCAGTGTGGTTTCTGTCGCTGAATTTGTGCTTCCAGAGTACAGATTTTATTTATCAGTACAGAGTATACACAAGCCTGGGTAGCTCTTGTATGGGACTCTTGCTCACTCCAATTCTGTACTTGTGGCATACTGTACTTGGTATTTTAGAATGATATATTTCTTTAAAGCATTTTTACCTCACTCTTTAGCTAAAGGGCTTCTAAAGTGGCTTAGGTAAGGTCAATAATAACAAGTCAACCCGTGCAGCCTAACCTACCTCACAGGGTTGTTGTGAGGATAAAATGGAGAGGAGGAGTAGGCGTATGTAAGCCACCTTAGGTTCCTTGCAAGAGAAAAGGCGGGGTATAAATATAATAAATAAATAAATAAATAAATGATAAAGACAGAACATAAAAGGACGAGGGGGTGGGGCGGAAAGAAAAATGGCAAACTCAGGCCCCAATTCCTAAATTTACAAAGTACTTATAACAACCCGTTGGGATGGAGACAGTTCAGAAAAGGAGGAGCCAGAAGGAGCTGGCCTCTCAGCCGAGCTGATGGAATAGCTCTGTTTCCCATCTCTTCCCTCTGCTGTGGCCTGATGGAATAGCTACTGCCAGGTGACAGTTGAGGACAGGAGGATCACGGCGGAGCTGGTGTCTCAACAGAGCTGATGGAGATGGGGAACAGATGTGTGGGTTAGATGTTCTTCAAGTTCCTTCCAGCTTTGTCCCTAAGCAAGAGTTGAAAGAGGATTGGCCCACGCTCAATTCTGAAAGTGGAAGATCATTATTTTTCCACTTGTTCCTCCTTAATGGCTTTTGGAAAGATTCAGAGTGTTCTGGGCAGATGGTTCTGTAGGTGGAGAGGTGACAAAATTGGCATTTCTGATTGGTTTGTTTTAAAAATCTAAAAATGGGAGCCGGTTTGTGGCACTGGTTGTTGTTGTTGTTTTTTTAATTGCCGCCTCTCACTTGCTGTTTCTTTAGAAGTTGAACAGAACAAAATTCTGAGGCTGCGCGCAAGAGAATTCATTGCTAACTCACTCTGGTCAAGTGCAATACAACAAATCAACCTTTCGCTTAGAACAAGACAGATGGATGAGTAATATCAGTCCTGTGTAGGATGGTTTGGGCTTTGTACAAGAATGCTCAAATATGATGCAAAAGAGAGATGAAATGTCAAGGATGCTTCAGCTGGTGTCCTCCCATAGTGGGCAATGTGCTAACGCGGCTTCTCCTCAGATTTCAGAGAACACCTGTTTGACAGCTGATGCAGTTACAAAAGCATAAACTAAATTTAGGGCACAATCCTATGCATGCTGGCTGGGGAATGCTGGGAGTTGTAAGACTTCTCTCTCTTCTAAACATGCATAGGATTGCGCCGTTTCTTATTGCCCACTGCAGATAATTTTCAGAGGGTAAAGAGGTGTGGCCATGTTTTAATGTCATGCAGTGACACAGAACAAAAACTTCCGAAAAATGTGTGGCGTGGAAGAACAAAATGACCTGCAGATACTTTGCTTGCTCCTCTCCATTGTCACCTGCCCTCTTCAACTTACAGCCACTGTTCTGTGTCAGTCCTGCACACATGTGGCTGTGCTTCCATACTCCCCCAACTGGATGGGAGCTGCACCCCCATGGCTCTATCCCATATGCTGTGGTATGTGTGTGAGTATCCAACTCACATGGGTAGGGCTGATTGGCACCCTCCCTCTCGACACCAACCGCATTAAGGTTATAACCCTGTGAGCGCGTTCTTGGTGGCAAGCTCTACTGAACTCAGTGGGACTTGTATCGTACAAGATCATGCTACATGTTTATACTCAGAGCAGAGGTAGGCAACCTTTTTGGGCCCGTGGGCACACTTGGCAATTTGAGAAACTGTCCTGGCCACCCTCACAAAAAATGGGCGCACTGCAGATGAAAGCATCGGCCTGCAGCCACCTGCCATCTTCATTCCCCAAGGCTGCTTCTGAGCCCCACGTGTGGCCCAGAGGCATTCATGGGAAATTAAGATAGCCGCAGCTGGAGGTGCTCACTTTGATTTGAAGTGACCCCGACTGCTAGCAAGAAGTTTTGGTTTTGGATGAAGTAGGAGGGGTAGGGAACCCTAGTGGGTGCCAAGAAAAATGTCCGACAATGCACTGGTGCCCACGGGCACCACATTGCCTGCCCCTGGATCAGAGCAACACAGTGTCATTTGCATCTCCAGGTGGGTGTTTTGGGGTGGTTGTTTTAGTGGCCAGCATAATTTGGATCAGGTTGATCTTCAGCTGCTGGGTCAGGATCCGCAAGAAGGTTGTGCCCAAGGTGGGTCATAGAAGCATTATTTTCTGTTTCTCTAGGGTTGGATCCAGACTCCTTCTGTTTGAGGAAAGGACTGAGGTCCAGAGGAGGCTCTCTGCTGGAGGAAGAGGAGGAAATTTTTGCCCCAGCACCACCTCCCACACTGTTCCTCCAATCCTCTGGTGCAACTTTTCAGGGGGCTGAAGGGGGAATCAGTGAAATTCACCTCCTCCCCTCTCCTTCCTCCAGCCCAGGGGTGGGCAACATGTGGCCCTCCAGATGTTTTGGCCCACAGCTCCCATCAGCTCTCACCATTGGCTGTGCTGGCTAGGGGTGGTGGGAGTTGTAGGCCAAAACATCTGGAGGGCCACAAGTTGCCCACCCCTGCTCCAGCCAAAGCATTCTGGGAGCAGAGCTCCATGTACAGGAAGTCTAGCATTTGTTTTAAGAGGAGAAAAGTCAGGAGAGAGAAGAGGAAACAAAAGAGGAAAGAGGACATGGTAAAGAACTGGGTGAATCCCATGTTGTTTTTTTCAGTGAAAGGTGAGTCCTGGCTTGGAAACTACGGTATTTAAAACTGCTGATTTAATTATTCTTTAAATGGAATTCTCTTTATTGCAGGGGTGCAGAACCTCAGGTTCAGGGGTCAAAACCGGCTCACCTGGGGTCCCCCGATGGCCATGCTCCCTTCCACTGACCCCACCCCCTTTCTCCCAACCTCCAATCATTTAATGCCTTGCTTTTGTGCAGCTTTTCCCCATTCTGAAAAGATACCTCTCCTAAGTTACTTAGCTACTAGTTTTAGCTTTAAGCTAAAATATGCTGGTATTTTTGGCCACACTCACCAGTGGAAGGTGGCTTTTGAGAGCTTCTCCAAAGTAGAATTTGGACCCTGGGCTGAAAGAGGTTCAACACCCCTGCTTGATTGGACGCTGGGCCAGGGATGCTGAGGGAATGGGAGGATAGGGTATTTAATTTCTCTTTTGTATGACGATTCCAGGAATAGCGCTCTTGTACCTTCAGCTGTATCGTGTGACGCAGGAGCAAAGTCACCTACAGCGATCCCTGGATTACGTGAAGAGGATACTGCGCAATCTGAATGGAAGGCGGATTACGTTCCTCTGCGGTGATGCTGGGCCCTTGGCAGTGGGAGCAGTGGTGTACCACAAGCTGAAGAACGACACTGAATCCAAGGAGTGTGTGACAAAGTGAGTGGCTGGGAGTGGTTTGGTTGGCGACCAATACTACGGATAATTTTTATTTATTTATTTATTTATTATATTTATACCCCGCCTTTTTTCCTGCAAGGAGCTAAACATTCTTTGGTGGTTGATGTGAGTACAGTAGCAGCAGAGTATGTTTTCCGATAACCCACCTTGGGAGGCCAGGGGAAGAAACTGGTGTGAATTAAGTAAGTTTGTGTGTGTTTTACACATTTATTCTCCACCCTTTAATATGTGAGGCAGATAGTGATGTGGATTTTCTGGAAAATTTTGAACTGGAAAATTTTCCAATGCAAATTAGGTTAACTTGCATAGGGGAAATTTTCAGTTTGCATCAGGAGAGTGGTCTAATTGGGCATGTTTGTTTTACTTGTATTTAATGCATTATTGTGGAGGAAGGGGGGCTGGCTGACCCGCCACAACCCCACCCTTTCCTACCCCAAAGGACCCAAGACCCCCAGAGATCTCAAGGTATCAGACTGCCAAGCCTCTGCTGTCTGCAGTCCTACTTGAATCTCTGTTCAGGGACTTGCCTTTATGACTGTAACCTGGATTTAGTTGCTGGAACCACAGAGCAATCCACAAACACCATGTGGGGTAAAAAACCAAAAGAAGGTTTATTCAGGTAGCATTTTACAATAAGAATAGGGAAATGAGGGAAGGACACAACATTAGAGAGACGCTTTGGTACAAAGTAATAGAGCTACAAAAATAACAAAACCTGATTCCTTATATCTCCCAAGCACACACTCTGTTACCTGGGGGTCAGTTCTCTTCCAGGGTTGGATCCAGCACAGCCTTGCCGCCCGGGGGGACTACTTCACCTACCCGAAGGTCCGAGATGGGTAGCCCTCCACAAGGCTTGCCTTGCCAAAGCCCTCATTCAGCTAATTTCACCAGGAGCTACCTGGGGTCAGATCCTGAGACCACCTGAAGGCTTGGGCCTCTGCTTGGCTTGCCGCCATTGCTCCAACAGCAACCATGCGATGACCCAAAAGACAAAGACCAAAACCCACACGTTGGGAAATATACCTTTCTCCCCCCTCCTCTCCTTTCTGTAGCTTTGCTGCTTCTTAGCCAATCAGGATGAACTTCACCTGGCTAGGCAGGGAGAGGAACTCATGACTCATGACATTTGCATCTGAAAAATCGTAGACCGGACTGTTATTTCAGGCGCCATGTCCCATCTGATACTTTATGCACATTTCGCCTCCTCCCAGCCCCCAACCGGCCTTACTTGGTTTTCACGTGAGGAGGCGTGTGCGTGTGTGTGTGTGCAGGCATGTGAGTGTGTGTGTAGGAACCCTCAGAGGCTCTTTTTCTCCACAATTATCATTTTTTGCCCCAATAAACCTCAAGTTTTTGACTTGAAATATCAGAGGAAAAAATTAGAGCACCCTTAGGGTGCGATCCTATGCATGTTTAGTTTTACAAAAGTTGTATAACTTTTTAGTTGTACAAAAGTTGTACAACTCCCAGCATCCCTTCAGCCAGCTTACTGTGTTTTAAATGTCATATCGTGTTGATTTTGTTACCGGAATGCTTGTAAAAATTTAAAGACGATAGCGTGTACTTCTCTTAGATGGTTCAATTTAAGAAAAAAAACGTTGGTACTGAAAACTTGTTAACATACTAAGAAATGTTAGCAACTCAAAGAATTATGCCTGATAGGCTGACAACCACACATCTACAAATTTGAAACTGCCAAGGTTGCCTAATACTGTACTGGCAGTTGGCATCCATTCATCGTTACTACTGAACTTATGAAATGGAAAAAATTCTGCAAATGAATGAAGCAGTGGAAACATTTCTGCCCCACATCACTGATAGTAGAGCACCTGCATTGCCTGCGAAAGGATCCAGGTTCAGTCCCCAGCATCTCCAGGCAGGGCTGAGAAGGACACCTGCCTGAAAACCTGGAGAGTCACTGCCAGTCCGAACAGACAATTCTGAGCTAGATGGTCCAATGGTCTGACTCGGTAAAAGACAGTTCCCTACGTCATTCCATTTGGCGCCCTAGAAATGCAGTAAAACAATAAGATCAGAACATGTAAAATTAACACAGCACGTACCAAAGCAGCATAACAACATCGCAGGAGTTAAAACTCGAAAAAGCCTGGGAAAATAAAAAGGTCTGAGCTTGGTGCCGAAAGGACATCAGAACGGCGTGCCAAGCGATCCTTCTTGGGGGAAGGCATTCCAAAGACAAGACACCCCAGCATTCCTCCTCAGGGACCGCCTGCCTCACTTCAGATGGTGGGAGCTCCCAGAGGAGGGCCTCCATACTTGACCTCCGAGCATCGGCTGGTCAATGCGGTAGTAGGCGTTCTTTCTGGTAGTGCTTTTGCTTTGAACGGTGCTCCGAATCGGCTAGTTAAGCGCTGACAAGATACCTTCACAACACCATCCCACTTCAGAGCTGCGTTTCGAACTCGGTGGTGTTTGCCAGCTTTGGCAGACTTCTAGCTTCATGCACGGGTGCCAAGCTGCTGTGTGAGTTTGCCTGTACGCAATCTCCAAAAACAGCCGAATATCAGTACCGTATATACTTGCTGAAGCAGACCAAGGCTGCAATTCTGTGTGCAGACCACAGAGAAAGTCCCATTGAATTCAGCAAGACTTGCTTCCCAAGAAGTCCACACTTAGGATTGCACTGCACGGGTCCGTGTAGTCTAGCGCTCTGTTGCCAAGGTCATGGCCAGCCAGGTGCTCCAAAGCATTTTTATAGAGGGCATGGTGGGGCTACCCATCCCCTCTTGATTGTCCCAAGCGTCTGGTCATCAAGATGCCAGTAAAACCGTTCTTACTGCGCCAATGCTCTTTAAGGCTTTTGTGACTTTTTACGAGTGTGCGCGCCATTGTTTCAATTCAGTAAATTGCTCACAGTGGGTTGGATCCAGGATCTACCCTCCTCAAGAGGTAGGGCTCCGCTCACGGAAGGTCCCTCTGCCTGATTTTTGCAGATCCCCCCTCCCAGCACAGCTCACCCCATTCCTGACTCTGTGTAGCATTTTCAAGGGGCTGGAGGGGCTGCCTGAGAAGGACGGGGCCAGGATGTCCACATCCGCCATTGTAATTGATCCAGCGTGAATCTGGATCCAACCCAGTATATCTTAATATTTTATGTGATGATTATTTTTACATGCGTCTATTACGTCTTGAATATTTATGATTACGGCTGCGATGAGTGCTGTTCTATCAGCGTACCAGTTCCAAAGTGTTTAAACCATCTAAATGAATCAATCCTATCTCTGCACACATAGAGGATTGGCTGCTAGCTGTTGATAACCCAATATGTTTCTTTCAAGCCCCAGTTACTGTTTCCATTGCATTTCGCACTGGAAGTCATTCTGGGTTAAGCATTAAACTTGGCCACAGTGGACCTCCCCCGGTTTAGGAGACGAATGGTTTGAGAATGGTGGGCTCTCCCAGTCTGGAGGCATTCAAGGTGCAGCTGGACAGACATCTGTCAGATATGCTTTGACCTGGATTCCTGCATTGAGCAGGGGGTTGGACTCGATGGCCTTGTAGGCCCCTTCCAACTCTACTTTTCTATGATTCTATGATTCTATGAGCCGCCCTGAGTGTAACTAAACACAAACAAGCAAGATAAATCAGCTGGCAGTGTTTATCCGTGTCCCTGGCACATCCATGGGAACTGGAGGGAGCAGGGTCACTTTAATTCATGGAATGCTTTAAAGGCCCGAGGGAAGCAAAGGTGCCCGCGAAATGAGCTGCTACGGAAGGCCTATAGGGCAGTGACCCGGTTAGCTGCCTGTGGCTAATAGAAATCACGTCCCCCCTCCAACATGAACGAGATCTGTCTCACTTGTTTTGTTTCCTCTAATATTTTATCCCAGGAAATAATAATATTTGGATCCAGAGGCTTTTGGGATGCTTCCCCACCATTCTCCTGCTCTGGAGCTGACAAGAATGACCTCTGGAGGGTTATAAACCCCAAAGTGCTTCCCATTTGCATTCTGTGCTGCGGCCCCGTACCTGTTAGCATTCCACCAGCGTCCCTTGGCCCTGCCTGCTGTTGCAGATTAACTCTCGAGGCCTCTCCCTGCAGGCATTGCAGTGCCGTTTATATTTAGAGCGTTTAATCGGTCTCCTCCTAATCCACACCCCCTGCGCGATTAATCTCCGCCACGGCTTTTGATAGGAATATTTCCATTTGAAATGGAACGTCTTTCTCTGCTGAGGATCAAGTGAGGGAGGCGACTTATTAATTTGTTTTTAGATTTGGACACAGGCAGACGGTTTCGTGGAGTGAAAGCGAAGAGTAAAATAAGATTACGGCTGGGATCCTAAGCCTGCTTAATTGGAAATAAATTCCATTGGAATCAATTGGGCTTACTTCCAAAGGCGGTAGCTGCCATCCAGCAAGCACTGTGGGGGCAGATCTGCAAGCACAGCCAGATAGCGTTCTCCTTTTTCTGAGCAGCCCCTGCCCTGCCCTGTCCAAATGAGTGCATCGGAAGCCACTTTTGAAATGCGAGGGAACTGGGGAGCGGCCCACAGTGCGGCTAGGGGCTGGGTGCTGCTAAGAAAAAGAAAAACGCTCTTGGTGGCTTGGTTCACACCTGAACGTTCATCGCTTGGTTTACTGTACACTTGATGACCGAGGGCTGAATGTGTGAGCTGGCTCCATTGAACAGCACCGCAGTGTGAGGTTCAATACACAATATTCCATTGGACGACCTGCCCCATGCAAGGCAGGGGTGTCGAACCTCTTTCAGTCTGAGGGCCGGATTCAGTTTTGGAGAAGCTCTCGGGGGCTGCATTCCAGTGGGGGGCGGGGCTGAAGGCAAAAGGGGTGGGGCCAAATTATCCCCACAAAAAAATAGCATATTGCAACTTCCAAGCTCTTCCTGCCAATAACTAAGCCTTAGGAGAGGCATTCCAACCTTTTATTGGTTGGGGAAAGGGGTTGGGGCCATGGGAAGGGCACATGGCCATTTGGGGAAGCTTGGAAAGCCAGAACTGGGCCCATGGGCTCGAGGTTCAACATCCCTGATGTAAGGAATGGGGATGTACTAGGGAGCAGCTTGGAGGCATACGTGATGTTGGATGCTGCTCTGTCTGCTTGTCATTCGTAGAGATTTGGGGTTAGATCCAGTTTTAGTCATACTTCAAGTAGATCCATTGAAATCAATGGGACTTAAGTTAGTCATGACATACTTGTCCCATTGATTTCAGTGGGCCTACTCTAAGCATGACCCAGTATGGATCCAACCCACTGTTTTTTATTTGGCACTGAGATAGGCATTCACGCTTTCTACAGGAATGGCCGTAGGTCAGTGGTGGAGCACACAATTTGCACGCAGAAGACCCTTGGTTCAATCTCGGGGGGGGGCGGGATCTAGGTATGGCTGGGAAAGATCCCTTTCTGAAAGCCTGGAGAGCTGCCGCCATCAGAGCTAGATGGACCACTGGGCTTCTCATGTTCTGCGAACCTTTTCTGAAAAAACTGTGTGCATCTTGAGAAAAGTGTGATTTTGGTCTCTTATTTCAAACTGTTTTTCTCACGTGAGGGAGAAGAGTGCACAAACATTTGATCTAGGCAAGTCTTAACAGCTACCTCAGGTTGGAACTTCCTCACAAAGAAGTTCCCCAAAGATCGTAGCCCACAAAGGTTTTTACCAGCTCACCTGGCCACATCAACCCACTACGTTAGTCGCTGGTGGCACACTGACAGCCTGAGAGGAGGACAGCTGATTCTCGCCCATCCAAGTAAAGCTTCTCCACCTGGTCATCTGATGGCAGTTCTTGCTCACCGTGGCAACGAGGCGAGTCGCTGTTTACAAGCCTCGATTCAATTAGACTGCATCCCATGAATCACGGCTGAGAACTTGGTGTGATCCAGTGAGAGAGTGAAACTGAGAGACCCATTCAATTCTTTTCCCAATTCTGTTTTGCCCCAGACTACTGCAGCTCCAGAAAATAGTCCTCGCCACAGATTCCGACCTTCCGGATGAGCTGCTCTATGGAAGAGCTGGTTACCTGTATGCCTTACTTTATTTGAATACTGAAATTGGTCCCGAGACAGTGCCGCAGGTTGTTATCAAAGAGGTAAGAGAAAGTGCAGTTTCCAGGATTTCGTGTTCTCTGCTTCCTTGAATTGTGGGAACTTCCAGAGGGTCAGCTTTGCACGGAGCAGGTTCTCTTAGGAGGAGAAATCACCAGGGACTCGTGGTGCCATTCATGTGTCCCTACATTTTACCTTAACATGTCTATTTTCACACGTCCCATTTGACAGCTTCGATCATGCAGAACTGTCTCCTGCTCTTTTGAGCTTTTCCCTGCTGTTCTCTGGCCTCTTTGGATCTTTTTTTTAAAGCCTACATTTTCCTTCTAGCCAGGGGTCCCCAACCTTTTTGAGTCAGTGGCAACATTTGGGATTTTGAGAGAGTGTCATGAGTGCTCTCGCAAAATGACTGTCATGGGGGTGGGGCTTACCCATTCATAAAATGGCTGCCATGGTGGGTGTGGCAGGTGACAAAATGTTCACTTCCCAGGAGGCCAAACTGGTGAGACTAAAAGAGAAGCAACTTGCCCAAGAACCTAATAAAAGGCAGAGGAAGGCATGATAATCTGTCCCGAGGGATAATAGAAGACATGTGGTGAGACAGCCAGGAGATGCTGTACTCCTGTTTCCTGCTTTCAAGAGAAAAATGAGGGATGGGATGTGTGCATTGAAGGCTGGAGAGGGAGAGTGCCTAGCTTTTGGAGAACTATCTAAAATAAATCACAGGGTCTCCCCAAATGCCAGGGCGCATGTATGTGAGGGGTGGAGGATAGGCCTAGCACTCTTAAAAATATATGAAGACGTAATAATATTAAATCACAACTTTATAAAGTTCCCAAAATGGTGCATACAGGAGGGAAATTATAATTCAACACTAGTGACACCTGGAGGAAGCTTTGATCTCCATGCAACCAAGGAGTATCTCTGACAAGACTGTTGTTCCGAGAGCAATTTCTTTTGGCTACAGTAAGACGTAGTTGTTACATTTGAGAAATATTGTCTTAAGCCACACGTACTTCCATGGGCGGGTGGGTTGGCTGGTTGTTGTTTTAGATTTCTTTCTGTTCTTTACAAGAATGACTTGGGCCACTGAGCATGCCAACCAGGTGTGAGGTGTTCTCGCTGTCTGCTGTTCTCTCTGCATTAGGTGGTGGACTTAATCATTGAATCGGGTAAAAACTTTTCCAGAGAGGAGCGGAAGGTGGAGCGCTGTCCATTATTGTACCAGTGGCACAGGAAGCAATATGTTGGTGCAGCCCACGGCATGTCTGGGATCTACTACATGCTTATGCAGGTAATGTTCCATGATTGTTTGGCCAGCTTAGCCTCCATTCGTGGCAGCCTGGAGCAGTCTTCTCTGGCAGCCATCCCAGGTGACTGATCTTTAATAACAGGAGTCAGTCTCTCTCTCTGCCCTGCTCTGCTTCTAGACCAGGTTGTCGAAGGCAAAAAGGGAGGTGCCAACAGACCAAAAATGCTAGCATATTTTAGCTTAAAGCACTTACTGAAAGTAACTAAGCCTTAGGAGAGACATTTCAACCTTTTAGCAAGGGGGAAAAGACTGCACAAAAGCTGGGAAACCACCAACTGATTGCTAGTTGGGGGAAAGGCTGTCTGCATATGCTCACAGCCACTCTTATTGCTGGGGGGGGGGCGGGGGGGATGACATGATAGTTCACAGGTGGAGCTATCTGGTAACCTGTGCCCTCACTGTGGGAAGCTGTGTGGATCTAGAATTGGCCTCCACAGTCACTTACGGACCCATCGCTAGAGTCTACACAATCTTCTTTAGAATTTCCTCCTTTTATCCCGGAAGACAATCTTACTCGGTCACGAGTGATCGCCTGATGATGATGTGCTTTGCATGCAGAAGGTCCCAGGTTTAATCCCTCATTCAAGCAGCAGCAGCACATGCAGGAGGAGAAGAAACACAAGTGCCACAGGCCTACTTTATAGGAATTGGAAGCAATTGGATTTTTGCACCCATTTAACAGGAACGCAGCAACTTTACTTTCTGTCCCACATGCAACCTAGCATCCACAGTTTTGCCTTCTGAGGAAACTGCCCCTGACTCAAGCATCCCATAGATTAGGGGTGTTGGGCTGCACGCACCAGCACGCCACTTATTCACAGCAAGCCGGGATTATGTGCAAATGCAGGCAGTGTGATTCATGTTTCCTGACGCTAAGATTACTGTGCACTTTCAAGCATTTCCTCAGTGCCATCCTGTGGTTGGCGTAGGGCTGCCAGGCCGATAGCCAAAATGTCAAATAACCACGTTTCTTGTGTCACTCAAGGGATGTGGATTTGCCTGAATTTGACTTGTGCTTGGCCCGTATAGAGGAAAGGAACATGCATCTCCATTCAGAGTGGAGCTTCCTTTCTGTGTCCTTGTACATGTACTGTGCCTCCTGCGTTGAAATGGCTGCCCTCTTTTCCCACCTTGCATTCAAGGTAGGCTTGATCCATAGGGCCATTTCACAGGTTACGACAAGAAGTGCTGATCAGGGATGCATTTCCCCCCACTGTGTGATGTGCAAATTCCAAATGAGGGAACTTAGATGTGCCTCTTGGTAAGGGAGATGCACAGGTCACCACTTCACATGTCACGCACTTCCTTGTGATGTGTAAAGCTGTCCTCTAAATACACTAACACCGCTAAGGGGTAGATTAATTTTCTGTCAGCACAGTCGTGCCCCACCTTCACTGTGACCCAATTAAACAAGGATAATTGAAGGCAAATGATTCCTCAACATGAATGTACGTGAACATGGATTCATAGTACTATACAGACCTCATCGTGTTATTTTTCGGAAAGTGAAATCTTACTGTATGATTTATTTTGTTTTTTAGCCAGCATCCAATGTGGATCAGGAGACTTTGACAGAGCTGGTGAAGCCAAGCATTGACTATGTGCGTCATAAAAAATTCCGATCTGGGAATTATCCATCGTCTTTAAGCAATGAAACTGACAGGCTAGTTCATTGGTGTCACGGTGCCCCAGGAGTAATCCATATGCTCATGCAAGCATATAAGGTACGTCCTTGTTTTGCACAAACATGAGGGACGGAAACATGCATATTTTAAAATGAAAGCTGGGTTTTCAGATTTCTAATAGGAGCCTGTAGGCTGGCCAAAAGTATGGATGCATACTTCTCCAGGCTTAGTGAGGCTTTCTCTGCTCCTTGGGTTGAGAGAATTATTATTCTTAACCCAGATCCAGAGAACTAGGACTATGAGTCCAAGGGGAACTTTGAGAGAGAGATTAAGTCCCAAGGCAACACCCCTTTCCCCATGTTGTGTGGCAAACTGCTTTTGAAAGTGATCAGACTTTCCAAAGCAGTTTGTGATGTGATGAGGAGGCTGGGTGCAGAGATCAGTTGTTCCAAGAAAGTCTGGGTAGTGTGACCCTAAACAGCTCTTAGGATTTTAGCTAGTATTTTATCAATACAATATAGCAACCATGTACAAGAGCAACATAAGCAAAAGACAGGTCCCTGGTTTGAGGAGCTTGTAATCTAATTTGAGATGGTTGGGGTGGGAAGGAAGGCAACAGAGGAATGCTCTAGCAGTCAGGGGGCACTATCCTATGCTCCCCCTGTGCCAGCGGAACAAGCCACTAGCGCAACAGGAACTAGCCATTCCTGAAACAACCAGAAACAAGTGGCAACACTCATTTCCAGAGCGGTGCAGATCAGCAGAGCTCTCAGAATCTGTCCTGTTCTGAAAATAAGCATCTCTGCTCATTTCCAGGGTTATTTTCGGAACCGCTAGTTCCTGTTGCGCTAGCGAGCTGTTCCTCTGGAGCAAGAGAACTAGCAGAAGCAAAGCAGCAGTATAGGATACTGCCCAGGAAGACCCTGGCTCAAATCTCATCTCACCCAGGAACTCTCTTGGACAGCTTTTGGCAGGCTCCATTCACCCAGTCTCAGCATCCACACGTGCACTGCGGGGATAATAATATTGGCCTACCTTACATGGCTTTTTGGAGGTTTACTGAGAGAATCTGCGTGAAGCTTTGAACACTTGGAATGTGGTGTATAAAAGTGAAGTACTCAATCCAGATCTAGTCCCGACACCTGGGTGGGAGTGCACATCTGCATGTGCACCAAAAGATGCATCCATCCAGTTCAGTGGAATGTGGGTGAACTTCCCAGTGCAGACGGGAACATGCATCAGTGATGTGTGTGGAATCTTCCTTCCTGGTCATGGTCAGAAATGTTCACATTCTAATGATTTTTGTTAGTTGACTGCTGGGGCTAAGCATGGAGTGGAGCCTGCAAAGCAGGCGCAAACATCATGCTCATGAAGTTCCTGGTTCAAATCCACCCAGAGGACAAAACATGTTCTTGCACTGAGCAGGAGTTTGGACTAGAGGGCCTCCAGATCCCCCCTCCAAATCTGTGATCCTGTGTTTGTTAATTTCCATAGATTTTCAAAGAAGATAAATATCTGAAGGATGCCATGGAATGTAGCGATGTCATTTGGCAGAGAGGATTGTTGAGGAAAGGGTACGGCATCTGCCACGGGACTGCTGGAAATGGCTACTCCTTCTTATCCCTCTATCACCTAACTCTGGATAAAAAGTACCTCTACCGAGCTTGCAAGGTATCTTTCCACATCCCTGTTCTCCTTCTGTGTGTGTGTGTGTGTGTGTGTGTATATATATATATATTTTTTCTTGATGGTTTATTACTGAAGACAGATTTCTTCTGCCCTGGTAATTAATAAATGCTGCCAAGGAAGGAGAGGAATTTTCCATCACAAATGTCTATATAATAAAAGAATATTACAGTTAAAGGTAATAATCATAATTTTCTTAAGGTCTTGAAATTATATCATATGTTCTATAAAAATAAAATACAGAGGTACCTACTAGAATGTATTACAATCTAAAAGAAATAAAACAAAAGAAACAGGGGACAGGGAGAGAAACAGGAACATGCATCACGTCCAGCTACATTCACTTTACATAAAACGAGTGGGCCGTGGAACAAGATGTTGCAGTGTGGAGTGCACCTGTTTGGAGTGCCAGCCAGCCAGCCATGTCCTTTTCCACGTTACTCCATTCCATTCCCTGTTTCCCCCTTCTGTTTTCTGAGTTTTTCCCTTTGGTAGCCAGTCTGCATTCCGGGTCCATTGAGCATGCTCCATCTTCATGGAGCTGGTTTTTGTTGTCTCCCACCCTTTTAGGGTCCCCCCCCCAAATACCTTTTGTAGTTCTGCAGTCCTTGGTCTTCTCACAGGCCTGTTGCCTTGTGTGTGGATGGTGCAATGTTAGCTACGTCTGTATCCACACTCGGAGAATGAGTCCGCTACTGACAGTTGCCCTGGGACTGGTGAGAAGAAGGGAAGCACACACTGGCTTCTGCCATCAGCCAGGGGGCATAGGAGGCTGCACCCCCTGCTTCCCAGGAATAATATCAAGTAAGTTGCCTTGGGGGCCCTGTCTGGGCCGAAAGGTGACTCCATAAATTTATAAATCAATTAAAAATAACAGTAGAAGGGGAAGAGACCAGCCTGGCTCCATGCATCAGCCAGAGAAGGAGCAGCTGCAGGGAGTTCGTTCCACCGCTCCCCGCCAGAAAGAGCACTCAGCCCCAACTGCCCTGGGACTGCAGAAGTAAGGGGAGAAAGCATTTTGGCCACATCCATCAGCAAAAGGAACAAGAGCCACAGATTGCAGTTCAAGCAAGAACACCAGCAAGGGAAGATCAGCCTGGCCCAAACTTGATGAAAATGCCTGCTTAGAGTTTACCACTTTGTTCTGGCCTTGGAGAACTGATCTCACCCCGCTACCTTTTCCATCCAGTCCCTTTTGCTTGTGTGTCTTTATTTCTTTCATTTATAGGCATGTTGGCAGGGATTGTCTTTTTTTTTTTTTTAATTGGTGTGGGTTGCTTTGAGAGACAATCATGGTTGGAAAAGCAGGATAAAAATAGAGCAAATAAATAAATACATACATGTTTCTACATAGGAGAGTGTAGCGAGACTGACTTCCAAGGCTGAAAATGCTGCCGGCTTGCTCTGTGTGGCTAGTTCAAATGCCAAGGTTCTGCCACTGAATCAAGGCCCGGTGACGGTTACCTGAAGGAAGCAGTTGGTGACGTAGGTTGAATTGGAACAGCAACAGCACTTCTGTGGCAAAACTTGAAAATAAATATCTATTGTTATTAACATGAAGCAAGCCATTGGTCATGAATTCTGTACCCTGCCCATAAATAAAGATAGTAAATACGTTCGGTGCCTAGGGAAAACAGTTGTGTTTTCCGTCTTTATTCAGTCAATTATAGTTGTAGGTTGTGGAGTTCAGGAGCAAGATGCTGCTTCATATTAATAACATATTTATTTTTCCACACGCATATATTTATTTTCACAGGTATTATCAGTTCCTGAGCTTTTTAGTTATTTATAGTATACAGAAAGGTTTTTTTGAGATTGCTTTTCAACAATAAAAGAACTCTTCCCCAATTTTACAGTTGATGATACGAGAGATATAACGATAAGCCTCCATTTCCCCTGGTTCCCTTCCCCCTCAGGTCACTGGCGTGTGTTAAGTTCTGTGTCTTACATATTAGGCCATTTACAGTTATCACTTTCACATCTGTTAATTTGGTATTATATTTTTAAAAGAAAGAAAACAAAATTATGGGAGAAAGGGAGAGGGATTTGACAAGGAAAGGGAGATAAGGAAAAAGTAAAACAGAACATGGTGTTGCTAGTACAGAGGGGTGGCCAGTGCAACAAGGAAGAGGAACATGTCCTCCACTCCTCAGTCCACGCAGAATTCTAAAAAATTCTGCCAGACACTTTGGAATTTATCTTCCCTCCCTCTTTTTATGTAAATGATTTATTCATAAACACCAAGAGGTCTTTCACCCATTGATCCACATTAGGGGACCTGGTAGCTTTCCATCTCTGCAGTATGATACGCTTGGCAATGAATGTGGTCCTATAAAAATGATCAGTTCTTGTTGACTTGAACGTTGGTCCAGACAGGCCAATTGGGGGCAGGCCCCTCTGTCTCTCCCTCTTCTTCTGGAAGCTGGAAAAGCCACTGGTGGAATCTTTTGGACTGTGGGCCACTGACTGCTCACCACTGCCCTCTAATGGACATTGGTGATCATTTCTCCTTGGTATTAATCAGCATAGAGTGGATTTTGCTTAATCTGCACTTCCAATTTTCTGAAATCTCATCATAGTCTTTACTAGGACAGATTAGACATCTTAATCCGGACAGATTGACTGCAATGTGTTCCTCGTCTTGCACGTCTCAGTATTTCATATCTATTGGATGTATATATTTATTCATTTATATTGGTTGTCAGGCTAGTCATTATTTTGTTCCCCTTCGTTTGCCCCAGTTTGCAGAGTGGTGTCTGGAGTATGGTGCACATGGCTGTCGTATTCCTGACCGGCCCTACTCACTCTTTGAAGGTAAGACTTTTTTTATTATTGAGTTCTGTATTCAGTAAGATGATGATGATGATGATGATATTCTTATTCTTATTCTATATGGCTTATGGCGCCATCCAATGTGGCTCCCCGTAAACCTCTGAGGTTTATGGGCATCCAGTTGAGCACGGGAGGAGCTCCCCCGCCCTGCAAAAGACACAGACAGCCGATTTCGGCCGTCTAGGTCTTTTGCCCCTGCTCGCAAGGAGGGGGGGGGCTGAGGCACTGCTGGGATATATGTCATATCTCGACAGAGCCTCACTCCTGCCTAGGGATGTGCGAGGATTTCGTTCAGGGGGGTGGAAATCTGATGGACTGGCTGGGCTCAACCCCCCCGAATTCCGTCTTGCTTACCTCTTCCCTGGCTCGACTTGCGTTCTCCCGAGTTGAGTCAGGGAAATGACTTCCAGTTTCCCAGCAGGCCGCTGTTTACATAGAAAATGCTTTTAAGATATGCCCAAAACGGCCACAATTTGCGTAATTTGCGCAAATTGCAACCATTTTTCACACATCTTAAGGCATTTTCTACATAAACAGTGACCCACCGGGAACCCGGAAGTCCGACAAGCGGCATGGCGCGTGCGCGCTTTCAGTCCAGCTCGGCAGGCACAGCAACGGCGTCTGCCAAGCTGGAGGTGGGTTGGGTCCCAGAGGATCGCCCACCCCAACTCCCGCCCCCTGGAATGCCCCCCCCCAGTGCCTTCTCCGAAGTCGCACTTGCAACTTCAGAGCCGCAGCTGGCACAGAAAGAACTGCACCGGCTGCGAGGGCAGAGGGAGGGAGCTCCACGGTCGAAACCTCAGCTGTAACTTGGAGTGCTTTTCTGCTGTCGGAGCTGGCCGGCCAGTCAGTGTCCACCGGTCATAGGATTGCGCCCTGAGTTGAGCTGCAATTGAACTTCACTGTAACCAGGGGAAGGCAACCTGGTGCCCTCTAGATGTTCTGGACTTTAATTCCATAATACCTGATGATTGGCCGTGCTGCCTGGGGCTTATGGGAATTGTAGTCCAAAACATCTGGAGAGCGTCAGGCTGCCTACCCTTGACTTAAACTGACCAAGGCTGCAATCTGAAACATACTTACTAAGGAGTTAGCCCCACTGAACCCAGTGGGACATATGTCCAGGTAGACCTGTATAGATTGCACTGCAGGCCTGTTTAATGGTACTTGTGTTGTGTCTGTATAATATTCTTGGCTAAACGAAGACTTGAAATGCCTATGCTAAAGTGTTTCCCCCCATATCACAAAAGGGGTTTTGTTTCCCTGACACTTTCTACATCAACCTCAAGCTCTTAGTTCTAATGTTTTAAAGCCCCCCCCCCCTTTCTTTGTCCCAACGATGGAACGATTCTAGCGACGTTCTCCCACTATGAGCTGATCTTTGGGTTGGTACCTTACGGTGGATATTCATGATGAATCTTCCTGTGAATTGGCTCAATGTGTGCTTTGTTGCTGCTCATCACCACCTGCTCAGAGAGCCTTGTTTGAGAGCTTGTAGCAACAGGCCTGTGGCTCACGCTGGCTCAGCTTGTCTGAGCGTGGAAAGCTAAGCAGGGTCAGGCCTGCTTATTACTTGGATGGGAGACCCCTCCTCTAGTTTCCTGCATTGAGCAGGGGGTTGGACTCGATGGCCTTGTAGGCCCCTTCCAACTCTATGATCTATGAAATCTATGAAACTTTAGGGCATTAGATTACGCCAATGGTGCAAGACACTTGCACACGGAGACAGTCTATGCAGACAGTGCCATCAACCATAGGAGCTCTCAGGGGACTGGCCTCCTCCGAGGTTTTGGGGCCAATTTTTCCTGGTGAGTGGAAGGCCACAGAGAGGGGAATTGCACATTTAATTGTGTTCCCTTTGGCTACTGTCCAGCAAACGTTAGTTGCATCATTGACATTCATGAATTTTAAGCAAGTCACAGCAAAACCCTTTCCATTGCTTTGAGAGACAGGCCGCCCAGCGCTATCCATGTTTACTTGGAAGTAAATCTCAGTTCATTGGGACGATTAGTGCAATCCTCTGTGTGTCTACTCAGAGGTAAGTCTGTCTATAGGATCGCAGTCTAAGGGCAGTATCCAGTACTGCCCACACAGTAGCAGGACCTACTAGTGCAGTGGGAACCTAGCAGTTCCCGAAACAATCTGAAATGAGCAGAAATGCTCATTTCTGGAAGGACGCTGATCGGCGGAGCTTACTCATCAATCCAGTTCTGGGGACTGCTAGTTCCCCATTGTGCAAGCAGTCCCACGAGCGCAACAGGACCAGCTGAGGCAGAGCGGCAGTATTGGATACTGCCCTAAGTCCTAGAAAATGTAGCATAGATTTGCCATTTTAGTCATGAGTAACCTTTGTTGGATTGTGCCCTTTTGAGATCTGCAGCCTGTTCTTTCCATCAAAAGTTGTTTCCGCATGTTACCAAAGTGCCTGAATTACAAGGTTGCCTGGAGGATCCGATTTGCTCAGTATTGTCATCTGTTGGAGCATAGAGTTTGGAGAGTACCGGTAGATCTCAGCCATGTGGAGTTTGTGTGTGTCCCTTTTCTAACAGAAATTCTGGTTTTTAAATTCCAGTAATACCTTGGATTGCAAGTAACTTGGTCTGAGAGCGTTTTGCAAGACAAGCAAAAAATTTTAAAAAAATTTGACTTGATAAACGAGCAAGATCTTGCAAGACAAGTAGTCGTGGGGATGTAACCACTTGCCTCGAGCGGGACGTAGCGGTCTGAAATCGGCCCCGCTCACGCCCACCAGAGACTCGCTTTGATATAAGAGTGTTTTGGATTACAAGCATGGTTCCTGAACGAATTATGCTTGCAATCCAAGGTATTACTGGATAAGACACGTAAAATGCAGAAAACTAGAATATGTTGGTCATATACTGAGAAATGAAAAATATAGACTGTTGCAGCTAATTATACAAGGGAAAAGAAGTGTAGGGAGAAGAAGAAGGTCTTGGCTGAAAAACCTTAAGGAATGGTTTGGGGGCAACACAACATCATTGTTTAGAGCAGCCATATCTAAAGACTGTTTAGCCATGATGATGTCCAACCTCCGGTAGGAGAGAAATAATAATAAGAAGAAATGTCATTAATACTCAACTCTGAAAGAGCTATTTTCAGAAAATGACTCGTTTGCCATCTTTTGTTAATACATGGAACTTAATACATGTTAATACAAAATACATGCAACTTAATACATGTTAATGCAAAATTATTCGCAAAGGTTCACAGTGATGCTAATGCTTGTACTCCATTTCACACATTTATAGCAAGCCTCTGTTTTCCTTCACAGAAATATTCTCTAGATGCAGGATTATAATGTAGTGGGTTAGATTACATGATCTAACCCATTTTACTTACCGGTACCTAAACTGGGACTGGGGGAGTCGGGGAGATGTTTTTTCACCCCATTTCCACACGTGCCTAACTTAGGGTTATTTTGTTTAGTTTTGGTGCAGCAATACAAAAATGCTGAAGGCACTTTACAAATGCAAAAGGGTATAGCTTTTCCTTCTAGAATAGAAGATCTATTATCTAAATCAATGAGCTGTAATGCCTAGCCATCATTTATTTATTTAGTACCAAGATTTATATCTGACCTTTCAGAATAAAAGCCTACCAAGGTGACATACACATAAGACAATGCAGTGATAATAACCATAATAAAACAATATTTAAAATAACATTTCATAAGGGTCCATCCCGTAGTGGCAGTTGATGGTAATGGCCTGCAAAGGGGAGGGGACATTAGAACGTTAATCCCTGTTTAGTCATGAAGCCTACTGGATGGCTTGGATCAAGTCATCATGTCTTGCAAAAGGGAATAAGGGCTTGTGATTGGCAGGCAGTATGAAACCTCTGGATTGGCCACCACTCCTGATATAAATACTAGTAGCCTTTGCTTCATCAGCACAGCTGTTCGGATGGTGACACTTCAAGGTCCAGCTCAACTGGCTGACTTTAGGAATCCTGAGCTGGACTGGAGAGCACACCCTCTTATCTAAGTATGGCCGCCCACTTCCTGCAGGGATATTGAGAGGATAAAATGAGAGAACGCCGTCTGCACCAACCTTGAGGGAAAAGGAGGATACAAATGTGATACATAAATCAGGCATCCCCAACCTGGTGCCCTCCGGATGTTTCAGACTACAACTGCCACGATTCTTCACCGTTGGCCCAGTTGGCTGGGGCTGATGGAAGGTGAAGTCCGAAACATCTGAAGGACATCAGGTTGGGGAAGGCTACTAAGTCTAAATGTTGCATTCTCTTTGGAAGCACTGTGTTTCTGTGTGATAGTAGAAGATGGGAAGACAGGTAACCTTGCGTGTGTGTATTTAATATGCAAGGGTGTTCCAGGGGATTCATTACAGTTCTTTGTCAGTATGAAGTCATGGACAAAGGATCTGCATCTCAAGATTGCTTCTGCTTTTGTGGGCTCTTGAAGTTGGATTTGATTTGTCTGTTTCAGGTATGGCAGGAGCGATCCACTTCCTCTCCGACATATTAGTCCCCGAGAAGTCCCGCTTCCCAGCATTCGAACTCACTCCTCAAAGGAAAGAAAACAAAGAGGAGTACAACAGCTAAGTAGAACTTGAAGATGATACTAAAAGCAACAAGGCTGCTTAGTGCCTGAAGAATACTGAACCAGCGTTGGAGTCTGAGCAAAGAGTGAATGCTTTCTCACCTGTTCTCCAGAGGACCATGCTTGTCATTACCGCATGAGCGAGAGAATCCCACAACTCGATATTTCATTTAAAGAGATGCGTTTAGCTGTGGCAAAGAGCAATCTTAAGTTCGTTGGGACTCTCCCTTTCTGGTTTTCACAGTTGTCTCTTCAGGTCTTTCGAGTGTTTGCATGTTTCTTGCTGGTGTCCGTGAAGCGTGACATTTTTCTGTTGTTCGTTGAAAAGCTGAAAACCGTTCGGTGACATCCAGTCCTGTTGTTTTTCTGTGCATGACTGTAATGACAACACACCTCTCTTTCCATACCTGGACATTTGAGGATCAAGTTGGCTGATCTTCTTCCAGGCTTACAACTTTCAAGTCATTGAACATATTTTTTTCCCCAAGACATCAAGGGCATGATTCCATCATGATAAGCACTTTTAAAGCCCCATTGATTTCCATGAAAAAGTTAAGCGTGTGCCTATATCTCTCTTATTGAAATCAGTAGGATGTAAAAGTGCTCAACTTCTGACTGAAGTATGTCCAAAGTTGTTGTTTTCCTCCCACAGGGAACTTTTTAAAGCTTTCAGTCCATCCAAAGTAAAGCACTAACATCCCGTTTCATCCCATTGGAATTGGTGGGACTCGATTGTGCCCTTAAGTTTTGTGCTCACTTAAAGTTAACTAGAGTAGCATGATCCCACCCCCCTCTCTTTGGTCTTCACAATATCTGTGTCCGATGCCTCCTCTTTTTATGAGACCAGTTTTCAGATTTGGAAATTGTACGCGCTTTTTGAAAACAACCCTTTTAATGCAGGGAGGGGGCACCATGTAAGCCTGAAGCCACCCAGCCTCCCCTGTTTTGCAGCTTGCTGTGGCTTGGCCGTGACTATAATTGTCATTTTTCAGGAGGAAAAATGCTTCAGTGCTGTCGGATCAGGCAGAGCTTGCAGACCGAAGTAGGCAGCACCGCATGTTAGCAGCAATGGCAGACTCAGCCCAGCAGTTAAGGGAAGGGCTGCAGCCAGGGTGGGCAACTTGTGGCCCTCCAGATGTTGTTGGACTGCAAATCCCACAATCCATCACCATTGGTTGTGCAGGCTAGGGCTGATGGGAGTTGCAGTCCCAACAACATCTGAAGGCCCACAAGTTGCCACCCCTGGGCTACAGGAAATAAAATAGTTCACTGCGGCTGTTTAAATCTTCTCACAAGGGGCCAAAGTACCCTGTTCTGATTCACAACAAAACTGTAGGCGCTCCTACTCGGTGACGTAGGCTGTCTTGGTTTTCTTTGGTATTCTTCTGTTAAAGTAGTGAATGTGTCATTCTCATGCCCAAAGTTCTCACTCAACAAGTAGGGTGTTACTCTTTTTATTTTTATTTTTTGTTGCATTCATCTGTTTCACATCTTCTAAAAGCAACTGAACAAAAATTAAGATTTGCATTACAGGGTGTACCTTTTAATGGGAGAGGTTTGGCTCAAAAGAAACCCAACAGCTTCCAGTTGCTGTTAGTGGAGAAACGAACTGCACTTTCAAAATGAGATGTTTAAAGGTTGTTGTTATCAAATGCGTTCTAATTTTGTGATGGTTGTGGCGTTGTTTTTAGTCTTAACGGGGAAAAGGACAGTCTCTCAGTAGATGTGAATCTTTTGTAAGAAGGGATGGTGGATTGGGGGAGGGTTGGGGATTGGTTATCCACAATGTTTTGCTGTTCAAATTGTTTTCCAAAAAAATAAATAAATTTCGCTAAATCTGGAAGTGTTCCTGAACAATTATTTTCTACCTGCCAGTTTACTGAAAACGAAAAGTAACAGAGAGCATTAGGCTGAAACTGCATGTCACTGCATGTAGACTTGGGGCTGCTGGCGCCATCAAAAGTGGCAGCTCTGTGCAGGCTCTCTTAGTGCGCAATCCTACACGTGTTTAGACAGGAAAATGTCCTACAATTCCCAGCATTCCCCAGCCAGCCATGCTGGGAGTTGTAGGGCTTTTTTTTCCTGTCCAAACACACAGAGGACTGCACCTTTACACTGTTATGTGCCTTCTTCACCATGTTGTGAATTTCTCATCACTCCGATTGCACATCACTGGCTGGTGGCGGCAGAGACATTGGCAACATGATGACATCATAATGTGAGGTAAGAGATCCTGGTTATTATCATTCTTAACATGTAGCTCAAGGCTTCTAGCCTGATCTATTATGTGGTTTACTTGGAAGTGCAGATTGCAGATTTCAGATTGCAGATTTCAATGAGACTTGCTGTCATGTAAGCGGTGCATAGAACTGTAGCTTTATCATGAAAAGAGATTTCTGTGAAAGAAGTTTGATATTATGTGGCAGATAAGATTGAAAAGGTAAGATTGCCTGTAGGAAATGCCAAGGTTTTTTTTTTACCGCCGGAGTGTTGCCTAAACCTACCTTTGCTTGCCACTTAACTCATTCCTTTTTAAATGCTTGATGTGTTTGTAGCTTAGTCTTAAGCAAGTTTACATGGAAATAAGGCCCCCTGAATTTACTGAGAATTACTTTTTAGCTAGTGTACAGTTATTAATCAGAAGATTATCCAGACAATTAGTTTCTGTGACAATAAATATGTCTAAGGCTCTAGCCCAGCCTTACCCATCTGGTGCCGTCCAGATTTTTTTGCACTACAACTCCTAGCATTCCTAATATTGGCCATGCTGGCTGGGGCTGATGGGAACTGAATTCAAAATTATCTGGAGAACACTAGGTTGGGGAAGGCTGTTCTGTTGAAGATATTTTCCTCTAGAGCTGCTTCAAACTTAAAACACTCATTTGACACTGGAGTGTGTCATACATCTTAAAATGGTGAATCACCAGTTGTCTGGGTGCCAGGTGGTGCCACTTCACTCAAACTGTAAAATTCTCAAGTGAGAACTACGTTTGTGGACTGTCAATACCTGCACTCGTGAATCCTAGATCAGCTCTGCTGCATAACTCACTTTGCACACACACCCCCATCCTCTCTAGTCAAAGGAATTTCGGGGATGACTGTTTTAACAATCCTCAGCACCCTCACAAAGCTGCTGTTCCCAGGGTTCCTCACAAAAAGTCCCAACCGTTAAACTGATTTTAAACCATTTTGTAACATTGGTGGTACACCCAATACAAAATGTATGTGTCCAGTCTAAATCCAAATGCTAAAGTAAACTGTGGAGAGAATCTTGAAATTAAGTTTAATTCTGTCGTGGGTTGCCCTCTAGGGATAACATTGAAAGCATTTATTATGAAGATTGACTCACAAAATCCTTTGTCCATAATCGGAAGTTTCACTGGCTGAATCCCTGAAAGCAGATTTGAAAATCTGCCCTTTAGGGTTCAGGTTCCCATTTCCCCACCCTCACCCTCACCCCCCACTCGAAATACTGACCTCGTAAAATGGATGCTGCTGCTTTGTGTGACTCACTGGCGCTGGGAGGGACTTTTCCTGTTCTTTTCCACAGCAGTTCTGGCCGTTGCTTTATAGTAAAAACCCTACGACCGGCTTCTGTCGTTTACGTGCTCTTAACTGAACAGAAATGAATGTTCTGCCCATAATTGAATGATCGATTCTGTGGGTTAATTTTGGTGCAGGGGACGATGCTTATGTTAATGGCGGTTGTTCCCTGGGGGTGCGGGTGAACAGGGTGGCACATGGGGGGGGGGAGGCGCTCTACTTTCACGATCCTTTGATCAGGGAAGCTAGATACCGTAATTTAGAAGTGACAATAACACAAGACAAAGCGAGCTGCGTTGTGGCCGGTCTCATCATTAGCAATCATAGCCTCCCTCGCGCCTGGCAGCTGGGTCGCGAGACCCGGCTAGCGTACTTGCCCTGAAGGCGCGCGCTCCTCCTCGGCAAAGGTGCATGAATTATTCCGGGCCTGACAGCTAATTCGAAGAGGTACGTGGCTGGCTATAAAGGTGAGGCGGAGGCAAAATGTTAACGAAGGCTACGTTTGCGACAAGCCTTCACTACCCGACGTGCCTCCGGCGCTTAGCTGACGTTCCAGACACATTGATTAGAATTTGGCTAATTAACATGTGATGGGCTTTGAGATCATAACAAGCAGAGGGTATTCTCGAAAGAGCATGTTATTTTTAGGCTGCAGGAAAGGCTATTTATTCTGGTTGCAGCAGCACATACCTGATGCTTGGAATTTGACAGACAGGTGCTCTCATCCGGCTGTACATTTACATCGAGATGCTGATCAGGTCCCACCAAATTTGCTGGCTGCATCTGAATGCATCTTTCGTGGCCTCTCAGCATCATCTGTTGTAAAGACACTCGCACGTTCTCGTATCCAGTTCAGATTATACTTTTTGCAGGGGGGCTGGTGGTGGAGGAACTGCACATACAAGCCGTGTATGCATATAAGTAGCGACATGGGAACATTGAACTCGTATGAGATGGGCCCCTTTGCTTCCATGAAGTGGGAAAACCCCAGATGTGATCTTTCCAACTCACAAAATGCATTAGCCCTATTCAGGTGCTAAAATCCTCCGCTTGTTATGTGATTAGAATTGCTGGAGGGAGACCCGGGACTAACAGTGCTAGCTCTGCTATTGCCCCTCCCACCTCCTCCCTGGAAGATCTGGGTTCTAACTTGTGTGGGGAACCTACATACGCAGCTTTGGGCCAGTCACTGACTCTCAGCCTCACGTACCTCACAGGGTTGTTGTGAGGATAAAATGGAGAGGAGGAGGAGGATTATGGAAGCCGCCTTGGGTTCCTTGAAGGAAAAAAGGTGGGGTATAAATATAATAAATAAATAAAATAAAATATATGCACGCCCACCTCAATTTTAATTTGTGCACACAGGAGGTTGAATCCAGAATCTGCCTTCCATGTATGGAAGTGCTCTGCTCACAGAAGGTGCCAGTGCTCGATTTTGGGGGGGATCCCCCCTTCCCCCACCGCAAAGCACAACTCATCCCATTTAGCAGGGCCCTCCAACCCTCTCTATAGCATTTTCAGCAGGGTGGGTGGGTTGCAGTGGGAGGAAGGGGTGGAGAAATCTGCTTCTGCCAGCCCAGTTGCACACTGCCCAAATCTGTGGCCAGCCCCATAAATATAACCCTATTAAAATTTACAAGGCTTTAAAAAAAATACTATTAAAAAAAGTTTTAAAAAACAAAACTAACCTCAAAAACAAAGCAGAAAATATCTGAAAGAAAGCATGTGAGCAGTCATAAAGTAACTAATATATTTAATAATCACAACTTTGCTTCCTTTTTTAATTAAATACTAAACAATTTCACTAGAACAGCAGTTTGACTTCATCATAAGGGATGGTATGTTCCACCAACAGTAACATTAGAAGCAACTGGATCTTGGCAGGAGGGGAGACGACACTTCGCGGAAGTTGAATTTCAATGTACAGCATTAGACTTGACTGTAAAAAATGGGTTCTACCCAAGGTTAAAAGGAAATGTTCAGTTCTTAAGACACACTGGATTGTATAAAATTGTTGAACGACACTTATCTGCTAACACCACAGAATCCAGCCCACTGTAAGAGGAATGCTGTTTATCAGTCAACTAGGGCATATGCAGTTTTGAAGCTACACTATTTAGAAAATATATACAATCGTCTTGTACTGCAAGTGAGCAGAACCTCAGTCCTGTGGCCACATCTGACCTCCAAGGTTGCTAAGAAGGCCACACCTCCTTCCCCTGGACCCCCCCTTCCACCCCAATCGTTTGGTGGTTTCCCAGCAATTCTACAGTCCCCCCCCCCATTTTAAAATGTTGAAATGCCTCTCTGGAGGCTTAGTTACAGGCAGCTTTAAGCTAAAATGTGCTGGTATGCTTTGTTTTTGGCCCTGCCCCTTTGGGCTTTGGCCCCACCTACCACTGGAATGCCCCTCCCCTGAGAGCTTCTTTGAAATGGAATGTGGTGCTTGGGCTGAAATAGGTTCTGCACCCCTGTTGTACAGGAAGATGGGAAGTTTGACTGGGTAACGGCTTAACTCTGAGCTGAGCCATTGAATAGAACTTTGATACAAACAGAGAAGCCTATGGGCTGGTATCAGCAGTTGAATTATGAAGTGAAAGGTTGTGGTGATGGAGGCACTTAATGAAATCCACAAGCCCCATTCCAGGACTCACCACAATTTTAGCCAAATCAGTACCTCCTCCATAACATTCTAAAACAGTCGCTTAGGGGGCTGTCACAAGAGACAGGGGGGTTGGTGGGGACTATAATTCAAGCACTGTCTGATATGTAATAATCACTTTGACCTCTCACCACTGGGTTATGCAACTTTTGATGATGCCCATCTAAATGTTCCAACTACCTGTGTTGAAAATTCAAAACTGGATTTTGAACGGGAGTAGATTTTGGATGAAATGGAAGTTTTGTCTCTGACAGTTCACTCATACTTGCAACTTAAGTTGTATTTTGGTGCACGTGAATATGCACAGGTGGACTGACCCTATGCTAGCATCATATGATGCACCAGAAATCACATTTAACAGCAATAGAATGAAAACCATATATTGGGTTGTATCCAAATTTGGTCATACTTAAGAGTAAACCCACTGAAATCAATTCAACAAGTCATGACTAACTTAAGTCTCATTAATTTCAATGGGTCTATTCTAAGTATAACTAAAGCTAGAGCCAACCCAGTGACCCGGTTCACATGACATGACAACGCACAATAAAAGCAGCCACACTGGCTTAAGTGAGGGTTTGTTAACCATGAACAACCCACGCTGAGAAACCATGGCTTGTTGTTGGGTTGTTGGCCTTGGCTTGTTTAAGCCATGAGCTGTTGTGTCATGCAAACATGGGACCGTGGCTTGTGCATGGCTTGCTCCAAAGGACTACAGAGTCATTTGGCAAGAGTGGCAAAAAAGCTGACTGCTCCGCTTGCCTTGCAATCTCACTAGCCATTTCCCAGCCATCCAAGTTTGCCTGGCAACAGCTGTGAGAGGGTTTGTCCCACCTTGCTGGTCCCTCCTGTGGTTCAACGCTTCCCAGGAAAGTGCTTCCCATAACAGCGGTGTGGTGATTTTGCATGTGGCCAAGCTGTTCTTATCTGCACTGAGTGACGTTGGAGGAGGGTGGCTGGCTATGCCTCCAAGTTTAGTTGTGTCTAAATCCAAACTGTCCCAAAACAATGCCACTTCTTTACCCATGTTGCTTGCATCTCTCCCCAATGTCCCATGCTTGGAGAAGCCCTGTGCTTTCATTCCCGCCCCCCTTTGTAAATAGGGCCATAGTAATAATTTAAGGATGAGCCCAATACTTCCTGCTTCTCTGGGCATGGGAACCAGGGGGCTGACAGCTGCCTCCGGACTTGTCCACTCCGTAGCCTCTTTTACTTAACTCCGTAGCAACTTTTACATTACTTTCCGCTACTGGATCTGGCTAAGAACCACAATGGCTAAGAAAACTCCACACTCCACAGAGTCCTGAATGGGGGAGGAAGAGGACAACTCTGCTTTGCTATTCTAATCCACGGTTGAGCCCTTCTCACAAGTGACTTAGTTAATGTAGGCACCTTCTCAGGCACAATATTCCCAACAAGGCCAAAGCTAAAGTTTACGAGCCAAGCTCTGGACTGGCACATTCATCGACCTCTGGATCCATCCAGAGGTGCAGGAGACCTTACCGAGCACCAACCATGACACTCTGTTCCCCTGCTTTTCTAAGCAGATGACACCCGTGGCTTTGCACACAGCCTGGTGCAGTGCAAGGAAAAGCTGCACGGGCTGAAGAAGATGAAAGAAATTAATGACCCCACAAGTGCTCAGGGGTTGAGCCATGCACCACGGCATTTTATGGCAAGTTGGCCACAGTTCTGCTGGACAGGAAGGACGTGACACCTGGTTATACCACTAGCAGCAGCATCCCCTTGTCATATCCATCAAGATTTAGACATTGCCCCCCGAAGCCCACCCATTTGCCCATCAGGGATTCCTCCTCACCAACACCACAGCCGTCAAGGGAAGTGTATGCTTCATGGAAAAAGGTTACCACAGGAAGGGACCTATCTGTGGTGCATCCACCCGTCACAAGTACACCTATGCAGCATTGTGTGCTGTCGGCAACAGTCTCATGACCGCCAGATGCTGCACCTCCTGAAAAATGCTTCATATAGAACCTTTCACAGAATGGTCTCATACAACTTCAGGAGAAGGTGCTCGTGCAAAGACAGACAGAGAGCATGTCGGCCGCTCTGGGAGTCCCTCGCTATTGGCCTCACAAGCTACCACTTCTGCCTTGGGGACCAGCAGCCCCACCTACTCCTCAGTGCAAGCAGGGTTTTAATGGTGTAGGAAAACCCAACCCCTATTAGTCATAGGGCATCAAAGGCTCCCTCCCAAGCACTGGATGTGGACTGTGCCATTCATGAAGTGGTCTGGACCCCCTTTCCAAGGACAATGTGATCCAAAATTGATCTTCCCGGGGTCCACCATTCTCCTGAGGGTCCGTGCATGGTAACTGTCCCAGGAAGAGGAGGAACAACTCTCAGCCCACACAATAGTGGATCTCAATGAGCTAGTGATGTGTTCTGTCTCCCATACAGGTGCACCTCTGCCCAAGGAGGGACTTGCGCTGGAAACTATGGGTCTCCAGGAGTTTCCTGAAACACCACCACCGCAACAGGACTTGGTTGATCTGTTTGCCAAACAGAGTGACCCCACCTTTACCAGATTTCTCCCATGGCAGGGGAGCAGGAATTGGAAGCAGACCAAGGGGAACTTACTGAAGAGCAGCAGCAGCAGCTATGAACAGAGGAGCAGAGAACTGCTCTGTGAGAGAGGGAGCCTAAGGGTAGGAAATGCGGGAGGAGGACGCCAAAGGAGATGTGCCACTAATGCACAAGAGAGTGGCACAGTTGAGGAACAGATGCAAAACTGATCGTGTGCACCTTGCAGGAGACCTGGTTCACACCACAGAAGCGTCAGGTGAACACACATATGAACTTTTCATGGAACTGGACACCAGGGAGGAGGGGCATAGAGCAAACATTAGTCTCCTGTCTGTGTGGGCCACATATTTATTTATTATATTTATACTCCACCTTTTTTCCTGCAAGGAACCCAAGGCAGCTGACATAATCCTCCTCCTCTCCGTTTTATCCTCACAACAGCCCTGTGAGGTAGATTAGGCTGAGAGTCAGTGACTGGCTCAAAGTCACCCAGTGAGCTTCATGGCTAAGTGGGGACTAGAACCCGGATCTCTCAAGTCCAAGTCCAACACGCTAACCACTACACCACACTGGTCACATGTCACACTGCTCAGAGCATATGCACCTCTATAGAGTCAGTAGCTACAGCTCTGTGCGAAAGCATATGCATGCCTTGGATCGTACATTTGAACGGGCAATGGCAGACCGAACAGCCGCAAGGGAAAGGCAGACCAATGGTCTACAGATGTTTGCAGCGGCCATGACAGCAGGCTCAAGCCCCTTGCTATCACTCCCACAGGAGCCACTTCTTCTTCCTCCTCCTCCAGCTCACAGTCAGTTTCAGCAGCATGCTCAGGTGCACGCAGTCAACCCACAGCCGTCCCATCCGTCGCTTCAGCCTGTGGTCTTGGGTGTGCACTTCCCAGAGTCAGCGATGGGAATGCAACACTCTGCACTAGTGCCATCAGGATATCGCAGTGGGCCAACAAGAAGGCCAGGAGGCCCACATTTGGATGGAAGAAGACATTCCCCAAGAGGCAGCCGATTGGTATGAGCAATCTGAGCAATTGCCCCTCCCCCCCTCATGATAAGCCAAAATTTGTCCTTTCTTCCCTTTGTACTGCTCTTTTCCCGGTCCCTCATGCGCTAGAGTGAAGGAAGTTGAGTGAAAGAATCTGGTGAGGTCTCAAGGTCACTTCTAGCCAGCAGTATGCAGCAGTTACCAGTATAGCCCAGCTAGTATTAGAGAAGGGGGAAGATCAGTACATTTTCACTTCCATAGGGGCTGCATGAGACATGTGCCTGGAAAGCGCACACTTAGAAGAGGATAATTGCCTCGCTCTGCAGAAAAGTCCGATGTATGAGGCGGAAAGCTGCATCCCAAGATCTTACTCAGGCATGGTAGTGGTGAGTGGGCAACTTGTGTTAGTGAAAAAATAACAGTGTGCTTTCTGTTGTTTCCCTGCCTTTTCCCCACACACACCCATGCCATCCACCCTCCTCAGTGCACCTCTTCAAGTGACTGTATGCACTACTTTGCGGATATACCTAATCGAAGTGAATGGGGAGCCTGTGGGATGCACCAAGGTTTGCTTGCTGCAATGCACAGAGCACCAGGGCCAGATTAAGATAGGGGCTACTGGAGCTGCAGCTCCAGGCCCCTACCACAAAATAGGCCCACAGGCCCGGCAGCGCCCACTCGCCCGAGCTGCGCCACCGCCTGCTGTCGCTGCCGCTGCCGCACTCGCCCTTGAGTCTCAGCTACTGTCCGTCTGCAAACCTGCAAAGCCCAATTCTTGGCACCCTTGAAACCGCAGCGACACTTTCGGTTCCTCAGCGAACGCGGCCTCTTTGGAGAGCGCCCCGAGCAAAGAGATGGGACCAGGGCATCTATGGCTGTAGAGCAGCTCCTCTCGCTCTGCGCTAGGCGGCTGCCTGATGCTCAAAGGTAGCTGGAAGTCTAGGCTGTGTGTGTTTCATTCAAACCCCCTTTCCTATCTCTATGGTCCATAGAGGGTGCGCTTGGAAATTGGCCTCCTCGCGAGTTTTCCCGGGCGAAGAGCTGAAGCGCGGCAGGGATTCCGGGTGCAGCACTTGGGTGAGAGCAGGAGCAAGGTTGGGGGGTGGGAGACGACCGCTTCCCGGAGGGGCTTCTCGGTGCAAGCTGCTGCAAAAGGCTCCCGGACCTGCAGTGTTTGCAGTGCCCGCCGCTCCTCCTGCCTTCCAAATTGAGGAATTTGCAAGTAAAAAAGGAAGAAAAGTTAATGTGTAATTTTATTTTAATCTACCAGCTTGATTCATTTAGTTTAAATGCAGGTTAGAGTTCAGTGAATAACCTGTTTATGTGTTTAAAACTAGTGGTTGCTATTTATTTCAAGAGTTACTCTCTGCACCATAATCATAACGCAGGCTGTATTGATTATGATGCAATAATAATAATAATAATAATAATAATAATACTTTAAGGAACAAATTTTTATGAGCCAAACATCATACACTTATATTTAAATTGTTTATATGGTTTATGTTTATTTAAAAATGGTTGTTGTGAATGTTCTATTTATAACGGTTTTATTGAGTTAACAAGCTTATTGTTTACAAAAAAAGAAATATTTTCAATATGTTTCTGTTTTGGCACTTTAATGGTAATTAAAATATTTAATTTGTTTTAATATAAAATTGCGTCTTCATTTATTTATTTCCATAAAAAGGCTCACCAAAATCCTCAGCACCAGGCCCATAATGCTCTTAATCCGGCCCTGCAGAGCACTTAAGACTACAGAGCACGGGTATTCAGGATGACAGCAGAGACCTGAAGGCATTGCAATGAGGGAGAATCGTGGGCTTCCTTAACTACCTAGCGCAGTGATGACAAACCTATGGCACGCGTGCCACAGCTGGCACGCAGGGACCTCTCTGTGGGCACTCGAGCCATTGGTCGCCAGATTGCGAAAAGACGGTCCCCTTCTGCAATCAGCGTCGGGTTTCCATAGTAACTCCTCTCCACTCATTCCTCGCTGGCCTCCACAGGCAGGAACACTCCAACATCTCCACCCCCAGAAGCGGACTGCGCAGTGCAGGCACCCAGCCATCCTTCTAACTGAACAGACAGCTCAGAAGCACAGCGCGCGCACCCAGTGAAGAGCTATGCCCTGAGACAGAGCGGGGCGCGATTAGCTAGTGCCCCCTCCTCCTTCCTGCCAAATTTAAGGCACTTTGAAATAAATAAGTTGGTTTTGTGTTGCAGTTTGGCCACTCGGGCTCAAAAAGGTTCGCCATCACTCCTAGCAGCTCCATTAGCAGGGGACAGTGCCCAGCAAGGCCAAAATGCAAGGCCGTAGGTTCTTCGTAGAGGAAACATAGCTAGGCTCACTGTTTCTTTAGTATCCTTCTCCCCTCCCTGTTCATATATACCTGCTCACGCTGGCTTAGCTTGTCTGAGTGTGGAAAGCTAAGCAGGGTCAGGCCTGGTTATTACTTGGATGGGAGACCCCTCCTCTAGTTTCCTGCATTGAGCAGGGGGTTGGACTCGATGGCCTTGTAGGCCCCTTCTATGATCTATGAAATAGAATTTCAATACATCTTACCAAAGCTGGTAATACTGACTAGGTGGCCCCTGTGATTTCAGTACGGCAGCTCTGGACTAAATGGTGTTTGAATCTCGGGCTAAATGTAGATGTTAACACTCTGGTAGATCTCATAGATTATAGAGTTGGAAGGAGCCTACAAGGCTATCGAGTCCAACCCCCTGCTCAATGCAGGAAACTAGAGGAGGGGTCTACCATCCAAGTAATAACCAGGCCTGACCCTGCTTAGTTTTCCACACTCAGACAAGCTGAGCCAGCGTAAGCCACAGGCCTGTGCTGATACCGCAATATGTGGCTATCGTGTCTATTTGCACACACAGCCTACTGACTTATGGGAGGCAAAAGAGGAGGTACGTTCCATAGCCAATGTAATTGTAACTTACTCATGCGTTAACAGCTACTGGGACAACTGTACACTCATATGGTAAAACTACTCCTGCGCTATAGCACTTCAGACTCAACCCGCACACCCCCACATAAACATGTCCCTGCATAGAAGAATCTAGGTATCAGGAAGATGCATTCTAGTCTAGCCTTCTCCCTGACATATTCATATCCTATATGCAGGTTTTTGTCTTCCACGTGAGCCATGTACAGTCCCGGAAAAAGTATGCCACATGTTCCAGAGTTTGTGTAGACCTGCTTTTAATAATAATAATAATAATAATAATAATAATAATAATAATAATAATAATAATTAAAAAAAACAATTAATAGATGCTATCCAACATATCTAAAATGCTTGCAAAATTTCATTATGACTTGAAGATTGAAACTGTGCTCTTAAGTTAAATCATAATGGCCCACTAGGATACAAGAATTATGAAAGTTAATTATATCTGCCGCAATGGAACATTTATGGATCCAGAATCTCACCCATAGGAATACACCAAGGATTAGATTCAGGCATCAGTATGTACAATGGAAGGGCATGAGATTCATCACTTACTATAAACGTTTACAAAACTAAGGAATGATGGCTGGCTGGTAGTTTATCTTTGCATCCTAAACAGATCTGATCTATGAATATCACAGCACTAGCAACACAGCACAATTAGTAAGATAGGGTAGAAGATGATTTACTGTGCACACTGCATTCATTTCAAGGTCTGTAGCCTTTTCCTAATCTTGGGTACCTCAAATCAAACAGCATCCTTCTCCCATAAAATACTCTTTGAATCATGCCCCCCCCCCCATGGTATTACAAATTTGCTAGTCCTCATTTGAACTGGAAGTCATGCTCCCTTGCATTTCTTCCTGGGAACAACCAAGAATGAACATTGTATGATGTAGAAGTTACACAACAAGGGCAGATTTGAGAGTCATGGCCATGTTTCATGGCCTAAATTTACCTCTTATTTGCTTCTTTCACTTTACTTCGGGCAAAATCTGGATCCTATTATACATGTTACCAAAGGACACGATCTACAAGGGGAGAAAGTTTAGCATAGGCTTAACTCTCTGCTTGAAATCTACGGTACTTCATAGTGCATAGTTTTGGCAGGATCATACCCCAAGTTCCCATTGAGTCAAATTATTCTTATGATGTTTGGCAGCTTACGGTTTGCCCACTGTTGTCACAATAGTGTTTCAGTGGCTCTCAGGAAGAATCTAATTAAAGTTACCCAAAACAAAATAGGTCAAATTCCAGTTGTGATCAGTTCTATGTTGGAGAAGGCCTCAACAATATTGGTCTCTTTTCCAGAGGGCACTGAAAAATCTAATTATCCTCAATAAAATTATTATTCTCAACAGGAGCGGTGCTTAATTTGAGTCAACTCTTTTGACAGGAGGTTCTCCACACACACTTTAATAGACCTGCCTTGGGTTGGATCCAGAATCTACCTTCTGTGGGAGGAAGGGACCTTCTACTCATGGAAAGGATCCACTTGTGGAAGATCCCTCCACCCAATTTTGGGGGATCCCCCCTTCCTGGACCCCACAGTTCACCCCATTCAGCAGCACTCTCTCTGTAGCATTTCCATGGGGCTGGAGGGGCTGCATGGGAAGGAAGCAGTGGGGAAGTCCACTTCTGTCAGGACAGCTGATTCAGAGTAAATCTGGATCCAACCCAGTAAATCTGGTTCCAATTCAGTAGCTGTTGTTACCTTAAAATACTCAATACATTAGTAATGCATTCTTTGACTGTGACTTGACAGTTACATTCTCTACTTCTTGTACATCATCTTTCATCAAGAATGGAAGTTCTGCAGGCCAAACAGAACTATGTAAAGTCTTCAGACTACCTCAATTGATATTTTGATGCCTCTGGTCCTGCCAGTAGGTTTACACAAATGAGAAAGTGAGTAAAATTGAAGAAGGGTATAAAGATATGTTGATGCTTGGGTTGTAAAGGCAGTAGATAGACACTTCAGAATGTATAGCTTCCAGTGGCAATAGCTCAGGAAAGATCATTTTTAAAAAAAACTGCCACTGTAACTAGAACCATCAAAGACATTTGGGGAATAGTACATAAAACAGCAATTTTGAATTAAAGGTTTGAGCTGAGAAATTGTAAAATGCATGTTCAAAAGATCTATCTGGGCGACATCTGCAATCAAAAACTGAAGCTAATTCATCATTATAGTCCAGTTTAAACACTAACTTGGAAGGCTGATTTCAAAGCAAATGTGTGGGACATGAAGTTTAAATCATCTAGAGTTTAATATTTCCTGCATCCTCCTGAACCATTTTACTCAGAAACCAGTCATCCTAAGTTCAATGGGACTCGCTTCCTAGTTATTGGCCTTAAGATTACAGCCTTAGGGCAATTTCATGCATTGCCCAGGGCAAACCAGGCTCTGACAGGTCAGCTGATTCTGGCTTCTTGGTGAACGTACCAGTATAATTACATGTACCAGTAACTACATGTGTTTGGTACAAACACTTTACAGGTTTTAGGTAGTCACAGAAGAGAGCCTAGATATATGCCTAAAAATGTAAGGTGTGAAGAACTCCTTACTTTCTTCAAAAGGGTAGAATTGACATGTGCTCTGAGTGCGTTAAAAGGCTCTGAGGGCATTAAAAGAAAAGTTTGCTTTGAATACTGTCTTCAACACCCTCGATAATAACTGAAAGATATTCTAAAACAGGGACACTTACCTCACAAATGTCCCTAAACATTCTGCATACTGCAACCTGGAGATTCTCCATTTACCTTTAATTGAAGATTGGGAAACATAATAGCGGGACTGGTTTTCCTCCCCATCCTTTTGTATGCCATTCCTCTGCCTGCTATAAAGCACACCTCAGCCAGCACACCCAGGGCTTCTGCTTCCGAATTCTTTGCAGGATTAAGATCAGCTCCTTTACACATGTTTTTCCCCCCCTGGGTTTTTCTTTCTCTGCCTTTTTATATGTTCCATTACACAACCACAAGGTGGCGCTGGGGTATAGCGGAATTGTGAAAATACACAAGCTTTTCACTCCAGTTCATTCCGCCATTTTCAGGTAATACTACACTTTCCCTACTCTCAAAAAAGCCGTAGAAATGCTTGGAAAGCACGGGAGAGGCCCTGTGTTGTGTAAAGCAGCCGCAAACGACTGTGAGTGAGGAATCACAAGCGCACAATAAATGCTTCATGTAGAGAAGCCCCCAGTTGCTACAGAGTGAACCAAAGGACCAGAGAGAGGCACTGTCACTGCCCTGTCTCCCAGTTCAGCAGCAGATATAACGCTAAAGGGGAAATCTGGCAATCCTTGCAAAGTCTCATCTGCTCTGCAATGACAACAGACTGAGGGAGTGAGAAGTAGGAGCAAATAAGTCTCTGTAATGTCAAGAACAGAAGGGCATAACAACAGAAGACAAATACAGGACATTTCTCACAAGCAGAACAATGGAGGACAGAGTTGTATATTCATTTTTGATGGATAAGCTCTTCATGAGGGGATCTGTACCTGTCATTTTCAAGTGGTCTTAATTTCTACATGAAGTGTTCATCATATCCTGGAGAACATGCAGTCACTCTCAAATGCCTGATAAATCTCAGATCTTACACTTAAGTTCATTTTGAATAAATAAGTCACCAGATGAAAATGAGGGGCAAAAGTCACCTTGAGGGGATTGTACTATGTCAAAAATGAATATAAGACTGAAAGGAATGTGGCGGGTATATACTAAACATTCAAGCCTAATTTAAGGGCCACTTCCCACATTACACAAAGGCAAACCCAGGTTTGCTATCAAGCGTATACTCAACAGGCTGCTACAGCCAATCATGGCTCCCTGATGAGTACATCTGTATAGCTGTCACACACACACATCTTTAGGAGTCAACATAAAACATTTTCGGCGTATGCCTAAACAGTGTCATGCGAAGGGACCTAGAGCAAATAGCAACCCCCTTTTTATTTTTTAAATTCTCTTTAGGTAAGAGATATTTTCTAAGCGATCAGGTTTTTTGTTGCTAAACCTGGGCACGTCACTGTTGGCCCTCAGTAAGTTTTCTTCCCACACAAAATCAACAGTTCGCTATGACATTCATATCGCCAGCAGTATATTACAACGTTTATTCTTGGCAACAACAATCCCCCACCCCCAAATTGTCAGTGAAAAAAAAAAAATGAAGTCAGGTTTAAGATGGCAGGGTAGACCAAAGGTGGAGATGGTGTAATCCTATTCCACCCTGTTTGTGCAAGTGAAACAGAGGGATGGATCTTTTTTGACGTGGAAACATTTGCCACGCATCATCTTACCACAGTTCCTCTGAGTCTGTTTCATCCAGTCCCTTCCTACTTTTTTGAGATTTATTAACAAATACAGCACGTCATCCTGCTTGTTTCAATTGGTTCAGCGGCTTCCTCTTGTACCGTGGTGTCACTGCCATCTCTCCCTCTCTTTCTCACATTTAAAATACCACAATCAGCTCTAGGATTTTTAGGCTGTTGGACATGGTTTTGTGCTTACTACCATACTGTGCCACACCACAATGTGGTAATGTACATCTTAGAACCACAAAGAGAATAAATTAAAAGGGAAAGCATAAGGGATTTAAATATAGGCTTCCAATAAAAAGCACAAATAAACAACTTTTGCTCTTGCTTTGAAGATGTCAGAAGATAGTTCGCCCCCTGCTGCAAATCCGCCACTGCTGCCCGAATAATGCTAATTGGGAGGAGAGCACATGACGTTGGAGCACTAGCATGTTTTCCACTGCTCACGGATCCTGCCCCTTGCTGACCAAGTCACCATATGTGGCAGCCGAGAGGTTATGTGGAAGATTTCACGGCCTGCTCATACGGTGGAGGTGGGGTGTTGCAGTAGGAAGGTGGAGGAGGGTATATTGGATTCACTTGCGGAGACTTAGGTTGGACATGGTAAGTCATAGCCATGGGGTTCATCATTGCTCCTTCTGGATCTGTGTAGTGCGCCATTCCGGGCTGCTGTGCTCCTGAAAGAGGTAGACAAAAGACAATGGCTTGGATCCAGATTTACACTGGATCAACTTGCTGGTGGAAATGGGACTTCCCTCCTTCCCACAGCAGCCCCTCCATCCTCACACCCCCCCCCAAATGTTACACAGCGAGTCAGGAGACCCTGTTGAAAAGGTTGAACTATGGGGGATCCCCAAAAAGGGAGCAGAGGGGCCTTCTACAATTAGAGCCCTTCTCCCCTTTCTCTCGTGGGAAGCAGATCCTGGACCCAACCCAATACCTGGCACTGGGCTGTGTTGTCATGTTTGAAAGCAACATTAGATGTTCTTCAAGGTACCAACAGGGTTGTGTATATTTGCGTGCCTCAAAGAAATCTCAAGGTAAAACAACAGCTGCACCAAGACAAGCAGATTTCTGCAGCTTGAATAAATGATGGGGTCTTTACCCTTGGCCAACTGGTAGGAAATGATAGAGAATTTTTGTCTTTTTCTGAGCTACAAATTTACCATGATTTCCCTACTACAGCCAGTTCATAGATTTCATAGATCATTGAGTTGGAAGGAGCCTACAAGGCTATCAAGTCCAACCCCCTGCTCAGTGCAGGAAACTAGAGGAGGGGTCTCCCATCCAAGTAATAACTAGGCCTGACCCTGCTTAGCTTTCCACACTCAGACAAGCTGAGCCAGCGTAAGCCACAGGCCTGTGCTGGTAACGCAATATGTGGCTATCGTGTCTATTTGCACACAGCCTACTGACTTATGGGAGGCAGAAGAGGAGGTACGTTCCATAGCCAATGTAATTGTAACTTACTTATGTGTTAACAGCTATTCTGACACTCCTCCAACAGATAGACTAGTCTAGTGTTAACTGACTTAACTGATGCTTGCTGGGTTTTAGCAATGGAAGATTGACCTGTGTGTGTTTTCCTTACCTCAAATAATTGATTGAGTAACATTTAAGAAACTGCACTTCTGTAACCATCAAGCTTTAGTACCTGAGTAACCTTATGTTAGTTATTTATCTTTTTAAAATATCTACTTTAAAACAAGAGCTGTGAGCACGTGTGTTTGTCTGAGAGAAGTCGGCTGCTGCTTTTGCACTCTACCATCAGTTTTAAAAGCTTTTAACCTTTAAAGCCCTAAATGGCTTAAGATCTGTTTATCTAAGGGACCGCCTTTCTCACTATGATCCTGTCTGAGAATTAAGGTCTGCAGGAGAGGGCCTTTTGAGTGCACCATTACCAGCAGAGGTCCGTTTGTCTGGGCATGCGTGAAAGGGCTTTCTCCTGGTTTGCCCCCAAACTATGGAATGTGCTCCTTCAAGAACTATGATTGGGCCCCACTCTCCTGGCCTTTAGAAAGGGTGTGAAGACACATCTTTTCAATTTAACTTTTTAAAATGTGTAGTTTAGAGTTTTAATGTTTTTACTATTTCAATGTTCTTGTTGTTATTGTTATATGGTTTTATTATTTTAAATTATGGCTTTTTAGCAGATAAAGTTGTATAAAAATGAGGATGATGATGATGATAATAATGATGATGTTGATGATAATGATGATGTACATACTACAGCAGAAGCACAGAATTTGGTACTCAGCAGAGTGCAGCTTCCTGAGAATCTCAGCTTTCATTTAAAATAGGAGCAAGTTTCTAGTCCCTATGGCTCTAAGGATATGGTAGAAAATGTGTGAACAATGCCTGCTGGGTAAGATTTCCAGTGGTTGGGTGGTTCAGAGCTTTAGTGCCCAGCACTATTCTTCCCTGCCCTCTCCTGTGTGTTATTAGCAAAACTAGAATAATTCAAATTAAGAGAAATCATGCAAATGTTGTCAATTTACTTAATTTGCAAATTATGTGGGTTGCAAAATCCATCTGTTGCTGATGCAGAAATTATTTATTTTTTTAGCATGAAACTGTCACAGTCCTGATTAAAGTACATCTAGCTGTCCACTGGCTCATGGAAAGGCAAGATCAAACAGAATTCCACTCAAATCCCATGGCACTGGGAAAAAATACAGTGGGAACGAGAATGCATTTAAATTTCTATGGATGGCCTGGTCAAAGGGACTGTCGTTTGAAGTTGTTTTAGGCCTCTTGGCAATGAAATAGGCTGTCTTTTTGATTATGCAAAAAGATTTCCCCTGTTCCATGTGGTTACCTTAGGGCAGAAGGTCTTTCTCACAGTGTTGCTGCCTTTTTTCTCATTAGCTAACCTCTAACTTCTTTTCGTTTTAACTAAATTGCATTCTTTGTGTCAAGGTGATATTCACACTGACTCAGGAGCCCCCCCCCCCCCCAATCACATTACAGGAGACTGACAGCCAAAGATTTGCTTTGTTCTTCCCAATCAATGACCTGGTTCGCACATAATGAGAAGCCACTGTGGGTGAATTTCCCTATGGGGCTTTTAGTTGCAACGGCTGCCATTTTGAATATTTGAGGTGCGGCATGGGTGCGCCATAGCTTCTTGCTACATGCGAACCTGGCGAGTGTGTGTTGTTGGGGTGGCCAAAAGCCATTCAGAACCCATGGGCTGTTTTAGGGTTGTGAGTGCCTTATCAAACACCTCGACAACCCACCCTCGCTGCGTTTCCACATAACGAGGAAGCTACAGTGTGCTCCTGCTACACCTCAAATATTCAAAATGGCAGCCAACACCACAACAAGAAGCCCTGTGGAGAAATTCACCCACGGTGGCCTCTCATTATGTGTGAACTGAGCCAGTGTGTGAAATTCAACCCTGCTTAGTCTCCATCTTTCTGTGTTTCTCTACATTCCCAAAATCTAACCCCCAGTTCCTCTTTCACTCAGCTCTCTACTGTTCTCAGGCTCTAGGTACTTAGTCGACAACAGGGATGGGCAACTTATGGCCCTCCAGATGTTTCAGCCTACAACTCTCATCAGCCCTAGCCAGCATACCTACACTGCTTCCTGGGTTCTAGGTCTCATGCCTTTTTCCCAGTCAGATTCCTAGCACGCCAACTCACCAGCTCTGTCCCTGCTTCCTGCCAACACCTATCTGTGGACCTAGGGAGGACTCCACTGCCCATGCTTTTGCTTAGGCAGATGATTTTGTTTTGCCTTCTTTTCTTACCACGGTGAGGTAAGTTTTTCTCTACAACTTTGAGAACTAGAACCTTTCCCTTTTCCAAAACCAAAACAAAACCCAAAACTTTAGCTTCTCATATCCCCACCACTACCACCACCACCACCACCACCACCACAAGATCATCCTGTGACAGAACAATGATATTAATGTTAGACTCCTTATTCCCGATAGGGCAAGAATTGAAAGCAGGGATGCTGCTCAAATGGTTGTGAGCTGGCTTACCACCTCAGCAGCCATTCAAATCAAGAGATGCAAACTGATGGAGAAGACGTCTGTATTGCTTTGCATAAATGGTAATCTGAGGGGCTGCTTCTGGGGAAACTGCTGCTGGGGTGCAGGAGACCACTTGGGGTGTGAGGGGCTTTCACAGGAAGTGGGCTTTTCCCAGCCATCAGCAGTTTCCCCAAGAACAGTCTTTCATGGGGGCAAAGGACACAGGAAATAGTTGTGGGTTCTTTTGTGAGCATTCCTTTCACACCCTCACAAAAGCCCTGTAGCTTTTGCAAGTACTTGAAGGGAATGCTTGCAAAACACCCTCTCCACCCCGCCAAACAAATTATTGTTTTTGAGCTGAACCTGGGTGAGTCTGTGTATCCCTACTCCTGGTTCACTCCGTCACCGGCCCCCACACAATAGTCGAGTTCAACCATTTGGGATTTTAACTTCAGCCGGCAAGTAGGATGTTTGGGGCCATGCCAGTGACTTAACAATTTGTATGCATCTTAATCATTACTCAAAACATCCCAGTAGTTGCTGCTGCTTCTCACATTTCCTGTCACAGGAAACAGCAGGCGCAGGGAAAGAGCAGGCAGGAGAGAATAATAAACATAACGTGGTCTTGTTGAGTGAGCGCTTGGACACATCACACACAGTAGTGACTGGCTTCTAGTGTTCAGCATAATCCAAATCCTTGCCAAATCTGTGCACAGCGGACCCATCCTGCGATCCCGCAGTGTGAAACTGACATGTCAACAGCCTCCTTCTCCAATTGCTTCAGAAGAGCAGGCAGAAGCCCTTGCCAAGCCAGGCCTTGGAGTTTGCTCTCACACAGCACTCTGCCTTGGCAAGGTGTACAGAACAAAATTATGAGGAATGGTTGAAAGAGCTAGAGAAAATGGCAGGGTTCACACAACACGACAAGCCAGAGTATGGGTGCAGCAGTATGTGCTGAGTGTGGGTTCTCATTGAACCGTGGGTTGTCCTCGAATCATGGGTTGTCCTCGAATCATGGGTTGTTGTGTTGTGTGAACCCAGCCATTCTAACAAGTCATGGTTTGTTAACCACAAACAACCCACAGTTCACAACCCAACAACAAACCATGGGTTTTCTTTGGGGGTTATTCGTGGCTAACAAACCATGGTTTGTTAGTGTGGATGGGTTCACACAACACAACGTCTCACAATTCAACAACCACCCATAGTTCAACGACAACCCAGACTCAACCCACACTCAACCTGTACTCTGGCTTGTTATGCTATGTAAACCCAATGTATTGCCTGGAGAAGAGAAAATGAATGGGGGATGTGATAGTGGTCATGCAGGTATCAGAAGGAGCAGATCTGTTTCCCACAACCCCCTAGAGCAGATTTGGGGGGGCATGGGGGGGCTGAAGTGGGGAGGGGAAATCTGTTCCACCGGCAGTTTCTGTTCCACTGGCAGATGGCCAGCACTGGATCCAACAGAGTGTATACACACCAAGTGAGCTAGGGTAGGAGGCTTCAATGTCATGTCACCCTTAGAAAGGCCTGTCCCACACATTTGAGAACCATACCTATAGAATACTGTACTCATTTATTTGCCTAGGAAAATGCGTGTATGGTAGAATCAGAATGCATTATCCTCAAATCAGTGAAAACATGGCAATTGTCTGTGGGCAAGACTTATTGCATTATTTAGCAGCAGACACAGGCTGATAGGATGGATGTAATCTCTGACCTGCTGCACTGGGGTTAGGTGGTCGGGTGTACGACACATTATAAGTCGTTTCATCAACCAGCGGTGGAGGATACATCCGCCTTCGGATAAAGAAACCTGCCCCACAACAAAAGAGAACTCCCATCATCAGAAGGAACCTGAGCAAAGGGAAAAGGAAAGAATGAACCGACTTAGTCTTGAGTTTGTACAATATACAGCACCATGAGGATTTGTTCTTTAGTTAATTACAGATCCCAATGTAAGACTCAATTAATTAAAAAAATTCATCTGAAGCTCAAAGATCAGTGGACCTAAATGGGTCAGTATCAGAAGGCCTTCCTGACTTAGCCTGACATAGAGTTTAATCTTCCTATGAGAAAAAGCATATTCCATTTCATATCTAATTGGAGCATGACTAAACGCCACTGACTGTCTCAGCTTTGAGTTGTGGAAACATTGGTCAAAAGGCACTCATGGCATTCATCCACTTTGAGGCCTGCACATAGAGCTCTCACTTGGTCATTGTGGCAAGTAAAAGCTGCTTCCAGGTGAACAGATAGGGTAGCTTTCGTAAGATGGTTCACTTTTTCTTCTTCTTCTATTATTATTATTATTATTATTATTATTATTATTATTCCGCCCAACAGCCGAAGCTCTCTGGGCGGTTTACAACAATCAATAAAAGACACAATGATACAATATAAAATATACACAATAAAACATTATAAAAATTTAAAATCAAGTTTAAAATGACACAAATAGCTAAAACAAATTAATGCAACGTGACCCATAAAAAAAGATTAAAAATAACCACCCCACCATGCTATCAATGTATAACTGACTAACATAGATATATGTGGGCGGGCTGGCTAGTATTTTTGTGGAGTAGTAACTTTTGGAATTATTTGCAAGTTTGGAGAAGCATATATTCCCCCTGCTCCCCAGTTTCTGGGATCATTTCAAAAATATAATTTAAACCAATAAGTGGCCATCCCAAAGAGCAAAATTCCCATTCTTATCTACCATTAGCACTCACTAGGTTGAAATTGAGATTCTTTACCATTGTTACTCCCTCCAAGCAAGCAGAGATAGTGGGGGCTTGGGGCAATCAGTGCAAGTTTCTACTCTTAATAAATGTACATCAAAACAAGGCACATGCTATTGTGCACAAAACTATAAGCAGAACTCAGCCCAACAAATGGCAATCACTACCTTGAAACGGGTTCAAACCATTACTTTCTATGCCTTTCAATTAAGAGAAAGTTTAAGGTTGCAACCTTTAAGGTTGCACACTTGATTGGGCTACAAGTCTGTATCTGGTGTCGGTAATATCCCATTGTTTCTATCAGACTTCCTACTGTCATGCAGTTGGATCCATTGTAATTGGATCTATTTCTATTTGAGAGCCAGCGTGGCGTAGTGGTTAGAGTGCTGGGCTGAGACTCGGGAGATCCGGGTTCTAGTCCCCACTTGGCCATGAAGCTCACTGAGTGACTTTGAGCCAGTCATTGACTCTCATCCTAACCTACCTCACAGGGTAGTTGTGACAATAAAAATGGAGAGGAGGAGGAGGATTATGTAAGATGCCTTGTGTTCCTTGAGGGGGAAAAGGCGGGTTATAAATATGATAAATAAATAAATATTTCCCAACACATGTTTAATATTTGTCTGATAGTCAGCTGAACGAAAAAGGCAGTTGGGTTGGATTTATTTTTTTAAAAAAAAAATTGGTATGAAGAGGAGGTTTGATGAATCATCAGACTGTTCTTGAGTGCTTTAGATGAGAGTGATCCAGCCTCATTCCCCGTGGACAGAGGCCCCATGATCAAACACTTAATAATTTAAAGCCATATGCTACCGTCCTGTAAACTTCAAATGAAGCACTCGTAACTGCAGGCTTCTGCACAATGTCCACTGTGCACTTGCTTTCAAATAATAAATGAGACCATTTACTCTACTATACGTTTCCCTGCCATCCCCTGGCTGTTGGCACCTCCCAAATTACTAACCCTTGCAAAACAATGCCAAATGTGGGATGCTCCTTTTCAAACAGAAACGTTTGAGAGTAGATAAGCATATCTACACTACAGATATCTACACGCAGAATTCAGCTGCGGAGAATGCAACAAATGGGTGTAACATTAACATTAACAATAGCTGTTGCCGACTTACCAAAAATACCATAGTCGCTGGATAGACAGAGTCCTTACGCAACACCTCGAGCCACAGCAATCTTCATAGGAGCGACATCTGCAGAAGAATAAAAAGCAGAAGACATTTGGGAGTTGCAAAACAAGGATGCAGCCTGTCAGAATAAGAAGTTGGCAGGAATGCAAAAGCTCAGCAGGCTACGATTTCATCAAACCGCGTTGTTTTAACTGTCAACACATTAGCTGAAGAACAGACATGGAAGATCCAATGATTCCGATGTCAGGAGATCTACTTTTAAGAGCGTCATTTGTGACATTATACATCTGGAGGCAAAAGCTGGACCGCGTTGCTATGGCTGCTGAAGTCACAGATGGGGTGCTCCCTCGAGACTGACAGCAATGCTAATTTGGGCCTGTAAAGATGCTAGCATTACTAATGACCTACCATCGCAGACACTAATACAGTGAGGTCCTCAGCCTTTGATGGAACTGATTTTTCACTTCATTCATATTCATGGGATTACCCTTGGGATGCATTAGGAGGCAAAAAAGACCCATGCCCACGACTTCACCTGGACATAACATAATTTCCCATAATTTCTGAAACAGATCTAAAATTGATTAAACCAGATAACATTGGGGTGGTTCACACATGACTGCAGCATCAAGTGATGGCCTTGTGTACAGGTAAAAAAACACACCAAAAAAAGGAAGTTGTTCTAGAAAAACCATGACTCGAGAAGGTGAACACCAGAAACACCTAATGGAAATAATGATTAAGGTAAGGTTCAAAATTTGGGCAATAACATTTTATAATATACATTCAGTCGTTATAATATACAAGGATCCGATGCATGGGATTTAAATGAAATACTATACTACCAAGTCAGAAAGTGTCTGTATGAAATCCCCTATTTATTTGATACACTGTCATACGACAGATACATTTGGAACTCCACTAAATCCAAAGGAGATTCAACTCAATAAAGGCTGATGGGTAGTCAAGTGGCTGGATTCGTTTCTACAAAGATGGTCACCCGGAGCCAAGTTAAAAATGAATCTCAACAGTTTCAAGAAAGCACCATGAACCAAGGACAGCTGAAGACTATATTGGGCCCCGATACAATGACAATCAAAGACCAGGTTGGAACTTAGTTCTGATCCCCCACAAGTTGGTGTTTCTAAATTATCCAAAACCAACAGGTCTGTTGCCGCAATCAGGCCTCATTTCCCATTTTATTTCTATCTTAAATGGGTCTCTTCCTGTTTCATTGTTACCAAAGAACGTGGCGGCTATAGAATATTTGTTTTTTAATGGTATAAGAGTGTGTGCAGTGGTTACTTTTAAGGAGCGGGGCTTGGTGGATTATATTCTCAGAGAAAGGGAGGTCCTACATGCAATTAATTTGGGGTTAGCAAGGCGGTTTGTAAACCAGGCACCCCCACTCTCTCTAGTCCCTCTGTGGCATGGTGGAAAATCAGGGCCGGGTGCTCTGACCAGTACCGACAACCTTATTGATCTAAATTCCTCTGCTGATGATTCATGCCCACTTATAGATCTAAAAACTTGTGGGGCACCAGGGAGGATAGCTGGTTTTGTCGGCGAATCCCTGCGAACCAATCCAAATGGAGACTTTTGCCCGGAGGAGAAAGCCCTCCTGCACTCATTTAGGAATCTCTCAGATGATTCCCAGGGGGAGATCTTAGATAGGCTTGTCCTGCTGACCCAGTATTTAAGGTCAATACAGACAAGTAACTCGACCGGAGTTTGGGACCAGGAAAAATCGCAGTCTGCAGCAGTATTTAGCAGCTGCAGTCCAGAGGGAGTTCCATCCAGCAATTCCCCTAAAGGAGGTGCTGACTACAGGTTGTGTGGAAACCAAACTGATCATGTGACCTCTGCCCCCCCCTGTTCCGAGCAGTTAGCATAAATCCATGGTTTCAAGCTCCTCCTTCGGGTACCTAATATCAAAGACAAGGATGTCAAACCTGAAGCCCAGGGGCCACATCTGGGGTCCCAATCCAGGCCTGCAGGGCACCCCAGATGGCCTCACCCCCTTTCCCCCAACCACCAATCATTTGGTGGTTTTCTGGCTTTTGTGCAGCTTCCCCTCCATTCTAAAAGGTTGAAATGCCTCTCCTAACTGGCAGTAAGAGCTTTAAGCTAAAATATGTTGATATATTTGGTATTTGGGCTCCACCCTGTTTGCTTTTGTCCCTGCCCACCACTGGAATCTGTCCCACGAGAGTGTCTCTGAACCTGAATTCAGCCATTGGGCTGAAAGAGGTTAGATGTCCATGTTCTAAGATCTGTAATACATTCAAAGTAGGATAAAGCCAGTTGTGGAATAAAAGCCGATTCAAAAATAAAACTGCAAAAGCATAAATCAAATTTTCCATTAAAGGCAGCATTTAGATTTTGTACATATCATTTTAAGTTATGTCAATCCTTGTTGTGCCAAACTATTTTTAGATTCATTTTTACATTGCAGACGATGGATTCTCTTGAACGCAGAAGACTGCTTCTGGTAGTAGCTTTATATTTTGGTTCCCTGCCTGACCAATATTTTTAAAAACTAGAACTAATTAATATTTTTGCAGTTGCCACAAGTACAGCACAAAGTTACAGAGAAATCAAGTCATTTACGTGCATATGGGAACCTGCTCAGAAATGTGGAAGATTGCAGATATTTTGTGCTAGCTTTCCATTGTTGTGCAAGGCTTTGGGATCCTCAGAGCTAGGCAACAGAAATATTTCCAAGAGATGCAGGGAGGGAGGACCGCTCTCCAGAGTTAGAGGAAAGGTTCTGGAAGGCATTACATGGGCAGCAAACCTGGATATGCAACTGAGCACACATTTAGCTGAGACATTTAGGCCCTGTTCAGGTGTTCTAAGTCTCACTACAGTAAATGCATGAGGAGAGGGAGTGTGCGTACATTTCCATCGCCCTTTACTTGTGGAGGGCGACTTTCTGAAGAGGAGGACCTGCTGTATCCACACAATTTTGAATGCTAATTTTCTAGCACTCTGAATCGCAAGTAGAGGGTGACAGAAACGTGCAGGGAGGGGACAAGGTTAGCGTGCTCCCTCTCCTTCTACATTCACTGTACCGAGATCTAGAACACCTGAAGAGGATGCCAGACTAGCCTCTCTGGCGCTAGGGTGCGTGCCACCACTAAGAAGGCCCCCTCCTTAGCAGTCACTTGCCTCATTTCACTTGGCGGGCGGACACAGAGCAGGACCTCTGAAGAGGATCTTACGGTGGAGTAGGGATGTACTGGAGAAGGCAATGCTTTGGCTACCTATTATTGTGTGGAGACTGCAGGCGTATGACTCCAGTATTGCCAATATATATGACAGCACAACAGTTTAGAGTCTGGATGCAAGTTTGACCAGATTCTGGTTGGTGGGCATCCTGGGGAAAATAATATTTATGATAGACCTGGCCAATCCAGTCTGCCAACCACAGGGGCAGATGTTGCATATACCCCAAGTCCTCTTCTTTCCTGATGAGGGCTCCAAGGCCTGAACATACACAGTCCTAGCTGGCTCTCTAGGCTGGATCCCAGCCTCAGATTATGAGGTGCTAGTTCAAGCCCCAGAGCCCCCTAACAGTAAAGTGGTTTAAAAAGCATCTGGAATATGGATTTCACAGCATTCAACCCAAACCGATCTATACTGTTCAGTTTGACCATATCTCAAATATATTACAATGCCAAGAATCAGGACTGCAAGGGCTTGAGATGTACCCCCCCCTTACACACACTCACATTTGCTGGAGGGGGAAGGGAATTTTAAGAACACTTCATTACTCTTTGTAGCAGTAATAGGGACAGCTTTGAACAATGACCAAGGATACAATGTGCTTAATGAATTGGAGAACAACATGTCTCAATCTGTCACTGTTTAGACATGACAAAAGCACAAAACTAAGAGGGAAATCTTTATTATGACAACTCAATTCAACCAACATTTATAGAATAGAATAACACAACAGAGCAAGACCAGAGCTCCTATCTGTGGCGGGTGAAACCTAGGATCATAAGAAACAGAGAGGGTATTAGGGGACAACAGCATTTACGTGCTCTATGAAAATACAGCCATGTCTAGATGAACAACAGTTCATAATAACAGTACTGAATTAGCTCTTAATCATACACTATAGTGAAATGCTCCTCGTTATGACAAGCAAGCAGAAGGAGGAAGAGAGGGCCCATATATTTCTAGGAACCCTGGCAGCAGTGTCTGGGGCAAGGAATAGGTTTTGCTCTGCCTCAGGTGTATGCCAGATATCATGTATTTACATCCTATGTGGCTAAGATACAACTTGTGACTGTCTTGAGGACACAGCTACCACAAGGCACCTCAATGAGAGCTGCTAACCCAGCAAAAGTCTGGGAGAAGACTGAGGACATATATACTTGCTGTTCCTAATTCACCAGGTGCAGCTGGGTTTGCTTCTTTATTGGCAACAGCTGGGTCTTCCTCCTTGTGAGCAGACCCTTGCTCCTGAGTAGACCCTTGCTCCTGAGTAAACCCTGGGTGAAAGGGTCTTCTGGTGGCCAGCTGGCAATGGACCAGGGGTGGACTTTGAGCATTCCACCTGGTCCATTGCCACTGGTGCTCAAGAGAGCTATGGGATGAGGGAGGAGAAGGAGGACCCCCAGCATGGCTCAGGATGGGGTCTAAGGGGTTCTTTGAAACTTCAGGCAAGGCATCTCTGTAACGGGACTTCTCAGATTGCCCCATGTCATCTTGTGAGAGTGGGGTTTCCTGAGGCATCCAAATCTTCCTCCTCCGAAGAGGTCTCTCCTAGGCTTGGGTCAGGAGTCTGACAGTAACCCATATAAGGTCCACAGTGCAATTGTAGCATTGTGACTTATCTGCCCGGAAGAGGCACATCTTAGGCATCTAAGACATGACCTGTAGACCCATTGTCTGGGCCCATATTCCTGGAGTGACGTGGCATCAGAAAAGCAAGGAAGCACCAACTACCAAATCCAGACTGAGCCTGACATTTATGAAGAATAGGGTCCTGGGGCCCACACAAGATAGGGGAAGTGGACCAAGCTGGGTAGAGTTTGTGTGTGTATGGATGTGTATGTATTATTATTATTATAGGTCAAGATACTTTATCAGTATAAAAAGCCTCTAGCAAGGAACATGCTGTCACCATGAAACTAAAATCGTAACAGCTACGTATTAATTAATATTCCCTTCTTCCCTCCCCATTCCTTTTTCCTTGTGTGTTGTATCTTTTTAGATTGTAAGCCTGCGGGCAGGGACTGTCTTGTTAATTGTTGTAAACCGCCCAGAGAGCTTCAGCTATTGGGCGGTATAAAAATGAAATAAATAAATAAAAGGACCAAAATACATATGATACTCAGGCAGGTGTAGTTTTCCTCAGACATATTATTCTCTCTCTCTCTCTCTCTCTCTCTCTCTCTCTCTCTCTCTCTCTCAATCTCTCTCTCATTTTTCCACTGCAGAGGCTGCAATTTTCAACAGAAGACCTGTGTAAAAGGGGGGAGGGGGAGGAGCTTCTTAACTTTTACCCCATAGCAGTTTTTCTGCTAAAAATCCTCCCCAAGCTGCTCCCTTGATAAAAGGGAAATAAATCAGCTGGGTGTGTGTGTAATGTTTTAGTCAAAAAGATGGGGGGGGGGGAGAAGAAACACCAGATGGGGGAAAGCTTCTTTCTCCCGTTGCCTGTCTTCCATTATTTTATTTATTTATTTACTGATTTGTACAAATCATTTACATTAAAAATAAATTTCTAAGCGATATACTAACAATACAGTATTACGTAATCCATAATAAAATACTGTATAAAACTTAAAAGAGATAATAGCATGTCAACAAGGAAGGCAAGATCACCGTTCTGGAGAAGCTTGTTGCAGCAAGTACATTTTCAGTAGGACCCAAAATCCCAGAAGGGTCAGTGCCTGTCTAATTTGTACTGGTAGGGAGTTACAGAGAATGGGTCCTGTGTTACTAAGGCCCTATTCTGAGCCACCGTGGATCTGACATCTCTGATACCACCAAGAGGGTATCCTCCATGACAAATTGTGAAAGAAAGAAAGAAAGAAAGAAAGAGGAAAAAGCTATATACAACTCAGCATCACATACAGTTTAGTCCTACAACCCAGTATGGTTTAGTGGTTAGTGTTGGACTCGAGACTAGAAAGACCCAGTTTCAAATCCCCATTCATCTACAAAGTTAACTGGGTAAACTTGGGCTAGTTACTCTCTCCCAGTCTGACCCATCTGAAAGTGGGTTATAAAGATAAAATAGTGTGAGGGGGGTATATATTCCTCCTTAGAGGAGGGGTAGCTAAAAATGTAATAGACAAAATAAATGAATATTTATACAGCACCATCAAAATGCACAGTTTCGTAAGCAAAAAAACAAAACAAAACAAGACAGGTCCCTACTCCAGGGAGCCTACAATCTAAATTTTGGAGATGGTGAAAGCAATGAAGGAAAGGCAGGGAGAGGCAAAAATAGCAAGAGATGCAGTTGAACATAATTTGGCTTGGTTACAGTTGGGGTTAGGGTTGCTTATAGTATAGACCAGTGATGGCGAACTTATGGCATGGGGTGCCACAGCTGGCACGCAGGGACCTCTCTGTGGGCACTCGAGCCATTGGTCACCAGATCGCGAAAAGACCGTCCCCTTCTGTAAAACACTAATGATCTTGTTCTTTCTCACAGTGTGGAACAGAATGATTTTATTCTAGAATTCCTGTTACAGAATTCTTTTCTACATTGTTATCACATTTAAAAGATTTTGAAGAATGATGCACAGAGCATGGCTTGGATGTAAAGCCCTAACAGTTGACCTGAGTGCTGCATGTGTTGCTCTCAAACTAACGGAGTATGAGCCAAGGTTTGACAAATTATCGGCATGCATGCAATAGCAAAAATCACATTAATTGTGCAAAAGCATGCCCAATGCAAACTTTTACCTAATGCAGTGTTTGCAGTCCAAGACATAAAGTGTTTAAAATGTGTTAAGCACGTTTAGTTTTCTTGTTTATCTTGATCATCCTAGTACAGGTTGACTTTTACTTTTACTAATCCGACACCTGTAGAAGCAGGGAAAGGACCCGGGGTAAAGCTTGCCCCATACAATTTCAGTCTGGCATATAATCATATTACAAGTTGAGAATCCCTTATCCAAAAATACATGTGCCTAATTATTTAAAAAGTTTGTATAAATTCCCTTCAGGCTATGTGTACAATGTAGTACTATAATAATTTTTTGAGTTGATTTTTTTTCCCAACAAAAAACTGTTTGTATCATTGAAAGCTCTGTTATTGTGTTTTTCTTTTAAGACAAAAGATGTTAATTAGTTCGGACAACTGTATGAGTTGTTTTTCTAAAACTAAAACCTTGGTATTCAGGTTTAATTGCAGTGTTGGCACTTTGAAATAAATAAGTTGGTTTTGTGTTGCAGTTTGGGCACTCGGGCTCAAAAAGGTTCACCATCACTGGTATAGACAATTCCTGTTTAAGCCTTTTGCAAACTGGCATTGTTGGAGGAAAGGTATCAAGGTCAAGGTAGCGGATGATATATTATGCCTGCAGCCTCCAGAATATCAATCAATTCCTTTGGATCATTTGGCATGAAATCCATTATGCTGACTAGATTCGCCTCCCATCAGTGCCCATTTCGGCTTCCATTGTTAAGGCCACGGTTTTTGTTTGTGTTTTAAATGGCAACATTCAGTCCCTCATTTGCCATTGTCAACAAGGATTTCCATAAACAGCAGACTCTTACTCATGATCCTCAACGTAACAGATGAGCTGCCTCCATCTCAGCATCTGGGTGTGAGTGCTGTACAAGTCCAATTCATCTCATTGATGTACTGGAATATGAAGCCATTAGTTCTGCACAGAATTAATCAATCTTGGGCCTACAGTGCATAGGCCATATTGGTAGCCTAGAGAGATGCTGTGCAGGAGTACCTCCGGACATGACAGATGTGGCAGATCCCATCATTTCAGAAAAAATCCTTATTTGTTTGGTCTGGGTATGCATCCTACATGCTTACTTGTTTCCCCCTTATTTAACCTGTGCTATAACAGCAGGGCCACTGAAGGCATAAAACCTTATGTTAAGGGGGAAGATTGGTGCCTCCTTACGAATGTGTGTAGGCAGAAACAGAACAGGAACCCCGCTGCGACGGCATAGAACGCATAATAAGTGAATGTCAAAGAATGTCATCACAACGTCTTTCCTGCCAGGAAGCTGAAAATGAAGTCCTCATGGAACAAAAGTGTGTTTTGATGAAGAGGCGATGAAAATATCTTATTTAAATTAACCCATCTGTTCAGGCCAACAGCCTGTGAATCATTCTGAATATTACAGTTACCTGAACTGGGGGAGAAGCAATCTAGGTATCACCGCTGCTCTTACTGCTTTAACCACAACAGAGCTGGCAATGGACTGGGTTCATTGTTTTGGGAAATTTAATTTTAGGCTGGTTCACACATGGATCAGACCAAAGGCCTAGCTAGTCCACCCTCTGCTTGAGGCCCTGCGACCGCCAGTCAGCGTAGGTCAGGGTGGGGAACCTCAGGCCTAGGGGCTTAATCCGGCCCTCCTGGAGTCTAAATCCAGGCCTCCAGGGTTCCCCAGATGTCCATGCCCACTTGCCCTGGCCCCACCCCTTTCCCCCCAAAACACCAATTGTTTGTGGGTTTCCTAGCTTTTGTACATTCCTCCCCACCCACCCCCATTCCAAAAGGTTGAAATGCTTGCCCTGAGACTTAGTGGTGTGGGGTGTGTGTATTGTATTTTTTGCCCGACCTCTTTTCCCTTTGGTCCCTCTGGAGGACATCTGGTTTGGAAGGCTGATCTACCCATGGCTCATCTTTCTCTGGCGGGCTGCAGAGGCCAGAGTGAACCTCCCCTTGGTCTCTGCAATCTCAGGGCAAGTGGTAGTTGGAGCAGAGTCCCTTCATGAAGGATACTTAGGAGTCTACTTGCTTTTAGCCAGTTTAATCAGGAAGATTTACAAAACAAAGCTTTCAGTGAGAAATCTGCAGGTGCCAATTTTAATTGATGGGGCTATTACTGACAGGCACACTTGTTCATTTTTTGGAGTCATTTTGGCTCTGGAAGAGCAAAAGGAAAAGACAACGAACGTCTTTTTCAGCAGAAAGGCGGGATATAAATTTAGTAAATAAAAATAAAAATATTCAATGTGGCTTTTCCTTTTATGAGTGGCTGCTTTTGTTTATTAAACTGTAAATTTATTCCGACTCCCATCTGCTCATTCCATGAAACTAGAATAAGTGGTAATATGAAGGCAATTTGAATCTGTCTCCCAACATGTATACTAGGGGTACTGAACCTTAGGCCCGTGGGCCAAATCTGGCCCACCTGGGGTCCCAATCCAGTCCTCTGGGATTTCCAGATGACCCCACCCCCTTTCCCCCAACCATCACCTGTTTGGTGGTTTCCTGGCTTTTTTGCAGCTTTTTCCCCATTCTAAAAGGTTGAAATGCCTCTCCTAAGGTTTAGTTACTAGTAGTGAGAGTGTTAACCTAAAATATGCTGGTATTTGGGACATTTTTGGTATTTTGGCCCCATCCCTTTTGCCTTTGGCCTCATTCCCTTTTTGCCTTTGGACCTGCCCACCACTGGAATGCCCCCCCCCCCAAGAGCTTCTCCGAAACTGAATCTGACCTTTGGGCTAAAAGAGGCTCGACACCCCTGACAGCCACCCTCATGCATCATACAGACAGGAACACACAGAGAAAAGGAGGATCACTTACATATAATATGTAGGATACACCCCTTCAAAGTACCAGCACTGCTTTTTGGCCTCTGAATACTGAAAAGAAAGGGGAAAAAAGATGACATTGTTCATCACGTACAGCAAGAACCATGAATAAGACACAATACATTATAGCTATATCTAACATATATTTTAAGGGGGGGGGGAATAGTCTGCAGTTCACAAATGAATATATTCAGGGTGACCAAATGCAAAGCAGGACAAAAGCAAATGCCACATTCCCAAACCTGATAATGGGAATGCAGGGGGGGGGGCTTGTTGGGAAGTCGGGCAGGTGCTTAACCCTTCCCATTCAGGCTGACTCTTCCGTGCAAATGCTACACACATGCACATATACACTCAACTATTTTCCCCCAGCCAAGCTTTCTTCCAGTTTCAGAGCCTGGCTGGTGTGCGTGTGTGTGTGTGTGTGTGTACAATAAAAATGACTTGGGGGATATTTGCAGGGAAGAATCCTTGGCCTTGCTCCCTCCCTATCCGTTTCCCCCCCCTTTTGTGCCACTTATTTATTTATTTATTTATTATATTTATACCCCGCCTTTTTTCCTTCAAGGAACCCAAGGCAGCTTACAGAATCCTCCTCCTCTCCAATTTATCCTCACAACAACCCTGTGAGGTAGGTTAGGTTTCTTTTAGATTGTAAGCCTGAGGTCAAGGACTGTTTAAAAAAATATATATCTAGGCTGCCCTGGGAGCTTTTGGGCTGAAGAGTTTTGGTTAAAAAAAAAAAAAAAAAAGTTAAATAAATAAATAAGAACTGGTGGATTGGGAAAAGGTTAAGCATCTCCTGATTCTCCCCATCTAGTGCCTTCCGGCCTCTGCATCAGCATTGAGAGGGTTGGGGACCGTTTGTTGCCCCATATCACTTCTACTTCCTCCCCAAGACTCCAGCACCTCTGATGGTTGCACAGAAGAGGGACTTGCAGGAGCTGCAACTTTTACCACCCCTGCCTCACAAGCCACCCCTGCTGAAATGCACAGTTCTATTAGAAGTATTTTACCGGCAGCGACCCTGCCTTCCTTTGCATGTAGCCACTCTAGTCATCTTGCAAGAGGTAGAGGGGATGGGAGGGAAGTTCCTGTGTTTGTTTGTACAGTGTTTCAGTTCAAGCCCATTAGTCAACATGTATTAATAGTCCTGTAAGCAAAGGGTATTATTATTGTCCATCTCACGGCAATAGGGCATTATTATTCACTCTCTGAAGAGCCCTCCCCGCCACACTATTAAACAGGGCTGAAGCCACTGGCTACGATACGCTGTATTGAATTACTCCAACACCAATAATTAGCTTCTGCTACACGGATTCAGGGGCAGGATATACATTATTAAGCTAACCATCATGATTCCTTTTGTAAAAAGTAAGCATATGCAATAACACTTATACAGGGGCAATCCTATGAGAGCCAGTGTGGCATAGTGGTGAGTGTGTTGGACTGGGACTCAGGAGATACGGGTTCTAGTCCCTGCTAGGCCATGAAATTCACTGGGTGACTTTGGGCCAGTCACCGACTCTCAGTCTCACCTACCTCACAGAGTTGTTGTGAGGATAAAATGGAGAGGATGATGATGATTATGTAAGCTGCCTTGGGTTTCTTTCAGGAAAAAAGGTGGGGTATAAATATAATAAATAAATGTAATAAATAAATAAATAACTGTTTACTCAGAAGTAACTCCCACTGTGTTAAGTGGGGTTTACTCCCTAGTAAGTGTGTTTAGGACTACAACCTTAATCTCACAATGGATCTGGTTGCACCGATTACAGAACTGCTGAAAGTCATGCCTTCCCATGTGCAAGCATGAATGATTGACTTAGGTGAGTCTTAAAAAGAAGATGATTGACTGTGTATCTGGATACTGTCTGCATCTTTATCGATCAACACTAATATAAAGGAAGCACAGTACAAAGTTCTCAGTAGATGGTACATTACTCCTGTGAGGCTTCACCAAATACATCGAAACTATAGTCAATATTGTGGGAAAGGGTGTGGTCAGATTGGTTCATACTTTCATCTTTGGTGCGAATGTTCAATGGTGCAGGAGTTTTGAAACATGGTTGCTGATTATGGTCAGGAATTTCTCCATGTTAAACCACTGGTAACTCCTAAAGCTATGCTTCTTCATCATTTTGAACCATGGACAGTATTCAACAATGTCATTCTGCAAACTAAATACCGCTAACAGAACTCCACCAATCTTTCCACTGCACAAGTGGTTGCGCATTATGCTTGTGTACAACTAGTTGCACAAGTGGAATGCACAAGAGTTATGAACAACTGGTTGCACAAGCATAATGCACAACTATGTACTTGCACAACCGCACTTGTGCAAACATAACTTTAACTGGATTCTCCTCTTGCACATGGTGCAGAACCTAGTTTCCACTAACACAACAGTCATTTGCACTAATGAGATGACACAGCTGGATACTGCCCCTAATGACACAGCTGGATACTGCATAAACACCTTCTTAGGCAGTTGCATACAGTTGCAAAGTCATGTAGGACACATAACTGGAAGTCTCCAAAGCAACCAAACAGTGCAGCAAGCAGGGAATCCTAATTTTAAGAAATATATTACGGAACCATAGTTTCCATTTATTTCCTCTGCTGAAACCCTTTGATCAAATTTCAGCCAAGTACAGTTGCCTAGATTTTTTCCCCTTACACACACACACACACACACACACACACACACTACCCTGAGGATATTATTAAATGTTATCCCCAAAATCTCTGCAAAATATATGGCAGGAACAAAGGATGGTCATCAACCGTTTAGCAGGGTTGGGTACCAGAAAATAGGGATTGTCCCTGAAAAATAGAGGCACTTGGAGCTTATGCATCGGTAGGCCTGTGCACTTTCCTCCTCCTTTGAAGTCATCTTATAGCCAAACAAAATAGGATAGCAGCAGGCCAATTTGTTTAAACCCAGGTATGCTCCATTCACATATAAAAGTAGGGGATGGATGGGCGTCCAAGTATTAGAGCACAAGCGATGTGTGGGTGCAGGATGCTAAACCCTGCCCCTGACCACAGCTCTCCTTCCCAGTCTGTTCCCCACCCCCTCAGCGAAGCTCTGATAGCGAAAGTGAACTGGGCTGGAAGAAAGGGGCTGGGGGGGCCCTATGTGGAGATAAGTGGTGGGGAGGGTCAGCTCCCCTCACCTGAGTTCCTCTTTTGTTCTTTGGACACCCTCCTTCCTCCAATTTATACATGGCTGGGGCAGGTCCGGGTTTAAAATGCATGGGTCTAGTGTGGCCCTTCTCCACCGTTTCCCTGCACAGCCTCAGAGCCCGACATACCTACCTGCTGTTTCCATGGCAGCATTTCCGGCTACACGGAGTTGGGACTTCATTTGCTTGTTTAAAGCAAGACCTCTCTTTTCAATCCTGGTTTGCTCATCCTGTTGATTTTCCTCCCGCCACCGCACTATTGTCAAATATAAATAGGCCCCATTTTGAAGTCTAAAATGGAAGGCGTCATTTTAATTGGAATGTGAAGTTTGAACAGATGCTTTTCTCCACTGAATGGCCACACTGAACAATTGCTCAATACTCTGTATTTAGATCTAGGGGGTGGGGTAATTGAAGAAAATGGCATCTGCACTCTTGATATATTGCAGAAATGATTTTTAGAGGGGGTGTAAGCAGTGAGATTAAATCCAGGCAATGGTGTGTGTGTGTGTGTGTGCACATGCAAGTATTTTTTTCTGAAGTAATGGAAATAATTCAGATTTCGTCTAACATTCTTTCCTTTATTCTGTTAAGAGCCCAATCTGGTCTCTGGTTTAGAATATCAACAAAAAGGGTTTGCTGGATGAATACAGAACATCCGTTTACCAAGTGGCAGGGGGTGGGCAGGCTGGTGACTCCTATGTCAGTGGGGCTCCTTATCCATTGCAGCTTTTATCATGAGCTAGGTGCTATTTGCGTAATCACCGCCCAATCGTAGCTTGTGGTATCATCCGAATCTGGGTGGCACAGCTTGTTGGGAGGGTTAAATAACCCTCAAATAACCCATAGGTTCAGGGTCACGACAAGCTGCGGATGGGCAATTATGCAAATCACACATGGCATACGCTGCAGTTCACAACAAGCCACTGGGATTGTGCTTGATTGGAATGTCTCTTTTGTTGATGGTAATGTTTGCTCTTTTCTCTTGCTTGGGGATTTTTTTAAAAATGCACAGAGATATTTTTTTTAAAAAAATGATCTGTGCTTGTAAGACAGTCTCCCTTGATATTCACAGATATGTGTAATTTATCTGACATTATCACATAAGCCGATCACCTATGTAGAAGATATCCTGTAATTGCTGGTGACAATAGAGTTCTAACACATCCAGCCAGTTCTTCTTAATCTCTTTGGTTGTTAAGAAGGCTAACATTAATTATCCTGTTTTATTAGGAATTAATGTGGGTTAACGCTGGACAGGATCCCATTAGAGGACATTACATTGTATTTGGGTCTATTAACCTTTTCCATAAAAGGGCCATTAATGGCTCCGAAATGCAATTTCATTTTCAAAGAATGAATCATTTGTGCCTCTGTCATTACACCGTCGATGGCAAATACGTTTTTGTCCCAAAGCAATGGGACTATAATTGAGCCTAATGCCTTTCTTGCTCTTCCAGAAAGGAACAGTATTCATATTTACCAAATTCAGCTAGAAAAAGTATTGCTTCTTGAATAGGTAATACCCGAGCTAATAAGCAGATGTTCAAAAATGAAGTGACACGCAGCGAAACAGTTTACTTCTCTTGCTGCCGCTTTAGTTTAAGGCAAACATGCCAGTTGGAGACAAAGACATCCCACAATTTGCTTTTAAGTGAATAGACGGCTTTGCAAGGGTTCACTGCACTCCCTTTGTTATTTGTCATGGAATAAGGAACCATACTGCACAAAGGCACTTCACACAGCTGACATACACGGCAAGGAAATCCTGTCAATATCCACTTCCCCTCCAATTAAGTTCATTTTCTTCTGGCTCCAGCATAGCAGCAACCTTTAAAAGTTACAATGTTCAGGACCCTGGATAGGGGCACAATGCAGCATTGCCAGCCTTGGCTGGTGCTGCTTGGCTGTTTTTGAAAGACTCGTAAGAGCACCAGGCTCAGGCTGCTGGTGAGCTCTTGCAGATACTGCATACATGGGCACCACCATGCCATGCCCATGACTAGCTGGCTGCATGCCGCCACCACCACATGCAAGATTAAGCCTTTTGCATGTGAGTACAAAGCATCCCTCTCTTTTTTGGGGTAGAACTTTCTTTTTGGAGAATTGATGTCGCTCAAAGCGCAGCTGTGAACCAAGAAGTCCCCAGTTCAACTCACCCTTCAGCCACAAACACACTAGATCAGTGTTCTCCAACCTGGCTGGGGCATGCTGGGAGTTATAGGCCAAAAACATCTGGGGATCCAAGGTTGGAGAACACTGCACTAGATGTTTCTCAGTGGCCGCTCCCAGGCTCTGGAACTGCCTGCTGAGAGAGACTAGGTTGGCCCCCTCTCTGTTGTTCTTCCACCAGGAGGCAAAAACATTTTTATTCAGGCATCTAAGCATATTTGGCATAAAAGCCGGTCTGTCACTGAAGGGGGGGGGGCATTAATTGTTTGGGTGCTGTTTATTTCTTTTATTGTTGTGTGTTTAAGCCAGTGTGGCATAGTGGTGAGAGTGTTGCACTGGGACTCTGGAGATCCGGGTTCTAGTCCCCGCTCAGCCATGAAACTCACTGGGTGACTTTGGACCAGTCACTGACTCTCAGCCTAACCTACCTCACAGGGTTGTTGTGAGGATAAAATGAAGAGGAGGAGGATTGTGTAAGCCGCCTTGGGTTCCTTGAAGGAAAAAAGGCAGGGTATAAATATAATAAATAAATAAATAAATAAATAATTTGTTTTGTTGTTGTTATTGTTAGCTGTCTTGAATGCCATTTTTTGGGGGAAAGGCAGGATGTAAATTCAATAAATAAATTAATACATGGCATTAGGCAAATAGCCATTTGATCAGCCTCAGCTCCCCGCGCGCGCGGCCGCCGCTGGCGGGCCGCCCGGGCCCCGCCGCGCCCAAGTGGCCGCCGGAGCAGCTGTGTGGTCTACCATCTCCACTGAAAATTCTGGCCTTACCTTACAGGCTGTAGTAAAGATTACTAACAAATGTATGGTAAGCACCAAACACACTATATAAATGCTGTGTTGTGGTTGTTGTAAAGATTACTAACAAATGTATGGTAAGCACCAAACACACTATATAAATGCTGTGTGTTGTTGTTGTTGTTGTTGTTGTTGTTAGTGTTGTTATTATTATTAATCTATACATATAAAAGAAAGTGTCCTGACTGACTAATCAACGCCCAGCTCAAACCGCTTAATCTAGGAACGTGAAATTTTGAAGGGACATTGCTTTTATGATGTAGACACCCACTAAGGAAGGATTTGTGGAAATTCCGTCCCAAAGGGGGTGAAAAAAGGGGACAAAATTGCCCCACTCTCATATCTCCTATGGGCCAAACAACAGGGGAACAGTTATGCAAATCGGCCTCACCCCAGAAGTGCTGCAGGAGCCAATAGGAGCAGTTATGCAAATAGCCCATAGGACACTTAGAATGTTCATATGAATTCCTGCAGGGGCCAATAGGGGTGGGTATGAAAATCTCCCCTAGGCCATTTAGAATGTTCTCTGAGGGGGTGAAAAGGGAGGGAAACTTTTTAAATGACTGAATGACTGTTGCGTGTGGGGCGTCCCAAATCCTGTGTGTCTGTGTGTCCATGTGTCTGTGTGTACGGGCGTTTGCGTGCGTCGCCTAGGCTCCTACACGGTTGGATGGATCCGCCCCAAACTTGGCACACATACTCTCCATCACCCAAGGACAAAGACTGGCAGGTTAAAATCTCTGAAAAAGCCATCACTGCGCATGTACGTTCCCAAAATAGATGATAGCCAATGGCGTCACTTGGAATGTTCGCAGGGGCCATTCAGGAGCGGTTATGCAAATCACTCCAAATACATTTAGAATGTTCGTATGAACTGCCGCCACAGGGGCCCAATCAGGAAGCGGATATGCAAATCTCTCCTATGTCAAAACAGAAAGTTCATATGTACTGCAGCCAGGGCCTACACGGGTGGGGGGAGCTAGGATTTCATTGTTGGGTAGTCCCGGGGGGGGGGGGGGGCAAACTGGAATTACATTGTTGCGTAGTCCCGGCAGGGGGGAGCAGGGATTTCATTGTGTAGTCCCGGGGGGGAGCAGGGATTTCATTGTTGTGTAGTCCCAGGGGGGAGGAGGGATTTCACTGTTGTGTAGTCCTCGGGGGGGGGAGCTGGGATTACACTGTGTGGTCCTGGCGGAGGGAGCAGGGATTTCATTGTTGCGTAGTCCTGAGGGGAGGGGGGAACAGGGAATTCATTGTTGCGTAGTCCCGGGGGGGGGAGCTGGGATTTCATTGTGTAGTCCCGGGGGGGAGCAGGGATTTCATTGTGCAGTCCCGGGGGGCGGACAGAGATTTGATTGTGTAGTCCCGGGGGGGGGAGGAAAGCAGGGATTTCATTGTACAGTTCCGGAGGGGGGGGAGCAGGGAATTCATTGTTGTATAGTCCTGGGGGGGGAGAGCTGTGATTTCATTGTTGTGTGGACCCGAGGGAGCTGGGATTTCACTGTTGTGTAGTCCCGGGGGGGGGGGGAAGCAGGGATTTCACTGTGTAGTCCCGGGGGGGGGGGGAGCTGGGATTTCACTGTGTAGTCCCAGGGGTACAGGGATTTCATGGTGTAGTCCCGGGGGAGCAGGGATTTCATTGTTCAGTCCTGGGGGAAAGGGAACAGGGATTTCATTGTGTAGTCCCGGAGGGGGGAGGAAGAAATTTTATTGTGTAGTCCCGGGTGGGGGGGAGCTGGGATTTCATTATGCAGTCCCGGGGGAGCTGGGATTTCATTGTGTAATCCCGGGGGAGCTGAGATTCCCGGGGGAGCTGAGATTCCCGGGGGAGCTGGGGTTCCCGGGGGAGCTGGGATTCCATCATGTTTCTTTTAAAAACAATTGTACCAAATCCAAAAATCCACGCGAGCGAAGCCGCGGGCAACAGCTAGTAATACTGTATATAATAAATAATAATATATTAAAATGCACAGTTTTTGCAATGATCAAACAGATTAATTTTGCAAGTGGTAATGGCTACACACAACCAGCTGGTACCTGGCAGGGCCCCCAAAAGTCTAACAGTCATATTAGAGATTAGGCCTAATTACCGTGTTACAAAAAAAGCTTCCTGTTCAAATGAATAAAGCTTCCTGTTCAATCCATGCAGATTTGGCGGGGGGGGGGCTGTCCATGTTTGTGACAAACTGATCATGAGAATCAGCGTAGCTGTCACTATCGTTGGCATTCATTTCATCTGCCACATGAATTATCTCATTCAGTTCACTGATTATGACAATGCTGGTGATGTGTGCTTGTGGCAGTCAATTCATACAACCAAGCTGCCATGTGAACATTAGATGTAGGCATGGGGAAGTGATTATATGGATTGAAATAAACCCAAATTCTGATCACATGAAATAGCTCTAAAAAAACAGGGAATCTGGTTTTCTTCAGCCAATAGATGGTGATATATTCCTCCACTTTAATTACTGAACAGGACTTTCAAAATTAATGGAGGAGGAGGAGGTGGTTAAAAACTAGCATGGAAATACACTGATTGAGCTAGCATTATAATATACTGACTCAGGTACACACATGGTGGCTTCAATGAGTATAGAAAGCTCTACACAAGCAGGGACTACCTATTCACACCAATGTTGTGGCATACTCCATACACACAGCAGGAGCATCAAAGTGAGTTTGGGATCATGGTGTAAAAGTGCCACTATTGAAAATTAGGTGTATTTAAGGATTAGCTTCTATAGGGTCAGGATGGCATCTTCAGTACCTTCCCTTCCGCACCTCCAAGGATAGCCCAAAAAAATCTCCACTGGTTTTAATTAAGCCTACTATGTCTTGCAGCCATAATCAGCAGATCGATCAACTGAAACATGCATGTGGCTTCAGGGAACACCACAGCAGGGATTAAGGCCATTAGGCTTTGGCATGTGGCAGTTATGTCATTCGCATGTGCCGGGGCCTAAGGCCCAATCTGGAGTCCCGATTAAATTTTCAGATGCCCAACAGATGTCTAACAAATTAATTTGATTACTCTGGATCATTTCTATAGTGGACTTGGGCAGGTTCACTCATCACTCGTTGGAAGGAAATGTGGTACATAAAATAGTAAATAAACAGATAAACAAACTGTATAAGGCCACAATTCAGTTCTTTTAAATACATGCCACATACACAATTTAACTGACATGCCTGCCCAAGAATGATCGCCACAGATCTCCCCACCACAACCCCTTTGATGCCACAAGGATCAAATAATAATAGCACAGGCTATTATTTACTATGCATTTTTAGCTAAGCCCTCAAGGATTCCCTTGTATACATCACAAAAAAGAAACTAGAAAGATGAAGAAAGCTGCCTTGGAATACACTGATACGTCTCTTGATATTCACTCTTCTTTCCTGACCTTTTACAGAAGAGCGATCAAGCTTCAAGAATCAACGAAAAAGCCATCAGATACCTGCTAGTTACAATGTCACAACCCCTCAAAGGTTAAGTGGGGTGGTAGTGGAAAGATTTCTTTGATGTTCCTTAGGAATCAGAAAAGCTTGAGCAGAGGACTTCAAGGGTATTGTTCCATTCAGGAACTATTCTCTTGCTCCCACCACCCCTCCCTCCCTCCCCCTCTCTCTCTCACACACACACCCACTTCTCTCTCTCCTCCTACATTTGCTTGGAGAGAGAGAGAGAGAGAGAACTGATGTCATTGTATGTTGTTGTATAATATCTTTTCATCATCTTCCTCCTAGCATTGTATATCTTCCCCTATATTATCCATGCTTGCCCTTTTCTTCTTTCAGCATCAAAGGGAAAATACATCTTTACTGCAGGAGTATTCCACCCACCTCCCATTATGATTTCTGAAACGTTTATAGCAAAACTCCTGTTAAGAGTCAGAAGCACCTTTGCAGTTTCAAAATCCTGTTACTGAAGGCAGTGCTGTTTTTCCCTTTGTCAGTGTGAAATACAAATCACACAAGCTTGAAGAATGGATGACAGAAAAGCATCTACAGTATAAAATCTAAGTCAGGGCTGTGTGAATTATGCTACAGTAAAAAATAAATGAATAAAAATGCTGCACCAATTTAATCCAAATTGTGACCTGTATAAATTATGCCAATGTACACATTTGTGCTCACTGCATGTAATGTATTCTGTTTTCACCTAATCACAGGGAGGAACCAGCAGGTATACAGGGCAATATAACCCCATCCTTTCAGCACTGGAAACCTTATTCAGACACCCCTGTGGCTTCCGAAATTCACTGAGCATTCGCTACAGCCTGCCAAGCCTTCCTCTGTAGCCATAAGGACGAGAAACTTGCTTTTTAAAAAAGCCGAGATTCTCATTAAAGTGGGCTGCCATACCGAATGCCACAATCTTTGCTATTTCTGTGCTCGTATGGAATCATCAAGTCACAACTAAAGTATCCATGAAGTATCTGATAAAAAGAAGTCATGTGTTAACTGCTTTCCCCACCCCACCCCACCCCATTCCCTAGCCAGAGCAAGGGACCCATCGAACACTGAGTACCTTCTCCACACTGCACTTCAACAAATACTTATATTCAGAGGTCCACAATTATTATTTTTTTGCTACCTCAGCTACCCAAATGGTGACCCCAGTGTTCCCGCCCCTTGAAATGGAAGGAAAGACCAGGGCTTATTTTGTTGGTGGGAAACTGAGGCACTACCTTCTTCTCTAGCCTGGAACTGAAGGGGTGGGGATCTTCCCTATTATTGTGCTTAACCCTTTGAAGCTCAGTGCAACTACTATAATGCTGGTGCCAAGCCAAAGGCATGAGCTGAAGGGCAACAGCACAAAGGCTCTTGTTCTGTGGCTGTCAGCTGAGACGAGAAGCCAACAAGAGGCAGGACATGAGATGAGAGATGCATTGGCAGACTAAAGGTAGCTTGGAACTGACTACGCCTGGTCCCCTGTTTCCAAGGATCTGTCACTATGCCAATATCAGCGAATACACATCTCCCTGTGGAGTGAATGTTCTGAACTGGGCTGCTGGTTGTGGGTTCTCCTGGGTAAGAGCAAGGAGTTCCTGAGGGTCGAGGGGTGTTGGCTTTCAGCCCAAGCTCTGATGGGAGCCGAGTTTGGGGGTGGGTGGCAGTAGTCAAAGTGAGGGCTTGGTTTCTGCCTGTCAATGCACACTTTATATGCTCGGTGAGTGGGTCTTTAAGATTGTGTCCTTGTGGTGGCCTTAACTACAGAATTTATTGGGCCAGTGCTCCTTTACTCTCTGGGCAGTGTGGAGTGTATGTGTGTGTCTTTACGGCACATGTGTGTGGATTATTTGGGTTGGGATGTGTCTGGATAGGAGGGATGGGGGAGGAGAATGGGAGTGCCCCTGCAGGGGTGATTACAGGTCAGGGGTGGCACAAGGCAGGGAGAAGGGGGAATCAGCAGTCCAGAAGATATAGATGAGTGCAGGCCATCTCTTCTGCTGACCCTTCTCTTAATTTACAGGTACCTGGTGGCATGGCTACTGGACTCTCTCACCTGGTGGTGTTGCTGCTTAATGCCAAATCTGTTCACCAAAAGACCTCACTCATCGGTAATCTGATTGTGGACGAGGGAGCCAAACTGGCATGCATTAATGAAACCTGGGTGGGTGAGCTGGGTGGGGTTGATGTGACCCAGCTCTGCCCACCTGGGTATTCAGTGCAGCATCAACCCAGGTTAGAGGGCTGGGGGCGGGGGGAGTTGCTATAGTCCCTAAGAATACTATCTCACGCAACAGGAAACCCCTCTGAACTGGGGTGGGCTATGAGAGCCTATACCTGGTGTTGGGCCAGTGAGACAGATTGCGGATGTTGTTGGTGTACCTCCTGCCCTGCTACCCAACAGTCTCCCTGGCTGAGGTGGTCTCAAGCATGGTGTTGGAGAACCTCAAGACGTTGGTCCTGGGAGACTTTAACATTCACACTGGCCAGCTTGTGACTTCATGGCCTCAAGATCAGCCATGGGCCTGCCTCAGTTTGTCATCAGGCCAATACATAGAGCAGGGGATACACTTCTTTGCCTATGGATGCGAGGTGGTGATCCGGATATGGGTGTGTGTGTGTGAAGTTGCCCCATTGTCATGGTAAGACCACTATCTGGTGAAGTTTGGGCTTCAGTGTCAGTCTTCCCATGCAAGAGTGGGGGACTCAATAAGATGGTCTGTCCCCAGAGTCTAATAGAATCTGATGGATTCCTGAAGACACAGGGGAAATTTCTAGTAGCCAGAACCGGAGAACCTATCGAGGCTCCAGTCCAGTCGCACTATGGAATGGTGAGAAACGATGGGCTGTTGACACAACCACTCCTGAGCACCCTCTCTGGCGCTGTGGAGCCCGAGGTGCTCCCTGATTCTCTGGTGAACTCTGGGCAAGGAAATGGGCTGGGAGATGGCTAGAGCGTAAGTGGCATAAGACTCATTGTGAGGCCAACTGGCGCATAATTGCACCTACTGTGTGAGAGTGAGGGCAGCAAAGAAGGTCTGCCTCCATAGCATCCTCAAGTAACCATCCAGCAGAGCTTTTCCAGGTAGTTCAGGGTTTGTTGTCGTCCTCACCAGTAAATCCTATGTTGGAGCCCCCAGAGGCCTGTAGTGTTAATTTTGTGAGGCACTTTGCCAACTTGAATGCTACTGATAGTACAGTATCTGGTGAGGTGTCCAATACACTGTCTGGTTCAGCTGTAGGGATCAGTTTCAGTTTTGGGGGCCTGAGGATGTAGACAAGATGTGTATAGCTACAACCTACTCTCTTGACCCTTACCCATCCTGGCTTATTTGAGCTAGCCAGGAGTGGTTGGCTGAGTGGATCCAGGGAGTGGTGAATGCATCTTTCCACAATGGAGTGGTGCCTGCTGCCTTGAAGAAGCTGGTGGTGTATCCACTCCTGAAAAGGTCCTCCCTGGATCCAGGGGTTTATACCAACTACTGCCCAGTCACTAATACCCCTTTTTGGGCAAGGTGCTTGATAGGGTGGCAGCTGGGCAACTGCAGACATTCTTGAAGGATACAGATTATCTCAACCCATTTCAGTCTAGGTTCAGGTCTGGTTTTGGGACAGAATCAGCATTGGTTGCCCTGATGTTTGACCTCTTGCAGGAGAGAGACAGAGGGAGTGTGACTCTATTGATGCTGCTTAATCTCTCAGTGGCTTTTGATACCGTTGACCACAGTATTCTTTTGGATTGTCTCCGTGAGTTGGGAACTGGAGGCACTGTGCTACAGTGGTTCTGCTCCTACTTGCAGGGATAGTTCCAGAAAGTAGCACGAGGAACTGTGCCTTGGCTCCCTGGCAATTACGGTATGTTGTGGGGTGATGCAGGGTGCCATCTTGTCCCCCATGCTATTTAACATCAATATGAAGCCACTGGGGGGAGGTCATTAGGAGTTCTGGGGCAAGGGGTTATCAGTATGCTGATGACACCCAGCTCTATTCCTCTGTAACATCTGACTCAGGAGGTGCCTGGATGCAGTGATGGGTTGGATGAGGGCCAACAAACTGAGACTGAATCCTGACAAGACGGAGACTTTATGGGTGTGTGGTTCCCAGGTACAGGAATTGGGGAGTTTGCCTGTTTTAGATGGGGTTGCACTTCCTCAGAAAGAACAGGTTCCAGAACAGGAACAGGAATGTAGTTTGTGGGTGCTCCTGGATTCATCGTTGTCATTAGAGGCCCAAGTGGCTTCTGTGGCGAGGAGCACCTACGTATTAACTCAGGTTAGTACGTCAGCTATGCCCTTTCCTGGACAGGGATAGTCTGACCACTGTAGTCCATGCACTGGTAACTTCACATTTAGATTACTGTAATGCACTTTATGTGGGGCTACCCTCACGCTTGGTCCAGAAGCTGCAGCTAGTGCAGAATGCAGCAGCCAGGATGCTGAGTGGAGTGCCTGGCCGTGCACACATTACACCAGTGTTGAAGCACCTGCACTGGCTACCTTTTAGCTACCAAGCCAAGTAGAAGGTCTTGCTGTTGGCATATAAAGCCCTGAACAGCTTGGGACTAGGTTACCTGGCGGATCACCTTCCCCAATACAGACCTGTGCAATCATTAAAAACATCGGAGGAGGTCTTGCTGGTTGTACCATGACCTGTAGACTGCCATCTCACAGCAGCCAGGGAGTAGGTCTTCTCCGTGATGGCACCCAATTTATGGAATGACTTTCCCCATGGTATCTGTGAGGCCAGTTAAAAGACAGGCCTGTGGCTTACACTGGCTCAGCTTGTCTGAGCGTGGAAAGCTAAGCAGGGTCAAGCCTGGTTGTTACTTGGATGGGAGACCCCTCCTCCAGTTTCCTGCATTGAGCAGGGGGTTGGACTCGATAGCCTTGTAGGCTCCTTCCAACTTTATGATCTATGAAATCTATGACCCACTTCTTTACTGAGGCCTTCCCTGAGTGAGTGTGTTGCTAAGTCTGTTTGTTTGTAATTATGTGTTGTAGTAGTTTTAAACTGGTTTTAATGTTTTTATTCATGTTTTATATAAATGTTTTAGTATTATGTATTTTAATTGTATTTTAATGTATATTATGTATTTTAATGTTTTTAATTTTATTGTAAACCACTTAAGATATATTTTTAAAATATGGACAGTGGTATATAAATCTATTAAATAAATAAATGCATGAAATCAACAATCTAAACAAATTGAGCAAATAAAAATGGAACCGTATCAAAACCCAACTACATTGACCAATGATTTCAAAACAATTTGATAAAAAAGGATTTCTCCAGGCAGGGTTCTACCCACGTCAGCTTGGCTTACTAGACAAGCCTCAGTCCATCCTCACCACCAATTCCACCCCACCCTTCTGGGCATGCACAGAGGACTTTGGGAAGAAAAGGCCAGGGTTTCTCTAATTTGTATCGCAGTCTGCAGAAGCTAATTTGTGCTGCACTGTGCGGAACTTAAGCAAGGGAAAGAAACACAAGTCTCCTCCCACACCCCCTGATGATTCTGTCCTTCTCCAAAGTTTCCTGCAGGGGAGAAAAGATGTGCCTCTCTCTCCAACCCTCTAGCAAGCATGGAGGTTTTGAGGCAGAGTTGGGGTCTCACCTGACTTGCAAGAAGCTTTGAAGGACGACAGAATCAGCAGGAGAAAGACCTACCATTTCTTTCCACTGCCAACGCTTTCTGCAAGTTGGGCAAGAATCTGCCCCTCCCTTGAACTCCCACTGCTTGATAGGGCAGAGCTGCAGCACCGCAGACCCTTCCCTTGGTCCCACCCCCTTCTCCCCCCCCCCACCAACCATTTGGTTGCTTCCCGGCTTTTGTACAGCCCCCCCCCCCAATTCAAAAAGGCAGAAATGCCTCTGCTATGGCTTAGTTACTGAGAGTGAGAGCTTTAATCTAAAATATGCTGGTGCTTTGGGCGCTGCCCATTTTGCCTTTGGCCCCGCCCCCCACTGGAATGTGGCCCCTGAAAGCTTCTCCAAAATGGAATTAGGCCCTGAGGCTGAGATATGTTTTGTACACCTGTATTAGAGGGTTGAAGGGAGTAGGCGGGGCTTTCTTCAAGTGCAGGAAGTTTTGGAGAAGGGCAAAAATGGGCATTTATCCTTCTGCCAAACGGTAGGGGCGCCCCTGATCAGCTTTAATGCCAAAAAGCAGACACTGTGAGTGTACAACAGTTTAAAGAAGATGGATATCATAAATGGAATCACAAATTGCCCCCACAACACCTCTGGCAGACTTAGGTAACACTCTCTTCTGGCAGTGCCACACAATTACAACAAGGTCCTTATAGGAGTGTGATTATTTTATCCTACTATCTTTTACACTACTCAGGCGCCTCTTGCTCCATGCACTGTGCAGGTGAATACTGCCATGGCAGGAATCAAACATTTTGCCTGGACTCCAGCAGCTGGCAGCGTACAAATCACCCAATACACTTTATACCACTCTGCCTACTACTGCCCAAACAGAATGGGTGTGCCTCAAGCCAGGAACAGCTGTTTGCTTTGTATAGGACAGTGTTCTCCAACCTACGCTGGCTGGGGCATGCTGGGAGTTGTAGGCCAAAACATCTGAGGACCCAAGGTTGGAGAACACTGGTACAGGAAACTTGCTTTAAACCGTTTGCTTTGTCAAAGCAAGTGGGAACATATTCCTGCCTTGGTGAAGCAGCTTAGAGATGCATCATACAGAGTCAGTACGAAATAGCTTCTGATTGGCACAGCCCACTTGAACTTGTTATTTGGTTCTAGCAATATGTTTTTTTAAGTCCCCAATGTTAAAATCCTTTCCCCACAATCCTTATGTGCTAATCTCAGGTGAAAAGGAATGACCACGTTGTTCGGAAATGTGGAGAGGAACCCAGTAAAGGAGCAGAAGAGGAACGTTCCACTCTCCACACAGAGGCACTCTCCAGACTCCAGAAATTCCCTCATGGCACTGGTTGCAATTTGGCTGGGCCTCTACTCTATTGCATACTTAACCTCCTGATTACCGGTAATCCAGCTCTGATATACACAGGAGAGCTGCATAGAATGTCCAACGCCATGATACACTTACTGAAATGTCGCCATTTTGATTTCATTTCAACAGGCAATGTGCGAGCTGATTAAATCATACCTGCAGACTTGTTAGCAAGTACAGCGGCACAAAGAGAGCGGTATGCAGTGAGGACTCATGAAATCAAAAACATTTTTACAGCTATTCTATTTTCAGATCAGAATATTTCTGGCATTGAGTGTAGCCTCTACACCAAGCGAAGCACTGCATTTTTATTTTTAGTCTAGTATTAGGACTGAAAACAGAACAAAAGTACTGTATTCATTTTTCTTGTCAGGAAAAATATAACTGATGCTTAGGTTAAGATCCACAGATTTACAACAAGGTCAAAATTTGAAAGGTCAAGTGAGGTGTGCAAAAATATGGGGTGCAAAGAAAGGAAGACAAACCTTCTCTTCTTTTATTTATTTGTTTTTACATTTATATCCCGCCTCTTGCAAGGAACCCAAAGCAGCTTACATGGTCCTCTTCCTCTCCATTTTATCCTCACAACAACCCTGTGAGGTAGGTTATGCTGAGAGTCAGTGACTGGCCCAAAGTCACCCAGTGAGCTTACGGCTGAGTGCAACTCCCAAGTCCCAGTCCAACACTCTAACCACTACATTACACTGCCTCTCTTGCCTCTCCATCATTTCTTCCAGTTCTGCCACCAGTCACTGGGAGTCTCCCTCCCTCAACCCTCCAGCCTCTTCTTACTTCTGCCATGGAGCCAGGAGGCAGGAACAACTTGGGGAGCTCAGGATGCGGTTGCTGCCTGGCAGAGACTCCTCTCATGCATTGGCTCCATGGAGAAGACCCAGAAGACAAGGGGATCCAGCAAGGGCGGTGGGGTGTTGGCTGAGGCTAAGTGAGCAGTATTTGTTTAGCCTCAGATGGAGTATAATTTCCCCTTCTCTACTGGCCCAGGAGTAGTAGCTACACACTGCACCCGAATGCCTTGCCATGCACATATATTACCTGTGCTTAAAGTGCTGCACTGGCTGCTAGTTTGCTACCAAGCCAGATTCAAGGTATTATTATTGACATATAAAGCCCTAAACAACTTAGGACCAGGTTACCTGAAAGATCATCTCCCTTATATAAACCCATTAGTTCATTACCATCTTCAAGGGATGCCTCACTATCTGTGCCACATCCTGCAGACTCCCATCTGGCAGCAACATGTCAATGGCCTTCTCTGTGGTAGCACCCTCCCTCGGGAATGACCTCCCCTCTGCAATATGTCAGGCACTAACGATCACGTGCTTTCGATGAATCTTAAAAATTTACCTGTTTACCCGGGCTTTTCCCAACCATTAACTTGTCTAAATGTCATTGTGCTTTTATAATGATGCACTGCTTTATAATTTGTTGTAAACTACTTTGGGATTTTTAAAATGGTATTATCATCATCATCATCATCATCATCATCATCATCATCATCTATTGTATTTATATCCAGCCTTTTTTCCTCCTGCAAGGAACCCAAGGCAGCTTACATGATCCTCCTCCTCTCCATTTTATCCTCACAACAACCCTGTGAGGTAGGTTAGGCTGAGAGTCAGTGACTGGTCCAAAGTCACCCAGTGAGTTTCATGGCTGAGCGGGGAATAGAACCCGGATCTTCCGAGTCCCAGTCCAACACTCTCACCACTACACCACAAATATTCTAAATTAAATAAAAATAAATAAATAAATAATGTTGGGGATATTCCCCAGGGGCATAACAGCACTGCACATGCACCCGCAGCCTGCACTGTAGGGTAGGGGTTGGGATTTTTCTGTAAAAGTACCCTGACGAAAATGCCAAGTTTCTAAGCTGCTGAATCCCAATTCAATCATGGAGGGGTACAAACAAATAGGATGATGTGAAGACAAACTGGATACATTTAAAATTAGGGTTGTTTGGAAACTACCTCAGTTTTTCACAAATATTTTCAGCATGGTCAAAAAATGCCTCCCTTTCTCAATGATCTTCCCCCCAATACTTAAGAAATATTCACCTATTCATTCATATCTGACTTTCCCAACCTGATGCCCTCTAGATGTGTTGAAGTGCATTTCCCATAATTCCGAGCAAGTATGGCCAATTATGGGAGCTTCAGTCCAACACATTTGGAGGGCACCAGGTTGGAGAAGGCTGATTCATACATATAAGATAATGACTTGTTTTCATTCTCATTCTGACTTTTCCTCAATCTTATTTCTCATATCTTTTTTAAAACAAAATTTATCTGCAAATACAACAAACAAAAATCAAGAAACAAAAAAAGGGGGAACCACTAAATAAATTAGAAGAACATATCATAAAACATAGCCATGCACATTAATCATTTACATCACTATTAATGCAAAAAGAAAAAGGGGAGGGGAAAGAAGGAGTTAGCATTTCCACTTCAAATACATACATTAATATAAGTGGTCTATATATCTAAATAAGCATCCATACGAGATTGACAACGATAGAAGATACGTTCAAATGTAGCCAGAGCAGTAAGATCTTCAGTCCATTGACTGACAGGTGGTAGGTGGCTTTCGGCACCCACTTTTACTGTCCATATGTTAATCCCCATATCACAGGAACTTAATTTAAAAGTGCATGAACACCCGCTATTACCACAGATTTTTCAAGAACAAAATTTGTATGAGCAATTACTTCCAAGCAGAAGAAGCAACTAGAGGACATGCCCCATATCATATGTCTCAGTGAGGCATTATCCTTGTTACATCGCCAGCACCTAGCAGACTAGCCAGCTTCTTCTTAACTAGCCTCTGTGGTGTCCAATATACACAATACATCAATTTTTGTTGAATCAGACTCAATTTTAAATCTACAGAAATAGTACATATGGAAGCTAGGGCCACTTTCTATTGATTAGACTGTATACAGCATTCCAACTCCTTATTCCACTCCTCTCTGACATTCTGAACATCTACTTTACTACAGTCCAAAAGAATTTTATAAACAGCTATTGTATTTTTCATGTCTTTCTCTCTCTCTCTCTCTCTCTCTCTCTCTCTGTTTTTGCTGATTGAATGTAAGTCATTCCAGGAGCCTTTTTTTTTTTTGGCTTAGGAGCAGGATAAAACTACAATAAATAAATAAATAAATAATTCTCAGTTGACTCTACCTGCTTAGAGTAATGCCATCACATGTTCAAATCTGATTGGCTATTTAGCATTATGATGTCATCATCCCATTCACTACATGATCCTGAACTGACTGTCAGAGTGTCAGCCATGCCACTGTGATGCAGGGAGTTTTGCGCTGACTCTCAATTGCCAACATTTACCCTCACATATAGCATCATTTAGTTATTCATTGATATGTTACATTTGCATTTTGCCTTCCCTTCCAGGGAGCCTAGAGCAGTGTCCCATTTCCCCTCAAAACAAACCTGTGAGATAGGCTAAGCTAACAGAGAATTTTGACAAAGCAGGGATTTGACTCCAGGTCTCTCTGGTCGAACTCCAACATTCTACCATTATATCACACTGGCTCACATGAGGTCAGCCCATTCACTACATGGACCCTGATTGGCTGAGATCATCCATGTGACTAAGCCAAGAAGGTGAAAGAAGCTGCAACCAACAAAGCAACAAAGGCACTGAACAGGATCAGAAAAAGTGGATATTTGTACAATTAAGATATTATCCAGGAAATATTTATTTAAAAAATAAAAATTGGAGAATGTTTGGCAAAGCCCTATTGAATGTTTCAATAAGAGCTCTTAGCCACTATGCTGTGGATTACAGATTACAGTCCCTGCACTACCACAGGGACTCTCCAACTATGCCCTTGTGAGCTACATTTCCAGGCAGGGAAAGTTTACAGAAGTTCTCTTCCTCCGCTTCCACCCCTTTAGGCCACAAATGACTAGAACAGGCATATGTGGACAAGCAGGCTGTGTGTGTGGTGTGTGTGTGTGTGTGTATAAATTCATTGCAATGCAGCCCTTGCTTTCTAACTTGCTGCATAAGAGAACCATTTGGAGGTCACATGCAGGATGTGCTATGGAGGAGAAGGAGGTGATCCTGGAATTATGTAGTAACATATCTATGGCTGGCCAACATGTGCTCTCACCCAGTGGGGCAGATTATAATCCACATAATGGTTGATGGGAGAATTCCTCGCACCACTTCAACAGAAGCAATGTAAAGTCTAAAAATCTCTTGGGCACCCAAGTTGGGACCTTTCCAGAGCACAAACCAGTTCTTTATGGTTCTTCTGCCAAACTACTTAAAGTTTTAGAGATTAAAAGCAGAGTTTTGGATGGTTCCCTCTTAGGATGCTGCAGAAAGCCAATGCAGATGTTGGAGCACTGACATAATGTGTCCCCAGGAACTCCTATCCCTGAACAGGAGGCCAGATGTTGCGATCTACAGGAGTGGAAGCTTGCGAAGAGTTTTCAAGGGCAATCGCACATAGTGTGTGCTGCAGAAGTTGAGTCCTGAAAGTAAAACGAAACAGTACATCTCTGTAGTTTTCATTATATCCTCCTCAATGTTCTTGTCGCTAAGCTAACTGCACTCAGTTCCTCCGCTTACAGTTGTTTAAAGTGCTTATTATTCCATCCACAAAGCCCAGGACCAAACAACATTTGTTCTAACACAGCACCAAGTGCAACATGGTGCGCTGCTCGGCCCACATAAGACCCTTAAGCTAGTTCCAAAGCTCTCAATAGGTTACTGTAATGGACAATAAGCAAAGAAAGGAAACACAGAGACTGGGAATAGAGCACATTCAGCATCCTGGAGAATAAAGGATAGTTGCCATCAGCTCAGCTGAAGACTCTGTCACACATTTTCCATTAAGTACTGAATACAGTCTGGTTTGGTCTGCATCCCCCGTTCATCTGATAGAGAAGTACGCTTGTGCATAACAAGATTTCATAGTTTCATGTCTAGCCTAGCCCCATTTTTTGAAAACAACACTGTGCTACACAGTTTTAAAGCAGTTAAACAGCTAGATTTTGGAGTTAAGTCCAATGGGAGTTCCCCCCCCCCCCCGTTTCTCTTAACTGTCATGCAGTGGTGGTGGGGAATTTCAGAGGGAAGGGAAGGATTAAATGTCCCCTGCCCACAGATGGTGGTCCTGATCCAGCTTTCGGTCTCTCACACCTACTTTAAATAAAAAGTAGAGGGGGAGCTGCATGCTATGTAATTAACATAATGCATGGTTTGACCCTCACTATAAGGCACCTTCCGATGTTCATGCAACACGTTACAGTAATCCAAAAGGGATGTTACCCAGAGTGTGAATGACTGTGGCCAAGCTGTCCCTGTCTGGGACAGGATGTAGCTGCTGGTCCAGCCATAGCTGGCGAAAGGCACATTGTGCCACCAAGGCCACTTGGGCCTCCAAAAACTGAGCCAGATCTAAGAGTAACCCCAGATTACACACCTAGACCTTCAGGGGGACTGCAAAGCTGTCCAAAACAGGCTGATCACCGTCTTCTGGTAAAATAAAAATTGTCCATCAATGGCATCTCTGTTTTATTAGGAAGGGGCCTCCATTTTTAGTCCTCATCCAGTCAATTACTGATCCCTGACATTGATTTAGCATCAACACAGTTTTACCTGAATCCGATGTGAGGAAGAAACTGAGCTGGGTGTCATCAGCATAGTGATGACACTGTAGCCCAGAGAGATAAGTTTTGCCACCATTTTTTACTGTCTTCTCAGCACCTCAACTCCAAAAGCATCCATGTTGCCTCAGAAAGTGAGCTAGAACAAAACAGGCCCCACAGGGCAAGTCAGAATGCAAATGTGAACCAGCTTTCCTCTACTGACAAGGGTAGCAGGAGTGATCTTTGCCCTCTGTTCAACCAGTACTGGACAGCAGGAGAATGAACAACGCTCCATCTCCACCACTCAAGCTGTGCCTGGCTACATAGAGCCCTTGAAAGTAAAGGACACCATACAGCAGGACAGGGTGGGCAACCTTTTAACCACTGAAGGCTTCATTCCCTTGGCATAAATCAGGGGGGGGCACACACTTTGGGTCAGGCCAGAATGGGGCAGGGGCACTCTCTCTCTCTCTCTCTCTCTCTCTCTCTCTCAGACACATGCACGCACGCACATGCACACGCACACACACATGATCTTCTCACCCTGCTTGGGTGGGGAGGGTGCCCAGATGCCCTTTGAAAGCACAGATCTGGCAGGCTCCATGCCTTCATAGGGCTTGGCTCTCCCAGCTTGGGTGTAGCGGGTGTCCACCCTCCAGTGCTCCAGCCTAGCAGACAAAGGGATGCTGGTGTGGTCACCACTCTTCCAGCAGCTTGTTCAGTTTCCATGCTGGCTGCAGAGGTAGGGGCTTCTCTTCCTTCCCAGCCAGCGCAGAAATGCAGTGGTCTGCTGGAGGAGGGAGAGAGCAATCTATCCATCTTCCTCCAGCACGCAGGCTCTGCTTCTGAGAGCTGGCTGTGAAGGGAGGGGCTTCTCTTCCTCCCCAGCCAGTACAGAAGCCAAGCAAGCTGCCGCAAAGAGGGCTGTAGTCGCTGTACTGGCTGGGGAGGAAGGCAAGGTGGAGAAAGCGGCAATGGGGCCAAGGACAAGCCACAGCCGAGGAGCAAGATGACTTCTTTGACCCAGCCAGTTGACCCTGTTCTACTCAATGTAATGAGCCTGGGCAGGCAAGGATCAAGCAGACAAAAGTGGCACGACGCACTTCCCCAAGCAGCTTGTCCACATCCTTGGACATCAGGAATGGAAAGTTATCACACAACACAGTATTCGATGGGGCTCTTGACACAATCAGTAATGGAACTTCAGACAAAATAATGTCCAAGTCGCTGTGGATTGGAGCGATTTTATCCTCAAAGCGGTAAGTCACAACAGTAGATAACTATAGAAATAGAACAATACAAATAGAATGAAATAATAACTGGTCAGCAATACAACTCATAACTATGTGAATTAGACTGTTGGCATGGCAAGCCCATACAGTGACACCAAACAGATGACCATTTCAATATTCATTCTTCCTCACATCTGCATCTGATGTTATCCTTAACATTTGGCAGGATGACACAGATGACCAAGCTATCCCAGAGGGAGATAAGACCTCGCCTCCTGGCAGTTTGAGCACCTGCAAGCGATCTGAGAGTAAGGGGTGGTTTTGAAGTCCAACTCACTGTCCTTTGAAGCAGGCGTAACTCTCCCTTAGATACTTGCAATATATCTGAGTGAATGTGATCACAGATTCCCCAAAGAGATGAGTCTCTCGGCAACAGACTTAGTTTTCATTTTAATAACCTATTGCTCAGAGATCTGTATAAGCACAATCTGGCCCTCAAAAGGCATGTGTTCAGAGATGTTTATCTATGCGAATTGTTAACTCAGTCTTGCTGGAACAGACTTCACTGAGGAGACTGCATTGCTACCGGTAATTTATTTCTTTAAAAAAAAAAAAATCACACTTGTAAGGAACCAGAGGCAAATGAACAGTATTTTTAAATACACAGCTGTGTCTTAATTAAAACAATTTAGGAAGTCTATTTTCATTTTAATATTCTAAATCCTATTTAAGACAGAATTTTCAACACATGCATTTTATAAGCAATCCAAGATTCTGAATGTGCAGAACTAATTTTTAGGAATGAACTCTGGAACTCCTCATAGCAGCATGTATGCATCGCCATATGCAATTACCGGTATGTAACATTTAATGTTAATTTTGGGGAAGCAGCCTTGCATAAACAATTGCACACACTCCTTGTGAAAATAATACAGTTGTAAGCACTGTCATGCAGGAACACACACACACACACACACACACACACACACAATTTAGTTTTATGTAGCCTGATATTGTAAACTTGTAATTAAAATGGATATTTGGGGGGAGGGGAATCAAAATAATTACAGCATTTTTAGTTTTAGACAAATATTTACAGAGCTTTAACTGCAACTGCAATACACATGAATAAGTAAAAAGTGAATTGCTGTGAACCACCCAGAGAGCTTCGGCTATTGGGTGGTATAGAAATGAAAATCATCATCATCATCATCATCATCATCATCATCATCATCAAATTAGGGAGTAGGTACAAATCAAGCCACCCACTTGACCTGCATCTCAAGTTCCCACTGCTGTGTCCAGAGCTGCCATCTCCTCCTTTCTTCCACCTGCTCCAAGAGCCCACCCAACTTACCTGGGGAAGGGAGAGGTGGAGGTAGAGATTTCAGTTCTTTGGCAGATCATCCTTTTTCACCACAGAGGGCACTAGAACTAAAAGCCCCAGCATCCCTGGCAGGAACGTGGCACAATTCCCACCAACAGAGGGCCTCTGCCAGCAGAAATTGATGCAGACTGTATCGCTTTCCTGCTGGGGATTCTTCTAGTTCCAGTGCCAGCTTTAGCAGGAAAGGATGCTCCGTCAAGAAGCTGGGACCCCTCATTCATTCATTCCAGTTCTATACCACCCAATAGCCAGAGCTCTCTGGATGGTTCACAAAAATTAAAACCCTAAAATACAGAATGATAAAACATACAAAATATAAAACCTTTAACATACAAAAATTTCAAACAGTTTGAAACAACTAAAACGATTAACAATAAAATACCAGGGCTCAATGAAACAACTAACATTAAAAAGCACCATCATATGCCACCAAACACCTGGGAATAGAGGAAAGTCTTAACCAGGCACCAAAAAGATGACAATGTTGGCACCGGGCAGACCTCATTTGGAAAGCATTCCACAATCATAGGATCACCACTGAAAAGGCCTTGTTGCCACCACTTCCCCCTTCTTCTGCCCTGGATAAGTTGCATGGGTTCTGGAGGCAGGGAAAGGTGGCAAGCATTTGTTTTGAACATGAATAAAGGACCAAAACCATATCAGGGTGAATAAAGGGATGCTCGGTGATCCAGAAAGGGAGAGAAAAAGAGAGAGAGGAGAATAAGTTGGCTGGAAGAGACTGGGGGAGAGAAAAAGAGTTTGCCATCTATGAAATAGAATTCTGTTGCTGCTGAAAACTCTGGGTTCAAAGGAGTTCTTTAGTGTGTTGGGGCTCAGACCCCACCTCTGGCTTGTACTCAGTCCTTTGGTCAGGTTATTTGTCTTTGTGACTAACCACACCTCCCATGGCAGCCATTTTGTGGTGGCGAGTTCTTAAATCGCCAAATGTGGCCACAGGCCTATCCTTTTATACAGTATATTTTAAAAGGGGGGAAAGGTCACAATAGGCTGATGTCACCAAACAAATATCAGATTTCTGTTTAGGAAAAAACTCCAAAGGGATGATGAGGAAAGTAGCCACATCAATTGTGCTGCAACATACAAGGCTATCCACCAAAGTGAAGGTGATTAACTCTACTTGAATAGAGCAATGACCCTGACTTCATATGCTTGTATACCTCAAAGCATGCACAACATAATTATATATACAAAGGAGGATGTGATCTCTTCTTCTTTGAGGAATACCAAGTAGCAATGCCTTCCTCAGGAACTAGTAATCACAGCTGGCGAATGACTGCCATACTCGAAGTCAGTGGTCTGAAGTGCTAATTACTTTTACCGCAATAGATGAAAGTTGATGAAAAAGCTTTCATAACTCAACTGCTTGTGCCATTAAGTGTTGATGGGGAAAGCAAGCAACTAGATTGTGTAAGCATCACAAGTACAGTACATCCCACTCCACTGCCAATCAGTCGAATGAGAAATTCACATGGACTGATGGATGCAAAAGGGAACAGCAGGGAGCTCTGACAAATCAGGTCTTTGGGGATATGTTTTTTTTTGGGGGGGGGGACATTGTACATAATGTATGAAATTTGGCATACCAAGCACAGAAAATATACCCCAGGAGAAGTTAACAGGGTATACCAGTTAGGCTTGGCATCACCACACAGCATCCTTGGGCATCCCTGTTCTGGGTCTCCCTTTATTTATTTATTTCTAGTGCTCAGCACCAGGCAGCCAGCACTTTGACGTCTCAGAATGCCGCTGAGCAAAGCCACATGGGGGCACTGTGGGATATTTGCCGCCTTTTGCCAAAGTAATGCCACTGGCAGTAGTTAAACCCAATGGGCGAGCGTAGGAGGGCCCCCTTGAGCCTGGAACCAGCTCTGATACCAGCACAAAGTGTGTTCTGGATAACCTTGGACAGTTAACAGGAGGCTGCCATTGAGAAGTTAAGTACTACCAGATATGCTTCCCTATAAGACAGCCTGCAAACCACTACCGATCTTCCTCCACAATGCAGAGTCACAGATCAGTATTGGGTGAATTCTAGGCCAGGCTCTTGGTTCACATGAGTTGACAGTGAGGACCAACAGGCCTGGCCACTGCCCCAAATGAACTGAAGGTCAAACTACATGTTACGTTAAGCACATAATATTAAAAGCATGCTTAGAGGTGTCCAGTCCTCTTCCTTTTTTCAGAAAAAGCAGTCATGTAGGGCTCCAATCCAGATCAAAACTGTAGTGTGTGAGGAGGAGGTTAAACACTTTCCTCCCTATGCTGCCTTCCTGCCAAAAATCACCTCCCTAGCTATTTTCCCCAAACGTGTTGTCTGCTGCAAATAGCACCCTTGCGGGCAAATAGCAACTGAAGGGGGAAATTTTGGCAAGAAAATGGAGCAGGGAGGGAAGGGTTAAACCCCCTTTCAGCACACAACATAGTCCCAATCCAGATTGGGCCCCACACAGCTTCTTTTTCTGAGAAAAAGTAAGTGGACGCTTCTAAGCACACTTTTAAAAATGTGTGGTTACCATAATGAAAATAATGTACCCTGAGTGGGTATATGCTCCATAATTCTCTGCAGTGCACAGGGATTCCGTAACAGATGCCCAGGAATTCCTCAAAAGACAAACAATGTGGACATTATTCCCTGAAGGTAGAAAGTTTAAAAAACCCTTGAGGTATACACCACTGGTTTTGTAAAAGGCAAAACTGTGTAAAGGTAAAGCGGAATGACACCTCTGCATTAAGGATCATTTTTCTCTGCTGTGAAAAATTACGAAAGGTCTACTTGCAAGTTTCCCGCTGGAACTGTTAATGAAATGAAAGAAGGATAAGTAAATCTACAAGATCAGGGAGGTGATTGGTGACAAAACCAAACCATGACAACAGTTCTAACTTGGTTTCTACCAGAGATTAATAGGAGGGAGAAGAGTGTGCATTAACTACGACTCCTCAAAGGTTTTAGCTCCTTTTCATCTATCAGCATAGAACTGGCTTTTGTTGACTATGGACAACTGGGGGGGGGGGGAGGATAAGTTCTAAAAAATCAACATTTGAAAAACAGGCTGTGCACTATGGGAAAAATATGTCTTCCTTAGAGCCACTCCAGCCTTCCCCAACCTAGCACCCTCCAAAAGTGCTGGACTACAATTCCCAGCATCCTTAGCCAGCATGCTGCTCTACTCCCAAGAAGGACGGTTTTCGACACTGCTCCATGTGTCCAGGGTTGTCTTTCCGTCAATCACAGCAAGGGAGCTGCTCAGCTAAACACAAAACTGTGACCAAGAATCAGTCAGGGAGTTCATGAACTACTGAGCAACATGTTCCCCATGAATCAACACCTGCTATTACCGGATGAATTAATGGAAGATCCAGTGGAAAGGGAAACAAACTTTGATTCTTTAATCACCCCCCGCCCTCCAGTCCTGGGCCCAACTCAACAAGACCTGACTTTATTAAGTTTATTTGAATATAAACATTTCCCCAACATTTTAGGAAAAAGCCAAAGGCTTCATGAATTTAGTTTAGTTTAGTTATTGCTTATATCAGCCTTCCCCAATCTGGGGTCCTCCAGATGTGTTGGGACTACAACTCCCATCATTCGCAGCCAGCATGGCCATGTGGAGGCCACCAGGTTGGGGAAGGTGAATGTATATCTCTTAAAATAATAACCAAATTTACTTGCAATAGAAATACAATACAATATTATATAGAATATTACAGTTGAATGTATTATCAGAGCACCAGCCATTCCAGCAGGCTACCTGAAAGTTTCCATCCCAGCTGGTCATTATAAGAACTGTAACCTAAACTTGTTTTTTCCTTCTTGCCACCTCATTCCTTATTCCTTGTGTGTCATGTCTTAAATTTAGATTGTAAGCGTAAGGGCAAGGGTTGTAGTGCTACCTATCTTTGGAAACTGCTCTGGAAGCCTCTTTGGCTAAAGGGCAGGATATAAAATGCTATAAATAAAAAAATGTGGCTTATACCAGAACAAGTCAAAATGGTGAAGAAACAAGGTGAAGAAAGTTGCCAACTGTGGCATAGAGTAGAGGGCACGTTTTTATCCAGAGAGACTTTCAGGTGCGACTAAGATGTAAATGCAAGTAAGGTTTTTTAGTAGCCTTTTAAAAATGTGCCTTATCCTCCCTTGAACATGTGTATATATATCTACTAGATCAGTGTATCTGGCTTTATGTGAAGAGTCAATATGGACCAACATGCCATATTTGTTCTTAGTCATCAAAGGACTGTGATCATTGCTGGATCCTTCCTGGTTATTTGTTTCTTTCTCTGAAATAATTGCAAATCATCTTGGATCAGACATGGGTCAGCACCTAGAAGAACTTGTTGCTATAGCAAAGTAGCTACAGAGAAGACTGCCTGGTTCCACTGGAAACACAGCTGGGTGCCATTAAACTGTGACTGACTAATCGGCCATAAACTAAAGGTTGTCAGGGAAATCCCTGTAAATTTACTTCAAGCGCTTCCTCTTTGAAGAGATTTCATAATCCTGAGAGTCTACAGGTGATGAAGAGTGACTGTGCCAAGTTTGGGGTAGATCCATCAAAACGTGATGGAGCCTATGCGACGACACCCCCCACACAACATTCATTCAGTCAGGCAGTCATTTAAAAAGTTTCCCTCCCTTTTCACCCCCTCAGAGAACATTCTAAATGGCCGAGGGGAGATTTGCATACCCACTCCTATTGGCCCCTGCAGGAATTCATACGAACATTCTAAGTGTCCTATGGACTATTTGCATAACTGCTCCTACTGGCTCCTGCAGCAATTCTGAGGTGAGGCCGATTTGCATAACTGCTCCCCTGTTGTTTTGCCCATAGGAGATATGAGAGTGGGGCGATTTGCCCCTTTTTTTCACCCCCTTAGGGATGGAATTTCCACAAATCCTTCCTTAGTGGGTGTCTACATCATAAAAGCAATGCCCCTTCAAAATTTCATGTTCCTAGATTAAACGGTTTGAGCTGAGCGTTGATGAGTCAGTCAGTCAGTCAGGACTTCTTTTATATAACGTATATAGATAACTCAGGATAATACTTCATGCATTTGAAAAAGTGGACCGTAGTCCATGAAATAACAAATAAATAAATAAATAAATAAATGTGTTAGTCTTTAAGGTACCACAAGACAGCACAGCTACCCCCCTGGAAATTCTTATTTTACTAAAAGCCATCCCAAGCCCTAGAGATGGTTTAGAGTAGGAGTGGAAATACAAATGAATAAGGGAGCATTGGATAGTTACCTTTATCCCCCACCATGAAGCAAGCTCCAAGGAAACAGAAGTTGCTAAAAAGAATGCTTAGTGTTGCATGAGCACATTACTGGGGAAAAAACAGTATGAAATTTCCACCAGACTAAAAATAGATGGGGGGGGGGGGGAAATGTGCCATCTGACCCTGATTTCAATTAAAAGCTTCCTAATATGTACAACAGAATGACCTCTATGTACTTGCATGTTTCTCCAAGCAGAATCCATGACCTGCTCGCATTGTAAAATACGGCTCCTTCAAGCTGTATTATATCAGTTTCATTGCTGTTGCTACAGGAATAATTGCATGCTTGACAACATAATTACAACCATCACTCTAATTGCTATGTACTGGATTTATAAAGTTTCACAAGCAAGGTGATGAAACCCAATCTCTATTTTATTTGCATTACCTTCTTAGTAGTGCTTGAAGAAAGCCTGTGGATGTGATGCAGATGTAACACTAGCAATGGATGAGAGATCAGCAGCACGCTGCTTGGTTATGCTCTTCTCCTTCCTATTAATTGAGTTCACGTCTCCCTTTTCTTTTTGTCAGTAATCTTGGTGACCTCCAAATCACAGTTTACAGCCAGGGCTAGAAAGCAGGTTTACAAACTATTATCCCCATGGTTAGCAAAACAACAACAACACACACACACACAGGGGGGGGGGACACAAAAAACATGCTGGCTCAGCTTGTCTGAGTGTGGAAAGCTAAGCAGGGTCAGGCCTGGTTATTACTTGGATGGGAGACCCCTCCTCTAGTTTCCTGCATTGAGCAGGGGGTTGGACTTGATGGCCTTGTAGGCTCCATCCAACTCTATGATCTATGAAATCTATGAAAGGCAGATGTAACCATTAACATGGATAGCTACAAAAAATGAAAGGGAGAGGGGAAATTCATTTGTCGGGATGAGAGAAGAGGAAGGGTAGCCTGCAATCTCCTAAGCATAATTAAGATAAAATGGAGAGGAGGAGGAGGAGGACCATGTAAGCCACCTTGTGTTTCTTTCAAGAAGAAAAAAGGCAAAATATAAATGCAATCATCATAGAGATTGGGCTGCATTACGTCTGAACTGGGCCACAAAGGATTCTAGTTCTATATTTCAAGATGCTATATTCATAATACTTTATGGGCAAGTTTCACGCACAATTTCTTCTATTTCACCAGGCTTTTTAAAATTATGATATTTTTTGTAAATATGCATCATTTCCCCAAATGCAGTGTGCAGCTTATTTCATTAACTCAGAGCGATCGATATGATTGGCTTATCTTACCTTAAGAAGCTTTAGATGTTTAAATAGAACCATTCCCTTGAAATAGAACAGATTAGGATTTGGATCAAAACCATGAAAATGGCCTAGGTCAGGTACCTAATGGTTCAGAACTAATGGAAGTGTTATAAAAATAAAATGGAGTTAAGCTCATTGTTTAAAGACTTTCTGACTATATCTGTCAGCCCTGTTAAGATGCTGAAAAGAATTTAGGGCACATAATAATTTTGGACATTAGTTTTCAAACTGTGTTACAGGGGATGTTGGAGTTCCTTAGACGTTTAGCAAGAGTTCATTGGCAATAAGGGGTTGGATCCAGACTTAGTCACACTTAGAGTAGACCCAAGGAAGTCAATGGAATTTAACTTAGTGATAGCTAACAATCCCATTGTTTTCAATGGTCTGCTCGAAGTACAGCAATACCTTGGATTACGAGCATAATTCGTTCCGGAACCATGCTTGTAATCCAAAACACTCATATATCAAAGTGAGTTTCCACATAAGAAATAATGGAAACTCAGATGACTCGTTCCACAACCATTTAATCACTGCTTTGCCGGCTCCCTGGTAGGGAGCCCCATGGAGGGAGCCGGCAAAGCAGTGATTAAATGGTTGTGGAATGAATCCCTGCCGCGCCTGCCAGGGAGACCCGTGGAGGTGAGGCACGCCCGCAGGGAGCCGGCACGGCAGCAACAAGGTGCCCGCAGAGCGAGGCGCCAAGCCAGCGAGTAACCCGGTGTGCTCGTTTTGCAAGACCTTGCTCGTTTATCGAGTCAAAATTTTTGAAAAATTTTGGTTCGTCTTGCAAAACGCTCGCACACCGAGTTACTCGCAATCCAAGGTATTACTGTATGACTAAATCTGGATCCCATCCAGGATCAGGAATAGCAAACATGTTTTACTGAAGGACGGCTTGCCCTTTCGATCTTTCCATGCAGTGTGCTACTCAGGGGAGTGTTGGGTGTGTTCTCAGTTAACACGGGATAACAGTCAGGCCCAACAGGCCAAGCCAGTGCCCCATGTAAACTCAGTATATGTGCAAAAGGCAGGAATGGACAAATCCATCAGGTTCGATTCCGCTCAGTTTCTCATTCTTCTAACATTAAGTTCATTCCCTCCTGTTGTTGCTTCAAAACTATGTTCCTTCAAAATTTCACGTTCCTAGATTAAACGGTTTGAGCTGGGCGTTGATGGGTCAGTCAGTCAATCAGTCAGTCAGTCAGGACACTTTCTTTTATATATATAGATGAAACTGTATTTACTCAAAAGCATGGTCATGCGGTAGAATCCACTGCAATTCCTTGCTCACCTTAGCTCTACCCATATATTTGGGGAAAGCACTTTACTCCATTCAGAATAGGGCAGCAGGATCATGACTGTCTCAGGCTCAGCTTGCATATGCACATTAACCATTACTACTGAATGGCAACTGTGCATGTTGAGCCCGATGTGCATGAGCCTTAATACCCAATGTTGCCCGGTAAGATGCCAGATGACCGCTAGGTACATTGGACTCTACGCATACATTGGACATACAATGTACTGCTACAGTACAGTACAGTACCGCTACACATACAATGTACCGCTAGAGTACATTGGACTCTACGCATATAGGTAACACATTATACTCAATATATGTAGGCAAGCAGGAACTCGAGATAGACAGAGACAAGGTAACTCAGGTTAGGGGTGGGTACAATCCTGCTGTACCACCATATGTTGAATAAACATTCTTTGTGTGTATATATAGCTGCTAAGGTAAGAATCAGGGCTGCAACACTTGGTCGATAAATCTGTTAGATTAATTGATTGAAAACCTATGCAGGGAAAGAAAGTGTGCACTATTGGGTGGACAGACTGAATCACAGAGAGAGATACAGAGAGACAAGAGACAGAGCTACAAGGTAGAGAGAAAGAGAAAGGATGAGCTGAGAACTGGTTAAAGCCGGGGTGGTGAACCTCAGGCCTGGGAGCCAAATCCAGCCCTCTGGGGTTCCCCAGAAGGCCATGCCCCTTCCTCCTGGCCCCACCCCATTTCCCCCAACCACCAATCAGTTGGTGGTTTCCCGGCTTTTGTTTTTTTCCCATTCAAAAAGGTTTAAATGCCTTTCCGAAGGCTAAGTTACTGTCTTAAACCCCTGGTTTAAGAAAACAGTTTGAATTAAAATTGTAACAAAAATGCTTTTCTGTGGTTGAGGCAGCAGCACAGTCCTGCTATATTCGATCTGAGTCATGTACTACATCAGGGGTGGGCAGAAGGTAGATCTGAATCTACTGGAAGATCTCTAGGTGATTTGCAGGAGATCAGCAAGGATTTCTGACTCCCAATTGTTTAAGAATAGCAGCAACATAATGACTATCCCCCCTCGCCCTCCCCTAAATCATAATGCTGAAATGAAGACCGCTTGGGGGTAAGCAGGAATGGATTTTTGCATGGAAGGCCTGTGCGCTCCATTCAGTTCTGGTTCTCAAAACAAATCCCTGGACTCAGAATTTTGTAATTAAACATGTGTATCTTATGTACCAGGCTCTGGTTGGTGGATCTTGGGGTTCTAGTAAAGAATAAAGTAGATCCTGCAAGCCAGAGGTCTGCCCACTTGGGCACTACACCATGGTTAAAGCAAACCATGGAAGGGGGGGGGTGAGCTTCACATGAGAGTGGGTGGAAGTGAAAGAGCAGCAGTGCATTACCGATCTCCTAACCATGGTTGGGAGATATGGGAAATGTTACATCAGCAACTGGCCATGTAGGAAGCAACTGATAGCAAATACTGGCACTGTCTGGGTTAACTAAGAAAACAAGTAATAACTAATGGGTGAAACCATTTTTCAACTCTCCTAGCGAACAGACTTTTGCAGCTACGGGTACACCAAACTAAGCCAACACACTGGAATGTTTGGCACTTTAGCAAAGCACTGGAGGAAAATCTTCCTTACATGGGCACAATTTATATTGGCCCTTAACCTGACCTCCCTTCAGTACGTTTGCAGGGTTTAAAGCGCTGATATCAAGGAAACATTCTCACCTTCGAAAACTATACTAAGTGTCTGACAGTGAACAGATTTATAGAAGCCCTTTTCTTACATAATCTATTTTACATAATCTCAACTGTGCAAATCTCCTTATGCAACATCAAATACAACCAGAGAGTGATGGCTGTCGAAAATAACTGCCTTGCTTCTGGATGTGCCATTTGAAACCCTCTGAATTTTGCAAGCTACATTGAAGGACGTGCACTGATGACGAGTGATGACTGGAGACACCTCTGACTTATATATAACTTCTTTCAACGGCACAGTAAGAGAAAGCTGCCCAATAAAACAGAAATATTATATGTGCATGGTGATATTACACTGAAAACTGTACCAGCTTGAAGAGGAACATATTTCTGTTGCATCTCCCAAAACATCTATGTGTTACCACTCTTTCGCTTCCTTTGGATCCCTTCTCAAGACCCACCTTTTCGATAAAGCCTTGGGCTTAAAGCCTTGGTTCCTAAAGAGACTAAGTCTAAACATCTGTCTTTGTATTTGCACACATTTTCCCACTCGTTTCTGGATGTGCCCTTCCTCATCCTCTCCTTCTGTTATCTCAGTCAAAATCTAGACTGTAAGCTCCTTGGGGCAGGGATCTGCTTACATTACTCTGTAAAGCAACATGTACAACAATAACAGTGTGTATACATATTTTGCAAATGCCCCCAAATCAGACAGCCCTCACATTAATATCAGCCCTATCAACCCTAACATTTCATCAAAAGGTAAAGTTTTAAAGTTTATTGGTTCCTTGACCATATTTTGGGCAACTGTTTAAAAACTGAGCTCCAATGCTCTCCGCCATGAGAAATAACCTTAAGCAGTTGAGTGTCTGCATACCCAGTAACAAAAACATATCACCATGATTTTGTCATTATCAGTGCTACTGTATTGCCATGCATCTGCAATGAATATTTCTTTAGCTAGATAACACTTTCATTTTTGATTTTGCAATTCAAAAGTACATAGCATAACTACCGGTATGTGCATCTCAGAAAGAGGCACCCCTTTTTAAAGTATATATAATTATTCTCCTTGCCCTACCTTGAAGACACAAGGTGAACAGCAATATATTTAAAATCAACTCCTCAACAAGCACCTAAATAAAGTAGAAGAAAAAAATAAAATCCCAGCAAGAGTAAAATGCAAACGCAGAAATCCAGGGCAGCCTTTACAGGATCAGCCTCCTTCTGAAGCCTTAGAAGGCATACAATATCTTTTTAATAATCTACTTATTTTCAAATGCATAAGCTGAGCAAGTTTGCAAAGTCAAGCATACAGGCAGTAACCAGATTCACAACAATGTACGGTAGTTAGAAAGCAAAGATCTATCCCTAGAGTCCAGATACCATTGCTTTTTCTCCCCAGACACCTCTTAGCAGCTCTGGTAGTAAGCTCCAAACGCAAACTATTCCTCCCTACATATTTCACACATGCTTTACCTTCAAACCAATTTTTTGGGCCCTACCTGGGCATGCAGGTAGGTGTGGTACACATTCCAGTCTCATTTTATACAAGAGGAGCTACATGGCCCATCAGCATCTACAATGAAGAATCAAACTTCAATTTGATAGGGCAGGGACAAACTATAATTTGATAAGGAGGCTTGAATAATAGGAGAACACAAGTGGGACCTGCAGCAAAATGTTGCCATATGGAGTGCTCCTGTTCAGGGTTCCAGCCAGCCAGCATGTCCTCTCCCAGGATATTCAATTCCATTGCCCTTCCCCCAATTTTCCATCTTCCCCACTCCAAAAGTCAGCCAGCAGTCCATGGCCACTGAGTACAGGGAAAGCCTACAGAGTAGGCCTGGATTCCTGCATTGAGCAGGAGGTTGGACTCGATGGCCTTGTAGGCCCATTCCAACTCTACTTTTCTATGATTCTATGAGTACATACTTTGGATGGCAGAAGGTCCCGGGTTCAATCCTAGGCATGTCCAGGTAAGGCTAGGAAAGAATCCTGCCAGAAACCCTGGAGAGCCGCTGCCAGAGTGTTTTGACAATATTAGTCGATGGACCAACGGTCTGACTCTGTATAAGGCAGCTTCCTATGTTCCTATGATCAGTCCTCATTTTGGGTGTTGTATTCCCTCCCATATGCCCCGGTAGGGTTCCCCCCCCCCACAAAGATATTGTATACTTCTGCAAACCTTGGGGCTCCCCCAAGCCTGCTGACACTTCCATCTCGGTGCCAATGGGAACTTGTTATCTAAGCGATATAAGCACACGGGACTGATCATGTTGGGGAGGGACAAAATAAGCCTCCCCACCCTGTGTGCTGCATGCTGTTAATTCTTTTAAAGAAAAGCCTTAATTCCTATGCCTCTTTTAGCAAACACAGTGCCTGCTTTCTTTATAGTTTATGGTGGGGGTGGTAGATCTCCAGAGGTTTGGGACTTCAACTTCCAAAAGCTCCTGCCTGCATAGTCCACCCCTGGATATAATCTCTGCCCCCTTTGGTATAAGGTCACCCTGTCAGATAAAGGGGATCTGATTTGGCATATAGGCCTAAACTTCTACTACATCTTCGTTTCTTCAAGTAATGGATGGACACTCTTTCCTGATACTACTCCAGTACTCTGTTATTCTATATCAAAACAGCCACACTTTCTGTACATGTTTTTTTCTTATTGTTTATTGAATGAAAAAGAAACACAAGAAGTAGGCTGCAGTTTAAGTACATGATGCCTGTAAACACTGCTATAGAACCAGAGGCCTTTCAAAGGTTTCACTTTCTCAGCTGCTTTCAAACTCTCTGCTGTGTTTGTTTGTTTTTTTAACTTTCTCAACTTAGCAGGGATTCGTCACTGATAAGATCAGTAATGTTGGATGAGCACTTCTAAAAAACTGATTGCCCACCACCAACTATGGAAATAATACAGGGCTGGCATCAGAAGTTGGCATTGCTGGGCACCTGCCAAGGCCCATGCTCCAGGAGAGGCCCACTACCAAGCCCTGGAACCTCCTGCCCCCGTTGTCGCTGCTGCTCCTCCTTGCTGTGGCTGCCTGTTCATCTTCCCTCTCTACGTGAGCTTCTAGTAAGAGGAGTGAGAAGAACTAGCAATAATTTCCTCACCCTTCCTCCTCTCCAATGTGAAGTGGTACAGACTGGGGCCAGAGGGATAAGCAAGCGAACGGGCAGTAGCAACAGTAGTAATGAGGAGGACGTGGACACACTCAGGGGGAGGGGTCCACTGACAGCATCCTGCCCATGCCCCACCCCCAAACCTGCAGCCAGAACTGAATAAATAGCCACAACTCTCAATTCACAACAGGGCAACCATGAGGCCAACAGGCCTGGCCAGGTTCCACACATGAACTGGGCGTGTACTCTTAAGAATCCTCAAAAATACACCTCAGAACCTTATGTAATATGCAGCTGTTCTTTGGCAAACCATGGAGAAGGAAGTAAGTCTGAATGCCACTGTATTAAGTTATCACCTGGATTTATTCCTGGGGATATAGAACTTGTCAAGTCAACCCATTTTCTTCAGAGACTCATAATCTGAGTGCTTATCTTTAAAGAGTTCCAATATATTTCTCTTTCATTTCCTAAGGCACAACTGCTAAAGGAATAAATTACCATTTAGAAATAATAAAGTGAGTCTAATATTCAGTCTAATTCATGGCTTTGGAAAATGCACAATCATTTAATCTTAAATGGTTACCGAACCGAAAGATTTGGGTGAACCATATGCAATGTTGTGGCATACTAACTGAGGTATAGCCCGGGGGGGGGGGGGTTTGACTAAAAAAAAAGTAAGTTCTAGAAATTTAGGAAGAACCAATCCCACAGTCAGGCATGGACTGAAAGCATGTCACCTTCTCTTACTGCCTGGGCACTCACTCACTCCATGCAAAGTGAGGATGGCAACACTATTTTGTTCAGTGAGCTTCTTACTGGTTGCTGGACCTTGGCAAGAGCTTAGCCTTCCCAACCTTTAAAGCCAGCCCGGCAAAATGGCTCTAAGATCTAATTCTTATTTCATAGCATCTTAAAGAAATGTAATCAAACGTAATCATGAAGATATGGCACTGGCAAATCTATAAAGATAATCACTATGGAAACACTAGGAATGACTGCCCAAATATAATTGCACAGGTAGTCTGTCTCTCCCCCCCACCCGCCCAACTTTCTCTAAAGGAAACAGCTTTTATTTATAATCCTACTTTGCTCGCTCCCTTGCTCTGTGCCCAACTAACCCATCTAAACTGTGTGTGTGTGTGTGTGAGAGAGAGAGAGAGAGAGAGAAAGAGAGAGAGAGAGATCACCACTGTGATCAGGTTTAATTAACATTTCTATAGTGCATTAAGAGTTCTGCATGGAAGACATTACAAATGTACATTATTTCTAACTGAAACATTCAGTGCCCTGTAATAATCTATTAGCTCTACAGCAGAATACATTGACCTCTTTATTCTACTGACGTGCTTTGCATAACTATAAAAAAACAAACTACATCCACAAAAAGGCAGTTTAGAAGATTGAGTTCACGGAGAAGTAAGAGCCTTCTACAAGAAAAGCATATACAGGCAGTCCCTGAGTTAAGAACGTCCAACTTACAGACAACCCATACTTAAGAACGGACTTCTGGGTTCCCCGGCGCTACAGTCGTTTACGTAGTGTACACAGCGTAGTATACTACACAATTTGCGTAATTTATGCAATTTGCATAAATGCCGATTTTAATGTATAGAACGCTATGCTGTTCCAACTTAAATCATTTGACTTAAGGACATTCTTAAGAACGGAACTCGTTCGTAACCTGGGGACTGCCTGTAAAGTCACTTGGCAAAGTTACCATCCCATCTCTACCAACCCATCACCCCAAATCCCCTCCTCAAAGAAACCACCTGGTACTGAGAGGTTATGCTGTAGAATGCCGCAGAATCTCTTTATCCTAAAAGCCTAGTTATTCAAATCTATAGCATTTTATTTTGCATTTTTAAATTATATATCACACCCAAAGAGCCCTCATCTTATCCTTGTTATTGAAAAGCTCTGCTATATATCTGATATACAGTTAACTGAAAATGTGCAACCCTGGTACATTAAGATCAAGCGGGTTGTAACGAAGGAGATGATAGGATCTTCCATATATTAACACTAGCTATGGTTGGTATATCCATCACCCATTATTGATGGCCTGAACAGTTTGTGACCCAGTAAATGAAGCTCAGTCCATCAGGCATGCAGCGGAGTCTCCCAGGTGCTTAACAACTTAACCTCACCAAGTATTTTATCCAAATCAGAAATTATGATTAACAGCTTTGGAACAAGCCAGGATAATAAACCCTGGTTTGATGTTGGCTTAATATCCTGGCTTGTTCTGAAGCTGTTAACTGTAGTTTCCTAGTTCAGATAAAATAGGGAAACTATAGTTAATGGGAGGATTCCTGGTTTGTTTGTTCACTCATGGAAAGGGGTTGTGCATGTTGCCAAAAACCTCATTCATATCTTAGTTTATTAAGCCAAGATATAATCATCCAAACTCACCCATGATGTCACCAATGTAGTAGTCGTAGTAGTAATAAATGAGAACCCAGTGGGATATATCATGGGCGCATAATGCATAAACCTCTCCAAGGGAGATGATCTGATTTCAGTTTGATAGACAGCCTTTGCAGAAATCTGTCTCTAAGAAAGGTAGCTGCACAAGAAGCTTTAAACTGCATGGCAGTGAAGCTTCAAGGAACAAATGGAATAGGCAAGGCAGGGCTTTCACACTATCAAAATAAACCAAAAGAGCTCTTCACCTGGTTTACCAGTGCGTAATAATTCATTGCAGAAATGCACACAAGCAAGATAAGAAATCCCCTGGATAGCCAGAGCAATTAGATTTACCTCACAAGATGAAGTCCCTATGTTTGCACACATAATGACAGAGCAATAACAAAGACCGGGGGGGGGGGGGGCATCACACACTTTCTGCTTTGAGGAAATATTCCCAGAATAATGCATTGCCAGGAATATTCCTCCATTTCTTATTTGCTGGCCAGAATTCATTGCAAATCCCCCGCTATTAACAGCGCTTAGCTCTTGAATGACAGAGATTTGAGCATATACAAACCCTGATGAGCAAGACTTAAGAAGCAGATACAGCACAAACCCTCACGCTTCTTTTTTTGGGTGGGGGAGAAAAATACATAGAAATCTTAACATTTTGTCTTTCAGTTTTAATCATCAGTGTTGGGTGATAAACTTGCAGTGGCCTGATTTTTCAGGTATTCTGGGATTGGAGAACTACTAGACAATATCAAGAGCCGCACAGATGCCAACAAATGCAGCAGCCTGCATCTCTTCTTCCTCTGTCCCTTGTATCTAACAAGGCAAAATACATTGACATCAGAGCTACTACAGTGTAGTGGTTAGAGTGTTGGACTGGGACCTGGGAGATCCAGGTTCTAGTCCCCACTCAGCCATGAAGCTCACTGGGTGACTTTGGCCAATACCTCAGCCTAAACTACCTCACAGGACTGTTGTGAGGATAAAATGGAGAGGTGGAGAATCATGTAACCCACCCTGGGTTCCTTGGAGGAAAAAAGGCAGGATATAAATGTAATAAAAAATAAAATCATGCCATCACAGTTTCTCCATCCTTACTCCACTTCTTAGGCTGCTGTTTGAGGGGTGGGGGGCAAAAGGAAACTCAGAGCATGGTAACGTCATATCATCGATTTTGTACATTAGTAGACATTTCCCACTCTTTTTGGAAATGTTGAGGCGAGATGCTGCTGTTTTCAGAGGTAGCCATTAAACTAGTGTCTAGCTCCAGCCTTGTCTTCCCAGTGACTACCGTACAAGCCTGTAAGAACAGGCCTGTGGCTCACGCTGGCTCAGCTTGTCTGAGCGTGGAAAGCTAAGCAGGGTCAGGCCTGGTTATTACTTGGATGGGAGACCCTTCCTCTAGTTTTCTGCATTGAGCAGGGGGTTGGACTCGATAGCCTTGTAGGCTCCTTCCAACTCTATGATCTATGAAATCTATGAAACTCCCCCGAGTAACCTTCACCTGCAGTGCTATCCCACTTTTGCAACTTGGTTTGCACACATGTCCACCAGAAAGTAAAATGGGTTTGGCCATCCATTCTGGCCCACCTCCTCCCCTCAGGCTTGAAGCAGGTTAACTTGCCTTTTTAGAATATTTCACTTAGACATACATAACTTCATTCTTCACTTTGTCAACAACAACAAAAACCTGCAAACCTAGTTGCAAAACTGTTCTGGACAGTTCTGTCTTTGTTGGGATGTGTATTTCCTTGTCGGTCACCTAGGCAACCAAACCCTTAGTCTCCTTCTCTCCATATGGCTTATATAGTGTCTGACTGTTCATGTTTAATCACCCTTAAATGTTAGCAATTTCTGATCAGACTAGCCCGGAGAGGTTACTGTAAACATTACTCTTCTTCCTGTAAGCATAGCTGGCTGGGGCATGCTGGAAGCTGTAGGCCAAAAACATCTGGGGACCCAAGGTTGGAGAACACTGCTAAGCATTAATTTGAATTAGTATGAACAATGGGACAGGTCTCCCTTACCGGGGCCACGTTCATCGGCTGAGCTCAAGGTGCTCAAGCCCCCATGGACATGAAGAACGTGCTCCCTCTCCCATTTGGCTTGCACAGGCATCATGGAGGCTTGTGTTATGCTAAAGCAGTGGTGGGTGACTTCCAGGGGCTGGGGGGCGCACTGCTCTCCCAGACCCCACCAGGGCCCCACCCCTGCCCTGATACTGCACTGCTGAAATTCGGCAATCAAAGACAAATGAGTGCTTAGTTTCTAAAGAGGACTACTGTCCGAAACAGAATGCTAGTTTGCCTGGAAGCCATGTTTTCGGACCTAAAAGCTTCACTTTCTAATAACCGCTGATGTGTGGAGAACCTAAACTCCTAGATCAAATGAAGTTCTGGTACAGCAGACAAAAAAGCAAAACATGTGCATGAAGCATTAACAACTGATGTGGAAAGACCCTATTTATAAAGTCCATTAAAGCCTACGGGAGTACTGCAGGACTTCACCTAAATAGATTGTACATTGCAACCTGAATCTTCTATTGCTCTGTCATGTGGTTTGCTCTACAATCCAGAGAATGCCTTTCCTTAATTTTATTTATTTATTTATTTTTTTAAGGAAAAGGAAAAAAGCAGATTGCTAGTTATTAAGTTCCTAGTGGACTTTCTGGAGTCTCTGCAACTGAACTAAAGGAAATTATTTCATAGATCATAGAGTTGGAAGGGGCCTACAAGGCCATCGAGTCCAACCCCCTGCTCAGTGCAGGAAACTAGAGGAGGGGTCTCCCATCCAAGTAATAACCAGGCCTGACCCTGCTTAGCTTTCCACGCTCAGACAAGCTGAGCCAGCGTAAGCCACAGGCCTGTTCTGACTTCTAGGGACAGAACAGGTATTGGGTTTTCTGTTTTATTACACAGCGAACTCAAGATCAGAGATTAGGACTGAAAATAACCTTATGACTATGGCAGAAAAAGCCACATGGATAACTATAAACCACCTCTGGTTATCAGAGGCTGAAAACAGAACTTGGGTCTCTGTATCTCAAGCGGTGGGACTGCCAGATCCTAATGTGACACTGTCCTGACATTTTCTGCAATCAGAAGTAGATTAGAGCTCTCCCATAATCTCTTACCATATATTTTACTAATTGATCATGTGCTTAGTATATTCACACACAATGGAAAAGCCAAGGCAATTAAACTTTAGATGCCCTGCATAGAACTGAACTATGCTTTGCAGGCCCGAAAGTTCTTAAACTGGAGCTTACTCTTGAGTAAACATGCATAGAATTGTGCTGTTTTGTATTCTTGGTGGGGAAATGTCCAAACTGGTCAGAATTACATCTGTCCTTTGCCTCACTCCATGCCATTAGCCCCGTCCACTGCTAGAATGCGACCCCCAAAACCCTTCCCAAATTATAATTTGGCCCCCAGGCTGAAAAAGGTTTACCACCTCTGCCTTGGGGGCCAGTCCATGTGGCTGTTCAACTTTCAAGATGTGTAAAATCTGGAGTCCCACAGACCATGTTTATAATGTGCCATTAAAACCTATGGGTGTGTTGCAGGGTGTCTTCTAAGCCATACTAGTATCTGAGTTGAGTGGCGGGTGCTTAGATTATGTTATACTACCTAATTACTTGAACACGGGATTTTTTATCATATTTGTACACTGCTTCTATTAAGTAAAACAAAACAACAAATTATGCAGTACCTAATCTAGGAAAATACTCTAAGTGCTTTACAAAGCCAGATGGCAAAAAGCCAAATAGAAGGGGGGAAATCCCAATTACAAACAACAAAACAGCATGGCCATGTAGCCAGAGGAGATATGCAAAAATTACTTTCTCAAGCACAGCAAATAAAGACACCCAAATAGGCCTTGTGGTGAAAAATCCCTTTCCTCTTCTTTCTTTTGATCAGCTTACTGCCCTATCAAACAAGAAGTTGCTGTCTAGGGCTTCATTTGAGCCAGGCCTCAGATCCACACTCTGTAATCTAAGGCTCAGTTTATACTAAGCCAATCCATCACCACTCAGCAGCCTATTCATGCCCCCTTTTTTATTTTATTTTTTATTTATTTAACCCCGCCTTTTTCCTCTTGCAAGAAACCAAATGCGGCTTACATAATCCCCCTCCCCCTCTCCATTTTATCCTCACAACAACCCTGTGAGGTAGGTTAGGCTGAGAGGCAGTGACCGACCCAAAGTCACCCAGTGAGTTTCATGGCCGAGCGGGGACTAGAACCCAGATCTCCTGAGTCCCAGTCCAACACTCTCACCACTATGCCACACTGGCTCTCTCCCTGCAATTGCCACTTGTCTGTGTTTTAAAATACACCTCTAAATTACCATAGTTTTGTACATAGTCCCTTGACTTGTAACCTGTGGCAAGCAAGAATAACTGTCAGGCAACCAGAAAGTGTTTGTTAAATAGTAAAGAGCTGATTTTCTCTTTCTTTCCCACCACCTCCTTTTCTCCAACATGGGTAGAAGCATGTGCAGCCATCTGGCTTGAGAAAAGTGGGCAAGGAAAGATTGGGTGGCCCTCCCTACATTCCTTCTCCTCCGTTCTTGATTGTCCCCCATTAAACTGCTTTTCTAAAAATATCAACACCAGCACCCAGGTTCTAATACATGTATTTGTGCATAACATGCAGTTAGGCTCTCAGCCCCAAAGCAAATTGAGTAGCAGCTCACTTCCTCTCAGCCCTGGGTCATATCAGCTAACCTCAGAAATGTCCTTCTAATGGAATATGGCTCTGGAAAATGTCATAAGGTAAGTTTGTCTCTGAGTATATGCAAAGTGCATTTCCTTTACCACTTGAGTAACCACAACCTACTGTTACTTACCTTGGACAGGGGACACAGTGCCCCAGCAGATTTAAGGCCCAGGACCTCTCTATTTAATGAAATAATCAAAAGGGAGGTTCACATGAAGAAAACCCTCCACATGTTGAGCAGGGGTAGCAGAGCCATGCGGAATAGCTGCCCCCCCCCCCGCTCCCGTGCACTGTGGCCACACACCCAGTAGCTGTTGCCCAGGGTGAAAATGCTTCCCTGCCAGTTGCACATTCAGACAGCCTGGGAAAGGGTTCAACATGCCTACTGATGCATTCACACAGAGCTCCTCCACATGAGGATGGACTCTGGCCCAATCAGGGCCCAGCCCACAGGCCCCCCCTCCTCAACACATATGGGGCGGGGTGTTTTGTGTGACCCTCCCTTTCAAAAGCACTTCAACCAAAAAGTACTATGGAAATTATTTCATAATAAGAAAGGATTCTAAGGACTCAAGAAGCTTGCATTAGATTCATTTGCAAAATACAAAATGCTAGTGTTTTACATACCTATCTTTCTCTATAAATAAAGATCCATAACAGCCCAAGGCAGTAGGAGATGGAAAAACGAGAACAGTGCCAGCAAAATAATACCCAAAAAATCACAAAATGTGGAACTACTTCACTGTAGATTCAAAAATAAAAATGTACTTAAGATCCATAGAGTCTGGGGATTCATACATACTGCAATTAGATCTCTAGCAAGGTAAACACCAGCAATTAATAATAAGGGTAAGAGTCAGCCACCCCACCTATGAATTTATGGCTTCAGGTCCACAAAGTAGTTAAGGCTACAATTCTATAGCCACTTACCTGGGAGTAAGTCCCATTGAACTCAGTGGGCTTACTTTTGAGTAGACATGTATAGACACTATGCTGTAAGCCTACTTCTCAGGGCCAAACTGCACACTGCATGCAACTTGAAAACAACAAGGAGTAGTAGTCATGGGAGACCAGAATCATGTGCAGAGCACAGTCTGGCTGGATGAGGAGTGCAACCCTTTCCCCTCTGGCCATTTTTCTACTTCAAATCCCTCTCCTAAACTATTTTTCTCCCTAGAGGGGGGAAGATATGTGGTATCTTATTCCCTGCAGAGGAGGCATTCTGAGCAGAAAATTGACCTGTGAGGAACTTGTAAGCAGCCCTTTCTCTCCCCCAGTCCACCCTGTACTTTGTTCAGGTTTCCCACCTCCCTATGGCTACTTTTCATTAACAGGGAAAGAGAGAGTCAGTTACATACAAGTTACATACAAAAGAGTCAGTTACATACAATTACATGTAATGTCTAATTTCAGGTGGTAAACCTGTATCTGGACTCAGTGACTTCAGCCTGCAGGTGAGGGGGCTCAATCATGATTGAATGCTCCTCCCCCCCCCCCCCAGGTCTCTGCCCATAGAAAATTTCGGATGCCAGGGAGAAAGTTGGCTAAAACTCTTCTCCCTCAAATTTAATTTTCTGTGTTCAGGGATGTGTTTGTGTGGTGAAGCATTGTCATAAAAGCCCCCACCCACCGGCCGGAAGTGGTATAGCCCAGACGCAGATTACCACCTCAGTGAGAACTAAATGTCTGACTGTAATCCCGATCCCTCGGATCTCAACAGGACTCCAGTAAACATGTGGGCAGCAGAACTCTGTCAAATCTTCAAGAAGCATATTTGCACATCAAAACTTATTGCATTTAAAATAAAATTAATAATTACAATAATAATATTCCAGCTTACCTCCAGGAATAGGAAGAGCAGCAATAATATCCCCTGCTGAAAATGGTTCATTTCTCCCTTTCTCGAGCCGGTGTGTCCCCCCCCTCCCCCTTTTCCTTGCGTTCTCAGATGCACTTAGAAGCTGTCAGGAGACACATCCCCCTTAGCATCCTGTCTCTCCGGGGGCGCAGAAAAGAAGAGATGGTTCAGGAACTGAATATGATGGTGGAGGCAGACAGCACACTAAGTGGTCTGATGAGAAGAGAAAGGCGGCGGGGGGTGGGGGGAGTGACAAATCTCCTGATGGGGGTGGAAGAGGGGGAGCAAAGGTCGGAGGCACAGACTCAAAACAAAGGAATCCCCGGATTTCTTTCTTTCTTCTCTCTTTTTTTTAATGGAGGACGACGACCACGGAACAGACTTCTGGAGGGACGAACTCTCCACGCATCAGATTGTTCACTTTCCAGGAACCGACATGGGGGAATGAGGCCAGCGCTGAGCACTTCCCCGACAGCTAGCCAGCAAGCAGCTCCCGCTTAGCAACTGCTTGAGGCGCACCCACGGCGTGGCCGGATCGCGCTTACCCTCCGGTACTGATTCCTACGGACGTGTCTGTTGCTCCAGGGGACGTGGCTGTTGCTCCAGGGGGCGCTTCTTCTCCCAGTCCCAGCGCCCAGCCCGGGCAGGCAAGATTCTTCCGGGCGCGGATCGTCTGGAAGGAGCACAAAGAGAGGCCGGAGCGAAGTCGGCGGAATCGCAGGGCAGGGCTTGGAGGCTGCAAGGAGGACCCGCCCCCGGGACCGCCTCGCCGACTTGGCGGCTACCCCCCGCCCACCCGAATCCCGGTCCTCCTCCTGCTACCTCGGCGGGGAAAGCTCCAAACATGGGCAGGGAAAGACGCGCACGACGCGCGACGGGGGAGGCGCGGCGGGACGCAAGAAGCCGAAAGAGGAGACGCGCTCAGTGGGCGGACGATGTGGGGCGCGGGCGGGGCCCGTTCGCTGCTTTGGAACCCTTAACGCGGGTTAATTCCTCGTGAAAACCCGTGAAACGGCCACGTCCTGCTCTCAGTAGGGACTGTTTACAGAGCTTTAAAAAAAAAAGGGGGGGGGGAGACGGAATTATTTCCAGCCTTTCAGAACCTGTTTAATTATAGGCGACTGTGAGTTGACTCTTCTAATCTTTTTTTTAATAACCACGGAGAGGAGATAGATACCTTTCCCGATCATCTATGCATGTAGATGTGGTGGTAGTCTTTTAAGGTGGCGGGGTGAACTATGCCACTTAAGACTACACCGTACAGAAAGATTCTAGCCCAGTCCAACCCATTCGTTGCTGTGCTAATTTTCTAGTTTTTTCTAGAAAATTAGCAACACAAAAAAAACAGCAACCCATTCGTTGCTGTGCTAATTTTCTAGTTTTGTGGCAGGATGGATTAATTAGAATCAAGGGGACAGGGTAGCAGGGTGGACTGATTTAAACCATGCCGTAAATTGGCAAGGAAAAAAAGGTCGATTTAAATCAAGTTTCCCACTGAAACTTTTTCATGTGCTTCCTGAACAATAATGCAAATCTGACCACCAACCCATGTTACCTTACTGTAAAATAGAGTATTATTGACACTGTTTCGCGAGGCTGGTGACTCCTGTGTCCATTGCGGCTTTTCCGTTGCGGCTTTTATTCTGAGCTCTATAGGAGCTATCCATGGTGCTGTACTCCACCCCCAAAATTGGTTCACCACCATGGAGCACCATGGATAGCTACTATAAAGCTCTGAATAAAGGCTGCAGTGGATAAGGAGCCCCACTGACATCGGAGTCATCAGCCTCCCCACTCCCAAGGTACCAAAAAGGGTAGTACAGGAAGAGGGTAGTACAGGGACCCCCGTGGGTCATACGTTCTTTTAAAAAAAAGGTAAGCCAGGTTTCCTGCATATCCTGGCATACCGTGGAGGAGCTGCATTCTTGTGCATGCAACCCACATGCTTTCACAGAGCAATCAGCTAGTGGTTTGTTGCTAGGGATGTCACCGTTTTGTGTTTTTTTGCGTTCACAGTTGCATGCTTTTCAAGTCAGGATCATAAACCAGGGTTTGTTCTTGGTTTATGAGCTCCTGGTTTGTTTGGGTATAACAAACCAGGATCTTGGGTTCTGACATCATGGTATTTGTTTTCTGGTTAGCTTAGTCCAGCCTTCCCCAACCTGATGCCCGCCAGATGTGTTGGACTGCAACTCCCATCATTCCCAGCCAGCAATGGCCATACTGGGTGGGAATAATGGGAGTTGCAGTCCCAACACATCTGGAGGGCACCAGATTGGGGAAAGCTGGCTTAGCCACTTGCACTAGCGCAGGGCTCCCTGACCTTTTTGGATCAATGGGCACATTTGGAATATTGAGAGAGTGTCGGACGTGCTTTCACAAAATGGCTGCTATGGTGGGGCTTTCCCGTTCAGAAAATAGCTGCCATAGTGGCATTGACAGTCACAAAGCATGCATTTCCCAGAAGGCAAATGGTGAGACTAAAAAAATAAAAAAAAGTGGTTTGCCCAAGAACTTAAGTACAAGACAGAGGTGAGGGTCTGAGCTCCAAAACAAAAAAGAAAACCGCTCTTTTAAACACAAATTAAGATGGCGCTGGAGCCTGGAGGGCAGCACTTCACTTTGCAGCTTGCCTCCCAGTTAAAAACTAATTAATTAAAAAAATCTTACGGTAAGTAAAATAAAAATCAGGAGGGTGGGCGCCATGAGAAGTGTCCACAGGCACCACGTTGGAGACACCAGTGCTAGCAGAAGGAGCCAGTGGAGAGTGAACAGGCTGTGTGAACACTGTTGTGTGCAAACGCAGCCAATGAGCATGCCAGAGTTTTTGATATCCTGAGAAACTGAATAGTTCAGGTCCAGTTTGCATATTATACTTTCCATGCGGGATGCCACTGTCTCTATGGCAATTGATTTCTATCCTTGATTTAATGTTTAGAACTGCTTTCCATGCCCCCCCCCCCCCGTCCACTGGACTTCCTCAGATAGTTTTCACAGATGGCAGATGACATGGTAAAACATCCACTTCAGATGGATAGGTGGGAAATAAAATCAATAAATGCTCCCCCAAAGAATAAAGAAAGTCCCTGCACATAGAAACCTAGTTATCAGGGATAACCCAACCTGAAGTACTACTTTTCTAAATGAAGAGGTTTATACACAGGGGAGCATTCAAACATATGACTTCTAACCTGCAATCTGAGATGGTACAGTCCAGAAAGAGTTTTACCACATAATCTGTGTGTGTAGTCCAGGCCAAGGTCAGAAACTGGTCAAGAGTGGGGACTGTTGTGATGATGGCAACAATCGACATGGAAGGGAGTTCTAAATATTAAAGCCAGGATGGGGGCTATTCAGTTTAGCTCTCCAAAATACTCTCATTTAGCATAAGAATTTCCCACAAAATCAAATCTATAAATGCAATTTTACCTTTCTTGGTACAAAGATCTCATTGTAATGTTATCATGTGTTTTCAATAAACTTAACCAGGTGCTCTACTATTAAGCACAGTTGCATCTGAGATTCCAGTGCTTAACATTTTACATAATACAAAATGTATGCAATATGCCTATTAGAAGAAACATCCTATGATCAGTTTTGATTAATGTGGCTTCTGTGAATGCAAATTGGCTAAATCCAAGCATTTGGATTTGAGCAGCGAATCAAATCAGTTAGTTGTGCTTCTATCATCTGTGATGGGTTTTGAAAATCAAGGACTCAGATTTGAAATACACGCAGTTATAGGTTGGCATTCTTACTGTATGCTGTTCGCTTAAAATGACCCCAAAATATAATCTAACTAGGAAAATGAATTAGCATTTCTTTTTCCATTTTCAGTTTGATGTCATTCATTCTAGATAAAAATCAGCGAAACATGGCTTTACTTTGAGGCAGCGTTACCAGGCACTATAAGCACTATAGGTACGATATAAATAGTATAAGCACTCTGTGTGTGTTTAAAGAAAGCTATAAGCCAGTATTCTCCAACCTTGGGTCCCCTGATGTTTTTGGCCTACAACTCCCAGCATGCCCCGGGAGAACACTGCTGTAAGCTGACCATGGGCAGGGGAGGTTGCAGAAGCTGCCCTTCACCCAGGGCATTACGGTATTTATTTTAGGGCCTGCCCTGCCTGGATGGCCAAACGGCAAGAAGGAAAATAAATTCAACACCCCTCACCCCCACGTGCATCCTCTGGTCCTGATTTCAGTCTTCCACAGCTGCTTTTTATTTTAAAAGGGGGAGGGGACTGAAGAGGAAGAATTACAGAACTGCCTCTCACATATAGTTTGGCCCCAAGAAGTCAAACTTTTCAAGAGATTCTACCTCCCAAGTGCCATCTATATCACATAAGTAAAAACCCCAATCCAACAGTAATCACTGTTTTACTGTTTAACCATAGGTCATTACCAAAGTAAAAACAATACAACTTAAAACATAGAAAAATAGGACTATAAAATATATATATATAAATAAAATATCAATAAAAATGGTTGTAATGTAAACCTTGGAAAAATACTTATGGCAGTCAAACACATTGTCTGTTATAAATGCTCTTCTCAACTTTTATGGTACCGGTAATCATTTTTGGTCCAGGGGCCAGATGATATCTGGGGGGGGGAATCACCCCTGAAGCCCCTCCCCTTCCTTTTATGTCATCCACCCCTGCCCATTCAAAAAAAATTCTACATGCATAGAGAGGCATGGAGTTCCGTGTCTCACTCTGCACGGAGAAAGGGTCTCTACCAGGACTTGCAGGTGTTGTCTCCTGCAAGCCCCAACTAAGTTGGGCTGCTCCTTCTCGTCGTGCCGCTCACATCCTGATTTGGGTGCAAGCAGCACAGGAAGTGGTGCAGCGGAATCCCCGGGTTATCTCTGATTAAAAAATTAACATAGGGATTCCCCTTTGTACCACTTGCCCTCAGGGGGCAGGGCTTAGGGAGGGGGGGCTTGGGGAAGGCAGGGGGCAGGGCTGTAGGGCCAAATTAGGGCTGTGGGCCGGAGGTTGCCCTCCCCTGTGCTATAATAATTGAGCCACCCTATAGGTAGCAGATCTATCATTGCTGTACAACAGGCATTTAACGTTCCTAAGTCATTTGCCTTTGCTATCCTCACCAGCAGACCTCACGGCAATTGTTTCCTGGGAGCTGAATAAATATTGCAGTGTAACAGGAAACCACAGATATAAGCACATGTGCGTTTCGTTTATTGGAACCTTACAATAACAACCTGAGAGATATTTGAAAAGGCATTGCCCGAAATCTCAGTGCTGCAACAGCAATATCTGGAGCAGGGGTGGGCAACTTTGGGAGGTCCGGGAGCCATTTGCGCCCCACACACCCAGGACACCGCTGCAGGCCACTTCCCTGTCACTACTAAATGCGGCAGCAGTGGCAGCAAAAACTTAGCGATTTGGGGGCAAAATGCCCCAAATAACAGCATATTTTAGCTTAAAGTTCTTATTGCCACTAACTAAGCCTAAGGCAGTGTTCTCCAACCTTGGGTCCCCAGATGTTTTTGGCCTACAGCTCCCAGCATGCCCCAGCCAGCTACTGGCTGGGGCATGCTGGGAGCTGTAGGTCAAAAACATCTGGGGATCCAAGGTTGGAGAACACTGCCTTAGGCTACGCTGGCTGGGGCATGCTGGGAGTTGTAGGCCAAAAACATCTGGGGACCCAAGGTTGGAGAACACTGGCCTAAGGAGAGGCATTTAAACCTTTTCAAATGGAAGAAAAATGGTGCAAAGTCCAGGAAACCACCAAACAATCGGAGGTTGGGGGAAAGAGGCTGGGGCTGTGAGAGTTGGACTGACCCGGGTTCAAAAGCTCCCCTAGCCAATGACCCTCAGTCCCAGTCACGCAAGCGGAAGGAGGAGATAACAGCAGTTAATAAAGATTAAAGAGTTTATTTGTAAGACCCAATTACATGGGATTAAGGCAATCAATGCATCTCTACTCACTACATCATAGCAGACTCAAAACCTATACCCCAGTGGTAAGGCTAGATGAAGTGAAGTCCAAGACAATACATGTCGAGACGAACAAGCAGCAGAGAAGAGAGATGAAGAGGAATGACGGAAGGAATGTGAAAGCTATCAGCAAGTGTGCCAGCTTATATACCCCAGACCCTGCACCTATAAATAGGACATTACTCACCCAGTCGTAACCTATTCATCAACATGTTTACTGCTTCAAACCTGTTCAAGGCTGCTGAGTCACATCACCTCGAGACCATGTCTCCTGACCAAAGGCCTTGTATACTTGAACTCAAGTAACACCCACCAGGTCAGGTGATAATCCCGATGTCAGGGGGTAATCTCGTTCTGCCTATGCAAAACCCAACATCCCCCTGCTTTTGCATTTGCCCAGAACGTGGTTATTTACCTCATACAACAGCAACAGCTTTGTTGACATCTGATGCTGTTCCTTCATCTATGGACTTTGATAAAAAAAACTTCTGCAGGAATGACTTTACCTGTCAGAAATTTGAACCACCATCAAATCACTTCTGATGTATCCCTCCTTATGACACAGTTTTATCTGCAAACCCAAAACGTTGTGTATTGTTATCTGCCTGCAGCATAGCAATCCTGCCTTGGTTTCCTGAAAAAACTGTAATAGGTTTTTCACATCAATCTCAGCATCTTTTAAACATTTTTTAACAATTTAAACTATTTAAACAAATGCATTCACTATTCAAGCTTTACAATAGCATAATAGCACAATACATAATACAATGCATTCAGTTCAGCTTCAGTTGAACTCTAACTTTTAGATGATTGTTTCTACAAAATCAATCAAACAAAGTATGGTTATAAAATAACAAACTTCAGGTGTGTTCTTGTTGTTCTTACTATCACAACCACAACTGGCATTTCTGTGAATCTGTAAGCCACCTGTGCTCTGACTTGTAACTCTTAGTCTGAAGTATGATGTTCCTTCCAGATAACACTCAACTCCTTTTCAGAGCTCTCCAAGCATGTCCTGTTGGTCTAACAGTCTGCCTACTACACTGACAGCAATACCTGGCCTTGTTGCTTGTACAGTAAAGCTCAACAGCCCAATGCTTCTGTGTAGCATTCAAACTGCTTTTCCATCAGCATGTGCTTGAAAATCCTCAATTATTTGGAGTCTCTCACTGAGTTAACTATCTCCAAAATTCTCAATCACATCCATGATATTTCTCTGGTTTGTTGCAGTAAGATACTGCCCTCTTGGTTCTCCTTCAACTTCTATTTACAAATAAACAGTTGATCCACCACCAAGCAGTTTCAATTCAATGAAATTCCAAACCCTGGATCAATTATATCATATTGCTTTTATCTGTCCAGAAAAAACAACAGATCATCCATCTAAACAAAGTACATACAGTCTATGTCCTTGTCCTCCTGTTTAACAAACAAACATTGATCTGCCTCTCTGTGCAGATCTCAATTCAGCAATGTTTGAGTTCAAACAGAATTCCAGCCTCCAGCTGATTCTAACTTTTCCTAAAGAAAATCTCAGACAGTTTTCCAAAGACTTCCTCTCATTTAAAATGTTTATGTTCCAATATTTCAACTTGTGAAAATATTCTTACATCTTCACATTCTTAAACATCAGTCTAACTGTTTCCAAAGCAAATTGTTGTTGCACTCACTCATGATTATCCTGCTCCTTTTACTGAGCAAAAATCACAAGCAACCAATCTTGCTATTTGTCATATAACCTTTTCCAATCTGGTTAGTTTTCACCTAAAAAATCTATCTGGTAACAATGAGTTCCATGGACTGCTGTTTGTTTCACCAGCTTCCATGTTTTGTTCTTTATCCAAAGAATTCAACTCAGCTTGCATAGCCTGAAGCTATGGTTCAGCTTCCTTAACAGACAATTTTTCACCTCTTTGAAATTTTGACCTTTCAAATGGCTTTTCCTGCAAATTCATCCTGATATCTCACAGGTTGTTTGACTCACCTGTTCCTTACCTCATCAGTTATCAGGTTCCTGTTCCAATAAATTTGCACCAATGATGAACAATCATTTGTTTAGCCTCCTCTAAACCAAATGTGTATCAGAGTTTGTCAAATTTACCTGACTGTCTTTCAGCAAATGCTTTTCTATTCTGACTCTGAACTTGATGCATCTCCTGCATTAACAGAATTAATTTTGAAAAATGATCTCACCTTTTCATTTAGCATTATACTAAACACTTCTAGATAATCTCACTATCCAAGTGTTATTCATGTAAAACACAATATTCTCATTTCTAGAAAATCTCATGTAAGCTCCCTTACAGATTTCTTCTAACTTTGAGGTGTATGTTCCTACATATCAGATCCAAGATCCTGAAATGTTTCTCCAGAAGATTCTTCCTTCTACACTACTTTCTATAAGGTGTACAGTTCATTACACAGAACTAAAACTTCTATCATGTACATAATCAAAACATTTAAGAGCTTCTACCCAAACCTCATTATCCAAATTAGTATCACCTCTTCTGAGTGTTTGTTTACTCTTCCACACAATCCATGTGTTCAATACCACATCCTGTTAGAAAGTCATCAAAAACATGCACTGAATTGAACTTCCCCATATCTGAAAAGAAATAGGTAACATGGGTAATATGCTTGTTTCCCACCCAAGCACAAAACACCTTGACTTTGTTCAAAACTTCAGTTTTCTATCTAACATGTACACAACCTGTACCTCGTGTATTGATCAATTAACATCATGAAATAACGTGCCTTTCCTCTAAAAACCATCAGAGTATCCACAAAATTACCAAGAACAAATTTAAATGAAATGAACTGTTTTTCAGCTTGCCTTCCAGTTTACCTGTTGAAGCTAGCATCCCTTGTTTATGTGCACAAAATTACCTTTCATGTGAAAATTACAATTTCCCAATGCTTTCCCCACCAAAGTTTGCATTTTCTTTCACAAGCCTGTGAATCTAAATGATCAAACATTCATGTGATATGCATGCATGTACATGTCATACATATAAGCATTTAACCTTGTTTATAGTTGCAACAGTACAACTTTTCATTTCTTTATTACACCATTACAGTATAAAAGAAATAATCCATCTCTTAGCTTTGCCATATAAACATACCTACTAATTCAGTATTTTACATTTTGCTACAGAAAAATCCACAATATACTCAAGTCATATATACATTCAGTACATTTCCTGACATTTCAAAGAGCATATTACACTTTCATGAGTCCAAGTTATCCAACTTTAAAGAAATACATTTCCAAAACATGACTGTTAAACCTCTGACCATTTGCATAGTCCTCCTTCTGTTTATTTATGTCCAACACAGAAAGCTTCGTTTAAACAATCCACTGTTTTCTGTCCAAACAAAATAATGTCCATTTTGTTATGTCCTGGGTTAAAACACAAAGTTTTTCCCTTCAGCAGCACCCCTGCTGATTTCAAGCTCCTTCTTCTGTGATCCCACATGAAGAAAATGAAGAACAGCTTCACATTTTAAGCACAGCTTTCTCTGTTCAAAACTGCTGCGCTGTTTTTAAACCACGCCTCCGCTGGTTTGATACAGCCTCCGCTGTAGTATCAGGTTTCCCATAATACGTTTGTCACTCGTGACTTTGCTTTGCTGCGACATGACGCTCCAGACGCTTTACCCACGTCAGACGTAATCCACGCATTTGTAATCCAAGCCACTTGTTGATACAATGCAAAAGATAGCTGATCCGCTGCTGTGTGAAGAAGAAAACTGTAAATAGAAATATGATCCTCTTGCTTGTAGCCTTGACTCAAATGAATAGACACACAGAGCCTCCTGGAGATATTTCTTTGCCCGATACAGCTTCTTGACAATCACTCCAACAAGCTGTGGAAAACGAATCCTTGTGTCCAGCATTGTTCACTTTTCAGCCTAGTAGCTGCCCAGTAGCCTCGGAATTTGCCAAGCTTGGCACCTCCGTTTCAGCTGCTTTCAAAACGAAAAATCCTCCGTCTCTCTATCCTGCATTCTTCAGCTGCATTCCAAGCCGCTGTTATCAGCTCCCAGCTTTAGCAACATGCCTTCGCCTTTCCGGTTTGTTTACAAACCGTTCTTACAAATAGTAAACAAATTTCTTTAACTCTATAACTGCTGAATTTCTCCGAACTGCGTCTCTGTGGCTTATCTTCCCATCTAAGATAACCATCAGATCGTTACCTGGGCCCATAACCGATGTGAGAGTTGGACTGACCCGGGTTCAAAAGCTCCCCTAGCCAATGACCCTCAGTCCCAGTCACGCAAGCGGAAGGAGGAGATAACAGCAGTTAATAAAGATTAAAGAGTTTATTTGTAAGACCCAATTACATGGGATTAAGGCAATCAATGCATCTCTACTCACTACATCATAGCAGACTCAAAACCTATACCCCAGTGGTAAGGCTAGATGAAGTGAAGTCCAAGACAATACATGTCGAGACGAACAAGCAGCAGAGAAGAGAGATGAAGAGGAATGACGGAAGGAATGTGAAAGCTATCAGCAAGTGTGCCAGCTTATATACCCCAGACCCTGCACCTATAAATAGGACATTACTCACCCAGTCGTAACCTATTCATCAACATGTTTACTGCTTCAAACCTGTTCAAGGCTGCTGAGTCACATCACCTCGAGACCATGTCTCCTGACCAAAGGCCTTGTATACTTGAACTCAAGTAACACCCACCAGGTCAGGTGATAATCCCGATGTCAGGTGGTAATCTCGTTCTGCCTATGCAAAACCCAACAGGGGCCATATGGGGAAGGTCAGATTGGGATCTCAGAAGGGCAGGATTTGGCCCATGGGCTGCAGGTTCTGCACTCCTGGTTTAGGATGTTTAATATCCCGCTCTTCAGCACAAATTCTCAGGGTGGCTTCCAGTATAAAATTGAGAAGAGGAACAAAGTAAAGGACAACCAATAGACGAAAGCACACCAGCAACATAACAAGATAAAAGCTGAGTTTTAAAAAACACACACGCAAGAATCTAAAAGACCTGGGAGAATAAAAAGAGTTTCACTCCCACTTGCTGGGAGTTGTAGGACTTTTTTTCTCTCTAAACATGCATAGGATTGCACCCTAAGTGTGTGAGAAATCTAGAAAACGCCTAGCGGTTCAATGCTCAGAGCTACCGTAGTTAAGATTAGGAGGAGGGACTGATGTTCCTATGGAACTAGCATTGCCTGCCTGTGTGCTTGCTGCTGTACCTGCACAATACCTGCTGAGCCTGTACATCGAGAACTGCTGCCTTTAAGGGAACATGGCACACAACAGGTGAGGCTTTTCCTATGTTTATTTCTATGCCAGGGAAAGCTTAATCTGCTTGATGTCTGCAGATGTTAAAGACACAGGAGCAGCACCAGAGTAAAAGGGGTGGCAATCCTGTGCATAATTGCAAGTAAATGGATATTACAAAGACAAAATATGCCCACACACACACACACACATACACTCCCTCCTCCAAAGCAAATGGACCCTACAAAAGTTGCTCTGGAAAGAAGAAAACTGAATGAACTGCAAAAGCATATGCTATTGCTAAGTTATTTTTAAATGAGGTTCAGTGATGGGTCTAGCAACCTGTGAACACTCTGAGATGTTATCCAGCGACCTTTTATTAAACCCACTGATTATCAAAGAAATTAATAGATTAAAAATGGGGTTGCCACCTTTTTTTTCCTGGCCCTGCTCCTATGCCTTTAATAGGAACCTGACTCAAAGAAATTAGGGGAGTGCAGCTTTTCTCATCACTTTATTGCTGTTCTGAGACAATGTTTCACTTCCTTTTTCTGTGTGACCCCGCCCACCCTTTACGCCTGCCTTAGAGAAGCCGCTGAAAATGGCATCCCCATGGCAAGTGATCCCCATATCTGCTGTAACCTGTAGGAACACTTTCCACATGACCCAGCAGCATCATCATCACATCATGTTACCCCACCCTTGCCAGTGATGTCCATTTTTGTGCATTAAAAAATGGATGCGAGAAAGGCTAGGATTGACAACTTTTTTCCAGCAGGGTTCCTGTGCTATTAAACAACTGCACAGCAGGCAGAAATTACCTTGGGATGGAGCAGGAGAGATGAGAAACAGATTTTGCGTACTGAAATTCAGCATGGTATGCAGGTGTTAAAAGTACAAGAGTCCAGCAAGGAAAAAAATACACCTTTCAAAAAGATTAGGTTGGATCCAGACTTAGTCTTACTTAGAATAGACCCCCTGAAATCACTGGGACTTAAGTTAGCCCCATCGATTTCAAGTAAGACTTAAGTCTGGACCCAAGCCCCTATATTTATAAATGTTAGCCTGTTCACTCAGTCACGGTTATGAAAAGATGCTAAATATACACACACATACACAAAGCAGAGCATGCACAATGAATCATCATCAAATAACTAGACCAAATTAATCTGCTTTGGGATGATGACCTTTAATTTTAATCAGAATGAAATCACAACCAAAAATCACTCTGCCAAGGCAAGATAATATAATACACTGGCATTATTAAAGAGGCAAGGGAAGAGTAAAAATGCACATAAAACATGTAGGGCTCCTCTACATGAGGCCTTTAACCTACCACTTTACTGAGGCTTCTGCTTCTGGATTCTTTGAGGGATTGAGATCGGCTCCTTTACACATGCTTTTCCCCCCAGGAGTTTTCTTTCTCTGCTGTCCTATATGTTCCATTACACAAACACAAGGTGGCGCTGTGGTATAGCGCAATTGCAGAAATACATGTGTTTTAGAGCAATTTAGCGTGATAGCCAGATAATAGCTCACTTTCCTAACTCTAAAAAAAAAGTGCGGAAATTATTGGAAAGCACGGGAGAGGCCCTAGAGGATGACAACGTTGTGTAAAGCTCCTGCAAACTACCATGAGTGAAAAATCATGAGCACACAACAAATGCCTTGTGTAGAGAGGGCCGTAATGTACGATCAGGATGCTTGTTGCTCTTGTTAGTGCCATCAGTATACAAAGAAACAGTGCCAGCCCTACCATTAGGTAGACTGAGGTGGCACTAGCTTTGGATTTTATGAAAGGGCAGAAATTGTTAGTTACTTCATTCACTATTATTGTATTATTATATCAGGGATGCAATACTTGTGGGATGTTCTGCCTCTTGCATCATAATATTTTGCCTGGCTTTGGGTACTATGCACCTTAACCTGAATGTTTGTGGGAGCCGCAGCCCCACCCCAAATACACAAACATCTATAGCCTTAAACACCATTTCCCTGGTGGAAAGGCAGAGTATACATTAATAAATACGTTTGCAGCATCACCTCAGGCAACAAAATGACTTGAGCTGACCTTGCACAGAACGTTGCAGAATCACTTGAGTAAAATACAGGTCTTTGCCCCAAAGAACTTACAATCTAATGTAGACATGGGGGGGGGGGCAGCTGAAGATAACAAAGGGTGGCTTTGCTGGCAAATACGTTCCTACTTTTTTTCCTACATGAGTAGAAAAAAATGTACAGTGGGTTATATCCAGTTAGTGCTTCTCGCTGATGAAACGACTTCTGTCAGCGAAACGAGGAGGGCATTTCCCTGTGGCTATATTAAAGATCTTTGCTCGTTGAGCAAATAGGGGCTGGTAAGTGAATTTGACGGACTCACTTTAAAAATGCCCACAATTGTGAACCCTGCCTTATCAGGGTTCCTGATCGCAGGAGTTCTTGAAGCATGTTCAGCTGAGTATGATCGCAAGCCCCTTCTCAGATAGTGCTCAACATGCGAAGATCTTTAATGTTGCCAGAGGTTGTGTTAAAGCAGTGTTCTCCAACCTTAGCGTAGCTGGCTGGGGCATGCTGGGAGTTGTAGGCCAAAAACATCTGGGGACCCAAGGTTGGAGAACACTGTGATAAAGCTTGGCTTGCATGTTCACCCGCATCCCATTCCCATTTTAGCTATACTCGTGTTGCAGGCCAGTGCCTGCACAGGGCTACAGTGTTGGGGCATCGTGGGTAACAATCATGGTGGGTGGCTCAAGCTGCCTGCCCCACAGATCACAGTACTGCTGGCCCACCACAACCAGTAAGCCCATTGGAGGGGATTGCTGATGTCAGAGGGGGCCAACCAGAAGACACTTTGCCAGGGGCATGCTCAAGCCTGGAGCCAGAACTGCAAATGAATCGAAATGTAATACCACTGCGTCACTGTTCATCCTGTTAGAAAAATAGGCCCAAGCCATGTACAGAGAGTTCCTGCCTTTCACGTGTAAACAGGCCCAAGATGAGAACACAAGCCTTATATTAAAAACAGGCAGTCAGACACACAGACAACACACACACACAGTTCTGGTCGGCCGCCTGCAGAAGTGTTATCAATTAGTTGGCCGTACGCCCAGAATAAGTACTTCTTAGGAATGTCTGTCTGGCCGAGAAGAGATACTTTGAACAATAAGGCCTTCATGCTTCGCCTGCTAGTAAATAAGATACAGAAGAGCTGTTGCCAGGCAAACGAAAGGCAGAGTGAGCCATCATCATCATCATCATAATGGATGATAATAATAATGACCCAGCCAGACCCAAAACACCTAAGACCCCAGGTGAAAAAAGCATTGCCCGTTTGCATAGGTCACACAGAAGCTCGGCAACAAGGCACCTGCCTTGCACACAAGGGTCCCAGCTTCAAGTCAACCCCAAAGGACCAGTGTGACTTAGCATGACAGGAGTCTGAGTTAAAAAGCTGCACAGAAGACCCAATTCCTGCATGTTTAGACAGACAGAAAGGTCCTGCAAGACCCAGCATCCCCTGGTCAGCCAGAATGACATTAGGGAACAGTCCTCACACAGGCCAAAGATCCCTGAAAGACCACCTTGCTGTCCATAGGCATTTGTTAAGGTAAAAGGTCCAGAAGCCTCATGAACTCTGTTTTGCACCCCGTTAGTTGACCTAGATTCTGCCTGCATACCATTTGCCACTGCACCTGCTTTGTTTATCTGCTTTGTTGTTCCAGACAGAGAACCTTGAAGGTCTGCTTTGATTGTATTGTATTCTTTGTCCTGAATCATATGTTTGGCCGCCATGTTTTTGCTTAAGTTGTTATCTAGTCCCAAAAGCCTATTCCTGGGTGCCAAATCCCAGAATACAGGCGAGAGAAGGGTCCCTTTGAGTGATAAGATGTGATAAGAAACACATCTGATTGGTTGTCGTCATAAAGGGGGCACGGAATCTAACTGGTTGGCACGGTTTAATGATTGTATCTGATTTGCTGAAAGTAAGATCCACCCATGGCTGTAAAATGTATAAAAATGCTTGCCTACCCCACTGATCCTTGTCCAGCTTTGATTTGGGCACGCGCCCCAGCTGGTCCTTTTTGCGCAGAAATAAAACTTTGAAGCTGGTGTGTGCTGCTTCCCTTTCTCTGAGCAATTGAGTTCTTTGGGGAAAGGACTCACAGCATTTTTGCAACAATCCTATGGGAGTTAGGTCCCATTGAACTCGAGAGGGAGAGAGGGGAGGATGCAGTGCAGCAGCTAAGAAACTGAGCTGGGGCCTGGAAACTCTGATTCAAATCTAACCTTTGTCATGCTTGAATTAGGAACGGGGGGGAAAGGTGAGGGTGGGTGCTTAATAGATTACACAAGCCATGACGCCACCAATTTTAGCCAGATCATCCCCTCCCTGTAGCCCTGTAGGAACAGTAGTGAAGGCGGCGGTGAAAAATGGGGAGCAGAACCCCGTTTTTGCGGTGCAGTGCATGCTGTGCTAGCGGCCATTCTGCATATTCAAGCCACGTGCAGCAGGCAACGTGGCTTATCATGATGTCCAAACCTGCTGAGGGTGGGTTGTTGGCGTGGTTAACAAACTACCCCAAACCCATGTTTGTTAACCATACAAACATCCCACCTTCAACAGGTTCGGACATCACGATAAGCCACAGTGACCACCCGTCTTGAATATTCAAGATGGCTGCCAGTACGCACCACAACTGAACGTGGCTTAAATAAGCCATGGTGGGCTGCAGCGATCGTGTGAACCGGGTCATTGTTTCAACCTCAAAAACCCCAACTGCTACATCTGCGTCACACTGATGCACTTTACATTCGTACCTTCCTCCATATGGATCCCTGAGAGAAGGAGTGCGAAGGGATTTGAACGCTCAAAGCCCTCTATCAATGCAAATTGTTATTACATTCTTATTGTGTTAATTGTTATTAAATGTGCATAAAGTAATTAATTAACACAAGAATGCATAAGTAAGAGACAGAATAAGCATCATAATGAACAACACCCCCAATTATGATTTCAAACTTTGAATATATAATTTAGTAAGCTTTTCATTATTATAGTTATTCAGTCTGAATTTCAAAACATTAGGCAAATATTAACAAGAATTGTTTTGAATGCAGGCCAAGACTGGGATTGGGGGCAGGGCGGGGAGAAACACACTCAGCAGTTTTTAAATAATAGATACTAAATCCCATTACTAGCTATTGCAGTATTTTCTTTTGGTTTTACAGCCACTGAGAGGCCCAAGATAGAGCTGCAGCAAAAACTGGTGACCATCACTTGTTTGTCTGAAGCGAATGGGTCTTGGATGTTTTCAGTATTGGCCAGGGGTGTATGCTGTTGTCACTTATGGGGAAACAGAGCAAATAGGCATGAAGGAACAGCTGGACAAAAAGAAAGAAAAGATAAACGTCTAAGGAGACGTTCACAGCAGTTTAACTAAAAGTGGTTTTAAGTATAACTGAGTGAAAACTTTTCACCTATTTTCTTTTCATTTTTGTCACAAGTAATAATTGGATCCAGCTTTTCGCATGCTGTCCATTCATGTTTGGATGCCTACTGAACAGCTATTCTGGCAGAAATAAAGATTTCAGAAGCAGTAAAGCCACAATTCTAAACATACTTACTTGGGAGTCCATTGTTTCTGAGTAAGCATAGCTAGGACTGCCTTGCATAGGTGTAATCCTATGTACGTTTAAGCACTATTGAACATAGTAAGATTTATTTGCAAGTAAACATGTATAAGATTGTTCAAAGGCTTAGAGCAGGGGTACAGATCCCCAGGCCCTGGGACCAAATCCAGCCTTCCGGGGTTCCCCAAATGGCTCCACCCCTTTCCCTGGCCCCACCCCATTTCCCCTGACCACCAATCGTTTGGTGGTTTCCCGGGTTTTGTGCAGTTTTTTCCCTGTTCTAAAAGGTTGAAATGTCTCTCCTGAGGCTTTGTTACTAGAAGAAAGAGCTAAATATGAGCTCTGTGAGCACGTTTGAGCTAAAATATGCCTGTATGTTTTGCATTTTTTGCCGTGCCCCTTTTGCCTTTGGCCCTGCCCACCACTGGAATGATCTTTGGGCTGTAAGAGGTTCCACACACCCTGGCATGGAGGAACCAGTGAGTCTAACAAGAAAGAAACGACAGTTTAATAAGGATATATAGATATACGGTTTTGTTTATTCATTCATTCATTCATTCATTAGAATGTATACTCCGCCCTTCAATCCAATTATCAGCACAACTCATTTGTGACTATTAATTTATGGTCTATGAATGGTCATTATTTTTCAATTGCCGTATACTATATATTATGAACTGTATAGCGTCAGTCATACTAATTAGTTTGTCTATTTGATTGTGGAAACTGCTATGACATGGCTCGGGCATATAGAGTACCATGTAATATTTTGACAGCGTCATCATCACACAAGTACATGATGACTACAACATGTTGGTCTCAATGCAAGATGCAATTTGCAGTCTCTGGACCCACATGATTTATGTACTGATGCTCTCTGACATCACAGGCATCAGCACTTTGAACTGAGCCAATTTGCATGGCATTTGCATATGCAAATATATACGTTGATACACAAATTTAGAAATAATGACTATAATTGAAATAGAAATGCAATACATCTTGCCATAGTGGCCAGGTGCCTACTCAGCCTGCCGTCCAGGTGCTAAGTGTTGATGGGCAACTTCAAGGCCCCTCCTACTGCTCTCCCTCCTTAATGGCTCTTTGACTTTAAACCAGACTGGGGCCAGAGCCCTTCAAATAGAGGAGACCAGGGATGGGGACTCGGACTCCAGGACTCGACTTGTGAGTCGGACTGAGTCCCCCCTCTGACTCGAGTCCCAATATTTTTAATGGGACTCAAGAGAGTCAAGACTCGACTCGAGACCAAGGACTCGTGTTCCAAAATCGTGTTCCTCAAATGCAACATGGATAGGTTTTAGGAAGTACAGCAAGTTTATTTTTTAAAATCATTTTCCTAAAATGCAACCTTTCAGACATTTTGGGTTTGGCTGCCTCTGCCTGCCTGTTTGGGGTTCCCAGCCTCCTCTGCCTGCCTGGTTATTTTGGGTTTGGCTGCCTGGTCTGTTCTTGCCAAAATCAGTTGCAGAGTTTTGAAATAAAAAGGCACACTTGTGCCTAGAATTTATTTAAGCCACACATCTGAAATAGCCTTATTTTGTTGGAAAAACCCCATTGATTTTAATAGGGACTCGTGGAGTCAGCTTTGGGAGTGACTCGTGACTCGTGAGTCACCATTTTGGACCAAGGACTCGGACTCGAACTCGAGACTCGGGTCCAAAGACTCGTGACTCGACTCATGACTCGAAACCAAGGACTCTTCAACATCCCTGGAGGAGACCTTCAAATAGAGAACTGTCCTCTGCCATCAGTTCTTCGAAACAGAGGACTGTGCTCTAAAGTAAGACACCTGGCCACTCAGCTTGGGCAAGAGCTACCAGTGGGCCCTCCTAGTTCCAATTTTGTCCCCAGACACGTGAAGAATATATACAAATCTTTTTGGAATGTACATATCACGCACCCGTACCACCGCCAGCCTCAAAACATCTGAGATTAGGGGAAGGGGCTTGCAGCAGTACAGAAACTTAGTCCAAACAGGCAGCTCTCATTAAGTGTATTTACGAAAGCTGGGTCTGTAGACCTCATCTGCTAGGGTGCACAGGAAACCACTGTCCACATGTGACCCCCTAGCAGGAAGGATGGGGGCAAGGATAGATCATGGCAGGAGTAGGATAGTGGGCCTCCGACATCAGCTTTTGACTGCATACCCACAGGCAATGATGCCTCTCTTCTACTGTCTTCAGCACTCTGAAAAAAGTATGGTTTGTCTCCAGCCTTGACAACTTGTTTAAGTGGAAGCCTTATTTAAGACACTTTAGTTGCATTGATTTTAGTATGTCAACCAAATTAGAGTGTTTTTGCACAACATTATTGACCTGGACATCTTGACACAATCCTCCCATGCAATAAGGAAATGAAGCGGTCCCTCAGTTTATTCTAAATCATCCATGGCAACAATCAAATTGGAACACGTTTCTGGCGAGTTCCAGTTAAGCTCTTTATCTTCCCCACAGCAGATGGCTGCATTTCTACCTAGCAGGGAAATGCAGGGTGGGGGACGAGGGGACGGGACGGACACACACATGGACACACACCATTTGAACTCTGAAAAAAAACATCTCTAAGCTTTGATTAAAATGGAAAAGAATGAGATGGAAAAGGGCATCACCCATCCTCAAGGGCCTCGAAATGAAAAGAAAAGCCTTTTAGAAGACTAAAATGTTAACTGCCTTGTGACCTTTCTATCTTGAAACTCCACAGATTTTAACTTAGTGTCATATTTAAGGTAGCAGATGAGAGATATGCCCGTCACAAGAACTCGAGGTTGAGGGAGTGTTTGAGACAGGTCAAAATGACTGGTAGGGATCTATAGGAGCAAGTAATGTTACAATAAATAGAACTGTGTGTGTATATTGTGATTCTGCAGGAGCATAGAACAATCACAGAATGCGGTGCTGGACACAAAAATCCAGCTTTCTGAGAATCTTGTCTTTGGGGGTTTTAAAGTTTCTAGCCCTTATGACCATGAAGATATGCTTGAAGCTGAAAATGTATGCTGAAACCTCTGAAGCTAGAATTGGTTATTATTTATTTATTCAGTACATTTATGGTCTGCCTTTTTTTCCATCATGTAACTCAAGGTGGTGTACATGGGGGTCCCAGATGGTCTCCCATCTCATCCCAGTACTGACCAGACTCAAACCTACCCAGACCTTCAGCAAGGTGGCTGCATTATGTGTCCTCAAGATTTTTAATGGTTGAGGGATACATTCAGTGCTCTGCATACTTCACTGTCTTTCCCCATGGCTAGTGATGCAAGAATAATGCAATATAGAAAAATATATATGACAGGCCGAATTATGCAAAATAAGAGAATTTATTTATTTATTATATTTATATCCCACCTTTTTTCCTGCAAGGAACCCAAGGTGGCTTACGTAATCCTCCTCCTCCTCTCCATTTTATCCTCACAACAACCCTGTGAGGTAGGTTAGGATGAGAGTCAGTGACTGGCCCAAATTAGACAAAGTTGTTCAATTTGCATAGTTTCTACAGGTTGCAGAATTCAACTTTTCGTGGTACAGAATTTGGATTTCCTGCATGCAGCATTGTCATTTTTTATAGAAGAGTAGACACCATCCTAGGTATTAGGAAAAAGGTTTGAGCGCAGCCATTCCCCCTCAGATGCTTACTTTATCTGTGGGGGGATTTTTACCCCCTAGGGAGGCACATTAAGACATGTGAGTCCCCCACCTGCAGTGGTATATCCAGACACAGGTTTACCACCTCAGAGGGAACTAGGCCTAAGGCCCGGTCAAAAGAAGAGAACGTATAGGAAGAGAAAACTGAACAACAGAGACAACCCCACCTGTTCACATAGAACAAACTGGAATGACGTCAAGCCAAGGGAGAGACTGACCTGCCCATCTATCGGCCAGAAAAGGCAAAGTTGCAGAGACCTTATATTTCCCCCTACCTGCCAGAAAGAACTCTCAGCTCCAATCTGTTCCCCCCCCCCCCGGGGTGTGTGTGGCAGATATAGAAGGGGAAAGAACACCCTGAGCCTATCCATTGGCCTAAGGAACAAGAGTCACCAATTGCTATTTAAGCAAGAACAGCAACAAGGGAAGATCACCCTGGCCCAAAGTGCATTTATGCCCGCTTAGAGCTCACCACCTTGTTCTGGCCTTGAAAAACTGATCTCCCTCCTCTTCCTTTCCCCTCCACTCCCCTTCCCTTGTGGGCCTTGCCTTTTTTTGTTTTAGTTTGTAATCCCTATGCCCGGGCCTCTCTCTCTTTCTGATTGATGTGAGCCACCTTGGCAGACAATTGCAAAAGTAAGGAAAAAATGCAGCAAGCAAGCCCAGAAAGAAAGAAAGCCCATTGGGTTGGGCTGGCTCTTTTGGCCATGAATGCAGTAGCACAGCATGCGACACAAACACACCCCAGACCTCAAACTGTCACTTAGATTCTTAAATGCAGAGAGGGGGAGAAAGGGACACCACCAGAGAGACTCACTGCCTTCGGAACATGGAGGATGGCCAGGTTTGTTTGTTTTTTTAGCAAGACCTGGGACGCTCCACTGCAGCAGAGGCACAAAAGAAGCACAGACAAAGACATTGTGGTTCTTTGGAAAGCCACTTAGTTCTACATGAGTGTGCTAATTGTCATCAGCTCCCTCAGATCTGAGGATGCTGTGGACACGTGGGATAACGAAGTTTCACGTCATTTCCCAGGCAACTAAAGCGTGACAGGCAGCTGCACTCTGCCTCAGTCAGGATCCAGAATGGCCCCCTTCACGTTGTCATTCCTTTTCGATACTTCCCATTTCCCACCAGGGTGACATTAAGCGTCTCCTCTCTTCTGTCTGTAATGACTATTATTTCACTCATCTAAGATAAAAGTTTTCCGCCAAAATATTAGCTGTCTTTTTGAAATGGGCACAGAACCATCTCTGGTTTACACCCACCAATGACAGAGGAAATGAGAGCTGGCATGGACTGAAATAGAAGTGGCTTTCTCATTCACCACATTTTCTCTATCTCTGTGGAGTAATTTCATTTAATTCTACGTCCAAGGCAATTTTCTTGGTAACTACGATTTCTTCTAACCAATTTTGGCTGCAATTCAGGCTCCCACTTACCTGGGCATAAGCTCCATTGAACTCAATGGGACTTACTTCTGAATAGATATGTATAGGATTGTGCTGTCATTTAATCTGAAGTAATTTACTCTCTATTTCTTTTTATTCTGGGTATCCTATGCCCCCATGCTACAAACAAGAGGCTGCCCTTATTTTCTTAAATGATTGGAAAAGCTCTGTTCCTGTTCTTCTATTGTAGAAATGTAGCCATCTTGAACATTCAAAGAGAGCCAGTGTGGCGTAGTGGTTAGAGTGCTGGTCTGGCACTCGGGAGATCCAGGTTCTAGTCCCCGCTCAGTCATGAAACTCACTGTGTGGCTTCAGGCCAGTCACTGACTCTCAGCCTCACCTACCTCACAGGGTTGTTGTGAGGATAAAATGGAGAGGAGGATTATGTAAGCCACCTTGGGTTCCTTGCAGGAAACAAGGCAGGATATAAATATAATAAATAAATGGATTCAACAGAATGGGCCATCCCTGTTTCAATGGTACACAGTAGTAGGGTATTCCTGGCCTAAGAGATCAGGTGCCAGCTGAGGCTGCTATTTCTTCCCATCACATCCCGCACTGACAGAGAGCCAAGATATGTGATCAGCAGCCTCTGAAGTATCCTTTGCTAGGTTGTGCCATCCACATCAGGCTGCAGGTGGGGGACTGGACATTTTTTCAGATCAAGAACTCCATACATAGATTGGGATAGGCAATCCCATCCCCCAACTCCTGAGCAATATATTACTTGTATGACAAACTCTCTGCTTACCCCTTACTCCTCGCCTCTCACATCCATGCTACTCTATATCACCATTTATTGCTTATGGTCAATGCTATTATACAATATTAGCAGACTGAGCTTGTACCGCTATGTTTATTATGTTTTTTTTTTTTTTAAATAAAACTGAACATTGAAAATAAAGTGTGTTTGTTTTCTAAGTGGCACAGTACTCACTTACCTGGGGGTACCTGGTGATATCATGCATTTCAGCTCTGAGGCTGTTTTCATAAATTATATTAAGAAGCGCATTTGAGCCTCATTGTGCTTTTGTGTTCTGTATGAATGCTATTAATGCAGGACAAAACTTGGAAGAAAAACTGAATGTACATTCCAGCTTATGCAGGTTTTATATTCGTATTAGATTATTTTAATCAATGCAAATTTAAGCCTCATGAAAGTTATCTACGATTTCTGCAGTTTTATCCATGTGCACAAGTATAATGTGGCCTTGGTGAGCAAGAATAGAGACCCCAGTGGTATATAAGCAGAATTCCAGGCAAATGTTGTCCTAAAAGGGCTATCTTGGGGCCAGTGGAGGCTTGTCATACAGTGCAAAGGGGACGGAGCCCCACCTAACCTGTCCGGCCTAACCTGCTTCTCATTGCTTGTGTCCCAGACCTTGTTTCCCTTCATAGGATGCAATGTAAAGTGGCTGGCAGCAGCAGTGCAACACTGTTTGTTCTTCTTTACTTCCTGCTTTGGCTAGGGGGAACACTGGCCATGTGCGATAAGTTGCACATGCTCAGAACATTCTTCCAGGAACTTTGTTTTTTCCTATGCAAATGCCTATAGGGAAGAGAAAGCTTTTCATCAGGCAGGGGCCAGGGCTGCCTGTTCCTTCACCGGCCAAAAACCTGGATTACTCAAGAGTGCCCTCTGGCTGTGAGCTAAAGAGTGAAAACTCATTGGTTGTTCTCCCTCCCTTCATCTATCTCATGGCTATAGGGGCAAAGGGGAGTCAGCCCTCAGCCAACTGCAAAATCACCCTATCTCACACCATACCACATGACTGGAGCCTGTGCAATGCAAGGGGGCAAGGAGATCACAGTCACAGATAGCAGCAGCAGTTTCTCTCTGTTCCACTGTGTATATAATGTGTCTGGACAGACTAATTGTCTGAGAAGAAGAGAAGGTGAGAAACAAAGGAAGACACACTTGTTGAATGATGTGTGTTTGGGGTAGCTTCTCAAATCCATGAAACTTATATAGCTTAACCCAATCCCCATGGCCATTGAGGGGGAGGGGTGAGTGCTGTGACTGCTGCTTCCATTGGGGTTCTCTACATGTCCTCAAACTTGCCCACCAACCAGTTCTGTCATCTGGAAGTGAGAAAGTGCTGTCACAATGCTGTTGTGTTATTGTTGGGTTGGGCATCCTGTTCTAAAGGAACAGACTCTTTTCTTCTCGAGCTTAGGAGAGCAATTAACTACAACAAGATCACAATCATAATCTTTTATAAAATACTGCTTGTGTGAGATTGTGTGTGTTCTGCTTGCTGGGCAGTGGCCAGACCCAGACACTACCTCAGATTCAAGCATCCCCCAAAATGATATTTATAAGTCATTTACATTCATGCTTTTTCTTTTGCTGCTGCTGCTGCTGCTATTTTTACAGTGCAATCCTATATGTGCCTACTCAGAAGTAAGCTCCATTGAGTAAGTGTGTATAGGATTGCAGCCTTACAATCTGAACTGGTTGGAAGTTAAAATCAGTCGTAGTTTCAGGCTTGTAATGCTTGTACATTTTTTCTGCATTTAAAAATACTGGGAACGTAAATTAATGTTTTTAACTGGTATGTTTAATGTGGTATGTAATTGGGTGAACTGTGTTCTGTGGTCAGTGTATGTATGCTCTATTGATCTTTTCCTGCTGTTGTGTAAAGACAGAATCTGGGGGAGAGGGACTGGCTGGCTGTGATATTTATGTTTCAACTATGTCATGAGGTGATCTTTTGATCAAAAGATCCCTTTTGACCTTTTCCTGCTGGTGTGTAAAGCAGTCTGTGAAGACAGAAGGTGGGGTGGGGTGGCTAGATATTATATTTATGGGTTATGTTTCCATTACTTGTAAAAAGTTTACTATTTTTAATTTAGGCTGCAGTTCCATGTACTCTTACCAGCAGATAATTCCATTGTAATTACCAATCCTTCCTCTCCCCGCCCCCTTTCTTTCTTTTCTGTGGGGTGGGGGTGTCTATTACAATTGGGGCTGCAAGCATATACCGTACTCACCTGCCTGGGAATATGCTTCCAAGTAGACATGTATAGAATTTGCCAAAGATGCCAAGCCACAGAAGGCTAATATGACCAAGTGAGGGGTGGAGGAATGGGGCATGATTAAGCTAAGGTGACACACTTTTAATTTCATCATTCTCATGTCTTAAGTACATGCTGAAATGGACGTGCTGGGGTCCATCAAGGTTGCTGCTGGTTGCTGTAGCATCCTTTCACACTTTTTTCTTTTTGCGAACGTAGGTAGAAATAAAGTCGAGACAAGTTGCTGGTGTTTAACTGGGCCAATTTACATTCAATGAGCTGGAAAGAGATGGAGTGCAGGTTGTTCTAATCTGGCCTCTCTGGCCGGTAACGCTGTATGTCTGGGCGGAGCATCCAAAACTGGGAGGTGGCATTGCAGAAAGACAAAGAGGGGGTGGGTGGGGTTGCCAGGCCTAATGTATCTCCTCCTTCCCCCACGCCTGCAAAATTCTCCCCGCCCACAGCTGCGTGTGTTCCGGGGGAAGGGCCTTTTTAAAAAATATAATCTGGGAGCAGCCGCCGGCCAGGTATGTATGTACGTATGTATGTATGTATTATATTTATACCCCGCCTTTTTTCCTGCAAGGAACCCAAGGCGGCTTACATAATCCTCCTCCTCCTCCATTTTATCCTCACAACAACCCTGTGAGGTAGGTTAGGCTGAGAGTCAGTGACTGGCCCAAAGTCACCCAGTGAGTTTCATGGCTGAGCGGGGACTAGAACCCGAATCTCCCGAGTCCCAGTCCAACACTCTCACCACTACGCCACACTAGCACTGTACATAGTTACAGATGCTCATCTTTTGTATTTTTAAAATATTTATTTATTTATTTACTTAGTTTAGAGTATTATCATGCCAATCCTCAGCCAAAAAGGCTCCTGGAGCAGCTTACAAATAATAATTAGTAAAAGAAGGCAGTCCCTGGCCACAGGCTTACAATACAAAAAGACATGACACGCAAGGAAAACGGAATAGGGAGGGATGGGGAAAAAGTTATGGCTGCAATCCTGGCGTGTGCAAGAGAGAATACTGTGTCACAATGTAGGTATGGTTGGCTCCGCCCCCCATGACCCCCTTGGCTCCACCTCTGCTGACCTACTTTCCGCCCCACCAGTAAGATTGTCCACGAGCCACCACTGCTTGGGGTTGTCTCTAAATCCTTCCTAATGATTCTGATATGAACCTATTTTAAATTTCGTGGAGGGCAGCTTGTAAAGAAATAAATAATATACACTTGGAACCAGTTTTTGAAAAGTATGTGTCCTGTTTGTTGGAAAAACCACCAGCTGTCATTTTTAGATGAGTTCTGAGAGGCTCGTTCACTAATTTAAAAGATGATAAGTTTGAATGAATAAATAATATTCTAAAAGCTAATGTGCGTACTTGTTTCCTCTAGCATTTCATGGAACAGAACACGAGAGCTTTGCCAACCCAGCCTATGGGAAGGAGGACATTCATCTTCCTTAATTCTGAGGGAAACAGATATAACAGACCCTGTTATATCACACAGAACCACCCCCAGCCTCCTAGGCAATTATACCTTTGTACAAAGAGGCCTTGAGAAAGCGAGTGCATCACCTCTAGGATGGCCACTTATGCATCACCAAAAAGGAGGAAATGCAGCTCTAAAATAGAGGACAAAGAGGACACCGATTTGCATAAAATGTGCATGTGCTAATTACATGTCTAGGTGCAAATCTAGAAATAGTTGCTATAATTTAGCTAGAAATACAATAGATCTCACCATAGTGGGAAAGACTGTAACCAGTGTATGTGCTGCTCAGGCAGCTGTCCAGGTGCTAACCCCGGGGTACCCAAGGTGGTGCCCACGGGCTCCAATATGATCATACGCTCCTTTCTTGGCATCCACCAGGCTTCCTACCCCTCCTGAGTTTTAACATTTGTTTTAAATTAAAAGATAAATAACTGTGAGGCTGACATGTGGTAAAGCCAAGGACCAGCCTCCAACACCATCTTTATTTTCAGTAATGCATTAGGGTCCCACGTGGGTCCACAGAGGCATTCTTAGAAAATAAAAATGGCCGGCAGCTGCCGCCCAGCACTTCATTTTGATGCTCCTTTAGCCACACAGAAACAAAGAAAAAGGTAATTTGGGGAGTGGTAGGGAGCATCTTGGCGGGTTAAGGGGGTGGCAGGAGCAAGGGGGTGTTTTATCTGTGCACTGATTACTTTGTGTGTGTGTGTGTGTGTGTGGCGTGTGAGTTGCCTGGGTTTTTAGGGTGGGGGGGTAGCTTAGGGTTTTGTGTGGGGTGTTTTAAAAAAAATCAAAATATTAATTTAAAATATATTGGATCCTGACTGCTGGCAATGTAGACTTGATCTGTTTGATGACATCCAGAAGAGGAATGCCCTGCATATAAATAACATGTCAAAATGAACATTTCTGTTCATGGAAAACACCGGAAACAGTGTTTACATTTTAGGCATCAGTTAAAAATGTACCATTTTTGCAGGGTTTCAGAGAACAGTGAAAGTTGATGGCAGTTATCTAATTCTGCTGCGGGTTGATGTTATTATATTTGTTATTGTTTTGTGATTTTATCTGTTTTTAGGACCCTTTTGACATGGACTTTTTTTTACTGAGATTGTCAGCCACCCTGGGCTCTTTCAAGAGGAAGGGCAGAATACAGGAATGATTAATAAATAAAATACAGCTTCTTTTCCAGGGAAGAGGCTGATGGGTAAATAATCTAGATCAGGGGCAGGCAGCCTGGTGCACTCCAAATGTTCTGGACTACAGCTCTGACAGTCCCTGACCATTGGTCATGCTGACTGGGGCTTATGGGAGTTGTAGTCCAAAACATCTGGACATCATAAAGATAGAAACCTACATATTATTGACATACTAGGTGGAGCAAGGAGCAGTAACAAAATTACAGGATTAGGACCTTCCTTTCTATTCTCCCAGAGATATGAAGCCAGGAGCAAGTGGCTTCTTGTTGCCCTTTCCTTTCCCCCCAAAAAACCACTCCCAGTTTGAGGCAGTGGAAATGGAATGCTGATCCTTGCTACCCAGTCTGTTATTCCTACTCCAAACAAGCTTGAGGTGATCCGAAAGAATTACAAGCTAAGACTGGTGAATTCTGTCCAGTTTTTAGAGAGCAATTCTATTACAAGGAAAAAACATAAGTTACCACAGCTGACAATACAAGGTCCCAACAGAGACAGAAAAATCCAATTTATATGGAAATCACTGACCCGATATTCCCTAGTGGGTAATCCTTCAGGTCAAATGAGATGGACTCTGGAAAGACATCAAGAGGAAACTGCAATGCCACTTTGTCTGTAATACATAATTCAGCGATAAGAACAAACAACAACCTTAAAGAGGCCGACTACATCAGGTGGTGAATCTAATTAAACCCATTCTGCTGGTTAGAGGTCAGCTTTGGAGATTCCCCATTTTTTAAAACCTAGATCTTATTACAATTTATGTCAAAGTACACAGAACAACATTTGATATACAAATATAAGTTAAGAAACAAAAGAAGAATGCACTATTGAGCAAAGCGAAGAGGAGGGGGGGGGAATCAAAACATTGGAAAAATTACGTAAACTTCCAAATCTAATTAGAGAGACAAGTGGAGGAACAGGAAGGGTGGTGCCTATTAAATCAGAGTATACACTTCTGCATCTAGGCAGAACATACTTATTATCTGGCAAAGACTCAGTGTGTGAAATGACAGCACCATGGCATTTTTCTTTTGAGCAGGATTCCTAGCCAACTGGATTTGGTGAGTAAGTTTATTCAAAACTATCACCTCCCATGAGCTTCACTGACCCTCCCCCCAGTTGTTTTGGCAGAAAAATGCAAGAGAGAACTGGGTAAAAAATAAAGACATTGCAGAGGCTGGAAGATTGCTCATTCTAACTAGCAATATTGTCTCCAATAAATGTACCACAAATTTTGTTTTGTCTAGAACCAATACGAGAACGATATTCAAAAACGTCAGCTGATAGGATGGCAAAATATAGTAGGCTTCTACAACTGAAGCCATCTTAACACTCTTTCACTGCATGTAAGTTTAGCAGCTCTGCACTGATAAATGTGATTGCAGCACCAAGAGCAGATAAGACTTCAAAGCATAATTACCAAAATTGTTTGCACCTAACTCTTGTAAGTACAAATTATACCGGAGTTGCACAGTTCAGGTAACACACTATCTGGTCTTAAATGTATCAAAAACGTATCACTCAACCCACATTGGGTCTCTTCAGGGGTGGGAGAGTGAGGAAGAATACCAGAGGATTAAGAATGACTCACAAAAGAAAAGAAAAAACAGTGTAAATCACATGACTACTTGTAGGGTCATCAAGGAAGAGTGTGATGCATCAGCTATGACATGGCGGGATTTGGGACATTGTCTAGGGGTTATAGGATAGTTTGGATTCTCATCTCCAAGGTGGTGAGAATTGGAGCTCCGTTCCCCTCCTGTCCCCTCACAGCCGGCTTGGAAAGAACTGCACTGGCTGTTCTCCAAGGTCAGAAAAGCAACATAGGAGAGGGTTAAAGGGGGAGTTTTGGGGGGGAGGAGACTGGGGCAGCCAGAATATGAGGTATCTTGATGGCGCGCCAGCCTCCTCCCCTCCCCCTCTGAAGTGCCATTGCTAGACAGCCGAAAATGGCCATCTAGCGAAAATGCAGAGCGGGAGAAGCAAGGACATGAAGATCGACTCTGCCACTCTGCCCTCTCTGAATTGGATGTCCGTAAGCCTCTGAGTTCAGAGGCTTACCGACATCCCCATAGGATTGCACCCTAAGCTGCTCTTGCAAGTTGCAAAAGTCTAGGATCAGGATTTAAATCAGGGTGGTGGTGGGATCTGTATAAAATGTACAGGATAAAATATAGCACTTCAGAGCAAAAGCACTTATGAAGCAAGGCATATCAGGTGGTCAGGTTGAAAAAAATTAAGAAAATAAAAACAAAAACAAGTTGAGCTCATAACTTTAATAAAGTCAAGGCAGCACGTACAATATCAGCAGCATATATTATAGCACAATGCATCAACAGTCATGTTTCAGAAGATGGCATCACATAACAAAGAATTCCAAGAAAACAGGAGTATACAGAAGTGGCTTTAAAAAAAAAGGAAAGAAAAAATAAAATGCAGCAATGAAGTGGCCATTAAAGGTCTACAGTAACCATCAATTTGCCTCACTTCCCATCTCAGCAATAAAATATATTGCTAAACGAGAAAGATACCTGTTGCCCAAACTTCAGATTTCAGTGGCACATTATTAATAGCAATGTTAAGTGAACAACATTTGACACACACGTGTCTTACAGCACAATCCTATGGATGTCTCTTTTAAAGAAATCAGGTATGTATGCATGTATGTATGTGTGTGTGTGTATGCCCCCTAGAGATTTACAAAACAAAATCATAACACTATTTTAAAATACAAAGGGTTGGATCCAGACCAAGTGAGCTGAACTTAGTTCCCCAATGGGACTTAAAAGTCATGACTAACATGTCTCACTGATTTCAAGTTCAACTTAGACTGCAATCCTATACCCTCTTACCTGAGAGTAAGCCCTTCTGAGTGTACATGTATAGGATTGCATGGTTAGTCTGGATCCAGCCAAACACACTAAACTCGTCAGGGTAATACAAGTCTAATTTCCAAAACAGAAACCCATTTTCTTCACATCTGGGGCTGGGGTGGGGATATGAAGGAAAACTCTATTCTGAAAACTCCCAACTCCCTTTGTGAAATGGAGTTGTCAAGAAGATTCAGATCAGTGGCTTTCACATTGACTCCATAAAATTAACAATAAGGGTGGGTTTGTACCATTTTTGGCAATTTGAAAAAAAAAATCGCAAGAACTATCTGCTAGCATGAACTGTTAGAACTAGGAATTCAGAGATTTCAGCATCAATTGTGAAGAAACATCTCTGATCTCCAGAACATACCTTCTAGGTTACACAATTTTCTGCAACAGACAATTATGGTCCTCCAATTTTCATGTTACTCTCTGCACACCTGTAGACCGTTCCTATGAATGAAGAGAATAGCTAAAGATACTCCAACACAGGAGGTTTCAGTTAATGCGCTTTTAAGAGACATCCATCCATACAATAGTGTAGGTAGGCTTTCCCCTAAGTCAGAAGCAGAGGAGGTAGACTTACCACGAGGGAGAGGACTTGGGCACAGTTAAAGGCAACAGAGTGGGAGACAGACAGATCTGACCTGTGGGACACAGTCATGCTTTTGAGCATTTCGGTGAGACTTGAACAGAACATCCCAGTGATTGTGGTCCATCATAATTAGTGAAGAGTGGGTGCTATTTTGATTTTTGATTCCGGCACAAAAATGACTAGCGTTGGTCTTAGTCAGAAGCAAGGCAAAAGGCAAGAGCAGTATTAACATCGTTTCAATGTTCTACCCTATAGTGGAGGTAGTCTTGTTCTGGGTGTGGCAGTCAGTACTTCTTCCTTTGCATGGCAGTCCCACAGATCAGCTTCCACATGTACTTGATAGAAGCAAAACAACTGATCCTGCTCCCTTTACAAAGAAGGTGTGTAGTTTTGGTTTTTTTTTCATAAAAGCCAATAAAAAACAAAGAATAAACCACACAGACACAAAATTGTATATTGCGCATACAGATTTCCACCTTGTAACTATATGCATTTTGAGTTCAAGCTCAATCAGATTGGGAGGTTTTCTTCCATCTTTCACAAATATAGCATTAGGCTCCTATTTGGCAGTCATGAAGCTCAAGAGTGTAGTACAGTAATTATGAATGGTGAACTAACAGGGCCTATGAAAAGGAACCTGAAATACCATCTTATTTAGAGCTCCAGGTGGAATAGAGCAATTTACTTTCTCCCAAGAACTTATTTTGATGATATAGCACTTGAAGATGCTTTGCTAACACAAAAAAGAAGCAAGGCTGTAATAGGTAAAAAGAACATAGCACCAAGCAAAGTGAAAGGCACAATCTCAGACATTTCAGTATACAATCTTCGTTCAGTATACTTTGGGACTGCAAATAAATCTCCCTCTTGTACCTTCTGGAGCCATAACACTAGCATAATATAACCCAAAATAATTTCAGGGCTATATGATGCATGTCAGCTTTGAGAGCCAAGCTAGATTTCACATGTCTATGTTATCACCGTGACTACATCTGCTACTGCCAAGAGTTTCAATGTGTTTCATCCATGCCTCTTAGACCCCGCCCCGCAAAACATTCAAATTCAGAATCTCACAGTAGCAGAGTTTACTGTGTGATGCTATGAGAAATTAAGGACAGGCAAGCAACAACGAGGCACTCAGAATTTAGGATATGACAGAGTCATCACAAGGCTATCTGATCAATTTTGTGTGGCAATTCTTACAAATATTTCCCGACATGGTGACAGTTGGTATTTTATCAAATTAGCGGAACAGCTTGGAAACAATCAGGATGCCTGATGCGATCATTCCCACCTACCGCCATGCAGAGGCACTCTCATAAAAATATTGGATGCACAACATTGTCTCATGATGAGCTTTACTAAATTAAGATTGAATTAACCCCAAAGAGGAAATGAGCTGGATTATAAAACGTGATTTTCTGAAATCTCCCATTTCAATTAGGCATATGGCAATTAAGCAAACTCCATGTAAAGCCTAGTCGGAGGGCAACCTTTGATCTCTAAGCCATGTTAAAACTGAGACATAACTTTGCATAAATAACTATGTTTTATGAACACATTGCTGTGAAACGAGAGAAAGGGCTGCCACAATAATAGCAGCCCCATGCACAGCTCTCCTGTCACTCCCTATAGCATTTAGTCAGACTTGTCACTATCATTTCTCCACCTCTCCCAGCAACAGTGAATTATTTAGGGCAGGACTGGGGAAAGGACATGAATAGGTCCTAAACATTATGCCGGTTGGAGCAGAAAAACTCAACTTAGGACTGCCACATTTGGCATTTCATGCAGTTTTGCCATCAGAAATTGTCTTCAGACATGAGAGTGACTTGCAGGAACACTCTTATACTCTTACACTGAGAAGAAGCCCACAAAAGGCTTAGACAGGTCAAAGTCTGTTTAGATCTTAAAATCAATATGCAGAAAAGCCTACAGGCAGAATCCAAAGGTTTCACAGCCATATTTTGGAGATAAGGAGGATTTGTTGAGGAAGCCCACACGAAGCCTTTATTCCATGAGAATATAATTTGCCACAAGGGGACATTACTCCTGTTCCATCTCCAGCAGAAGCAATGCATCCAACTATTTGTTCACTAGCTTTTGATTAGAAAGATGTCACACACTCAAGCAGGGCAATATTCGTATACTATCCTGTTTCACCAGGTTAAAACAAACCTGTGTGGAACACAGACACTTGAAATGGCCCAAATTTGTTAGAAAATCTACTGCTTATAAAGGAAGGCTGGCAAATTAGAAGAAATTGTAGGAAAAAAATGTTTGTGGCACAAAAAGAAGCAGTTCTAAGTGGCCAATCCCATACTCTGAAGCAGTTTCAAGAGTAAATTTTTGTTGGCCGCTCACAATGCATCTGAATCTCTTCAGCAAGGTCAAGACACAGCAGAATCCGCCTTTTCTCAGCTTCCAGATCATCTTTGGAGACCTGACCCAATAGTTTTTTGGCAAAGAGGATGAGGTCTTGCATGAAGAGGCCAACCGATGAATGGGGGGCCTCAGGGAGACTCTCCAAGCATCCACTTTTGAAGCAGAAGTTGATCGTCTTATTCCGTTTCAGCCCTGGTGCCCTTTCTTCAATCCAAGTCAGAGGCCTAGATCAAACAAGGAGGATTAAAAAAAGATAAAGGAATTGTAACATCCAAAAGACTTGTTTATAAGAAAGGCATTTAAATAAGATGCGTTTGTCATAGCACCACAGATAGGGATGTCAGAGAAATCAAAAACAGATTCAAATGAGTTCAGATTTCTATGAATCCGACCTGCGAATTCTGCAGCGGACTGGCTTTTTCCGAGTTGCGCAGATTCTGTGGACTTGTGGACCAGTTTTTTTACTTGGGGGAGGAATGTGCACCTGCGCAAGCGGAACAAAATTCTTGTACATCCCTATAATGAGAACAGAACAAAAGACACCTGACAAACTGGGAAACGCAGACGGAACGGATTTGACAAACTCCATACATCCCTAAGAGATGGCAGAAACCTTCAGCCTTCTTATTGATAACGGTTTCTAGGTAAGAAAATGTTTTGTTTTCTAGAAACAAATTCACAAAACCTGGCTCCCTTTCTGACCCATACCTCCCCACAACACCAAGAAACAAAGCAATAGTAGCTTCTCCCAAGCTTAGAATGCTTCGTAGCAAATCAATTTTCCTGAAACCATTCAAGAATATACCACAAATGCTTTTCCTTCTCTCAAAATACACCTGTGCTGAGCTTGTCGAAATCTAGGGTTCTGTCAGGAGCCAGGCACACAAAACAAACTCAAGACATAAATGAAAGCTGGCCAAATATTCTGCTAATGCAAATGCACTGACGTCACTCGAATTACACCAGTGGGAAACCTGGCACAGCAGCAGAATAGACCCTGGAACACTATGTATATCAGCCAAATACTAAAAGGGTAGCATGACATTCAGAAGCTGTTTGCATAGAGCTCTATTGGCTTTGAAAACACAACACTGGGGATTTTTCTGTCCTAGACAAGCTGGCCACAGGTGTATGCAGCAATTTTTAAAACCTGCTTTGAAAAATCATGTGTGGCTTATTAAAATACACACAGAGTACATGGTATGCTGGATGCTTGTTGCCACTTCCTAGCACCACCTGCTGGTGTTCTTTATCTTTTATGAAAAGCTACCAAATTGCTGGCTTTTACTGAAGAATATATATTTAAACTAGAAGCCTGCAGCTTGCAAAATCAAGACATGAAATTCACCCCAACCACTCTCAACTGCTTTTTTGGCTCTTCTTGCCCCCTTTTGGGTGCTAGATCACAAATGCTGCAGTGTCAATCTGAATCATAGCTTTCTGGCCAACACTCTGCAGCCCTCCAAACCTCCCCTGCTTGCTCAGTTCTTCCTTGCCATTAGTTCACAGATCCTTCTGCCTCTAGGTCAGTGGTTTGTTGGTATCTGGGGCTACTCGGGGGAAAAACAAAGTTCAGCAACTATGTACCCCAGCAGCTGCAGATGTAGCAGCGGTGAGAATGGGGCGTGGGTAGCTAATGCTAGTCCAGTAGGTAAAAGCAAAACACAAGTCAGTTTCTTTAGCAAAAGGTTTACTAACAACTAAGACTTGTAAAAAACAGGAACAGAACATATACAGAGTGCTAATTACAAAAGTGCAAGAGAACAGTATGTCAGACAAAAATAACGTACAGTCTAGACATACATAAACTATCTCTATAGTCAAACTATGCTTACTCATATAATACTCCTTCTCACAAAAAACTCCTTTCCCCCAACAAGAACATAGAGACATTGACCACCTTTTATACATGTCTGTACAGTTACACCCATAGATGATGTAATGCCAGCTGCACCCCACAGAATGATGTAATGCCAGCTGAAAACAATCTATCGGACCCGGCACCAATGTAACCTTGGAGCCACTTAGGAAAAAACTGTACACCCTGCTAACTGGGCCAAAGGTGACATTATCTCATCCAGTGACCTTGGATATGGCTGCTGTCTCTGTGGTGACTGCTTCTTGCCCGAAGGCAAACCAGAATATGCAACGCCATATTCCAACATGGTTCTCCACCTTTTTGGCCCCATGTACCCTTTTCACCATATGTCAGAATGTCATTCCCCCCTTTCCAAGATTGTCTGACTTAATCTGTGCCATACAATAAGGTGTGATGTCCTGTAGGTTATGTGCAATCTTTAGAATTGTAATCTGTGCCATACAATAAGGTGTGATGTCCTGTAGGTTATGTGCAATCTTTAGAATTGTAATTTGTAGAAAGATCAGTATTCCAACAATTTGAGTCTGTGGTCCCAATTCCCCCCTTGAAACCCTAAAATTCCCCCCTTGGTTGAGAACCCCTGCTTTAGGTCATAGGTGCAATTTTAGCCAGGACCTCTTCCCAGTCATTGCTCTGCCCAGCAAGAGGACTTAATCCCAAAGTGACAATTTACCCTTCCCTGATAGAATTTGGACCAGGGCTGGCCCTCTCATGAGATGGGGTGAAGCCCCCTTGTCAGGCAACAGGAGTGGCAAATTACCCCCCTTGCCAGCACCTCCAGTGGGTGCTCCAGAGAGGCCCGCCAGTCCCCCTCTGGCAAATGCCACAATGAGAGAGAGGCTGGTGGGACTCTCTGGAGCACCCATCCTCCCTGTTTTGCTCTGAGAGGATCCTTACAGTGAAACAGAGGATGGTCAGCTGCTATCAGCCACCCACCCCCTGGCTCGCATGTCCCCTTCCCTATTTCCTCTTACGTTTAATACTGCTTCTGCGTCCGCTCTCAGTGAAAGCCAGATGCTGGCTGAGGTGACCTCTCGCGAGAGCCGCACCAACAACTTCTTCCAGCCACATGGCTTTCCGGAGAGCAGATGCAGTAGCGGTGGTAAAGGTTAGAAATGGGGCGCGACGAGGGAAGGGGTGGGGTGCATGCTATGAACGGAAGCGGTGGCAGTGCTCAATGAGGGAAGGAGATGCGCACAACGAGGGGAGATGCGCACAATGAGATAAAGGGAAGGGGGCATGCAACGAGGGAAGGGGTGGGGGTGGGGTGTGAGTGGCAGCACGTGCTCTCATGCCTCAGGCGGCAGTAGAGCCTGCGCCAGGCCTGATTTGGACTGTATTTAGTGACTGAACATTTCATGCCAGTGCACTAGCTCAGCATCACTCTCTCTGATCATTAACTCAGGTGGCGAGTTCTGACAGGCCCTGAGAAACAAGAAGAAATAAAAAGCTTAAGGGGCAAATGACAAAAATAGAACAGCTCATTGAGGCCTAAGCATGCTCAATCGCCATGGAATGTTGACTTGTCCATTGGAAAAAAAAAGAGAAGAATGTAGGGGGAAGCGGGATGCCCTGCTCAAGCTCCTTGTGTCCTGGAGGCAGGCATGGCTGGCAGGAACCCAGAACAGGAGTGTGCTTGAAAGGAAGTGAAGATACACTGCAACATTTTGTTGCAGGTTCCACTTGTATAATACAGATGACCTAATGGCATGATTTAATACTGATGGATCTTTGTGAACAGCTGCTTAATTGTCAATGAAACCAAACACTCAGCAGTGGCAACTTTTCAACCAGTCACTGCTGTTGTGCCTAACAGAAATAAGCAGGGGAATCTTTTCACACATGGAGATATATCTGCAAATATCTGTATATCAGGCTGCTATTAAAGGCACAACAACATATCAGGCCAGTCTTTTCTGGTCACTTGGCAACCTTATTTACAAAGTGATATTTTTAAAAAACCAAAAACAAACATGCACCATTCTGAAACCTGTATGAAAACATACAGCCTCCCTCTTTTTAGCAGTTGCTATTCACCCCAACTTATTTCATCCACTTGTCTTAGATCAGTGTTTCTCAACCTTGGGTCCCCAGATGTTTTTGGCCTACAACTCCCAGCATGCCCCAGCCAGCATAGCTGGCTGGGGCATGCTGGGAGTTGTAGGCCAAAAACATCTGGGGACCCAAGGTTGAGAAACACTGTCTTAGATCAACCCTTCCTGGTGAGAATTCTGGCCACAGATGTTGATGGAGTACCTGAACCCTGCTTAGTCCGTCTGCCCAATCATTTGCAGAACTTGGGTGTAGAGTGCCCTTTTGCCCTTATTTTGCTTACAGACTAGAGTGGCGAGGGGGCTAGCTGCACAAGCCCAGGACCACCTCCATCACGAGAAATAAAGAGAGCACCCAGCCCAGCCGTGTTTAGGGTTGTCCTCATTGCCAGCCCATATACATCTGAGATTAGGAGGGAAAGACCTCTAGATCAGATGGTATAATCTTCAAGTGGACTGAGTCAGTCCCTCTCTTTTACAGAAGTTAAACTCTACCTTTTCAGATCTACACTATTCTGTCTACGCTATTTGACACAATGGATAGCCTTGTAGAAATTCTGCTCTTGCTGCTTATCCTAAGGCTCAGTTTAAGTGACCTTCTTACAGGGACAACTTGGCTCCAGCTCCCCAGTGAAGTCAGTGGAGCTCAGATAGGATGTTAGCCAGCATATTTAGATTGTCATGCATTGCTACTATTCCTAACAGATTGGCTTTACTGCCCAATGATAGTGTGTAAATCAAGGACAAAAGCTACTGAGATACACATTGTAGAGGTGCATGGAACATGGTTTTTTTTAATAAAACCAAGGTGGAAGGCTCAAGTAAACAAAACCAGGCATATGCTACCAAGAAAAGTATGAAGAACACACAATTTGATTTGTGTGTGAAAACTACAATAATTGTTTCCAATTATAAAAGATCAATTTTATTCAGAATATCAAAGCGAAACTGTTTCTTGACTCCCAGAAAATGCTACTGAGCAAGAATCATGTCCAATTGTGGTCATGTCTATGCCAAAGAAGGGGGAAATAATTTCTTTTCACTAGGACTGTGTTATCTACTAGCAGCAGATAGAAGATTATGGTTAATCAACATTTTCTATAACTTAGCAAGACCAACCTCTTGTTTGCAGTCTGAAAATGTGCAGTCATTCTGGAGTAATTTTTCTCTTTCTGCTCTTCCCTCGTGGCAGATGTGACAGTGAGGTCCCCGAAAAGGTCAACCAGCCAAGACAGGCGGGCAATTCCACTAAAAGCTGGAAATCCTGAACGTTCTTCATCCAATGGGCCACCTTTAGGAATGAGAAAAAGGACTTGGTGAACACATGGCTGGAAAAAAGAGCATTCTACAATATCTTTGGGTAGACATGCTTGTATGATGAAATGAACAGATGAGGCCTGGTCTACACATTCAGCAGGTGGTAGAATGGACTGCACCACTTCAGGCTGAACAGGAAGGCAAATTTTTGAATGTTCTCTAATATTAAATCTTCTTTGCAAATAGAAAACCAGTACAGCTGGCAAAGTAATGGTCTACAGTCTTTCTCCTTGATATCCTAGTTTGCTATTTGCAGGATTTTGTTTTGCTTTTTTACATTGGGGAGGATTCAAACATCCTACCCCCTACCATCTGTAGTTTGAAGTGGTACAATCCATTCAACAGCCTCATTCTGCTGCATGTCTATACCCTGCCTATGTGTGCTGTAGCAAGAGGTCAGAGAACAGTGTATTTTAGTTTCATTTAATGCTATGCTGCTGCTGATATACTGCAAAGTATTTTACAAAGTTTATTTCACTCCCAACAACTCTCTGTGGTAGGTCACCATTTATGGATGAGGTCGAGGTGTAGGTTTGTTGCAGACATAATGTTTAACCATGGTTAACACTAGCCCTGGTTTATTGGCCTTAACCCTGGCTAAGGGTTATGCCAAATATAAGCACAGTTTGGACGTAATGCTAAACATTTCAATTAACCTCAGTTTAGCATGATGTCTAAACCCAAAACTGTGATTAATCTTAACTATGGTTTATTGAAACAAGCTAACTTCATAAAGTACAGTTTGAAATTGGCTTGTTTCAGTAAACCATAGTTAAGTCTAACTGCAGTTTGAGCAGGTTCAGACGTAACACTAAAATGCAGTTACCGGTAGTTAAAAATGGAAGTGAAAGCTTCTGATCTTCTCCTTGCAGCCAAACTGGAGTAGGATAGGGGAGCTGAGGAACCTGAGGCTTGTTCACATAATGCTAAACCAATTGTTTAGCATTAGATCCGAACACAGCCATACAGTGAAACTATGGTTTAGCCTGCAGAACAAAGCTCTGTCCCTGGAGGGCATGTATAGGGCCTGGAGGGCATGTATACCAGTGAGACCTACTTATCACCTCACAAGCAGAGAGACAGGGAAACTGCTCTAATCATGGTTGGCTCAATGCAGGTGTAACCCTTAGTCATTGATAACACAAACCACAGCTTACAAGCACACCTCCATCCATGATTTCACATCCTAGTTTGTGGTCAATCTTTAACCATGTTTTAGATAGTCAGATCTAATGCTTAACTATGATACAGAAAACAAACCATGGCAAAGTGTTATATCTGCGTAGGATCATAGTCACTTTCCCAAGGCTACATAACCAGCCTATGGAAGTTTTAGCCCTATTCCATGGATAACTCTCATCTAGCAAATCAAGTTGGGTTTTGCCATCAGACAGATCCACTCAGATGCCATTATGCTTGTATGTGGCCCAAAACGGAAAGAGCTTGAGGAAGGGTGGAACACCTAGGTGAACTGCATAAGAATATAGAACTGGCCCACAGTTATCCCTTCTGGAAATGGATGGATTGATGAATGAAGTCCAAAGCACTGGCCATGAATCAGATTAGAGTCACATTAAATCAAACAGTCTCTAACAACTGACCTGTGAAGTGTAATGTTCCCTTCACAAGCTCCTTCCCTGCCACCTCTTTCTTCAGCTGTTTGTACTCCTCTGTCAGTAGTTCGATATGTTCCACATGGAGGATTTTACCTGCCATTTAAACAAATACAGATTTTAATGAGATTACATATTGTGCCAAATGAGGTTCAAAAAATGATCGACACTTAGGAATGGCAGCGGGACCCCAGGCATGGTTGCCAGTGCTTTTGGCTTTGTCCAACAGCAAGGGAGAAGCTATATCTTTTGAACTTCTCCTTGTCACACCACTAGCAAATTCTCTTTGGGTAAGGGAGTTGGCAACCCTACAATGAGGCAGTACCTACACATTCTATTGCTTGGCTGTTCTTGAGTAAGCTGAAGAGCAACACTCTTCAGAAGAAGTCTATACAACTTGTGAACCACCATGCCAAACATAGCCCATCAGTCACATATGGTGTCATATGTGTCACATGATATGCCCTGTCAGCTGCTTGATAACTTCCCAGTTTTTTAATTCGGGTGAGCAGGGCTTATCAAGTGGCCCACCACAGATGGTTGGTGGATCACAATTGTGCAGGCCTGCTCCAAAATATGACGTGCTTCTACAGTGTCCCCATTTTAACTGCTTCCATCTAACCCCTTCACTTTTTTAAAAGAATGGGATATTCTTTACATTGAGGTACACTTGTATGAAAAACTGAAACAAGAAAGCGTACAGCATCCATTAGTTAAGAAGACATGAAAATAATGAAGATGTACCACTCATCGTACAATCTTTCCCTGCCTTTTTATTTTCTAGGAAAGGTGAAATACACTTTTCACCTTTCCTAGAAATAAAAGCAGAAAGTACTGCCTAGATCCAAGAGTGTGATCTTTTTACAGTACAGTGTTCTCTAGTTATCCATTTAGTATCACACGACACCTACTTCCCATTTGAGATATCCAGTCAATCAGTTAGTCAAATTTATTTGCTAAAAACCATTGGTCATCACAAACATGCAACATAATCAGATTGATACATTTTAAGATGGATGATCCCCAGCATGTTGAATCTCATTTTGTATAATAAATTTGTAAGGGCAGGCATGGATACCGCATACGTAATATATTTATCCCTATCACCCAATAGGTGACAAATCTTCTCCCTACCGTTAAAAAAAAAGAAAAAGGAATTCTCCATTTGAGATATCCAGGTTCCATTATGGAAGTAATAGGACAAGACCCCTGTGCCTTGAATAGTTTCCCAGAGAGGAGAACTTACGGTATGTATTTTCTTCCATTAGGATGCTACAATGGAAGAAAAAGTAGTACTTGCCCAATTCTTCTTTCCATACAGTTATCATTACAGGATGGGGAACCTTGCAATTGTGCCACCCTGGGACATACACTCTAGATTAAAAGCTTCAAAACCATTATGCCAAACACTTACTTTAAACAACTATGACTTCAATTTCACGTATTACCTTTCTGCTCCGCCATCTCCCAGAGCTCACATGCTGCCTTTGCAGACAGTGCCACAGGGTACTCAACAAGGACATGCTTTCCAGCATCTAGGAACATCCTTACAGAAGGGAAATGTACATAAATTACAATTATATATCTTGCACTTCCTTTGAGAAGCTCAAAGCCACTTTTAGGTGTTCCTAAATTATTCTCAGCAGCCTTGCAAAACTACAATTCCCAGGGTTCTTGTTCTTCTATATACTGCTGCCACTATAGTACAGCCAATTTCAAACAAGTTTACCATTTGGAGTGAACTATAATGGAACCGGGAGCATTTCTAAGCACTAAGGACCGATTTTAATTTTACATTATGTACTCTAGGACCCAAGTAAATGATACATATAAGCAGTTCTCGTCAACTGAGAATGGCACATCCACATTTATATCGCTGTTTTTCTAGATGAAATCCATAGACAAGGTGACAAGGAAAAATCAAAATCCCACTTTTATATTTTGGGAAGCTGAGAAAACGTACAACTTAAATGCACAAGAACCACTGTCAGTTGAGGGGGGAATGTGTATTTTGTACTTGGGTATAATGCCTTAATATGAAATATTAAAAAGAATTTGGCTCTAAGTCATTCCATTTCATAAGATACTCTCTGGAATGATGGAGAATGAAAGGACATTCTAATGCCATTTTGATGCTAGAAAACTGGAAATGCAGTACCTGACACTCTCATGGTGGTTTCGGTTATCTGTGCTGATGATGGCAGCTTGGACCTCCTTGTTGCCCAGAGCTTCTTGTAGACTAATTTGCTTGACTTGGTGAACATCGTCTAGAGATCTCCTAGTTTTCAGTAGAAACAAAAACAAATCAAAGTATGCCGACAACGAACTTCACTGATGTGGTACAACAAACATGCAAAAAGAAAGCAATGAGAGCTCCTCAGAAAGAACTATCCAGATCTTAGTGTCTAGAACTGAGAGCTCCGCACTGAAGTTCTGGCTCAGCCGTGGATGCACTGGGTATCCCTGCACAAATCAGTTTGCTACCATGTACATCTGTAATATGGAAAATGAATGTCTCTCCTCATACAAGCCCCCCTTGCCTATTGACATCAGCTTCAAGGGCCCCACTCCAGACTCCTTCACTGTGTGAGGAAACTTTCAGGTGGTAATGACTGTGTCTGGATGATGATGATGATGATGATGATGATGATGATGATTATTATTATTATTCTTACTACTACTACTACTACTAATTAGTTCACTGATTAATAAGTATTGTAAGCAAGCTGTTACGGTATTGCATCATTTGGCATTACAGTATTAGAGGCTTAAATGTATGGCTGTTACCTCAAGCATCTGGAGAGGCAGGAAAAATAGTTTAAGTTAATAATACTGACCCATCTATCCAAAATGCTGATCCACCCCAAGTAGACCCAATGCCCTATATAGACATAGAAAGAAAAAGGAATTCTCCATTTGAGATATCCAGGTTCCATTATGGAAGTAATAGGACAAGACCCCTGTGCCTTGAATAGTTTCCCAGAGAGGAGAACTTATGTATTTTCTTCCATTAGGATGCTACAATGGAAGAAAAGGCAGTAGTTGCCCAATTCTTCTTTCCATACAGTTATCATTACATATTATAAGTATGACCTGTGAACAAACCACCTCCCTTTACTGTATTTATTATGATGCATTTTACTCTTCAGTCAGCCTGTTGGAGAGAACTGTTGGGGTTACTTAAGACTGGTCTGCCCTGAGGGAAGGCAGAAGTGAAGAAGCCCAGGGCAAGGAGCTTGTGCCATCAGCTCCTGAAGGAACCATCAGCCTGAGAGAACTCTGTTGTCCTATATTTTGTCACATGTGTTTGTTTTAGTATGTCAAAATTGAAAATGGCGCCATGGCAAAAAGGCAGCAGTCCTAAAAATGCCCATAAACCTCCTCACTCATATATTCTTCATTCTTTTGAGAAGGTTAAGCAATATTAACTTGAAGACACTCTGGTACTCTTATGGCAAGGGGCACGTTATTAATTTCTGCTAGGGGAAAAATGGAATTTGTGAATACTAGCAAGAGATGCACTCAATGGAGATGTAAATGTAGGAGGTAATATTTTATATGGGTAGTGCAAGGATTTCAGGAGCAAGAGACTACTTTGCATTAAATACCTGATATTTATTTACAACCACTGACAAGATTTCCCACAGAATCTTGTGTGATGGCTACAACATCTTCTCAGTCCATCTCTCTACCTCAGTGTTCTCCAACCTTGGGTCCCAAGGTGTTTTTGGCCTACAACTCCCAGCATGCCCCAGCCAGCATAGCTGGCTGGGGCATGCTGGGAGTTGTAGGCCAAAAACACCTGGGGACCCAAGGTTGGAGAATACTGCTCTACCTCCTCCTTCAGTTAACTGCCACTAGTCCTATTCCAAATGGAATCTTGTTACCACCAACATGAAGCGCTGCGTGTCCAAAGCAATGCAGTACTCAGCATGGGGGGCCCCACCCCCTACATCCTCCCCCCCTGTCCCACCCCCTTTCCCCACTACCAATTGTTGGTACCTCGGCTGGTTCATTCTTCGTTTCTAAATGGAAGTCTGCACCTAAGGCTTGGGTGATGAGCTTTAAACAAATTGCTTAGTTCTGCACCCATGTTCTAAATCAGGGGTCTTCAAACTTTTTAAACAGGGGGCCAGTTCATTGTCCCCGACTGTTGGGGGGCTGGACTATAGCCCCCCTGCCCCCCGTCGCCGCCAGACCCACCCCGCCGCCACCGTATCTGCACCTGCCGCCGCCAAAGCCCCGCCGCGCCATCGCCCCCTGCCGCCAAAGCCCCCCCAGGACCCCCGCTGCCACCGCCAGACCCACCCCGCCACCCCCCCGCCGTACCTGCACCCGCCGCTGCTGAAGCCCCGCCACCGCCGTTGCTGCCCCCGAAGCCCCGCCACCGCCGCCAAAGTCCCGCCGCTGTCGTCGCTGCCGCTGCCCCCACCCTGCCCCGCTGCCACCGCCGCTGCCGGAGCCGCGTCATTCTGCTGCGCTCTGTCGCGCTGGACTCCCACGCTCTATTCAAAAACAGAGCGCGGGGGTCCAGCGCGATGGAGCAGGGTCCCACGCGTCACTTCCGCCGTGCCAGAAATGACGCGCCGGGACCAGCGCGGGCGGCGCAGCCCGCGCAGCTGGCTCTCCGGGGAGAGCGAAGAACATGGCAAGCCCGTTCAGGCGGCTGAGAGCCCGGGCAGGCCCAATTCGGGCCTACGGAGCCGGGCCGGATGGAAGGGCATGCTGGGCTGGATCCGGCCCGCAGGCCGTAGTTTGAAGACCCCTGTTCTAAATCCTTGGGAGCCAGGCTCATTACAATGTATACATTTGTCTCATTACAAGATTGTTTTTAAACCCCCTAATAAAGCTCTCTCACCTAGACACAAAGCCCAATAGTTTAAGATGCTCTGCAGGACTGGAAGGCAAAGGATTCAGCAAGTCTCTGATCCGCACAGATCCAGCAATTCCAATCCCAATCACCACAGTCCCAAACATTGCAAATCCTACAGGAAAGAGGAAGGGGGAGGGGGAAATTGAACAAAATTGGAAATGTTAAGACAAAATTGTTCCTCTCTCCCATTCTCCTTACTTTATCATAGAACTGCAGCTAGTATTTGCAGATAGCTATCCAGATGGCCTAATTGTTTAAAGAGCTGCATTCTTTCAACCCTAAATTGAAGTTAATTACATTCAATACTTCTTAACACCTGGAAGGACTGCCCCATAACAATGTAGAAAGGGAAACAAAATCTACAGGTGCAAGAAAAATATATTTATTAAACTTAAAAATTATATTATATTGATTTTAATGGGGGGGGAAGCATATGCTAAAAAAGTTATAGTTTTAAATGTATTTTATCCTGTTTTTATTTTGTGTACATCGCCCAGGGTGGCCGGTTTGCCGGCCAGATGGGCGATAAATAAATGTAAATAAATAAATAAAATGCTAAGCAATGCAATCCTATACATGCTTACTCAGATGTAAGTCCCACTGTATTCCATGGAACTTACTTCCTAGTAAGTGTGTTTAAGGCTGCAGCTCAAGAGAGCAATCCTATGTGAGTTTACTCAAACATTATGTCCCACTGAGTTCAGTGAGATTTACTCCTAGGTAAGTGCATATAGAATTGCAGCCTTTGTCTCCTTCATTTAAATCAATGGGACTGAAAATTGCTTAACTTTAGCAGGATTGTGGCCATTATATTATCTTCAACTTTGAGCATGTTTCTTGCCTCTTATTAATTAACCTGCCTTTCCCCCCTCCTATTCCATTAATCATGCCTATCACTTACTTGTAGTATTAATGGATTAAAGACAACTTCTCAGTTCACTTGCTAGTAGCCTTCTCAAGCAGACACATCAAAGGTTCTCCTGTACTCTCTTTACTTTCTCCGTTTGCCTGAGAATGTACGGTATATGGTAGTTCTCAGTATCAACCTGGTCCTGGCAAGAGATAAGGAGAAATGTATCACACACCAGGTGCTGATGTGTGATAAAAGTTGTGGTTAAATGGTCAGAGGTATGCACAATATAAGTTACTAGTCCTGTAAATAATTGTCTGTACTCAGCCTCTGTAACTTTCCATCCATTCCTCCAGGAGAAGAAAGAAGCATAAGCAGAGGTGGAACTAAACACATACCTGGGAAGCGGAGGGGGTGGTGATGGTGAAAGAATCCTTCACAGGGGTCTAAGTTCAAAGGCCACAAAAAGTGTCCTTCCTATCTATAGAAGCATACCAAGGAGCTGGGCATGCAAGTAGCAGTACTGAGTGCTATTCCTCTGCTTTGCAAAGAGTTTGTTACTTTCTCCACCTTTTCTGTATTGTAGAGATAAGGCATAAGTGCTTTTGACTACTCAAGATGAAACTAACTGCATTGTTATCGGCCAAAACCAGTAACTGGTTATCAAATAGGAATTGCGAAGGAACCTTTCCTGGCTCAAATTGAAACGAGACATTAAAAAAATATATGTTGAAAGTCTAATTTGATTAGTTGAAATACTGTAGCTTTAAATAACAACCTCTCCCCTTTTCTTTTAAATCCTTGAATTCTGTTCCTCCAACTAATTGCTCAAGTATTATTGGCTGAAATAAAACCAGGAACATTTCTTCTTTCCCCCACCCAGGCTAAAACAGTTCTCTCCAGTTTGTTAAAAAATGGTTTGTCTCCTTAGAAAATTTTCAGGAAGTACTTTGTGGGGGTGGGGGAAAGCAGCATGAGATTTCTGACTGGTAAATGCAGAACGTTGTTCGTGAATCAGAAAAAAAAGTCTTATGATCAGAGAGAATTATGCTACCAATTTAGGGAAAGTCCCAGTATACAAAATAAATGGCCTCAGGGGCAGTTTAAGTCAGCACACAGTGGTTTCAGTCCTGCTCTTATAAGATCCATGGGAGTTTTGCCACCCCATTTTTTACTGCTCATGTATTGTTCTGTATTTTTGTAATTAAAATTGTTTTTAATATTGTATTTTAACTGTATTTTAAATGTGATTTTAATGTTTGTATGTGAACTGCTTAGGGATTTTTATTATATTTAAGTGGTATCTAAATACCCGAAATAAATAAAATACTGTAAAATAAATTTGCCATTGGTTTTCTGTAAGGGCATGATTGTACCCACAGACATCTCGCAAACTGACAGGGACAGTCTGATGCTCTGAAGGCATTCTTCATGTACTTTGAAGGGTATGATTCACAAACCAGTTAAAATAGACAGGCATGGCCCACTTTTATATTCTTAAGGGCCATTCTCTTCTCCAAACTCTGATCCAGGGGCTGGTGGTTTATTATGCGGCACAAGCCAATCCTCTAATGCAGGAGTGGGCAACCTGTAGGCCCAGGGCTTTTTTTCTGGTGGAACTCACCGGAACTGAGTTCCAGCACCTTTTCTTCTATTAATTGCATTACAATTTAATCGCCATCTACTCCCGAGGAAATGTAATCCAAGAGTTCCGGTACCTTTTTCTCCAGAAAAAAAGCACTGTGTAGGCCACATGTAGCCCTTGGGCCTTCATAAGGCCCACAGTCTCTGGCATGCTCTGTCCAAGCCCTTCTCTGGTTTCAGTGGGTCTACTTTAATCGGGGCATTTCTCTCTTAGCAACCGCAGGTAAAATATTTGCTAGGATTCTCGCAAACCGTCTTCTATCTATTTCAGAAGAGATCCTCCCTGAAACTCAATATGGTTTCCGCCCCTCTAGAGGGACAGTAGACATGATTTTTACTGCACATGGCATTTATTGATTTGGCTAAGGCCTTTGATACTGTAGATCGTACAGCTCTCTGGACTATCCTTATGAAAATTGGATGCCCCAATAAATTTGTGAATATCTTGCGACTTCTCCATGACAACATGACGGCAACAGTTTTGGACAACAACGGCTCTCATGGTGCTCCATTTAAAGTGGGATCAGGTGTTAAACAGGGATGTGTTATCGCCCCAACATTATTTGCCATTTTCATCGCCATGGTTTTACATCTTGTCAAGGGGAAACTTCCCACCGGTGTGGGAATTATATATCGAACAGATGGAAAGCTTTTTAATCTCAGCAGGCTGAAAGCAAAAAGTAAGGTAATTACAACCTCCGTTGTGGAACTTCAGTATGCTGATGATAATGTGGTCTCTGCACATTCAGAGGATGATCTCCAAACTATCCTAAATGCTTTTGCAGAAGCATACGAAAAACTTGGTCTCTCACTTAACATCAAAAAAACCAAAGTGCTTCATCAGCAAGTGCAAGCCAATCCTTTGGTGATGCCATCTATCCAGCTTGGCGGGACAATACTGGAAAATGTCGATCATTTTCTCTATCTTGGCAGCTATCTTTCTGTTACAGCTAACATCGACAGTGAAATCCAGCATCGTCTGAGCTCCGCAAGTGCCGCATTTTCTCGAATGAAACATAGAGTGTTCGAGGATCGGGATATTTGTAAGAAGACCAAAACACTGGTTTATGAAGCCATTGTATTACCAACTTTATTGTATGCCTGCGAAACATGGACTATCTATAAACGTCACTTCCACCTCCTTGAAAGGTTTCATCAACGTTGCCTCCGGAAAATCCTGCAAATTACTTGGGAAGATAGGCGAACAAATGTCAGTGTACTGGAAGAAGCAAAGACTACTAGCATTGAAAAAATGATCCTTCAACGCCAACTTCAGTGGACCGGTCATGTTGTTCGAATGCCTGACTGCCGTCTCCCAAAGCAGTTACTTTACTCCCAACTCAAGGATGGAAAGCGGAATATCGGTGGTCAATATAAGAGGTTTAAAGATGTTCATAAGGCTAATCTAAAAAAATGCAATATAAACATCGAAAACTGGGAAGCTCTGGCCCATGAACGATCTAACTGGAGGTTGGCCTTTCACAAAGGTTCCATGGACTTTGAAGAAGCCCGAGTGCAAGGTGAAAGGGAGAAACGTGCTAAGCGAAAAGCACGTCAAATGAATCCTTTACAGGACCATCTTCTATCTGGTAACCTGTGTCCTCACTGTGGGAAGCTGTGTGGATCTAGAATTGGCCTCCACAGTCACTTACGGACCCATCGCTAGAGTCACACAATCTCTATAGATTTCATCCTTTTATCGGAGACAATCTTCTGGTCACGATTGATCGTGATGATGATCCTTAATGTTCCAACCAAAATGCTATTAATTGGTTCTTATGTGTGTTATTGTGTTCACATATTCCGATCCTCTCTCCAAATTCTGATAATTTGTTCTTTGCTTCCAATGCTGAATAACTCTACCAACACATATGGGGGGAGTTGTACTCTCCCAATCTTTTATTAATCTTTTATCTTATACATTATTACTCTGTGCCATATACTTCCAATCTAATCCTCTACTGATGGAAGTTGTTTCTTGCAGGATTGGGTGAGTAATATTCTAGGAGAAATTAGCACATTGCCCACCATTTTCTTAAATGTATTCAGTATCAACCCATCCAATCTAACAAATAATAGAACTGTGAGCTCTATTAACTTATATTCTATAATTTCTTCTATTGCTTTAATTACATTGATCCAAAATTTCAAGGCAATTCCAAAAATGGACACTTGTAACAGATTCTTAGCCTTGGTATCTGAAAACCAGATACCTTTCATGACTGATTGGGAATTCTATATAGCTTTAATAATACTCTTAATTGAACCAAGAGAAGCCAGTCCATTTTGAATTCAGATGACAAGATGTTTGCTATGTGGTACATCAGCCACCAGAGGGAACCCTTAGCACCTCAGATACTTATTTAGGCATAACCTCCTCCTCTGGCCCTCCATATTATCAACATTGGTTTATTTTATTTATTTTTATTTATTATATTTATACCCAGCCTTTTTTCCTGCAAGGAACCCAAGGCGGCTTACATAATCCTCCTCCTCTCCATTTTACCCTCACAACAACCCTGTGAGGTAGGTTAGGCTGAGAGTCAGTGACTGGCCCAAAGTCACCCAGTGAGTTTCATGGCCGAGCGGGGACTAGAAACTGGATCTCCCGAGTCCCAGTCCAACACTCTAACCACTATGCCACACTGGCTTCCATGATATAACAAAATAATAGACTAGCCAAATTCTTTAAGAATAGGTCTACAATATCTATTACCTAAGAGAGAACATACACCCATATTTCGCAATGTCCCTCTATAACATAATTGGGAAGGAAAGCAAGGGAGGATTCACCCTTCGTAGACCTGTTTAGCTTTAACGGGACCATTTTGGAGAGAGGATACTGGGCAGAGCATTTAGACAGAGCACTCTTCTGAAACAGAAATGACGTCCCTTTTACATGGGGGTGGGGTAGAAGATATGTTCTAGAAATTCATTATTGCAACAGCAAATTAAAGGTTTGGTTTAGATTTGATGTACGGTAATCTAAAACATAAACATGCTAATGTGGAATCATGCAGACTTAGAAACCAGAAATAAATACATAAAATGCTATCCCAGTTTACCACAGACCTACAGCCAAATACTTTCTGATCAGCCGTGGAGATTCACAGCTGGCTGTTTGACCTCATCGCCTCTTCAGATCCTTGGCCCATAGTCTCCTAGTCTCCAAAACTCCCTTACCCTTACCCGTCTATTTCCTGCAAGTTGCACACAAATCCTATCATCCTTAGGTACTCTTCTGTTTCTCTTAAAAACTTTATCCATGGTTTTCCTTTTACTTAATCCCATGCTTCCTTTTCCTAGGTATCTTGTACTTTCTTTGGCCTGACCCTTAGGATCCCCTGGTTTTCCTTCCCATTTAGCTTCACAGACATCTACCTCCATGATTTACCAACACTCATGCCTCTGCACTGTTGGTCAACACTCTGTTGCTGGCATCTTTGCCCTGAGTAGTTTGAATGTTTATTAACAGCCTGTGACGGACAACACAGCAACTTAGCCAATGAGAGAGGGGCAGGTGATAGCTACTTTTTAGCAATATGTATAAGATGCTGCCTCATAGACAGGTGCAAACAACTGTGAACACCACACTGAGGCCACAGCATAAGTGTCCATACGCAGAAGTCAGCTGTCAGACATTTTAAATCTTCAGCATCAAATAGCTAGTAATATAACGACCTTATATATTCTGAGCTGTGATTTCTGCCATCAGAAGGTAAAAAAAGTGAAACTAACACCACTAACACAAACTGTAAATTAAAAATGCATCCACAAAATGCTTTAGATAGTTAGGCCTATTATAATATTCACAGGACAGGTGTTCAATTTACATCATCTCAAAAATAAATAAGCACTAGTTACTACCCATCAAGCTGCATCTTGCTGCAACATGAATGCAACTTAAAGCACATTTGCATTACATCTCACAAATGCTCCTTTAATTGTTCCTATTTACATCTGTTAAAGAATGTAAGATGTCTCTGATCACTATTTCCCAGAATAGGCAACACAATTATTCAGATTTCATTTACACCATCTGTTCATGCTGAATTTCCCCACCCGTTCTAAAGTGACAGACACCAGTGTTCTCCGTGACAGATCGTTCTGTAACAAGTGCCTGCTAGTATGACTTTTCATTTTTCCCCTTCCATCATATGAGTTACATTTCCAAACCTGGTTGCTTAATCATCAGAGGAAAATTACACACTCTTTCCCTGTGAGCGCAAACATTCACGCTGACAGTGCAAGGCTGGCTCCAGAGGACAGTGAGGGCAAACACAGGTTGGGGCCCCAGGACTGGAAAAGAGCTCAGTTTGCACAGAGGATCCAAGAAAGTCAGTGTAAACATGAGAGAACGGCACACCTTGCCTCTTTTCCAAGGTGGCTTGCCATTGCGATGGGGGAATGGTGAGCAGGGGGATCTCAGAACGGAGATACCCAGGGATGTGAGCAGAAGGGAATTCGGGTGGCGCTGAGAAGAGTGGCTGTTCTTCCCAGTGCCTGCTGAGTGGCTTGCCACGCCTCTTGTGCTCCCCCGCCACCGGTGGGGACGGCAAGTGGCACGTGATGCTGGAGACCTGGCTGGCACTCCTCCCAGCACAGGCCTCTCTCAGCACAGAGGTAGGCAAAATGGGCAGGGGTAGGACATTAGTGGGTGGGCCACAGCCACTGATGTCATCTGGCCCAGGCAGGGCCCGGTGGGAGGAAATCCGTCCCGTCCCCCCCACTATTTTGGTTCTGCATTCCTGGCCTACAACATCCTGGAAGCAGCACATGGAGCATAACATGCGTGGGATACTGATGGTTGGTTAAAAAAAACAAGTCAAGGAGAGCAGCCTCTGTGCCCTGGACTCAGCCACCAGTCACTGGCCCACCAGGCACTGGGCTCTCCTACTCAGTCACATTCACGAATATTCACACATTGGGCAACCCGATGCAAAGGAGGTCAGGGCGCCCTTAATAGCTGCTTAAAGGAGGGAAGCTTGGCAGGTGCAATTTGCCATGCAGAGAGAAAAGCCAGCGTGGTGTAGCGGTTGGAGTGTTGGACTAGGACTGGGAAGACCTGGGTTCAAATCCCCCCTCAGCCATGAAGTTGAGTGGGTGACCTAGGATTAGACACTATTTCTCAGTCTAACCTAAAGGGTCGTTGTGATGGGGGAGAGCCACATATGCTGCTCTGTGCTCCTTCAAGGTAGGGCGGGATTTTTTTAAAAATGTACCGTAATAAATTTAATTAAATAAATGAAAATAGCAGCTGCCAAAGTTGTCACCTTCGCATAATGATCCAAGGTACAGGCGCCCTCGCCTGCCTTCACATCTGTTCAGCTTAATCCAAAACACAGTATGCTGCAAAAGTTCAGAAGGAAAGGGCTGCGATCCTATACCTACCTAGCTGGAAGTAAGCCCTATTGAACTCAATGGGACTTACTTCTGAGTAAACATGTATTGGATTATACTACTAGAGAATTAAGCTTGCTAGACCATTTGGCAAAGATGGCATTAGTGGTGCCATCATTTAATCTTATTTCATTGAAAATTAATATGTGCGGGAGGGCAGAGAGAACAAAAAAAATGAGGGATGATCCTGACTGTCTGCACAAGTTTGCTTGGTACGACGTGGTTTTTTGCTTTATTGCAAAATGCCACTTTTCTATATAGGTACCTCTGTAGGGTTGCAACATACTCTGGGAGGAAAAAATGGCCATTGATAATTGCTCATTTAAATTTCTGCAAACTGAATTTTGGCCATCATTGTTGCCTTTTTTGCAGGTAACAATTACGCCTCTCTCTCCCCCTCTCCCCCCACCATCCAAAAAAGCCCACCTCTCCCAGAAGACAGAAAATTTACTAAACACAAGGAGGTGTATATTATCCTGCAAACAAAGTAATGTTGAGATCCCCTAGGTAAAATACAGGGATGTTTAAAATGTAGGGACATCCACTATCGGTTAAACCAGCTCTGCATTTACTGTACTTCTCTCCTCCCCCCACTCCCCACCCCAGTGGTTTATAAGTAGACTCTTTCAACAAAGCACTTGGCAACACAGTCTAAGAGCACCATACGTGTAACAGTGTAATTATATTATACTATTTAAGTCATGCATATCCAAAGCAGGCACTGGGCCAGCTCCTAGTTCTCGCCTGTACATGCTACATTTCACCCGGTATATCTTTTTATATTTATTACAGGGACGAGTGCTGGAGAATGTGAATGCCAAACAGTGTAACTTAGCACTGAAATTGCACTCCCAGCTTGTGGAAACTTGTGGGTATCTATAAACCAATGTCATTCTAACAAGCCTGTAAGATGTGCAGCCAGATCTTATGGATGTTTACTGAAAAGGAAATCCCACCGAAGCTTACTTTTAACTACGGATGTGGCAGACTTCAGGTATTATGCTACAGTCTGAGGCAGCCTTCCCCAACTTGGCACCCTCTCCAGATGTGCTGGACTATAACTCTCATCAGCCTCAGCCAGCATGGTCACTGGGGTGATGGGAGTTGTAGCCCAACACATCTGGAGGACACCAGGTTGGGGAAAGCTGGTCTAAAGTAAGGGCACAACCACATTAGAAACTTTAATATCACAATCCTGTATGTGTTTAGTCAGAAGTCCCACTGTTACACACAAGTAAGTGTGCTTAAGATTGCAGCCTGAATTGGTTAATAATAATTCCTTCCTCTTGGCAAACACGGCAAATCGTAGTTCTGTGAGGGAGGGGTTGGGAAGGTCTCTAACACAGAATTCTCATTATACCAGCAAACTACAACTGCCAGGATTGGAGCGTGGGAGGCCATGACCATTAAACTGGTATAAAGTTAACTGCACAAGTCTATGCACATTTACTCAGAAGTAAGTCCCACTGTGTTCAATGCAGGTTAGCACAGGTAATAGGCCTAATCCTCAAAACCCTCCATTGGTGCAAATTCCATTCCCATCAAATTAGCTGCCAAAATCACCTGACCATCAGGCAGGCCATGTAAGCATCACCAAAACAGAGGAAATACATCACCAAAAAAAGAGGACAAAAGACAATACAGATCAGATTTGCATACAATTTTCATATGCTATTTTACATGTAAAAATTTAATTTAAATAACATAAGTGTGGAGGAAGGGGGGCTGGCTGACCCGCCACACCCCCACCCTTTCCTACCCCAAAGGAACCAAGACCCCCTGAGATCTCAAGATACCAGATTGCCAGCCTCAGCTGTCTGCAATCCTACTTGAATCTCTGTTCAGGGACTTGCCTTTAATTCTGTAACCTGGATTTAGATGCTGAAGCCACAGAGCAACTACAAAACCCACGTGTGGTAAAACCAAGAGAAGGTTTATTCTGGTAGCATTTTACAACAAAAGGGGGGGAAATGAGAGAAGCACACAAAATTAGAGAGAGACACTTTGGTACACAGTAAAGCTGCAAAATAACAAAACCTGATTCTTAATATCTCTCAGGCACACACTCTATTACCTGAGGGTCAGTCTTCTTCCAGGGTTAGATCCAGCAGCACAGCCCTGCCGCCCGGGAGGAGCTATTCCATCTACCCAAAGGTCCGAGATGGGTAGCACTCCACAGGGCTTGCCTTTACTAGAGCCCTCATCCAGCTAATTTCACCAGGAGCTACCTGGGGTCGGTTCCTGAGGGGCCCCCCCGAAGGCTTGGGCCTCTCCTTGGCGCGCCGCCATTACTCCAACAGCCGGGCAGCCACGCGATGACCAAAGACAAAGACCACGCTTTGGGGAATATACCCTCCCCCCCCCCCTGTAGCTCTGCTGCTTCTTAGCCAATCATGACGCACTTCACCTGGCCAGGCAGGGGGAAGGGAGTCTCATGACATTTGCATCTGAATGCCGGGTCACTGTAGACTTTGGGACGCCATCCTACACACACACCCCCCCCAGCCTTTAGCCGGTTCACACATGAGGGTGTGTGTGTGTGTGTGTGTGTAGGAACCCCCAAAGGCTCTTTTCTTCACAATAAGAAAAGCCCTGCTGGATCAGACCAAGGGTCCATCTAGTCCAGCATTCTGTTCATACAGTGGCCAACCAGCTGCCCACAGGACATGAGTGCAAGAGCAGCCGCCTGCCCATGTTCCCCAGCAACTGGTGTACATAGGCATCCTGCCTCACCATACAATTCCCGTGTGGAAATACAATGCATCTCACAATAGTGGGGAAGACTGACCAGGTGATCTGCGTGCCTGCTCAGTCTGCAATCCAGATATTAACAGTGGATGGGTCACTTCAAGGCCCATCAGCAATTGGGTTCAGAAATTATGATTCTTTATCTTTAAACCAAGTCTTTATAAGTGCAACTCTATTTTCATGTGTATTGGAAAGTGAGCCCCATGGAGTTCAATGGGACTTCCTCCCAGGTAAGTGTGTATAGGATTGCAGCCTAAACCAGACTTGGACTGTTCAGTCCTTCAGATAGAAGATAACCTCAAATAGAGGACTGTCTTCTTTAAAGCAGGCCACAGGGCCACCCTAGAAGTTAATCAGCACATTCAGAAAAAGCACGTGGTATAGCCTTTCTGGGAATGAACCACTTCAGAATGCAGGTGGACAATGCATGATTGAATGATTTTCCATTTTAAAAAATCCTCTCTGGAAGTTGATAAGGCTATATGTCAGACAGCTATTCTAGGAGAAACTGAATCTAATCCTAGCAAGAACTCATCCCTGCTGTACATCAAGAAGCTCAGGTTTGAGAATGATTGTCTGTAGTAAGTGAAAACTACTTCCAAGCAACCAGCCAAGGAAGATTTGAAAAGTTGGTTTCTTAGTTTTTTGTTTTTAATTTCTAGGCCATCAGTGGGTTTCATGGGCATTTGTGGACTAGTATCTTTTGCAGATGCGTTTGCAAGGCTTATGTAATACTATGTAACTTAATTTACGGTAAATTGAGGAATTTAAAATACTAAATATAAACTTTGCAAAATGTATTACAAGCTTGAGAGAAGAATGAGATTGCAATCCGTTTTGAAGCTTTAAAAGATGTCAATATGGAAGTGTCCTTTTTGGCAGCCGCTGTGTGTGTGTGTGTGTGTGTGTGTGTGTGCGCGCGCGCCATTATGGATATGATGTCAACTAATCCAGATTTGAACTTGACCAAGTTTAATTGGCTTTATTTTTCAGCATGAAGCAAAAGGTTATGACCTCTAGGACAGGACACAACTTTCACTTTCAGAATTCAAAATATTGTCAAGTGTGTATTTTACAAATATGTTCCGGTTCTGTTGGTTAAAAAGCCCATTATTTCTACCTATATCTACTCTGTATGTTTGGTTGCCTGCTAAATAGTCTGTTCCTGGCAGGAACTGTGACTCATTCATATTCATTTCACATACCCTTTCAAGCCTGATTTAAATTAGCATGAAAGCAGTAAGGGCTATTGGTTCCTCCAACCTTACTTTCCACTGCATTAGAAAAGGGCAGGTTTTTTGTTAACTGCAAGTGACACTTCTATGCATATCATGAATAAAATAGGTTCACTGTGATGTACAGTATTAATTTGTAGAGTTTTTTAATAGTTACTTTTTCAGCAAAACAGCCTTAACCTCTGACCGCCACCGCATTTCTCAACCTAGAGAACAACAATGCAGTCTACACTTTTCTTGTGGTTTTCTACATCTGGTGGCTATTCTACTAAAAGACTCTTTTTTTGTGACCATGATTCTATGAGAATTTCTTTGGGGCAATAGAAGAAAAACTCATGTATTGTGCTTTTCAGTGCTCAGTATCCCAAGATTATAAAAAAGAATACAAATGAAGTCAGGGTCTGCTGCACCATTATCCCAGGATAACAATTCCTGCACCCACTTCAACCACTGATTTAAGGGGTATAATAGGCTGGTATTTTTGGTATTTTGGCCCCACCCCATTTGCCTTTGGCCCTGCCCACTACAGGAATGCCCCCCCCCCCCCAAAGCTTCTCCGAAATGGCCATTGAGCTGAGATTCCTCACCACTGACCTATTGGTAGATCTCTGGGTCACTTGCAGTAGAATTTCTGACTGCCAGTGGTTTAACAATAGCAGCAACAAAACGACTCCCCACTACCACCCAAAACTATACAACTGGAATGAAGAAAGCTTGGGGTCACCAGAAGTGGAAGGACTGTGAGCTCTGTTGAGTTCTGATACTCAAAACCAATTACTTAATTCTTATGTCTTTTGCAGCAGGCTCCAGTTGGTGGATTTCAGGGTTCTAGTAAAAGACAAAAGTGGATCCTGTAAGCCTGAAGTCTGCCCATCCCTGCTTTAGCCCCTACAATTTCAACTGATGCTCCTGGTGGCTACTGGTACCCTAGATCCAGATGCCATGTGGAGGTGGCCATGGCTGCATACACGTAAGAAAACATGCAGCCAGGCCTGATCTGCCGGAAAACATAGCCAGCGACAGCTGAAGGCCTTGGTGGGCTTGGATGATTAAGAGCTTTGGCTTGGCATAAGTACAGCTACTACTTTGAGTCTGCATGGACTATTCTGCTTGCGCTTGCATTTGACAAAGGGATCAGATGCTGACAAGCCAGAACTGGTCAACTGCAGAGCTGACAGAATTTTAAGAAGAAAGAAAAGGGGAAGTGTGCTGAATGCGGGAGGGACCTATGGGGAACGATAGGGCACATTGTTCTGAAGTAGAGGCAGAGTTCAGTGCTTACAGCTTTTTCTCTCCAATTTTAGGGCAGGGGTGCAGAACCTCATTCAGCCTGGGGGCCAAATTCCATTACAGAGAAACTTTCAGGAGGCCGCATTCCAGTGGTGGGTGAGGCCAAGGGCAAAAAGGGCAGGGTCAAGATACCAGCATGTTTCAGTTTAAAGCTCTCACTGCCAGTAAGGAAGCCTTGGGAGAGGTAAGAATGGGGGAAAACTGCACAAAAGCCAGAAAACTACCAAACAATGGTGGTTGGGGGAAAGGGGTGTGGCCATTGGAAGGGGGCATGGCCATCTGGGGAAAACCAGAGGGCCAGATTAGGAGGGCTGGATTTGGTCTCTGGGCCCAAGGTTTTGCACCCCTGTTTTAGAGAGACGTCTGCTTTCACACAGATGCTGACAAGGGCAGCCAAGTGGTATTCAACCTGTTGTGGAGGGGGTTGCACTCCCCCCTAAAGCAGGGATGGGCAACAACCATTTCAGGTCTGAGGGCCAAACTGAAATCTTGGAAGGGTCTCAGAGGCCACAGTCCAGAGGTGGGTGGGGCTAAAAGCAAAGGGGCAGGGCTATTCACTGTAGGTGTGCCCATTTTTAGAACTTAAAAAGCAGCATTTTTGTTTTTGTTTTTTTACAACACAAACTCTCTCACAAGCCCTTCCACAGCTGAGATGTATGGGGAATAACTTGATTGCTACAGCATGCTTACTCAGAGGTTACAAGACCTGCAATGCAAGCTTCCCTCACAAAAACCAGAAGCATTTCAGCTCAATTTCATGCATGCTTACTTTGATGTAACAAGTCCTGCAATATAAGATCAATGTCATGCATATTTACTCAGATGCAAGGATTCCTTGTAGGCAAGCCTCCCCCCCCCCCATTTCCCTCCAGCTGCTGTGAGGATTTCAGCTAAACCTAGAGGGAATAGGGATTATTTTAGATAGTTCATTGTCCCTGTTAATCAAAAAGTCCTGGTGCTTCAACCCTACGAGCCCCACTACAACACTGCTAGGGTGGCTTACAATGAAACCATTGTATAAAATAAATGAAGGATGTATACTCAGGTCCTCAGGCACTGCAATGCATGTCTCTTCTCCCCACCCAAGCCAGTAATAAAGGAAAGATGGGGTTGCACTCCCCTTGAAGGAGCAGGTTCATAGCATGGGGGTTCTCCTTGAGCCATCTTTGTCACTTGAAGCTCAGGTTGCCTCAGTGGCACGGAGTGCCTATTACCAGCTTCGGCTAGTGGCCCAGCTATGCCCCTATCTGGACAGGGGTAGCCTGGTTTCAGTAATCCATGCTCTAATAATCTCAAAGTTAGATTACTGCAATGCACTCTACGTGGGGCTGCCCTTGAAGACTGTTCAGAAGCTGCGGCTTGTGCAAAATACGATGGCCAGACTAATCACCAGAACCAAAAGGCCCAAACATATAACACCTGTTCTGGCCCGCTTGCACTGGCTGCCTATATGCTTCCAAGCCTGATTCAAGGTACTGGTTTTGACTTATAAAGCCCTACATGGCTTGGGACCACAATACCTGATGGAACATCTCTCCCAACCACAATCTACCCATACACTACGATCAACATCTGGGGCCTTCCTCCGACTGCCACCTCCACATGAGGCTCAGAGGGCAGCAACAAGGGGGAGGGCCTTTTCTGTGGTAGCCCCCCAACTGTAGAACAAGCTCCCCCCTGAGGCCCGCCTGGTGCCAACTCTATTATCTATTCGGTGCCAGCTTAAGACTGCCCTCTATATTGAGGCTTTTAATAATTAAATGGTATACAGCAGGGTGGTAAATTGTTTTAGTGGTTATTTTATTAACTTGTTTTAGTGATATTTTAAATTGTTTTATTAACTTGTTTTAGTGATGTTTTTAAAATTGGTTTTAAAATTTTATACTGTTTTTATTGTTTATATTTTTAATTGTATTTTATTGTATTTTTTAATTGATTGTTGTACACCGCCCAGAGAGCTCCGGCTATTGGGTGGTATAGAAAATGAAGAAAGAAAGAAAGGAGGGGGGAAAGAGTTTCTCACATAGCAAGGCTTCCAGACCAACACATTTGAACTACTGTCACAGTGTTGGTATGCAGGAGCAAGATCCAAAACACGGTTTAAAAGAACAGATGAACACACATTTCAATATAGTAACCTGAAATAGGAAAGCCTTTTCTTTCTTTCTATAGATATCAACATAAATCCAAGCACCATAGAAATTCCTGAACTTTTCTGGTCTGTGGTGGTCACTTGGGCAGGGGCAAGAAATAGACAGCAGGGACCAAAGACTAGTGTTACAGTACAGGCTGTACATGAAGCTGGCATGACTGAAATCCTTCACATTGCCAACTCAATTGTTCAGATACCAAGTGTGAAACCATTTCAACACATTAAATCATTGAATCTGAAATCCCTTTTAGCAATGTTACCATGATTTGCTTTCAAGGGGACATGTTGTTGTCACACAACAATTCTTTACAAAAATTCATGAAGGCTAGAAGCTTGAAATTAAAAGGCCAAGAGTTTTGTTTATTTGTTTCTAAATATGCCTGAAAGGCCAAGCCAAAAGAGGTGGGGCCAAAATAATAATAATAATCATCTTTCTGCAGTTTCCAAATTCAGTTATATCAATAATAATAATAATAATTTTATTATTTATATACTGCCCAACAGCTGAAGTTCTCTGGGCAGTTCACAACAATCCATAAAAACACACAATACAATATACAATAAAAACATTATACAAAATTTAAAAACCAGATCTAAAAATGACATACATAGATAAAACAAGAAATGCAATGAGACAAATTAAAAAGTATTTTACATTTATTTTTTATCTATCATTAGTTATTCCGCTTTATTACCCCTTTCCTCCATCCCTTCAGTGGACAATGTACTTGTCTCGCAGCAGCAGCAGCAGCAGCAGCAGCAGCACTGGCAGCTCCAAGTACCCAGGCAGCAAAACTAGATGGCAACAGTTCACAGGAGTTCAGTGGGAATTCAAGGGCAGCTCTATGGTGCAAGAGAGCGAGAGAATGTCCTCTTGCACAATATGCCCTGTGAGAGATGCCTGCCAGAGTGTCTCACACAAGAACACAGGAAGAGACCGAAGGAAAAGGCAGCTGAAGACAACGTTTATCTAAACATGCCAGGGAATGGACCAGGACCTTGTGCATGCAAAGAATATGTTCTCTCCCTCAGCTATGGGCCCTCATATGAAATTTTATAGGATGGATTCAAATCCACAAGCACAAGTGTACCAGGTTTAAGCCACAACTTTGTACATATAGCTGGAACACAGGTAAAATGTGATAGTAAACACACTACTCTGTCCCTGACTTGGGTCAAGGCTGGAAAATGCAGCCGCCATTGCAATAAATGGAAGAATGTGTCCATGGGAGCTGTCTGGAAATGGTAGCCAAAAACCTTTGGTGTTAGGTTGCAGCATGAGTCACTTTGACTCACACCACAACTGCACGCTCGCTGAGGGCTGGTTCTCACATTACTTTTACTAACAGAAATATTGAGACCAGTGTCAGAAAGCAGGTGCAATGTTGTGTGGCCAAGGTATAAACTGGGGACAACTCCAACTGCATAAATGCAAAAACTCTGCATCGTTGGAGTATGAGACTGTATTTATACATGCATGAGCTACATGCTCAAGTTCACATGGAAGGAGAGCATATATATTGCAGGAATCGCTGTCAGGGATGCAGTGCATCTCTCTGCAGCCCACACATTGACACCCCCCCCCACACACACACACACTTGCAGGGGCTGGGCCTCCCAGTGTCAAGAATGGAGGGTAGATTTTGGCCTTAACACTATCAACCAAGTGCAGCACTTTACTTTCCCTCAAATAAGTAAACAACACCCATTCTCTTATGGGAAAAGGCAATGGCAATAGACAAGTGGAACCTGCAACAAAATGTTACAGTGTGGAATGCTGCTGATCGGGATTCCATGCACTCCATTCCACTCCCCCACCGCTTTCTGCTCCCCCCCCCCCCAACAGCCAGCCAACATTCCATGGCCACTGACTGAGCACACTCATTCTTCATTAGGTTGTTTTGGGGCTTTCCCCAACCTTTACGGGGTGGGGTGAGGGAGGTTCCAAAAGAGTTTTTGTACTTCTGCAAACCTTGGGCTTCCCCCAAGTCTGGTGATACCACCCTCTTGTGTTGGGTGGTTCTGTGTTGGCTATATAAGCAACAGCTTTAGAAATAGAGGGAATTCTATGGGCCACCTTTATTAATGCTTATGAGGCATTTCTGTATTTCCTCACTGGAAGGCAAGTTTATTTATTTATTTATTTATTATATTTATACCCCACCGTTTTTCCTGCAAGGAACCCAAGGTGGCTTACATAATCCTCCTCCTCTCCATTTTATCCTCACAACAACCCTGTGAGGTAGGTTAGGCTGAGAGTCAGTGACTGGCCCAAAGTCACTCAGTGAATTTCATGGCAGAGCGGGGACTAGAACCCAGATCTCCGGAGTCCCAGTCCAACACTCTAACCACTACGCTACACTGGCTCTCAAGTTGACATGAAAATCCATAAAAGAACCCTTGTCATTCTCCTCTGTGCTGTGTACATTTAAGACTACTTTAGCAAACGCTTATCTAATCTTTCATAGCTGTGGGAGACTTTCCACCTGACCTAAGAGTTTTGCAATTTGCAATTTAATTGCAGTAAGCAGTTTTTAATGGTGCCCCCCCCCATTTTATATTTAGGTAAACTAATGTACAATAGAATTAATCAGTGGTACAGTTCAGCATCTGCAGCTTCTGACAGAATTGCCATTTCTCTTAAAATAAGCACACTAGGTATCTAGCCAAAGTTACATACCAAGGAAGGAACAAGACTCGCCCTGCTCTCCGTTCACTTTCTTACTTTCTTTATCTACATTATCCCTTTCTCCTTGGCTATAGGGTGTTTCCTTCAAATGTGAAAGAAATTATTAACTTTGGTGGGCTGCTTTTAAAAATTGCATGTTGCTTGCCCTTAAAAAAAAACAAAACCCAGGATCCTCACCCGTTTTTAATTGGTTTACAGCAGTGTTCTCCAACCTTGGGTCCTCAGATGTTTTTGGCCTACAACTCCCAGCATGCCCCAGCCAGCGCCAAGATTGGAGAACACTGGTTTACAGGGTTCACAAGCACTAGAGCATGCTGGGTCTTTTTGAAAATTATTGAGAGATGAAATCTCAGCAGCTGAAATAAAACACCCAAAATGAAAAAACTTGATAGTGGCAAGCACTAAGGGAAAGGGTGGATTAGACAGCAGATTAAGGCACCGGTAGCAGCCAATTCCCAAAAGATGCTATTGCTTGTCAACAGGAAGTATTATTTATACAGCACCAATCAACGTGCTTTACAAAGTAACAACGATCGACCTAGCAATACTATCCCCTTTATTTAACAGGGAAGAAGGGATGTTTGGCTTACCCTTCTCACTGCCTCCCGGCTCCCTGCAGATCCTTGCTTATACAACCAACTCTCAGCGCCACTGTACCAATATTGCGGTTGCTCTCCTTGCCGCCCTCACAGCCCCTTACACAACTCCTGGGAAGGTCTCTGCCGCTGTCGACGAGGCCACGCCCCCTCCGCCACTCTCTAATGGGAATTCAGGGGCCGGAGCAAACAGATTCATGAGATGAAGCCGGAGGCGGACACGTCTCGAAAGGGCAGACGGACGAAGCGACTAGTGCGGCAAAGCGATCGCGCTGGAGACAATGAAACCGGCGGGGGCTATGGGGGGAAGGCACGTGCTGATTGGTGCTGTATGCAAGAGACGGGGCGGGGCTTTCCCGGAGCTTTGGTGGCAAAGGCAGCCTGAAACTGAAGCCGATTTAGTTCTGAACTGCCGATTATTTTATCTTGGCATTCATTGCAACCTTATACTATCGGGGTCCATTTCGCCAGATGCAGCACTCCGTCCCTTGAATTGCACCCTGACTGCGAAACCATTGAAAATGCACATCTTTTTAACGCCAGTGAGGTTATTGTAAACGTAACACAGCATAACATAAATTTTAACCCAGCACAAAACGTTTTGTGGCACCTTAAACGCGGACAAATTTATTCTGGCAACTGGCATAAGCTTTCCTGGACACTGCCGCTTGAAGTGGACACTTGAAGCAGACAGTGCCCATCAAAGCTGATACCAGAATAAATGTGTTAAGTCTTCAAAGTGCCATAAGACTCTTCGTTGTTTTTGTTGCAACAGGCTAGCACAGCCACCCCTTCGGATATACAGTAATACCTTGGATTACAAATAACTTGGTTTGAGGTATAAGATTTCCACTTTTTACATGTTAATCGTACAGTCGGATCTCGCCCCACCCCTCAGATAGTTGTTACAAGGTTGCATGAGACAAATATAATAAAAGCCTTTATTCACTGGCAAGTGCTTTAAAATGGTAAATAAGGAATACGATATTGACAAGGTTAACAGCCCGATTTTACGCACGTTTACTCGGAAATACCACACTGAATTCAAAAGGATTTACAGTAAATATGTATTAGGACCGTAGCCTTACTCGACTGTGAACTGTTGAAATCAGTGGGACTTCCGATTAAACCTGAGTGGGAACGGACTGCTTTGCTAGCATAGCTAATAATAAATTGCAGATAAGGAATCGTGCCCCCGTCCCCACTTTCGCCAGACTAGCCATCCTCTGTTCTAGGAAAGCTTAGCAGTTCCAATAAAGTTGTTGTTCATGGTAAGAAATTGCAACATGGCCGCGCCCACGGAAGAGGCGTGACTCTCCTTTTCGATTTGCCGCGCGACCTTTCTGTTGCTGTATTTCCATCTTGTTCTTCAAGTTCGGTGAGTCCCAGACATCTTTTCAACAATTATATGGGAAGCAGCTGGGGTATTCAGCTATCGACGCGAGCATCTCCCACTTGCAACTCCCAGGTTTGGTTTAAAAGCAAAAAAAAAAAAAAAACAGAACAAAGATTTGGCTAAAAATCGCAGGGCGATGGTGTTATTTCCACCAGACTCAGTGTGTTTGCTTTCTGTTATACGGGTCTTTTCGAACCTTGCTGTGCTATCACGAGAACTAAATGTTTACTCTCAAGGAGAAGTCGGTGTTCTTTTGAGTTCAGCCGCAATGCTACACATGCCTAGTCGTAAGCCCCATTGAGTTCAATGGGGCTTGCTTCCAGGTAAGTAGATATTGACTTGCAGCCTAAGATCTTAATACTAAACACATTTACTAGGGACTCGGGAGTAAGCCCTGTTGAACATAGTAGGATTTACTTCTGAGTAAACATGATTGCGCTGCCAGAAACGTAAAATTGTGTGACCCATGGGGTTTAATAGGGATTTCAGTAATAAAAGCTGACTTTAATTTGCGCTCTTTCCATTTTTTCCCTTGCCCTCCCCCCCCTTCAGGAGTGCATAATAATAGCAAGAGAGCATTTTAAGGTGGTTGTAATGGTGAAGCCTATGAATGAATGTAAAAGTCTGAGCATCTGGGCTACTTGGATATAGAAATGGCATGGGGTATGAAGATAATTCTTCCCCCTCCCACCCACACTCATTCAAATTATGATATGGTCTTGAAAATGATAACAATATGATGCAGCAATATGTAACAACATTGGATGGACTTGTGCCAGTCAGTGTCTCGGTTTCCCACTTCTTAATTAGGAGTAATAGTGATTCAATTTACAAGTCTGTTAAAAAGCTGATTAAGGCTGAAATTCCTTACCCACTTACCTGGTACTATAACCACACTGAACGCAATGCAACTTGTACATCTGAGTAGACATGTATAGGATTGCACTGCAAAGTTGACCTAATCTTCCTGGAATAACAGACTTGAAAGTTGTCATACTCCAGCAAAAAAATAAAAAAATCAAAGGGAAGATTCTGGTGCAAAGCTGCTAAGTTGGAATTCATTTGCATATTTAACACCATCAGACTTGTGCTGAATAGAGAAGTAGAGTAGGTGTGCCTAGAACAAGAAAGCATTTTGTGGCACCCTAAAGACTAATTTTAAGGTGCCACAGACTCTTGTTTTTGCAGTGACAGAGTACAGTAAGACTATTCTTCAGGGAGTGGCCAGCTCATTGCAGAAAGCAATTGTCCCTCTTTATGTGTTTTTGTATACTATGAACATGAGTCCTACTGGACTCATTAAAGCAGGGGTGGGCAGAAGGTGGAGTTCTAGACTAGATGTGACTTATGCTGGCTCAGCTTGTCTGAGTGTGGAAAGCTAAGCAGGGTCAAGCCTGGTTATTACTTGGATGGGAGACCCCTCCTCTAGTTTCTTGCATTAAGCAGGGGGTTGGGCTTGTAGGCTCCTTCCAACTCTATCTATGAAATCTATGTTTTGGACTTCAACTCCCAGCATTCTTGACCATTGGCCATACTGATGAGCTTCTGGGAGTACCAAAACATCTGGAGATCTACCTTCTGTTCACCCCTGGGCTAAAGGCCTATCTAGTCCAGCATCCTGTTTCCCACAGAGGCCAACCAGACGCCTTCGGGAAGCCCACCAACAGGACCTGAGGGCAATAGCCCTCTCCCAATGTTGTTCCCCAGCAATTGGTATTTGGAAGCATACTGTCTTTGCTCCTGGATGTATCATAACTAGTAGCCATTTATGACTCTTATGAATTTGTCTAATCCCCTTTTAAGGCCATCACCACATCATGTGGCAGCAAATTCCATAAGGTAACCATGCACTGTTTGAATTACTTCCTTCTGTCTGTCCTTTATTTACCTCCATTCAGCTTCATTGGATAGCCCTGGATTTTAGTGTTATATGAGAGGGAGAAAAACATTTCTCTCCACTTTCTACATGCTATGCATCATTTTATACACTTCAATCATGTCCCCATTTAACTCACCCTTTGTCTTAACTAAAGAGGCCCAAATGTTGTAACCTTCCTTCATAGGAGAGGCAGGGATGGGGACTCCAGGACTTGACTCGCAAGTCCAACTGAGTCCCCCTCCCACTCGAGGTCCTATATTTTTAATGGTACTTGAGACTCGACTTTGGACTCGGAACAAAAGTTCTGAGTCCCCGTTTCCAGTAGGTCCCTTTTCCCCCCTGTACCACCTCATCGCAAACTACTGTTTTGCGACCTGGTGCGGGGGAACGATTTAAATGTTGCTCCGGTAGCACCCACCAGAGGAGAGGAGGTGCCAAAGGTAGGCAGCACTCCCCCCCCCCCCGTGGGTTCGCTGGGGGGCTGGGCTGAATCAATGGATGTGGGTGCACGTAATGGACTGTGGCTGGTTTTATTTGCCTTCTGATTTTTCTCCTCTGTAATTTGGGCTCTTTCCTCCTCTCTCCTCCTCCTCCTCCTCCTCCTCCTCCTCCTCTCTTCTTTTTTTCCAGGGGGCTACTTAGGGGTTAAAATCAAAGCGAAGGCCCCTGTATACTTGTAACTGTTGTGCTCAGAGTCAAAGTAGAAAAGGGACCCTTGGGCTAAAGGTGGGCAAACCTGAATGGACTGGGGCGCACTTTGGCGGGATCGCGACCTCGGTCTCATATGCTTTTGTTTGTTTGGAGGCGTGCGGGGGGGGGGGGGGGAGGGATTGAATAATCCCGGTTATTTTTAGGTTTGGCTTTTGTGAGCCTGCTTAAACCTCCGCATCTCTGCTTATTTTCTCTGCAATGTGTTAAATTGACAACAAAACAAAACCAGCGCGTGCACACACATCCCTCCAGTCCCCCTGAAATCAGCAATCCACTTCGATTAAATCAGTTGCCCTTTGGCAGAAAGCATCCTACCCTAAAACGGCACGTATGAAAACCAACCCAGAAAAGCAAGGCATTGGTGACGCCTCTGTTAAGATGAGATATAGTTCTGATCATTTGGTTATGGCTACACTTCCAAAAGGAAGTCCACAGCCCTCATAAGAAGCGTTGGGTAAGCGAGAAAAGAAGCAGCCTGCCCACCTCCCCAGCAGGGCAGAAGGCAAAAGGTCATGACTGAAGGCTTGAATGGAAGAGTGAGTGAAGCCTAGAGGCATGCATAGGCAAATGAGTGGCAGGCTTGCATTGATTAAGACCTGAATATTGCATATCGCCTAAAACACAGGAAGATTTCTCCTGAAAAGATATGGCTCCCCCCCCCCCCCACTGGGCGAATACCACCAGAAGCTTACTCCAAAAACAGTCCCATCAGCAGGAAGACCCAAACCTTTGTACACCCATCAAGAGCTATCAAAATACAAAGAGTAAGGTCGTTAGCAAGGTTGGAAGACATCTGTGGGGCAAAGACCACCCCCACTGCTCTCATTCCCTCCAAAAAGGCGGGAAAGAGACTATAAGAACCAAGAGGTTTTAGCAAGGTGGGTCGGGAGAAAGAGCTGAGGGGGTCACCTTGGAACGCGGACTGCAGGGCTACAGCTGGAACCTCATCACAGCAGACAGGTAGTAGCTGGGACTTTGCTTTTCTATCCTTCTAGGCGGGAATCTCTCCCCCCCCCCCTTTTCCGATTCAGGCTTGTCAGGGCAAAAGGGACTCTTTCTCCTCTCCAGAATACAGGGTGTGTTTGAACCATAGCGTAAGGATATTTTGCTGCCTGACATCACTAGGTTTGCTTTACCAACAAGTAAGACGCTGTACCTACTCTGTATTCTTCTTCAATAAAACCACCCTTTTGTTTCTGGAGTCTGTGTGTGTGTGTAGGTTTAAGTATAAAAGGAGCAAAGCGCACACTTTCCACCCCAGCAGCGCAGGTTTTACCCCAGCCAAAGATCCTAAACCTTTCGTAAGAGTGTGGGGTTAGAGGGAATCTAGCGCCCAGAATTATCTGTCGTAACAGATTGGTGGAGAAAGCGGGGCAGCAAGGTGGTGGATTTTTAAGATCAGGCAGCAAAGTGCGGGTCCTTAAGATCCTCACTGTGGAGCGTGTAGCAGTTGTGGCGGGGAGTGTGTCAGGAGCTTTCCCTTTCTATTTCTAAGCACGGGAGGCAACTTTGGGTTGAGGGCGAGGGGCCAAAACATCCAAAAGTTGGGATTCTGTTCTGGGGTACGAGCGTGGGCTGACCCAGAGTGCAGTGCTTAGCTTGTTTGTTCTGGGGTACGAGCGTGGGCTGACCCAGAGTGCAGTGCTTAGCTTGTGTTTGTTCTGGGGTACAAGCATGGGCTGACCCAGAGTGCAGTGCTTAGCTTGTGTTTGTTCTGGGGTACGAGCGTGGGCTGACCCAGAGTGCAGTGCTTAGCTTGTTTGTTCTGGGGTACGAGCGTGGGCTGACCCAGAGCGCAGTGCTTGGCTTGTGTTTGTTCTGGGGTACGAGCGTGGGCTGACCCAGGGATTGTGTCTGTTCTAGGTGGAGGGCGAGGGCCAAAACCTGGGCAGGGATTTGTGATTGTATTGTGTGTTTTGGGTGGAGGGCGCGTAGTCAAAACCCAGGCACTTGTTCTTGGTTGCTGGAAAAGGAACCAGCAATTGGGAGCTTGTCTCTTGATCACTGGAAGAACAGTGAGTTGAGGGAAATCCAAGTGTGCACAGGAGAGAAAAGGAGTAGTGGGAAACAGCACTCACAAGTGGCAGCAGGGTCTTCTGGGAAACGGGAAGCGGCCAACCTGTGATCCCAGGAAACCAGCAGCCAGTTCATAGAGCTAAGAAACGTAGGAGGTGTTTGAGAGAATTAGGAACATCACATTGTGGGACTTGTAAGTCGCAGCAACACGCGCAGAGTTCCTGAGCATAAGCAAAGTGCAAGTGCCTTTTGGAAGGTGATTTGGAGCAGCTGCGGGTTGCAGGGCAAGGGATCGCCCCTGATCAAGGCGTATCCACTCCTGAGACCTGGGCAGGACCAAAGCACCCCCCAAAAAGAGTTCTTCTTCCCTAGGGGTAACCACAAAGGGAAAAGTAATGGCAGCTACTTCAATAGCCTCCCCCATGAGTGGAGCCAGGAGATTTCTCAAGAAGGGAGGAGAATTGACAGAATTAGAGGCATACATTGCCAAAAGAGGAACATGTGTATGGGGAGATGATTGTTTTAAAACAAGCAATCCTTTTAAAACACTCAATGAAGCTTTGGAAGAGTATTTTAAAGAAAGCAAGCCTTCCAAATCACAGAGAAAGGCAGCCATTCTATGGGGAATGCATAATGTGTGTGGCAGCTACCAAAAAATGGTAGAGGCAGTGCAGGAGGAGTTAGACCAGCAAAAACAGTTTGTAGAAGGGTGGAAGTTGGAATGCCAACAGTTAATCAGAGAGAAGGAAGAGATACAAGCAGACAAGGTGCGTTGGGCTTCAGCTCTCAGGCAGATGGAGCGGGAAAGAGACCAGGCTGTGCACCAGGCACAAAGGGCAAGTGGTGAAGTAGAAGAAGCCACGAAAAATCTAAACCAGGCTAGGGCAGCCACTGAGGTGTTAATAGGGAAGTTGCAAAGACAAAGGCATGTGGTCACACATGACCACTGCAAGAAGCAAATCCAGGAACTTCAAAGGCAGCTAGAAGCTCAGCTAGGGCTCAATGTCGCCATCCAAAGCGTCTTGCCAGATGCGGAGGTTAGCGAGTTGAGGGCATTTATCCACCACACGCCAAGCCCAGAGCCAGATCCTCCGGCTCAGCGCCTGGGGAGCCCCGAAGGAAGAGAGCTAGAGGCTAAGGGAGAAATGCCAGTAGCTCCAATAATAAGCAAGACAGTGACTACAATTGGCTCTGGGAATAATAGAACTAGAGTAGAAGAAGTACAGGACACAGTGAGGTGGTCCCCATCTCAGGCAAAAGCTTTGGCTGAGGTTTTGGGTCCACTCAATAAAGCAACAGTACTGGCATGGCTTGCTCGAATCAGTACTATGCACCCCACTGCTGACATCTTTGATGTAGGCCAAGTGGCACGGTACTGCGCCTCTGAGAATGACATCACGTGTAGAGGCAGGAGTAGGATTGATCACTGGTCCTAATCTCAGTGATTGGATGAAGGTGGCCATAAATACTTTCTTTCCAGGCACACCGTGCCTCAGACTGTATTTAATGGACTCTCAGGCACCCCATGAGGGACCAGAGGTCTATTTAAACAGAAAGAAAATGCTAGCCAGACTAGCAAATGGAGTTTTCAGAGCACAGGGGCAATGGGATTACAACACTAGGGAGTTTGTTGAGGCAGCCTACACTGGGCTAAACACCCAAACAAGGAGGGCAATAGGAAGAATAGACCCCCCAACAGATTACATGGGCCGAGCTGCAGGAGGCAGTCCAGCAAGTCTCGGAGTGGATAAGGGAAACTGCGCCCCCCCAGAAAGAGGGAACCCCCAAAAAGAAAGGGCTTCCAGAGCCAATCCAGGCATTTACTTACACAAACCAAGGACCTCATTCTTCAGTAGTCCCTGGGGCAGACAAAGGCATGCCCAGGCAACAGAATGGATCTAAGTGGGGCCGAGGCCAAGGGAAAGGGCAAAATGGGGTTGGAAGAGGCTGCCTGCCAGGAAAGGTGCCTATTTACCCAGGTGAGGCTGCAGTGGCAAATGCCAGGCTGCAGCTAGAGCAGATATTGCAGAGGGTCAAAAGGGATGGCTACACAGAACCAGTCCTAAGAAGCCCAGGGGATGGGCCCAGAGACCGAGAAAACTCTCCACGGGGAGTCCTGTGGAGACTGCTAAAAAGCTTTGGGGAAGACATGAGGCAGTTTGACCAACAGCCAACCAGCATGTTAAAAGAAGCGGTCCGGCAAAAATTGGGGAGTAACCTTGGTGGGTGGGAGGAAGCCACAGCTCCAGTTGTGCCCTCCGCCCCAGCGTATCCAGAGCCTGCCAATGGGGTAGCCCCCACAGCAGCAATCCATGCCCGGACAGCAGAGCAGCAAGAAGCCATTCAGGCACTGCATGAGATCCGGTTCCCCTGGCCCCTCCTAGTCCCATCTGCAGGCTAACGCCTGACCAGTGGGGGAGGCCAACAGTTCGGGCTGTAATTGGGGAACCGGGAACTGTAGCCCAATGTTTAATAGACACAGGTGCATCGGTCAATGTGCTGGATCCAGTCTGGGTGAACCAAGGGACCAACACCAAAGTTGTAATTAGCATCAAGGGATATGGCGGCGCCTTGCAAGAAGTTACAGTCTGGCAAGACATCCCCATAGCTTTAGGACCATTTAAAGGGACAGTAACAGCGGCTTTGCACGGGGGAGAAGGCATTCTAGGAATTCCATTCCTGCATGCACACTCTATGGTAGTAGATTTGTCAAATAGTGTTTTGTGGCAAATTGAGGGAGGCCCCAAAGAGGTCTCTGCTGTACACCGGTGTGCAGCTATCAAGGCACCCCAGCCTCTGGCAGCCTTGGTAGATGACCCGTGGACAGAGGAGTTTCCAGAAGTTTGGGCTAAAAACAAAATAGAGTGTGGGCGCGTGAATGAGAGTGTGCTGATTGAAGGGGAGGACCCTCCCCCACAGAAACAGTACAAATACCCAGCTGAGGCAGAGAAGGGAATTCAAGCAACCATTGAAGGTCTGCTAGAGCAGGGAGTCATTGTCAAAATGCAGTCGATATGTAACGCCCCCCTCTGGCCAGTGTTGAAGGCAGATCAGGTGACATATCGCATGACTGTTGACTTCCGGTGCCTCAACGCGTGCACCAAGGCTGTAGCCCCAGTTGTAGCCAAATACAATGAGATCATCTCGGCCATTGCCGCAGGAGCTCAGTGGTTTTCTGTCTTGGACCTGGCCAATGCGTTCTTTGCCATCCCATTAGACCCACGATGCTGGTATAAATTTGCCTTCACATTTAAGGGTGCACAGTTCGCATTTTCCCGAGTTCCCATGGGTCTGCATTGCTCACCCAGTATTTGTCACACGGTAGTCACCCGAATGTGGGAACAACTAAGTCCAGCATCCCAGGGCACGTGTTGTCTTATGTAGATTACATTTTGATCCATGCGCCCACAGAGGCGCTGGCCAGAGACATCACTCGAGAAGTTCTAGGGATCATTCAAAAGACAGGGTTCAAGGTCAGTAGGGCAAAAGCACAACTAGTTTCCCAGAAGGTGAAATACTTGGGAGTTCAGCTGGGAGAAGAGGGAAGGTCCCCTGATGCACAGAGGGTAGAGACCATTTTAAAATTGCCAGCGCCCACAGACATACACTCCCTGCGTGCATTTCTAGGTACCTTAAACTTCTCACGAGACTTCATAGAAATGTTTTCTGAAAAAGCAAAACCCTTGTATGCCTTGTTGAAGAAGGGAAGACAGTGGGAATGGAGGCCAGACCAGAGAGAGGCTTTCTCCAAACTAAAGCAAGACCTGGCCTCCGCTCCAGCACTAGCACATCCAGACCTGAAAGCGCCATTCTTCATTCAGCTGGCGGCTTCAGAGGCCTGTATGGGAGCTACACTGTTGCAGGAGCACACAGGAAAGAAGCGTGTGATTGCATACGCCTCCCGAGGGCTAGATGGAACTGAACAGCGGTTCAGTCCCTGCGAGAAAGTCTGTCTCGCCCTAGTCTGGAGCCTTAAGCACTGGGAGTACATTATTGGTGGGTCCAGAGTAATTGTGCAAACGGCACATTCCCCACTAAAATATATTATTACAGGCAAGATCCAGGATGGGCAGGTAAGCAACCCCAGGATAGCTCAGTGGACATTGGCACTGGTAGGCAGAGGGGTCAGCTTTAAGAAAGAAGCCAGCGATCCAGCTAACCCATATGGGCTGGTGATCGAAGGCGAAGAACATACGTGCCCCTTACCTGAACAAAGAGTCAATCCATGGCTGGTAACATGGGCCAAGGCTCATGAGACTGCCTTGCAAGAAGGGTTTTCAGTCTGGTATACAGATGGGTCCTCCTACTATGTGCAGGGAACCCCTAGGACAGGATATGGGGCAGCAAGAGTTAACGATGAGCGGGTCCTCAGCGGCCCAGCTCTTCCTCACTCAGCACAAGCTGCAGAGATAGAAGCAGTCCTGAAGGTGTTGCAGGCAGAGCCTAGAGACGCTAAAGTTGCCATCTACACCGACTCAGATTGGGTAGCAAGGGCAGTAGCTGTATGGTTGCCAATCTGGGAAGGAAAAGGCATGGTTACTGCAGATGGGAAGCCAGTAGCCCACGTTTCCAAATGGAAGCAAATCCTAGAGATCCTCAGGCAAAGAACTGCAGAAACATGGATTGCACACACAGCAGGGCACAGTAAGAAACCGGGAGGGCCAGCCAAATGGAACCAGGCAGCGGATGCAATAGCCAAAAGCGCCGCTGAGCCAAGCACAGTAGGTAGAGAGGCAGAGGCCAATCATCACATAGCTGCACTCACAACCAGGGCACAAGCACGAACAGCAAGTGTAACCACTCTAGACCTAGCAGAGCTGCAGAAGGGAGACAAGGAGGTTGAAGCATTAGCAGCAGCAGGCCGAAGTTCAAAGGGAAAATACCAAATCCGGCAGGAAGACGGATTGTGGTGGGCCATTAGGTCAGACCAAGTTCGCCACTGGATAGTCCCAGGGTGGGGACTTGATTCAGTTCATTCATGAGCAAGGGCAAAAGTGGGAAGGGCCAGCCTTAATTGTAGACAGAGCCAGTCTGGCAGTCTACCAGGTTGAGATCCCAGCAGGTAAGAAGGGCAAGGCATGGAAGAAATACTTTCACTGCTCCCAGTTAAAAGAATGGAAAGGAAAGCCTCCAGATGCAGGTGCAGTGGATCTGAGCACAGCAACTGAGCAGTAAATGGGCATTCTCTCTCCTGGTGTTCACAGAATGACCCAAGCCTCAGATTGCAAGTGCACAGAGAAGAAAACCACAAAAAGATCTGGGCAGGAAGTCTATGTGTGTCTGTCTTGTATGTTGTGTGTGATTAGAAATAATTGGGCATCGCCAAACTAGGCGGGTGGGGGAGGGTTAGGACTTCACAGTTTCCTCTCTCTTTACCCTATCCAGCCAACATGTGGAAGACCCTAGTTCTGTGGGGAATCGTGCGAGGAGTCATGGGCGATTGGGAAGTCACCAACAGGTGGAGGTGCCATGAGGTGGCGCGGCCAGAAATCGACATGGCGTGCACTCTGACCGACCTAATCCGGGAACAAGTCCCAAGAAAGGCATTAAAATCCTCCTTCCGGGTGAATGTGCAGCATGAGGCAGCTTGTGAGGCAGAACACAGGATTCCCTGCACACGCAGGGGGACGGAGATCCAAACCAGCTTCTGCTTTACTGGCGACCACAAGAGCTCCAGGGCACAGTTGCAATGTGCACCCCTTTTCAACGCCAGCCAAGGAGTGGATGTTTCCAGAGAGCCCGTCTGTCACATCATCTTAGTCACTGCGGTCACTTGGGCAGTAGGTTCACCAGTCCACTTCCAAATCATGGTGTTCAGCGAAAAGGAGAGGCGGAAAGGCGAAGAAATCCTGCTCACTCTAATGGCCTCCACTGGGCAAGTTTACCAGAGATCTTTCCAGAACTGGAAGCATTTTAAAGGCCATGTGTCTGTGGAGAAGCTGAAAAGCCAAGGCATTTTGGACTGGGGTTTGATGTTAGATGAGAGGCATTGTGGAACTAACAGGGAACATATTCCATTTAGCTCGGTGAGTTATGACGCTGTTATTGACTTCCAAAGTGCCCTGGGCCCTTACACCCTCAGGGTTGGGCAGAAGGTTCTAGCAATAGATCCCCTAATCAAAAATGTGACAATGTTGTCCAAGTTAGAATACCCTATAATCGCGTCACGTGCTAAAAATGAATCAATTCCAAGAAGTGATTTGGCAACCAAAAAGATCCTTAAAACAGGTCATTATACCACTCCATAAATTGAATATCTCCCAGGAGTTTCCACAATGCGCACCATACCTGGCCACGAGTCAGCAGGGATGGGGAAAATGGGAAGACTTATGGCAAGGGAGGTTTGGGAGAACCAGGAACACCAGGAGTGTCAGAGAAGCATTAAGCTTAGGCGTAGGCTTCTTAGATGCAGGAGATATTGAGATTGTAGACAATAAACTGATGTATGCCATCGAGCGAATTGAAGAACTGGCAGAGCCCATCACCAGGGAACTGGCACACACAGTAGAAGTGCCTCAGGTCATTTCTGCAATCCTCCCATTGTGGGAAAGGGTGATAGAAAAGGACAATTTCAAGATTGTAAATACTGTCATGTCTTTACAACAAAATGTCTCTTTAGCAATGTCGTGCATGCAGGCAAAGGGACTAGCCCATCAGCTAACAATGTCTCTAATTCACATGGCCATTAACCAGGTACTCCCCCAAGAGGTCAAAAATGTAATTGCTCCCTACATGTCCAAAGGAGAGCAAGAGCTAGACAAATGGTGGGAGCTAAGGAATGCCACGTATGACAGAGAAGGCGAGGAACTCACACTGTTCCTAGCCACTGTAGAAGCCAGGGAAACCATGAGAGTTTTTCCAGTTGTTCCCTTGGGCATCCCAATCAGTAAAGGTATGGTCATGTATGCACAAGAAGAACAACACTGGGCACGCCTCAGGGCGGGAGTTTGGGAGACCATAAATGTCCGAGGGTGTCAGCATCACCCAGGGTTAGGCTTTGTGTGCGAGGACCAAACCTTTGAGACTCCACGCAACTGCTTTTCCTATGGGGCAAGAAATACATCCTACTGTTCATTTATGCTCAAGAAAGAGTCTAGTTCAGCTGTCATATACACCGGACAAGGGTGTGTGTGTATCAGGACAAGTTGTGCATATGTGATAATCAACAAGCAGTTCATTCAACCAATGGTCAAATATGTAAATAGGTGTTTTTGTAGCATAAGTACAATAGTAGGTTGTGATTTTGAATTTAGTGTGCCAGTATGGACAGTGCAAACGATTAAGGAACAGGTAGGGCTATACCCTACCCTCACACCCATTTCCTTAGGTTATGGCTTGCAAGACCTACAGGGATTGCTAGCCCACCCAACACTGCAAAAAGAACTAGACATGGTTAATGAACTAGGAGAGCAAGCAGTTCTAGAAGTTCACCATGACAATCAGGAAATCAAGAAAATTGCAGCCTCAGTGAGGCAAGCAGGAGCAAAGAGCTGGTGGAGTTCACTAGAGGGGTGGTCCCCAAATTTGGCAGGAGTGTGGGCAATCTTGCTCCACCCAATCGTAATCATGGCCATAGTGCAAAGCTGTCTTTTCATGGCAACCCTAGGTATGCTTGTATGGATGAAAAGGTTGACACGAAAGTTCCAGAGGCTGGAGCAGCGAATGAATGCCCGGTGCCAATTAAAGAGGTGGTAGCTTCATATTCTCCGAATACCAAGCTACCAACGGGGGGACTGTTAAGATGAGATATAGTTCTGATCATTTGGTTATGGCTACACTTCCAAAAGGAAGTCCACAGCCCTCATAAGAAGCGTTGGGTAAGCGAGAAAAGAAGCAGCCTGCCCACCTCCCCAGCAGGGCAGAAGGCAAAAGGTCATGACTGAAGGCTTGAATGGAAGAGTGAGTGAAGCCTAGAGGCATGCATAGGCAAATGAGTGGCAGGCTTGCATTGATTAAGACCTGAATATTGCATATCGCCTAAAACACAGGAAGATTTCTCCTGAAAAGATATGGCTCCCCCCCCCCCCACTGGGCGAATACCACCAGAAGCTTACTCCAAAAACAGTCCCATCAGCAGGAAGACCCAAACCTTTGTACACCCATCAAGAGCTATCAAAATACAAAGAGTAAGGTCGTTAGCAAGGTTGGAAGACATCTGTGGGGCAAAGACCACCCCCACTGCTCTCATTCCCTCCAAAAAGGCGGGAAAGAGACTATAAGAACCAAGAGGTTTTAGCAAGGTGGGTCGGGAGAAAGAGCTGAGGGGGTCACCTTGGAACGCGGACTGCAGGGCTACAGCTGGAACCTCATCACAGCAGACAGGTAGTAGCTGGGACTTTGCTTTTCTATCCTTCTAGGTGGGAATCTCTCCCCCCCCCTTTTCCGATTCAGGCTTGTCAGGGCAAAAGGGACTCTTTCTCCTCTCCAGAATACAGGGTGTGTTTGAACCATAGCGTAAGGATATTTTGCTGCCTGACATCACTAGGTTTGCTTTACCAACAAGTAAGACGCTGTACCTACTCTGTATTCTTCTTCAATAAAACCACCCTTTTGTTTCTAGAGTCTATGTGTGTGTGTGTAGGTTTGTTTAAGTATAAAAGGAGCAAAGCGCACACTTTCCACCCCAGCAGCGCAGGTTTTACCCCAGCCAAAGATCCTAAACCTTTCGTAAGAGTGTGGGGTTAGAGGGAATCTAGCGCCCAGAATTATCTGTTGTAACACCTCACAAAGGAGACAAAAAGGGGGAACTTCCTGGGGGTTTTACACTAACCTCCAATCCTCTCGTTTATTTACAGTGCAATCCTATACATGTCTACTCAGAAGTAAGTCCCACTGAGCTCAATAGGACTTAACACTGAAGGAAAGTGTGTGGATAGGATTGCAGCCTTCGCGTTGTGTCCGTCCTACTTGGAGTAGGCCCACTGAAATGGATGTGGCTTAAGTTGGATAGCACCTGTTGTTCCGTTTCAGGCCCACCTCATCTTTAGGGCTCTGGGCGGGTTGCAATTTTTTGGTTGCACGAAGTTACAGTACACCTCTCTCCAGAGCTTGCTTGCTTGCTTTTTTCTTTTGAAAAAAGTTAAATAAAGAGAATGATCTGAGAAGCTCTGACAGGTGCAAAGCGAACCCCTAAGCATGTTTACTCAGAAGCTACTCTCACTGTGTTCAGTGGCAAGCTACTCTCACTGTGTTCAGTGGCATTGCCGCCCTGCAACCGGGCCCTAGGTCTGTTTACTCATAAGTAACTTCCACGGAGTTCGAGACCTACTCCCAAGTAAGTCTGCTGTAAATACTTTATCGTGGTTCCCCAGAGGAGCATTCTTACATTCAAAATGCTCACGCTCAGCCTTTGGCGAGTCTTCGGGTGAAAGGAGTCAGTAGCTATGCAAAATGTCCCCACAGGCTCTCTCGTTCAAAACACCTGCACCTGGAAACCTCTTTCTCCCAATGAAACTTACTCCCAAGTACCAGTGCTTATCTGCCAGCCTTACTGTCTGTACTAGCCCGAGAGAGAGAGAGAGAGAGAGAGAGAGAGAGAAAGAGCAATCCATTGATGGTACTTTAGGTATTCCCTTGTGAGTAAACAAACGCACCCGCTCAATTTTTATTTAGTATATCCCTTTTCTGCCCTAAACCCGTGTGATAAGTCTAGGAAATATTCCAGGTAGGATCTGCAGCCAAAATAAAATAATTGATTTCAGTGTGGGAGATATAGTTAAGCACGTGCATAATACTCCAGTAGAAATCGATAGAACTGGACGATAGTCCTATTTTTGTTTTTTCTTTCAGTGATCTGCGTTCCTCTTTCAGTGATGCGTGCAAGCCAATGAATTCCGGGATTTGGGGAAGTAACGTGGAGGATCAGTTAGGAAGTCAAGCCAGATATCAGTTTTCAAAGAAAAAGTCAAAGAAGTCAAAGAAAAGTAAAAAAAAGACATATACAGAAGATTTACATTTATTACTATGCGTGCTCAAAGGAAAAATATTGTCACCTTTGGCTTTACAGACGTTAAGAAGAAAACTGAGAAACTGCGCACCGCAAAGTGCAGGTTCTGTGGTGCTGTGATAACTGATGCTATATCCACCACATCCAACTTTCTGAGGCACATCAAGACCCATGGAGGGAAGCTAGAAGAATTCAGGCGGCAACAGCAGGGAGACGATAGCGATGAGGCTACCACCTCCAAGCAGGCCAGGCTTTTGGACCTTAAGTGTGCCACACCTGTGGCTTTTGGTGAAGATGCTGCTGCATCTGCCACACAAAGCACCGTAACATGTTATTCTGCGAACCACCCCAAGCACAAGAGGTTTGTGCAATCAGTTGTGGCAGATTTAATTGTCGGCTGCTCCCTGCCGCTATCTTTGGTGGAGAGACCGCAATTTCGCCGATTCTGTGCAATGTTGGACCTGAGTTATCGAGACATAACAAGGGCTGTAGTGACCATGGAAATCGAAAGACTGTACGCCAGGAAGAAAGAAGAACTGACATCGCTTCTAGCCAAGGTAGATGATGTGGCATTGACGGTCGACATCTGGGCTGACAGAAGAATGCAAGGGTTCCTTGGTCTCACTGCACATATCGTCCTTGATTTTGAAATGAAAACAAGACTTTTAGCGTGTCAACGGTTTCATGGGCGACACACTAGCGAGAACATCCTTGACATCTTTGAAAGCATCTGCACAACTTTCAATTTGAAAGAGAAAATCCGCTATATAGTGACAGACAATGCAAGTAACATGATTAAGGCATTTGACACTGTATTTCCCACTGTGGAGCAACCACCTTCGGTGGCCCAGCATCAAGACTCAGCAGAAGAAGGCAGCGGTTCAGACTCGGAGGAAACCACCAGCACCACAGTGGAGAACACAGAATACTGGCAGGATGTGGACGAAAATGTGATCGTGTCCCTCATGCACCACGCCAGTGTAGCTGGACCAACCCAGCGGCCTTTGAAGAGGCTGGCCTGCTTTGCCCACACCCTGCAGTTATGTGTGCGTGACGGCTTGAAGGAAGCCAAAATCCACACAGCCCTAGTAAAGGTGTTCAAAATTTGTAGCTTTCTGCACAGCAGCAGTGTTTTCCAGAATGCATTTGAGAGAAGTTTTGGGCCCGATGTCTCAATTCCACAAGTCAACAATACTAGATGGAACAGCACCTTGCACCACATCAATGCATTCCTTCAACTCGATGAGGAACAGGGTGGGGAAGGTACTTGATGATGTCAACCAGGCACACTTGAAGCCATCTACACGGGAGTATGCCCAGCTGAAGGAATTGAGCCAAGTTCTGCAGCCCTTCCTGGAAGCCACAATGGCCGTGCAAGGCGAGAAGGGAGTGACCATTTCAGCAGTTGTGCCATCGGTTATTGGACTGTATCACCATTTAAAACATCTTCACCCGTCACATCTATTCATTATGGTTGCAGCTTTGAAGAAGAGCCTGGAGACCAGATTTGAGGGCATTTTGGTGATCGCTGGTTTGCTGCAGCCAATGCCACAGAGGACCCAGGGTGGGAAACCATTGGCTTTCCAAGACTACTTTTACTACTTTGCTGCAGTCCTGGACCCAAACTTCCATTTTTGGTGGCTGCAGAAGATCAGCGATAACGAAGAGGCAACCGCTGCAGTGAAAGAAAAGGTCCTAGCTGAACTCCAGCAGTACTGCTGTACACTGAAAAATACTCAAGCAGGGCTCTTGTCATCATCGCCCACTCAGTCTTCCGGCACTGAGGCAGTCCAAGGCACTCCACAGACAAAGGCCTGCACTTCAGCCTCTCTCTTTGCATACTGCAAGCCCATCACAACCAACACAAGCTCGGTCTTTGACTCTGCACTACTGGACTTTGGCGCAGAAATGTGGTCCTATAGTGCCCTGGTCTTTGCGCGATGCAGTGAGGGTAGCCCTGTGGATGTCTTGAAGTTTTGGGAGAGGCAGCGGAAGGACCTGAGATTACTCTCTGCGGCTGCTCTGGCTGTGTTTCTGGTTCCAGCAAGTTCATCACCAGTGGAGCGGGTGTTCAGTGAGGGTGGAATTGTGATGAGATCTCACCGTTCCGGAATGGGGGCCAAACATTTAGAAAAAATCGTGTTCCTCAAATGCAACATGGATAAGTTTTAGGAAGTACAGCAAGTTTATTTTTTAAAATCATTTTCCTAAAATGCAACCTTTCAGACATTTTGGGTTTGGCTGCCTCTGCCTGCCTGTTTGGGGTTCCCTGCCTCCTCTGCCTGTCTGGTCTCTTCTTGACCAGTTCCACAGTTGAATTGTCCAAGACAAAGGGCACTGCCTGCCTGTTTGGGGTTCCCTGCCTCCTCTGCCTGCCTGGTCTCTTCTTAACCAGTTCCACAGTTTGAATTGTCCAAGACAAAGGCCTGCTTTGAGGTTCCCTGCCTGGTTATTTTGGGTGTGTCGGCCTGGTCTGTTCTTGCCAAAATCAGTTGCAGAGTTTTGAAATAAAAAGGCACACTTGTGCCTTGTAAATTTTCTTTTTTATCCTGGAAGACAATCTTACTCGGTCACGAGTGATCGCCTGTCTGACTGACTGATTTTGTTGGGAAACCCCCCCCATTGATTTTAATAGGGACTCGTGGAGTCAGCTTTGGGAGTGACTCTGGAATTGTGAGTCACCATTTTGGACCAAGGACTCGGACTCAAGACTTGGGTCCAAAGACTCGTGACTCGACTCGAGGCCAAGGACTCTTAAACATCCCTGAGAGGTGCTGCACCTCCCCTCCATTTTGGTTGACCTTTTCTGAACCTTTTCCAGCTCTGTCCATTATTCACCTCCCTTAACCAATTCATTAGGAGTGAGTCACTTCTGCACTGATTGGCTCTCCTAGAGCACAATCTTATGCATGTTTAGACAGAAAAAGTCCTACAACTCCCATAATTTCCCAGGCAGCATGGCTGGCTGGGGAATGCTGGTAGTTGTAGGATTTCTAAGCGTGCATAGGATTATGCCCTTACTCTTTTGACTGGATCTGAGTAGTAGCATTTGTGCTCTGCATAGTAATAGGATATCGCTGGGCCTTCTTGCCTCACTTTGTAATAACATCTCTTTCCCCCCCCCCCGCCCTTTTCTTTGTATTTATCTACCAACTCAGAATAACACTTTATGTACCCAACTAAAATGGGTTCTGGCCCATAAAAGCTTATGCCACAATAAATGTGTTTGTCTTTAAAGTGCCACATAGGATTCTGTTGTTTTTACCTACTCTGGTGTTAGGGAATAGAGGTCCCCAACCTTTTTTTAGGCCTAGCTGGAATTTTTAAAAAGTGTTGTGGGCAGGACCATAAAATGACTGCTATGGCTAGTCACAAAATATTGTGGGGAGCCCCCCCCCGCTCCCTGTGTTTTGTGAGAAACCAGTGTGTTTTGTCTGTGTGTTTTGTGTAAAACACAGACAAAACACACACAAAGATAACATATCCTCCCACCATTGCTCCTCACTGCCATCCCCTCTCCACCCCAAACTTACCAGGCAATGGGAGGGGGCCCTTTTTCTTTTCTTTGAGTCTTTGTAGGGGGTGGCTGGGCAGGGTGGGGCAAATGGGTTCACTGCTCCCCCCCCTCAGCTGTGCTTAGCCTTCCCTAAGATTTTTTTTTTAATTGTCTTTTTAATTTGTGACATGGACAGTGACAGCCTCCATTTAAAGAATGACAGCTTGCTTCAAGAACAGGAACAATTTTCTTATAATCCATTTTCTTATTTATACATAGCAACATTTGTTCTTCAATTCCCTTTTTTTAAAATTTATTTTGTTTATATATATATTTTACTCTATTTCCCCCTTTATTTCCTTCATGCATGGTTCATGATATACACTGGCTTCTCTAATTGTACTAATATCAATATTAGTAGTACTCCGAGTAGATGTTGCTGTAGTGTCTGATTGTTCAGAGCAAAGCATCCCCATTTTCCATAACTCCACCATAGTTGTCAGTAACCCATTGCATTCAGAATTTTTTTTTTTAATCAGACCTACATCCCTAACTGCATGGTTTAATTAGTTTTTCAATTTCAATTAATTGTTCACCTTTGCTCTTCACACTTGTAACTCTCTGGACTATGGGAATCCCATTATCATTAACTACTGGGGGAGGACATAATGCTAACTCACGGGCAGTGCAATCCAATGAGGCTGACCTCTGAACTCGGAGGATTATGGGCATCCTATTGAGGGCGGGAGAAGCGCAGCAGATAGGATTGCCGCCACACTCCTCTCGCCCTCAAGAACATTTAGACAGCCGATTTTGAATGTCTACGTGCTTTACACTTCTTCCCAAAGAGAAGAGGCTGAGACACGGCCTGGTTTCCTCAGAAGCCGGTAGTGCCTCCCTTCTCCCTGGGAATGCCCCCACAACAGGGGAACTGAAGATGGTCTTCCATCTTCGGTTCCCTGCCGGCAAGGAAACAACTGCACTGGCTACGAGGTGGGTGAGTGGGCGCTCTGCGGGCAGACTGCACACTGCAACCTCAGAAGGGATTTCCAAGGCCGCAGTGGCGACCATGCCCTTTCTTATGCCCCCCCCCAACAAGGTCAGAGGGCCATAGGATTGCGCCCTTACTTTTCTGTAATCTAAAGAATTTTGTCTCTCCCATTCTCCTGGCTGATTTGCACTCAGAGCCAACTCTGATGCCAAATCTATTGCCCCATCCTCTATCCCCATATCGCCTAGATGGTCTTGAGTTCAATCTAATGCAGAATTATCAGAGACTTATTCCCGATCCCCTCTTTGTTTTTGCAGGGGTGGGGAATTGAGAAATTTTTGTCTGCTGTTCCTTTTTTCATTTCCTCCTCTCGGGAGTCATTTCTGTGACCGATGGAAATAGTTCCATATTCTTATAAGCTTGCCTTGCCCTAGAAAGAGGGCATCAAGGAAGAAGCTTGACCGACTCTGACCCCTGAAGCAGAGAGAGGAGGCAGGGTTTAGGCAAATGGCCACTGGTAGATGGCAAACAGCTGCCTCAGCAGCAGCACACAGAGTCACTTCAAACTCACACCCAGCTCTTCAAGCAGCCCTTCTCCAGTTTATACCTGAAGCAGAGGGCAGAGGTGGGGTTTAGTGGCTAACAGCTGCAGCAACAACTGGCGGGGAGTCCCTTCAAACTCACACCAAGGAGCAGTTTAAGAATAAGACCCTCTGAAAAATTTAGTGAATAAGGCAGGGCAAGTGTACAACAAAAGCCTCATCAGGAAGAACCCCCAAAAGTCTGCTCACTTAAGACTTTCCCTGACTGAGGGTGGATTTTTTGTGATCACAATCTCTCTATAATTACTGAAGTGATCCTGAGGGGGGGGGGGGGAAGCCTGTATAGTAACATGACCCTTGAAGAGTTAAATATTAGAACTTTGTATTATGGGCTAGAGTTAGACTCTACCCCATTTGCTCTGCCTTTCAGTTTCAGTTGTTTTCTCTACCCAGTCAGCACTAAAGAAGCATGTTTGTTTGCCTGCAGTAAGAAGTCAGCATTTCTTTATTCCGCAGTCATTTTGTTGAGTACAGCAGGATTAGGTGCTTATTGCTAAAGGGTGAAATAAAAAGATAACAAAGTGATCTGAAAAAATATCTACCCTAAGTTACCCTTCACTCTTTTAAAGTACTCACTGTATTCACAATCATAGTGGCTATTTTTTCTTGAGTACTGAGGTCAAAGGAGGATGAAAACAGCCCTAGAGAGGAATAGAAACACTGCTGTGCAGACTACAGTTGGCTGGCCGGCCACCTAGGCTGAAACTCAGGCCTAATTTCTGATTTTTCCATTGTGTGCAGCTCAGTGTGAAGACTTTTCTGGGTTTCTGGGCAGAAAAATCAACCCAGCGACCAGTAAAAAAAATTCCGATTGCTTTCCACAGTCAGTTAGCAATCGCTTAGTCCTTTAGTCCAGTTAAATAGTTTTTCCACATTGTCCAGCAGGAAGGAAAATGTAAAGGTCAGGAGCAAGACTTGAAGGAGGAGTTCACAAACATACCCTAAAGTATTTACCGTATTTAATTCTAGGAAAAACTGAAAGCTGCAACTGTTCTAAAGTATGTTTTTTGGTGCTATGCATTTCTCTCTCTCTCTGAAAACGTGTGTTGTGAAACTGCTGTTCAGAGAGCTTTCTTGCGTGCTTATTGAACTTTTTTTTTTAGTTTATGAAAGGAAGTCTATTATGCAGTAAATATTTTACAAAGTAAAGGGCTCAGTCTCGTTGACTTCAACAAGAAAGTTATGCATATTGTTCTCAGCACCACTCTTGCTAAATGCTTGACTATGGTTGCATTGTAACTCTGTTTGTAATCTGTTTATTTGTACTGGTATTGTTGTGATACAAGATTAAAACTGAATTTTTGAGAGAACAAGCTCTACACTAGTTTTTAACTTGTTAGTTATAGCATAAACTATTTTCTTTGTGTGGAGAAAGCCAACCTAAGCCCCCTGCCTGACACACACACACTCACCAAGGAGGGGGGAAGGAGACCCGGGGGGGGGGGGGAGACAGCCAGTCTCCACAGATGACAAAAGGGACAAACAACATCTGCATAGAATCACCCCAGGGGGGGGAAGGCAGGAAGCATCCCCAGGTTTGTCAATGCTCTCGCATATCAGCCCCATCTACGTAAGACTTGAATACCTCTCCAGAGCAGACACTTCGGCACCCCTAAGAAATGGCCACTCAACACCATAGGATGGGACCATTAAGCAAGTGGCTTCCCACGGGGGGGGGGGAGGCGTCACCCCACCTGACCCAAAAGGCCGCTCCTAGGGGAGGGTGTCAACCCACCTGATCACGGAGGGAGGGGCTACCTGAAACACCAAGGTATAAAACACCCTGCGCAAGGGAACTGGGTTGTTGGACCTGATCAACAATCTTGCCCCATGCCTGGGGTAAGGGAACGAAGGATCAGCAACCCCGGGTAGCCACACCCGGCACGCTCCAGCTAGCTGAAATCACTGGTCGCTTGGGTTGACCGGACCCCCGGGAAACCAAGCTGAAATCACTCACAAGCCGCTTGGGTAGACCGGGCCTCCGCCGGGAACCCAGCTAGCCACTTGGGTAGACCGGACCTCCGCCGGGAACCCAGCTAGCCGCTTGGGTAGACCGGGCCTCCACCGGGAACCCAGCTAGCAGCGTGCGGTTGACTGGGCCTCTGCCGGGACCCGAGCTGAACTAACTAGCTGAGAGCCCTGAAATCACGGTGTCCTCAAGACTTCTTGTTTGCTACTTTGTACCGTACTGATAAGCTGTATTGCTGGTGTGTGTCTGGGTTTGTGAAGGTAATGTTGTAAATAAACTTGTTTTCTAAAAGATACTTCTGTGGCTATAAGTTATCCTTTTGTTCTGGGCTAAGGGTGATAGTCGCTGGGGATCTCGGAGAAGGCCGCCCCAGGACTCGCTACCCCCTTGGCATTGAACCCACGCAGAAGACCAGGTTGTCGGTCTTCCACTCTTTGTTTTACACCTTTTTGTATCCCCTTGTTCACTGTATCTTTAACATCCTTTTTTCTTATGAAACAAAAAAATATGCCAGTCATTTAATTCCCAGTGTTCATACTATATTTTCTGTTAACTTGACCTTTACATAGCCCATAAGCGCAGTGTTCTCCAACCTTGGGTCCCCAGATGTTTTTGGCCTACAACTCTCAGCATGCCCCAGCCAGCTACACTGGCTGGGGCATGCTGGGAGTTGTAGGCCAAAAACATCTGGAGACCCAAGGTCAGAGAACACTGCCATAAGGTAATACACTCTGTGTGGAGGAGGAGTGAGGGGAAAAGTCACTGCCTTTCCTTTCTCCTGGCCTGGCCCTCACATCATCTGCACCAGTGAATTGGGGGGCAGTGATTGGCTTGTGCTATGTGCCTCCCCCCCCCCCAATGCCCCACCTAACAAGGAAGGCTGGCTACAGGACTGTGACTGGATATGCTGCACAGCAAAGAGCTGACCTCCAGAGGTATTCTGGAGAAATAAAGATGGTAGGTTGCTGGAGACTGGTGCTTTGCTTTGCAGTATGCCTGACCACCCCCAGTAAAAGGAAAAATATTTGTTAGAGGTAGGGTGGTTTGCAGGCAGAAGTAGTCTATAGTCTGCAAAATTAATTTTTTCTAAGAGAACTGGATCTAAGTTCTGGCTTGATGTGGAAGTCTCCACCTATTGTTGTGCTGGTGTCTTTTTCCATCACTTTAGCTATTGTGAGAACTTCATCAGGTATTTGCATTCATGTCACATTCCCAAAGGTGTGTTAAAAGCAAACATGTTAATACATGTCAGAGCCTAGATAGAAAGCTGCCTGGAAGCCTTATATAAGCCATTCTGAGCAATCCAGAGGAAGCATGGGATATAAGTGCATTAAATAATCTTTTAAAATGCACGGAGGCTTTACCAAAGATCTGTGAATTAATTCCTTGCTCATTTTTTCAGGGTTGGTTTAGTGTTGCTCTTGTTTAGAGAACATATTTGAAGAATTTTAAAAAGAAGTGTGAGCGCTCAAGATCGGGGTAGGCAACCTGTCGCCCTCTAAGTTTTGGACAACAGCTCCCATAATTCCTGGACATGATGGCTGGGGCTGATGGGGGTTGTAGTCCAAAACATCTGCAGGTTGCCTACCCCCTGCTCTATACTGAACTGAACAAAACAGAACAAACTAGTGGTATTAGAGAAGACAATAAAGCTGCAATCTTATGCACACTTACCTAGGAGTAACCCTGATCAAACACAATGGGATTTCTGAATAAATGTGCATAACATTTTGCTGTAAAGTAATCAACAGTAGTACTAATTTTCCCTCGCTCCCAGCTGAAAAGTGGTACTAAGTAGGGACTGTTTTCACTAAAATAAAGAAATAAAATACCAGTTTAAGCCTTTCTTGTGCTGTATCGGCCACATAAGAATGTTGTTCAAGTGTGATATATCATTGGAGAAAAATCTAATGTTCATTCTAGCAGTGTAGGTTTTAAATATGCATTATAGATTGAGATAAGCACACCAATTTGAACTGGTTTTTTTTTTAAGGCAATGGACAATGTTTTACTATTTCCCCAAGCACATTATTGATTTCAATTTAGGAATATAGATACCGGTACATAGTTATATTTTTAATTTCCAAGAAAGGTGACCAGAATAAAAAGGAAGTACATGAGCTTGAGCCGTGCTTGTTATTAAAACTCTAGCATGTAACCACTAGAGGGGGATTTCTACCGCAAAACACAAGCTGGTGATTTTTTCTTTTTGTTTTACAGCTGGATCTAAACATGTTTACTCAGATGTAAGTCCGACTGAGTTCAGTGTGATTTACTTCCTAGTAGGTATGTTTAGGATTGCAGCCTTTAATCTTGTAAAGCCTGTTGTGCACCATATGTCAACTACTACATTTTCCTTGTATTGGTGCAAGGGATTCCTCTTCCCTGTCTGCCCTATTAAGTCTTTGTTTCTCTTTTCTTTGTATTTACATCTAAAATAGTTTCAGATTAATGTGCATATATTTACAACAAGAATATATTTCCCTTCCATTCTGACATAGTTACAATGCAGGGGTCAAAAGTTTGGCAGAGGATCATAAATGTCACTTCACCCTTATCAAACAGTATTTTAAAATTACATCAGAAAAAATGTGGAAGATGCAGTTAAGACTCATTTGGGATTAGAAGGGATAAAAATCCACTCATCAGTATGTGTTAGCTCTTCTTTCTTAAGCAGTTCTCTCCTAATGCCAAAACTGGATTGGTTGTGTCAACATTTTAACATGTTACTTAGTTCACAATTGGTCTCCTTCTCAGAATGTCCAAGATGTCATTTTAACTTGAGGGATATCTGATGTTGGCTCCATTGAGATGTAAAATAGATTCCTACTGTATACTGAACAATGTTAACTACCGGTAAGTCATCTTGAAAGTATGTTTTTACAAAACTTTTACCAGTCAGTGCAATTGTCAGGTTGAAGGCTTCACTTCAGCTTAATCTTCTCCCTGATGTGCTAGGTGGTTTTTTTTGGGGGGGGGTATTCAAATATGTGGCCCCACCCCTGCACATATGTCTGCAGCCTAAAATGATTGCCTGTAGGGAAAGCGTACCCCCTCAGAGAACATGAGTCGGCTGATTGTGTAAACTGGCTCACAACAACTCTTCCTCTGTCTATGCTTAACCAGTAAATATAGCTGCAAGGCCACAATCCTATGTACACTTACTTGTGAGTAAGTCCCATTGAATTCAGTGGGACTTTCTTTGCATGTTTACTTGAAAGTGTTGGCCTGTGCATAGGATTGCCAACTTCTTATTAAAAAACAAACTACTTGGTAGAGCTAGGTTGGCATCTGGAGTTTACTGTCTTTTCAGACCCCATTAGGCTATCAAGTCCAACCCCCTGCTCAATGCAGGAAACTAGAGGAGGGGTCTCCCATCCAAGTAATAACCAGGCCTGACCTTGCTTAGCTTTCTACACTCGGACAAGCTGAGCCAGCATAAACCACAGGCCTGTACTTATCCATTTTTCTTGGAAGTAAGTCTCATTGATATCATTGGGACTTGCTCCTTAGTAAGTCAGTGTGCTAAGGATTTCTAAATACAGAAAACGTAATATGATAACAGTGTTCACTTGGAATAGGATATATTGACATTGAAAACTGGATCTTCTACAATACCGTTGGGCTTTCACCTTGTTTATTTTCAAAGTCACTTATTCTGTTGTGTTGTTGTAAATACTTGTTCTGTTTCCAAATATTCGATGAAAAAACTAAATATCAGAGATGGCCTTTTATTTCAAAAGTGGTAGCCTTTGTTTAGTAAATGGTTATATAAAGAAAAAATACTTTCTTCTTTTGCTTTAGAAGCCAGTGCCACTGTCACTGAGGTTTTACAGTATGTACGCAGGGCATAGAGAAATGGCTACAGGTACAAGCTGGGACATCCCTTGTTCAAATCTCAGCTCAACCAGGAATTGGCTGGGTGGCTTTATATAGGGGTAACATTGGTACCTGTGAAGTGCTATGAATACTTAAGTGTATATATGCTAAACTAGCTTTTGCCCGTGTCTTCGCTCATGTGATGAAGAGTGACTGTGCCAAGTTTGCACGGGTCGTCATTTTCCTACAGGCACTATTTGTTCGAAATTCCTTAAGGTCGCTGACCGCTGTTTTGAATCGCTCCATAGGAAAGGTCCCCCGGGACTACATAATGGAATCCTAGCTCCCCCGGGACTTTCAGCTCCCCCGGGACTTTCAGCTCCCCCGGGACTGCACAATGAAATCCCAGCTCCCCTGGGACTACATGCTCCCCCGGGACTGCACAATGAAATTCCTGCTCCCCCCCCCCCCGGACTACACAATGAAATCCCTGCTTCCCTCCCTGGATTACATAATGAAATCCCTGGCCCCCTGGGACTACACAATGAAATCCCAGCTCCCCCGGGACTGCACAATGAAATCTCTGCTTCCCCCTCCCCCCCCGGACTACACAATGAAATCCCTGTTCCCTTTCCCCCGGGACTGCACAATGAAATCCCTTTTCTCCCCCCCAGGACTGCACAATGCAATCCCTGCTCCCCGCCCCCGGGACTGTGCAATGCAATCCCTGCTCCCTCCCAGGACTACGCAATGAAATCCCAGCTCAGCCCTGGCTGTGGTTCATATGAACATTCTGTTTTGTCGCAGGAGAGATTTGCATATCCGCTCCCGATTGGCCCCTGTGGCAGTTCATATGAACATTCTATATGTCGTTGGAGCGATTTGCATAACCGCTCCTGAATGGCCCCTGTGAACATTCCAAGTGACGCCATTGTCTCGCATCTATTTTGGGCTGTACAGGCACAGCAAGGGTTTTTCGGAGATTTGAACCCACCAGTCTTTGTCCTTGGGTGATGGAGAGTATGTGTGCCAAGTTTGGGGCTGATCCATCAAAACATGATGGAGCCTATGCGATGACGCCCCGCACATAGCAGTCATTCAGTCATTTAAAAAGTTTCCCTCCCTTTTCACCCCCTCAGAGAACATTCTAAATGGCCTAGGGGAGAGTTGCATCCCCAGCCCTATTGGCCACTGCAGGAATTCATACGAACATTCTAAGTGTCGTATGGGCTATTTGCATAACTGCTCCTATTGGCTCCTGCAGGAATTCTGAGGTGAGGCTGATTTGCATAACTGCTGCCCTGTTGTTTTGCCCATAGGAGATATGATTGTGGGGCAATTTTGCCCCCTTTTTTCACCCCCTTAGGGAGGGAATTTCCAAAAATCCTTCCTTAGTTGGGCTCTACGTCATAAAAGCAATGATCCTTCAAAATTTCACATTCCTAGATTAAACAGTTTGAGCTGGGCGTTTATGAATCAGTCAGTCAGGACACTTTCTTTTATATATATAGATATGTAGAAAATATAATCCTCTACAAAATACCTTATCAGGATAGTTACAACTTTATTTGCATACATTTAAGTGATAAACTGCTTTTTCAAGAAACCCAACAGTTAATTCAAATACTTGACTGCAAATTTTTCTTTTTTGGAAAAAAAAAAAAGAATTCTTATTTTTGGTTCATTTGGATGTTTCAGAAAATGCATCTTTCAGTAGTGACATGCAATATCTGCTGTGCTATCTTTTGAATGTTTACTTGGAAGCAAGGCCTACTGTGTTCAGTGGGGTTTACTCCCAGGTATGTGTGCCTAGGTTGGCAGCATTATTTGAAACTGCTAAGGCAGTTAAAGAAAAATATTTCATTTTGCTGTCCTCTTATATTTTAATAAAAGGGCAGTCTGAAGGTTCAAGAAACTATAGATTCTGCTGCTGCATTTATATTAATAAGGGACAGAAATCTTGTGTGCATTTGTCCAGCATCCGGTAGTATGAGAAAGATAATAATATTCCTGCACATGTTTCAATCTGGAATCCTAAAATCTTTTGACTGATGAAAACACAAAAAAATTAAAAGTTGCAATTGCAATCTAGCACCAGTGTATTTTGGGTTGTCATTCAGGATGAGGAAGGCTTTATAAAATAGGAATTATCTTGCATTCCACCTTGAGGGTAGAGAGAAGGTGCTGGCTTAGAAATACGAAAGATCATTTTTAAAAAACTTAAGGTGCAATCCTATGCAAGTTTAGACAGAAAAAAGGCCTACAACTCCCAGCATGCCCCAGCCAGGTGTCTGGAGCATGCTGGGAGTTGTAGACCTTTTTTCTGTCTAAACCTGCATAGAATTGCACCCGTAGTCAATTAAATTAAACATTTTTTTAGTGGTTGAAAGTCTTATTCAAAATGCGTGTTGAAATCCTGACAAAACCAAAACGTTCTACTTTGGCTTCATTAGGATCAAGATTTGTTAGCAGAAAAGATTCCCAACTTAATAAGTATATTTGGATTGATAAGATTGGAAGAATCTGCAAAAAAATGTGGGTAATGTTTTAATAAAATGCTCACTTTAAGGCTCTACTGTCATTCCCCATTCTTTTATAAGGTTTCATCTGTTCATTCTGTTCCCCAGCTCTTTCTGCTAATTCACCAGTATTAATTTCCACTACCAATCATGACTATTGCGGACAGGAAAAACCTCTGAGCTGGTGTGCTAATCTTTTGCATTTCCCATCCATTGTTGTATATACTGAGTCCTTTGTTCATGCTTGACTTTGTGGCACTAAAACTTCCATTATGTTCTATAGGCTTGCTGCTTCTGGACAAGTTTGTCTTACCCATTACAGTTGGACAGAATGCCCCTCTTTCTGACCAACCCATCCCCATGTTTTGTAGGTCTAGCAGTTCTCATGGCTGTAGATAATAAATGCTGTGTGGCTTCCTAACAGCAACGCTAACATAAAACAGCCCTTCTAGCTTCAACTTTCTAATTAAGGACAACAAGAAGAGTTCTTTTTGGAATTTCATCAAGGCAGGCAACTTGGTATTAGTTTTCATGTCATGAATATGGTACAAATTGGCAGGGATCAAGCAACATTTTCTGTTGAGACAATAATGTGTGTTCTTTGATTAAACAAAATGTCCTCACACCTTTTAACACCCTGGCACTAGATCTCCCTTCCCCAACCTGGTACCTTCTAGATCAGGGCTCTCCAACCTTGGGTCCCCAGATGTTGGTGGCCTGCAGCTCCCAGCATACCCAGCCAGCATGACTAATGGCAAGGGATTCTGGGAGCTGTAGTCCAGTAACATCTGGGGACCCAAGGTTGGAGAGCCCTGTTCTAGATGCTAGGAATTGGAGTCCAAGACATCTGGAAGGCACCAGGCTGGGAAAGGCTGCCCTAGATTAATAGCGGACAGTAGGGTTCTGATTAATGACCTTCTGTGGCTTCTGGCTACTCTAACCCAATGGAATAGTTGTCATACATAAGCTTCCTCTATGAGGGTTGAAAGAAACATTTTTTTGGTAATCATTCTTGAGGGAGAACAAGGGAATTCTCTGCACCCCTGTTCCCTTGAATTTTCTGACCCCTGAAAGAAGTTCTGCTCTATCTGATCATATGAATGAATAAGTATATCAGTTGAAGTCAGAACTACTGTACGGACAAGAAGCGACTAAAAATAAATGCACTGCATTAAAAAAGTTTGTTAACAAAATTGTGCAAAAGTGCAACAGGAAAACAAGAATGTAGCTAACTTTAGTTGAAACCTATGTTAAATCCTATGAAATGGTCATGGTTGTGAAATTTCCCCCCCTCCCCCCATTTTTAACGATGGTGCCATACATCCTCACTCCACATATTCACCAAAAGCAAAGGGTGTCAGACTTTCTCCCCTCAAAATTCAAATACCCTTCTAATTTCAGTTTCTGGGGGAAATGGTCCTGTAAAGCTAGCCCTCGAACTTTTACAGCAAAGTATGGAGCGCGGCGAAATAATAAGAGACTCCCTGTAGCGCTTCTTCAGACATATGCAGTATGCCTATGTACTCCAGTTGATGGGGAACATGGATGGGAAGGGGCTGTTGCATGCATGTCCTGCTTGTGGGATCCTGTGGACAGCTGGTTGGCCACTGTGTGAACAGAATGCTGGACTAGATGGACCCTTGGTCAGATCCAGCAGGGCTCTTCTTATGTTCTTATAACCGTTTTTTGTTAACATCTATTTCTCTTCATGTAGGGGAGTAAAAAACACTAACATGTATGCATGCATGGCAACATTTGAAGAATATACTTGTGACTGTAAAACTGGCAAAATCAACAAATGCATTATTCACTTATGATAGAACATACTTTTTCCTACGCAGAATTCAGGAAAATGTCATATGTGAAGGGGGCCCATACTTTGAGGGAAGTATATCTGTGGCAGAGTTCATCTAAACCCAGGCACATTCATATTAGGGCTATGGAGCTCTATGTCAGGCTTTTCCGTCTTAGATTTCTTCAGTAAGAGAAAACATCCCCCACGCGGAAGACATAGCCTTAGTGCTACATCTCTATTAGATGTAGAACAAATTATCTGGATACCATTGGTGTGAAGTGCTATAAAGATTCAGAGACATTAATGCGAGGTGATTGACTTGATGCTACAGGTTCCTATATGCCATATTATTGTTGCCCATTTATCCTATTTTAATACGAGTAAAGGTTTGATATGTATTTTATAGTTTTCCTGTTTTAACTTTATGTGTATTTTAATATTGTAGTGCAATGATCTTTAGATTGCGCAATAAACGTATTCTGTTCTGCTAGCAGTCAATCAAATCTTTATTACGGTCCAAGACCAGCATAAGTTCTGCTAGCAGATATTTTGCTGGGTTAGTCCTGTCATACTTATGTTAATAGCAGGTTAGTCATAGCATCAGGCAGGGTAGCTGAGTTTCCTTCAACTCATTTAGGATAGGTCAGTCACATCAAGTTACCTTTGTAAAGGCATTCTGACCAGTTATTTTACGAGCTTATTGACAACTCCAGATAAGAGAAGATAACAGCAGCCTTTACTTCCAAACAACCATACAAATATAAGAATTGCTTTTCTGGGTGGCAACAAAGTCTATCTAGACCAGCGTTCTGTTTTGAGCAGCAGTTACACAGATGCTTCTGGAAACTTAGAAGTGGGACATGTTTGTAACAAACAACAGGAGCTAGCTACCTCCTTCATCGGGTATTTTTAAGTACCGTATATTGCCTCTGTACATGGAGCTTCTATTGAGCTATTATGGCTAGTAGCTGTTGACAGATTTATCATTCCCTTCATTTCTGCTATTTAGGTGTGCACGCCGATGTTTATTTAGCTAAAGCAGCACTACCCATGCACAAGAGGGAGGTATCAGCAGGCTCAGTGGAGTCCCAAGAATTGCAGAAGTATAAAAAAGAACAACACTTGGAAAACCACAAGGGGGTACATCCCAAAATAGCACAGTAAGGACTGAGCATGCTCAGCAGCCATGGGATTCTGGGTGACTGTTTCAGGGTGGGGGAAGTGGAAAACTGGGTGGAAGGGGGAATGGAATGGAGTATCTTGGAAGAAGGTATGGCTGATTGACTGGAACATGGAACAGGAGCACTCCATGCTGCATTATTTTGTTGCAGGCCTACTTGTAAAACTATTGCACTTCATGGCATGTAGTTACTGAATCCCTCCTTCCCCCCACTTTATCTCTTTTTTCTGTTGGGGGATGAGAACCAGAAACTGGGTGGGTGGTAGGATGGAATAGTTTTATGGAAGAAGTCATGGCTGACTGACTAGAGTAATGAGTTCATGCACTCCACATTTTCTTGCTGGTCCTACTTGTCCTTCATGAATAGCAGCCTAAGGACAGAACTACAGGTTATGAAACAAGCATGGGGTTCCTAACACCAGTTTGCCTCATAATGCTAATGAAAGGAGGAAGAGGGGGACATTTGCGGGAAGAATTGGAATAAAGTGGTGGGGCTGGGCATAACCTCCTTCCCAGCTCTGGTTCTCCGCTACAGTGCTCTGGCCATTTTAGCCTGCTTTTTCACAAGTCTGGTCTATGAGACCAGAAGTAAATCCAGCTAGAGGAAAACAACTTTTGTGTATTTGCAGGAGAGAATTGGCAGGTGTGGGAAGGGTAGAGCTCCTCCTCCTTCCAGCTGCGAATTGTTCCTTACAAACTCTGCTATCCCCACATTTTGTGTTACCTCTGCAAACGTGTTTGGGAACTTACTTTTTCTGAGGTAACAGATAGTTCTGCTCTGAGCTAGATTTCCGTTGCTACATATTTTGGTAGTGAATTCCATAAGTTAATTATATGTTGTGTTAAGAAGTCAGACCTGAATTTACAGCCAGTCAACCTCCTTGGATGACTTTGAATTCTAGTATTATGAGAGAGAAGAGATTTCTTTCTCTACACACCATTCGTAAGTTTATAAACCTCTATCATGCCCACTCCCTCAGTTGTCTTTCCCCCTATAATAAAGCTAAAGGGTCTCAAATGGAAAAGGCCTTTCCTTGGAGGGAAGGGCCTCCAACCTCTCTGCAATTGTAACCTTTCCAGCTGTCACCTTTTTGCGCTGGCCTGGTCATAACTGTTCTAGTATTCTAAATGGGGCTGACCAAAGATGTATTTAATAATTATCTGTGTAGCCCTGTGAAGTGTAGCCCCCTGCCGGATACCCTGATCCCTTTTTGTCCCTTGGGAGCTGAAGGGTTCTTTCTGAGGAGATATTTGAGGAGATTCAGAGAAGGAGAGCTTAATATTTGAGAGAGGAAAAGAGACTGAGGGGAGGAGAGAGGGTGAGAGTGAGAGAGTGAATAAGAAGAATCCTCTAGGGAGGACCATGGAAGAGAGAACAGCAGCTTTCTGTCTCACAGCGTTAATCCAGCAGCTGCTTCACTGCCATGGGAGTAACAGAGGCAGAGGCCTTACAGTTGCAGCCCAGCCTAGGCAAGTCTAATTGTTTACCTATGGATCACTGAATTATTAGACGCCCTTTCCTTTTTTGTTTTGTTTTGTTTAGAGCAACCTTCTCCAACCTGGTGCCCTCCAGATATTTTGGACTATTTATTATTGATTGATTTTACCCTTTCTACCAAAAATGGCACTCAGGGTGACTACAAGTCCCAGCAATCCTTACTGTTGGCCATGCTGGTTGGGGCTGATGGCAGTTGGAAGCCCAAAACATCTAAAGGGATCAGGTTGGGGAAGGCTTACCTTAAAGGGCTTATTTATCTGAACTGTTTCTCCTCATCCTTTTCTCCCACTTTTTGATAAACAAATCCTAGTTGTTCTCCCCTCATCCCAGTCTGTTACATTGACCACTGGTTTTCCCACTACATCCTTTCAGGGATTGTCAGGCTGGTAGGCTGGATACACTGCACAATATTTTGAGGCCCTAGCACTGTAGTCCCCCCCCCCCCCATCAATCCCAATACAGTGAGAAGCCAGGCCCCATAGTTCCCCCTACAACAAAAAAAGTGAGGTTACTTATAAATGTTTTATTGTTGATTCCTTTCCTAATACTGTAGTTCCCAACAATGGCTGCATTCAGATGGAATGATAAACCAGGATTCTGGGGAATCCTGTCTTATCATGAATGAGTTATGTGCAAATGCATGCAGTTTGTTCACTCCTGCTTGGCTTCTCCCACCAGCATGACTGGCTAAACAAACCAGGAAGTGTTTGTTTTGTGTCTTGTCCAAATCAGGGATCCTGGCTTATCACTCCAAAAGAAGCCAGGATTACAAACTAGGGCTTGTACTTGATTTACAGATCTTGGCTTGTTTGGCAGTGACATTGGTGGTACATACCTTGCACTTGGTTACAGTAAGGTATAGGGACTAGGGGGATGATCCACAAGCTTCCCGGAAAAAGTTGAGTTTAAAGGAGGTACTTAAAGGAAATAAGGCATGGTCACAAGGAGGCATTCTGGGAGGCAGTTCCAGGGATAAGAGGCAGGAAGTAAAAATGGTTGGAGTCGTTTCAGAGATTTTTGGACAACTGAGGGTGGTGGAGTTGGATGAGCAAAGGTCACAGAAAGGGATGTGTTGGGATACATGCACAGAGAGATAAGGAGGGACAAGGCCTTGGAGGACCTTGAGGGTAAGGACAAGAAACAGTTAATGATGTGCCCCGTATATTTATTCTCTTTGTTCTTCACAAGGACATGGGATTTTGACCAACATGTAATAAAAATGTTTTGAAGTCATCATTTGGTTGATAAAGGTGAACACTCTAAAGTTAGGAAATGATGGATTGAAAGGTATTTATAATACCTTAATTTGACCTTCTCTGAGTATGTATTACAATGCTTCCTTTTAATTACCAGAAGACATATTCCCACAGGTGATACCGTACTTGTCCTTTGTTGAGGTTGAGGACACTGCTTTTAATTCAGGTATCCAGAGTCAGCCTAGTTTTGTAATGCACTTGAATGTATAATCAACTGATAACATTTCAGTCTTTCAGATTTTCAGTCGAATGTATAAACAATAATTAAAGTGCAGTTGAAGCATCCTGTTTACAATAGTAATAGCTTCATTTTCAAGATAGTTTAAACTAAGTTGTAGTGTTGATGAGTGAGTTGTCAAGAGTCACAAAATACTGGCAGAAAGACCTGTGCTTAGGTCACTCACAAAATGAATGCCTACATGTCTCTGTGGTCCATTGTTTGATAGAGAGAAGTTAATTTAAAAAGTCTACTATGTAATTACTTTTACTCTTAGTTGCATTTTTTCTGCTGATGCTGACATTTGATCTGTTGCTTTAATAGTATAGTTTGTTTCTTTTATTATATTTAATGAATTTTAGTTTTTTTGTATTGCAAGCTGCTATATGAGGCCATTTTCGTGAAAGCTGTGCCGAGATACCTGCTATGAGAGGGTTTTGTCCTGTTCTTGCAAGTGTTTGAGCTCCTCTGCTTATAACAGCTGAACAAAAGGAAGAAATTTAGCCCATGAAACATGGAAATACAGTAATGAGGATAGCTTCCCATGCAGAGTCCTGTTTATTAGGCCACTTTTAAAGAAAGGAACCCTGGCAGAAAAGTGATCCTATATTTAAATATCCCAGGTATGTTTGTGCTATTGCCAAACACTTATTCCCCCATTTTTTATTTTAAAAATATTTTTATATTTTCTTACTGGCACCTGGGATTGCCTCTAGCTGCTGCCATCTTAATTTCCCATGAATGCCCCTGGGCAGGTTACTTGTCCTTTATGAACAGCCATGCCCACCCTGGCAGCTATTTTATGGTTGTGTCCATGACAGTTTCTCAGATTTCCAAATGTGCTCATGGGTCCAAAAGGTTGCCTACCCCTGAGTTATACAGAACATTTATAGAAGGAGCTGGCAGATTATTTGGATTGGTCTACTTCAGACAGCAACCATAGCATTGCATTTTTAATGCTTCCCCACATTTAGCTAGTCAGGATAAATGTTTAATGTAACCCTCTCTCTCAACTGTGAGGTCTGAGTGTTTTACATAGAGGAGCATTCAACAATATGCTCTCTTTAGTCACCTGAAATGGTACAGTCCAGAATTCTACCACTTCGGTGTAGCTCCATAATTGTAGAATGACTGTGATACACACAGTTTCACACCCTTAGCAACTTGGGTGGTAGTTGCAGTTGACCCATGAATAGAGTAACCTATGAAGTTGCTATTAGTGGCTAGGATGACTCTTGCCTCCGCCATGGAGCTCTGCTCATTAACAGAGATTTCTCATTCTTTCCAAAATTCCAGGAATCATTTCCAATAAATAAATGGGTACCTAAGGCATTACGCCAAAGTTGTACGGCAAGCATGAACTCAAGAGGCAGCTCGTGTTATCATCCAGTTTTAAAAAGCAAAGGGAAACACTATTGGCTCTCTCCTGACCTTTTAGTCCTTTCATCTGAAGATGCTAAAAGCAACAGATGGAGCACCTGCAGTGCTCACAAAGTCCAAATGGAAAACCTCCATTCTGCCTGTATTTTAGGAGGAAAGCTATGCTAATTCTGTTGAACCTCTCTCTATTTGTGAAATTACTGAAAATAGGTTCTAGGACTGAGCCTCAGCTTTAATCGAATCAGACTCTCAGTTCTAGAATGTTCGATCCACTAATTATTTTGGAAACTGTGAATTCCAGCCACCACAGAGGAAAAACTGCTGTCACTAGTCCTGGGTTGAGAACGGCATGCCACACCTTACCAACTTCTTATATGAAAGATGTTTCCATTATAGGAATTGATGTTTGAAACCCATATATAAATCTGTTTGGAGGCTATTTTTGTGTGGATGAGGGCTAACTAAAATCAGTGGTCTGATCTCCTCTTCAGAGAAGATGGAGGTACTGTAGTTTAGTGGAGAATCTGGGTGACCTTAGGAAAGTGAGTTAGATTGTTGTTATAGGGTATCAGACAAGATGTTTGTGGTATCAGTCAAGAGGGATGCTTATTGCTCTTGTATCTGCCTTTTGTGCTAGGAAAAAACAGATCCCCCCTCCCCGAGGGGTAGGGGTGCCTTTTATCAGTTATATCTGGTACGTTTATTGTGCCCTTTGTGGAACAATGAGAATCTTGCCACCTTTGTTCATACCTTTGTAACCTTCAGGATTAGCTACTGTAATGCATTCATGTGGGGGCAGTCCTTGAACAGTGGTTTGGAGCTTCCGCTGGTTCAGGAGGCCACTACTCACTCCTCAAAGAACAACCTAGTGGCAATTGTACAGGCGCTCTGTTTGCTTCCAGCCTAACTCAAAGTGCTATTGCTGATGTGTGATTGATATTTCGGAGTTGGATCAAGACCAAGGTTGGGTCCCATTGAATTCAATGGGATTCAAATTAGAGAAGGGTTTACACAGTCTCTAAATAAATAACTAAATAAATTGTAATCATTGGTTCCACATGCAACAAAAAGAACAAAGATTCTTGTGGCAGAAGCTTTCACAGACTAGAGTCCACTTTATCAGATGTATTAATTGTTATCCTCAGTCGGCAGTCATATATTATACACATATATAGAAAGAAAAATGTAAACAGGCAGGTTTTTTACAGCGTGTACATCCGCTTAACACATTGCTAAGAAAGTGTGGGCAGCTGTGGCTTTTCAACTTAAATATATACAGAGGGAAACCTGTAAGTAGAATTGTTGCACATTACAGACTACACATAGTTTTTGTGTTAATTTCTACAGGGCTCTTCCCAGGGATGTTGAAGAGTCCTTGGTCTCGAGTCACGAGTCGAGTCACGAGTCTTTGGACCCGAGTCTCGAGTCCGAGTCCGAGTCCTTGGTCCAAAATGGTGACTCATGAGTCCTGAGTCACTCCCAAAACTGACTCCACGAGTCCCTATTAAAATCAATGGGGTTTCCCACCAACAAAATAAGGCTACTTCAGATGTGTGGCGTAAATAAATTCTAGGCACAAGTATGCCTTTTTATTTCAAAACTCTGCAACTGATTTTGGCAAGAACAGACCAGGCAGACAAACCCAAAATAACCAGGCAGGCAGAGGAGGCAGGGAACCCCAAAGCAGGTAGGCAGAGGCCTTTGTCTTGGACAATTCAACTGCTGAACAGGTCAAGAAGAGACCAGGCAGGCAGAGGAGGCTGGGAACCCCAAACAGGCAGGCAGAGGCAGCCAAACCCAAAATGTCTGACCCTAACCCAAACCCCCCACAACAACACATCAATCAAAATAAATCTCAACACATCGTTGGGGCTGCGCTCCTGGTAGCTGTCCATAGAGGCTGAGCAGCGGCGCGCCTCGCTTCCATGCGCTCTTCACCGGTGATCGCGCTCCTTCTGGCACAGCCAGAAGACTCGTCAACAGCCCAGGGAAGTTGACGAGTCCTTGGTCTCGAGTCCCATTAAAAATATTGGGACTCGAGTCCGAGTCGAGTCAGAGGGGGGACTCAGTCCGACTCACGAGTCGAGTCCTCGAGTCCGAGTCCCCATCCCTGGCTCTTCCATATAGGAATTTGGTAATCTGTAAAGCAGCCCTGAGCCAAGAGACCCGTAATATTGTTTGTCAAGTTACACTGTATTTAACTACAGATGTAAGTTTATTTAACAGTCATTCCCTCTCCACAATGAACCCTATGAAGTGAAAGGAGTAGAACTGTCGAACAGAGCATTCTCTGTACCCTCATCAAAGTATGGATTAAGAAAGACTAGAATGTGGTAGAGGTCATTTTGACATGCATTTGCTGCATTCCAAGGTACATTTTTTTCCAGGGCAAAAAATGTCATCTTTTCCATCTTATTTAGAATGCATGTTTATCTTTACCCTAAAATCCCCAAGAATCTGTTGGAGAAGCCATGCAGTTACACTGGTATAAAACCAAATTATGTGAGTTTACATTGTACAATTTAGTCTCTGTCTCATTCTTTGTACATAGTAGCATTGTAGTCAGGAAGCCATAAAACATCTGACTGTTGTCCACCATGCTAAGATGTTGAGATTTTAGCAAACATGACAGGTTTGAGTCTTCATTCTGCAGAAGTGTATACACAAATCATTGTATGCTTGTATGGCTTCGAAGAACAGGGGAACTGAGTTTGGCAGAGGAGATCATATGAGATATAGTAGAATATACTTGAATTTTCCTTTTCGCCTATACAGTTCTTGCTTTTTCCATGCTCCATTTGCAACTAAATAGAACGTTTACATTTCCTCTGTGGTTATGGAAAATATATTCCCCTTCATCTCTAATAGGACTAGGGCATGGGGAAAAAGCTGCCAGTGTGTCACATTAGGCATATCCCAGACCAAATTAATTTAGATGCAGTTGTGTTGATTCCAAGAGTGTCCCTCTTACAATTTGTTCAGTCATTTACTCATTCCTATACACAAGTGAGGGATGATGAGCTGAAACTATATTGAAGGCATGTAGTATAAATTATACACTTTTGCATGGCAGGCTGTAAATCTTCTTTTTCCTGTGCTCACTAGAATTTGTTCAGTTTTAAATGCCTCCCCACTAAGATGAATTGTAGGTCTGCCATAGACTGCTTACAGTGTAGAAGACAAGGTGGAGGAGTCGAAATCAGGCTTGCCAGACACAAAATATAAAGGACAATTAGGATTCTGGAGCTGAGGGGAGTCTTAAGGGATTTCCATTGGGTTGGATTCAGGATCTGCCTTCTGTTGACAGAAGGGTTCTGCTCACAGAAGGTACCTCTGCCTGATTTTCAGGGATCACCCGTCCACACACCACAGCTCACCCCTTTCAGCAGGTTCCTCTGACCCACTGTGTAGCATTTTAAGGTGACTGAGGGGCCACTGTGGAGAGGAAGGGGCAGGGAAGTTTGCTTCTACCAGCCTAGTTGCATGCACCTAAATCTGGATCGAACCCATTATGTTCAATGCCAGGGGTGGGCAGAAGGTGTTTTGGACTTCAACTCCCAGATGTTTTGGACTTCAACTCCCAGAGGCTCCTGCCATCATGATCAATGGTCAGAAATCCTTGGAGTTGAAGTCCAAAATATCTGAAGATCTACTTTCTGCCCACCCCTGTTCTATGGGACTGTGTTGTTTGTTTAGGGAATGTATGAGCCACCCTTCAGCATAAGCTCCCAGGGTGGCATACATTTTTAAAGAACAAAGCAATACAACAACAACAAATACAGGAACAGCAGGCTGATGACTCCTATTTCGGTGGGGCTCCTAATCCATTGCAGCTTTTATTTGGAGCTTTATCGGAGCTATCCATGGTGCTCTATGGTGGTGAACCTATTTTGGGGATGGAGTTCAGCACCATGGATAACTCTTATAATAAAAGTTATAAAACCTGAAATGGATTAGGACTAGGAGCCCCACCAAAATAGAAGTCACCAGCCTCCCCTGGCAGTATCCATTCAGTAAATGAGGCTGAACCATAAAGCTGCAATTAAAATCAGGTATGCTGAGATACCTGGGCAAATGTTTTAAAAGTCTTTGCCTAGCATTGAAAAGACATAGAGAGAACACCAGGCGAGCTCCTCTGGGCAGGTCATTCTAAATACAAGACACCATGACCATGATGGCCCTCTCTCCGATTACCACCTGCCTAATCTCAGATGGCAGTGGGAGCCAGAGGAAGGCCTCTGATGAAGATTGTATGGTTTGGGCAGACTTATGTGGTAGAAGGGTATTCCTTGTGTTCTGAAATAAGAAATACCCTTTATGTTGTGAAATCTGATAGCCCGAATTACAAAACAGACTTACAATGCATTTACGTATATCACTGCACCCATGTTTCTAAGCTTTTCCTTACAATGGTGAGGACTAGAAGCTTGCAAATGAGGATGACAAAAGTTTTATGTTCCATGATTCCACATTAAGTAGCAAATATCGGACTTTGGGACAGATTTGTATCAGCATAGTCCAGAGAGTGAAGCTGTATTTGATTACCTTGGAGCTGTTACTCCTGTGGGTTAATATGCTTTTAAGAGAAGCTTGTTTCAGGGATAGACACAAAAGCTTAAAATCAGAACTATAACCAAATAAAGGAGAAGCAATGGCTTTCAGAAGCAGTTTTCAGCTACCCTGAAGATGCCAAATTCTTTTTAAAAGGACTTCAGTAATTGCAAAAAGTAAAATCCATTAAATACTTTTTTTAGAGGAAGAAGTAGTAAAATATATTGCAACATGATATATTTATAGGACATGAGTTTGGAAAGCCATTCCTTTTGCTGAATTGAGGCATGGTTCTCTTGTCAGGGTAAAATGTGGACATTAAGAGGCTTATTAAATGGTAGAGTGGCTGACAAGCAAATCTTTAATCCCTTAAAAGTCCATTGAAGTTTATGATCGGGGCATGCCAGAAAAAAACCTTTTACGCATCTGTTTGATGTCTGCTTTGAGCATGGATAATGTGTCCGGGTAAGAATCATCACCTGGCTATTTGGAATTTATTTCTTCCTCCTTTCTATGTGAATTCAGGGAACCTGGGCATCAAATACTTACTGTTTGCATTGGCATGATTGCCTTCAAGAAGAGTTTTTTTTTTTTTACTAACTCAAGGTGAGAATGATCCTATGGCCCTTAGACATCATCTAAGGCAGTGTTCTCCAACCTTGGGTCCCCAGATGTTTTTGGCCTACAACTCCCAGCATGCCGCAGCCAGCTACGCTACGCTGGCTGGGGCATGCTGGGAGTTGTAGGCCAAAAACATCTGGGGACCCAAGGTTGGAGAACACTGATCTAAGGGGTAGGGGAGGCATAGGCTAGTTCAGATTCCCAGCTCCAAGGTCAAAAACAGTGCTCTCACCTTGGAGCTGGGAATCGGAGCTCTGACCCACCCACCCCACATCCAGGAAAGTGGCCTTGGAGCAGGGTTAAAGGGGGTGTTTCAGGTGGTGGGAAGGGAAGGGTGCAACAGGTCTCCACCCTCTGCAGAACTGTACTGTGAAGGTTGGTCCAGATCCACACATGGAAATAATCCTTGCTGTATCCACTTATTTAGAAAGTGTGCCCTTCTCAGATGTTTAAGCCACTTAGAGAAAGTTTCATACTAAGGCTGTCAACAGATGAATCAAAACTCATTCTTTGGGGGGTGGGGGTGAAGTCATATTTAATGCTTTCTTTTTTTATTGCATTAACTCATGGGAAGCTCAAAATATGGCTTTAATTTGTAGACCCACCAATTAAATTTGCCCTCACAATAAAAATGTCCCCTATAATGAATACTCCAAAACTTCAATTTGCTCAATCTATTGATTAAGGGTTGGTTGGATCCAATATTAGTCCTACTTAGAGTAGACACATTGATATGAATGGAACTTAAGTTAGTTATGACTAACTTAAGTCGCCTTCATTTCAGTGGGTCTATTATAAGTAGAAGTAACATTGGATGCAACCTTTAGAGTGCAATCTTATACATATCTATTCCGAAGTAAGCCCCATTGAGTTCAATGGGACTTATTCCAGGTAAATGTATATAGGATTACAGCCCAAAGCTTTTAGCCTTATAATACACCCTTAAGTTATCAGCAGGATTTGAGCACCCACTTTTTTGGATTGTAAACCTTGAAGAAGGGCACACTTTCTAAAAAAAAGAAAGAAAAAAAGTGGGTACCATAACCATTACTGGAAACTGGTCTACATGAGTTCATTTTACATCTCAAAGCTGTTTCGTGTAGAGAGAGTTAAATGAATCTGTGTGTATGTGTGTAATTCTACAATTATTCCAATTTGGTGTGTTATTAACCAGCAGGGAAAGGTGGTTGTAGTTGACAAGGAGAGCTTTATTTCTGAAAAATCTCTCAGCAGCACCCTGAGGGGCTTATGGTTGGTAAAGTGGGTCAGTCACTGAAAAGGGCTGTGTCTTGATTTGTAGCTTTAAAAAGAGAGAGCGAGAAGAGAGTTCACCTAGTAAATGAGTTACAGCCCTTGGGATTCCCAAAGTGGTACTTTTATGGCTGTATTTGGAACAGTAGCCTCCTATGATAAAAAGGGCAACATGGAGTAATCAAAAACATGAGGCAACTTCCTACTAGCAATTTACAGATATGCTTTGTGAGAAGAAACAAAATCAAGCATGTTTTGAGCTACAATTGGACACTGCTGGCTGATCAAAATGCCTGCAAGGATGGAGCCAATTCAATCATTAATAATTCTTAGATGGCACTTTCCATTGGGAGACCCTGAAAGCACTTTAAAGGCATCTCAAACAATTCCATTCCGAAGCAAGCACCAACCCCTAACCCCAAATCCAAAACAGCCTCAGGTTTTTGCAACTGTCACTTCAGCTTGTATTAGTAAGAAAAAGCAACTCTGAATTGGCTTCAAGCTTGAAAGTGTAACTCAAACAGAATGAGAAGGTGACAAGGGAACAAGATACATGGCTATATTTCTGTCTTCATATCTAAGCACCAGATATCCTGGACCATGAATAATGAAAATTAAGACTACATAGATTATTAATTATGAGTCATGATATTAGAATATAGTAGGGTGTGTCCTTTTTAGCAAGAGGCAAAAAACAAACGCAACTGTACAAAGACACTCACTTGTACTGCCTTTTCAGTAGTGTGAAAATCCCTGTGCGTAGCTACTCAAGATGACAATTCTCACACACAGAGATCAGGGTACAGAATGGCTTTCCAGAGATTTCTGTTGCAACCTCCCTCTCTTTTGAGAAGCTACTGTGGAGATGGTTGCATCTCTACCATCTGAGCATGCTCTGATGTGGCCAGGCAGTTGAGTCAAGCAAGGCCTTTTTATACCTCCTCTAGAAGCATCTGTGAGTTTGTTCTTCTCCACATGCGCAGTGGTGTAGCAGAACCAGGGCTCACAGGGATGCAGTGCTGGCACTTTTTATTAGCAGGGATGCCCAACTTCATTTGCCATCCCAGAGACCTCTTTGTTCCCTCCAAGTAGTAGCTGGGGAAAATGAATTTTCCCAGCAACAATGTATTGTTCCTTGTTGTAATACAAACTGTTTTGGGGTGACTTGGTCTCCAGTGGGCTGTTACCTATTAGCTTTACAGAAGACTTGCTCTTGGTGGAGATGAAAACTAGAACTGGTTTGTTGAAATGGATCAATGCAGCTGCCTGCATTTTTGTACTCTCCTTGGTGGTGTGGCTATGGGGACTGTCATTATGGTCGCCTGCACATTCACATTTACCACTGCACCTGCTTTCCTGAAGAGTGGCCTGCATGGCAGGGGCTTGGGGAAGAATTCTGGGTTTGGTGCAGAAGAACCTCTGTTGACTTGAATTCCCTGGTCATGTTGGAACATATTTGGGATGGCACCAGGGTGCCCTGGCACAGGCTGATGGGGAAAGGGTTTTCTATAAAGCAGGTCTGTGGGAGCCTTGCTACATGCATAGGGTGACCATGCAGGGTTGCGGTCCCAGTCCCAAGCTACATTTATAACATAATAAAAGAAAAATAAATTTAAATGTCAAAAATTCTGTAAGGGGACTAAAAGAGATATATGAAAGCAGCATATCCAGCCATCAGTCTGCAACTGATGTAAAGAAAGCAATGGCCAGTGCAACACTTCATGTTAAGGTTTGACTGTCCACAACTATTTGCATTAAATGGGGCCTGTAACTTTGATGGCTTCAGTAAATATATGTTTATACCTCCTCCACTTCTTGTGAAGTGTTTATAGCACTTCACAAGATTTTGAGGTGGACCCATTTTGTTTGTTTGCAGAAGTTAACAATTTATTTCAAGGGGCCAAAAACCTGGCTGGATTCACTTCATCTTTTGCAGCCAGAGCTATGTGAGTTATTTTCTGTGCTGTCAAAAAAATCTCATAATTCTAATATATCATTGCAGATTGGATGGCTGCTGCTTCTGATTCCAATGTTTTACTAGTACTCTTTACTTGTGAGATTCTCTTAATATTCAGTTTATAGCATGGAGAGCACCAGCATTTCAAAAAGTGAATAGCATGTTCAATAGCAATGCTCAAAAACATACATGTACCTGGGTTGGTAATTGAAGTGACAATGCCTTCTGATTAGAACATGTGTTTAATTTTAAAACAGTGGTCTTCTGTTTTGTATATCACAGGAATAAAATTCTATTACTATTAGGCTTAAAACAAACTTACAAATAAGTTCAGTAGCAATGTACTAGCCCGCATGCCCATCATGCATATCTGTTAGTCATTTTGTGAAGTAAAAGAGCCACTAACTTTTGCAGAGCTTCTCTTATTTGCTTTCCTGGAAGCATTTCTTACTTGCTTATAACAACTACCCGGACACTACGCTCAGCATCTGGGGTCTTCCTCCGACTGCCGCCTCCAAGGGAGGCTCAGAAGGTGGCAACAAGGGGAGGGCCTTTTCTGTGGTAGCCCCACAACTCTGGAACAGCCTCCCCACTGACTCCAGCCTGGCGCCAACTTTACTATCTTTTCAGTGCCAGGCTAAAACTGCCCTCTATGCTGAGGCATTTAATAGCTGCAAATAGCACCTGAGGTGGTGGTTATGTCATCTTTTTATCCAGTCTATTTTTACATCTGTCTTAGCTATATAAGTAGTTTTAAAAGTGTTTTAAAAATGTTTCTGTAAATTTTTTGATGTTTTTATTGTTTGTATTTTTATATATACTGTATTTTATTGTAAAATTGTATTTTTATTGTATAATTGTATTTTAGTATGTAATTTTTATCATTGTTGTAAACCGCCCAGAGAGCTTCGGCTATTGGGTGGTATAGAAATGGAATAAATAATAATAAATAATACGGTAACTAGGCAAGTTGCTGTTGACAACCCTGAGGTCACTTGTGAAAATGCCTTAAGAGCAAAGTTAAAATAAATGTTTTAGTGTATTGTTTATGCAATCGGAAATTGTGACATATTTTCTTTTAATTTCCAGCAACTGGGAAAGCTGGTGAGAAGCAGTGCAACAACCACAATATTCTAAGGCAGCTTCTATTTGGGGGGGGTATTTGCTAGGTGGCTTATTGAATCTGACAGTGCTTAAAGCTGGCCAGAGTTACAGAGGAGCACACAGAGGCATGGCCAATGCCTGCACTTTGGAATCAGGTCTAGGTACTAATTTGTCAATTAAAACAGACTGCGCATCACTGTGCTTTTGTCCTGTGGTTCTGTAGAACTGATGTTAGGGATCAGAGGGCATATTGTATCATAGTTGTGATAGACCTGGTTGCTTGAATAAGTGCAGCTGGATTTCTTGTGAGCTTAGCAACACCAATTGTGACATCTCTGGAAAAAATGCCTTGGCCCCTCTTCTGTCTTTGTTGTGGAAATGCCATGCTTTGTAGGGATTTTGTTTTTCTGTGTGTGTGTGTGTGTGTGTGTGTGTGTGTGAGAGAGAGAGAGAGAGAGAGAGAGAGAGAGAGAGAGAGAGAGAGAGAGCTGCTGGACTTATCTATGACACTGCTCTCCTCCCCCCCCCCCAGGTTGTAGGCTAGTCTTGAATATTCATTAAAAGTTCCATGGGCAGATTAGGGACACTGGCAGATTTTAAATAAAGCTTTCATGCATAGACACGAAAGGACAAACTTGCTGGTGGGAATACTAATGCAAACACGCTCTGACTTGGTTGGGATCAAAATGCATTGAACATCTGCTTGTGGACCAAGGGGACTTATGAATACAATCTATTCTAAGGGAGGAGAAGGATGAGTGGGGAGGACCGCTGGGTAGTTTTCCTGTTCCTTCCTTGCCCCACTCACTTTGATAGCCCAGAAGGTGTATTGCTGGCTTGGCTTTTAAATGATTCATGGGGTCGTATCAGGTAACACTGATACAGGCATGACATTATTAACTTTTAATTCCTTTTATCGGGGACTCGGAATTAAGGCTATAACATCTCCTGACACTGAGGGTTTAATGTGTGTGTTTTTCCTTGTAGCCATATTCTTAAATCCTATAAGACATGTTAATTGACCTGCTTTGTTTATGGCAGCCTTCCCCAAGCGGGTGCCCTCCAGAAATGATGTTGGACTACAACTCCCAGCATCCCCCGGCCAGCATGATGTTGGGAGTTGTAGTCTTAACACATCTGGAGGGCACCCGGTTGGGGAAGCCTGCTTTACAGTTTAGTAACCTCTGCTCATCATTTCCTTTATCTGAACAATATTGGTGCAGGGAAATCCCAAACCATGGACCCCTTCTTGGCAAGCTCCAGAGCAGGGATATGTCTTTAAGTCATTCTTGAAGGCGTTTGGTAAGCTGGTGGTGTTATACAGTACAAATAATTTTAACAGAGTCCAGAGCTTTAATTGAGTCAGCACTGAAGGGAGAGAAACATTGGCTCTGCCCACTATTCTCACTCCCACTCAAGCCAAGAAACAGACAAAAGGCTCTTTAAACAGCCGAGGCAGCCGCCCTCCCTACCCTCCAAGTGTGAACAGCAACAGATGCTTTGGCAAAGTCCTCCCATTGTGCACCTGAGTGGCTCAATGCTCTTTGTTTGTATGTTGGCTTGGTGCTCAAAGGCCAGTGGCTGAAGCATTCAAGCGACAAAATCTGGCTGCTTATGCTGGGGAGGGTGGTGGTCAAAGGGCCCTTTGCCCCTCTCTTAGTTTCATAAGGGAAGCTGTAAGTACAGAATGTGCTCAGGCACAGAATGGAGGGGGAGAGAAGTTAGCCCCCCCCCCCGGTATTTAATTAATTAATTAATTTCTATACTATACCACCCAATAGCTGAAGCTCTCTGGGTGGCTCACAGTAGTTAAAACCTTAAAATACAGCAACATTATAGAACATGATATGAGCATTTTAAATGTTTAAAACGGCAGTATAAAACCAGAATAAAAACCGGAAGTTGCCCTTCTCTAACATAGAATAACATTAACTGTGTTAATGCGGGATTCTTCACACGTTAGTCCACACATTAAACCCCTTTTCATATTAATCCGTTTCACCCAAATTAGTGTGTACCACATGCAGGGATGGGGACTCGGACTCGAGGACTTGACTCGTGAGTCGGACTGAGTCCCCCCTCTGACTCGAGTCAGACTCAAGTCCCAATATTTTTAATGGGACTCGAGACTCGACTCGGGACTCGAGACCAAGGACTCGTGTTCCTCAAATGTAACATGGATTGGTTTTAGGAAGTACAGCAACTTTATTTTTTAAAATCATTTTCCTAAAATGCAACCTTTCAGACATCTTGGGTTTGGCTGCCTCTGCCTGCCTGTTTGGGGTTCCCAGCCTCCTCTGCCTGCCTGGTCTCTTCTTAACCAGTTCCACAGTTTGAATTGTCCAAGACAAAGGCCTCTGCCTGCCTGCTTTGGGGTTTCCTGTCTCTTCTGTGTTATTTTAGTTTTGTCTGCCTGGTCTGTTCTTGCCAAAATCAGTTGCAGAGTTTTGAAATAAAAAGGCACACTTGTGGCTAGAATTTATTTAAGCCACACATCTGAAATAGCCTTATTTTGTGGGGGGAAACCCCCACTGATTTTAATAGGGACTCGTGGAGTCAGCTTTGGGAGTGACTCGTGACTCGTGAGTCACCATTTTGGACCAAGGACTCGGACTCGGGTCCAAAGACTCGTGACTCGACTCGTGACTCGAAACCAAGGACTCTTCAACATCCCTGACCACATGTAAACAGCACAAACAAATGAGGTGTCTTATCACAGGGTTGACTCAGTGCCCTCAAGCCAGCTGTCTGTGGAAAGAACTGTGTGGCAGGAGCAAGCAACCCTGACCTTCTGACCCAGACATTGTTATCTGTTCTGCTCCTGGATTTGGTTGTGAGGGTGGGGAAGAAGACTAGTACGGTACTTCCAGGAAGGGCTTGCTCTTTGCTCCACCGCCAAGGACAAGCCAGCCTGAACCTGAGCAGACATCAGGTGTACGGTGGGAGAGTCTGTTCTAAGGCAAAAGATCTTCATGGAGTAGCCCACCCCTGTCATGACTGCAAACAGTTTTATTCAGATATGATTGTAAGTCACCTTGAAGATCTTAATAAATAGCCACCAGATATATCTTACTACTAGATTGGACACTCATAATTTCAGAAGTTGGAATGAATGGACATGCGGTTTGCCTGGTATTAATGTTGACATGATGGGTGCAGGAGATTTGAATGGCAGTTTGTCTGTCTGCTATAATCTAATGCAGTTCATGTAGCCAGTTCATATCTAGGTTTAAAGGTGTGATGCTACTGTAAGAGTGCATCCATTCAGCTTAATTCATTCTCCTTGAAATCCATGTAAGAACCTTTATTGTCTGTAGCCTCAATGTGGTGAAATAAAATTGTGATGAAGATCATTAATAGATGAGCCTCAGATAATAGGGGAAAAAAATTAAGTCTATGAATACAATGTACAAAACGTTAGTCTGCAGCCTGAGTTTTTATGTCACATTGTGATACTAATCCAGTGTGATTGTTTACTCTGAAACTATTGTAATCCTCTGGTTGCTGAGGTTAGGGAAGGGAGTTGGGAACTTGTCCTGTCTTACCCTTGGTTTTATCCCTGCAGTATTGTGATAGTTGTGTAGATAATGTGCTGTGGTCTCCAAATATTGGTAGCATTAATAAGAAAGTGGTGGATACACAGGCTTGTATTCATGATATAGAGCTGTAAGTAACAGTAAGTAAAGTCATGAAAAAGGCACTGGTGCCACAGTCTTAAATATTTGTGTTGGTGTTGAATGTCTGCAGCCTTAGAGTAACTTCCCTGCAATGCTGGTACAGTGGGCAGTTTGGCTCATCTGAAGTACTCACTCATAGGCACAGCAAGTTTAGAGCCAATCTACACAACTGCGGAAATCAGGACCCTTGGGTGTCGGGGGTGGGGTATCTGCTGTCAGAGTGCAGCAGATATCAACCCTGGAAATGGGCCCAAAGAGGGTCGTTCAAATAGGCTTTCCCCCCTTTGATTTCTCTAGACAGCTGTCAAAAGGCAAACTGTCAAGGGAAAGCAAAGGCACGAATGATCTTTGCTTGTGAAAAGGGGGTGAGATCCTCCGATTGATTGATTGCCCTGACAGTCCTCTGGGTATGCACATTTTGCACTTTTCCCCAAGACTCTAGCTGCGTGGGAAAGTGCAAACGTGCATCCCACCCCCTTTTCTGGGGAAAAGGAGTATACAGCCATATGTCAGAAACCACGCATTGCCCTGTCAAAAACCCCTTTTAAAGGAGACACAGAGTTTTGTACTTTTGCAAGCAGCTAGAGCAGTGTTCTCCAACCTTGGGTCCCCAGATGTTTTTGGCCTACAACTCCCAGATGCCCCAGCCAGCATAGCTGGCTGGGGCATGCTGGGAGTTGTAGGCCAAAAACATCTGGGGACCCAAGGTTGAAGAACACTGAGCTAGTCTTGAGAAAAAGTGCAAAATGTGCATCACCCTGAGAACTATCAGGAATAATAATAATGAGGAGGATCTCACCGCAAAGGGGGTGTAAATCTCACCACCCCCTTATCATAAGCAAAGATCACTCACCGCTTTGCTTTCCCTTGACAGCTGGTCTTTTCACAGCTGTCAAGAGGAAGCAAAGTACAGAAAAACCCTATTTGGACCCTCTTAGGGTCAATGTGCAGGGTGGGTATTTGCTGCACTCTGACAGCAGGTACCCCCCCCGACATGGCCCCACCGAGGATCCTGATTTCTGCACTCACACAACTGCACTTCTGAGCAGCCGTGCAAGTGCAGCTAAAATGTTTTTTTAAAAAATAACAAAAATATTTCTGCATGTTGTGTGTGCAAATTTTTTTAAAATACAGTAATACCTTGGATTGCAAGCATAATTTGTTCCAGAACTGTGCTTGTAATCCAAAACACTCTTATATCAAAGCGAGTCTCTGGCGGGTGTGAGTGGGGCTGATTTTGACCCTGCTACGCCCGCTCGAGGCGAGTGTTTTGCAAGACAAGCAAAAAATTTTTAAAAAAATTGACTTGATAAATGAGCAAGGTCTTGCAAGACAAGTAGTGACTACTTGTCTTGCAAGACCTTGCTCGTTTATCAAGTCAATTTTTTTTTTAATTTTTTGCTTGTCTTGCAAAACGCTCTCAGACCAAGTTACTTGCAATCCAAGGTATTACTGGATATATTTCACAACCACTAACAGCCCCTCCAATGTGTTGCTTGGGCACTTTGAAGGGGCTGTCAGTGGCTGTCAAAACAGAGATCGTGAAAGCAAGCTGTCAGGCTGGACTTCATGATCTTAGAAAAAAGGCTAAAGGGCAAAAAAGCCGCTTCCTTCCATGTTCACCCACTCATCTTGAATAATCTCTCACCACCTGCTCTTCTCTAGTGACCTTTCTTTTCCTCTTTCTTGACAGATCTCTGTTCTACACTATTTCACCCCCACTCCTCAGGCCCCTTCTGCCCCCACCGTCAGCTATGCTTGACTAACCCGCTAAGTCTGTGTTCTGCCCAAGCTTCCCAGCTCCTTTAAAAGTCTGTAGACTTGTGTACAGTGGCGTTTGCAGCACAAAATACTGGTGGAAGGTATAATGGGGAGATGGTGTCTCCAAACAGCCTGGGCTCCATGGTAGACATGCACCAAGCAGTTGTGATTGGCCATTTGCTCCCTGGCAGATATCCCACTACTGCAGGCTCTTTTCCCCCATAGCATCTTATGCGATAAACGATTGTGTACATTATGCCATGAAGGGCTCACAGTCTAATTAATTTATAGGGGAGAAGAAAAACTTGAAAATGTTACAGTTTAAAAAAACAACCCCGAAATTATTCTTGCTCTTTTATCCTTGTTATACCCTAGCTAAGCCTTCTCCAACCTGGCACCATCTAGATGTTTTGGACTACAACTCCCATCAGCCCCAACTAGCATGGCAAATGGGTCAGGGATGATGGAAATTGTAGTTCAAAACATCTGGAAGGTACCAGGTTGGGGAAGGTTGCCTCCAACCATCATTCCAAAAAAGTCAAAGTTGTCTCTTAACTAAATCATTGCTTCCACATTCTTTCTGTGCTGAATCTTCAGTGCAGTGCTTTTGATGGCTGCTTACTGTATGTTGCTATTTTGCCTTTGATGCACATGAAACAAGCCTGGAAGCTGTTTGTCTTGATAACCAGATAGGTAGTAATTTTATGTGACAGTTGAGAGGAATGAGATCCAGATCAAAATGTATCATGTTGAAAGGATTATAATCCCAGGGGGTATTACTATTTGTAATTATTAAGATTTACCTAGTCAAGGACATAGAATTTTCTAGTAGCATTATTCTTACTGCCATACTGATGCTGAAGAGTATATGTACCTATGCAGTAGTTTGTTTAAAGTACTTTAAAGAATTCATGGCTTTGACTCTGGTTTTATCAGTAAAAAAGGAATCTTTGGGTAGTATCCAGTGCTGTCACAGCACTAACGTGAATGATGATGCCCTAGTGTAAACCAATGCTAGCACAATGTCATTAGCTCTTGCTAGGCAAAGGGAAAAGGCAGTGACTTGACACCGAATTAAGGCAGTGCAGCTTGCCACTTTCCCCCTTTGTCCAGTAAGTGCTAAAGACATTGTGCTAGCATTGGTTTATGCTAGTGCAACATTATTAATGCTAATGCTGTGGCAGCATGGGATACTGCCCTTTGTGTGCCTCATATCTACTGAATGTCAAAGTGTGAACATTATACATGACAGGCCCAATTCACACATCATCTGCAGCATTGGTTGCTGCTTCTTACTTGATCCCGTGCTGCATCATTCATATCTGTAGTTGGAACCACACTGATAACATGATTACTTTATACTCTGAAGGTGCTGGCATTGAAAGTCACCACATAATTCACCCAACCCAAGTGATTCCCCTTACAAATACTACCAATACAACATGGAACTGGCCCAGGTAATGTTTTAAACTACGGGTGACCGGCCAGATGGGCGATTAATAAATATAAGAAATAAATAAAATAAACTGGGCTAAACGCACCTATATGATACATGTAGATGTTTTTTTTGAAAGGAAAAGATGAGTAACATTGGTTTGCAGAAAACTACATCTAGATAAATAGCTTTAACTGTAGTATATTGTTGATATTCTGTACGGTATATGTTTTATTACCACAAGTGTAAAATATGTGGTGGTTTAATTTCTAAGAAAAACTGGAGAACATTTCCAAAGTAAAAACTGAAACAATCTTTTAGAGCCAGGCTAATGATCTACAGAACCCAGTGGCCTGTTCTGATGCTTGCAGAAGTGTAAAAATAAAATAAAATGGTGGTGCTATTTTAACATTTTTATATCCTGTTCTTTCTTTAGAGACCCCAGAATGGCTTGTATGGGACTTCCTGGTAGTCTCCCATCCATGTACTGACTAGCTTTGTTTTAATAACATAACAGCATCCTGTGCTCTCAGGCCATACATGGTTCAATATTCTTGTTTGCAGCTTAAGTGTTGAACAGGGTTGGATAACTGGTGGACTAGGGGTTAGATTCAGATTCCTAGCTTATGGCATAATTACCCAGCCCCAATACTGAAGGAGAGTACTTGTGTATGTGGGAAGGCCAATGAGTTCTGACCCAGCTCTTGTTAGTTTTTGAACTGTCATTACATTTAGTTTCTGTAGAGGTCTTTAGTGGCAAGGAGCTAGATCTCTGTGTTTAACATTTACCATGAAAAGTATCTAGTACTTTCTTTCTACGATTTATATATTGCCCTACTGACAGTGCCCTGTTAACAATAAAAGTGAAAAACCATGGGTAGTGTCCAACTGTGCCCCAGTGTTTATGCAGTGTTGCACTAGCTTAAACCAACCTTTACACAGTGTAACTAGCTCTTGCTAGGGGAATGGGGAAAAGTTGTGATTTACTGCGGAAAATGGGTGCTGCCCTTGAAATTCAGCAATAAACCACTGCTTTTTGCCATTGCTCTAGCAAGCTCTAGTTATTTTGCATAAGCATTGTTTTACACTAGCGCAATGACATTAGCACTAGTACTGGGGCACAGTTGAATACTACTTCATGGGTTGGAACCAGATTTAGTCATGCTTAGAGTAGACCCATTGAAATCAATGGAACACATAAGTCCTGACTAAAGTTCCATTGATTTCAGTGGGTCCACTCTATGTATTACTAAATTTGGATCCAGCCCCATAAAAACAATCAACAGGAGTCCTAAAAATCAAACATCATAAAAAATCAACCATAGTACAAAACTAAATACGGTACTATGTTTTTAGTAAAACCACCAGCAACAAAATGTTAGAAAGCAAGCTAAAAACACTGAAGATCCTTAAATAATTTAAAAATGCCAGGGAGAATAAGAAGGTCTTCACCTGGTGCAGAAAAGATGATAATGTTGGCACCAGGCAAGCCTTTCTGGGGAGGGCATTCCACAACCACAGCATCACTGCTGTCCTTAGGCACTTTCTTCTGTGAAAAAGTGCCTAAGGACAGTGAACAAGGACTCCCATACAGAACCACGCATCCAACAGTGCTAAGTAAATAGTTATCTCCAAAAGTGATTACCAGGGGGACTTAATTAGTTGCCAGTGGTAATTAAATCCTGCAATTTTGTTACAGTTACCTGCAACTAATCAAGGTCTATTGGTGCTGTTCTGTTACCAGGCTTTAGCTGTCCTGGCACCTTCTGACCTAGTTTTTTTAAAGTGCTTTCCGCTAGAGCGATGTAGGGATGATTGCCCTGCTCTTGCAACAGTTCATCGGCCTCCTTCCTAAAATATGATGTTAAATATGTAGATTGGGAGGAAAGCTCCACTGATGCCAATGCAAAAAGTGTGTGTGGTGGAGGTGAGTTGGTGGGATTGTGGTTGGGGAGAGTTAAACTCCCACTCTCCTTCTGCTGTGGTCCTGATCCTGCTTGTCCCCCTTGCAAAACACACACACACACACACACACACACACACCTATTAAATGCAATAACATATCTAATGTCACATTTCATTTGGCCCAGACTAGAGAGAAGAGACTTGTCTGTTTCTGCCTCAAGAGCAATAGACCAGCTTCCTGCTGCTTCCTGCTGCCTCCTGCAGCTCCACTCCACAGTTTGTGAGAAAAGAGGGAGACCAAAGGAAGCTTTTGATTTGCTTGGAGATCTTTTTCTTTTGGGGGCAGGGGCCGGAAATTACAGGTTAGGAGGTGTCAGCTAATATATGTAAGCAACTGCTAGATATGTCATGGCGTAGTCTGAAGGCCCATGATACTGCCACCTTGCTGAAGCTAAGTGGTCACGGGGCTGGTCAGTGCCTAAGACCACCTGGGAGCCTCATAAACTCTGCCATAAATCCATATCCCATGGTGGGATATACATTAACAAATAATCCAGTGTTGTGACTGGGGAGATGTGTGTTCCAATTTCTGCCACAGCCATGAAGCTCATTGGGTGGCCCCCTACTTCATAAGGGAGTTGCAAGGATAAAAAGGGATAACCCTATTCATAGTGCCACCTGCTGGAGGAATTCAGTGTCTTGTTTCCTTTCTAGAGATGTCCCTTCAGCACCCAGCATTTTGATTTAGGGTTTTATCACATCTGATTCCCAATCTCACTCCAGTGAGCTCAGGAATCAGATGTGATAAAACCCTAAATCAAAATGCTGGGTGCTGAAGGAACATCTCTAGAAAGGAAACAAGACACTGAATTCCTCCAGCAGGTGGCACCATTATTCTGGAACTCCAGTAGCTGCTAACCACAATTTCTAATCGATGATGAAGCATGTTCTGTATGATGATCATTGTTCACTTGGTCCTTAGAGCACAAAAAGTTGAGTACTTGGGTTGGCACCTCAATTGTAGATTGAGATAAACAATTTTTTTTAAAAAAGATATTTTCTCTTCTTAAAGGTGTTGTATTACAGGCAATTCATGTCTATCTAATCTTCCTTGGTTATTAGATATTAGCTGAAAAGGATTTTTTTCTGCTTTATCCCAATGTTACATTGTAATTATCTAACACCAGATAGATATTTTAGGAGCTCTTAAATTGTTTCTCTCAGGAAATGCCATGCTGTTGGTCTACATCTACTACAACTTTTCATATTGTGCAAAATGTATGAAACAATGAGAAATCCATTGGTAGTTCATGTTTAAGCAAACTTCCTAATAAATTGTTAACCTCTTCGAAAGCTGTGTCTGTTATAGCTTGTTTCCATGAGCTGTTTCTCTTGGAGGTCTTTTGTTTTGTTTCTGGTTAGCTTATTTGAGCAAGGAGTTAATCCAAGTTTGAAAGCACTGAAAAACATCTGTGGCTAGTGTGTGGTTCTTGCTTGATTCACCTCTTCTTTCATCTTGACGATAAGGGATTGCATAAACAATTACAGTACGGTGTGTAAAGATGGGTGGAGTGGTACACAGTTGAGTACAACCGCACAGTGACCCAAGAATGGTAGGAGCTAGCAAGCCAAGGTAAACAATATCGCACCATTGTATTCCATGTTAGCACCTCTTGACTGTGTCTTTGCAGTCTCTAATGTAGCTTAAACACTCAAGTTGCCTGTAAGCCTGCACCGAAAAGGTGAAGGAAAACAGTTTTTAACCACATTGATTGTCAATACTGTAGGGCAGTTGAAGGGTGTTGAGAAGGAATGAATCTGCATTGAATATGCCCTCTTTGATATTCTGATAAACAAGGTAAAAATGTTTGATAAGTAACAACCCTCAATCAACCAGTCTCTTGGGTGCACACAGATTTATCTAAACAACTAATAATGGCTCTTTAAGCATTTCATTTATGGAATTGCTGGAAGAGGAAAAAGTGGAAGAGGCAACTAAGAGTCTGGTGGGCATGCACAATTTTAACTGTGTTACAGCTGGCAAGGTGGTAATGTTGTAAACTACCCTTCTGCATTCCCAGTGATTTTTGAGTGGTATAACCAATTGGCATATAATACAACAGGACTGCTTGGTATTCAGTAACAATATCCTTGTTTATTTGGAAACACACTGGAGATTGCTCTCTCAAACATAGAGGCCTACTACTGCTGTGTGCTGTCTAGCCAAGGGGTATATAGGACTGGGTGCAAGAGGACTGCTTAGCCAGCACAATGTCACAAATTGTGCTGATGTTGTGAGCCAATCCAAGCACAGCAGACTTGGTAAATGAGGCTGAATTACCATTATCATGCTGAGTGTTTCAGTGTGGGAATGTTCTAGTACTTAGAAAACAATAGCACCCCAAATTCTAAAAAGATGAGATGGGGGGGGGAGCCATGTTGTTTATAACCCTTCTTGTTATATAGGCAATGTCCACTGAGTGTCTGTGCACACCGACATTCCATAACTTAATCCATAATAGCAATGAACGTGCTATGCAGGGGGGAAATCACATTTTCCCCTGATGTGCATCCAGTGATGGGAAAATGTGATATCGCTGCCACAGAAGCACAGTCTCAGCCAGGGCTGGCACAAGACATCTTGCTGCCTGAGCCAAAGGACAAGATCCCCCCTACACTCTCACTCTCACTCTCTCTCTCTCTCTCTTACACACGCACGCGCGCGCCAACTGGACTGGCAGTTTACTGGCAATGGGGTAGTGTCCCTCACCACACTTGAGGGCAGCAGAGTAATTTGGAGGGTGCAGAATAGGCTGTGTGGCACACACAGCTCTGTCTTCCAAGAGAGGGGAATGCCTGTGGGCTCAGGAGGAACAGCTGGTGGACTGCCACTGCTGCCCCCCCCCCCAGCATCTGCAACCTGAGGCAGTTGCCTCACTGTGCCTAATGGTAGGGCTGGCCCTGGTCTCAGTGGAAGGCAGCTGGACAATGCACAGCAAATGACTAATACTGTACATGTATTGCACTTGATATTGATAATCTCTGGAAAGGTGTTTACTTTCCTTGTATAAAATATTTTTCACTCCTTACTGGATATCATTATCTGCTGCCTTCCCCCCCCCCCCCCATAATCAGCGAGTATAAAAAAAGACAAAACTACAAAGATATCCCCCCATACACCTCCAGTAACAGCTATGTAAGGGAACTGCTGTTGATAACCAAAAAGGAAGCAACTGAGCAATCCTATAGAAGTTGGCTATCCAAAAAGCCAATAATTAGAGCTTAGAGCAAGAGATATCACTGTGCAAAACACAAGTCTAGCTCTCCAAAATCCCATCCACTCCCTTTAAAGAACTATAATTAATCCTGTAGTGCTTACCTTATGAATTAAAATTTTAATTAATACTTTCTGTCTTAAGTGAGCTTTTTGGGTGCAGCCAAGAAAATGTCTGTGTCTGCAGTTCTTCTGAATAGTAGTGACATAAGAACATAAGTGCCCTGCTGGATCAGACCAAAGGCCTATCTGTGCCAACATTCTGTTCTAACAGTAGCCAATCAGATATCTATGGGAAGCCTACAAGTAGGACATGAGCACAGTAGCACCTTCCCACTCGTGTTCCCCAAGGTGGTGCCTCTGATACTTAAACAGTAATACTTTGGATTGCAAGTAACTTGGTTTGAGAGCATTTTGCAAGACAAGCACATTTTTAAATATTTATTTAATTTTTTTTTACTTGATATACAAGCGACGTCTTGCAATACAAGTACTGTAGTACGGCTTAAATTAAAAATCTCTGTACATTTGGGGGGGGGGATTTTGTTTTGATATAAGAGTGTTTTGGATTACAAGCACGTTTCCGGAATGAATTATGCTCTCAGTCCAAGGCATGACTGTACTGATAATGTGTGGCCATTGTTTTGAGCCTAGTAGCCATCTATAGCCTTATATTCCATGAATTCATCTAATTCCCTTTTAAAGTTGTCCAAGTTGGCAGCCATCACTACATCTGGTGGAAGGGAATTCCATAGTTTAACTATGTGCTGTATGGAGAAGTATTTCCTTTCATCTGTCCTGAATCTCCCATCATTCAGCTTCATGGGATGATCCCATCTGCTGCAGCTACCTAATGTGAGACTGGCAGCTACTCCTCAGAGGTCCTTCTCTTTTGCTGCCCCTCAACTGTGGAATGGCCTGCCACTTGACATACGCCTGCTGACTTCTTTGAATGTCTTTAAACAGGCACTGAATGTTGTGATATGTATCACATTCACAAGCTGGAGCACATTGTTTACACATGGAAGGGACAGAATGGCAGTAAACAAGTTTGTTGTGTCTTTCTAGAATCTCGTGCTCTCGCAGGAAACAGTAAGTGTGGGAAACAGTATGAGCTAGTCACATGGTTTAGATGTTCTGGTGACGTACTGACTTGTTTTTCTGTCTGAAGCCATTTTAGAGAGGAGCAGGACTGTTCTCTCTCTTCACTCTTTTCTTCTGACTATTGCTTGCTGGACTTATGCAACAATGTAGCGTCTTTGCTGAGGTGGGGTAAAGCTCAACTTGCTCCACTGGAATAAATGCTTGCTATGCATTGTACTCTGCACATGGACTGTAACTAGGAAATGTATACTCTGGAGAATATTACTTTGCTAAGTAAATAAACAGGTAGAATAGACCTGTGGAGTTACAGAGTTTTTTCCTTGCTATCTGCAAACGGGGGAGCTGGCTGCTGAAGTCGGATTACAGGCTGGAAAGCTGGCTGGCTGATTGCAACCGGAACGCTGCACGCTGCGCAGAGAGAGGTCTGGAGAAGATCTGGATTTCTGTGTGTGGATAAATGGGCCTCTATACACGAACAGGATTTTTAATCTCCCATCTCGCACACACGGGGCTCTGCTGTCACTCACGCGCCATCAAGGTTATGGGCCCAGAATTCTGGACCGGAACCAGCAGAACCAGAACCGAACGGAACCAGTTCGGTACCAGGCTGAAGGTCAACAGCAGCAGCAGCAGCAGGACCTGTTTCCCAACAGCTTCAACTCCGGGATTGCAGTGATTTATGGCAGAGAAGGAAGACGTCGAAGTAGAAGAAAAATCTCCAGGGCCTTCATCCGGTAAGGAGGGGGAAGAGGGGGATGTGTTCGCGGAATGCTTGCAGGCTCTGTTCAAGGCCGAATATTCAGAGGCAAGCGACGCCGAAGTTTCTGAAGGGGAGGAGGTAGAAAATCCCCCGGTCACAGAAATGGCGGCAGCACCATCTCTGAATCCTCAGATAGTAGAAAAACTATCTGGCTCGAACTATGTATTATGGAAGTTCCAGATGCAGCATTATTTAACTCATGCGGGACTCTGGAATGTAGTAATACAGGATGCAGTTGCAGTGGGAGATCAAGGATATAATGAATGGAAAGAGCGGGATGACAGAGCAAAAGCAATAATTTGCTTATCTCTTGAAAGTTCGCAAGTGCCATTTATTCAGTTTCTAGACACTGCAAAACAGATCTGGGACACCCTAAGGGACATGTACCAGATGCAAACGGCAGGAAGTAGAATTTTGCTTGCACGTAAGCTGTACAAGTTGAGCTTACAACCAGGTGGATCTATGCCAGAGCATCTGAGCACAATCCGGGACATGTTTAACAGATTGAGAGCTCAGGGAATGCAAATCGATCCCTTACATCAATTTTCTATTCTGTTATCCAGTCTGGACTCTTCATATGATACAATTGTAACATTGATGGAGGGACAACCAGATCAGAATCTGACAATGGAATATGTGTCAGGCAAACTTCTCTCTGAGTGGGAGAAACGGCAAGGGAAGAGAAACAATGCTGGACGTAAATCAGCAGACAGCTCGGCTGACGTGGTGAACAGCCAAGTTGGGAATAGCAGCAGCAAGCTCGGGGGAGTTACCCAAGCGGCAGCTTTAAAAGTAAGAAAATGCTTTTCTTGCGGATCTACATCGCATCTGAAAAAAGACTGTACAAAGGGCAAACAGGAAGCTACCAGTGCACCTGAGGAGGCAATTAAAACGGGCAAAAGTTTGATTGCTAGGGTGGGAGTTTCCAACAACAATGTGTGGATTTTGGACTCTGGGGCCAGCCACCACATGGCAAACTCCAGAGACATATTTCAATCTCTGGATGATGGATATACAAATCAACATGTAGAACTAGCTGACGGAAAGCGGATCCAAGTTTCAACTACAGGAACAATTGCATTTGCTTCTTTGGGTCAACAGAGGGCACTGCTTGTTCAAGAATTGGACACAAATTTGATAAGTATTTCACAATTAGCTAATAATGGTTTTGAAATATGTTTTTCTGACAGCAACTGTGTGATTTCACGTGAAGGGATAGTCTGTGCAAAAGGTGATTTGCAGAATTCTCTGTATGTTATAAATCCATTTGTAACACATGATGAGAGGGCAAAGTATGCAAATTGTAAACCTCATGACAATTGTGTGCATATTTTCCATAAGAGGTTCGCACATGCCAACTACAGAAGCATAGAAAAGATGCCAGGTCTGTGTGAGGGTATGAAAATGAAACCTTGTTCTAATTATGTGGAATGTGAAGTATGCAGTACAGCAAAGTCACACAGAACAAACATTCAGAAACACAGTGATAGAGTTAGCACTAGAATATTTGAGCTGGTACACTCTGATGTGGCTGGACCATTTGAAAACAGCTATGGGGGAAATAGGTACAACATGACACTCATTGATGACTCTTCTCGATTTGGATTTGTTTATCTTCTGCAGCATAAATCTCAGGTTCAAGAGAGATTTGTATCATTTGTTAAATGGGCTGGTAACAGATATAAACAATACCCAATAGGTGAATTGCTCACAGATGGTGGGGGAGAGTACATGAGTACAAAATTCAAGAAATTCTTGGAAAATGAGGGCATTGGGCACAAAATTACAGCCCCATCCTCTCCATTTCAAAATGGCGTTGCTGAAAGAAGGAACAGAACACTCCAGGAAATGATGAGGGCTCAATTAGCTGACTCACAGGTGGGAAACCGTTTCTGGGGGGATGCACTGTCAAATGCCAATTACTTGCTGAACAGGTTGCCCAACACCACAACTGTGAAAACTCCATATGAAATGTTTCATGGGAGGAAGCCAAAGATAGCACACGTGCGAATTTTTGGGTGTAAATGTTTTGTTCAAATTCAGGCAAGAAACAGTATGAGCTAGTCACATCGTTTAGATGTTCTGGTGACGTACTGACTTCTTTTTTTTGTCTGAAGCCATTTTAGAGAGGAGCAGGACTGTTCTCTCTCCACTCTTTTCTTCTGACTATTGCTTGCTGGACTTATGCAACAATGTAGCGTCTTTGCTGAGGTGGGGTAAAGCTCAACTTGCTCCACTGGAATAATTTTTAAAGTGGCATAGGCCTTCCCCTGTTTTTTCTTTTGAGGAGGCCACCGCCTGAGAATTCCCTTATTTTTTCTTTTGGTTTTTCTTCCCAGGTGGCTTGAGCCTTTTTCTATTTTTCCTTTGGAGAGGCTTCCAATGTACTGATTGCTGCACGCCCGACAAGAAACCGGTTTGCCCCTCTTGTTTCGTTCATTATCTTCTTCAAGGGTTTCTCACAGACTATATCAGTGTCAATTCTACACCAAAACACAAAAATATTTCTACAGTGTTACAAAACAAACATCATACAATCTATCTTCAAGGTCCCCTTGTTTTACTTACGGTCTTACATTGTTTCTTCCTGTATCTGCATCATGCTTTTACTCTTACTGGGTCCTCTAGTGGTCATACTTTTTACTACATGTATTTATACTCTATATGCAGCTGGTAACAGCTGGTAACCATTTCATCATCATTCATACAAGTAAGACATCCAGCAGAATCAATTACCACTCCCTTAGGGCTCTTACAATGTTCCCATTAATACTATAGGGCAGTGAAGGTGAACCTATGGCACGCGTGCCACAGCTGGCATGCAGGGACCTCTCTGTGGGCACTCGAACCATTGGTCGCCAGATCGAGAAACTAGAAGAGAGAGAACTAGAAGAAGGGCACACCCATGAAGTCTTCACCAAGTAAAGAATAGGTGGACCTGTAATGTAACCCCTATAGCAGTGATGGCGAACCTTTTTGAGCCCGAGTGCCCAAACTGCAACACAAAACCAACTTATTTATTTCAAAGTGCCTAAATTTGGTAGGAAGGAGGAGGGGGCACTAGCTAATCACGCCCCGCTCTGTCTCAGGGCATGGCTCTTCACCGGGCGCACAAAGATTCGGGTGTGCGCGTGCTGTGCTTCTGAGCTGTCTGTTCAGTTAGAAGGAGGGCTGGGTGCCTGCGCAGTCTGCTTCTGGGGGTGGAGATGTTGGAGTGTGCCTGCCTGTGGAGGCCAGTGAGGAATGAGTGGAGAGGAGTTACTGTGGAAACCGGACGCTGAATGCAGAAGGGGACGGTCTTTTCGCGATCTGGCGACCAATGGTTCGAGTGCCCACAGAGAGGTCCCTGCGTGCCAGCTGTGGCACGCGTGCCATAGGTTCACCTTCACTGCCCTATAGTATTAATGGGAACATTGTAAGAGCCCTAAGGGAGTGGTAATTGATTCTGCTGGATGTCTTACTTGTATGAATGATGATGAAATGGTTACCAGCTGTTACCAGCTGCATATAGAGTATAAATACATGTAGTAAAAAGTATGACCACTAGAGGACCCAGTAAGAGTAAAAGCATGATGCAGATACAGGAAGAAACAATGTAAGACCGTAAGTAAAACAAGGGGACCTTGAAGATAGATTGTATGATGTTTGTTTTGTAACACTGTAGAAATATTTTTGTGTTTTGGTGTAGAATTGACACTGATATAGTCTGTGAGAAACCCTTGAAGAAGATAATGAACGAAACAAGAGGGGCAAACCGGTTTCTTGTCGGGCGTGCAGCAATCAGTACATTGGAAGCCTCTCCAAAGGAAAAATAGAAAAAGGCTCAAGCCACCTGGGAAGAAAAACCAAAAGAAAAAATAAGGGAATTCTCAGGCGGTGGCCTCCTCAAAAGAAAAAACAGGGGAAGGCCTATGCCACTTTAAAAAAAAAAAAAGAAAAAACAAGAGATAGGCTTCTACTAACTCTGTTAAAAAGATAACAAAGTTAGGACTTGGTATGCTAAAGCACATATGAGTAGATATATAAATTGTGTTACTTGTAATTGTAATATTTATTATTAAGTCCTCAAACTTGCATGTAAATTTATACGGTGTAACTTGACATTCTAGCATTATCATTGTTAAGTCCTCAAATTTGAATGTGAAAACATTAAGGTTTTATACTCAAAATGTTAGTATGTATTTAAAAATTTCTAATATATATATATATATATATATATATTGTAAAAGGTTTAATTAAATGGATAAAAGTAAGTTTAATCACAGCGGCATTGGTACTTTGTGGATATAGTACTAAAAATAAAGCAAGAGATTAAAGGTAAAATGCCTGCTTAAAGAGGAAGGTCTTAACCTAGTGTGTAAACATATACAGTGATGATGCCAGGCAGATCTCCACAGGCAGGGCATTCCATAGACAGAGAAGGTTATTTTATGCACCTTTTCTAGCTCTGCAATATCCTTTTTGAGGTGTGCTAACTGGAACTGTACACAGTATTCCAAGTGTGGTCACACCATAGATTTGTATAAAGGCATTATAATAATGGCAGTTTTATTTTTGATTCCTGTCCTTATGATCTCCAACATAAAATTTGCCTTTTCCACAGCAGCAGCACATAGTGTAGACATTTTCATCAAGCCATCCTTCACAACTCGAAGGTCCTTTAAGTGGCCAGTCACTGCCAGCTCAGACCCTATCAGCATATATATGATTAGGATTTCTTTCCCCAATATACAGTTGTTAGTGGGGAACCTCCAGTCCACGGGCTGGATGCAGGCCACACGGGTTCCCTATCTGGCTCACAAGCTTCCTGTGCTCTTATCTCCAATCAGTTATTGGAGATAAGATGGTATTTAAAGGCAATTAAACTTTAAATACCATGCATATAATTGAGCTGTGTTTTTCAGGCATGAGAGTTGTTGTACTGGGCCTTACTCCTGAGTATAGTAGATGTATAGAATTCAATATTCTGTTAGGGGTTTTGTTGTTTTTGCTGTTGTACAAAGCAGGCTCCTAACTGATGGAAGGAATTGCAAGGGAACCCAGCCACACTGGTCCATTTTTTTAACCTTCCAATAAAAAAAATGTTTGCGCTTGGCTTATGTATCCAAATGCTCTTTGATCAAGCGATATATTTATTTTTCTGGCTATCTGAAATATTTGTCAAATTCATCACAGTAGTTAAATAAGAGGTAATGAATTTATAAAGTACTGTTGTATGACTGCCTCCTCTAGCTAGAGGTGATGTTAGAGGCAAAGTCTCCCCCGCCTCCCCACTTCTCATAGTCATTTTTTGTCCATTTCTCTGTAGATCATGCAGACTAATAGCCCCACAGACATACATCTGAGTGAATGGCAAAATAATTGCTTTGCTGTTACCTCTGAGGCTTGTACACCAGGACAGAAGGTAGATGGATATCATGCGCAGATTTTACGCATTCAGTATGCAAGGGCAAACTCTGAGATTTCCCAGGTTTGTGCTGCTAACCTCTTCAAAAAATATGCTGAAAAATACTCTGCAGTGATTGACTCTGACAAAGCAAGACTGGCTTGAATAACTATGCTAAAAACATTTTGACTTTGGCGAGATGTCAGCAAAATGACAGTGACAAGTGGCAATCTGCTTTGACAACAAGTAATGTGATGGAACTGATGTATGTGTGAGAGATGATGCAGGCCGGCAAAAATTTCCAGAGCTCTCTGAAGGCACAAACAGATGTAAGCATTGATAAGGAGGTCACTGCCTCTGTTTCTTCAAGTCTTCCCAAACTCACTTACGGTGGTGACAGTGAATCTGGGCTTGGGGGTGGCTCATCAAATTGTATAAATCAGGAACCAGATATACTTGGGAGTCCCCCAGCTTTGAACTTTCATCAAAATGGTATTATGCTTTCTCAACCAAGGCAGGAGTTGCCCATTCTTTTTCATCTGTGCCTGTATGTGAAACATCCGGTATTACCTCTTGCACTTCCCCATTATTTGCAAATCGTGAATCAGCATTTAATAGTTCTCTGATACCCATGAGTAATTCTAGTTTGGGGCAAAATTCATAATCCTTCACTCAATCTGCAGGGATGGGCAACCTGGGAAAAAGGAAAACATCTGGGTACAGTGAAGATAGTAGTAATATATCTTCTGGGTTCATTCCTAATAAGTCGTCTAATATAGAGGGAAAGAACTTTACATGGAGTGGAAGGAAAAATAGTGAGAACAGAGCATCTGGTTTCAAAACTGCAAAACAGCCACTCTCGGCAGACAAGCAGAAGAAATGCCAAAACCAACCCCAGCATACACCATTCCCATTTTATGGAGGTACAAAAATGTCTTTGGGAGCTGGAAAGTCTCGGGGTCCATTTGAAAAGTTTGTCCCTCCAGTACCAAAACAAGATGGAAATGGAAACATGGGAATGCCATACAAATCTTGTGGGACTGGAACTGGAGAGCTGGCTCATCCAACAGACGAATGGTTAAAGAATATAGAACCAAAAATGATAGAACTTATTATGCATGAGATCATGGACCATGGGCCTCCAGTAAACTGGGATGACATTGCTGGAGCTGAGTTTGCACAAGCAACTATCACGGAGATAGTAGTGTGGCCTATGTTGAGACCCGGCATTTTTACTGGCTTACGAGGTCCTCCAAAAGGTATTCTTCTGTTTGGACCTCCTAGGACAGGGAGGGAAGACTCTCATTAGCAAATGTATTGCATGCCAATCTGGGGCCACATTTTTTAGCATCAGTGCCTCTTCACTGACCTCCAAGTGGATAGGTGAGGGAGAAAAGATGGTACATGCATTGTTTGCTGTAGCATGCCAGCAGCCAGCAATAATTTTCATTGATGAAATTGATTCTCTCTTGTCCCAACATGGAGATGGTGAACACGAGTCTTCCAGAAAAATAAAAACTGAGTTCTTGGTTTAGCTAGATGGAGCAACGACCTCTTCTGAAGAGCGTGTTTTAGTTGTAGGAGCAACCAACCAGCCACAAGAGATTGATGAGGCTGCATGAAGGAAATTGGTGAACAGACTGTACATCCCACTTCCTGAATCTTCTGCCAGAAAGCAGATAGTGTCTCGTCTGATGTCAAAGGAACATTACTCTCTAACTGAAGAGGAAATGGATCTTATTGTTAAAAAATCAGATGGGTTTTCTGGGGCTGACATGACAGCTTTGTCAAGAGGCTGCTCTAGGCCCGATCCGCAACCTTCAGTCTGTTGACATTGCAACTATTACACTGGAGCAAATACAATCTATTGCTTTTCAAGATTTTGTCAGTGCTTTAAAAACTGTGCGCCCTAGTGTGTCTTCCAAAGATCTGGAATTGTATGATACCTGGAATCGAAAATTTGGGTGTGGAAGATAAGGGCAATTAATTTGCATCACTAAATTTTGTGGTAACTTTGATTGACGTTGATTTCTAAAATGTTCATGGTGCTCCAATAAATGTGAGGAAACTGTTGACGTGTGCATTTTTGCTTTGTTGCCTGAGCTACTAAGCCCTCTGTGCAGATAGACTGCTTAGCAAGAGACACTCTTTGTCACTTAATACTACAATCCTCGGCACAATTACTAGCAAGCAAATCCCCTTGAATTCATTGGGAGTTACTAATGAGAAAACATGCATGCATGTCCCTGCTGTAAGCTTATACAGTAATACCTTGGATTACAAGTAATTTGGTTTGAGAGCGTTTTGCAAGACAAGCAAAATTTTTAATATTTATTTAATTTTTTTTGACTTGATATACAAGCATCGTCTTGCAATACAAGTACTACAGTACGGCTTAAATTAAAAATCTGTACAAATTTTTTGGGGGGGATTTTGTTTTGATATAAGAGTGTTTTGGATTACAAGCAACTTTCCGGAACCAATTATGCTCTCAATCCAAGGCATGACTGTACTGTAAAATTATCAGACGTGCTCCATCATACCCAGTGTATAGTACCCATAAAAATAATCTGTAGTGATCTTATGTTTTTGCTACAATTATAATAATCTCCAACTGATTATTTTTAAGGGTCAGCATTAATCAGACACATTTGGTATCTCCAAACTCTCTCTATAAGGCAGCCCCTCTCTATGCATCTTTCCTCCACTCAGACTTGCTGTCTACCTAGGCTGTTTTGAGTTACCCCACCCCTGCCAGACAAGTCGTGAAACTCTGTGTATCATGTAGTTTGTGTCCAGGTTTTTTGTGTTGTACCTCAGGGCATAAATGCAAGTAAAAGACTTTTCTATGCTGGATTGAATTTAAACTCCATATTGCTGTAACTTGCTGCCAACAGCAGTTATCCCTAATTATATTAATTATGTTGTCCTAGTATTGAAATGAGACATTAGTCTTTTAGGGGGGGGGGGGGAATACTAAAAAATACTTTCTTAACATTAATGTTTACTAAAAGATATAACCATTTTGCAAATTAATAATGTTTTTGCCTTGAGGATTAAGGACCTAGGATGGTAATGCCAACATTTTTTTTTATCTCAGTCATGCTCCTGATATATGGTCGTGTATCAATGTAAGCTTGAAAATATATTGGTAGTAAATAAACTAACTTTCCCCCATGATAAATGTAGAAATTATCTAAAAGGGAAATTTGAAACATCTTAATATTAAATGTAAGTGTGACATTTTAGGGCAGGTTACTGAATAGAGTCTAGGTAAGCATCTAATGTAAACAAGCATTTGTGTCAGGTACCATTCTAGATCAGGGCTCTCCAACCTTGGGTCCCCAGATGTTGCTGGATGACAGCTCCCAGAATCCCTTGCCATTAGCCATGCTGGCTGGGTATGCTGGGAGCTGTAGGCCAGCAACATCTGGGGACCCAAGGTTGGAGAGCCCTGATCTAGATATATTCCAGGTTTCTCAAATATATGAGAAGTTGGATCACATAAAAGTAATCCGTATTTTATTTTTATTTCATTCCACTATGTATATCCTCCTCCTCCCACATTGAGATGGCTAATGTGGCAAACTATGCAATTTAGTAGATGTGTGTTAACTTAGTAAAACAAGCACATATGAAAATTCCTTATATCTAAAATACAATTGCCCTTCATTATTTGTAGGGAAGGAATAGTTTGACTTAGCATTTTCCTCAGAAGTGCAATTTCTTTTCTAAAAAATTCTTACTTTCGGCAGCACATGAAATAAAGCTGTTACTTTGAACAGCTTTGCTGAACCAGCTGCCTAAATGGCTTCATAAAATTTTCATTTTTGCATATAAGACCTGTGTTTTCAGTGGAAAGCTGGTGGGTGGATTTTGTAACTCATTCAACAAAGGAACATTAGCATAAGCTACCTTTTAAGGACATGAGAAGAGCTGGATCAGACCAAAAGCCTTTCTAGTCCAGCATTCAGTTCTCACAGAGACCAACCAGATGCCTATGGGAAGCCCACAACATGAATGCAACAGCACCTTCCCACTTGTGTTCCCCAGCAATCGGCATTAACTTATTTAATGTAATGATTCTCAAACTGTGGGGCAGGCCCCATTCAGTCAACATGGGGTGCTTGCAAGGTAGATATGAAGTTCCAGAAGGGTTGGAACTTGAGGCAGGTCGTGCCTTTCTCCCCCACCAGTCAAGGCCTGGGCAGGTAGAATGTGCTCTGGCAGGGACCTCTCAATGGTCCATGTTAAAATTGTGGGGTTGACTGCACCTTTACTGTCCTTTCACCCCCAATATGATTTGGAAGAAGAAAGAGGTGCTGCTTTGGTCTTATATTTTCTTGTTCATGGTTTTAGGAGGAAGTTAATGCTACTCCAATCCATGGATTCTTGCATGCAGTAGCAGGCGGTTGTGCGTGCACTGCAGCATAGCGCAATCTGCACAGTCGACTGTGGAACAGATTGTAGGTGCTGGGCATAATTTCCCAATATTAGAAGAGGGCTCCTTGCTTGAGAAAAAAAAGAAACATAATGGCCTCTGATCCAGAACCTTTTCAGGTGCTCTACCCAGGCAGGCTTCTCAGTTCACTTAAATGGAGAGAGCACTTCCATTTGTGCTCCTTCTACTGAGCCACTAAAAATTAATCTCTCTTTAATGAGGAACTGACTTTCCTTTAATAAAACCCAAGAATGCAGACCTGATCCTTTACTGCACCTTTACTGTCCTTTCACCCCAATATGATTTGGGAAGAAGAAATAGGTGCCAGGTATGGACTACATATTTCTCCCCCCACCTGCATATATCCTGGGACATATCCCAGGAAATATACGCAGTTTAGGCTGCAATCTGTTAGGAATGCTTGAGGATTTTGTTCAGTTTGCATTTTAAAGTGATCCAAGCGGATTTGCACTTCCCAGGCGGAATGCAGTTATCCTTCGGTTTTTCGCACTTCCCTGAATTTTGCGATATAGTCCTTGGCTCCAAACAACATACCAAAATGCATGCATAAATGTGTGTTTTGGGAGAAATGCATACAAAATGTGTATTTGTGGAAAATGCATTAAAATTCTGTGAATTTTTATAAGGTTTTAAAGAATTACCATAATGATGGAGAAGTGGGACAGAAGGGACTTATGAACGCGTGCAAAACTGACATGGGCTGATCCTTCTATCCTTAAATCCTATACGCACTTACTTGGGAGTACGTCCCACTGAACACAGTGAGGCTTACTCCTGAATAGGCATGCATAGGATTGCACTGCATGACATATTCTTAGTATGACAATCCATTAGTGACTGCAATAATCGTTACCTCATATATTCCTGTAAGGTAGTTCATTATGAGAGCCATTTTATAGATGGGAAAAGTTAAGGCAGAGATGGTTGGGGACTTGCTCAGGGCTAGTATCCTGTTGCTAGACTGTCTTTCTACTTGGCTCAGTTAGTCCAAATTCTGTACCAAGAAAAGCTGTGACCTCTATAATTCTGCATAGTTTCATCTTATTTTGTGTGAGTCTGCTTTTTCCTAGTCACAGAGAAGGAACAGTTAACTGTGAAGGGCACTAAAGCCCCTTCCCAAACCAGTAGAAAGTTGTCATCTGCCCCGTTTGGCTTCTGATATTTTAGTTGGCATTGCCCAAATGCTTTAAAGCATATATTCACAGCCATGAGGGCTAGCAACTTGCTTTTCAAAATAAAAGAAAAAAAGAAAGCTGTATCTTGGGAAGCTGAATTCTGCACTTATTACAGTAATACCTTGGATTGCAAGTAACTTGGTCTGAGAGCGTATTGCAAGACAAGCAATTTTTTAAAATAAATTTTGACTTGATAAACAAGCGACGTCATAGGGATGTAACCGCTCACCTCGAGCGGGCGTAGCGGGCCGAAATCGGCCCCGCTCACACCCTCCAGAGACTCGCTTTGATATAAGAGTGTTTTGGATTACAAGTACGGTTCCAGAACGAATTATGCTTGCAATCTAAGGTATTACTGTACTCCATTCTGTGTTGTGTTTTTTCTTTGCTCCCATAGAATTGCAGCATACAACCAGACCTGCTCATGGCACTAATTTCTGCCTATATTAACAAAGAAAGAAAAAGAAACTTACAAAGCTCTTTATATCAAAATCATCCCCATCATCAAACTGTGGATTCAATTTCAAAGAGTTGCACTTTGTTTTGAACTTAATTTTGGGAGGGACAAACCCTCCTAGTATTGAAAGGCAATTATCTTGCATTAGTGTTAGTCATTTGTACTAACCTGTGATTAAAAAGTTAATGTGTTCTCAGCATTTGTCCTTGGCTCATGCTGAAAGTACCTTTTTCTATTTCCTAGGCCCTGCCCTTGGGTAGTATATTTTCGCTGCTGCCATATCTTGATAATGTGTCTTCATATTTGAAAAGTGAGCATTGTGCCATTAACGCAACTGAATTGCTTAACAAATGCTCTGCAGTCAAATACAATAGAAAAAATAATAATTAACAAATAGAAAATAAATGTATAGGGAATAATGACTTATCCAGGTCATTGTAAGTTTTTATTTACAGCAGCATAATATTCTGTCTACATATTATTTAGAGGAGAGGGCTACAGGGTAATAGCTTTGCTATTATAGTATAGCCTGTTCACTTTGGGTTTTTTAAAAAAAAAGGTAAAAGGGGAAATTTTATTCTGCAGTGCTGGGCAAGGGGAACATATAATTCAAAGAACACTTTAGAAAGTGAGAGGAGGGGAGTATTGTTGCAAGCGGCAGAGAGAGTGGAATCGAGTGGCTAGACCCCTGAAGAGAATTGCTCCACACTGCAACATTTTATTGCAGGAACCCACTTGTTTTGTTGCTTTTTCTGAACCATGAAACCATTTTCTGGAATATTTATATAGAAGGGGTGGTCTATAAATCTACATAACAACTCCCACTCCCACATGTTCATTGTGTGAAGCTCATTGGATTTTATAGATCTCGGATACCACCTCATGAGGTTGTATACCTGTTTCATTTTAAAAGGGGGACATGAACACTCCAGCACTTCAGTGGAAGAACAGATGTTTTCGATCATGGAAGATGCAAAAAATTGACCTTGAAAAAGGGGTTCAAAATAGCATGGGGATTTGTTTATCCTTGGTGATAACACAGCCAATATTCAATAGCTTGCTGTTATAATCACACTTCAAACAACACTCCAAATCTCCTAACTGAGGAAACACTCCAAATCTCCTAACTGAGGATACTACGTTCCTCTACTAGTGAGTTGAATGCTGGGTAATGCGGTATCTCTGGTACTAAAGTCCTCCTGCAGGGAAATATGTCTACTAGTCTGGTGTGCCATAAGCATCTTCTTGTAAGTCCAAAGAGAAACCATAGTAATACTAACCCATTCATAGAGAACTTGTTGTCTAAATACTTAGCCCTCTGCAGGAAATATCTGTTAGTCATTTTCCTCCATGGTTATTTGTGCTAATGCACACAATTAAATTACCAGCTAAATGCCTTGCATTACCCTATTGAGAAGCATTAAATTCGATAATCCAGAATTTTGGTAACAAAGATCAGCAAGAAAGAAATTCAGGAAACATTTTCAAGTAACTGTTGGAGAACATAATTTTAGATCTCTCAAAATGTAAAGGGAATAGAAAAACACTGGTCTCTTGGCTTAGAGGGACAACTTAATGATCTACTGTGAGAGCCAGTGTGGCATAGTGGTGAGAGTGTTGGACTGGGACTCGGGGAGATCCGGGTTCTATTCCCCACTCGGCCATGAAACTCACTGGGTGACTTTGGGCCAGTCACGGCTCGCAGCCTAACCTACCTCACAGGGTTGTTGTGAGGATAAAATGGAGAGGAGGAGGAGGATTATGTAAGCCGCCTTGGGTTCCTTGCAGGAAAAAAGGCGGGGTATAAATAAATAAATAAATACTGTGGCCTTTGGAGAAATTCACCCCTTTCCCCTCTGTTTTACACCAGGTAAATACAGAGCCTGACTGTTTACTAACTGGTAACTTACCCTCATGTGCATGTAACCACTTGGGAGACCTCATAGTCCAGGTTTCTAAATGTTCCTGCAGTGGCATGGGAAGGAGCCACAGGAAGCCAGCTCCCCTGCAACAGCAGTCATGTATGAAGGAGCCCCATAAGGTTTGGATTAGAATAGTAGAAAAACCCTCTACTTGAATCAAAAGGAGATTCACTGAAGCCAGTCATCAAACCCTTTCCAATCCACAAAGAGAAAACGTGTCTCAGGATGCTAGGAAAATTGCTTTATTCTTAAGAAAGTCCTATGCATTTTGGCCCTGATTTTCTTTGGTGCCTTCTTCAGGGCTATAAATACATTCAATTAAATTTTGTACATAAAACAATGGGAAATAACAGATAAAATTAATGTAAATTACGTGATTGCTTATGCATACTACTTACATTCTTTAAAATAGCCTTCAGAGAACTCTGGAAGATATGTTCCATACATCCAATAACAGGCGAGTAAAATTATTGCTGAAGGCAGCAGATTAATAACCTACATGCAGGTGTTGGCAGTCTCCCACACACATGTTAACAATGTCAAAGAGATAAGAAGTCAGGGATCTTCCCAGAGTTAACTTCACAGAAGGACTCAAGGGAGTGTCACCAAAGTAAGAATTCTCAATTACATTAGAGGAAAGAAATCAAATTCCTCCTTGAGGCCTTCAGTGAGGACTTGAAGCTTTCAGCTTCACAATTTCAACTTCAAAATCCACTCCATTCTTTTCTGCTTAAGATCTTATCATTTTCTGTGTTTAGTTTTTCCACTGGCCAGAACCTCACATCCAATACAGCATTATTTTTCTCAATAAAATAACTTACTAGTGGGGTGCCCAATTTTTATTTCTGATGTTACAAAGATGTTCCCCTATTCTTTTCTTGAGGATCTTTGATGTTTTTCCAACATATTTTTTTTTGTCACGTAAGGCTTCAATGAGAAACTAGATTTCTTTAATTGAGGCGTCTTACTTTGGGGACACTCCCGGGACTTTTTGTGAAGTTGGTTACCCGGGACGATCCCTGACTTCTAATCTCTTTGACATTTTGCTGTTCTCTAAGATTAGAAATGCACTGTATTAAGCTGGTAAGTCTGTACATTGAGCCAAGTAGCCCCAAGCATATGTTTCCAAAGTTTTAAAAATGCTCACCTTGGCTTGGGCTTTTTATTTCTCTTTTCCTCAAGGAAACCCCTTGAAAATGGAAAGGTCTAACAATTCTTGTCTTCCATAAGTGAATCACAGAGACTCATCCTGACATACCGGTACATGTCCCTGCTTGCATGTGAGCATCTTGCGTTCATTATGAAGCCTCATTAGCTATTCCTACTCATTGGTCTGAGCTAAACAGTTAACGTGGTATTCTCTTCTACAATGAATAATTTCCTCTTCCTTGAACATGATTGTTTATACCATGTCAACCATATAGCTAGGCACAGCAGCTAGTATCCGGTATTGCATCTCTTTAGTTGTCTGCCACAGCCATTTACTTGAAAAGGATTAGATTTAATTGAGGATGTTCATGTTCTCTTTCCAGGATGTTTCAGTTATGATACAGCCTAGTTTCTCTAATTAAATGCATAGCAAATGGAACACAGTCAAACCCCATATAAATTGACAAGTCAACCAAGTAACTTCTTAAAGTCACCTGCTGTCACTGTTGATGCCAGTTCAGCTCCAGGATGCTTCAATGTGAAAGTTTATCTGCCTGACCAAATCAGTATGTTTAGAACATGGATGGAATGGATTTGGGCAGTGTTCAGCATGTTCATCATTTGGTTACTTCACTTTCACACCTACTTCAAAACTGTATAGCTTTACCATGCTCCAGTGCACCAATGGCAGCTTTGAGACGGCATGGCAAATGTAGATGGAATCGAAAGCTGGGGGTGTGGTCAATTCTGCATTGATTTGAGCCCTATTCAGGCATTGATATGCCTGAATAGGGTAGACTAACATGAGCACTGGGGATTCAGCCCCACCCGCTCAGCCCTTGACCACCCCATGTTGAATGAGGAGGCCTGCAGTGGGCTTCTACCCTGGATTCGCTTGAGAGATCTTTGGTCGAGAATCCAAGAGATGACACAGGGTGGCTCTACCTGACCTGTTTGAGCTAATTAGTGAGACTAAGGAATGAACTGTAAAAATGCAGAGCTTGTTGAATTGCTTTGTGCCTAAGGCAATCCTTGGAGAAAGGGAGTGGAGTTGAAATACTATGATGGCTTTGAAGCTGCCTTAGAATAAATACTTCAGAAAATGAGAGTACTACTCATATTACAGGTATTGTATGTAGTTGCCTTATACAGAGTCAGACCACTGGTCTGTTTTGCCCATTGCTGTCTACCTTGACTGGCAGTGGGTCTTCAGCCTATCAAACAAAGGGGTGTGTGTGTTTAATTAAAGATACCTGGAATTGCAACAGCATGCAAAGCACCAGAACCATGGCTCCTCCCTTGTTTGTAATTGAAGTGCCACATTTTGCTCTAGGGAGGATGACTCTCATCCTTTTCACATGTACTGCAACACTTTAAACAAGAGGGAGATAGGATGGGCACGCACGCCGCACAGCCCCTTTCTGTAACATGCTGCTGTTATTTGTAGCAAAAGTGTCCCTGCAAAGTGCCCCTTTTCATCGTTGGGTATTCATGCATTCATCCTCCAGCTGCAGTTAGAAACAGTGCAGTCCAGCAACAGATCTATCTGGTGTAAGTCTGCTGATCGTGTGCTTTCTCTATTAAAGATGCAGTCCCCCCATGCCTGCTGGGGGAGAACCACAACAGCCCTCCTTTGTGTCTTGCATGTAGTGCCAGATCTAAATTTTGAGAGACCCTGAGCAAAATGTATTCAGTGGGCTCGCCTGCCCCCATCCCTACGTGGAACCCACCTCCTCCTTGCCTTTGCCTATTCATTTGCCCTCTTCTGCTGGATCCAATCTACACCGTGGCCCAGAGAAAAAGGGCCAGGTGTGTGGAGGCTTGGCCCTCTTTCTCTGTGACTTCTGTCACTGTTCACTCAGCAAGAACAGTGAACAGGCAGCAACAGCAAGGAGGAGCAGAGCCCAGGAATTCCAGAGGTTGGCAGAGAGGCATGGGCTTTGACAGGTGCTCACTGATGTCAACCCCTAACGCTGACCCTGCTTATATGAATGTACTGATACCATGAAGGGAACCCATGGTTTGTAGTTGGGTTGGGAACTGTGGGTTGTTCACCATGGTTTGTTATCTCAGCTGAGTTCAAACAACATAGTAACCCACTGTTCAAGCGACAACCCACAGTTCAACTCCTACTCAACGCTTGAGTGTGGGTTATCATGTTGTCTGAATCCAGTATGTACTGCAGCTGCTGTTCACATTTCTGCCCATACAGTGATCTACCTTCTATTTTAAATTGACTGCTTCAGCTTACACACACACACACACACACACATACACCAGTGATTTCATTTGTTTCAGAGATTTTGCCCCCTGATCTAGAGTTGTGACAGACTTAGAAGGGTGGCATTACTTCAAAATGGCTAACTTAGGTTTTTGTTTGTATTGTACTTTTGGTATTTCAAGATTGCCAGGTTTTACAAATGCAAGTACTTAAATTAAATAACACTAGAACTTGAATTAATGTTACAAACCTGCATATCACAAATTTAAATTCCTCTTCATGAGTGGAAGATAATTATTGAAATTTACTTGGGTGATTGGCGAATCCATAAACTGGGTTGATTAAGGGGGAAACATAGTTAAAGTATTTGATGCCCTGTTCTAATCAACTATGACCTTGTGGTTTCGTTTGCACGACATGACAACCCATTGTGAGTAACTTGCCATGGTGGGTTGTTGTGTCATCCAAACCCACAACACTTCCCGCAGTGTGGCTTATTTTTCAGCAACAAGCCACCCTGACAACCCATGGCTTGTTCTAGGAGTTGTTTGACCCACAATGGGTTGTTGTGCTGTCCGAACCAGGGAGAGCACTTTCATCATGGGTTGCAGGGATTGGCTCGCAAGCCGCTCTGCATGACTGGCACACACACACACCCGCTGCTCTTCATGATCTCACCCTTGCCACTGCCAGTGATAGCCACTCCAGTGATGCCCAAGTGGCACTTTGGAGTGGCCATCACTGCTTTGCCACCCTTAAAAAAAAATCAGCCCCAGAAAATTGCCCAACTCTCCTCCTCCTCCTCCTCCTCCTCCTCCTCCTCCTCCTCCTCCTCCGTATTGTGCAAGTGCACGTTTACATATGGCTGTCCAATATGTGGTATTTTCTGGTCAATTCCCTTGTGTGTTTCAGCTGTCAAAGGGAGAGGAGAAGTGGAGTAGGTAACATACAGGGAAATTGACACCGTGGGAGTGCATATAGGCAAATTTGAACACAGTTCCCAGGAACCAGTTGCCTAGCTGTCAATTGAAAAGTGCCAGTAAAGGGGGGGGAAGCGGCAAAAGTAGGTGCACCAAAAGGTGAGGGGACAATATCACCCACTTAGCAATGTAAGCCTCTCGATTTTAAATGTTGCACAGACACTTCTCAGTGTCCTCCACCTTTTCAACACATTTCCATGTCTCCAGCTACTCCAGAAAGGGGAAATATTAACACACACACACACACACACACTTTTCTCATCTCCTTTTCAGAGCACTTACTGCTGCAGTTACTGTGTTTCCCTGACAGTTTAGAAACAACAATGCAGAAATGTACAAAAATTTAAGGTCTGAAAAATAATGGAGAGGAAATTTGCACACCTGTAGTAACTGGTCTATTACTGCAGGTATGCAAATTCCCCCTCCATTTACTTCCAAGCCATTAAATAAATGAATAAAATAAATTTGCATATATTTCTGTGTTGTTTTTCCTCCAAACTGAAGTCTTAAACTGCCTGAACAATTTTTAAATTTTTGATCTGCAGTTATAAAACCTTCCCTTTTATGCACCAAGGAAAAACAAGTTTGTGTCTACCATTTCTTTTCTTTTCTAAGAGCTATGGCATAGTGCAACTGTCACAGTGCCAGTTTCATAACCAAAGTTAAGAAACTGGATGTGGCTTGTGAGCTCCCTCCCACTTCCTCTTCCCTGTGGAAATTTCCTCCTCTCTTCTCTTGTCAACATTAATAATGACGTAATGTTAGGCCTGCATCATGCTAATCATAATATTAACCAGGGTTTGCGAACCAGTTTGAGATGTTAGCTTCAAAATACAGTTAAAAGATAACCCTGATTAGTGTCAGTGTAGACATACTGCTACAACATGGTTAATGTTGGGGAGAGGGTGATGGAGGAGGAGTGAATGGACCCTTGATCCACTTCCAATTTCTAGACCATGGGTAAGAGTTGGGCAACACTGCTTCTGCTCCAAACCCTTTTTTTCTTAACTGCAACCAACTAAAGTAGAAACATAAAGGACATGAAAAACAAAGTGAGAGAAGGGGAACTGTTCAGGCAAGTTTGTCATGATGTTGATGTACTGCCTGTCGTCCAGGTGGCATGAAATGTTCCATTGGTTCAGGTAGTTGCTTTGTATCATGTGATCCTCAAAGCTGAAAAATGTCAGAAGCTTCCCCCTCCCCTACCAATGCTTTGAAAATTGAAGCCACAGACCTAAAATAAGCTGTTTCCAGGAGTGCTGATGGAAAATGCCCCTGGCTGATAGTGAATATTCCCAAGCAGTTTTCAGGTTTGATTGCTTAATGTCTGTAAATCATCTCTATAAAAGGGCTTCAGTTGTATAGAAAGGTCTGATTCAGAATTTACTAAGAAACTGTTGAAAGATTTTAGTGTATTGAATGAATCTGGAATTAGTACTCAGTCTTAAAGGAGTGGAGACTGTGTATAATACATAAAATATCATTTTATTATAAGTTCATTATTTTCCTATCTTTGAAGAATTTTTAACGTCATTTGTATCTTTTATTTTTCATTACAGAACACAGGTGGGCAACTTTGGGAGGTCTAGGGGCCATTTTAACCCCTGGAACCTCCTCCCGCAGTGTCGAAAAAATAATAATTTTTTAAAAAATGTGTCTGTAACAACTATGGGGCACCAAACAGGTCAAAATTAGCTCATTTGCAAACAAGCTAATTTTGACCCTTTCGGTGCGCCATAGTTTCTGTGGATTCCTTTCATTTAAAAACAAATTAAGCCAATTTGGATAAATTTGGGGGCAGGGGGCATGCAGCCTGCATGTTGCCCACCCATTATAGAAATTATGGGATTTTAGGTTTTAAAAAAAGGTTATCTGATATTTATGTGGGTTCTAATTCTTCTATATGAGCTTTCTCCAACCTGGTGCCCTCCAGATGTGTTTTGGAGTACAACTCCCTTCATCAGCTAGCATAGACAATAGTCATGAATAACCATATAGTTATTCATAGACTTTTCTTGTCACAAAATGGCAAATGTGAAAATATTCCTTTAAAAAAAAAAAAAAGCTGGATATATGCAAACCTGTTAGTATTAACCTGATTTAAATCAATGGGAAAACAGAATTTCTCCCTAAGTATCTCAGGTCTAAACTACACAAGTGCAAAATATAGACTTTTAGAGATGACTTTAAAAAAACAAATGGTTAGCCAATGGAACCTGCATGTTTACCAGCAGTATATCTTGGAGTACCACATACTACGGACAAACTATAAGAGAGGGCCTTTATCCCCTGCTTGTCAGCAATATTTGGCTGGCTGCTACTAGAAACAGTATACTATACTAGATCTTGGTCTAATTCAGTAAGGCAGATCTTGTGGACCTCTGTTGAGATTCTGCTCAACTGTAAACCTTTTTACATAAAATGTATTTACAGTGTATTTATTCATTCCTATGGCTTAGGCACAAATACCACTGTAATCCAACCATTTATTTTTGTATCAGGAGGTAGTGAGTGGTGTCCTGATTTCCATGATTAATGGCCGGTATTTTCACTTTTGTTGCTGCTGAAATCTGGTGCTGTTTTATTAGCCAGAGTTGCATTGTAGTTTAAATAGTTGCACAGTGGTTGCAACAAGTGCCCAAGCAGGTTGTAGCGGATGACAGGCAAATTCCCAACACAGGAAACATGCTACTTGTACACATTATTCGGCATTTATCTGAGGAAGGAATGGGTGCGTGTCATTCAGCACAGTTCTTCAGATGCATTAGTTCTGGCTTCCCTGTTAGTGGGACATTCCACCCCTCCCCCTCAAGGCTTTAGGTTTCATTTTTATTCCTCTCTATAGCACAGTAGAAGGCTATTGGTGGAGGCGGATGAGGTGGATGTTTGCTTATGAGATTTTTCTTTTGCAGAAAGCCAGTACATACATTTTGTTTTCATTCATGTCTTAATTTTGTAGCTGCTCGCTGATTTAAAGAATTTTTAGTTGATTAATTAGTTCAGAGGCAGATTTTTCAATTACTTAATAAATTAAATTTGAATAAATTTGCTTATTACCAAAATCCCAATGCAGAAGTGACTTTCTGACATGTAGAAAGCGGTGTAAGGAAACTTAATTTAATAACTACTAGTTACTCTTAGAAGGAAAGACTATCTTCAAAATTTTCTAGTTCATTTCCTAGTACAATAACATACTAGAACCAATGTAGCCTAAAATAAATTAACAGCTGTGCCCTAAATGTGCAGACCCACCAATCAAAATTTGCTTCCACCAGTTGAATCTTTAGTTGATCATTCTACCAGTTAAAGCTTGAACTATCAATGGCTTAATTCTGATGTAGCATTTGGTGCCTGCAGTGTGATTTTTTATTTATTTATGGTAAATGACACCTTTAGTATGTATTCCAGGAGACTTCCCTCAGAAAGTGTTATACACATATCTTTTTTGGGGCCAGTTCCATGAGCTGTTAAATTCTTCCCACAGGATTGTCCCTGGAAAATGTACATTAAAAATAATACCTGTGATCATGGAATTGCTTGAAAAAGTCCTCATTTCTTGAGCATCAAGCACTACATCAGAATTAGTCCTAAGTGCAAGCTTTCCCGGTATTTGCTTGTTTTATAGGCATCTCTAGCATAATGCAACTTGCTTATTCCTTCTCTAGTTTCAGCATGATATAGTCTGGAGTAAATGGAGAATCTGTTAAAGGGATTTGAGTGCTACAATAAAAGGGTTTAGGGAACTCAATGCCTCCTTGGCCCATCATCCATTTGTTTATAGCCATATAGAGAATCTGACATCCTCTATTACAGAAAGGTGACTATGACAACTATTTGTCAAGAGCTAATTTACTAGGGGAATGGCCATAGCTCAGTGGTACAACACATGCTTTGTTATGCAAAAGGTCCCTGGTTTGATCCACAGCATCTCCAGGCAGGGATGGGAAAAACCCCTGTCTCAGACCCTGAGAGCCACTGCTAGTCATTGCAGATAATATTGAGCTAGATAGACCAACTGTTTGACTCAGTATAAGGCAGCTTCCTGTGATCCTAGAGTACAGGGAACTGTTTGGTCAACCCATCAACTGAATTTTCCTGCCAAGTGGTAAGGAGGTATTTACCATACTTACATCCCTGATCAGACACCTGGGGAAGCAGAGGCATGGTAAAAATTCTCACCATTTGGAAGGATGATGTGCAGCTTCTTCAGCTTGAAGCAACTCAAATTGTCTTTCAGTTGCTGGTTGCTGGCTGCTGTGCACACATCCATGCTTCATGACATTACGCTGGCTCAGCTTGTCTGAGCGTGGAAAGCAAAGCAGGGTCAGGCCTAGTTATTACTTGGATGGGAGACCCCTCCTCTAGTTTCCAGCATTGAGCAGGGGGTTGGACTCGATAGCCTTGTAGGCTCCTTCCAACTCTATGATCTATGAAATCTATGACCCTCAGCTCATCCCTACTGCATAGTGAACATGCTCAGGATTTTCCATTAGAGTGACTTCTAGATGTCTTCCATAGACTTTAGGTCGAGTGTTCCTCCTGGTTGCTCTTCTGAATCCCCCAGTTTTGTACTGATTGATACCCCACCTCCAGTCAATCAGGACACAGCAATTTGTTAATTTGTAAATGTTGCACTCAGTCAATCAGGTTGCTGCATTCCTGAGTGACTCATTCCAAGTCCATTCACCTGTGTGTGAGAGGGAGAGGGCTTCAGCAGTGACTAATGGGAGGGACAGACTGCCAGACAACAATACAGTAGAGCAGTGTTCTCCAACCTTGGGTCCCCAGATGTTTTTGGCCTACAACTCCCAGCATGCCCCAGCCAGCTACGCTGGCTGGGGAATGCTGGGAGTTGTAGGCCAAAAACATCTGGGGACCCACGGTTGGAGAACACTGCAGTAGAGAGTTGGAGCTTTTGTTCCATGATTCTGGAGGACAGGGCAGGAGGTGCGCAAGAAACCAGTGAGTGAGTGACCCCTTGTTAATTTTTGACAATTAACATTGTGTTATCCCCCCACCGCTGCATCAAAGGTTCACTGTAATATATGGACTCTTGCTTTGCCCTGACTAGCATCAAAATGGTAGGTAGTGTGGAGAAAGCCAACCTAAGCCCCCTGCCTGACACACACACACTCACGAAGGAGGGGGGAAGGAGACCCAGGGGGGGAGACAACCAGTCTCCACAGATGCCAAAGGGGACAAACAACATCTACATAGAATCACCCCAGGGGGGAAGGCAGGAAGCATCACCAGGTTTGTCAATGCTCTTGCATATCAGCCCCATCTACATAAGACTTGAATACCTCTCCAGGGCAGATGCTTCGGCACCCCTAAGAAATGGCCACTCAACACCATAGGATGGGACCATTAAGCAAGTGGCTTCCCACGGGGGGGGGGGGAGGCGTCACCCCACCTAACCCAAAAGGCCGCCCCTCAGGGAGGGTGTCAACCCACCTGATCACGGAAGGAGGGGCTACCTGAAACACCAAGGTATAAAACACCCTGCACAAGGGAACTTTTCTCTGGACCTGATCAGCAATCTTGCCCATGCCTGGGGTAAGGGAACGAAGGATCAGCAACCCCGGGAAACCAAGCTGAAATCACTGGCCGCTTGGGTTGACCGGACCCCCGGGAAACCAAGCTGAAATCACTGGCCGCTTGGGTTGACCGGACCCCCGGGAAACCAAGCTGAAATCACTGGCCGCTTGGGTTGACCGGACCCCCGGGAAACCAAGCTGAGATCACGCACAAGCCGCTTGGGTAGACCGGGCCCCGCCGGGAACCCAGCTAGCCACTTGGGTAGACCGGGCCTCCGCCGGGAACCCAGCTAGCCGCTTGGGTAGACCAGGCCCCGCCGGGAACCCAGCTAGCCGCTTGGGTAGACCGGGCCCCACCGGGAACCCAGCTAGCCACTTGGGTAGACCGGGCCCCGCCGGGAACCCAGCTAGCCGCTTGGGTAGACCGGGCCCCGCCGGGAACCCAGCTAGCCACTTGGGTAGACCGGGCCTCCACCGGGAACCCAGCTAGCCGCTTGGGTAGACCGGGCCTCCGCTGGGAACCCAGCTAGCAGCGTGCGGTTGACCAGGCCTCTGCTGGGACCCAAGCTAAACTAACTAGCTGAGAGCCCTGAAATCATGTTGTCCTTGAGGCTTTTGCTTGCTACTTTGTACCGTACTGATAAGCTGTATTGCTGGCGTGGGTCTGAGTTTGTGAAGGTAATTTTGTAAATAAACTTGTTTTCTAAAAGATACTTTTGTGGCTATAAGTTATCCCTTTGTTCTGGGCTAAGGCGAGGCGCTGGGGACCTCGGAGAAGGCCCGCCCCAGCACCCGCTACCCCCTTAGCATTGAACCCGTGCAGAAGACCAGGTTGTCGGTCTTCCACTGGTAGTTAATTAGAAGGAAAGTGCTTCACCAATTTCTATTGACCCTGAGGCCATATTGTGTTCACACCTGTCTCCTTCTGTTACATAATAATTACAAAGAACAACATACAGAAAGAGGTGTTCTTCCATCTCCTGTTTTCGATGATAATCCCAGAAGGAGTTTAAAAATTTGGACCATCGCCCATAAATCAACAATTTACCAGTTAATCCAATACAATTTCATTTAAATTGTATCTCATGTTTGCAATTAAAGGAAAGAACCTCCTATCATAACAGGAGAACTGAGGGAAATGATTTACCCTGAATTCATATTAAGTACCGGTACTTGATCTAATTTTGTGTATTTGAATCAGCTGCAACTCTGCCTGCTGTGGAAAACTTTCCTGCTGTGGAGTAATCAAGTTTCTCTCCCCCCCCCCCCATGTGGAGTTGGATTCCATTTTCCTGTCTGCAACATAACTCACATGTGAAGCGTGTGCACTGAGAAAAGTATTAAAGGATGAGGTTAAAGAACACCGTTTGTGTTTTGAAGCTAAGGGCAACTTTTAGGTTTATCAGCATTTTAAAAAACAAATTATTCATTGCTACCAGTTCACACACGCCGCCACAGAAAATGCAGCCTTAAAAGGGGAAGTACAACAACACAAGCCCTGGCAACAATCTTAATGAGTTGCCTTCTAAAACTCAAACTGCATTCAAGTTCCTTACTGAAGAGTGTTAGTCACAACAACACACACCCTTCACCACCTCAAGACTCAGATCAAGGTTTACTCAGTATTGGGTTGGACAGGAGCCGTTTGTGCACACAATGCCATCCATCACTTTGTGGATTTTTTGAGTGTCTCATTTATGTATCCCAATCACTCCCCAATCCACAAAGCTACCTATTGGGCCTCACCTACTTTATGGAATGGGTTCTTTTGTCTGTCTCCTTTAGAATTTTTTTTTTTACTCAGCTTGGCTTCAGTTTTTAAACCACATTTCCTGGTGTTTCATTTACATCACTGAGACTGCTCAGAAGCAAATGGTTTCAGGATAGTTTGGCACCCCACCCCCATCCAGCTTCTGTACTTTATGTGATGGGCAGCTCCTCTCACCCCTATCCATGGCAGGAAAAGTTTCACTTGTTGAATTTCAGCCTGCTGTGCAGCTCTTAAAGGCACAAAAAGAGCTCTGCCAGGAGAACGGGCAGCAACACTGTCTGAGGGCTGCTTTTATGCCAGGGGAACTGTAAAGGACATCCCAGCCTTTCTGCTAAAAGTCAGGGCCAGTGGATGCAGCTTCAAAACCTACAGACTGAGAACTCAGGATGGAAAAAAGAGTCTTAAAGGCTGTAGCTAGGGAACATTGCTGGGACTTGGGCATGCATGATTGCCAGCTAGCCAGCAAAAAGCTGGCTTGGTGGAGGTGGGGGGTACCAACCTATCCTGAAACCATCGGCTTCCGAGTAGTCTCAGTGATGCAAATGAAACTCCAGGAAACCGTGGTTTGAAAACCATAGCTTAGCTAGGTAATTTTTTATTTCCTGTGCCCTTTTAACCAGCAGCTCGATCTGCAAAAACCAATGGGGAGAGCTTCTAATGGCACGGAAGTAGTGTCACTTGCTAATGTCTGCAGATGAAGTTGCTTATTAAAGGCATAAGATTGGGCCAATAAAAAAAAAAGTTGGCAACCCTACTGGCAAGAGAAGGTGCTCTAGGTAAGGGCCAGTAGCCACAGAGCAAGACACGTGAGTGGGAAGAGAAGCTAGCAATGCCTTTCAAGCCCCTCCCAATGCATGTGTTTTTCCCCTCCTTTCTATTTGGCATAGCTCACATTAGGGAGTGCACCTGGAGTTCTGTAAACTAAGGAGATGAAAGCGTTAGCAGTGTGCCAACCAAACACACAAGAGACCAGTACACCTATGATGAACAATTAATTAATCTTGTGACAGGATATTTGTTCAATGGTAAGGGCTTCCAAAATGATAAACATGTTTTTCACAGACAGAAGCTCTTCTCAGGTGCAGTGGGGTGAGCTGCTGAGGTTAGCCCAGCTCAACGAGTGTGGTACGGTGCTCCCTTTTTATTGCACAAAAAGCTGCAGTGATGCTCCTTGAGCATCGGCTTAGGTCACAGGGCTCTCCAACCTTGGGTCCCCAGATGTTGCTGGCCTACAGCTCCCAGCATACCCAGCCAGCATGGCTAATGGCAAGGGATTCTGGGAGCTGTCATCCAGCAACATCTGGGGACCCAAGGTTGGAGAGCCCTAGCTTAAGAGGTCTGCCTGGCTTGGGTCAACAATCTGATTGTGTTAAGCCTACTGCCCTTCATAGATAACGTTTTTCCTATGCACTGCATTTTCTGGTGGTCTGTTGAATATTGGTGCAATTCTTAATAGTTAGGGCCCCACTATGCACAGAACCTTCCACAATACTCAAGCCAATGCAGTTTGGGAGCCAAAGGGGGGAAAGGTCAAAATCCTCACTGGATATGTTCATGTATGCCACTGGGACCTAAGAGTGGCTGTAACTATCCCTTTGTGTACCCTTGTTCAACTTATTAGCACTGAAGGGCTGGCAAGGGTAAGAATCTAATTGAAGTATATACAAGCTTTTTTCCTTAGGGGGTCTTGCATGGTATTCCACAACACTGAAGGATGTTTTGTTTTGAAATCCTGATGTGACAGATGTTCTAGGGCAGGGATGGGGAACCTCAGGCCCGGGGGCCAAATCTGGCTCTCCGGGGTTCTCCAGATGTCCATGCTCCCTTCCCTTTTCCCCAACCGCCGATTGGTAGCTTCCAGCTTTTGTGTGTCTCTCCCCCCCCCCCCCCATTCTAAAAGGTTGAAATGCCTCTCCTAAGGCTTAGTTACTGGCAGTAAGAGCTTTAAGCTAAAATATACTGGTATTTTTTGTAGTTTTGCCCCCACTTGTTTTGCCTTTGGCCCCACTGGAATGCATTCCCCGAAAGCTTCTCTGAAAGAGGATCCCCACTCCTGTTCTTTGGTATCTAACTATGGAAATGTGGTTTCCAACTGCATAGTTGGAAGGAAAAAGCAGGAATGTTCTACATCAGACTTCCCCAATCTGCTGCCCTCCAAATGTGTTGGACTACAACTCCCATCAATTCCAACCTGCATGGCCAATAGTCATACTGGTTGGGGATGATTGGAGCTGTAGTCTAACAGATCTGGTGGGCACCAAGTTGGCTAAGGCTGTTCTACATATGCCTAGAAATGGATTGCTTACTCAGTATCGTGAGGAACCCGAATGTTTTCTTAATCCTGTTATTTTTATTTCTCAGGCAAATGTTACAGCTTTTATTCCAATGCTATGGCATAGTTCTGAGAGCATCACTGATTTCCTATTTCCCGTTACTGTTGATCAAGGGCTGCTTCATATTTTTTTTTTTTTTTTTATGTGTACACATAAAATGTTCTACAAGTACATGTAAAAATGTGACTATTGCTTGCAACAAATGTTTGTTTTCCATGGCTTTGTGTTGTGTGACACAGGAACATGTTCAAGATACCATGATTGTGGCTCCCTACACATGCAAGGTGTGAAGCATCAATTAGCTTTTAAAATAGTGCTATGGGTATGTGGATTGAGAAGATGACCTTGACTCTAGGACATTGTGTAGCTTAATAAGTTAATAATGAGCATTGATGGCCTTTAATTATTGGGATGATTAGCTATTGCACACATCCGCCTGCTTTGGTGCGTATCTGTGTGCATATCTATGTGAAGGAAAGGGTTGCCAGTTCTGATTCTGTCCATTGAAGGAGACAGAAGTCTGGGGGCGGGTTTGCACAATCACTGAGGGAAAATAAGCCATGGTGGCTTATTTTACCACCTTGAACTTGCTGGTAGTGAGCCATTCAAGTAGATGTCCAAACCCAGCAAGGGTAGGTGGCTGGGGTGGTTTACAAACCGCCTGAAACCATGAGTAATTATGCTAATTAGGTGGCTCATGACTGACATGTGAGCGGAGGGAAAATAAGCCACCATGGCTTATTTTCCCTCAGTGATTGTGCAAATCCACCCCCAGACTATGACTTATTTCCCCTCTGTGATCGTGGGAACCTGGTCTGTGTTTCACAGCTAGTTAGCAAGTAGTGACTTTGGAGGGCCTTTTGGAGTTGCTTTTGGAGAGTTGATGCTGCTTTAAAGGCTAGCATTGTCAGTCTGGGTGTTCGCTTGAGTGTGTAATAGCTCCTGCCAAGGGCCTATTGGCACTCACTCCTGACAAGGAAATCAACCAATTGAAAGGCTGCCAGGCAACTTCCTACTACAATGGGAAGTGAGAAGCTTGACCAAATAGTAAGATAAAAATCATGATTCTGGTTTTTCGGGATTATGAACAGCTCAAAATATTGGGGCTCTTAATTAAAATCCTAGATCAAATCTTGGACTGTGTCTCTCTGTGTATAGTATGTATGTATGCATTTTTAAGAAATATGAAGAGCAATCTAATTTCTGCCAAATTACTATGGAACTTCTGCAGGTACACATGTCTGGATAAATAGCAGTACTGTACTATTTCCTATAGGTTAATAATAATACGGAAAGAGGGTTACGTGGGGTGTGGGTGGGGTGCACCAATTTGTATAGTCAGGCAATACAGGAAATTGTGTATGGGGAGGGAGTGACAGGACCACCATATGGTGATGACAGCCCTGAGGTATCCTTGCAGAGTCTTCAGCATGACAAGTACAGACCTGCTGCCAAGAAGGTAGAAATGGATATTTAGTAGAACAGAAAATAAAGCCTCGTTAAACTGTCAACACCAGAGTACTCTTTTTATATTTTTCAAAGGAAAAAAAAAGGTGTGCAGAATTACTAGGGAAGATAGCTTTCCCAGTCATGTTCACAAAGGTTATAATTTCCTGCTGGTGTAATGGAGGGAAGAAGATTATCGATTTGAAGCTGAGAATGCAAATAAATTTCCTGTATATCAAGCTGCCAAATGCTTCCCGTTATTGCCCCCCCCCCCCCTGCATGCTGACTAAATGTTTTTGGTTTCAGTGATGGACACAGTCGACCTATAAGTAAAAACAACTCATTGACCTAAAAAAATATATGTGAGGGTGCAAAAGGGCGGTGGGGGAGAAAAGCATCTAAATTCAAAGAGGAGAGCAAGGCAAGAACAATTTCTGAATTTGATTAACCCATTTTGTTGATGCAAGTTTCTGGGTGGGCAGGGTTTGCATTATAAGAAGAAGAAAATGCGACTGTTTGCTTTGAGAGCTAACAAAAAACATGCTTGGGATCTGAAGCCCCTTGGCAGGAGCGATTACACACTGAAGATTGAGACCTAAAAGAATATGACAGGAGCACATTGAAAACACATATTTATGTATTATCAACAGAGAGCCAGGGCAATTATCTGGCAAAGTTTTATAGGGACAGTTGAGGACACCTGAGGCCCGAGCTTTGGAACATGTCATTCTGCAAACAGAATAGAGAGTATTAATAAATGTAGAACAATATTTGCTGTCAAGTTGGTTAAGGCAGTGGTTCACTGGAGGGAGCTTGACAGTGTTGAGAATCATTGGAGCAGAGCCAAGAAGGGTTTTATATGCTTCAGCTGAATCCAAAAGATGCATTGATGCCCCGTATTTGACTTTAAGGCATCTGTCTGCTTCTGAGTGCATGATCCCAACCTTTTTTCTTTTGTTCTTTTTTTTTTTAAAGCAAGTAAACTTTACTCTTTAGCTATCCATATAAGGACACACAACTAAAATGGAATCTCTTGGAGTAAGTTAAGTCTTCCACAGGAAAACTGCCATTCATACCATGTCTGGCATTGTTGGAATGTCAGGCTAGGACTGGGGAGACCCAGGTTCAAATCCTCCCTCAGCCTCAACACTCACTGGGTGACCTTGGCCTAGTCCTTTCCCTGCATTCCACGGAGGGCATTCTCCACCTCAGGATGTCATCTCCTCCTGGAGCTTGTAGGCAGGGTCCACATCTAAATTTTATTGCCCCAGGGGTAGGAGCCATCTTGTCTTCCAGACCGGTGGTTGGGTCCAGCTGGAGCTGTTCAGAGCTCAGCCTACATCTGGGTTTCACTTTTGTTTGCTACGCTGAGTTGATGGCTACGTGTTCCTTGAAATGTCTCATGTTAAGAGTGTTTTTTCTGGGGACCATTACCTCCACCAGGTGGGTATCTGAGTTGGGGGCTCTTTCATCAGGTCCACAACTGTGTGTCTTTCATTCAGACAAGGTGGTTCTTAGGCCAGACCCTTCCTTTATTCCTAAAGTCAACTCCCTGTTCCATAGGGCCCAAGAGGTTTCCTTACCTTCCTTCTATCCAAATGCTGTTCATCCTCAGGAGAAAAGTTGGCATAGGTTAGATGCGTGTTGTGCACTTGGATTTTACTTGGACAGAACTTCAGACTTTAGAAAGTTGGAAGCCTTATTCATGAACTTTCAGGGAAACTCCATGGGGAATAAGGTCCACCATTTCCCGATGGTTGAGGGAATGTGTCGTGGGAGTGCAGTATAAGGCTTTGGGGAAACCGCCTCCAGGGCGAAATATGGCCCATTCTCTTAGGGGAGGAGCTACCTTGGCAGCATTTGCTCCAGAGGGTGGTAGTACAATACCATGCATTCTTGGAAGCACGGTAGTACAATACCGTGCCATTCTGTATAAACCCGTAGTTTATACAGCTCTGAAATATCCTGAGGTGGAGAATGCCCTCCGTGTGACTCAGGAAAAAAGAGGAAAATCTTACACTGAATTTCAGTTTTCTGAGTCCCACGGGGTGGGCATTCAGTCCATCTTTACTTCCTGTCAGGCATGCAGAGAACAGAATGTGGATAGTTAAATGTAAAATATTTAAATTATTGATAGTTAAATTATTGATAGTTTAGAGGCTTCTGCCATTGCTGTACATGTGGGGTGGTAGTCATCCTTTGGGAGTTCTGCTTAACTTCTGTTTCTTTTGATCACTTTGAGTACCTGTTAGTAATCTGCCATGTACCATCGGGGTAGTTTGTCTTTTTTCTGCAAGGTTAATGGGAGTGAGGAACATTAGCTTTTTCTAGTCTGGTCTGGGAGATAGGACTGCTCCTCCCTCTGGGGAGAAAAAATTTAGATGTGGACCCTGCCTACAAGCTCCAGGAGAAGGCACCATCCTGAGGTGGAAAATGCCCTCCATGGGACTCAGAAAACTGAGATTCACTGTAAGAATTTCCTGTGTGTGTGTGTGTGTGTGTGTGTAACTTCTGCCTCACAAGATTCTTGCAAGGGTAAAATAGGGGGGGGGGGGGGACACCATTTATGCTGCCTTGATCTCCCTGAGATGTCCATGAATTCAAGTTTTTTGAAGTGACATTTTGTCTAAGGTAACGGAAACTGTTGCACTGATAATCACATTAGTCTCTGAGGTTGTGATAGTGGTGTATTTGCAAGAGTGGGATACAGTTGAATTAATGTAATGAATGTTAATCTGTTAATTGCTGCTGGAATTGTAGTTGCTCAGCACTAGAAAAGAACAGATATCCTATCAGTTAGACAGTGGGAGATTAAATTATAGTTTGTTATGAAATGTGTGTGTGTGTGTGTGTGTGTGTGTGATATACATCCAGTGTCTGATGTCAGTAATGGACTGGATGAGGGCAAACAAATTGAAGCTTAATCCAGATAAGATAGAGGTGCTTTTGGTCAGTTGAAAGGCAGATCAGGGATTTCATGGATTTCATAGATCACAGAGTTGGAAGGAGCCTACAAGGCTATTGAGTTCAACCTCCTGCTCAATGCAGGAAACTAGAGGAGGGGTCTCCCATCCAAGTACCGTAATAACCAGGCCTGACCCTGCTTAGCTTTCCACACTCAGACAAGCTGAGCCAGCGTGAGCCACAGGGAATAGGGATTCAAACTGCACTGGATGGGTTTACACTCTCCCCGAAGACTCAGGCTTCACATTATCTCAGTGTAGATCCATAATTTTGGATCAGTTCCAGTAGGGACCACATGATCCATATGATAAGAACATAAGAAGAGCCCTGCTGGATCAGACCAAGGCTCCATCTTGTCCAGTATTCTGTTCACACAGCGACCAACCAGCTGCCCACAAGAAACCCAGAAGCAGGATATGACTGCAACAGCACCCTCCCGCACATGTTCCCCGCAACTGGTGTACATAGGCATACTGTCACTGATGCTGGAGGTAGCATATAGCCATCAGGACTAGTAGCCATTGATAGCCTTCTCCTCCATGAATTGTCCAATCCCCCTTTTAAAGCCATCCAAATTGGTGATCTTGTTGTACCAGTTCACATGACCAATGTATTTTTGCGGTTAGGCTGATAAGCAGTTGTAAGCAATTCTTATTAATTGCTCCAGCAATGAGATGCTGTCTGTAATTGAAATTGAAGTAGTTAGGTATCAAGTGATGCAAAACAAACCTATTAGCCTTCCAAAGTGATGTGACGGACCGTCTTGCTTCACTCTTCCAGCATGAAGATGGTGATTCACCACTTACAAGGTGTAACTCCAGTGCTCTAATAGCAGCAGCTGTGATATAATTGCACTCGTTCTGTATAATGCACCCCACTATTATGGTGTCTGACCTTTTTAGTTCCTTCCCCTTTGGAGCATGAATCAAATATGTAGTGTTATGTAACAGTCCATTGTATTTCTTTGCTTATTTTGCTTATTGTTTGCACTTATAGTACTTTGCTTTTATGGGGAATATTTTATGAGGAATCTTAAACACTTTAAGCATTGCAGGAATCCATGTTGGGGAAAGAACTGATATCTCTGTTTCACCCACTTGCAGTTGGCACATGGAATGGTTATGGATTTGGCCTCGAGTAGATAATCCTGGACCAAGCTCTGTAAACATCCTTCCCAAACACTAGCAATGTTCCTTTCTTGATAAATAAATAGATAAATATGTTTTAGTACTTTTTTGGATGCACAACTATCTATATTTTCCATAAAAAAATTATTTTAAATGAGAAAACAGTATATGTGTATTTTTATAAAACTGTTTTGTTTTTGTTTTTACTTTCCTCTATCTAAAAGTGTTCTGAATAGCTTAGGATAATAAATACAATAAAACAGCATTAAACCAAGTGGGCCGCTCAACAAGATCTGCCACAGACGGCCTTCTCCTTGTCCCTTCAGCCAGAGCAGCTAGACTGGTCAGGACGAGGAAGAGGGCCTTCTCTGTGGCAGCCCCCGTACTATGGAACTCTCTCCCAAGTGACCTCCGCCATGCCCCCTCTCTGCTGAGCTTCCGCCGCTCATTAAAAACTTGGTTATTCAGGCGGGAATATGGGGTGGGCTAAGATTTTAAAATTTTATACTGTTTTAATGTATTTTAATGGAGAAAAATGTTTTAATGTATTTTATTCTGTTTTATCTTCTGTACATCGCCCAGGGTGGCCAGTTTGCTGGCCAGATGGGCAATAAATAAATGCAAATAATAAATAAATAAACCACTACCAGCATAAACAACAAACAAACAAACAAACCCAAAATGACAATTAAAATATGGATATATATGCTAAAACATTATCCTAAAAGAATCATATGAGAATCATTGTTAACATAACCAACATTTTAAAAAATACTCCGCAGGTTCAGAATGGTAGGATTTATTTTTAATTAACTGAATAATGTCATGGTAACTTTTCAGTACCGTATTTTTCATTTTTATGCCTGTACAAAATTAGATAGCTGTATGACTTTAAATTTAGCCAGAGGCTGACATTCAATAAAGATGAAATAATATTATATAACTTAAAATCAATGAACTATTTAACAAGACAAAACACTATGATGGAACCACAACAACTTGCCTCATTTGGTATTCATTTTGATAAGTGTGGAAAGGCGCCTCTCATTTTCAACAGTCTTTTAACACTACAGTAATACCTTGGATTGCAAGTAACTTGGTTTGAGAGCGTTTTGCAAGACAAGCAAATTTTTAAATATTTATTTAATTTTTTTTTACTTGATATACAAGCGACGTCTTGCAATACAAGTACTGTAGTACGGCTTAAATTAAAAATCTCTGTACAAATTTTTTTTGAGGGATTTCGTTTTGATATAAGAGTGTTTTGGATTACAAGCACGTTTCCGGAACGAATTATGCTCTCAATCCAAGGCATGACTGTACTTGCAAACAGTTCTTTGTGTATTTTTTTTCCCTTTTCGTTTCCCCACTTCCCCATTTTGCAATATGCAGAAAAAAGGAAAAATGGCACCAAGAAGAATCAGCTGCCTGGAGAACAAAAGGGCATCAAAACAATGTGAATGTTTGATATTGTGATTTCCCCCTTGTCTCCAGTAATTTGATTGGCAGCATCAAATTGCTAATTCCAATGCAAATATTGAAACGGGGGAACATTCAGCACAGTCTTAAATATACTGAGTAAATATTTATAACGTTGAATATATATATATATATATATATATATATATATATATAAATAATCTAGTAATA